>JAQPPZ010016946.1:0-1250000 GCA_028583015.1 Wollemia nobilis | reverse complement strand
TACTTGTAAACAAACCCTATTGTAAAAAGTTGAAAAGTAATTTTTTATGTCCATAAGAGCATATGTGGTGTATTCTTTGTATATGTTGGATCTGTAACTATCGAGTTTGGCTCCTTAATTATCAAGTATGGGTGGTTTTAGACCATGGTTTTATACCCATTGTATTCTAATACCCTTTGGTGGTTTTAGCCCATGGTTTTATACCCAATGTATTGTAACACCCCTTGGTATCTAGATTGATTTAAAAGTTATAACATTACCTAAATATATTAAAGATTGATTGTTGAATTGATGAACTCAAGGAGGTCCTATGTCATTTTAAGTATATAAAGCAGTCAATGAGATTTTCAAAGATCAAATTACATTGAAAATCAAGGATGTTTAAATGTGTATTCAAGGTGTGCATACCACTATTACAATACTCAATCCCAATATTTTAACATCAATATCTTTATTATTTTTTAATAATCTATGTGTGGCTTCTATTGGGGACCACTCTTATTAAAATAACAAAATATTGCATTATTCTCATTACATTGCTATCAAGTTAATTAAACCATATCCAATTTGTCTTTTTAACAAAGATATTCTTTATTTGCATTTTTATCAAAAATATTTGTCATCTTCCTCAAACTACTACATTTACGCAATCAACTTCCTAATATCATTTTTATTAAGAGATAAAATCTAACTCCTTCAATTGCCTTCTAAAATTTGAATTTTGTCAAGATGAAAATCAATACCGTGAATGGCTAAAATATTTATTACCCAATTTCTATATCTAAAAATATGTTGTCTATAAGAACTTGTCAATTTCCTAAAACCTCTTTTTATAGGGTTGTATTCATGCCCCTAATATTCCGAGATATATTTTTCATTATTAATTTCTATGTATGGGTTTAACCTCACTTCTTGTTAACATTTGCAATATTTGCTTTTATTTTCTCATATCAATATCCCTCTAAGATTATTTTTCTTTTTGTTTTGCTTCTTGGGCCTTCCTCTCTTTTTTTAATTTCCACCAACACTTTCATTTCCATCAATATCTTTGATGTTTCCACACTATTTTTAGTGAGACTTATCCTCTACAAGTTTGTCTTACTTTGAAGGATTCAAAATGCAAGGAATAGTCTCAAAAAAAAAAATTATGATGCCCTAAAATTCCTAAAGTGCAAGGACATTCCTCTGTAACAATTACCTTCTTATGATGCCCTAAAAACCCTAAATTATTATGGATTTCCTCCATCCTTATTTTTTTATTATGTTGCTCTTGAAACCCTATAGTGCAAGGGATAACCTTTACACTACTTTCATTTATATTGCTAGGAGAGGATAACATACTACTTAAGAAAATGAAGACAATTTACCTAGAATAAACTTGACCTCTTTTGTCATCTTTAATTTAAGATTTTTCTCCATATCTTCCTTTGCATTTTTAATTCCTTTTTTTTTTTTAAACTTGCACATTGCACTTTTCTCATCCATTGTATCCTTATTTTTTTTTCTAACAATTTATCTAAGTGAACTATGGTTGTATTTTCCTTATGATGTTGTAAATAGGCTTTCTTTACCTCTTCATTTAGAGCATAATATCCTTGATCTAGTCCAACTTATATTATAGTATGCTTTCTTTTTTCCATCTTGCAGTTTGTCTCATGACCAATATTTTCTTTCTATCATCATTTTCACTTTGCAATATCTTTGTATGTGCCTAGTCTCATAACATTTGCAACATTAGAATGCAATGTTTTCACAATCCACTTGTTGATCCCATTCTTTTGATTCAACTTTAATCTTGATGTATTGTGGCAAAGGATTTGAAATATCTATAACAACATATATCCAAGTATATATAGCATGCTTTTGCTCCTTAGTAGTTGGTCTCTCTTTATGTATTACCCTATGGTATTTCCAATATTCTTCAAAGCATCCTTATTGATGAGTTGATATGTAAGTCTAGAAAGCCTATCCCACAATAAATTTTCTTAATAGTTTTTGTCTCAATAGAAAAATTCTTACTCCGTGGTATTAAATAGAGGGTATATCTCCACCCATTATTTTATCATTGATTTTTGAACTAGAAAATATGATAAGGAAAAATACTTTAGGAAGAAAAGTCATAGAGAAATTTAAATTTAATCCTCACTTCCGCTTGATCTAGTTTTGAATATCCAAAAACCCTGGCTAGTATCCATGCAACTTACATATTAACCTTATATTTTTTAGAAATATTATATCATGCTCAATCATCTCATCCTTGATAATAATTTGTGGTGTAACATCTTCTCTTTGGATCGAACTTGTCATATATTTGCTCTTCCTCTTATCTCTAACTTGGGAATCTATACTTCCAACTAGGGCATCCTCACTTCACATTAAAGCTTTCAAATATGACTTTTATTCAATGCTACACTCTCTCTTGGCATACCTTCTACATTAATATTTTTTTAAACCTTATATTTATATTATATAAATTATATGAAAAAAATCATACAAAATTATTTGCAATTGCATTGACTAATCATTATGCATTAATTATATTTCTTTATTATATAACAAACAAAATATTTTCCAACCTTTAATTGTTACAAAATACTATCTTTCAAATAAAAATAATATAAAGCCTTCAATTTTAATCCTTGAATATAATAGAATATTTAATATAAAAATAAGAAAATTGTTTATATAAATACAATGGAATACTTGTATATTTAACCTTCTATGCTTGAAAAATCCTACCCAAGTATTATAAAAGACTTATTCGAATATTAGTGAAATCTAATTCTAATAGAATAATTATATATTGAAGTTATACATATTCACTAACATATAATATATATTTTATTTACTATATATGGAGTTGTCTTGAAGGTTTGCAGATCTAAAAGGAAATAACAAGTCACAACAGAGTTGGGTTGAAGGTTTGCAACTCTAATAAGAAATAACAAATCATGGTGACATTGGCTTAAAGGTTTGTAGATCTAAAAATAAATAGCAAATCTAAGAAGAAACAACAGGTCACGATGGAGTTGGCTTGAAGGTTTGTAGATATAAGAAAAAATAGCAAGTCATAACGAAGATGACTTGAAGAAAACAATAGGTCACGATAGAGTTGTCTTGAAGGTTTGTAGATCTAAAAGGAAACAATAGATCATGACAGAGATAACTTGAATTTTTATGGATCTAATAAGAAACATCAGGTTATGGTAGAGCTAGCTTTAAGGTTTGCATATCTAAGAAGAAATAGTAGGTCATAAAAGAGTTGGTTTAAAGATTTGTAGGTCTACAAGAAAACATGTCAAGGTAGAGTTGGCTTGAAGGTTTGTAGATATAATAAGAAACAACAGATCATGGAAGAGTTTGCCTAAAGATTTATAGATCTAAGAAGATATAGTAGATCATGACAAAGTTGGTTTGACGATTTATGGATCTAAGAAGAAACAACATATCTAACAAGAAATAGTAGGTCATGGTGGAGCTAGATTGAAGGTATGCGGATATAAGAAGAAACAACAGTCATGATGGACATAGATTGAAGGTTTGCATATATAAGAAGAAACATTAGATATTTGAAGGAATAATAGGTCATGATGGACTTGGCTTTAAGGTTTGCAGATCTAAGAAGGAAAAACAAGTCATGATGGAGTTGGCTTGAAGGTTTGTAGATCAAGAATAATAATTCATGGTGAAGCTAGCTTGAAGGTTTGCAAATCTAAAATAAAACAATAGGTCATTGCAAAGTTAGATTAATTGTTTGTAGATCTAAGAAGAAAAAATAGGTCATGATAGATCTGGATTGAAGGTTTTCATCTCTACCACTTCAAGGGAAGAAACAACAAGTCATGATGGAGTTGACTTGAAGCTTTGCAGATCTAAGAAGAAACTATAGGTCACAAGAGAGCTAGCTTGAAAGGAAAATGAGGCTATCATCATCATACAAGCATAATAGAGGGTAGTTTCCAAGATCCAATAGAAATTAGCAATTGCTTGCACTTGATAAAATGAGGCTCTCACTGTTAGGTTTTGGTCAATAAGGCCAAGAAGGAGAGGGGAGAACAAAAATTTCATAAAGCAATTTGAAAGGAACTCTCAAAAAGTGAAAAATTTACCCATTGATCATTGATAATAGTAGGATGACTAAGTTGATGTATGAAGAGGATTGTTGGAGCTAAATTTGACTTAAAATTTGAAACCCCTAAATTTAAATTTTTGGTTTCATCAAACTAAGCAAGTTGCTGGTCCTATCTGCATATAATTATGAGAGTTTGAATTCTTATGGTTTTGTTTGTTAAAATATAACTGTGGTTATTAATAATATATGTTCCTTTCAATAAAGTTTCCCCTTAGGCTTAATTCAAAAGATAAACCTTAAGTCCTAAGATATTCAATGATGGAGAAATTTAATTAAGCGTCGTGGTCTAAAACTTGAAAAACCTAAGTTTGTTGAAAAATTTAACTAAGTCTTGAGGGTATATATTCCATTTAATTAAAATACAAACACCTAAGATCGAATCCAAGGGCATCGCTCGATTCAGATTTAATCGGACAGTTGCACTCCGATGAACCAATAAAAGGTTAAGAAAAATGAAATCAATAAACATTATAACCTAAGGTCAAAAATGATTAAAATTAATAAAGTCCATGCAAATCTGTTGATCTAGATTGATGCACTTGAACCAAGCATAATCTGACAGATGCGCGCTCACCAAAAATTCTAATAATATAAATGAGTCAGCATAGGTCAAAGCTTCAAGTTAAACAACAAGCTAATCCGATGGATCAGACGATAGCGCTCAATCAAACTCAAAATCAATGGTTGCACTTGTTTTAATTAAATCACACTTTGAAATACCATGGTAAAATGTATTTAAGGGTATGTGCCCCCTTTGGAATAACTGTCGAGCTAATGGTAAATATCGGACGGTAGCACTCGATCGAGATCTGATCCAATGGTGGCGCACCCACAGAAGATGCATTAAAAAGGTAAAAGCCCCCAAGAGGTTAATTAAATCCATTAAAACAAGATTAACAAGGGTCTAAGAACATTGCTAACCATTCCCCCTTTCATATTAATCAAGGTTTGAAATTACATGCCCCTAAGTAACTAACCCCGCAGGTTGAAAGAGATCAACGTTCGTGTCGACATCAATCAAGATCTAACGGTCGCACTAAATCAAAATCTTGGTAAAATACTGGGTGATATGAAGGTAAAGTAAAAATTAATTATGTAATTAGCAAGGGTATAACACATTGGATAATAATTCCCCCTTTCGGCTTAATTATGATTAATCAAAATCTAATGATGCACCTTTTTGCTTATTAAGTATGCAGCTACAAGAGATCTGACGGTTGCGCTCTGTTTAAAATAAGATTGGATGGATGCGCTCAAATGCAATAAAGTACCCTGACAAAGATTGAAGGAATCATATGGTAGCGCTTCATCAACATTTGATCCAACGGTGCGAATTGTAAAAAGTGATCGGGGATTAATCTTAAAAGTTACCCTCGTCAAATGGTTAACTAAATTGCATTATCAATGCTAAAGAGAGGACTTAATCAAAGTTTAATATATGGTTAATCTTCCCATTTCCTATTACTAAAGCTCGAGTATCTATGGGAGATCAATGGTAGCGCTCACATCCTGACATAATCTAGCGGTGATCGCTTAGAGAAATGAACAGATTTTATTAATGACTATGATTAATACAACGAGGTTAAGGTTGTAATCGTTAGGTTAAATTTCCATAAATCATGATTATACATACAAACAGGTGGACTAACAATCATACAAGTCCTAGGACATCGACGGTTGCGTTAATCCTTTCCATGATCTGATGGTAGCACATAAATCAAAGGATTAAGTAATGAATCAATTACCTGGATCTGATGGTAGTGTTTCATTAAGAACAAGATGATCCGACGGCAGCGAGAGAGTCTAAGTCAACCTAATGGATTACGAGCAAAGGTAAACTAACGGGTATCTATTGATAGATCCAATGGATGTGCTTCATCCCAAATCGATCCAACAACAACACACGATCCAAAGGTAAACCAAAAGGTAAGCTTAAGTTGACACTTGATTAATTAAATATTAAGACACATTTAATAGGGCTTTAAACCCGCAATTAATTATCATCCCTATTGGTTGAAATTAAAAGGTTCAGAGCATGTATCCTTTGGCTATTTGACCTACAGGTTATAAAATATCCAAGAAGGCGATAGGACAAAGATTGATAGAACAATAGTACTTGGTCAAAACCCTAAGCCCAATGGTTATAAAAATATCAATAAGAATTAAATAACCATTAACCCATGTCTTCAAAATTTTGAAAATAACGTAATTGCAGGTTTAAAGAATGCCAAAGAAATAGCCATGATAGAACTTGAGAAGATCGTAAACCAGCAAAATCGACAGACTCATCCATAAAAATATTTGATAGTCTGGGCTCTTAGAGAAGGACGATCACTTCACAAAAACACCCTAAACATATATCGAGGAGGAAAGTAAATAGGTGACTCAGTCACAGCAATGTACGTCGAAAGATGCAAAAGAAGATTAACAGCCAGGATGAAGTCAAAATAGTACATGTAAACATTATGAATCTAGGAAGATATTCATGGAAGGAAAGATTCGAGCAAATCAAAATAAATCACATGGACAGTACCTTGACAAGAATAAAGCATACCAAACTGAAGACAAATCATGATGCTCAAGCATGCAACCAGATCATGTGTATCTCATGGAAATAATAATGTACCACAAAATAATACTGCCAGGTATAGTCAGCTTATAAATAAGGGACAGTAAGGGAGAGCTAAAATACATCAGTAAAGCAAAAAAATGGAGTACAAAGGATATAAATGTATTCATTTTCTATTCTAAAAATACTTAAGATGAAAAAAGCGCATGAAAAAGAAAGCATGGTTTCAACCTGTAGGAAATAACTCAATCCGCACTTCGAAGGAATATAGTTACAAGAAGAGCACTTCGATGAAGTATAGTTATAGAAACAACTTATAGAAGTTTCCAGATATTGTTTTCCATTCCCACCCTCCTACTTATCACTGCCTCCCTCTTTCTAGGCCATTTTCCTTAACCATCCTAACATTTTTCTTAACATAACGCCATCTCACCACCTTCCATTGTATGAAGCCACCTCCTTTCCTATTTTCTCCCTTCACTCTATCATGTGATCAGTGTGATTCCATTCGATTTCCACTGGCATGTCACCCCTTGTCTTCACTATCACGTTGGGTCCCCCTCTGTCTTTCATCTGAATTTCATGATAACAGCCTGGTCGATCCTAAGCAGCAGACTATAATTACCAGGACATGCAGAATAAAAACAAATAATATAATGATGAATCCTTAGTTTCTAGGGCCAACATGAGAGCAAAAATGACCAAATTATTTAGCAAAAGAGCTCCCTTCAGTCCAATATTATACCATGACAGTCAGTTCAAAGTTGCACTAGTTGGATAGCATACATAATAGGTTCAATCAGATGCTGACAAGTGTAAGTCTAGAAATGAATCACAAGTAACAGAATCAAGAACCAACAGCTATAAAAGGAAGCAGACAGGTTCATATTTTACATCAAGCATTAGACAATAGCATTTTTGCTAAGAGGTATACTTGAGTGCCCTGTTAGTTGTGTTGTTGTATCCCCTTATGTGTCTATTTTTCTCTCTCATTTCTTATTATTTCCTTTGTTGTGCAGGATTTTAATAGGAAAGTGCTCAAGAAGCTGAGATTATTTCTTGTCCTATTGAGCCTGAGATTCAGAGACTCAGTTGTCACCATATTGGAACAAGTAGAGTAGGAGAGACCTATTACATTATTTGAATAGGATGTTTTCATTGTATTGATAATATTTTTCTTGAACAGAGTTAAAAGGTATTTTTTCCCACTCTGCATGTAAAATTTTATGAAATCAATAAAATTCTAGGTTTTACTTTTATTATATCGTTGTCTGAGTATTATGTGTCACTGTATAATGGGTTACATCATTTGAATGCATTATATATGTTTCCTTTCTTGGTTAACTTCTGGTTTTATTATGATATTCGAATGAAGCTTTGAGCGCCAATTTCCTTTCCCCGTTCACTCTGTTCATGATTAAAATTATTGGTAAATTGCTATAATAGCCCAATGAATCTAGGCATCGGTCTACATAAGACATAATAATTGGTTTTTCTCTTGTTTGGTCATTTTTAATACTTACAGTGTTTCATAAATTTGGAGTGTGTAATTAGAGTTTTAGTCATATAATTACCGTTGGGGTTTCCTTACCCATTCTGTAGTTTTCTTTAACAATATTTGTGTTTAGCAGAACAATGAGGTAGGTCAACCAAAGCCTGTAATAGCTCGTTGGTTTTAAACGGATTCTTGTAGCGTAACAATCGAAATCCTACGAATGCAATAATCGGTTCCAACAATTTTTTGGAGTCATTGCCAGGGAGGACTTGATAGAAAGATTTAATTATCTTCTTAAAACTTTTTCTCCGAATGACATTATCTTTAAATAAATAGGTGGCCAATTAGAATAATAAAGTTTGCTTTTATTTTTACACTTTCTACGTTCTTTATTTTTACCTGTGTTTTTAAATTTGATTTTCTTTATGTTCTTGATTTTCTTGAGTTATCCCAAGATCCGACTCATGTGAGGATGAGTGGTAATATCAAGCATTCTTGATAAAAGCATACATTGTTATTTCTGCACCCTGGTGTTTGTGACTCTGCTAGATGAACCTAGAAGGAAAAAATAAAAAATGAGAGAACATAACATGCTGGCGAACACCAGGAGAAGCGGTAAGGAGCTATTCTCGAAACTCAAGAATCCAGAGGTATTTATACATAATCAGAAAAATCCAATTTTTCAAGAATATTGTGTATAATAGTAGATCAATTTCTAGTGGTAAAAGGTACGTAAGAAAAAATTAAAGTACTACTACTGCTGATATTACAGTAGATGAATATTTGAATTCTGCTGTAGAAGATACATGTGATTATTCCCATTGTTTGATAAATAATAATACAAAGGTAGATAATCCATTAGAGAAAAATTAGGCTACCCATAACCATATTCCTGTAGATATTACTGCTGTGAATTTGAATCCTATAGTAACAATGGCCTAGACTAATTTTCAACTATGGAGAACTAATAGATATAGACCTTTTGTGCTACCAGTAAACCTCAATAATTTACCTAATAAGGCTCACAAATACCTTCCAAAATTCTTTGGAAATAGTGCAGTAACTAGGGAATATCATATCAAGTGTTTCTTGTATGCAATGGATAGTCTGGAAGTTGAACATGAAGATTTAGTTGAAAGCGAATGCAGAAGGACAATGTACCGATGTGATGCAAACAAAAATGGATACAAATGCTAAGTCCTACGAAATGCGAAGAGCAATGCATGAAGGGAATGATGTATAAACAAGATGTGAGAAAAACAAAGTGGGGCCTCTTTTATTAATGTTTTCTTTTAATCCGGTTACAATACGTCCCTCCCCTCTAGGGCTCAGAACGTTTGATACAGTTCGTTACATCAATGGATGGTACGCTTCCAGTGTCTTTCGCATGCCCACATTCGAAATGGGCGGGCCAAAAGTTGTCGCCGCTTGTGTCCATGTGTTCGTCGTTCCTTGCTGCCCCTCTGGTGTTCCTGGCGGTGAGATCCTATACAGAAAAATAGCAAATAGTTAATAGCATATGCGGATATAGGAAAACATGCAATCCCCAAAGCCTCCGGCTAGTCAATATATAAAAGAATGAAACGATGGTCAAAACATGTCATAATGAATTCAAAATTTGACAGAGGCATGGAGACATCATCAGGGACACATTGCAAAAAGAACAGTCAGGAAATCATGCACATATTTCTAATCGCTCCGGGGTGGGACGTTGGGGACTGTCACAAAATGTGCAAAAGTGACCTTGCAAATGTCCTGCCCAGAGGCCTCCAAAACTCCTACAAACTTGGGGTTAGACTAAAAGGGGCATTTTGAGATGACCCAGAAGGTCAGATTTTGCAGATTCTGCCCATATTGTCCTGTATCCGAAGGCACTCCCTGTAGGTTAGTAAATGCATAAAATGATAAAAACAAGGTCAAATCATGTCAGAAAGTAATGAAACTTGGACAGCAGCATAAGTACATCAGATACAACATAATGCAAAAATAATAGTAAAGAAATCATGCACATATTTCTAATCACTCCGGGGTGGGGCGATTAGGACTGCAACAGTGCGGGGGGCACCCGAGGGCAGGACGCCCACCATTTGGGGCTTAGTTTTGGCACCAATCCAAGTGGGATGGGTCCAAAACCTCCTAGGGGGTTGTGTCGACGAGTTTGGTGTGGGATTGTGGCTGATTGCTTGGGTTTTGGGTCTAGATTGCATTCCTAGTGTTCACCCGATAACCTCTCTTCCAAAAGAGAAATTAGGGATGTAGGAAGCACAAAGAGGAATGGGGGTATAATTTGGTAGCACTCCGTTGCTCCAAATGCTCCAGCTCTATTCTCCTTTTGGGGTGAGGAGGCTCACCTTTTTATAGACCTAAGGGTCTCCTTTGAATGCGCATGCGAGGGCGCCACTTGGCTCACCATGCCTCTTGGAGGGAGAGAAGATTCCTCCCTGATTTAGAGCCTCCATGATCAGGGCATGCTTGACTGAAGTCTCTCTCTCAGATTTGAAACCGTTCCTCGCAATTGCATGCCTTGAAGGCGAATTTGGGTGGTGGATCTGGGCTGCCATTTGTCAAGGCTTGACTTTTTCCAGTCAAACCTGCTAATCGTCCCACCCTGGAGCGATTGCTGCTAATCGTCCCGGGGTGGGGCGAATAGGATTCTAATCGTCCCAGGGTGGGACGAATAGGGAGCAAAGTGCTTAAAAGGTGCCAAATTGACCTCCGACCTTCCAAAACTGATTTGGGAGTGGTTAGGACCACTGTTTAACCTCTGGAGGCTGCCCTAGGGGGTATGTATGCCAATTCGATCAGTGCTTGTAGTCACATAATCGGATTGGTGTTGTTTTGGTGTCTATAGATGCCCCTTTTTGGGATGCGTTGTGTGTGGCACAGTGCTGAGCAAAAATAGATGACCAAAGCACTTAATGATTAGGGTTTCTCAGTAACCTAACCAAATTTTGATGCCCCAAGTATGGAAAGGGCATGCATTCTTGAATCCTTGCTTCTGACGAGCTAAGGAGCTTAACTCAAGTGTAACCTTTTTAAGTGAGGTGTACTTGATCTTGGACATTGTTCAGTCATGAATAGGCAAAGGGCGCAACCTTTTGTCCGAGGAACCTTTTCTTCATGCTTCCAGAATGCCAAGTGTTTGTTTAGCTTGTGATTATTGCTTGTTTGCTGCCCCAAGCAGGAGCGTGATTGTCTTTGTCAATGATTCTTTGAATGCATGCCATTTCCTTGATTGGGTGTGTATTTGTTGATTGGTGACTAAGTGTGACTACCCCCTCAAGCGACGAATCGATGAGGGAATGACCAAAAATGAGAAAAGCGATGAGTCGCTTGACCCAAGATGATGTTTGTAAGGGTGCCTTCAGTTGTTTTTCATTGAACTCTCATTGCAGTTTTCCAACAATCGGACCTATTTTTGGTGGGTTTTGACCCTTTTGTTGATGCCTATTGGGGTAGAAATTATCAAAAATCCTCCTTCCCGTGGAGTGGTCCGGCTATTCTAGCCTTCTTAGGGAGTTTGGATAGTGAGTATTTGTGACCCCGACGGTGGTTTTTCATGCCATGAATGTCAGGTGCAAAGGCACCTTTGTTCGGCAGATTTATTGCTATTTTTGGTGCATTTTTTGGATGCATTTTTGCTTTATTTCTTGCTTTGTAATCATCCCAGGGTGGGACGAGCGCTAACTAGAGCGCTCATCCCAGGGTGGAACGATTACAGGCCTAACAACCTATAAAAGGACCAAAACTAGGTTTTGGGCTCATTTGCAACAATTTTTTCTTGGCGATTTGGAGCAGTGAGGAGGAGGAGTGCGAGTGTGCGTAGCGGAGCGCTGCCAAAATTTCGTGGACATCATGAGTGCGAGAACCGGATCTTTGAGTGGAGGAGCCGAGGCGAGACCGGTATGATGTTCCTTCTCTTTTTTATTTGTTTGTGTTTTTTATGAAGTTAAAAATGCATATATACAAAATGTTTGTTCGTGTTATTTTGTTATTATTTTTGCCATATTAAGGTTGTAACCCTAATATATTATTTTTATATTTTGTTTTGTTTGGTGTTAATATTAAGGTTGAAACCCTAATATTAAGTTTTATATTTTTGTATTATTTTTTGTTCAATTTAAGGTGAAACCTTATTTTTTTTTTTTTTTTTTTTTTTTTTTTTGTTCACATTAAGGTTGAAACCCTAGTATGATTTTTTTGTTTGTTTTTTTAATTAAGGTGAAACCTAATTTAATTTAATGATGATACTTTGGAGTTATTTTAATGTTTTTTGTTTATATTAAGTATGTACTTAATATCTTTTGCTTTTTATTGTTTTTCAGGTTGTGAAGAGTCGGTACCACCAATCGATTGTTTTCTCTGATGCTCGGGATGCCTTGACAGTTGTGGATTGGGAGTGGCTTGATGCCCTTGGGCTCAAGCAGGTGACGCGTCTGGAGCCTGTGGTGGGGGATCGGGCATATTTGACTACCCTGATCAATCTGTGGGATCCCCACACCAATACTTTTCATCTTCCAACAAGGGAGATGACTGTTACTTTGGAGGACGTGTATCGAATTCTATGGATTTTGATAGATGGACTGCCTATCCGAACGACCCATCGTGACCAACGGTCGATGGTATTGACACAGTGTTTTAGTTCAATGGTGGAGAGGGGGTGGATAGGGCTATGGAGAGGGCAGAGGCTGACTACTAGATAGGCGGTATTCGGTGCGGTGGTGGTTGGAGAAGGGCGTATTAGGGGTGAGGCATGCTTTGATCATGACCCTCATCTCCAATATGTTGCTTCTTGACTCCTCAGGTGTGAGGTTCCCTTGGAACCTACTTGAGTTGGTGTTCACATTGGTGGAGTGTCCTACATCAGCTCCACTTATTATGAGATGGGGTCAGACATTGTTGGCATAGCTGTACGATGAGCTGTACGAGGTCCGTTGTCGAAGGCGAAAGGGGATCGGGTGCAGCTATCTCTTGCAGTGTTGGGGGTGGCAGCACATAGTTGTGGAGCGGTCGTAGGGTTTGCCTTGGACCACCCGAGGTGAGATGGTGGATCGAGAGATTGGATATGCCACTTTATGGCGAAGGTCAGAGGAGCATGGGTAGAGTCGATGGTGGGCAGGTGACGTAAGTCACTATACTGATGCCTTCTCTCGTCTAGTGCCGGGCAGGTGTTTAGCGACCGTATGGACTGTCCACCTGCCTGAGGTGGAGAGTGGCTCTAGAATGTGTGTAGGGGTAGATGGTTGATTGGGCGACATGGGACAGAGTAGGAGTACTTCTCGTATGTTCGGGTGATGTGATAGTTTGGGGTGCACCAGGGATTGCTTGGTGATCCCTTGATCTATCGACATCAGGTGATGAGAGGACTCTAGTCTGGCCTATCATTGAGCCATTGGGTGAGGAGTCTGATGTAGTTATTGATGTACCCAATGTGGACAATGTCGGGGTGATGGTAGAGTATGACCGATGGTGGATTACGCGATGATGGCAAGGTGAGGGGCCTCTAGGAGGCATGGATACTGCAGCAGTAGGAGGTGGGGGTGTAGAGGCATCGATGGAGGGTTGGGGGCTCCTTGATGATGTTGACATGGTGGAGGTTGATGAATTTATTGGTGATGGAGATGATTTGGGGGTTTCAGAGCAATCGGATGTACAGGATGTCTTAGAGTAGTGGGTGCCAGAGCAGCAGGCTATCTCGGAGGTGCCCATGCCTCAGGCTATCTCAGGGGATGTGGAGGCTGGGTTTCATGCTGAGATAGCATGATTGGAGGGTCTCTTATGGAGATGGGAGGAGGAGCATAGAGATGTTTTGTAGGAGAGGGATCTCCTACGGACTCAGTTGGCATAGTGGGATAATGCATTGGTTGTGTATCACCGACGAGATGTAGAGTGGGGTTGGTACCGGGTAGAGTTAGAGATAGAGGTTGTCCGTCTCGGTGGACAGTTGCCTGTGCTTGATGGAGGTGGTTCGTCATGTCGTACGAGAGGCAGTGAGACTGAGCAGTCTGCATCCTCTCATCGTAGGCGGCTAGGTGAGGGTAGCGTTGGTGGGCAGGGTGCGAGGGTGGCAGCAGCCCCCTGAGAGGTCCCATAGGACCCATACTACTGGGGTAGTTCCAGTCGCACCGATCCTACGTGATCATGGTGGCCGACTCCCTAGGCTTTGGGGATTTTGAGTTTTTGGTTTTTTGTGAGGTCAGAGGACCTTCTTATTGTAGCTTGAGGGCATTTTGACTTGATATATATACATGACTCATTTTTTTGATTATATACTTGTCATGGTTTATTGTTCATTATGCCCGTTTATTTATGTTGATGTATGCATATGCTATTATGATTACGGATGATGTTAGCTATATGATATAGATGTATGCATATGGAATGGATGGAATGATTTGTTGGTATACGGGGGTGGCACCATAGACTGTACATGATTTACTGGCTTTCTGTACTATGTGATTGCTTTATGAAATAACTTTGCATTTGTAATTTTATTTTGTATTTTCTGATGGTGATGTAAGTAATGAAATGTACAACAATTGTTTTAGAATGTAGTTAAGGTTTTTCTGAGACTCAGATGCTTTAACTAAATAGTCAAGACTGTACATTATCTTACGAGACTTTCGAACATGGTACGAATCAGACTTGAGTTTGACCAAGTTATTTCACATCCTTGTGTGTGCGATTGAGTTCGTTGATGTGGTATTCATAAGGATACCACCAGTGCCAGGTAGGCTGTCCACCAAACCTGTATTGAGGATCACCTAATTAGCTCCACTAATTCCTTTGTTGCATTTAGTAAGATTAATCTATGGGGCAATCTAGGATACCATAAGCTAGCTCATCCACATGCAAACATTGATTTGTACATATGCCCAATGGGTAATGTGACAGATATATCATCATGCGGGAGGTTTGCCACCAGTGCCAGCAGGCTATCCACCAAACCGGGACTGAGGATCACCTCATGACCTTTCGAATGTTGAGAGTTCCAGGGATTCAAGTTCGACTCCCTTATTTTCTTCAATTTTATTGGGATACTTGCTCTCATATATAGTGATAAAAATCACTGTTTATTTTTTTTTTTTTTGAGCAAGGGATTTGAATTTTGAGTGATGGGGATCACTATTTCTTGTGCTTTTTGATGTGTGCACTTTGAGGGTTTTGATGTCAAACTTTGGAGTTTGTACTTTGACTTTTGCAGTTTTTTGATGTTTGCAACTTTTTGAGAATTTGGGATTTCTAATAGTGGTAAAAACCACTGTTTATTTTGGGGAATTGGGTAGGGAAGATGCTTGTCCTTTTGCCAACTCTCAGCATTCTTGGGGTCATTCGCATAGGGGGATGAGCAAGATAACCATTTCATTGTATGGTATCCTGGACCACTTTGCAGGTTTCATCTTTCGTTCACACAACTTGGGAATTTTTATGTGTTTTAAGCTTGTGTTGGGATGCTATGTAACAAGGCGTGATCCAAGTAAAACTCTACCTTGTAAAAATCGGTCCGACTTTGTACAACATTTGGCTAGAAATCTAAAGACAATTGAATGACGAAAACCCTAAAGACATTAAAAGACAACTGACTATGATATGGCAAAAATGTGAATGGCGTTATTCTTGTTGGATCATTTACAAAGTGGACAAATGTGGAAAATGATGGGATTGCCGAGTAATTACAGTCTATGGTGCGTTTGACATGTATGACCAGCAAATATGCAATGTATGTATGCGATGCCTAATGCAGTTTTTTGTGTTTTGATTTTTAAGATTATGCATGAAAGTGAGATGCAATTTTTTTGTTATTTTTGATTATCTGTTGTTTTTTGAATATTTATTTTTGGTTTTTGATACCTTTGGGTTTGGGTGACCAAGTGATTGTGGGAACCCTTGGAGCTTTTGGTTTGACCAAAGGGATTATGGATACCTTTGGGGATTTTGGGTGACCAAGCGATTGTGGGAACCCTTGGAGCTTTTGGTTTGACCAAAGGGATTATGGATACCTTTGGGGCATTTTGGGTTGACCAAGCGATTGTGAGAACCCTTGGAGCTTTTGGTTTGACCAAAGGGATTATAGATACCTTTGGGGCATTTTGGGTTGACCAAGCGATTGTGAGAACCCTTGGAGCTTTTGGTTTGACCAAAGGGATTATAGATACCTTTGGGGCATTTTAGGTTGACCAAGCGATTGGGAGAATCCTTGGAGCTTTTGGTTTGACCAAAGGGATTATGGATACCTTTGGGGTGTTTGGTGACCAAGCGATTGTGGGAATCCTTGGTTTTGGTTTGACCAAAGGGATTATGATACCTTTGGGGGTTTTGGGTGACCAGGGTGTGAATCCTTGGAGCTTTTGGTTTGACCAAAGGAATTATAGATACCTTTGGGGATTTTAGGTTGACCAAGCGATTATGGGAACCCTTGGAGCTTTTGGGGTGGGCTATGGCTCTCTAAATGTTGAATGGCCTCAAATGACTGATGTTCAAGGGTTCTAGTTCCTTGATTCCTTCAAGAGAGGCGAGCTGGTATGTTCCAGGTCCTATTTTACTATCGATTACATAAGGACCTAACCAATTTGCTATGAACTTGTCCCTTAAATGGGGCGGCAAGTTAGAATTTTGTTGGTTCTCTTTTAAGACCAGGTCACCAACCTGAAAGTCCCTCAGGTGAACTTTCATGTTGTATGCTTTCTTAAGTCGCTCTTGATAGATACGTAAATGCTCGAGAGCATTGACGCGTCGTTCATCGAGTAATGTAAGCTGGTCTAACCGGGCTTGCCATGCAGTGTCATCATCGATGAACTCTTGCATTGATATGCGTAGGGAGGGTATTTCCAACTCGAGAGGCATGACTGCCTCGGAGCCATACACTAGCGAAAATGGAGTTGCCCTAGTGGGCGTCCGAATGCTAGTGCGATAAGCCCATAGGGCAAGTGGTATTTGGATGTGCCAATCCTTATGATTATCTATGACCATATTTTTAAGGATGGCAACTAGCATTTTGTTTGACGCCTCTGCTTGCCCATTTGCCTACGGATAATAGGGTGTCAAAAAATTGTGCTGAATTTTGTACTTTGTTGTCAAAGCACGCACATATTTGTTCTTAAATGACGTCCCATTATCCGAGATGATCTTGGATGGAATACCAAAATGACATATGATGTTATGTAAAATGAACTCCACAATGCGAGGCCCAATCGTAGAGGTAAGCGAAATTGCTTCCACCCACTTAGTGAAGTACTCTATGGCCATTATGATAAACGTGTGATGACCTGACGATGTAGGGGAGATCTTTTCGATGAGATCTAAGCCCCACTATAAAAATGGCCAAGCCGATTGGATCGATTGCAAGGCCTGAGAAGGTACATGTGTCAAGTTAGCATGGTGTTGACACTTCACGCACTTTCGCACATATGCACAACAATCTCACTCTAAATATGGCCAATAATAGCCCATGCGAAGAATGCACTTTGTGATGGCCATACCGCTGAAGTGGCCACCGCATGTACCATCGTGCGCTTGGGTGATCGCCCAAGTGGACTCCTACTGGTCCAAGCAATGGAGGAGGATTCCTTCGTAGCTTCGATGGTATAAGATGTCTCCTAGCAAGACATGTTTGGCCGCTTTCTGTTTGAATGATCTTTTCGTGGCGTGCGACAATCCAAGTGGGAGGCTACCTAACTTGAGATAGTCTCTTATGGGTGTGTACCAATCCTGCTGATCAGAAACCTCGATGGTATGAACGACCGATCCCTCTTGAAGTTCATCCCTAGCAAAAGCTGAGCGGGAAAGAACTTGTAGAAATAGCGTTGTGTTGCTATTAAGAGGGGTTGGAGAGAACAAGAGACCCCCAGTTGGCATGATTCAGACTATCATGGATTCGAGAGAACCTATCCATAGATGGTTCAATTTGGATCGGTGGATTCCTAGCATTATGTCAGAGCTTGCACGCTCCATCATGGATTATGATAACATTTTGACTTGAATGGTTGTCATCTCACCAGAAGGGTCTTGCGGGATTAGTGACCCCAAGGAGGCCATAGTGTCCGCAAAATGATTCGATGATCGAGGGAGTGCCTCGATGTCGTACCATTCAAGCTTTGCCAAGAATTTATCCACAAGGGCTTTGTAGGCCTATAGAACTGGGCATTTGCATTGGAATACCCCTTTCACTTGGTTGACAATTAACAGTGAATCACCAAAGATATTCAAGCATTTGATGTTCATGGTGATGGTTGTCTGAAGACCTATGAGCAAGGCTTCGTATTCAGCATTGTTATTGGTGCACGAGAAATCAAGTTTAAATGATAAAGGCATTGGAGCCCCTTGCGGTGTGAAAAATATGATTCTCGTGCCACCCCCTTGCTCACATTTAGAACCATCAAAAAATAAGGTTATGTCGGCCTGTGACTCAGGCTCATCAGAATCGGGCGATTCTGAGACATGGAAGACCCCATCATCGGGTAGCTCTATGGTCAGAGGCTGATCATCTTCGAGAGGAGCCTCTGCTAGTTGATCGATGATGACTTGACCTTTGATGGACTTTTGTCCAATGAATTCGATGTCAAACTCCGTCAACAACATGATCCATTTCATCGTGCGACTACTATGATAAGTACGACTCATCATGTACCGTAATGGATTCTCCTTAGACACAACATACGTCGTATTGCTCAACATGTAATGGCATAGCTTTTTGGTGGCAAATACCACCGCCAAGCATAGCTTCTCAACGTATGCATAGTTAAGTTCATAACTGACCAGGGTGCGGCTAAGATAATAATTAGCCTGTTCTTTATGTAATTCATTTTTTGGGCTAGCATGGCGCCCAGTGCCACCTCAGTAGTTGAGATGTATAAATAGAATGACACTCCTGGTCTAGGTGGTGCCAATACTGGTGATGAAGCCAAGTATTGTTTGATGTCATCGAAGGCTGACTGGCACTCGTCATCCCAATGAAATGCTACCCCTTTGTGTAATAATTTATTCATGGGTCGGCACTTGTCAGATAACTACGCTATGAAGCACTTGATTGACGCGACCTTACCCTGCAAGCTTCTGAGCTGCTTGATGGTGGTTGGGGGAAGCATCTCAAGGATTACCTTGACTTTATTTGGATCTACCTCGATGCCTCATTTTGAGACTATGAAACCCAAGAGTTTTCCAGATGTGATGCCAAATACGCACTTCTTGGGGTTTAGCCTAACCTTGTGTTCGATGAGGCGATCAAGGATCTTGCGTAAGTCATCGAGATGATTTTGGCACAAAAGAGATTTGGCCAACAAATCATCCATATAATCTTCCAAAGTTTTATGCATGTGATCATGGAAGATGTATGTCATAGCACGTTGGTAGGTGGCGCCAACATTTTTAAGGCCAAAGGGCATGACCTTATAACAAAATGTCCCCCAAGGCATCGTGAACGCCATTTTTAGTTGATCATCGGGATTGATACGAATCTGGTTGTATCTCGAGAAACCATCCATGAGGGAAAGCATTTCATGGCCTGTTGTAGCGTCTACCAATGCATCGATGCTAGGCAAGGGGAAATCATCCTTGGGACTCGCTTTGTTTAAATCTCAAAAATCGGTGCATATGCGAATCCTCCCATCAGGATTTTTGATGGGTACCATGTTGGACAACCATGGTGGGTAATCTACGTAGATGACAAACTATGCATCCAACAACTTTTGTAGCTCATATTTGACCATTAAGGCCACTGTTGGGTGCATCTTACGTAGCTTTTGCTTGATTGGCTTGACTTGTCAGATCAAGTGTTAGATTATGCATGACTAGCTATGGGTCTAGCCCCGACATGTCTTTGTAGGACCATGCAAAAACCTCCTTCTTCTCTTTGAGAAGGGCAATGTAATCGACTTGCTCTTTCGGGGATAAACTTACCCCCAACTTGATGATTTATGGATTCATTGGATCAGAACCGATGTCTACGTCAATCATCTCTTCGACTGACATGTGGGATCCATCCTCCAACTGGTGTGGAGTTGGGATCAGGTGGATATCATTTGCTGAATTTAGATCTACGTTGGGAACGTCGGGTTCCTCTTCAACATGGAAGATATCCTGAGTCTGTCTTGGGGTGAAATGGAACATCTCACCGCAAGGCCAATACTCTGATGGGGATGGTGGTGAGTCAGCATGATCCCAGTCTATGGCATCTAGGTCTAGATACAATGGTCATGTTGGATCGGCTGGATTGTGGATGGGGGTGGTTAAATCAATGGAGATCATGTTGATGGAATGAATTTGGTCTCCATTACCGCGTGGGTGTTGATTCAGACATTCTTGGTGATCCTTGTGCCCTGGATCTGGCTCTGTGGGTATTGGCACAAAAGGATCGGCCCTATGTGTGGATAGAAGGATAGGGTCTACCCTTGGCACTGATGGCCCTATAGGGTCTCTAGGTGGGAGGTGCTCCCTGTATGCTCGAAGTGGTGGATGAAGCACTTGGTTTAACTGTACTTGGTTTAAATGCCACCTATGCCTTGGTCCCATATTTAGATGTTCAAACATACCATCGATGTCTATGGGGTATTCCTGTTGCCTCATATGGTTGAGATATGCCATCTCGGTCTCATCCTCATAGTCGCTATCGAAGATCCATAGGCCTTCATTGGCTCCGACAACTATGTGCCCCTCTGGCTGGTATAGCCTCTCACTAGGTGTTTCCTGATATTCTTCCTCTGGTGGATCACTTGGCCTTATGGCTGGCATGGGAGGCTCATTTTGTTTGAGCATGTTGATTTGGTCCCTTCTGGGTTGTTTCCTCTCTAGGGAGGGCTGGATTCTCTGGAGGTAGCAATTGCCCGATTGGAACATTAAAGGGGAACATTGCCATGAAGTTCTCCTGATAGTCGTCAATGGGTGTCACCTGCGAGTGATTGCTATCGGACTCAAAAGGGTCCCAAGGTGCTACCTCATAATCTGACTCATCTTCAGAAGACCCCCTTGATCTTGTTCATATCCTTCTTGGAGGTTACTTCTTGAACTTTCCCCTTCCTCGATCAAAGGGGAGGGGTTGTTGAGGTCAACAAGGTTTGTTGTTAACAATGGGAGATAATCCCCCAATGTGTATGTTGTGTTGGGATTGGCATATGGATCTTGTGCCAACCCATCCCTATTGCCTAGACCTAGGCCTTGCATGGTTTCTACCAAGATGTCGAGGGGCAAAGGGTGGTTGAACCCTACTCCTGATTTATCATATTGCATCTGGTATCTTGGTTGACAAAGAATGCGCATTCCTTGTTCGTATCTGCCCAATCCATATCCATGCCAATTACATTGGTCTAGGTATTTCAAGGTGAAGTTCGGGTTGGACAGATAGTCAACATTCTCAACAAATGGCTCTTCATCCTCTTCCTCTTGTAGGTAGGGTTCAAGGCCGTTCTCGAGGCCCCCATATACAAAGTTGGTCTGATTTGGTGGGTAGCCTAAAGGGACGATAGTGTCGATGGGGAGGCGAGGTTTCCCCATGTCTTGCATGGATTCGAGCATGGGTGTTGCCACAATGTTCCACACTAGGTACTCCCCTAGGCCCGTATTGGCCATCTCAATGGTAATCGTCGATGGTTGAGGGGGAGGGAATGGGAGTTCTCCCTGAGTCCACTCCATGTTGGGTGAACCAGGTGTCTCGACTTCCATTCGGCTGGGCACCTCTTCGGTAGAGATGGTTGAGACTAATGGTGGTACCTCCTCTAGGGGCTTCTTCCCATTGTCCTTCGGTGTGGCCACCATAGGTGGCATCGTTGGTGAAGGAACAGACGATGAAGATGGGCCAGGTTGGTGAGTTGAGGGACTCAACAATGGGGATGTAGGCAAAATCGGACCCTGTGTGGATGGATTCAATTGAAAGTCCAAATGTGTCGATGGGAGGGTCGATTGTGGCATCAGCTGCATCGCATTGCAAAACTTAAAGGGCTCTAGGTCTACTGGGACTACATGTACTTGCCCTTCGTATGTGTATTTGAGGCATTGATGGGCTATCGAAGGGACACACTTCATGTCCCTGATCCAAGGTCGACCTAGCAAGATATTGTAGGCCATCTCACCCTCAAGGATGTGACACAACGTAGGAATGGTCTTTTGTCCTACTTGGATGGGCAGGACAATTGTGCCAACCATCGAGCATAACGCGTCGTTGAATGCTCGAAGAGTGTAAGTGGATGCCACAATGTGGGATGCTGGCAACTTAAGATGTTTTAATGCCATTGTCATGATTATGTTGTTGGACGAGCCAGTGTCCACCAACACCCTCTTGAATGGAATCCCGTTGACCCACGCGATGACGTGCAGGGGTGGATCCACCATATCACCAGTCACCAATTTTAGTTCATCTTCCCTAAAGGTTATGACTGGTTCTGTGCATTGTCTCACATGTCCCACAAAATTGTTGAAAGAATTGGGTTCATGGGGCTGTAGCTCAATGGCTTTGAGTATCTCCATCAAAGCCTCCCGATGGGGCGGTGATTGTTGGATGAGCTCATAAATGGAGAGCCTAGCCGACGTGGTCCTTAAACTTTGAGTAAGCTTAGTCCAAATCGTGGCCACTGGTCTAGGTGGGGGAGGTTGTGTAGGGTGTTGTGGAGGTTGTGACGTTGATGGAACATCTCCTGTAGCTGCAGCGGGTGCAGCCGTGTTTGGGTATCTTTTGTTCCATGTCACGATGCTTATCATCCCTACGTATCCTTGCATGGGGTAGTTTTGTGTTACCTCGTTCACTTGTAAAGTCTTTGCCTACGCGTCATGGGCAGGTAGGGGGTCTTTGAAGACTTCCATATGTTGGTTGCTCAGCGCTACGGGATTATCTACCATGAGCGTTTTGTTGTCTATCAAGTCCTGCACTAAGTTTTTGAATTTCCAACAAGTGAAGATGTCGTGTCCTTTCTGCCGGTGAAATCTACAATATAAGTCTTCCCTATAGCCCTTGGGTTTTGGCGCGTTGGGGTCTATGGGTCGACTTTCCGGCAAGTTTATCAGGTTTGCCATGAACAAGCGGTCAAACAAGGAGTCTCTAGACTCCGTGAATTGTGTGAATTGTCGCCTAGGGCGACGCTGCTGATTTTGCTCTTGTTTATGATTTTCCTTTTCATAGTTATCAAGAGGAACTGCTTGATAATTAGCCTTTGGGGGCTGTGTCATTTGTGCAGGCTTTGGTATAGTTATGGCAACCTGATTGACCGCGACGGGTTTCGGTTGCGTGGGCCCAGTTTTAGCATTTTTGGTCCACTCTTTCTTGCATGGCTTGGCAATCTCGTCGTCTTGTATTTTGATCTCCTCAATTATCCTGGCTTGCGCCAGGGCTTCTTCGAGGGTGGCATATTGCTGCAGCTGCAATAGCATGGAGATCGACCTTATGCAACTCTTTGAAAACATTTGAGTCATGTCGGCCATGGGAGGGAGGTAAGGTAGCTTTGAAAGCAATGTCCTCCATCGATTCCCATAAGCAGCCATGGTCTCATCATCATACTACTTAAGGCCAGCTAGGTCACTTAAGGATGCCTTCTTCTTGGTGTTGAAGGCAAAACGTTCAAGGAACGCGTCCACTAGCTGGTCTAGATTATTGATGCTATGCTTCGGCAACTGGGTAAACCAATCCGAGGCAGGGCCTACGAACGTGGTTATAAACGTTCTCAGAAGCAATGCATCATTGTCCTGAATGCCAAAGCATTGACTCAGGAACCTTGTTACGTGCTCTTGGGCATCCTCATCCCCTCTAAAAATTGCCAATTGAGGCATTTTGAAGTGGTCGGGGTATGGGGGTGCCAGAACTGAAGGATGCACAGGGTGACTACGGAGTTGGCGTAAGGTGGGCTTTTGGGGCCCTGAAGTCTTAGTCTCCATAGACTCTAAGCACTCTAGTAGTGCTTTGTATGCATCAGAGGATTTGATTTCCTCTTCTTTGGTTTGTTCCCATTGTGAATTACGAGGAACTTGAGGCCTATGGAGGGGTAGCCGGGTAGCGCCCCCTGCCTTGGTAGGGCATTTCAGCCCGCTCTTCTTCTCACTCAAATTCCTCATAGGCTTCTTGAGGAGTTTTTGGGCGTGACCTATAAACATGGATGGGTGCCCGAGGAAGGCGCCCATCATTGGTTCTAGGGGTGGCCTCCCGCTCAGGTCTAGGAGGTCTTGGAGGCAACGCTTGATAAGGTCGTGGAGACCTGTCTCGTACTAAGGGGTTGTGCCTCTCATAAATTTTTGTCCTATGCATGCGAGGGGTTGGAATCCTCTCATGCATAGTGTTCTAGAGCAACTCATCTGTCTGGCATTGAATGCGCTCTTTGTTAAGATGATACAGTTGTTCTAACTACTGCTGATCTTGCCTAAGCTACATGATTTGCGCTTGGCGGGCGGCATGTTTGGCAAATGCCAAGTCGATTTGTTCCATCGTCCTAGGTCTAGGAGGCCTAGATGCCTCCCCTACATATCTATCTCGGTCTTGGTGATCCGAGATCTCTATGGGTCACTTTCCTCTATCGAGGTTAGTAGCATTCACTCGAGGCTCTGGCCTCAATAGGTGATCTTGATAATTAGTAGGTGTGGAGGTGCATTGCTCCCATGTGGTGTATTGCTCTTGAGGAATATACTGGTTTTCCTCGTGCCCCCTTTCGTACATGTGAAAGGGATGGGCAGAGTTGGCTCACCCTATCTGAAGAGCCTTGCACTCTAGATTTGGCCTATTAGTTCTAACAGTAATGAGGGGTGGAGGAGGAATGATATAATCATGTGGCCCCTCCTTATGAACCCTATGTTGCTCTAGCACTTCATCGCGTAGTGGCCACTCATAATGAGTGTCTAAGGGGGCCTTCCCATGTGTGTACTCCTCCTGAGAGGGTCTGTGTTGAACGGGAGTGCCCCTCAAAGGGGTGCCTCTATAGTCCTTTTCTGTAGTGGCATAGTGTGGACTATGTTGTGGGTCAGGCTGCCAAGGTGGTATAACCAAGTCCTTGGGGCTATAACGGAGGTGACTTGTGCCTCCTTGTATACTTTTCTTAGCTTCTGCCCGTGATTGGGCTTGGCTATGGGTATACACCATGGTGGTGGTTTTTCTAAAAAGATATGTATATTTTTATCTCCTTTACAATTTTTATGCTATACCAAACAAAAGGGGACCACACAAGCAAAGAAATGATTATCTTGTTTACAGATTAAATGTGTGCCCTAGATCTGGTTCAGTGTGTTTGATTTTTGTTATGTAAATCTTGTAAAGAAAACTTTGTTATACATGCATAATGAGGGCTCTTGTATCTCCAAAATGGTCGCCCCTTCAATATACCATTGCCAGGCCGTTATACCGAACCTCTCAATATACCCGCCCTTACGTGAGGGAAACTATTGGTACGCGAGAGCAGAACAGTAAGTGGAACATAGGCGGTACGAAAGGGGGATCACTCTATTTTTGACACCTACCATAGAAGACTTATCCTCATGCATGGGGAATCACCCCCATTACACTTGGTCAGCTTTCATCAGGATTTACGTCTAGCAACAGTCGCGATCGGGGTATATGTATGCAAAATCCAAGCCAAGGTGGTGATGAAATCCACCGTTGGTCTTGATCAAGTGTTGGGGTATTAAGACCAACTCCTTGATGTTAATTTTATTAGGTGGTGTGTGTGGTTCCTTTTAATTATATAAAGAAAGAAAACATACAACAAAAGATGATTTTCACTAATGCAATGCTTTAAAGTACATTTTATCTTTCAGAGACAATTAGTAGCAAAAAGGAAATCACAAAACCTAACTAGAACTGAAACCTATAATGAGGACTTGCCATTTGTGCAAGTATCATGCAAGAAAACCAGAGAAGAATGCATTCCTAATCAAGTTCCTTCCATTTAATTTACTCTATGTTTTTATTTTTTTTTTTATTGCAAGAAAGGAAAACAAACTACTTAACCTTTCTATGCAAGTGTCTAAAAATAAAGCAAAGAAAACAAAAAATTGCAGAAACAGAAAGTAGAAAAACATAGAGGATGTTCAGAAGGCCTACCTCTTCTCTATCTAAACCAGATGCCTCTGAGTTTCTGCTCAGAAAATGCATAGAGCTCTAATCTTCTCGGGGTGGGATGAATAGCAGGTCTGCATTCGTCACAGGGTGGGACGAATACGTATTCATCTCAGGGTGGCACGAGTAGCAGTCCAGTGCCCGAATGAGTAACACCTACAAAGAAAACCACAAAATTTGGATCAAAAACTTGATCTTAATAGTAGGGGATAGGGTCCCACCATGATCACCACTGAAATTGAATGCAGAAGGACGGCGTACCAGATATGATGCAAACAAAATAGATATGGTATAGATGCTAAGTCCTACGAATGCGATGAACAAATGCATGAAGGAAATGATGCATAAATGAGATGTAAGAAAAAAAAAGTGGGGCCTCTTTTATTAATGTTGCTTTTAATCTAGTTACAATACGTCCCCCCTCTAGGGCTCAGAATGTTTGATACAGTTCGTTACATCAATGGATGGTACGCTTCCAGTGTCTTTCGCATGCCCACATTCGAAATGGGTGGGCCAAAAGTTGTCGCCGCTTGTGTCCATGTGTTCATCATTCCTTGCTGCCCCTCTGGTGTTCTTAGTGGTGAGATCCTATGCATATAAAAATAGCAAATAGTTAATAGCATATGCGGATATAGGAAAACATGCAATCCCCAAAGCCTCCGGCTAGTTAATATATAAAAGAATGAAACGATGGTCAAAACATGTCATAATGAATTCAAAATTTGATAGAGGCATGGAGACATCATCAGGGACACATTGCAAAAATAATAGTCAGGAAATCATGCACAGATTTCTAATCGCTCCGGGGTGGGACGTTGGGGACTGTCACAAAATGTGCAAAAGTGACCTTGCAAATGTCCTACCCAGAGGCCTCCAAAACTCCTACAAACTTGGGGTTAGACTAAAAGGGGAATTTTGAGATGACCCAGAAGGTCATATTTGGCAGATTCTACCCAGATTGTCCTGTATCCGAAGGCGCTCCCTGTAGGTTAGTAAACGCATAAAATGATAAAAACAAGGTCAAATCATGTCAAAAAGCAATGAAACTTGGACAGTAGCATAAGTACATCAGATACAACATAATGCAAAAATAATAGTAAAGAAATCATGCACAGATTTCTAATCACTCCGGGGTGGGGCGATTAGGACTACAGTAGTGCGGGGGCACCCGGGGGCAGGACGCCCACCGTTTGGGGCTTAGTTTTGGCACCAATCCAAGTGGGATGGGTCCAAAACCTCCTAGGGGGTTGTGTCGATGAGTTTGGTGTGGGATTGTGGCTGATTGCTTGGGTTTTGGGTCTAGATTGCGTTCCTAGTGTTCACCCGATAACCTCTCTTCCAAAAGAGAAATTAGGGATGTAGGAAGCACAAAGAGGAATGGGGGTATAATTTGGCAGCACTCCATTGCTCCAAATGCTCCAGCTCTATTCTCTTTTTGGGGTGAGGAGGCTCACCATTTTATAGACCTGAGGGTCTCCTTTGAATGCGCATGCGAGGGCGCCACTTGGCTCACCATGCCTTTTGGGGGGAGAGAAGATTCCTCCCTGATTTAGAGCCTCCATGATCAGGGCATGCTTGACTGAAGTCTCTCTCTCAGATTTGAAACCGTTCCTCACAATTGCATGCCTTGAAGGTGAAGTCTCTCTATCAGATTTGAAACCGTTCCTCCCTGATGCTAGAGAATGGTTCAATTCCCTTCCTGATCATGATATCCCAAACTTCACCAAAATGGAAGCTATGTTTTTAAAGAAATATGGTGAAAGGAAAAATGAACAATCTCTGTTAATCGAATTAGCCACCATGAAGAAAAAAGAGAATGAGGTTGTTAGTGATTTTAATAGAATATTTTCAAAAACAAGAAACAAAATCCCTGCCAACCTTAGACCTAGTGATATTCAATCTATTTATTTTTATAAGAATACCTTTCAAGGAGAATTCAACTATGAGCTAAGGCAAGAACAAGCCACTACCATTGATGGTTGTATGGAAAAAGCAATGGATATAGAAAGAAATATGCTTGATAGTGGTAAGATGAAGCCTTATTCTTTGGAAGTCAACCTTCCTGATAGAAAGCCTAAAAAAGTAGCATTTGATGTACAAAGAAGGATTGAAATGGATCCTATGGAGAAATTGACTAGTCAAATGACTGAGATGTTCAATAACATGAACAACAGGTTAGCAAGAATTGAAAGAAATGGAAATAATGGTGAATCTTCACAAACAGAACGAACACTTGTTGAAAACCATCCTCATTTTAAGAAAAACTACAATAAGAATTGGGGAAATAACAATGGATTTGAAGATGGAAATAAGAGTAGGGGTAATGGGAACAATAACTAGAAAAACAAAGATTCTGATAAGGATCAAAACAATGTTCCTAACCCTATACCATATGCTAATGTAGTAGAAGGATTTCCCTATTTTTGTTCTACTTGTGATGCACCCCATAACCCTGATGCATGTGGTATTCACCTAAGTGATCAGCACAATGTAGATTTACATGGTGAATCAGAAGAGGATATAAGAATCAATGCTTGTTGGTCTATTGAAGATGAATCTAGGGAAAGGTTTTTTGAAGAAGATATGGATAAATATGCTTCAAATCATCATCCTCAAATTTTAGTAACTGAAGGAACTAAAATATTGCAAAAATCACATGAGTCAAGATATGACAAGATGAAACAAGGGAAATTAATCCCCACTACTCAAGAGGTTGAAGAATTAGAGGCAACTCATACTTTGAATTTAAGAAATAGGGCTATCCCAGATAGAACAGAGAAAGCCTCTACAAGTGAAACAAGAAAACAAACTTTCCCAAATAAAAATATTAGTAAAGAGAAAACTGATAGAAACCTCAAAAAGACTACTCCTAAAGTAATAGATTCAGAGGAAGATATTCCCAAAGAAGAAAGTAATAAACCACTGGATCTAAAGAAAATAGAATTTGATGTTGGGTCAGAACTCAGTAAGCAAAAGGTTAACATCACATTTGGTGAACTTATGAAAGTTCAAAAATACAGAGAACAAGTATGCAGAGCTTTTGGATTAGTGGAGCAAAAAGAAGACCCTACTTGCCATGCTGCTAGACAAAATCAACATGATACAAGATCACCATATTCTGTCAGACCCTTCTATGTGTCATTAAGACATAATTCAGATGAAGGGGAAAGATATGTGATTCATAATTGCATGCTAGACAGTGGAGCTTCACACAATATCATGCCCAAACTAATAGCTGATCAAATGGGATTAATCTGTACTAGAGATTTTGCCCCTGTTTCTGTAATGGACAATAGACAAATTCCCTGTGTAGGGGTGATAACTGGATTGTTGGTTTTCTTAGACCAACACCCTAAAAAGGGAATAGTCATGGATGTGGTAGTAGTTGATGTTGACCCATTATTCTCACTATTACTCAGTAGGCATTGGGCAAAACAACTAGGGGATTCAATACAACTAGACTGGTCTTATGCTACAATCCCCATATCAGATAAGGAGAATATAACTTTGAGAAGAGAACCATTTAACAAGAATTCTGTAGAGTTAATTCAAACTGATGAAACAATGATAAACTTAGTAAACTCTATGGAAGAAAAAGGGATGGGAGTTTACTCCATATGGCATAACCCATTCCTGGTAGAAGTACCAGAGGCAAAGAACATGGATCCCAAAGATATGAGAATAGTTGATGCTGAATCAGATAGAGTATTAACCCAAGAAATGTGGACCATGTCTTTTGATGGAGCTAAATCCCAATCTGGAGCAGGTGCAGGTGTTAATTTGACTGATATAAAAGGAAATTACCTTGGTATTCCTTACAGACTAGAATTCCCCTACACAAATAATGTAGCTGAGTATGAAGCCTTACTGTTAGGGTTAAGGAAAGCAAAATAATTAGGCATTAATTACTTAACTGTAATAGGAGATGCAGAGCTTATCATACAATAAATCAAAGGTAAATATCAGACCAAGCATCCTAGGCTTAAGCAATATAGAAATGCAGTATTGGAAGAAATTGATAAATTCCTAGCTTTCAATATCTCATATATCCCAAGGGAACAAAATCATGTTGCAGATATTTTAGCTATAAATACCTCAGGTTTAGATCACCCAGAGATAACTACAGAATATATGGATAGATTCCCAACTATCTCAATATATAAGCCATCTGTACTAGACAACATAGTCTATCTACAGGTTTTTCAAGATGATATAGATATTAAGGATTTTATGACTCTACAAAATCAGTATGCAGATATAATCTGTGATGAAAAAGATGAGGAAAAGTTAAAAAATCAAATAGGAGAGCCAGTAGAAGTAATCCAATTGAAAACTAATAGAATACCCAAAGGATTGGTGTCTCTTGAAAGTCTATTTGATGATTTTGACAAAGCTTATAAGCCTTTATGCAGAGAAGTAATATCTGAAGACATAAACATTGGTTCAATGAAAGAACCTAGAATAGTGAAGGTAGACACGGCCTTACCTGCTAAAGAAAAAGTTGGATATATTAGTTTCTTAAAAAAGAACAAAGAACATTTTGCTTGGACTTATGAAGACCTTAAAACTTTCAAAACAGATGTAATGACACACATAATACCCTTGAAAGAAGATTCCAAGCCATTTAGACAAAAACAGAGAAAGTACAATCCAACTGTGCACCCAATAATGCAAAAGGAGGTACAAAAATTGTTGGACTCCAAGATAATAAGAAAGGTAAGATTTTCCTCCTGGATATCCAACTTAGTACCAGTCAGGAAAAAGAATGGGGATATTAGACTCTGTGTAGATTTTAGAAATTTAAACAAGAGTTCATTAAAAGACAATTACCCATTGCCTAACATGGAACAACTGCTACAAGCAGTAGTAGGTTCAACTAGATTGTCTCTATTAGATGGGTTTTTAGGGTACAATCAAATTCAGATAAATCTAGAAGATAGACATAAGGCAACATTCACTACACCCTAGGGCACATTTGAATATTTAAGAATACCTTTTGGATTGATGAATGCAGGTGCTACTTTCCAGAGAGCAATGGACTTTGCTTTCAAAGGATTAATGTTAAAAATTGTAGTAGTGTACTTAGATGATATCACAGTATTTTCTAAAAATCCAAAAGATCATCTAGAACACTTGACTGCAATTTTTTCCCGGTGCAAAGAATTTGGAATTTCTTTAAATCCCAAGAAATGCATATTTGGGACTACACAAGGAAAGTTATTAGGTCATATAGTCTCAGAGAAAGGAATAAGCATTGATCCAGAAATAATAGAGGCTATTTCCAAAATTCCCCCTCCCAAGAATTTAAAAGGAGTTAGGTCCTTCTTTGGAAAGATAAATTTTATTAGAATATTTGTCCCAAATTTTGCAGAGATGACCAAACCTATAAATGACATGGTTAAGAAAACTGGAGAAATAAAATGGACAATAGAGAATATGAAAGCATTTAATAAGATCAAAGAAGCCATATCATCTACTCCAACCCTAAGCTATCCAGATTATGCTAAAGATTTCAATATCTACTCCTATGCATCTGAAAATTCTATTGTTGCAGTTCTATCACAGAAAGATGATGAAAATAATGAAAGGCCAATAGCCTTTATGAGTTCAGGACTAAAAGGAGCACATATTAAATACACCCTACTAGAAAAACATGCTTATGCAGTCATCCAATATTTAGAACACTTCAAAGGTATATTTGGCTCAAATAAGGTTTATTGTTGTATTCCTTTTATAGCAATAAAGGATATTTTTTCTCAATCAGAGCCATTAGGAAGACCAACAAGATGGATGGTAAAACTTTTGCAATATGATGCTGAATTCAAAATAGTTAAAATTGTCAAAGGGTAAGGTTTAGCTAAACTATTGGCTAACAAGGAAGAAGCAGGATCTGAAAATGTTCTCACAATGGATGAGGCATATGATGACAAAAGAATCAAAAATGAAGAATGTAAATGGTATGAAGAAATTTTGTCATACTTACAAACTCTGTCTTTTCCTAGAGATATGTCAACAAATAGAATGAGGTCAGTCAAGCTTCAAGCATAGAAATATTATATACAAGATGGAGTATTATATTGGAAACACCCTAATGGAGTATTATTAGTCTGTTTGTATGAAAGTGAAGTCCCAAAAATAATTAATGAATTTCATGATGGTTTCTGTGGAGGACACTTTGCTCCAAGAGCTACAACTAATAAGATTATGAGAGCAGGATATTATTGGCCTTCCCTTTTTAAGGATGTATATAAATATGTTAGGAACTATCATAATTGCCAAGTTTTTGCAGGAAAAAAACATCTACCAGCCATGCCCCTCAAGCCAATAATTATTGAAGCACCTTTTGCTCAATGGGGTATTGACCTGATTGGAGAGATCAAGCCTAATTCATCTGGCCAACATAAGTGGATCATAACTGCAATAGATTACTTCACAAAGTGGGTGGAAGCTGCACCTTTGAGAACATCTACAACTGCCACAATCATCAAATTCTTAGAGGAAAACATCTTGACCAGGTTTGGGGTTCCTAAAAAACTTGTAACAGATAATGCTCAATACTTTGTGTCATATGAAATGGTAGAATTTTGTGCTAAATATGGAATTGAATTATCTCATTCTGCTAATTATTACCCCCAAGGAAATGGTTTAGCTGAGTCATCAAATAAGAATGTAATAACAAGAATAAAAAGGTCATTAGGCAAGAACAAAATGGGATGGGACAATGAACTTAAATTTGCTTTATGGGCTGATAGGTTGTCTGTTAAAAGAAACACAGGAAGAACCCCCTATGAGATGGTTTATGGAGAGAAAGCCCTATTACCTTCAAAAATAGAAAAATTGGCACTTTCCCTCTTATTGCAAGACCATGAAAACCCCAATCCCATTCAGAGAAGGCTTGACCAAATTGTCCTGTTAGAAGAGCAAAGAAGAGAGACCCTTAATAGAATGATGGAACAAACCCAAAAAACCATAAAATTGTTTAATAAGAAAGCCAAGGGTACTCCTTTTTCTCAAGGAGATATAGTCATCTATTGGGATCCTAAAAATGATAAGCATGGTGAAAAGGGTAAATTTGAACCTAAATGGATTGGACCATATCAGATAGCTCATGTTATAGGGCATAATACTTACAAGTTGCAGAATTTGTAGGGAGAAATAATGGCTATTCCTATCAATGGCCAACACCTCAAAATGTATAATTCCTGTTGAAAGTGGAAAGTAAATATATATGAAAAATAAAAAAATTGGAAAAGCAAAAACCCCAAAAACAGAGTGATGCATTCTTTCTTTTGTTTTGTTTATTAGATAAGTTTTTTTTTCTTTGTCTGTCTAGTTTAGTTCTGAGTTCACTGTTACACATGATTATCTTAGTATGATGAGTATACATTACTGTTGATTCCAATAAAAACAATAATAGAAAGGAGTTTCACTTTTTAAGCTTTGATGAGATTTACATTTCCCCAAATATGGATGATCAGGCAACAGTCATATGATGTGATACAAAACATAATGAAGTCAATGTTAATTAGTACATTATGTTAAAAGCCTCACATTACAAATAATGCTTAAAGGGATTTTAAGGTCCAAGGAGTAGAGCTATATTTGAGAAGGTAGTTGAATCTAAAAATCAGTACACTCATCTTTTTTAGCCAGAAACTAATCCTCAACTCAGGCATACTCATTGCACAATTTACTTATATCATTATAATTCTCAAATGAGAAAGAAAATCAAAATAAAGTGAATAAGAGTCACTGCCTGAGATATCTTGGAAAACCTCTACCGAGGCTATAGACGCCTGACTGGAAGTAGGGAAAAACTAGATGGGATTAGAAGCAACTCCATCGGGGCTATAGACGCCTAACTGGCAGTGGAGCCCTACAGAATGGTGAAAATATTTAAAGAGTGAAATCATATAATAGGCTCAACTATTTTCTCAAATATGGCAAAGTTTTGGAAGATCTAAGAATCAAAATGAATGCACAAAACACACACTTGGCTAAAACATAATGGAACTGGTAGCTTTGGCAAATAAAGTTTAAACATATCATATGACCTTGCCAGAACAAACATAACAATTTATCCAAAAATATCTTATGATCTTAAAAATATGACTCTTAGTATTAAATTGAATAAAAGGAATCACAGTTTTTTATACTCTATTACTTTGATATCCTGTTACATGTACAACTTTTCAATTTAAAAATTGTCATGTTTTATTTTCAAAGCTTTGATCATCAGTCTTGGTGATGTGAATTTTTGTCCAAAATTGAAATAAAACTAGGAGATTCTATGGTTCTCAAGTGCTTCATGTTTTCAACACATTGTCCCAGTCAGAGCCTATGTTGGAGCCAAATTTGACTCAAACTTTGAAACCCCCAAATTTAAATTTTTGGTTTCAATCAAACTAAGCAAGTTGTTGGTCCTATCTGCAGTTAATTATGAGAGTTTGAATTCTAATGGGTTTGTTTGTTGAAATATAACCATGGTTGTTAATAATATGTTCTCCTTTCAATAAATTTTTCCCTTAGGCTTAATTAAAAATATAAACCTTTAAGTCCTAAGATATTCAATGATGGATAAATTTAATTAAGCGTCGTGGTCTAAAACCCGAAAAACCTAAGTCTGTTGAAAAATTTAACTAAGGCTTGAGGGTATATATCCCATTTAATTAAAATATGAACTCCTAAGATCGAATCCAAGGGCAGTTCTCGATTCAGATTTAATCGGACGGTTGCACTCCGATGAACCAAGAAAAGGTTAAGAAAAATGAAATCAATAAAGATTATAACCTAAGGTCGAAAATGATTAAAATTAATAAAGTCCATGAAAATCTATCAATTTGGATGGATGTGCTTGAGCCAAGAATAATATGATGGATGCACTTGATCCAAGCATAATTCTATGGATGCACGCTCACCAAAAAGTTTAATAATTAAACGAGTTAGCATAGGTCAAAGCTTCAGGTTAAACAACAAGCTAATCCAATGGATCAGATGATAGCGCTCAATCGAACTCAAAATCAATGGTTGTGCTTGTTTTAATTAAATCACGCTTTAAAATACCATGGTCAAAAATATTTAAGGGTATGCGCCCCCTTTGGAATAACCGTCGAGCTAATGGTGACGGCAGCGCTCGATCGAGATTCGATCCAACGGTGGTGCGCCCATAGAAGATGCATTAAAAAGGTAAAAGACCCCAAGAGGTTAATTAAATCTATTAAAAAAAGATTAACAAGGGTCTAAGCACATTGCTAACCATTCCCCCTTCCAAATTAATAAAGGTTTGAAATTACATGCCCCTAAGTAACTAACCCCGTAGGTTGAAAGCGATCAATGATTGCATCGACATCAATAGAGATTCGACAATCGTGCCAAATAAGAATCTTGGTAAAATACTGGGTGATATGAAGGTAAATAAAAAAATAATTATGTAATTAGCGAGGGTATAACACATTGGATAATCATTCCCCCTTTCAGCTTAATCATGATTAATCAAAATATAATGATGCACCTTTTTGCTTATTAAGTATGCAGCTACAAGAGATCTAACGGCCGCGCTTTGTTTAAAATAAGATCGGACAGATGCATCCAGGTGTTGTATGTGAGTTGGAGAAGAAAGGGTAATCCTCCAAGAGAGGTCCCAGGTTCGAATCTCCACCCTACCAAAAAGTTGAATTGGGTACCCAAAATCCAATTGATAATGTTGGTGCGGGAAGGTCAGGTGCGACTCCCGGGTGACTTTGACGATGTAGAACCCCTTGTTTGTGGTCTCTCAAACCAAGGCGGTCCCACAAGGGGTTTTTTGCTTAAATAAAAAAAATATCGGACAGATGCACTCAAACACGATAAAGAACCCCGACAAAGATCGAAGAAATCAGACGGTAGTGCTTCATCAACATTTGATCCAACGGTGCGCATTATAAAAAGTGATTGAGGATTAACCTTAAAATTTACCCTCGTCAAATGATTAACTAAATTGCATTATCAAGGCTAAAGAGAGGACTTAATAAAATTTTAATATATAGGTAATCTTCCCCTTTCCTATTACTAAAGCTCAAGTATCTACAGGAGATCAACGGTAGCGCTCACATCCTGACATAATATAGCGGTGATCGCTTAGAGAAATGAATAGGTTTTATTAATGACTATGATTAATACAACAAGGTTAAGGTTGTAATCGTTAGGTTAAAATTTGATAAATCATGATTATATATACAAATAGGTGGACTAACAATCATACAGGTCCCAGGACATCGACGGTTGCGCTAATCCTTTCCATGATCTAACTGAAGAACACAAGCTTATACTGAGAGGGGGGGTGAACAGTATAAGACCTCTTTTTACTTTTTCCTTTATACTTCAAAATAGTAAAGCAATATACCCAAAGCAATATCAAAGCAATGCACAATATCATCCACAAAGTGACACCAATTTTAACGTGGTTCACCCATAATGGCTAGGCTACGTCCACAAAACTTTTCTCTAAAAGTTATCTCAAAGTTCTTTGGGAATCCTTCCCAATTACAATGTTTATGAGCCTCGGCCCAAAGGAGATACCTTCCCCCAATCTGAATTTATGAGCCTCTGCTCAAAGGAGATACCTTCCCCTCTATCTAAATTTATGAGCCTCTCGCTCAAAGGAGATACCTTCCCTCTCGCTCTAGAAATGATCCCTCGAAGATCAACCGCCTCTACCTCTTGCCAGCACGTGGAACTCCTTTCCACCGAAGACCTCCTGTCCTCAATGCTTAGCCTAAGAGACCTCTCCCTTCTATGATCACGTCCACAGCAGCTCAAGCAACTCGTACCAAACACAGTCAGTCGGTCTAGTACAAGTCTTCCTCTCGTCTCATCGATCTGTCCAACTCTTGAACAAATCAATCCTCTCGCACACAAGCCTTCTCAAAGACTTGCCAAATCTATCCTCATGTTCTTCTCATAGAACCAATGCACCTCTGTCCTCAAGTTCTCTGATAGAACTATCAAACTCAGCTCACAAGTCCTCTCGCTAGGACCTGTCCAAATCTACTCACAAGTCCCCACCGGAACCTGTCCAAAACTGCTCACAAGTCCCCACCGGAACCTGTCCAAAAACTCAGCAAGCTCACCAAGAAAAACTTTCTTAGTAGGAAATCACAAAGTGAATTGTTAGAGACCCAATGTGATTTGTCAAACTCATAGAAGCATAAAGAGAATTGTTAGAGACTCAATATGTTCTATACTCAAATCCCAATCTCAAAACTCAACTCAAATCAACTCAGCTCAATCTCAATCTCAAATCTGAAAACTCAACTCAATATCTGAAATGGATAGGATAGAATGTTTTCTTTCAAGAACATGAAACCCCAACAATTGCCAACTATGCAAAGAATCACATAACAATGATACTCATGTTCTTTTCACCATCAATTAGGGTTTCAACAACAATGCTCATCAAACAAGGTTTAGTCAACCAACACCATTCAACTCAACATCAACCTTGAAGCATTCAACCAATCATCACAAGAAAAGGAAACAAGTAGAAATCCTTTTCCCTCCAAAGATATTTGAACAAAACAGCCACCAACACAATATCACCAAATGCAAAGAATAACTTGCTCAAATCAACTCAATGGAGTAAGCCCAATATCATGAATCAAGTAAAGCAATAACTTGATCAAACAACCTCTATGGAAGCAACTCAACCATCAAACTCAAAACAGCCAACCAAGGGTTCCACCAACTCAATGCAAGTAGCTAGACTCACAAATATAAACCCTAGTGCACAAAGCTTCCACTATCTCAAACCAGAAATTATGCATTCACCAAAAACTCTCCTTAAGGATAACAATGCATAAGTAGTCTTCAACAAACCAGAAAATAGGATTTACACCCAACCAAAGGAAACCTAGTTGAAAACCTTTTCACTCCAACCTTATTTCAGAAAAACATACACCAATCATACTCATAAGAAAAATGTGCCCATACCCTTTTTGAAGATGAATAAGCCCTTGAAAATCTACCACAATTAATAATTTTGATCTTCCCTAAAAATTATTAACCCAACATTGGCATGTCAAAATAACTCAACCACCATGGCAATTATTTCCCCTTTAATTTTCAATCCGACTATAGCAAAAATATTAAGCTTGCATTCCTTATACCTCCCAAAGCTAACTTTATAAAACCTTAGCAAGCAAAATATTAAAATTTAATTGCCACTCTTTTCGCAAAAAATTGGAGCGCATACCTTTGGTAAATATCCCACGAATTTCGGAGTGCATACACTACCCTCAAAAGGGTCTTCGACGATTCGAACCGCCGACCACCATGCTACTAAGTCCTTTGGCCATGCCGCGTGGGCTAGGAGAGCCCACGTGAGGGAGAAGGGAATTCTCCATTCTTATCACCGCGTGCGCCTCCTCCTTGGCGCCAAGACCAACCCGTCACACCTTTGACCACGCAACGCTTGTCTTCCTCCTTCGCTGGTGCAGGGGCTTCGATGTCGAAATCGAAATGCTCAGGGATTAATGTCGAACTCTTGGCAAAACATAAATGAATTCATTTGCCTCATTTTATATGCACTTTGATGCATTTCCAAACACGTCGGCTGAATTCGAAAAGTAATTTCGAATTTAATCGAAATTGCTTTCTAAAGGGTTTAAAAACCCTTAAGATAAATTAAAAATAATTTCTCCCTTAATTAATTAAATAATTAAAAATAAACCTTGAAGGGTTTTAAATAATAATTAAATAAATAATAAAGAGAACCTCCATTGGTTTTAATAAAAACCATTTAACTTGGTTTTAATGAAAAACCCTTGCCAATGGAATCTCTCCGGATTCTCTTGGAATCTTCCACCTTTGAAGCCAACACATCCTCTTAACATTAATGCCATTTCCTTTTGACATCAATGACAACTCATAGACAAGAAGCTAGGATCTCAAACCCAAAATTGCCAACAATCTCCCCCTTTGTCATTGATGGCAAACCATGCTTCTCAACAACACAGAAACTCAACATAAACAGCTCCCCTTGTCTTGAGGCTCTCCCCTTACTCAAATCTCTCCCCCTTTGTCATCAATGGCAAAGGGTCACCTTTGGGGCTCAGGACTAAGAATGAGCCTCTTAGCTTAGTCCCTCCCCCACCTCCCTGATGAGGTGATTAATTCTTGGGTGGGAGTAAAACTCCCATTAGGCACTGATCATCATCAGCGTCTATAACTTCCTTGTCGGGCCTTCTCTTGTACTCTTTGTCCATATTCCTGTTCCTGTTCCTGTCACTGTTCCTGTTCTTAACCATGCCTTGATCCTTGGACCTGTTCATACCACTGTTTCTGTTCCTGTACCTTGGAAGTTCAGCTCTACACTGTCTAGCTATGTGACCTTCATTGTTGCACTTATAACAAGTAACAATGTTATTTCTTTGAGGCATACCTATTCTTTGAATCCACCTGTTCTGACTAACCCTGTTCCGCCAAACCTGTTCTGCCAAACCTGTTCGACCAAACCTGTTCTTGTTATTTGCCTTGCAATGAACTGCCTTGTGCCCAAACTGTTGACAAGAGTAGCAATACCCTTGAAAGTAACTAGCACTTCTGAAATCGTCATTTACCTCCTTCACTTGAGCCATGCAATGTGAAGCCATGTGACCAAACCCGTGACAAGCAAAACATCTCGCCTTGAAACTTTCCTTTAATTGACCTCTTAGGTTCTGAAAACTTCTTCTTCTCATTCTGAATTCTGTTTTCTGTTCTCGTGCATCTATCATTCAAGAACTCATGATCTGAAATACTTTCCTCATCGGAACTCTCTTCCTTTTGGAGTCTCTTACTAGACTCTCCAACTTGTTCCTTGTGTGGCTTAACAAAACCAAGGCCTGTTTTATCTCGTTGTCTTTCTTTGACCTTTGATGAGAGACTTAACCTTTTTGGAGCTATCTTGAAATCTGTAAAGCTTATCCTTGTACTCTTTAGTTTCCTCTTTCAAAGAAGCCATTTTCTGTTCTAACTCACTATACTCAAGAACCTTAGACTCTAACTCATCCTTGAGTTCTTGTGTCTTAGCTATAGAGAAGTCAAGACTTTCTATAAGATCATCTCTCTCCATACAACATTCATCTAACTTATCCTTGAGTCTAGCATTCTTCTTTCTTTCCTTTTTCAAAGCACTAAGAGCACTAATAAGTTCACTTTCAAGATCCTTTATTTGATTGCTTTTTGAATCATCAAAGCCTTTTTCAGATTTCTTATCACTAGAGGTGCTACCCTTTTCAAAAACCATACATGCATCTTCCTTATAGTTTTCTGAAGCATCCTCATACATACTAGAAACCAAATCATTATTTGTGCAATCATCCTCAAGGTGACCAAAATTTCCACATCTAAGACATTTCATGATAATGAATCTATGTTTCGGTTCTTCCTCTTTTTCTGATATGAACAACATCTCATTTTCATTATCACTTGAAGAACTTTCACTATCACTACTAGAACACTTACTTGCTTTGTCTAGGTAGAAACTCTTCTTGTGCTTGTGAGAATACCTCTTTCCTTGATTGTTGTGCTCATCTTTGTTTTTCCCGTGATGCTTGTGCTTTTTATAATCCTTGCTCTTAGAATCCTGTTTATCTTCATCACTTTCATTCTTGGGAACAAGACAGATCGTAGCATAATGACCAAACTTTCCACAATTGAAACATCTTATATTTTTCATACTTTTGTGCTTTCTAGAGAACTTGCCTTTCTTGTTGTAATATGCCTCTTCATCACTAGAAGACTCATCACTATCTTGAAGCTGTTTACCTTTGGAATTCTTGGTAGCCTTGAAAGCCGCCTCTTTCTTGACATCAACCTTCACTTGAGTTCTCAACTCAAATGCTGCAAGTATACTATGGAGCTCATCCTTTTTCAACTTATCCAAATCTTTAGCTTCCTCAATAGCAGAAATATTTTCACTAAATCTATTAGGAAGAGATCTTAAAATCTTATCACAAACATCATTTTCAGCAAGCTCAAGACCTAAGTCTTTCATGGAGTTAACAACCTCATCCATACGAAGCATGTAGTCACTAATATTTTCATCATCATTCATCTTGAGTTGTTCAAACATACCTTTGAAGTGTCTCAACTTGGCCTTTCTCGACATTTGTATCACCCGTATGAACCACCTTCAACTGTTTCCACATTTCACTAGCTATCTTGCAGTGAATCACTTTTGTGAGATTCGCTTTCTGTAAGCCTTTCAGGATTGCATTCATTGCTTTTGAATTGCTGTGATGTAGGAGCCTTTCTTCTTTAGTATTAGGACCATGTACAGGAATAGTGTACTCATCTTCAATTACTTCCCATACCTCATTACCAAGTGCCATTAGATGAACCTTCATCCTTGCACTCCAAAGACCAAAATCTGACCCATCAAGAATAGGTGTTGCATTGCCACTTGAATAATCCATTGTGTTCTTTACTAGCTTTTCCTTCAAGTTGTTAAACTTTTCGAAGGCACCCGCTCCGATACCAATTGAAGAACACAAGATTATAATGAGAGGGGGGTGAACAAGATAAGACCTCTTTTTACTTTTTCCTTTATACTTCAAAATAGTAAAGCAATATACCCAAAGCAATATCAAAGCAATGCACAATATCATCCACAAAGTGACACCAATTTTAACGTGGTTCACCCGTAATGGTCAGGCTACGTCCACAAAACTTTTCTCTAAAAGTTATCTCAAAGTTCTTTGGGAATCCTTCCCAATTACAATGTTTATGAGCCTCGGCCCAAAGGAGATACCTTCCCCCAATCTAAATTTATGAGCCTCTGCTCAAAGGAGATACCTTCCCCCGAATTTATGAGCCTCCGCTCAAAGGAGATACCTTCCCCTCTCGCTCTAGAAATGATCCCTCGAAGATCAACTGCCTCTACCTCTTGCCAAGCACGTGGAACTCCTTTCCACCGAAGACCTCCTGTCCTCAATGCTTAGCCTAAGAGACCTCTCCCTTCTATGATCACGTCCACAGCAGCTCAACAACCTGTACCAAACACAGTCACTCGGTCTAGTACAAGTCTTCCTCTCTCTCGTCGATCTGTCCAACTCTTGAACAAATCAATCCTCTCGCATACAAGCCTTCTCAAAGACTTGCCAAATCTGTCCTCATGTTCTTCTCATAGAACCAATGCACCTCTGTCCTCAAGTTCTCTCGATAGAACTATCAAACTCAGCTCACAAGTCCTCTCGCTAGGACCTGTCCAAATCTGCTCACAAGTCCCCATCGGAACCCTGTCCAAAACCACAAGTCCCCTGTCCAAAACTCAAGCAAGCTCACCAAGAAAAACTTTCTTAGTAGGAAATCACAAAGTGAATTGTTAGAGACCCAATGTGATTTTTCAAACTCATAGAAGCATAAAGAGAATTGTTAGAGACTCAATATGTTCTATACTCAAATCCCAATCTCAAAACTCAACTCAAATCAACTCAACTCAATCTCAATCTCAAATCTGAAAACTCAACTCAATATCTGAAATGGATAGGATAGAATGTTTTCTTTCAAGAACATGAAACCCCAACAATTGCCAACTATGCAAAGAATCACATAACAATGATACTCATGTTCTTTTCACCATCAATTAGGGTTTCAACAACAATGCTCATCAAACAAGGTTTAGTCAACCAACACCATTCAACTCAACATCAACCTTGAAGCATTCAACCAATCATCACAAGAAAAGGAAACAAGTAGAAATCCTTTTCCCTCCAAAGATATTTGAACAAAATAGCCACCAACACAATATCACCAAATGCAAAGAATAACTTGCTCAAATCAACTCAATGGAGTAAGCCCAATATCATGAATCAAGTAAAGCAATAACTTGATCAAACAACCTCTTTGGAAGCAACTCAACCATCAAACTCAAAACAGCCAACCAAGGGTTCCACCAACTCAATGCAAGTAGCTAGACTCACAAATATAAACCCTAGTGCACAAAGCTTCCACTATCTCAAACCAAAAATTATGCATTCACCAAAAACTCTCCTTAAGGATAACAATGCATAAGTAGTCTTCAACAAACCGGAAAATAGGATTTACACCCAACCAAAGGAAACCTAGTTGAAAACCTTTTCACTCCAACCTTATTTCAGAAAAACATACACCAATCATACTCATAAGAAAAATGTGCCCATACCCTTTTTGAAGATGAATAAGCCCTTGAAAATCTACCACAATTAATAATTTTGATCTTCCCTAAAAATTATTAACCCAACATTGGCATGTCAAAATAACTCAACCACCATGGCAATTATTTCCCCTTTAATTTTCAATCCGACTATAGCAAAAATATTAAGCTTGCATTCCTTATACCTCCCAAAGCTAACTTTATAAAACCTTAGCAAGCAAAATATTAAAATTTAATTGCCACTCTTTTTGCAAAAAATTGGAGCGCATACCTTTGGTAAATATCCCACGAATTTCGGAGTGCATACACTACCCTCAAAAGGGTCTTCGGCGATTCGAACCGCCGACCACCATGCTACTAAGTCCTTTGGCCACGCCGCGTGGGCTAGGAGAGCCCACGTGAGGGAGAAGGGAATTCTCCGTTCTTATCACCGCGTGCGCCTCCTCCTTGGCGCCAAGACCAACCCGTCACACCTTTGACCACGCAACGCTTGTCTTCCTCCTTCGCTGGCGTAGGGGCTTCGATGTCGAAATCGAAATGCTCAGGGATTAATGTCGAACTCTTGGCAAAACATAAATGAATTCATTTGCCTCATTTTATATGCACTTTGATGCATTTCCAAACACGTCGGCTGAATTCGAAAAGTAATTTCGAATTTAATCGAAATTGCTTTCTAAAGGGTTTAAAAACCCTTAAGATAAATTAAAAATAATTTCTCCCTTAATTAATTAAATAATTAAATAATTAAAACCTTGAAGGGTTTTAAATAATAATTAAATAAATAATAAAGAGAACCTCCATTGGTTTTAATAAAAACCATTTAACTTGGTTTTAATGAAAAACCCTTGCCAATGGAATCTCTCCGGATTCTCTTGGAATCTTCCACCTTTGAAGCCAACACATCCTCTTAACATTAATGCCATTTCCTTTTGACATCAATGACAACTCATAGACAAGAAGCTAGGATCTCAAACCCAAAATTATAATAGGACATTACAAGAGGGTGGTGATGTTCCTTCATTTTGGTAAGGTAGAGAGCATAAATATTGATGCAGGAGCATCCGAGGGCAGCAGAGCAATCTAGCATCAACCAAAAATTTTCTAAGTATTTTGCAAAGAAAAATATGTGTCGCGATATCGCGACACAAAAAGTGTCGCGATATCGCGACCAAAATAGAAGATAGGGAAGCGGCAGACAGAATGTCGCGATTTCACGACATGTCACGAAATCGTGACCAAAATAAGGAAGCAAAGGCGCGGAGGACCGAAGGTCACGAAATCGTGACATGTCACGATTTCGCGACCAACGCAGGGAAGCAAAGGCGCGGAGGACCGAAGGTCACGAAATCGTGACATGTCACGATTTCGCGACCAACGCAGGGAAGCAAAGGCGCGGAGGACCGAAGGTCACGAAATCGTGACATGTCACGATTTCACGACCAACGCAGGGAGCAAAGGCGCGAAGGACCGAAGGTCATGAAATCGTGACACGTCACGATTTCGTGACCAATGCAGGGAGCAAAGACGCGGAGGATGAAAGGTCACGAAATCATGACATGTCATGATTTCGTGACCGAAACTGAAGAACGGAGGCGCGATTGAAAAATGGCATGATATCGCGACAGGTCACGATATCACGGCCAAACGGAAGCGAGAAGGCATGGAGGAAGGAACGTCGCGATATCGCGACATGTCACGATATCGTGACCGAAATAGGGGAGAGAAGGCACCGAGAGGAATTGTCGTGATATCACGACATGTCGCGATATCACGACCAAAAGAAAAACACGCACTCCAGGCTTTCATAAAAGCGTCCCTTCATGCACGGCAAGTTAGCGATAGTGAAGCAGCAGTTTTAGGGGAAGATTCCAACAAGCATGTTGGCCACTCGCACAGGATATCTAGAGACGCATTTATAGCAACTAACAGCAAGCAGCAGATCGAGAAGAAGTTTTCGTTGGGGTATGGCAGCCAGTCGCGCACCTCACCTAGAGTCTCATCAATGCAACTTTCCAGTATTGTTCCAGGTGGCAATTGCAGATCATGGGAAGTTTGAAAACATAGAGGATCGGGACCTCGATAAAAACCCAAGGATTGTAATGAGAAGGGGTTGGCAAAATGGCAGATTGTTGTATATTCTTTGTAAAATTCTTTCAAAGCTATTGGATAAGAAATTTGGCTCTTGTTACTTTGTTTCTTGTCTTGTCTTTAGATCTGTTCTCCACCAAGTGGTATCAGAGCCAGAAGTTCCTGAGTGTGTAACAAATCGCCGGACGTGAGGCAGTTACACCAGGATCTATGGGAGGGCTTGGGATTGAGTGAGCAGAATGCCTCCAAGAAGAAACCCTGTTGGTGGGAGAGGCATGGCGGTAGCGGAAGATGTCCGAGCTTTGCAGCGGCAAATGCAAGCCCTGCAAGAAGAAATGCATAGAAGATTGGAGCCAAGAAGAGATGAAGGTAGTGAAGAGGAAGATGACGAAGAAGAAGGCCAACCTGAGGAAGAAGAAGAAGTAGTAGATCCTGCTCAAGCCAGACTATACAAAGCCATATCCCAGATTGGGAAGAGGCCGAAGATGGAGGTTTCCACGTATTTTGGGAACCTTGATCCAGAGGAATTGATCGACTGGATCAACGATCTGGAAGAGTACTTTGAGTACGAGGAGGTTGAGGATCCTGATAGGGTCAAATTCGCTAAGACCAAACTGAAAGGTCATGCCAGCATTTGGTGGAAGGGAGTGCAACTGGAGCAAAATAAAAGAGGAAAAGAGAGAATAACAAAATGGGAATGGATGGCAGAAAAGTTGAAGAGGCAGTTCATCCCCGGTGATTATGAGTTAGACCTGCTAAAGAAAATGCAAGGGTTGAGGCAATCAAGTAAGTCTGTAAAAGAATACATAGAAGAGTTCCATAAAATTATGATCAGAATAGGTCACTCAGAGGCCAACAAGGAGAAGGTAGCCCGTTACATTAATGGGTTACGAGCAAGTATTCAGGAAGAATTAAGTCTGGTCCGGATGACCACCATAGAGGACGCTTACCAATTTGCCCTAAAGGTTGAAGAAAAGCTCAATAGGAGGTTTGAGAACAAGCAAAGAGGAAGAGGTCATGGCGGAAGAACCGACGGAAGGGCCAGTGGAAGAAGGAATGAAGATTCTCAGAAGAATGGAGAAGGTAGCAGTAATCAGGAACAAAGGAGAGAAAATACCTACCGCCCCCGTAATCAGAATAATGATTACCGAGGGGGAAGGGGCAGAGCTGGACGTGGCCAGGGAAGAGGAAGATTTCGTGGAACTTGTCTTCCAATGTGGAGAAGAGGGACATCACCAATACGAGTGCCCACAACAATGAGAAAGGAATAATAGGAGGCCGAAAGGAAATGCCAGAGCCGCGGTCGCTGATGAAGATGCTGGATCTAAGCATTCTAAAGAAGCTGAGAGAGGAGAAGTAATGATTGCGAGGAGAGTCCTACTGAATGAAGAAGGGGCCACAGATCAAAGGAAAAGCTTATTTCGCACAAGGTGTAAATGCATGGGTAAGATTTGCAATATTATTATTGACAATGGTAGCACGGATAACCTAGTTTCAGAGGGAATGGTTACAAAGCTACAACTGGAGAGGAAGAGACACCCGCATCCATATCGGATCGCGTGGTTGCAGAAAGACCATAAGGTTTTGGTCAATGAACAATGCCTGGTAAAATTTAGTATTGGGAATTACCGTGATGAGGTCCTGTGCGACATTCTGCCCATGGATGCGTGCCATTTGCTGTTGGGAAGGCCATGGCAGTTTGACAGGAGTGCGGTTCATGATGGTCGTGCCAACACCTATTCCGTGACAAAGAATGGAATGCGTCATAAGCTGAAACCCCTGAAGGAGGTGGAAGAAAAGGTATGTGGCAGTGCCAAAATTTGCTTGGTTGACGGAAGAAAATTTTTAGATGATTTAAAACATGAACATATGTGTTATGCATTAATTCCTAGAGTCAGGGATACATAATGCAAAGATACCCCAGCAGAAGTCCTAGATCTATTGGAGGAATTTCTAGATATTATATCTGATAATGTGCCTGAGGGTTTACCCCCAGTAAGGAAGATCAGTCACCATATCGATTTGGTGCCAGGATCAAGCTTGCCCAATAAAGTTGCACATAGAATGACGCCTGTAGAAACTGAAGAGCTAAACAGGCAGGTCCAAGAGTTGCTGGAGAAGGGACTGATTCGGGAAAGCTTGAGTCCATGCGCAGTGCCTGTAGTGCTAGCACCAAAGAAATATGGAGAGTGGAGAATGTGTATAGACTCTCGAGCCATCAACAAGATCACAATAAAATACAGATTTCCATTGCCAAGAATGGATGACATAATGGACTGTTTGAGTGGAGCCAAGTACTTCACCAAGATTGATCTCAAGAGTGGGTACCATCAGATCCGTGTCAGAGAAGGAGATGAGTGGAAGACAACCTTCAAGACCAGGGAGGGTTTGTATGAGTGGTTGGTCATGCCATTTGGGCTGTCCAATGCACCAAGTACCTTCATGCGGCTGATGAATGAGGTACTCAAAGAGTTTTTAGGAAAATTTGTCATTGTCTATTTAGATGATATATTAATATTTAGCAAAACCCTGGAGGAGCACCTGATGCATATCAGAAGAGTTTTTGAGAAGCTACGAGAGGAGCAGTTATTAATCAATCTAAAAAAGTGTAATTTTGTAAAGGAGTTAGTGTACCTGGGATTTGTCATCTCAGTAGAAGGTCTAAAAATGGACCCAAAAAGGTGAGAGCTATCATCGAATGGCCTACCCCGAGAAGCACAACGGAGGTAAGATCATTTCATGGTCTAGCCAGCTTCTACAAAAAATTCATTAGAAATTTTAGCAACATTTGTGCACCCCTCACAGAAACAATGAGAGGAGATAAGAAAGAGTTCAAGTGGACCTTAGGAGCAGATAGAAGCTTTGATCTGTTGAAGAGGAAGGTCACGGAACAACCTGTTTTGGCACTCCCAGACTTTAACAAGGTATTTCAGGTAGATTGTGATGCCAGTGGTAGTGCAATAGGAGCTGTACTGAGTCAGGAAGGCAGGCCTGTTGCCTACTTTAGTGAGAAACTCAATGATGCTCAAAAAAAGTATTCAGTTTATGATCAAGAATTTTATGCAATAATTCAGGCTCTAAAGAAGTGGAGGCATTATTTGTTGCCAAAAGAGTTTGTTCTATTCACTGATCATCAGGCCTTACAGTACATTAACAGCCAAACAAAACTGAATCAGAGGCACTTGAAGTGGGTTGAGTTTCTCCAAAGCTATACCTTTGTGTTAAAGCACAGAAGCGGAAAATCAAACAGAGTTGCAGATGCCTTAAGTAGAAGGCAAAATTTGCTGATTGAAATGACAGTGGAAGTGGTAGGATTCGAAGAACTAAAGGGTCTGTACCCTGATGATCCTGATTTTGTAGAGGCCTGGATGGCTTGCTTGGCACCTGTTACTATGGACAGGACAAAGTGGTTGGATTTTCTAATCCAAGATGGAATGTTGTTCAGGGGAAGTAAATTATGCATTCCAAGGAGTTCCATGCGGGAGAACTTAATCAAGGAGAAGCACAGTGGGGGACTGGCTGGACATTTTGGTTGGGATAAGACCATTGCCCTGGTGAGTGAGAACTACTACTGGCCGCAACTGCAGCAAGATGTGAAAAAGTTTGTGCAAAGTTGCAGAATATGCCAGATGGCAAAATGCGTGAGGCAGAACACAGGATTATACCAGCCGTTACTTGTACCTGAAAGGCCATGGGAGGACATCAGCATGGATTTCATTCTTGGGTTACCGAGAACATAGAGGGGAAATGACTCCGTATTTGTGGTGGTCGACAGATTCTCCAAGATGGCACATTTTATTCCCTGCCATAAAACAAGTGACGCGGTTCACATTGCAGGGTTATTTTTCAAGGAAGTGGTACGACTTCACGGTCTACCAAAAAGCATAGTTTCTGACAGAGATACAAAGTTTGTTGGTTATTTCTGGAGAACATTGTGGAAGAAGTTGAAGACAGATCTAAAGTTCAGTTCTACATACCACCCACAAACTGATGGATAGACAGAGGTGGTAAATAGAAGTCTAGGTAATTTATTAAGATGCTTGATAGCAGATAAACCCAAGGGATGGGATTTGGTTTTGCCGTAGGCATAATTTGCATACAACAATTCTGTCAACAAGAGTACAAACAAATCTCCATTCCAAGTCATATATGGAAACAACCCAAGAAATGTTTCTGAACTGAGGAAATTAGATAAAGGAGAAAAGTGCAGTGCCGAAGCTGAGGAATTTGCGAAACAGATGAAAAGCCTGCATGAAGAAGTGAAGAAACAAATTACAAAAATGAATACTCAGTATAAGACAAGAGCAGACCAAAAGTGACGGTTCAAAGAGTTCAAAGTGGGAGATGAAGTCATGGTCCATCTCAGAAAGGAAATATTCCCAGCCAAAACTTATAACAAGTTGAAGATGAAGAAGTTTGGGCCATGCAGAATACTAGAAAAATGGGATTCAGGCAATGCATATGAAGTGGAATTGCCAAGTGGGCTTGACATTTCGCCTATTTTTAACATATCAAATTTAGTGCAATACCATGAAGGAAACAGTACAGAGGCACCAAGTATAGAATTGTGGAGCATTCCAGCGTCTAACCCAACCACAGACGAGATCGAGGAAATATTAGATACTCGTGAAGGCAGAAGCACAAGGAACAAACAGTATTCTGAATATTTGATCAAGTGGAAGGGCAGACCTGTAGAAGATGCAACTTGGCTATCAAAAATAGAGGTTGACCGCCTGGGTCTTCCTTTCAAAGATCAGAAGTGAGGATCACTTCTCAATCCACCCCGGGTGTCTGATGCAGGAGCATCCGAGGGCAGCAGAGCAATCTAGCATCAACCAAAAATTTTCTAAGTATTTTGCAAAGAAAAATATGTGTCGCGATATCGCGACCAAAATAGAAGATAGGGAAGCGACGGACAGAATGTCACGATTTCGCGACATGTCACGAAATCGCGACCAAAATAGGGAAGCAAAGGCGCGGAGGACCGAAGGTCGCGAAATCGTGACATGTCGCGATTTCATGACCAAAGCAGGGAAGCAAAGGCGCGGAGGACCGAAGGTCACGAAATCGTGACATGTCACGATTTCGCGACCAACGCAGGGAAGCAAAGGCGCGGAGGACCGAAGGTCGCGAAATCGTGACATGTCACGATTTCGCGACCAACGCAGGGAGCAAAGGCGCGAAGGACCGAAGGTCACGAAATCGTGACACGTCATGATTTCGCGACCAACGCAGGGAGCAAAGACGTGGAGGATGAAAGGTCACGAAATCATGACATGTCATGATTTCACGACCGAAACTGAAGAACGGAGGCACGATTGAAAAATGGCGCGATATCACGACAGGTCACGATATCACGGCCAAACGAAAGCGAGAAGGCATGGAGGAAGGAACGTCGCGATATCGCGACATGTCGCGATATCACGACCGAAATAGGGGAGAGAAGGCACCGAGAGGAATTGTCGTGATATCGCGACATGTCGCGATATCGCGACCAAAAGAAAAACATGCACTCCAGGCTTTCATAAAAGCGTCCCTTCGTGCACGACAAGTTAGCGGTAGTGAAGCAGCAGTTTCAGGGGAAGATTCCAACAGGCATGTTGGCCACTCACGCAGGATATCTAGAGACGCATTTATAGCAACTAACAACAAGCAGCAGATCGAGAAGAAGTTTTCGTTGGGGTATGGCAGCCAGTCGCGCACCTCACCCAGAGTCTCATCAATGCAACTTTCCAGTATTGTTCCAGGTGGCAATTGCAGATCGTGGGAAGTTTGAAAACACAGAGGATCGGGACCTCGATAAAAACCCAAGGATTGTAATGAGAAGGGGTTGGCAAAATGGCAGATTGCTGTATATTCTTTGTAAAATTCTTTCGAAGCTATTGGATAAGAAATTTGGCTCTTGTTACTTTGTTTCCTGTCTTGTCTTTAGATCTGTTCTCCACCAAATATTATGGTCAAAAGGAGGAAGGGACAATGTTTTTAAATCTAAGGGAGGACTTTATAATATCTTTCTGTTAAGGTATTAGAAAAAGTAGAGAAGAAGGGTGTGAAAATTAGTGATTTCTTATCATCTTTAGACATAGATATTTTAGGCTAATGAAGCAAGGCTTAAATAACCCTCGTAGATTCTCTTTCCCACCAATTCCTCCAAATCACTATAGTACAAGCACATATTCTATAAGATATGCCTTAAGAGCCCTAAAAAATATAAAGGAGATACTAGGTACGGTCATGTATTAGGGGGCTTGGGTGTTGAGATAAGTTAATCTCAATAGTTTACAATAGGAAGGAAATCCTAAATAAAAACTGCACAAAAAACATGAGAATACAATTTTATCTGGTAAATAAAAATCTATAGTTGGGATTCTTAGAGTAGGACAATCCCAAGGGAAAGGGAATCAATGATAATCCTCTATTTAAATGTTAGAGGTATTAGGGCTATTAAAAAAATAACCCTAAAGTGTTTATTTAAACTTTATAAGCCAGATATAATTTTAATCTAGGAGACTATGTTGAATGTAAAAAAAATAATTAGCCATCCTTGCCTCTCTCCTATAAATTTTGAATTTTGAAGGCATAGACTCAAATGGAATATTAGGGGGGAATGTAATGGGATGTAATTCCTCCTTCTAGCTAGATGTAAGGTAAGGGTGGTTACAAGCTTACATTCTATAGAACTAGTAAAGTTGATTTTTGCAGTCAATCTATATGGTCTTTATGGTGGTAGAAGGGAGTTTTGGGAAAAATTATTTATACAAGATTTTCTTATAAAAAAAATATAGTGTTGGGAGGAGAATTGATTTTTGGAACAAAAAGAGTAAAAATATGAAGCTAAAATAAATCTCCTCATTGAATTTTTTCTATATAAAATCTAGAATGTAGGGTTGTGTGATGTAGAACCCATTAAATTAGCTCCCACTCAGAGGAATCAATGAACTGGAAGACAAGGAATTTTTTAAAAGGTTTATTTAGTGTTTGAAAACCTCATAGTTGAAGCAAAAAGACTAAGGTCTTGGTTAGATCAATGCAAGGAATTTGGTCATTCACTAATTTTCTTTTAATTAGAAAAATATCAAGAGAAACCAACATGTTCTTTCAAGTTCAATGCTATTTGGTTGAAAGATGAGGAATTTATAAATTTAGTAAAATATTAGTGGAAACATATTGACCCAAAAATAGAAGAGATAGGTGTGCTTCAATTTTTTTAAAATATGAGGAGAATTAAATCTGCCATAATTGTATGGGCCAAAGAGTCAGATATAGTTGACATGGATACTAAATAAAATTAGTTATATAGTCATGAAGGCAATGAGGTTTTCTTAGACAAGGAGAATTTGCAGGTCAAGAAGTTGGAAAAAAAAGAGAGAGGGGATTGCTAGAATGGGAAGACACAAAGTGGAAGATGAAAAGTATAGAACTTTGGTTGGAGCAAGGGGATGAGAATACAAAATTCTTTCAAAAGTATGCAAAATAAAAAAATGATAAATACCATTCGGGAGATGAAAAGGGAGGATGTAAGAAATATGAGAAGGTTTTAGGATATAATTGCATTAGGAGTATCCTAGTTTAATAAAATGTATCAAGAACCCAACAAAGCAGATATAGAATAAATCCTTAAGCTAACACTTTATCTACCTAATATGGTCAATGACGAAGTCAAAGAGGATTTGATGAAAAAATTTATTAAGGGGGGGCTATAAAAAACAATTAAATATTTTCATAAAGGAGAGAGTTTGGGACTAGATGGTTGGTCCATTGAATTTTACGTGATTTTTATGAGCTATTGGAAGAAGAATTTTTAAATATGGTGGAGGAATCAAGGACTTCTGAGTAGGTACTCAAGTCTATCAATACAATTTTCTTGGCCTTGATTCCTAAGAAGGATAACCCATAATCCGTTGGTGAGTATAGGCCTATATTATTATGTAATACTCTCTACAAAATCATCTCTAAGATTATTACCAAGAGGTTAAAAGGGGTTTTTTAGAAACCCTCCTAGAAGTATAATTTGGTTTCTTGAGAAAGACAAATCCATTAAGCTATTGATGTTGCTTAGGATGCACTTCATTTAGTCAAATCAAGAAAGTAGCAAGCAAACATAATTAAACTTGATTTGGCAAAAGCTTTTGATGAAGTAAGCTAGCTATACATTAGGCACATATTAATTCATACTGGTTATAGTGTGCCCTTTGTAAATTGGGTAATGGGATGTATTAATTTTACTTCCTTTCTTGGCTTAATTAATGGTTTAGCTTATAGTTTCTTCAAGCCTTCCAAAAATCTAAGATAGGGATGCCCCCTATCACCTCTAATATTCTTGCTTATGGCTGAAGAGCTAAGCAGAATGATTAAGGAACATAAAATATTTGACATGATCAAAGGCATTAAAATGGAAAACTCTTTGGTTGGGACTCACTTACTATTTGTATATGATATAGTCCTATTTAGAAATAGCACCTTAAGATAAGCGTTGAGATCTAAAGAGTTATTAGATATGTATTGTGTTGTTATAAGAATGGGAATACACCTCCAAAATATTGATATAGATTTTAACAAACTACAATCAGGACAAGAAGAAGAAATGATAAGGATTTTTGGCTTCAATATTATTGAGTTTGGCAAATGGTTAAAATATTTAGGGTTTAGGCTAAAGTTGATTGATTATTTAAACTAGGATTGGATTTGGTTATACAGTAAAGTGGAAAAAAGGGTAGCTTCATGGTGCAATAGATGTTTATCATTGGGAGACCATTTAACACTAGTGAAATTGATTTTGGAGGTCATTTTAGTATATTGGCACTCCATGACTTATATTCTCATTAAAATTGTGGAAAAAATAAGGAATAAATCCTTCCATTTCATTTGGACAAGAAGAAGGATGCAATGGATTTGGTTAAATTGAGTAATATTTTTAAACCTAAATTAGTAGGAGGATGGGAGCTTAAGGATATATATAAGTTTGGGAAAGCACTAGATACGAAGAGTCTTTGGATACTGATAACTAGTAAAGGATCATGTCACGAGGTTAACAAGGAGGAATAATTGAGTTCCATGTCCTTTGAAGAGTAGATTATACTTCTTATCAAGTCAATGACCGATACTACTATCATTTAAAAAGCATTAGTGAAGGCTTTTCCTTTAGTGGGCATTATTTTGGTTTGGAAAATAGGAAATGGTAAAAAAGTAAGACTAGGAAAAGACTCATGGCTAAGGAGTAGAGGAGATTAACAACTATATCAAAATTAATAGAACATCTAAATAGACAGGGGCTCAAGGTATTGGTATATGTAGTCTTTGTGGATAGAACTAGTTTGTGGAATTAGGGGTGGATTTTAATAGAAGAATTACTTAACTGAGGAATGGATCAATAATACAAGGGGTCTAACAAGGGCTTTTATAAGACAAGATAAGAATAAGACTCTTTAGTATGGTCAAAGAACCTAGCTAGTGGATAATTTATAGCTAAGGAAGGATACAAGGCAATGTTTGAAGATAATAATGAGGTCCTTTGGTGGTGAAGCAATATTTGGAAGGTGAAAGCACCCTTGAAAAACAATCTTGGTTAGCATTAGCTAAGAAAGCATTGATATTAAATGTTTTACAAAAGAGGTCCTGGCAGGGTCCAAGTCAATGCAACCTTTGTTAAAGGGAAGAAGAAATAATGGATCACCTATTAGTTCACTATGATTTCTTGAGAGAAGTGTGGAGGTCTATTCTACTCATGACTAAGGGGAAGAGACAATGACCAACAAATAATTTGTTGGAGAATATACAATAATGGTTCAAAGACAAAGACTTAAAGGAATATAGGTGCATTCCATTAATAGTGGCATGGGGTTTGTGGTTGGCAATAAATTCTATGTTGTTTGAGAGCAATAAAATTCCACCTATACAAGTTCAAGCTCAAATCAAATATACTTATGAAGGTATCAAAAAAACCCCAAAATTAAATATTGTAAAGTAGGTTGGTAGTTAACAGTGGATATTATGAAGTCTTGGGCTTTTTTTTATGGAACTTGCTAAGACAGTCCAAGTAGATGTGGGGTAGGAGGAGTGTAATATTAGGATGAAAATCACAAATTCACTTTCAAAGTGGGTCTTGGTAAAGGCACCAACAATTTGGCATAGTGCAATGCTTTGATATTTTTTATAAGAATAATAGTGCAATAGGGAATATAAAAACTCCAAGTTTTTGGTGACTTGAAATTGGTGGTGAATTGGACTTTAGGATTAGTGGAGATACAAAATTTTATACTTAGGCCTTATTATGAGAACGTGAAATTTATTTTATAAAAATATCTATAAATAACTAAGGAAGTGCATGGTCTATCAAAAGTTGCCTTGGATATTCCAATTGGTACTTGGTTAAAAGGAGTAGTGTGTGAGACTATAATCCTACTACAATATGCTCCTTTTTATAAAAGTAATGGTTTAGGATACTTTTTGTATTCTTTTTTATGCATTTTGATAATTAAGATCATATCTATAAGATGACTGATGATCACAAGGATAAAGTACCAAAATGACACTCTATAAGATGACTAAAGGCTTACACCAAGTTTGTTTATAGTTTTTATTTTATTAAGTGTAATAAACTTTTAAAAAAAGTCATTATTAAGAGATTTTAAAATAACTCTTATTGAAACTATTTAGTAAGATTTATAAAAAGGTATAAAATACTCATCTCATTACACTTTGAAATGAAAGTTATTGATTTTTTTTTTTAGGAAAAACTAAAGTAAAAACTTTAATATAATAAAAATTCAAGAATATTAAGTAAATGCAATAGAAGATATGTATATTTAACCTTTTAAGTATAATATAAAACTTAATGTAATATTTGTAAGAGTAATAAAATATTTGTACAACTAAAATAATAGATTTATTAACCTCTTAAAAATTATTATTTTTTTGTTGTGTAGGAAAAAATTTAGGGTAAAGTACGATTGAACTTAAAAAAATTAATGATAAAAACTAATATAATAATATTTTTATATGTTAAATGGGATAAAAAATTTATGTCTTTTAATTTTTAACCGAAAAAGTTTTGAGGGAAGAGACAATGGTTTATGTTTTGGTTTTACTTGGGAAAGCTCAAGGTTCAAACTATGTTATGGGCAAGTGGGTGTGTATTTGACCCCTATGATAAGTTAAACTCTCCCTCTTATCAAAAGTATGGTTAGGATGGGATACCCAACCCTAAATATCCATAGTAAAAGTTTATCAAACTAACCTTAATAAAAAAACAATTATCCTAAAAATACATGAATGATAGAAGATTAATATAAAAAATAAATTTGCATGTTAAATGTAATAAAAAAACTTACACATTTAACTTTCAATAATATTAAGTAAATGCAATATAATTTATAATATTTGTAAATGTAATAAAATATCCGTACATCTAAAATAATAGATTTGTTAACCTCTTAATTATTATTTTGTTGGGTAGGAAAAGAATAAGGGTAAAACATGGGTCTTTGAACTTAAAAATATATATATAAAAAATTTAATATAATAATAGGTATTTTTATATGTTAAATATGATAAAAAATAAAATAAAAATTTGGTAATTATTTTAATAGATTAACAGTGGGTTTTTATAGAGGATCCCAAAACCTTATGTACAAAATCAGCCTTACTTCTAATGATGCATCATGCCTCCTGGCTGGGAATATAAGCCTGATTGCAAGATAACAAAACCTAGACTAATTGCCCGGAGGCTACAGAAAAGGCATTTAAGCCTGATTAACCAGAAAACAAACCAAAAATTAATCGAGATAACAACAAGTAATAGCCGAAGAAACTGAAACATTGGAGAGCAGAAGCAAAACAGCCAAACACCAGACAAAGAAAACTGCTATTCCGGATCCTCCTGATCCTTCGACGCTTCTGGGTCTGCTTCAGAATTTTAATCATGGAATTGACGGTAGTGAGAATGGTTGAAGCCAGGCCCAGAAGGGATTTACCAGGAGGGATCTCCCTGTCACTCTCAGTGTCCGACGAAATCTGCTGCGGAAGGACGTCCTTCTCCTCCTTTCTGATTTTCTTCAGACGTTGGGAGGATCTGCCGGGGGTGGAGGATTTACCGCCAACACTGCGTTTTGGCCGAGAACGAAAGGTGTTGCTGTAAGGGGAGGGTCTGTCAGCGCTGGGAGGGCTGGTTCTGAAGGGGCTGGAGGCTTGGCCCTCCGCAGGGGAGGACACATTGCCAGGGGCTTGGGAATTCAAAGGGTTGACAACCTGAGGAGGAGGGCGCATGGCCAGGGCATGCCTGTAAATGACTGCCATGAGGCCTTGATGGGTGGGAGGGGATGACGATTTCCTACTCTTCTCAATGGCCAGGCCAAGGGAATACGTAAGGTAATCAGGAAAGCTCACTTGCTTGGCATCGCGGAGGTGATTATAAAAGCTAATGTGGAAGCTGTGGAGAGGCTTCTCGGGATCATCACACGTTATATATTGCATGATGGGAATCATGGCGGACCTGTATGGTTCAGGGAGGGCTGACCGAAGGAGGCACGACTTGTCCCATCCGAGGTTTTTCCCTTTATCAGGGAACTGCTCCAGCTCCTCGGCCCAATTGTGGCTATCTCTTCTGATGATCCGCCCATGGGAAGGCAGACCAGAGACCGCCGCCATGAAATCAACCGAAACACGAATATTAATTCCTTTTATGACCACATCACCCTGGGTCCAAGTATCAACGAAGCCCTACGAAATTTCCTGGTCGGGGCCAACAAATTTTTCCAGGAAGGGCAACAACTTCTTGGCTTTCATAAACATGCGCGCCTCATCGCAAAGGGAAAGAGTAGAGGGCTCGATGAAGGGACCAGCCATGGTTAAAATAACCTACAGAATGCTCCAGAGACAGAGGTTGAAACAAATCATCAACAAATATAAGAAGGGAGGGGGAGGATAGACCTGACCGTGAGCCGCCACCCACGATCGACCCGGAGCCAGCGCCGCAAGCCTAGGGCCAAATAGGGAAGGTGGCACGCAGATCACGAGCTCGCCCATCCTCTGTCTGAAGGTGCCACGTTGTCTCTCCATACCCTTTGCCATAAAGCCTCCGTCCTCCTTCCATGCACGGGAGAACGTCCGGTAGAGGCACCGAACAAAGGAAGGACTGGAAAGAGCATGCCAAATCCGAGGTAAGGATTTGGCGTGATCCAAGCCCAAACATTCCCGCACTTCGCCATTGTCCCAGCCACGCGTGGACACCATTGGGAAGGGGTACTTTGAACTTCCATCATCGAACAAAAGGGGAAACTGCCAGGTACGGGAAAAAATAGCAAGACCGCCTTGGTGGAGAAGGGTGCGCTGATAGCCACCAGGGCACCAAGTCTGGTGTGCCTTGGAAACTTGAAAGCAACTAGCTTTGGAGAAAGGACTGCACTTCGCGTGACTCGTGCGGCCACTATCGCACAGGGGATTGGATAGAGCAGCCACCCTAACCCGATACTCATCGGGAAGGACCTTCCGAAATCTGCGTGGGGAACACATCATGAAGGGATATCCGCTCTGGCCAATCTTTCCACCTCGGATGGGAAGCGAGATCGCCACACGACCGGACACGTGGTCACGAGCCCTTTGTTGGCCATGTGGTCTGCCACGCGATTGCCTTCTCTAAGGATATGACCTGCTTTCCACCTGCCACGTTGGGAAAGAAGCGTTCTTGCCTCAAGAACGATGTTAAAGACCCTCCAGGATGGGTCTTTGGTGCCTAGGAGGTAGTTCACGATGTTGAGCGAATCTCCTTCAATAATTAGAGGTCGAGGATCCTCGGAGAGGATCTGGATTCCTTTCAGAATGCCACGGGCTTCGGCATAGTGATTCGTCTGGGAGCCCAACTCTTCACAGTAGGCCACCACAAGATTCCCATCATGATCTCTAACAACACCACCTGATCCAGCGGGCCCAGGATTACCCTTTGCCGCTCCGTCAAAATTCAATTTAATCCACCCCACGGGGGGCTTGGTCCAAATAACACTTCTTCGACAGGGACCTGTAACAGCTTTCGGAGACGGGCAGAGATCCATCCTTTTGAAAATCGCTTCTTCGCTCGAAAGGTGGGGACGGGGACTTGGGAACAACTTTAGAGTTCTCGATGGCGTAGGATAAGGCCCTTTGAGCGACACAAGGAGGCACTTTTGGGGCTCTGCCAAAGACTCTGGCATTCCTCTCTAACCAAATTTGCCAAATGGAGTGGTGGAAGGAGGCCTCAAGGAGGAAGCGGAGTTTAGGATTCTTGAAAGGATTGGGCCATTGATGGAAAGCATCTCTGAGGGAGCGGGGAGAGCACCAGAGGATTTGGAAGGAGGATAGGACAATGCTGAGGACCGAGTGGGAAAAGGGGCAGTGCAGGAATAAATGATCCCTCGTCTCGCACTCCGCTAAGCACATGTAGCACCTATTGGGGAAGGCAAAGCCCCTCTTGTGAAGGTTGTCAATGGTTAAGGCTTTGTTGTGAAAAGCAATCCACGCAAAGAAATTCACTTTAGGGATGACCCCTTTCCTCCAGACAACTTTCCACCGATAATCCAGGGCAGTCTCGCTGGTAAGAAATTCATAGGCGGATTTGACAGAGAAAAGACCATCCTCCGTGCCTCGCCAAATGATTCTATCAGTCCTCCTAACAGATGGGATTAAAATCGATTGGAGGATATTTTCCAGAAAGGTTACCTCATTATTAAACCCGTCCACGACTGGAAGTTTCCACCGAGGGAAAAGGGTGCTCCGGTCTATGAAATCCACCACCTTGAGTTGGGAATTTGGGTCGGTCTGAGCTCTCAGGCCAGCAAGGTCCGCCCTCAAGCCAAGGGCTTCTTCAGACGCCCACCTGTCCTTCCAAAAGAGGATGAAGTTGCCATCACCCAAAATCCAGTGGGCTCCCAAGCTGATCAAATGACGGGCTTGGAGCACAGATTTCCAAAAATCCGACGCTTCGGGGGGAGTCTCAGCATCGAAGAAAGAATTGGAGCCTAGATATTTCCTTTTGACTAGCTTAACCCACTCCACCGGGTCACTTGTTAGGATCCTCCAAGCATGCTTAGCGATCAAAGCTGTGTTCATAAGTCTTGATCTCCTCATCCCCAAGCCGCCTTGGTCTTTCCACGAGCAAACCTTGTCCCAGGCAACGAGAGGGATTCTGAATTTTTCTTCATTGCCAGACCACAGAAAGGTCCTCTGGATCTTCTCAATTTTGGAGTGGATAGAAATTGGAAGCATGAACACAGACATAAAGTAGGTTGGGATCCCCTGAAGACAAGCTTTGGTAAGGGTGGCTTTCCCGGCTTGCGACAGGAGTTTGCCTTTCCAAGTGCCTAGTTTCTTGTGAAGGCGTTCCAGGATCATGTTCCACATACTTCCACTGGCACGGCCATTGCAAGACAGGGGCAACCCTAGATAAGACGTAGGCAGGGAGTCAATGGTGCATTCTAAAATTCTGGCAATCCGGAGTTGCCTTCGCAGAGGAGTGTTAATAAAGTAGATTTTGCTCTTGATGTAATTGACCTTTTGCTCGACAGCCTGCTCATAACGGGAGAGGATCCGCTTGAGGGATTTGGCTTGGGCAACAGACGCCCCAGTGGAGATGAGGGTGTCATCCACAAATTGTTGATGAGTGATAGGTTCAACTCTAGAAGTGGGCAGAATGCCGAAAATCTTGTTCTGACGAAGAGCCTCTTTCAAAGACCAGCTCAGAACCTCCGCCAGAAGGATGAAGAGGATGGGTGACAAAGGGTCGCCTTGTCTGAGGCCTCTGGCGCTTTGGAAATACCCAGCAGGGGACCCGTTGATCAGGACGGAAAAGAAGGGAGTGGATATGCAGCTGCAGACAAGGTCAATCCAGTGAGGATGAAAGCCGAACTTGAGGAGGACTGCACACAAGAACCTTCTATCAACTCTGTCAAAGGCTTTGTTCATGTCTAGCTTTAGAAAGAGTGCAACATTCTTGGAGCGGTAAGCAGAGTGAAGAGTTTCATGGACAGTGATGACACCGTCAAGAATGTTTCTGCCTTTAACAGTGCTTCCCTGACAAGGATCAACCAGGAGAGGGAGAACGGGTCTCAGTCTGTTGGCTATAGACTTGGTGAGGATCTTGTAAAAAACATTGCACAGGCTGATGGGCCGGTAGTCAGAGAAGCTTTTGCAGGCGGGAGACTTAGGAATGAGAGCAAGAAAGGTGGAATTGAGTTTCGGGTGAATGGATCTGGAAGCTTGAATATCCCGAATAGCTTCGCACACATCCGAACCCACAACATCCCACATGACTTGGAAAAAATGGGGGGAAAGCCATCAGGGCCAGGGGCCTTGTCTGGTTGCATGGAGAACAAAGCTTCTTTAATCTCGAACGAGGAAAAAGGTTCCAGAAGCTTGATGCTTACCTCGTGGGGGACTTTAGTCGAAAAGTTGGCAAGCAAAGATTTTTGGACCTGTATGTTGCTGTCGGGAGGAGCGCCAAGCAAGTCCTGGAAAAAGTCAACCGCTTCGCTCCTGATTTCCTCTATCTCCCTGGTTACGCGCCCATCCTTGCAAGACACTTCTCTGATCTTGTTGGCCCCTCTGTGCCTCATGGTTGACGCGTGGAAGAACCTCGTGTTGGAGTCTCCATTCTTCAACCAAAGGTCTCTAGATTTCTGGCGCCAGAAGGTTTCCTCCCTTGCAAGAATAGAATGGTAATCCACCAAGAGGCTCCGTTCTTCCTCCCTGAGGCCCTCGGTGTAACCTTCGAGCTCCATTCTCTCCTCCAAAATTTTTAGGTTCTCCGAGATGGACCTTTTGGACTCGAAAATGTTGTCGAAAACCTCTTTGTTCCATATTTTCAACTTCTTTTTGACCATCTTGAGTTTTATAGCCACTCTCTTAGAAGCGGTTCCTCCCACCTCCTGTTGCCACCACGTTGAAACCAATCCTTTGAAGTCTTTATGAGAAGTCCACATGGATTCAAATCTGAAGGGGGTCTTAAAAATAGGCCCGTCGTTCATCTCCAAAAAAATAGGGTTGTGATCAGACCCAATCCTTGGTAGGGTCGAGAGAGTTGCACCACCAAGGATGGGAATAGCTTCTTGGGATATGAAAAATCTATCGAGCTTGACTTGAATAAGGCTGCTCCCAATCCTCCTGTTGCTCCACGTGAAGGATGCCCCTTTGAGTTCGATGTCAAGCAAGCTGTTAGTAGAGACAAAATCTCTGAAGTCCTCCAAGCTGCGGCTGGAATGGTCGGATCCTCCTTTCTTTTCAGATGGGTGAAGAGGACAGTTGAAGTCTCCCCCTAAGACCCAAGGAAAATTACTAAAATTTTCCCTCATCTGGGAAATAGCTTTCCACATTTCTGCTCTCTCCGTGGCAGAATTCGAAGCATAAACATTGGACAGGATCCAGGAAAAATTGGTGGTTTTGGAATGGAACAACACATTGATAATCCTATTGGAGGTTGATAGCAAGCTGCCCTCGACACTCTCTGGATCCCAAAGAACCATGAGACCGCCCGCTGTTCCCACTGCAGGACTGGACAAAAATTTTGCCTTGGCCCAAATGGCCTTAGCAACTTTATCAGAGGAGATAGCATCGGTCTTGGTCTCTTGCAAAATTAGGATGGAGGGGTTAGTCCTCTTTCGGAGATCAGCCACTAACCTCCGTTTGGCTGCTCCATTCAGTCCTCTCACATTCCATGAGAGAACTTTCATCTGGACAGTTTGAGGTTCTTCTTGCCTCCCCTTCCTTGTTGGGGGGAGGTTTTGGTACATGCGCTTCGTCCGTCTGAGTATCAGAGTCATCCAGAACCAGCAGACGTTGGGTTCCATTCGCGACGTCTGTCGTTGTCTCTTTGTCTCGTCTGTCTTTGTTGGGAGGTCGGCCCTGCTTCCTCTCACTACCAAAATCCACGCTTTGCTTTCGGCTCCTCGTATTTCGAGGGCTAATATGACCGGACTGTTCACCCCTCCTACCTAGGAGGTAATCTTCTAGCAAAGTTTGGGAATGGTTGAAATCGGGATGGCCCTGGTCCTGGAGCTTGGGTGAATCTGACTGAGTGGTGTTTTGGGGGGGACCGATCCTCCTCCTCCTGTGAATGGCTCTCCTGGCGGGAGTTTGCTCCTTGCTGGGTGTTTGCTCCAAACTGCTCTGAGTCCGGTTGGTGGGTGATATCCTCTTCTGGCTGGGAGATTTCATCACGGTCCCTGGAGGGGCCTGGAGAATCATGGCCCTTCGCATTTGGAAGATTTGACTGCTTCGCCTGGCCTTCACCATGTTCCAGGGGGTTACAGGTTTCCCGCTTCTTCTTACCCGATTTTTGAAGAGGACAATTGGACTGAAGGTGCCCTTGAGAACGGCACTGGGGGCAGAAAGTTGGTCTATTCTCATAGACAATAGCTTGTTTGTGGAGGACGGTGCCTCCAGACCGGAGAGTGATGGAGGATGGGAGGTCCGCCTCCAGATCCGTCAAAACGTAGAAACGAGCTTGGACGAACCTTGTTCGAGCTCGGGTGGGAGGGTCAATGGTGACCAACTCCCCTATGGAGCGGGCAATGCCTCTTATTACATTTTCATGCCATCCGAAGAGGGGAAGACTCGGGAGCCTAACCCATATTGGAGCAATGTTGATGTTCTGGGTGTCAGGATTGAAGTCCATGCCCCACTTCCTAAGAAACAGGCTTCTACGGCCCAGAAACCATGGGCCTCCAGCCAGGATTTTACAGTAGTCCTCCTTGTTGTTCAGTCTAATAGCGAAAAAGCCCCGGGATAGGGCCGCCAACTCCATGTGCCCAGAGGTCCTCCATTTGCTTGTCGCCCACTTGCGAATGGTCTCCATGTCGGGACGACCACCAATGAACTTACCAATAAGAGTATACTTCTCGTACTCCACGAAGCTTGAGAGGACTTCCGCCGGGATGTCTAAATCGTCCCCAGCTGGAAACAGCTCCTTGGTAAAATAACCGCTTAGGGTTTCTGAAGCCGCTGCCTGAGCATACGACTTCTGAGGCCCACCTCCCCATTTGTCTGGCGGATCCTTACCTTGACTGACATCGTCATCAATCCGATCTCCTTCATTTGGCAAGGACGCCTCAGTACCCCCGGACCCCGGTTGCCCTCCGTCTGCTCCGCTGTGCCCTTGGTTCGAACCGTTGCCGCTCCCGTGCTCTCCCGCAGAGGACTTCCCGCCCACCGTCATCTTTTTTCCAGAAAAAAATTTATCTTTTAATTTTTAACCTAAAAATATATAAATGATATAAAATTTAGTCAATGTTCATTTCAGGTCAACAACTAGATTAATAGGTTGTTGGGAATAGGTTTGAACCCTAAGTTTATGAGTTACTAAAAATAATGGATGTAACTAACTCCCTTATGTAACCAGAAAAGAAAATTATGTAAAATGTGATAACAAAATTATAAATTAATTTTTTATTTTTATTTTAAATTGATAAATATTAAACTTATAAAAAATAATAATAAAATTATTAACCCAAAACTAATATAATTAATAAAAAACTTATGTGACGAGGGCTAGGTGGATTGGTAAGAAGTTGGGCACTTATCAGGAGGAGACCTAGGTTCAAACCTTGCGGGCATGCCCAATCTAGGGCAAAGGTAGTAGTTTGACTTGAGTTCGTTGAGTGTGTATCAGTTTGATGATGGCGGTACAAATCCTGAGTCATCAAGGGTCTTCCTCACTCTAGATCGTGTTTACCAAGACAAGATAAGGGTTATAGTGATAGCGCCATCAGTTTGATGATGGTGGTACAAATCCTGAGCCATCAAGGGTCTCCCTCACTTTGGATCTTGGATCGTGTTTACGAAGGCAAGATAAGGGTTATAGTGATAGCACCATGATTTGACGTTATGATCAGAGGCAATGCGACTTGACCCTGTGACCAATGGTTCAAAAAAGAAAGATAGTTGCTAATTCCTCTATGTATAAAACAAAACAAAAAAAAACTTATATAACAAAATGTAGCTCACAAGGTTCAAATCTCGGTGACACAATGCGACTTGACCCTGTGACCAATGGTTAAAAAAAAAAAATATGTATAAAAAAAAACAAAAAAATAACTTATATGACAAAATGTAGCTCGCAAGGTTTAAATCTCGGTGACACCAAATAGCTCAATGTGACTAAATCAATGTAAAAGGGAAATAACAACCCTTTTAAAACCCTACTTAAAAACAAAATAAAAAACTTATGTAAGAAAACTTACACCTTTAATTAAAGAATGTGATGCATCGATGGTTTAACCTTACCTTTTACCTTCAACCTTATAAGATTTAAACAAATAACCAAGCCCTTTCAAAATCAGGACTTAAAAAAAAGGTTATGCAAGAAAACATACACTTTTAATTTAACTTAATAAAGAAGGAATGAGATGCATTAATTGTTCAACCTTATTTAAACAAATAACCAAACATAGTATTCAACCTAACTTAACCATTGATTTAAAAAAATAACGAAACTTAATATTCAACTAGACTTAACAAATAACCAAACCTAATTTCAACCAAACTAAACCACTTAATTGCTTCGTAATTAGAACTAGGTATTAAGTAAGTATTTTATATATATTTATTGAGGTTAGTGTGTATAGAAAAATTGATAACAACATTAAATACTCGTTTATTTATTTATATATATAAATAAAAGAATTTTGTTGGGGCAATCAATCGACACACACTCAATTACTACCATCCAACTTATATTTCATGATTGGAATTTGGTTGGGGCAACCAACTGACAAACACTTGATTACTACCATCAACCTCCTTTTGGGTGTAGACCTCCCAAAAGAGAGCAAAATATTAACCATTGCACTATCCTTGTGGACTTTAAATATGATAACCCTTTGAGTTAATACCGTTTAATATCACATCTTTAAGCTCCAAGTTTACTATAGTAATAAGGGCTTTGATCTCTCTTTGGGAGGTCTAAGGTTCAAACCCCATTCAGTCCGGGACCCTCATAAAAACTTTTGTAAACTCATTGAAAAAAAATAACATCTCTAATTTCTAAATATTATGAAAAAATAAACAATTAAGAAATATGATACAAAGTTTGATTACAAAGATCTTGGTTGAAATAGAAATGCTCAACTCTAAAAAATGGTCATAGAGGTTTCTCACACTACCCTAACCAATAAAAATATATATATATATATATATATATATATATATATATATATATATATATATATAGTTTTATCAAATACTATTAAATTTCTTTAACTTTCAAAGGATGATATGATTTTGGATTTAAAGACAGATTTATTTATACTACTGTATAATGGTTTGAAACCTTCTAAAACATCTGATTTATCCTAAAATTTTCAAATCAAAAAAAATAGATTGTTGTTAGTGGTCAAATACTTGGTAACATTTCTTAAACAATGAGATTCCATTAACCTTATTTTTATAAAACAAAATAAAGTTTATTAAAAAATAAATATTTCATGTTTTCCGAAACCATTTATAAATGCATTTTTACCAAAATAAAATTCTTTGACAAAATTTCATACCACTACAAATCCGTGTGTTGTGTTTTACCGGCAAAGATGCCACTTACATTATGGGTGATATGACCTGGTTCAACAATAAAAAAAAAATCATACCAGATCCGGCGCCGTCGGAAGAATTTATGTTTTTTCCCCGTCGGAAGAATTTATGTTGTCCGAGAAGAAAGCAGGCTCATGGGAGCCTAACAATTGCTCTTATTGACGGAAACTATTATGAGAAACATACACGGCACCAACGAATTTGCAATTAATAAAAGATTTGCAGGTCAAAAGCTCGAATCTCGCAGACGCGCAAGGAATGAGTTAATTAGTGTTTCTCAAGAGACAACAGTATATCCGACAAGAACCTCTGGCCATATTGTTCAGAGGCGTGGAATAAAATAAAGGACTCGCAGTCTTATGATAACTGTAAGTCATATAATACTCGTAACATTCTTCAGATATGTTGCTACCATTGTTTTTTTCTGTTGTTTGAAAACAGTATTTCTAATTTTGTATTTTTTATGTTTGAGCTTGTATGGTTGCAATCCAGAAGATTTAGGCAAGAAGCTCCCAATATTCTTTGTCAGAACCACTAGAACAATCCAAAACACAAAACACATATAGGCATGGGGCAATATAACCCAATATCCATATAGAAATGGGGCAATTCATATTACAAATTCATATTCTCAAAAATTTATCTATCAAATTTATCTAATCCATATTCTCAAAATTTTATCTATCAAATTTATCTAACTCATATATCAATACTTAGGTCAGTTTTTTTTTTCTTTAGCTCTAAGTAATTCTCATGATTTAATAAACTATTTATATACATATAAGTATCTAAGTTGATAGAATATCAATATAAATTTTCTCTATTCTTTTCCTATGCTTTCCATTTTCCGATATTTTTAAAAATTGTAAATTTGAAAAAATAACATCTCATAGAATTAGTAAGATATAAATAATCTCTATATTTACATAAATATCCATCCAATTTCTATCCATAATAAATGTTATATATATATATGATGAATAGATGATAAATGGTAAAACTACATCGATTTATATATACATTTATACAAATATTTATTATTGTGTAGATAAAGCATTATATTTTTTTATAACACAATCTTTTATTTATTTTGATTAAGTATAGTATATGTCAAATTATTTTTTCTTTAGAAAATAAAAATAAACATCGAAAATCCTTTATGGCATAACTAAAGCCCCTCTAGTAACATTTATTTATTTATGTCCCCAAGGGCTAGGTGGATTGGCAAGTGCTAGTGTGGCTGGACACTTACCAAGAAGAGACCTAGGTTCAAACCTTGGGGATGGCGTTTAGAAAAGGAAGTAGTCTGATCTGAATCCTTTGAGTGCACGTCAGATTGACAATGACGATACAAACCCTGAGCCACCAGTGGTCTCTATCTCATGTCGGGTCAACAACAACGAGACGACTAGGCTTGTTGGGAGCAGTTCCTATGGTTTGAACCCTGCACTTACCAGTTACTAAAAATAGTGTAACAAAAAAATATTTATTTATCTATCTATATGTGTATGTGTGTGTCATAGAAATTCTTATAAGGTACATTTAAAGTCATGTATGACACATCCAAGGTCTTTTATGGAACAATTAGTCCCTTTGGGCACATCTATAATGTATATATTTATATCATACAAAGTCCTACATGGCACATCCAAATTCCTTTATGGCATATTAAAGTCCCTCTAGGCACATTTATATTGTACATATCTATATCATAAAAGGTCTTATGTGGAAAATCTGAAGTACCTTTGGGCACATCAAAATCCTTATATATTATATAATTGTATAGAAAGTTCCATTTTGCATATTAGTAGTCTTTGATACATCCAAATCCCTTTGAATATTTCTAAGGTAAATCTTTAATCTTTTTCTAGCTATAAGTCTTTGATAACTATTCAATCCATGTCCATGATTTTTTAAAACCCACATAAGCATAATAAAACCATGAGGCAACTAAAAATAGTATTGTTCTTATAATCCTCATTTAAGAGCAACCTTATGAATTTAACATAATCAATTAAAATTATACTATGTGATTAACATGGTTATTAAATATGTTAAACATATAGTTAATGATAACATATAAAAGATAATTAAATCATCATTATAGGACATAGCACAATAATGATAAAGAAATGAAAAATAAAATCATATATATTGCCAAATGTAGCTACACATCATCATACATAAAAATGATATACAGGGGACCATCCTTAAAATATTATCATCTAAGTCTTGGATGTAGTGCTAGGTGCAAACCCTCCTCTAACACCTTCCTAAGGTGGCAATATCATAAACAAATTCTAGGAATAATGCATCAACCACATATGTGAAGAAGCACAAGGCGGAGAAGATAACTAATGCTCAAGAGGGATAACTATATAGTAAGTTATTTGATAAAAAATCATTCATTTCTTTAGCAATGATATTCTTCTATAAATGAGTCACCTTCCCTTCAAACAACTCATCCTAAACATGAGTCATATTAGTATGGTGTACATGCTTTGAAAAAATCAATCTATCAAAAAATAACCTCATTTTTTTTCCATCTCCAACATTGATGGCATTAGCCCATGCTACTACTTGCCTTATCTGATCTCACTTGATTTTCCTATGTGTGAATATCACCTATAGTGTAGCCACCTACTATTTAAATTGGTACCTGTACTAGACACTAACATCTCACTTGATCCTACTTTGGCCATGCTTTGATGTGAGCAAAATGACTATCATCTATAAGCTAGTCATCTATTGATCAAGGGTACAATCTCTACAACCAAGAAAGTTCTTGGTGATTTATTGGGACTTGCTTCCCTGACTACTACAATGGATATACCCTTCCTAAAATAGGTGTTCCCATCAATATGCTTGAGTAACCTCTTAATTATCAATATCACTAGGTAAACTAGGAGGCTAAACAACTTCTATGTATTTCCATATACAAATTTGCAATAGAGCACAATATGTGATGCTCTAACCATATATATAGATGATGCAACTTCTTATATAACATGGCTAGAATGGTTGGTATCCAAGCAAAAATGATGCGATGATTATTTATCTCTACCTTTGTCTCTCCTATAGTCCATGGGAATATCCTTTAGTAGTATTAGGGAGAAGCATCCTTGACACAAGCAATGCCAACAATACCTACTGTCTACCCAACTAGCTTCTGATTTAAGAAGTATTTATATCAATGCTCAAACAAGCAATAGGGATGCCAATCCTCATTCAACATCTTGAGGTATCTTTATCTCAACCAACCTACTCTCAAAGAGGCACCTCAAATAGGTAACCATAGTATTTGACACCCATCTTCTAATTTGATGGTCATCTCACCCATAGGTAGATGAAATATACCCATATTTGAATACCATATCTCTATAAGGGACGTTAGTAGAGCTCTTTACAATTCCACCTTAGGCATCATAGCCACATGGTGAAGTCCAACAACTACTAGCAATGCATGATTCTCCATGCTCATCAATGGTAAAGTAGACTCAAGAGTGTGATACCATCTCTCTCAGACCTCTAATATCTATAACCTCATGTATAAATCATATATCAACATTCTTAAAATCCATATCATCACTTAAAAATAATAAATTTCTAGAACAAATTTCCTATCTACTAGAATTAAAACTATCTAAAATCCATATTTTAATCATTTAACTTGGTTAAATTATGCTTATTTATAGAAGCATAAACAAGATTGTAAATGTACTACGCATTTATCTCTTAATGACGCTATTGCATGTAGTAGTATTATCATTTATATAATAGCATTGTGTAATGGCGCTATTGGTAGACAATAACATTATGCAATAGCATTGTTGTCAAGTAGAACTATTGATATCATCAAAATATCGTAATAATAAAAATGAACTTTAGGTTTGAGGATCTCACTTATGTTGTACCAACTGCTCCATGCATCGAAGCTTGAACCAAATCATTTTGGTGAGTAGCATGCACATGCTAAGTCATGCAAAATCATGCTAAAAACAAAGGGGAAATGCTCAAAGTTATTGTTTATTTTGAGTAAAATAAAAAATTATCACTTTTTCATCACTCATAACATAACTCACCCTTATGCCTTAATTTTTCTATAAATACCATACCATCATGTCTTGAAAAGGCACATAATTATTAATAACAAAGCTTCTCAAAAATCTAGATATGAATTTTTGTAATTAAACTTTGTCAAATTGTTACTTTAAGATGTAATGTGAGTTTCATGAAGGGCTTGTAGTAGAAGTCCTTATGTTACGTACACCTTTGATAAGAAACTTAAACCTTGTCTTTGTTTGTAAAAAATTATAGTTTATATTTAATTTTGTCAAATTTAATTTATCTTTTATCATATTCATTTATTTGATCTAACTCATGTATGTGTTAGCTTAATTTGGATTTTATAAATAAATCATAAATTTGTAATTAAAATTTGTATTCATATCATTTTAGGATAGTTTGTTTAAATCCATACTCTATTTTATAGGTTTGCATTAATAATATTATAGCTTCTATTTCAAATATTTGACTTTTTTTTATAATAGAAAATAATGTCATCCTATAATTGTGCTTTTGAAAATATTGCACTAGTTCTATTAGTGTAGGCAAATTCTAGTTCTTTTGTCTACAATTGTGTAAATATTTTTGTTTAGATAATCCTAGTATTTAATGGTCATTCTATGTTTTATTGTTAATCATCCAAATATTTTTAAGATCATATTTATTAATTTGCATGCATTTATCCATCTAATTTTTAGGTTATCAAAACAAACTTAAATATTTGCTATTATTTATTACAATCATATGTTTAGATTAGCTTTTTAGGATTATATATTTATATTTCATATATATTCCCTATATTTTAGGGTTAATAACAAGATTCATTCACAATGCTTTTGTTAGTGCGACTACACCATCAATAGCACCAATTTTTTTTTTAAGCGAAAAACCCCTTGCAGAGCCGCCTTGGTCTGAGAGACCATGAACAGGGGGTTCTACACCATCAAATTCACCCGAGGGTTGCACCCGACCCTACCCACACCAACATTATCAATTGGATTTTGGATACCCAATTCAGCTTTTTGGTAGGGTGGATATTTGAACCTGGGACCTCCCTTGGAGGATTGCCCTCTCCTCTCCAACTCACCTACAACACCTGGGTGAATAGCACCAATTATAGTTAGTGCTTTTGATTGCATTAATTATGTTTAAATATTTAACTAATAATTCCATCTATATAAGTCTTGTTCATATTTTTTAGATCTATTTTTGTATATATATTATAGATTCCATGACATTATAATCAATCTCAATTTTAATGATAGCATCATCAAATAACTTTCACAATAAGTAGGTAAGAGAAGGTATTATCTGTAACCCTCCTCAAATTTCTATTGTTTTTTTACTTTATATAAACAAGGGTTCTAACTAAGTTATACCCCTAAATATCTAACCCTTACATATTTTAGTGTATGTAGGATCATATCACTTTAGATTAAGTCAAAAGAAGATCAGAGGAGGGTTGTTGCAAACATTAGAATTGACAACGATATCTAAAAAACTGGATGTAATTACTTCTGCTTTATCTCATCTTGCTTTGACTTTGTTTTCATCATTAATATAGTTTATCTTTATATCCTTTAGGTTGATTATTTTAAACATTTTGCTTAATAGAATAGCTCAAAACTACCACTTATAATAGCGTTGTAGTAATTTTTATGAGCACTACAATGGTTTTGTAAATATTCTTTGCTTCTAGCACTTTTGTTAGAAAAACAACAAATTATCTAATTAAAATCATTTTAGAGTCTCTTATAGACCTATGTTCTATCAAATAGAACTAGATAGAGCATGTGCCATTGTTAGTGTCATGGCACTTAAGTTAGTTTTGACTATGTTCTCTGCTTCTATAAGAAGATAAATTTGCACGACTTAATCTAGTATTCCATGATTAAAATATTACATCTTCATTAAAGCAAAAAATCATCATGACTAATAATCTGTATGTTTGATTTTATTAGTGTAATTTGATCTTATTTTTAATAACTTAATTTTTAATTGTTTGAATTTTAGATAACTAAAAGGTATATTTCCTATAATATTAAAATGGACTTAATTAGTGTTCATATAAAATATGACTTAATAGTCTCATCTGCACTTGCCCATCTAAATTAAAGTGTGATACCTTGCTAAATGACATCGCAGAGTATTCATCAACCCATCCAGAATTGGCTATCCATAGTATTCTAGATTTTATATTTTGGTGTTTCAAAGTTTAGGATTTGGTATTCTATCCCATGCTAGTAGCTAGTGTTAGTATTGATAGGTAGTGCTGATGTCGGTGTGCAAAGAAGCCTTCTACATAATATATCAAAGTCTAAATTTTTTACTTTAGAGGTTACCTTTGAAGATGTAGACATGTGTTATTACGTAGAATGAGACTATGTATTAGCACCCAAAACTAGCTTTGACACCATACAAGTTAGTGTCATAGAAATATGGTGGTCAAATTGGCACCATGGCTATTGAGACTAGTGCTAAGTCTAAAAGTAAAACCCAACTTGCTACTATCGGTGTTGATGTTCGGAATAGGCTCTAGAACCAACACTAAAGATGACACTAACATTGGTAGTTGATGTATTATATGGTATATGTTTCAATGTTTATTGGTGGTATAGGGTGTTGGCATCCTTTTTGCCTCTGTATTGGTGTTGGGACTGAGGCTAAAATATGGATGAAGTATTGGAAACCATGGTGAAGTATGTTACTGATGTAAGTGTTGACATTTGTGGTTAGCACAATATACTATGTAGGTTTAACATATTTTGGTGACCTTGCATGTTGGCATCTATTATGTCTTTATTTTATAGTGTTGGTGTCAACTATACTTCTATATGTTGGTGTTGTTGTCATGTAGGATAAAACAATAGAGTTGATGTTTACATACTTACATAGTTAGCATTGTGAATAGATGTAGATCCATAATATTGAAGATGACATTGACACCATAGGAAGACTTGACACCATGAACATATGATGACATAACATCAAATATTATGTTAGCACTATAGGTGGAACTAGCAACATAATTAAGTGTGACATCGTAACATCAAATATGAGGTTGGATTCATAGGCAAAGAGTTACAATAGGTGTCAAAACATAAGGTTTGGCATCACTTTGGTGCCATGAATGATGAGGACTCTAAGCAACCCATGCTTGGATCAGCATGGGCCTTCTTAGGCAAGGATACTTTAAAAAGTACATTATTAAAGCCCAATGTAAGTATGTATGAGAAGGATATTTTAATAAATATGCTTAACTAAACATCAAAAATAAATTGATATATGTACATCACATTAATGGTTTCAAACACTTTAAGCAATAGAAGTTTCAGAAAAAATCAATAATGATATCTAATCTTGTATTTGAAGCTTAATATTATTTATTAAGCTAAAGTTGAGTGGTTGAAATGGGTCACTTACATGGAGAACGCTTAGGTTTAAGTACAATGACCACAAAGTCCCTATGTTGGAGTGGTGGGTACTTAACGTCCAAGTAAGTTGTCCTAACCTCACTATATGGAAAATTAATGATAAACCTATTAAATAAATGAATACTTACAAAAAAATTTAATTTAGTTGGAATAATATAAATAATAATTTGATCAAATGGCATCTACTCAATAGGTTACATTCCTCAACTTTCAAGGAGGATACCAAGGTTCAAATCATACCAAATAAAACTTACATAAATACCAAACTATTGGAATATCACTATGGTGTCATGATGCAAAACGAGTGAGGGCTCATTTCAATCTTCTATAACCCATTGAAAAAAACATAAACAATAATTTGATGATTGTGTACTTACAATTAGTATATTATACTAAAATCAATAAGGTTATATATTAACATGTGTCCAAGACATTATGGAGTAATTGTGAGCCTATTATAATTATATGATGTTGATTTGAGTTTGGATCATATGCACATTATTTATTAGCTTTAGCATTTACAAAATTTGTAATATAATTGGAATGATATTCATTATATACCTACATATTTTCATATAAATCATGATAAACAATAAATGTAATGATACATACAAATAATACCGTGGAGTTTGGAGGAAGTTCTAAGGAGTTTGAAGTTTCACACTACAAAAAAATTATTCAATATCATTAGTAAATCTTAATATCTTATCCCATTAGTTTTTATATAAGTGGCATATTGTAAAGGACTTCACACCTTAATCCATAGTTTAAATCCCATGGATGAACCACAATTTTTTACTCTAATGGATTTTTACAATGTAGTGGGAAGCAAGGAGTTTTACAATGTATACTATGGTTTCAATCCCATAGGTGAAACTTAACATTATTATTGATCCAAGGTTAAGTATTTAAAATGTTAAGAGTTATTACATCATAGACCATGTGAGAATGCAAATGGTATAACCACCACTCACGAGGCATATGCATGTAGTATAGGATAGAGATAGTTGCAATTTTAGTTGAGAGTTTGTTATGCCTAAAGTAGGCATCCTATGTATTACAATACCCTTAGTTTACATAATACTATCATCGAAGCATTGAGTTCTAACATGTGGTATCAAAGTATGTAGAAGGAAGAAATAATTTTTCTTTTTATTCTCCTCTAGCTTCAAAACAAAGAAAGACAAAAGTGCATTGTTTGAGAAAACAAGTTTTGAGGGTAAAATTACCCTATATAATATTATCTTCGTGAAGGAAAATTCCATGGTAGATTCAAAAGGTTTCAAGGTGAAAACTCATTTCTAAAGTTAAAATTATTGAAGCATAAGAAAATATTATAATCCCTTCTAAGATCAATAAGGTCATAAATCCTACAAGAAACAACCAGGTCAAGTTCAACAAGAAAGAAATAATTGTCACTTCAAAAGGTAAGAAAGGAAGCCATTAAATCTCCTTAAAGATAACAATATAAGGAATCCATAGAAGCTCCTTAAAGTTTAAAGAAATGAATCCATTTTAAGCTCCTTAAAGCTTACAATAAAAGGAATCCATAGAAGCTCCTTTGAAAATCACAAGAAAATAAAGAAGTCATTTGAAAGGCATTGAAAAGAAGATTGTAAAATAAAAAATATAGCCCATAGAGGCTCATAAAAAGAAGAACAAAAAACTCTCAAAGTTGTAAGAAGAAACATTATACAAAGTTGTGTCATATAAAAAAATAATCATCTCACAAATAGATAACAACATTTCAAGAGAATATGATAAAAGTGCAATTCAAGAAAAATATTGAATATTAATAATTATAGATAAAATAAAATTCATAAGAAGTCACAAGGAAAGAAAAAAAAATCAATGAAACAAAATATATTATAGATGCCTATTCTCAATAAGTGTTTTATAAAAAGGTGATGACCAAAGCCTAAAATGGAATAACCCTGAACAAATTACAAAGGAGATTGTTTACAAAATGTTGAAGTGAGTGTTCCAATTAGAATGACTAAAGGAAAGTAGATATTGCATATAATACATCCAATATAAGTTATCAAAGTTAGAAATTTGAGAGGCACATGAGAAACAAAACATCCAAGCTTTTTTTTATGTTCACACTCAAACATAAAGGTGTGAAAACCTTGTGAAATGTAAAATAGAAGAGAGCAAAGATCCCATGATCAAACTATCTTTAGAAGCTAAGTAGAATATATATATATATATATATATATATATATATATATATATATATATATATATATATATAGAGAGAGAGAGAGAGAGAGCGAGAGAGAGAGAAATAATTCTAAAATAATAATATTGGGAAATAAAGTGTGGGATTGCAAATAAGTACAAGAAAAAGGAAGATAGTAGGAAGATAAAAAGAAGGATTAGAATATTTGTAAATAATATAATATGTTGTAGCAAAGAAGCTTAAATTAAACAATTTTGAGGAATAATTCCAATGATCTAGAGGAGAGACAATTTTACCATCCATCAAGAAGAGAGACAATTGTACCCAAAGGAAAAATGATTGCACCAATCAAGACATCCAAGGATATGCCTGCACTAGTTAGAATAAACAAAAAGCATTTGAGGAGAAGACAATTACACCAGCTAGGAACATCACCTAAGACATCCAAGAAGAAAGACTCTCAAGCATAAGATGATTAATAGGTTATAATACCCCTAGAAAAAAGGCAAATAGCACTAGGGATGTTGTCAAAGACAAATACATGTCATCTAAAATCATAAAAGCTTTAAGTGTATAGCTATAGTAAAGTTCAATGCTACTGCATTCCCAGAAGGATCCCATGAAAAATAAATACTCACGTTTGAATTGTCACCAAGGAACATGGCATCAAAAAATATGGCTAATGGAATTTGATGTTCCAAAAAGGCACCATATAAATATTTGACATATATTTCAAAAATTAAAAGAAATCCAATTCGATAGTAGCACATGGATAAAGGAGAACTCCACATGGAAAATTTTCAAAAACAAAAGGAAAAAGAAAAATTTAATGTAAAATTTAAAGAAATGATTATTTCTTAGAGGAAGAAGCATTCCCTCTCCCTATACTCAGTAAGATACAATTCTTCTCACATTTTTTAAGCATCATTGAAATACGAGTATATGCATATATATATTTAGCAAAAAGTATTTTTCTAGGCAAATTCAGTGAAAGAAGAATAGTCAAATTTTGTAAATGTTTACTATGGCTAGCAGAGCACCAAATTTTTTGTTACTAGATTTCCAATTGTTAAGGGAAAGCAATTATGCTTTCTAGAAGATCAAACTCAATATACAACTTGAGTTTTAGGAATTATGGCAAGTAGTATATGTAACCATTACCCATCCTACTGTATAAGGATAATATCAAATAAAATTTGACAAGGCAAATAGAAATGCAAGATTAATCATCATGTTTGGAGTAGCAAATGAGGTCTAAGAATACATTTGGGATTCAACCATGGCTAAGGAAGCATGGGAGAATCTAAATATGGCCCTTGAAACAAAGAATCAAAATCAAACTCTATTTCCCCAAAGCTAGCTCCATTATTTGAATATGAAAGGTGGAAACTAGAATAATTCATGAGGAGACTAATTGAGTTGTGAGCATCATTGCAAGCACTAGGAGAAAAGGTATCTAATGAAACTATAGTTCCAATTATTTTGAGATCTCTCTCATCCAAGTACAATGTATTTATGTTAACATTATATATTATTGAGCAAACACCAAGTTCGAAAATTTGGTGAACCTACTTTAAAAAGTAAAGGCCTCACATACAATAGATGAAGAAGAATAGTTACTACTTACAAGTCAACGAGATCTACACAATGCTTCCAATAAATAAATAATTTTCAAAGATATAATAATTAGGGAAATGATTCTTAAAGAAATACTTTCCACACACAAAATGCATGTGAACATTTTTCCAGAAATAGGCACACTGTAAGGAAAATTTGGCATAATCGATTCAAAAATGGATCTCCTTTATGAGAGATGAACTAGTATTAAGATAGATCATCTTCAAAATAGCAAAATCAATCTTGGAGAAAGCACAAAAAAATAATATAACTGAAGAGAATCAAGTTAAAACAGAATAAGAACATGTGTTTCTCACACAAGTAGAGCTAAGATAGCATAATAATGTTTGGTATGATTCCAAATATATGACAAGTCAAGAAACTTAGATGCATTTAAATCATTATATAAGAAAAGTTCCATTGGTCGTTCACTTCAAGCCAAGGAACCAATAGAAGGTAAAATTGCCTAGACACAAAGGAAAATTTTACAAGCACAAGCCATGGGGTACCTCTAAGGCCAATAATTTCATTACATTCTAGAACGAAGATGGTACATTCAAATTTAGTTCCTTTTCTACTCATTTTCCTAAGTATAGTGAAAAACATTTTCAAGATAAATGACTTATTGTAAAGAAATATTTGAAGAAACATGGGATAGCTTGCAAACTAGATCTTGTTGTAAAAAGATCAATTTTTACAACTCAAACAAGAGATCCATGCATCATTATCAAACATAGGATCTCATAAAACCCTTATCAAGGATTGTACCAACACTACAAGCAATCAAATTACTAAATGATAAAATGTATGTTTATATCATCAAGATCAAAAATATAATACTAAATAAAGGAATATTTGTTAGATAATGAAAACAATTTTTGGGCCCTAGTGGTTCAACTCTTAAAACTATAGAGTAATTGACAAGTTGCTACATTTTGGTTCAAGGAAAAATTATGGCAGCTATGGGATCATTCAAAGGATTAAAACAAGTACACATAGTTTCTTAATATTTCATTCAAAATATTCATCCCATTTATCATATCACAAAACTTATGGTAAAATAACAACTTGCAAGGAATCTAAGACTATATCACAATGAAAAGCAGAGAAAGGTAAAGCATCCAAAGAATCCATACACAACTTTCACTTTATCATATGTAATCCAAAGACTGGTAATCATTCAATCCAACAAGTGACATCGGATGCATGATAACATGTGCTTCACTTGAAGACATTGAAGAAACACAATTCATGCACAAGCATTGAAAAAATATTTTGTAATAAATATTTTTGAAGAGCATGATCAGTGGAACCTGACACTCCTAAGTATCAAAGTAGAAAATCTACATTAAGGAGAAGAGCTTCTCTCTCAAATTCCAACATCATATTAAAAATTATTCTTTGGTCATAAGAAAAAATAGAATTATGACTATGATTTAATAAGGGGGGTATGTTAGGAGAAAAGCCATCGCGATTTCGTGACACTTTTGGTGATTAGGCGCCGCAGGGTCTTGTTGTCGCGATATCGCGACATGTCGCGATATCACGGCTTGTTGCTCTGGCGCGGCCATGGATGGTTTGATTGTCACGATATCGCGACATGTCGCATTTTCGTGCCTTGTTGACTTTTTACGGTCTGTGATGGAAAGTGTCGTATTTTCGTGCCTTGTAATCATGCTTTTTTGTTCTCGGCTAGGATGTGTTTACTCCCATTTGTAACTGATCTTTGTTTTAATACAAGTTTTTTCAATTTTTTCAAAAAAAAATAAGGGGGGTATGTTAGGAGTTATTACATCATAGACCATGTGAGAAGACAAGTGGTATAACCACCTCTCACAAGGTATATGCATGTAGTATAGGATAGAGATAGTTGCAAGTTTAGTTGAGAGTTTTTTATTCCTAAAATAGGCATCCTATGTACCTAAATACCCTTCATTTCCATAATACAATCATAAAAGCATTGAGTTATAACATGATAAGGGGCCACTTACATTGTTTAAATCCCATGGATAAACCTTAATTTTGTCTACTGAGCTAATCTTGAGTGGTTGAAATAAATAACTTCCATAGAAAACACCTAAGTTGAAATCTCATTGGACATAAAGGCCCTATGTAGGAGTAGTGTGTGCTTAGAATCCAAGTGAGTTGTGTTGTCCTTATTATATGAAATAGTCATAATAAACACACTAAAAAAATAATGCTTGCAAACAAACCCTATTAAAAAAAGTTGAAAAGTATTTTTTTGTCCATAAGACCATAGGTTATATGATAATTGTTGGATGTGTTGTATTCTTTGGATGTGTTGGATTCTTAACTATCAAGGTTGGCTCCTTAATTATCAAGTATAGGTGGTTTTAGCCCATGGTTTTATATCCATTGTATTATAATACCCCTTGGTGGTTTAAAGTTGTTTGTTGTAAACTTCTTTATTAAAAGATAATCTAATATAGAGAATGAAGTGTAGCTTTGACTTTTTTGTTGGTTTTTTCGATGAAGGATTTCTAGGGTAAATTGTGGTGTTTATTGTGGATGTATGTCATTGTTTCATTCTCTTTTATGGTTATATTTATATTATCTTTCTAAAATAGGTTTATCAAAATCTTCATATGGTATTAGAGCAAGATTATTGGCTTTAGGGGATGACCTTGTTGTTAGGGTTTAGCTCGGTCTAAGAAGAGAAAAGGTATCTTGGGTTTGTAATAAAACTATTTTTGAGTGGGAGCTTTGTGCAAGTGAACCCTATATGAATTAATATGTCTAGCAATTCAAGTAGAGATAAAAAAGTTTAATAACAAGAGCTTTGATATATGGAACCTACAAATGGAATATATCCTTGTGTATAGAGACCAATTGGTTGTTGTGTCAAGAAAACAACCTATGGATATGATGCAAGAATATTGGGAGAGGTTGGATAGGAAGGTGAAGAGTACTACCTAGTTGTATCTTGCATATTCAATTTTGATTAATTTATCTAGTGAAAATAGTGCTAAGGAACTATGGGAGAATTTAGGGGCTTTGTATCAGTCAAAGTCCCTAGTAAAGAATTTTTTTTTTTCAACAAATTGTATCTCCTTAGTATGAATGATGGGGATTCTATGGTAGAACATCTCAATGTGTTTAACATTGTGGTAAGTCAGTTAGCCTCTATTGATATTAAAATGTTTGAAGAAGATAAGTGTATTACTTTGTTATGTTCTTTGCCATATTCATGGGATAATTTGGTTGTGGCCATTGGTAGTACTACTACAACTACTTTAAAGTTTGAGGATGTGGTTGCATCCTTGTTATTATAAGAAATAAGGCAAAAATGAATGGAGAGTTCATTAAATAATACATTATTTGTAAGGGATCATTGCTAAGATAAAAATAAGAATAAGTTTGGGGATAGGTCAAATTCAAAAGGGAGGTCTAAATATTTTGGAATATTTTATAAGGAAATGCTTGAAATGTGGTAAATTTGGGTATTTTTAGAAGGGTTGTAGATCTAATAATATTGATAAAAGCAAAGGATATGATGATACTCCTTCCACATAAGAAACTACCTCCATATAATGAGGGTATGTATACTTGGCATCTTCGAGTATGCGCTCAAATCATAATGTATGGTTGATTGACTCAGGGGATTATTTTTCATATAACTACTTATAGGTTGTGGTTTTCTAAATATGAAAAGTATATTATATGTGATGTCTTTGTAGGAGATGATTCAATAACTAGAATCATAGAATATGGAAGGTTTATATTGTTACTCAAAGATAAAAGGGTTAAAACCCCCTGGTGTTCTACATATTACAAGGTTGGCTAGAAGCTTGATATCTATGAGTAAAATGAGTGATGCAAGTTTATAAATAGTATTTGATAGGGATACCTACAGGATGGTTCAAGGATCAATGGTGTTAGCAAGAGGAGTTTGGATTGGAATATTGTACAAGTTATTGAGTAGCATTGTAACTAATGGGTGTAATAGTTTTGTTATTATTGAAAATAAAATAGACAAAACCCCTTCTCTTCCTATAGAGAAAACAATACTTTGACATTAAAGAATAAGACATATTGGAGAAAAAGGCCTTCGAGCTTTGCATACTAAAGCTATGGTTGAAACTATTCTTGACTGATTCTTAAGTTTTAATTTCTATGAACATTATGTATATGGTAAATAGAATCAAGAAAAGTTTCAATCTTGTGCTAAAAGAGGAAAAAGGATTTTGGAGCTAATACATTGATCTATTTGGACTTATACCTATTTCATCACTCAAAAAATCATTGTGCTATATTTTATTTATAGATGATTTCTCAAGATATGCATGGATATATTTCTTCTAGAATAAGTCTAAAGTCTTTGCAAAATTCAAAGAGTTTAAGTATCTAATAGAAAACCAATCAAAGAAGAAGATAAAGGTGTTACAAATAGATAATGGTGGAGAGTTATATGGAAATGAAATTGAGGAGTTCTATAAGCAGTGAATAATAGAAAGGCAAAATATGACTTCATATACCTCTCAAAAAATGGAGTTGTAGAAATAATGAACAAGATATTGATGGAAATTGCAAGGATTATGCTTAGTGGTGCAGGGTTAGCATAGGAATTCTAGGTAAAATTAGTAGCTACTACATGTTACATGGTAAATCAACCACATACATAAATTTTGGTTGATAAAACTTCATATGAGACATGGACTGAGAAGAAACCCTCTCTTGAATATCTTAGAGTTTTTGGTTGTGATGCTTATGCACATTTTCTAAAGGATAAAATGAGTAAGTTGGATAATAGAGTAGAAAAGTGTATTATCGGTTACCAAGATGGTATAAAAGGCCACAAACTTTCAAACCTTAAAATAATAAATATTGGTTATAGTTGATATGTAATCTTTAGATATTTTAAAAGTGCTCCCAAGCAGGAAGAATAACCAAGAAAGGAAGAACCAAAAGAGGTACAGTTTGATTTCATGGATGAAGATGTCGAAGATATTACATTATTTGGTAGCATGTGGTACATTTGTAAATATTATATTAGGGAGTGTGATTTATATTTGTCTAATGTATGTATCAATGTGTGATAAGATTCCAAGTATTGTGTAATAAAGTGTGCAATTGTCAAAGTGTGCAAACTGTGAGGTGTGAGTTGTGAGGGAGTGCAAAGTGTTAAGTAATTCAAGAGTCATGTATGTTAGGTGTCAAATATACAAGTGAAGAGTCACATGAAATGTGGCAAGATGTAAAGTGAAGAGTCATGAGATTTTTGTCATATGTGAGAAATGTGAAAGGATGCATCTCTTGGATGTTTGAGGAGAGCAATAGTTAGAGTATTGAAGAGTCATATTGTAAGGTTATATAATGGAGATAAAACTCCATGCATTGTATTGAGTATCAAAGTAATCGAACATGAATGAGAGATTTACATTTTATGATTTATGAATAATATTATGAGTTTTATTATTGTGAAATATTTTTGTTATTCTATGAATGATATTTATTGATATTGGCCATTGAGTTGAATGCTTTAATATTGTGATTAATATTTGATCTTGGAAAAGGAACCTATGAGATAATATGGGAGAATTTCCAATAGAATAATTCAACTCAATAGAATATGATGAACCATATCCTCTGTTGGAGTATATTATATTATCTAGTATATGCTAATGTACCACCTTGGTTACATCATTAGATTAGGATGTGTGTCCTATATTAGAGAGTGAGTAAATATTTTATTTAATGTAATAATGTGCAAGAAATGCACAAGTGTCATGTAGTTAAGTTTGCAAGTGTGATGAGTGTAAATGTGCACAAGTGTCCATTATGTAAAAGTGCACGCATCCTTAGAATAGGAAAGTGAAAAGTCTCAAAGGAGAGTGAAGGTCGAGAGTAATCCATATGAAGAGTCACATTCCATTCTATATTTGTGACTAGGTATTGTAATGAGCATCGAAAATGCATTGCACATAGCATGCATTAGTAAACCTTTATTCTATATCATATTACTATTTGTGTGAGCATTTATTAGTGACCATTTTATGAGTTATTTATGAATTTATTTGAGATTTTTATGTGATTAAAATATTGCTATATTACAACTTTATTTGAGATCCTGTGATTATTGAATTAAGTATTAAGAAGCAAAAGCTAACATCCTCAAACCCTAATAATGAGGAGATCAATATGAGAAATAATACAATAAAAAATATATAGTCCACCTGATTTTCATCCTAATATTATTTTACCTACTACTAATGATGATCCTAAGACCATTAGGGAGGCGGTTTATACAAAGGAAGGTAAATTCTAGAAGAAGGACATGGCTAATGAGATGAAGACCTTAGAAAAAAATATGACATAAAATTTGGTGAAGTTGTTTGTTGGAAGAAAACCAATTGGTAGCAAATGGTTATTCAAGAAGAAGTTCAATGTGGAAGGCAAAGTGGAGAAGTACAAATCTTTCCTGGTAGCAAAGGGATATTCCCAGGTGTAGGGAATTATTTTTGGTGAGGTTTTCTCAATTGTTGCTAAACTAATTTCTATTAGATTTATTTTGTCTATCATTGTTTCATTTGATCTAGAAGTAAATAGAATGGATGTGAAGACTACACTCCTACATGGGGATATAGAATAAGAAATATGTATCTCAACTAGAAGGTTCTATAGTAAAAGGAAAGGAGGATTGGCATGCACGTTGAAGAAATCACTTTATGGTCTAAAACATTCACCAAGGATGTGGTATCAAAATTTTGATACTTATGTTTTGGGACTTGGTTTTTAATGAAGTAAAGGTGATAACTGTGTGTACACCAAATCAATTAATGATCACTTTGTTTTTGTGGTGTTCTATATTGATGATATGTTATTAATTAAAAATGATAGGGAAATCATCAAGGATTTTAAGTCTTAATTATTTTCTCAATTTAATATGAAGGATTTTGGTCCTACAAGTTTTATCTTGGGCATGTAGATTAAGAGGGGTCATTTAAACAAAATACTTTGGTTGAATTAGATAAAATATGTCGATATAATATTAAATAGATTTAATATATAGGATTGTAAACCATTCAAGACTCATTCCTTTGGGTGTAAATATATCTATAGAGAAACATCTAAAGACACAAGAAGAAAAAGGGGAAATTTCTTGTGTTCCTTATGCAAGTGTTGTTGTAAGTATGATGTATGCCATGGTATGTACCAGACCATACATTTCCCATGTAGTGGGAGTTCTAAGCATATATATGTCAAAACCAAGGAAACAAAATTGGACTATTCTAAAGTGAGTTTTTAAATACTTGCATGTCACATCATATTATGGAATTTGCTATGAATGAAGGGTTGAACCAAATAAGGTATTAGATATACAAGGTTTTATTAGTGCATATTGATCTTGAGATATTGATCATCAAATATCCACAAGTGATTATGTATTTATCTTGTATAGGGGAGTAGTTAGCTAGATGAGCAAGAGGTAAGTTATAGTTGCACTTTCAAATACACAAGTTGAGTACATCACCACTCATGCAAGTAAGGAAGCTGTATGGTTACAAAGAATTAATGTTGATGTTGGGTTCTTACAGGGAGATATAAGGATAAATTGTGATGGTCAAAGTGCAATCTATCTCACAAAGAACCTTGATCATCATTTTAATCAAAGCATATTATAGCCAAGTACCATTTTATTAGAGATAATATTGAAGATAAGAAGGTTTCACTGAAGAAATTTGATACCCTAAAAAATGTTGCAAATTCTTTAAGTATGTCAGTACTAAGAAGTTTTCTTGGTGTAGGGATACAATGGGGTTAGTTGACCCAAGCAACTAATTTTATAATTTGTATAGGCCCTACTGCAAAGTATTTAAAAATTGGAATATTGTTGGATTTGTTGTATTCTTTGCAAAACAATTGCACACCCCATCATGATGTGTGAGGTTTGACTCCTTAATTATCTGGTATGGATGGTTTTAGCCCATTGGTTTTATATTGATTTATTCTAATACCATTTTGTGGTTTAGGGTTGTTTGATGTTGCGGAATACCTATATTTTGTAAACCACTTTTTTTAATAATATAATATAGAGAAAGAGATGCATTTAATACCACTTGGTGGTTTCGGGTTGTTTGATGCTATAGAATTTCTATATGTTGTAAAATACTTTGTTAAAACATAATATAGTATATACAAAGAGGTGCAACTCTTTGTTTTTGATAGTTTCCTTGGTCAAGGGTTTCCAAGGTAGATCTTGGTGTTTATTGTGGATGCATGTCATTGTTTCCTTCTCTTTTATGATTTTGTTTACATTATATTTATGAAATAGGTTTATCAAACTATTCAACAATCATAAGTGAAATGTGTTGGCCTTATTATAAGAAAAATCATATTGAACCCATTTAAAAATTGATACTTTTAAATAAATCTTATTACAAAATATTATAAAATGCTTTTTAATGTCCACAAGACAATAGGTCATATGGTATGATCCTCATTGATGATGATTTTATGTAATGTTTAACCCCTTTAGAATTTGAACATTAGACCTCCTACTTAGAGTTCCAGAGTATTCACCATTAGGTCTAGTTATGTTACAAGCATAGGTATATCATTGAAAGACATATATGAGGAATGTAATTTATTTCAATAAGAAATTAAAAGAAATGTCATATATTGATATATAAAAAGGTGTATGATCCTGATATTCTTGATCAATAGGATCTTGATCTTCTTGATTGATATATAATATTCTTAAAGCCAATGTGAGTACAAGCTAGGAGTGAATGCAAGTGGATGTTGATAGCAAGAGTGAGTTAGGAGAAAGCCTCACCTTTTCTTATTTTAGGTATTTTGGGAAGATAAGGGAGAGTGCAAATAGGAAGCAAGTGTGATTAAGTGATCCTCATATTTTCTTGCTCCAAATATTTGGCAAAATTTAAAAAAAATAAAGTATTCATATTAGGAAAATATAGATAAAATGGAAGGAAACTTATATATGGAAGCTCTAATTGCAAGTAACGATGTTCTATTGGAAGTATGGATTCCCAAGTTAAATATAGGAGGAAGATTCAATGTATGGAAATTCAAATCTAGGAATAGTTGTTACACCAAAAGTGATAATCAAGGATGATAGATCATGATAAACATTATTCTTAAATATAAAGGGTTAATATATAAATTCCATTGATACTAGTCAAGGTTTTACAAGATTCAAAAGTTTATCATGTGGAAGTGGGGATTGAATTTATATTACTCCATGGCTTTTCTAAAGATATTTTTCTTGTTGTTTTTTCAAGTTCAAAAATAATGGATAAAATAATGGGTGGTAGCCCATGGTTTAGGGAGAGAGATGCTTTATATTTAAGACCACTGAATGAGATTTTTTTCAAGATAGATTTTAAATTATGAGATTCTAATATGGGTTACGTTTGGAGTTATTACATCATAGTCCATGTGAAATGGCATATGGTATAACCATCAATCACAAGGTATATGCATACACTATAAGACATAGGTAGTTGTAAGTTTAGTTAGAGGTTTATTATACCTAAAATAGGTATTCTAGAGACCTATCACTTCATAATACAAATCATAAAAGCATTGAGTTCTAACATGTCAGAGCAAATAGGATGAACCAACTCTCCTTCTAATCCTCCTCTTTTGATCTAGAGAAGCTTAAGAAAATAAGTTTTGAAAAGTAGTAAGTTTTGAAACGAGGTTTTCAAGGGTAATAAACCCCACCAAAATATTGATTAACCTCTAAATAATAGATAACCATATTATCCATAAAGCAAATTTCATGGAAGGTTTATTAAAAATCAATGTCTACTAAGAAAAGTCTCATGATAGACCATAGCAAAAGAAGCACTCTTAGGATAAGAAATCCTAAAGAAGATTAGCTTAAGGTAAAAATGTATTCCACATACATCTACAAATATAATATTGAAGGTGTTCAAAACATCTAAGCATTAGTAGCACAACAATTAGAAGGAAAAGCATTAAAGTGCTACAAAGCTGAGAAGAAATGGGGCCATAAGTTCCCCTTGTGGAATAATTTGAAGGTATTAAGAAGCCATTAAATATTTTTAAAGATTGCAAGATAAGTAATCCAGAATTGGAACTATTATTGAGAGATAATAAGAATTACCATATATATTTTAGAACATTCATAAGAATCCACAAAGTGAAAGAAACCAAGTTTAATCGAAATCAACTAGTGTGTATCTAGTCAAATACAAGAACAACAAAGAAAGCAACAAGCCCATGCAATTTCAAGTTGGGGATAACAACAAGCCCATGTAATTCCATGTTGAGGAGAGCGACAAGTCTATGTTGATAGAGTTGATGTCATTAGTTTCAACTATATATACATGGGATAAATGAACATCCCTCAGGTCATTATTCATCAACCAAGATAAAAAGAAGACATCAAAGTGCAAAATAGCATGGAATATATCACTATAACATCAAGGTGTCATCACTCACAAGAAGAATAGTAGCTAATTGATCATCCTTCACATAGAAATTTTACCACCATTACGAAGCTAGGAAATTTCCAAAGAAACAATCAATTTTAGAAAATTCAGCAATCGTAAAGTGCACAAGAAATCGAAGTACAAGATATCAAAGATAAAATAAAGAGGTATTGAATCCTTTATAAATTGTAAAGTATTAAAAATATAAATTGAGTGTGCAAATAAGCATCAAGTAGATCAGTATTCTATGTCTTCATAAACATGTAAAAAGAAGCATCAAATAAATCAGTCTTCATATCCAAACCTATGTAAGCGTAGTACAAAGAAAGTGGGACAATCCAAAATTACTTGTGTTCATGAGACATGCAAAGCGGAAGCACCACATTGTGAGTAAAATTAAAAAAATACTAATATAGGCAACTCAACATATCAATATCTCAAGTATCAAATGTGTTCATACATGAAAGTGTTGACAAACTTTGATTAAATTTACCCAAGATATAATTATTTTACAATCTTATCCAAGTTAATCTGCCTGAGGAAAATTTTATTTACAAAGCAAAATAATACCAAAATTACAAATGTAAGAGTAATTTATCTAGCACAATATTTGAAAAAGAACAGATGCAACAATCTAGAATTAACAACTAATAAAAGTCATTGATTTTAAACCTCATAAAAAACAAAAAATCCATATTCATGACAATAAAGTGGTCTTGCAAAATCTCATATTCATAGTGGGAATAATAGGCAAAGGTACTTTGAAAAGTTGATTCAACGAAAGAAAAATACTCAAATTTTGTGAAATTTTACAATGGCTAGTGAAACATCGAAGTTTTTGTTGCCCAATTCTCAACTATCAAGGGAAAATAATTGTGTTGCCTAGAAAACCAAACTTAGAAAATAGCTTGACTTTTAAGAAGTATGGAAAATTGTAGATGAAACCATTACTCGTCCTACTACAGAAGGTGAATATCAAATAAATTTTGATAAGGCATATAGAAAGACAAGATTAGTCATCATGTTCTAAGTAGCATATGAAGTACAAGTATACATTTGAGATTCAACCACACCTAAAGATGCATGGGAGAAGCTATAAATAGTCTTTGAAGCTAACAATCAAAATCAAATTTTATTTTTCCAAAGCTAGCTCCATTGCTTGAACATGAAGAGTGGAGATAAAATAGAATATTTGAGGAGGAGCATTGTTGAATTAAGAGGATCATTACAAGAATTGGAAAAGTAGGTATTTGATGAAATATTGGTTTCAATTATTTTGAGATCTCTCCCATCAAAATACAATGTTTTTGTGAAAAAATTAAGTACACTAAACAAACACCAAGCTTTGAAAAGTTGGTGAATATGCTTCAAAAAGTAGAGACCTCACATACAATAGATGAAAAAGAGAAATTACTTCTTACAAATAAAAATGGGAAGCAACCATTTAGAAGAGGCACAAGGCCTCCAGAATGCTTCCAATAGAGAAACAACTCTCAAGGATATCAAAATTAGAGAAATTATTCTCAAATAAATTATTTTTACACTAAAGGAATGTTGGCATAATCCATTTAAAAATGGATCTCCTTCATGATAGATGAACTAGTAGTAATATAGGTCATTATCGGACAAGAAAAATCAAATTTGAAGAAAGGCATAACAAAATAATATAGTCAAAGAAAATCAAGTTAGAGAAGAATAATAAAAAGATCAAAAACAAGAAGAACATGTGTTTATTGCACAAGCACAGCTAAGACAACATAATAATGTTTGGTATGACTCCAAATAAACCAAACAAATGACAAGTAAATAAAATTGGTTCCATTAAAATTGTTATACATAAAATAATGCAACCAAGATCCAAGTTGAGCAGGAAAACAAAATAAAAATTCAAGAACCTATGAGTGAAAAATGTACATTCTAAATATAATTATTTACCATCCATAAAATAATTTGAATTAGAAGATAGAAAATAGAATAATGAATTGATGCATCAAGCATTTAAGATTCAACGGTCAATAGCACATCAAAGAAAGTGTGAATACATCACTTTCAACAAATGTCTTCTTCAAATGAACAATACTAGGGCAAAGAAGAATTAAAAGGTGATTGGTCTCACTACATTAATTGATGATCAAAATACAAAATGAAAACACACAACAAATATTTTTCAACCAGATAATTCATTAATCAACATAGGATACATCATAGCACATCATGTTGAAAATCAAAGGAAGCATAAGTGCATCACATATCACAAGCAAAGGCTTAATCAAATAAATGAAGCCATGGCAAATAATAAAAAACAAGAGGTGATTGACCTCACCATAGTAGAAGATATTAATCAAGACAAGATTTTGTAACAAGTCTACATAGTACGAGAACATTTAATCTGATCAACAACTAATATATTTAATGAAGATCCTCCCCATGAAGATATTAGAGGCACATTATTCATATATGGAATGAGAATTTTTAATAAGTGTATTTTAGGAGTGCATGATCAGTGTAACCCAACACTCCTAAGTATCATAGTAGAAAGTCTACATTAAGGGAGGATTTCTCTCTCAAATTCTAACATCATTGTAGAATATTTCATCAATTCAGAGGCCTAGATAGAGCTATGACTTATGAGGTAATAATGTGGGTATGTTAGGAGTTATTACAGCATAGTCCATGTGAAGTGGCATGTAGTATAACCACCCATCTCAAGGTCTATGCATGCACTATAGGATATAGGTAGTTTCAAGTTTAGTTAGAGGTTTGTTATGTTTAAAATATGTATTCTATGTATTTAAAGACCTATAACTTCAGAATATGAATCATCAAAGCATTGAATTCTAAAAATATAACCTTTTTGGACTTCCATATCATCTTATCAATAAGGATGTTTTGAATAATATTGGCAATACCCCAGGGGATTCATCTAGGAAGGACCAACTACTAAGGATAAAATACATGTTATATATACCTAGATAAGTGTTTCTATGGTTGTTTCAAAACCCTTACCACAATATATTAAGATTAAATCTGAATAAAGATAATGGAATCAACAAGTATATTATGAAAACATTGCATTTTAATGTTTTAAATGTTAGGAGATTGGACACATGAAAAGAGACTGCAAAGTGAAAATGATGAGAAAAAAAATTGGTCATGAGATCAAATTCAATATGAAGCAAGGAGATTATATTGTAGTAGAATTTGGATTAGATCAAGAATATTTCACCCCTAAAAATAGGTAATAAAATCCTATCTCCAATATTAATTGACAAAAGTCATCATAGTTCACATAGATCAATTGTTAAAAGAAGCAAAGAAGGATTCATGAGATGAGGAAGTACAATCGACAAGTTCAAATTCAAAAGGAATCAAAGTTGTAAAGGAAAATATAAAGGAAACTTTTAAAAAAAAATAGGTGAAAGATGTCAAGTTTATTCCAAGTGAATTATCTTCATTTTCCTCTAGTAGTATAAAATCCTTTCCTTATAATAAAAATGAATGTAGTGTAGAAGTTATCACTTGCACTTTAAGCTCTTAAGAATGAGAATGGAGGATATCCATAATTATTTAAGTTTTTTAGGATAGCATAAGGAGGTTATTAATATGTAGGAACATCCTTGCACTTTAAGATTTATAGGCAACATAAAGAAGAAAGTACTTTTGAGGTTATTATTTGTATTCTAAATTCTTTAGAACAATATAAGCCTATAGATGATAAGTTTGACTATAGATAATATAAAAAAATTAAAGAGATTGATAAATATGAAATTTTTGGCAGAAATGAAATAAGGGCAAGAAGCCCCAAGAGGTAAAAACAAAGAGAAAAGAAAACTCAAAAGGATATTAATATGGAAAATATAAGTGCAAACCAGTCTTAAACTATTCAAATATGCCGAAAGAGCAACAGATTCATTCAGAGTGTATCGATGCTTCAAACCCTTACCATGAATATGGTGAATATTATTTTCAAAAAACATTTGAAGCAAAGGAATGTATGGAGAAAGAAGAGATAAGAGAGAGTGTGATCTAGAAGGGAATGCAAGCTGGGAGGGAGTGCGAGCTAGGAGAAAGTGTGATCCAGGAGTGAGTGTGAACTAAGAGGGAGTGTGAGCTAATCTTGAGATCTTTAGATATGGTGGAATAGCAATGGATTCATTTGGATTATATCAATGCTTCAAACCCTTACCATGAATGTGATAAATATTATTTCCAAAAAATTATCAAAACAAAAGAACACTGGAAGAAATAAAAGGCATGAGAAAGTGTGAGCCAGAAGGGAGTGCAATTTGAGAGGGAGTTCAAGCTAGGATGGAGTGCAAGCTAGGAGGGAGTGCAATATAGGATGGAGTGCAAGCTAGGAGGAAGTGTGAGTTAGGAGTGAGTGCAAGTTGAGAGGGAATGCAAGCCAGGAGGGTGTTCAAGCCAGGAGTAATCCCTAGCCCCAACCCCATTAGTTAGTTTAGAAGGAAATTCATATTTGAAATCTCTAATGGAAAGTGAGGATACCCTAGCTAGAAGTATGGATGCCCAATTTGAAGATAAGTGGAAGAGAAAATATATGGAAAGTTCAATTCAAGTAGCAGATGTTGCACCAAAAGTGACCATTAAGGATGAGATGATTGAGCATGATATAATGTTTTTGAAAAGCATGGGGTTAATATGTAAGTTCTATATATCTTTGTTAGGATTTTTAAAGATTCAAGATTGGATCAACTGGAAGTGGGGATCGAATTCAAATTACTCTATGAGTTTTATTCCTAAATATTTTATCCTTGTCACATTTTCTAACTAAAAAATTAGGGATAAAATATTGAGTGGTGACCCATGGTTTAGATGAATAGATACCCTTTACTGAAGACAATGGAACAATTTTTTTCTATTGAGACATAAACTATTAAGAAGCTTTCGATTTGGGCTAGGATTTTTGGACTTCCATATCAACTTATCAACAAGTATGTTGTGAAGAATATTGGAAATACCCTAGGAAAATTCATCAAGGAAGGAATAACTATAAAGGATGGGAAGCATGCTATATATAGTAGAATATATGTTATTATGGATATTTCAAAACCTTTGCCACAATCCATTAAGATTAAATCTGAACCAAGAGAATGGGATCAACAAGTGGATTATGAAAACATTGCATTTCATTGCCATAATTTTTATGAGACTGGTCACTTGGAAAGAGATTACAAAGTTAAAACTATGAAGAAAGAGACATAAAAATTGGTCATAAGAAAAAATTAAAGGCAAAGAAAGGAAATCATATAGTAAAATAAGGTAGATCAAATCAAGGGTATTCCACTTCTAAATAAGGGGTAAAGAAAGCCTATCTACAACATCTTATGGAAAATGCCACCATAATTCACTTGGATCAATAATTATAAGAAACAAAGAAGGATATAAGGGGTGAGAAAGTACAATATGTAAGTTTAAAGGTGCAAAAGGTAAATGTTGAGGAAAATACAAACACAAAGATGATAAAAGAGGTCAAGATATTTTCAAGTAAATCATATTCATTTTCCTCAAGTTGTATAGAATCCTCTCTTGGTAATAAAAATGAAAATGGTATAGAGGTTATCCTTTGCACATGGAGGTTTCAAGAGCAACATAATAATAAATAAGTGAGGATGAAGGAAGTTTGTAACAATTTAGGATTTTTATGGTAGAATAAGAAGGTAATTACTTTGTAAGAGTGTCCTTGCACTTTAGGGTTTATAGGGTGATATAAATAAGAATGTGCTTTTGAGGTTATTTCTTGCTCTACAAATCTCGCACAATAATACAAACCTATAGATGATAATTCTTACTTTTAGTAGTGTGAGAATATTGAAGAGATGGATGAAGATTAAAGTATTGGTGAAAATAGAGAGGAAGACCCAACAAGTCAAAACAAAGAGAAAAATAAACCTAGAGGGATATTGATATAGGAAAACAAAAGAAAATATAGCAAGTGTTAACAAGAAGTGGGGCTAAAACCATAAATAAAAACAAAAAATAACAATGAAAATAATATCTTGGAACATTAGGGGTATGAATAAGAACCCTAAAAAAGGTATTAAGAAACTCTTATATTGTTATAAAAATATATATTTATATTTATATTTATAGATATGAAAAATGGACTACAAATATTTTAGCCACTCATGGTGTTAAATTTTATCTTGACAACTAGATCCTTAGAATCATCTCTAGTAGTAGAAGTTAGTGAGAAAACCACAAAGTATCGATCCTTGTGGCTCAAAAAATAGGGTAATTTTTGGAAAATTTAATGGCTATTGGCCAAGGGCTTTAGCCTTGAGAAAATGGATTAATAGGACCTAGAAGTCTCCAAGAGGTATTCTATCTTTTCTTTCCAAATTTATTCATTGTTTGTTCTAGGGACTCTTCCTAACCTGCTAGTATGAAGGTTTTTCACCTGAAAATGTAAATCTATCCCTAGTAATAGTCTCGGTTAGGATGTATAAGTTACCCATTGAGTTTTTTTAAATGGATACCTTCAAGGAAATAGACAACACTCTAGGAGAATTCATTGACATTTTTTAAACTACACAAGATGCATTCTTGGCTATTTATGCTCGGATATTGGTCATGATTGATATAAGTAAACCTTTACCAAAATCAGTCATTCTCAAGGATGGGGATAAGATGTGGACCCAAAACATAGATTATAAAATCATATCTTTTAGATGTATAAGATGTCATTAGGTGGGTTATATTAAAATTTTATGCCCTAAGAAGAGTCCAACAAAATCATATGTAGAAAATCGTAAGAGAAACTTGTATGAAGATGGTTTTCAATTTCCAAACAATAGAAATAGACAAATGAAAGCAGATAAATAGTAGATACCAATAAGGAACGATACTGGAATAAATACTAACTTTTTTGAGGTTTTAGCCTATGAAGAAAAGTAGATCAAATATTAAAGGACACAATACAACAAGTTCAACATATTAGCAAGGAACCATCTATTCAGGATCTTGATTTAGGGATAAAAATTCTCGATGAACCTAAGGAATGTGTCAAATCAGATTTTTAATACTCTCTTGAAGTACCATACACCATTCTAGAGAAAAAAAATGGTAAATAAAATGCAATGTTAGATGTTAATACATCTACCATTAATAAGAAAATACCAAAAAATGAACAAGACAAGTCAAAAGCTTCCATAGTAGAGCTAGGAAAGGATAAATTTGAGGAAAAATAAAGTTGTGAAAGAATATTGAGAAATAGAATAATAAGACCTACTCCTAATATAGGTAAGGAAAAAAGAGGAAAACCCTCAAATTATCAAGCAATATTTAAGGAAGCAAAAGCAAACATAGAGAAAGGAACACAAACTAAGTTGATTAAACTTATCTTTACCAAACAACAAAATGATATTGGTAATTCATAGGTAGGGCCAATAGCCCATAATGGGACATGATTACCATATTATGGAATATAAAGGGTGCTAATGCCCCCTCAAAGTAGAGGTGTATTAGAGACCTTTGTTTTACTAATAAGCCTGATATCTTTTGTATCCAAGAAACTAAAATGATAAAAGAAGTTTTTAGTACTATGAAAGTAGTATGGGAGAGATGTGAATGAGATGTTATATATTTTGAAGGAGTGGTAGGGAAGATTAGAATATCACGTGTAACCATTCATAAAACTAGGCATTGGATAGCCTCTTTAGTCACATGCTTCTTTGTAAATATTTGTTTCATCCTTATCAATGTCTATGGACCTACAACTTAGTCAAGAATATTAGAAGTTTGGAGTGGGATTGAAGCCTTTATGAGAAGTAAAGACCAAGAAATCTGATTCATGATCATAGGAAATTTTAATTCCATAACCAAGTTGGATGAAGAATTTGGAGGAATTAGGAAACTAACCGTAAGTATGAGATATTTTTCAGCTTTTATTCAAAATAATAATCTATAGGAGTTTGATTTTGAAGAAGACGACTATACATAAACCAACAATAGGAGAGGCCATAACCTAACAACAACAAAATAGATAAATGCATTCTCTCATATTAATGACTAAATGAAGGAACTGGTGCTAAAATTAATACCTTGACAAGGATTGGTTTAGATCACTAGCCAATAAGAGTTAATATGGTGGTGAGTGAATTCAAAAATATCATATTTTAAATATGAGCAAATGCGGTAAGACCATCTTCAATTTGTTGATATGATAGCACACACATAAAATTATTTAGGAAATGGTGGGTTGTATACACTTTCAAAATAAATTAAATCAATGACATCTATATTAAAAGAATGGAACAAGAACACTTTTAGAAATATTTTTTATAAGAAAGAACTAAAATATAAACTTTCAAAATTCTAAAAAAGTGATCATAATAATCCAAGTTCCAAGGAAAAGGGTGAATATCATAATATTTTGAGTAAGGAAGATAATTTTTAGAGATTAAAATCAAGACAGACTTGGTTAAAAGGAGATAAAATCACAAAGTTTTTCATAGGATGGAAATAGTAGAGATATCAACATCTAGAATTAGTAGAAGGGTTTTGGATTGAAGATCAAAGTGAAATAAAAAAGGAGGTAAGGTATTTTTATCATAATATTCTAGGATCAAAGGAGTTTGAATTTCTTAATGATAAACTTCTACAAGAAGTTCCTTCAGTTATAATAGATGAGGACAATAGAAAAATGATGGAGCCTATTACTCTGAAAGAAGTTCATCTAGCTATTTTTTCTTTTAATAAGGATAAATCCCTAGTTTTGGATGGGTTCTTTGTAGCATTATATCAACATAATTGGGATATAGTGAAGGATTCTTTATAGGTGGTAGTGAAACAATCTAGGGTAAAACAATATATACCTTATAAGGATGTTACCCTGATTCCAAAAAATAATGGTGCAAATTGTTTTGATTCATTTCAACCCATAAGCCTATATAATATGGCATATAAGATTATTTCCAAAGTGATGGTGAACCAATTAAGACCATTTTTAGACAAAATTATTTTAGAATATCAAGGAGGATTTGTGAAAGGGAGATATATTTTGGATGGGATCATAGTAGCTCATGAAGTTATGTATTCAACAACTTCAAGAAAAAATAAAACAATGATCTTAAAACTTGATATGAGTAAGGCCTATTATAGGGTTAAATGGGATTTTATTTTTGCAGTATTAGAAATTTTTAGATTTGGGAAGAAATAGGTCAGATATTGAAGAACACAATATTATACTAAGATGGGGGGGAGCAGTATAAGACCACTTTTTACTTCTCTTTTCAAATTAATATTATGCAGTGTATAGATAGCAGTATCAATAGTAGTAATCAAATCAATGCACAAAACACCATACACAATAGAGACACAAATTTAACGTGGTTCACCCAATGTGGGCTACCTCCACATAGAAAATATTTCTTCTAAATATTTCTCAAATAATATTTTGGGAATCCTTCCCAATTACAATGTTTATGGACCTCTGTCCAAATTAGATGTTGATCCCCTAAATCTGGTTTGTGGATCTCTATCCATAGGAGAACTCCTTCTCCTTTGCTCTGGTTGGTGATCCTCTAAAAAATTGCCTCCACTGCACTGACTGTGGATATCTCTCCACTTGAAGACTCTTGTTCTCACTTAGAAGACTTGTCCTCAATGTCTTGGCTGATGGATATCTATCCACTGGAGACTTTTTCCTCTTTGCTCTATCACCTCCAAAGCTCTGCTCAATTGGTTCACTTAGAACCTTCTAAAATCTGCTCAATAGGTTCACTCAAAACTTTCTCAAATCTTCTCAATAGGTCCACTCAAAATTTGCTCAAATTTGCTCAACATGTCCACTTAGAACCTGCTCAAATCTGCTCAATAGGTCCCACTCAGAACCTGCTCAAATATGCTCAACAGGTCCACTTAGAACCTGCTCAAAATTTGCTCAACAGGTCCACTCAGAACCTACTCAAATCTGCTCAACAAGCTCACTTAGAACTTGTCCAAATATTCTCAACAAGCTCACTCAGAACTTGTCCAAATCTGCTCAACAAGCTCACTTAGAACTTTTCCAAATCTGCTCAACAAGCTCACTCATAACTTGTCCAAATCTGCTCAACAAACTCACTCAGAAATTGTCCAAATCTGCTCAAAAAATCCTCTCTAGGACTTGCTCAAATATACATTGCAAGCTTCCACAAAAGCTTACACAAAATTAGTCCACAAGCCTTCTCAAATACTTACCTCAAATCAGCTTTAACAAGTTCACACTAAACTTGTCCAGTCTCATAGAAACATAAAGAGAATTTTTAGAGACTCAATATGTTCTATACTCAATTCTCAATAACTTTCTCAATAGGTTCACTCATAACCTTCTCAAATCTCCTCAATAGGTTCACTCAGAATGTGCTCAAATCTTCTCAACAGGTCCACTCAGAACCTGCTCAAATCTTCTCAATAGGTCCACTTAGAACCTACTCAAATCTACTCAATAGGTCCACTCAGGACCTGCTCAAAATCTTCTCAACAGGTCCACTCAGAACCTGCTCAAATCTGCTCAACAAGCTCACTCATAACTTTTCCAAATCTGCTCAACAAGTTCACTCAAAACTTGTCCAAATATGCTCAACAAGCTCACTCAAAACTTGTCCAAATCTGCTCAACAAGCTCACTCAAACTTTTCCAAATCTGCTCAACAAGCTCACTCATAACTTGTCCAAATCTGCTCAACAAACTCACTCAGAACTTGTCCAAATCTGCTCAACAAATCCTCTTTAGGACTTGCTCAAATATGCATTGCAAGCTTCCACAAAAGCTTACACAAAATTAGTCCACAAGCCTTCTCAAAGACTTGCCTTAAATCAGCTTTAACCAGTTCACACTAAACTTGTCCAATCTCATAGAAGCATAAAGAGAATTTTTAGAGACTCAATATGTTCTATACTCAATGCTCAATCACTTTCTCAACTCAATCACATAGAAGCATAAATATAATTGTTAGAGACTCAATATTTTCTATTCTCAATACTCAATCACTTTTTTAAATCAATCTCATAGAATCATAAAGAGAATTGTTAGAGACTCGATATGTTCTATACTCAATGCTCAATCTCAACTTAATTCAGGATATAGAATATTTTGTTTCTTGGAACTTGAACAACCACTTCACACAATTACTTGACTAGGCTCAATCAACTTTACTCAACCAATCACCTCAAGGAACAACTCTTTCTCACAAACCCTGTCCAAGCATGTATCACTCAACTCAAAATGTATCCAATAATGCTTAACAACAAATCTCACATAACAATGATACTCATGTTATTTTCTAACTCAAGTTCAAGTTATTTGCACAACCAATGGCTTCAACAATAATGCTTATAAAACATTCTCCACATAACAATGATACTCATGATCTTATCAAACCCTAACTCAGGTTTTCACACAACCAATGGATTCAACAACAATGCTTATAAAACAAGGTTCAAATACAACTCTCAATTCAGAAAACCTTGAAGCATTAAACCAACCGCTTTCAAAAAGGAAACCCTAATCAATTCCTTTTCACTCCAAACTTAATTTTCAATCAAGCCAATCACCTAAGTCAACAAGGAAGAATTTTTCCCATACCTTTTTCTTGAAGAGTAATTGTCTTTGCAAATTTGCCACACTCACACTTACTTCTTTGAAAAACTTCAATAAGGGTTAGAGGATATTTCTCAATAAATCACAACAAAAATAATATCAACCAAAATACACCTTATCACTCCATCTATAAAAATTAACACTCAATATCTTTCAAAAATAATTTCCTTGGCAAATATCTCTTTCACAATAAAATCAACCCTATTAAAGTCTTACTTCTCAAATATCCAAAATATATTATCTAAGACTTTAATTAAAATAATATCCAAACTCCTTATGCCTCCTAACTTTATTTCCAATCAATAATACTCAACTAGCAATTTCCAAACAATAATACCCTTTTAACTCCCAACTTTGCTAATATTAATTAACCATCAACCTAGGCATAAAATTAAAATAATCAACAAAATATTACCTATGCCTTGGAGGGGATTCTAACTCCTAACTCTTCCCACAACCTAAGCCTTATCCATGGTGCTAATGCCACACGAGCTAAGCGCTCACTTTAAGCCTTAGGAACACAACATGCTCTAAATACCTCACATTGCCAGTGAAAACAAAACGTGCTCTGCGCTTTGGTGTTCCAAACACCACAAAATTTGTCTTGCTGGGATTTTAACGCAGTCCAAAATTTTCCACAAAAACCTTAACCAATGTCTCCTTGCCACTACGCCACGCTTTCCAACTGACTTAAGATTTCAATGCGCTTTCCCTTGTTTCAATCGTCATCTTCAAACTTTGTTCGTTGTTCATTGTTTCTCATGAGTTCAACCATAATTCGTATGCCTTTCTTACTACGGGCAAAGATAAAATTTAATTAATGCCTTTTAGGGCATTATATATAGTGCCTTTGTCTTCCATGCAATCACGTCGGCGAATCGATTTAATTTGACGTCGGCTTGGTTGATTAATTTATAATATATTTAAATTTAAATTTAAATTTAAATATTATAAATTAAATTAAACCAACCTTAGGTTTTATCTTAATTAAACCTTGGAGCCTTGTCTTAATGCACAACCTTGGTGTAACGAATATTATTTATAAAATTTAAATTCCTTGTGAATTTAAATAATTTATAAATAAATATTAGAACTCCTTTTTAACCTTTGCAATAACCCATATTGGGTTTTTATGAACCAATTGCTTAACCAGTGCTCCCAATAATATTAAAATATTATGGAGCCTTTTGCCTTTAACTTTTGCACTGTTGAAGCTTTTTCTTGGATGATAGTGACAACCTTGGATGACTTTATTTTTCCTCGAATTCCTTGATATGAGTGATAACTCTATCAGGTGACATCAATGACAACTTTGACTTAGAGGACTCAAAATTTCCAATAGATATTTTAAAGTTTGTGCCTCTATAGTTTCATATTCAGTGTTGGCCAATGGGTTAGTAATAGAATCAATTAAATCCAATAGAGGACTTAGATAGGGAAATTCTCTATCACCATATTTGTTTATTATTGTGGTAGAGGTTTTGGGTAGGAACTTGAATAAGGCTTACAAATATGGGCTTATAATTAGACTTGAGGCTAGTAATAACATTGACAACATCACCCATAAATAGTTTGTAGATGATACAACCTTTTTTGTTAGGGCAAGAATAAACAAGGTCAAAATTTTGAATAACTTATTAAAAGAATATGAAAGAGCATCTAGGCAAAAAGTTAATTGTACAAAATCTAAAATCTACTTCTTAATCACCCCAACTAAAATCAAAGCATTGATATGGAGGAGGTAAATTTACCAACAACTTATCTAGGGATGCCCTTATTTGAGGGGAGAATGAGGATAGAATTATGGAATCCAGTTATAAGTAAAGTTCAAAATAAACTATCAACATGGAAAGGTAGATGGTTATCATTAGTAGGAAGAGTGTAGCTAATTAAATCAATATTACAAGTCATTCCAACATATTATATGTCCTTGTATACTATGCCAAAATCGATAGAAAAAAAATTAATCTATATTATGTGGTCATTTTTGTGGTCAGGATTACATGATAAAAGGAAATTTTCTTTGGTGAAATGGAGCAAGGTGTGTGATGATAAAATTAGGGGAGGTCTTTCTTTAAGAGTTCTTACAAATGCAAACTTAGATCTTAGAGAAAAAGTAATTTGAAGATTGTACAAAGAGAGTCAAATACAATGGGCAAGAATTCTTCTAAGTATGTTGAGCCCAATGACCCAAACTTGAAATTTACTACATTCTCTCTACCAAATGGTTCTGCACTATGGAATAGTTTAAAAAGTTCAATTGATCTAGTTATTAAAGACTTAAGATGGGTGGTGGAAACTAGAGAATTTTTTTATATTTGGATGGATACTTGGTTTGATAAAAAAACCACTCAATCTAGATCCAATTTTTAAACCATGTACGAGATTACTTCAAGATAAAAATGGTTATAGGATTTCAAAAAATTTGTACAAGGATCAAGAAGGAAGATACAAATAGAAAGAATATTTTTTTACAAGTATACAAGACATTGATGCTAGGATGTAGTTGAGTAGAAAGATAAAAATAGTGATTATTCCAAGGGGAACCAAGGATAAGTTGATTTGGAAATTGAATAGCTCAGGAGAATACACAACAAGAAGTGGAAATAATATAAAGAACCATCAAAATAGTAATATCACAAGAATATGGAGAGATATTTGGGATAGCTCAAGAATTCCTAAAGTCAAAATGTTTGTTTGGATAGTAGATCATAGAAGCATTTTATCCTAGGGTAACCTTATAAAAAGAGGTTTTCATGGCCCCTCAAATTTATTTGTAAAATAGAGGAGGATAGTATAGATGATCTCTTGGGACACATCTCAATAGTCTGGAAACCATGGCAATGGATCCTTAATATTATTAATAAATGCATGGTATGAATGGCAGAATTGAGGAATGGTTAAAGCAATGGCAGAGCACTTTTAAAAGTGATGCTTTACAAACAATCTGGGATATATCAAAAGATACAATACTTTGGACTATCTAGCTAGAAAGGAATAGAAGAATATTTTAAAGGAAAGGAAAGCAAATTAGAGGTAATGAAAATGAATATTTATTTATCCATAGAGGAGTCTAAACCAACCTTATCAACTCACCCAATCCCTAATCTAGAAGCAAATAGCCTTGATATATGGAGTTAAGTCATCAAATGGAATTATGATGTTGGGGATAGGATAAACAAAAATAAGGTAAATAATATAAAATGGAAACCACCATATGTGGATTTGGTCAAATTGAATTTTGATGAAGCATATAAAGGAAATCCAAGACCAGGAGGAGGAGGAACAATTAGAAATAATAGAGGAAATATTTTATCCCATTATGCTTTCAATAGTGGATTTAATATAAATAATGAAGATGAAGCTTGGGAAGCTTTGGAAGGATTAAAAATATGCAAACAAATGAAATAGAAGAAATTATAAATGGAAGGTGATTCACTCATAGCAATAAATGTAAATTTGAGAAAACCAAAGACTCGATGGAACAAGAGATAATTGTGGAAATTCAAGACCTTGCTATAGAGTTTGAAAAAATCATGTTTACACATTTGTTAATGGAAGGAAACAAATGTGCAAATAGGCTAGCCAATAGAATGGTTTTAAATGAGGATCGTGAAGTTAAATTTTATTTTCCTTGCTTAGAGGAAGTAGTAAGTTTAGCTGAAGTTGACAAGAAAATGTTGATTGCCTGAATCAAATAATGATTAAGATTTACTTTAATATTTTCCATTGGTAATATCTGATTTATTTTATAGCATTAATGTGCTTTCATATATACTATTTATTACAATTTTTGTGGTTGCACTTATGCTTCAGGAAGGAAACTAGCAATCCAGATTTGGTAAAGTAGGTTATGATAGTGCGGTGTTTTGAAAATAGTACTCTACTAAGATGCACTACATAGTAGAGATGAAGTTTTGGTGTTGTGAAGGCTTCTGTGGAAAAATGTTAAGAAGTTCTGAACTCTGGAATATTTTTATTCACACAAAATTGAAAAATGTTGCAAAAAATAAAAATCCAAAATTCAAACATTATATGTAAAATGATGCAGGTTTCTAGCTATAGCAACTAAATTGAGATGAGAATAGAAATTATTTATAAAATATCATGCTCTAAGGAAGAGAGTTGTGATTTGTCAAGGGTGAGGGACCCGAGTACAACCCCTTTTTCTCCATAAAAAAAATATATATTGATAAAATATCAATTTTGAAAGGCATATGTATGAAATGACAAAAAAGAGTTGATTGTGAAAACTTGGCAGTGAGGAAGATAGCAAATCTTCTTTTTTTTTGGTATAAGGTAGAAGTGGTTATAAGGTCCAAAAACCTTTTACATAGTCAAAATGGTTTGGTTCTAGCTCAAAGCCTATATAATAAAAATACAAAATGGATCTTCCCAAGACCCATATTAAGCCATACTTAGAGTCCACAGTCCTATACTTGTCGCTAGACTATTCAGGATAAAACAAAAACTAGACAACACCTAGCACTTACTAAACATAACACTAGGTTGTTGTACCATACATTTGTCACTTCCTAGGCCCCAACAAATGGGTTACCTTTTGTCCCTTTGCCTAATTTCATCTGTCAGATTACTCATCATCAACCACTTTGATCTCCTACTGCTCTAACAGGTTTGATCTTAGATCTTCTTTAGAAGCCAACACCAGTAATTCTTGAGGGAAGTTATCCTTCCAAATTTGCATCTCCCCAGTAGAAACTGTAATATTTTCCATTAGATCCATCGCCTATTTCCCTTATCTGAAGGTGTGTTGGATTTGGGCACTAACCAAATGGTATTTATGAATCTTTGCTTCTAGAATAAGCTCCGAGATGGTCCAGTTGGGGTCTTTATCCTCCTTAATTGCCTTTATTATATTAAGCAAATCCCATTAAAATATTACTTCCTTATAACCCTCTAGTCTGGAAATTCGCATTGCCTGCATGCAGGCTCGAGCTTCTACAAAATGATTTGTTTGAGTTCCCAAAGGCTCCGTAAATGCAAGGACCACTTTTCCTTCCTCATTTCTCAGAACTCCTACTACTCCTGCAGCCTCCGGATTTCCTTTGGCTGCCTCGTCAAAATTGAACTTAACCCACTTTTGTGTGGGGGGTATCCACTTGACACCATCCCATGGGTTGGTTGTAATGACTGGGTCTGGAGGTTCCTCTCCCCAGTTTTGCAAAATCCTCCTTTCCCTAGGAGACAGGGTCTCATTTTTGAAGTAAAAGGTTTTCCAGTTTTCTTTCAGAGCTTTGATTATTTTATTACCACATAACTTGGGATATTTCTTTCGTCCTTTAAATACTCTCTTATTTCTCTCATTCCATATCCCCCATAAAAAATGGCGTAAGCTAAGCTTCCAGAGCCAAGTCAAATTTTTTACTCAAAAGGGAGAAGCCCACTGTATGCAGAAGTCAAACATGCTATTTTTGCGGACCCAATATATATAAAATTTGGATAGAATCATTTGGAAGACTACACAAGAAAATTTACAAGTTAGAAATATGACTTACAGATTTTGTCGCTTTCTCACACAGGATACATCGATTAATGAATTGGAAACCTCTCCTTTGCAGATTATTTTTTGTTAGAATCTTATTTTGAACTGTCAACCAAAACAAGAAAGTTATTTTTGGGATTAAATTCTTTAACCAAATAATAGAAGTCAGAGTCCAACCATTGAATCATGAGTGGATTAGTTTATAAGCAATTTTTACTGAATATATCCCACTTGTAGTTTTGCCCCAAATCACCTTGTCTCTTCCTCCCCCTGGAATGGTTGGGAACACCCTTAAAGCATCATTGAGTTTGGTCAGAGCCACCTTCTCTTGCTCTGAAGTATTTTGAACTATGATTTTCTTCCAAGAGGAAGCTTCTTGTGCTACAACAATAAAATCCCCTACTTTTCCTCCCATTTCCTCCGAAAGTTTGTGTTGGAGGACCCAAAGGTCTAAGTTATCTTGCATAGGGGCTTCTTCCAACCACGGATATTACCAAAAGTCCACTTGTATTTCATTACCAATTCTCCATCTGATGCCTTTCCTGACTACCTCACGACATTCAAGCAAAAAATTCTAGAAATAGGATCCTCTAGGGAGATTATCAAATTTCAGGAAGTCCTGATTAATTCTGATATATTTTACCTTAAGAAGTTTTACCCATCCCAATTGTCCATTATTAAAAAATCTCTAGACCTTTTTTCCAATCAGAGTTTGGTTCATTTCTTTCATTCTCTTCAACCCCAGGCCCCCTTGATCTTTGCTTGCACACACCTGATTCCATGCTACCAACAAAATTCTCTTTCTCTCCTCCAAACCTGACCACAAGAAGTTGCATTGAATTTGCTCCGGTGTAGCTCGGACCTTTGCAGGCATTCTAAATAGAGACATGCAGTAGATTGGAATGCTCTATAAAGTAGTTTTAACTAGTAAGGCTTTCCCTACGGAGCTAAGAAGGCTACCCTTCCACCTTGCTAACTTTTTGGAGATCCTGTCAATGATTGAGTTCCATAATGTAGCCTTCATTCTTCCTTCGAACATAGACATGCCTAGATAAGTCATCGGTAAAAGCTCCTTTCCATATCCAAATAAGTTAGCTATTCTTTCCTCCCTCCCACAAGGCATGTTAAATAAATATATGCTACTCTTCTTATAGTTTATGTATTGTCCTGCTTTTGTCTCATACTTGGTTAGAATTCTCTTCAGCTTCCTAGCCTGAGGCACCGAGGCTTTGGACACAATGATCGTATCATCCACGAACTATTGGTGAGACACTGGCTCTGCTATTGAGGCTGGTTTGAAACCTTCCAATCGACCTTCTGCCACAACTTTTGAAATGTTCCTACCCAATGCTTACGTTAAATAATAAATAAGTATGGAGATAAAGGATCTCCTTGTCATAGCCCCCTTTCACTCTTAAAGTAACCGAAGGGTGACCCATTCACCATGATAGAAAATCTTGTGGTAGAGATACAACTAAAAATCAACTTAATCCACTAGGGACATAAACTAAACTTACCCAAAATCTTGGTGAGGAAACGCCATGAGACCCGGTCGTAGGGTTTATTCATGTCTACCTTTAGTAACATACCTGCTTCCTTACTAGCCACCATTGAATGAATAACTTCATGAATTGTGATTATACCATCCAGTATTTGTCGCCCTTTCACAAAACCTCCTTCGTTCATATCAATGATGAATGGAAGGATAACCTTCAACCTATTGACAATTGTTTTCATGAGAATCTTCATTAGAGTGTTACATAAACTGATAGGGTGGAAACTGGAAAATTCCATTGCTCCCACTAGTTTAGGGATGATGACTAAAAATGTAGCATTAACTCCTTCTGGGATTTCCATGTCATTTTGAGCCTCAATTATAGCTTCCACTACATCATTGCCTAGGATATCCCAAAAATTCTTAAAGAAATTAGCAAGGAAGCCACCCGATCCTAGGGAGTTGTTACCATCCATGTCAAAAACTGCCTTCCTGATTTCCTCCTCTGTAAAAGGACTGAGTAAGAATCCAATAATATTCTCAGTGACAAGGGGTGGGATGGCTGAAAACAAAGAGTCCTCTTCTTCAATAGTAGTATTTACATATTCTAGCAATTATTTAAATAACTTGGTTGCTTCCCTCCTTATGTATTCCATAGCTTTGGTGTTAGACCCAACGGCCATCTTGATCTCCTTAATTTTGTTAGTACTCTTGTGGCGAAGAGTAGAGACATAGAAGAACTTTGTATTTCTGTCACCCTCCTTCAACCAATGCAGTCTAGAATTTTACCTCCCGAATGTTTCTTCAAATCCCAGCACCATGTGGTATTCGTCTAACAACTCCCTCTCCTGGTTTCTCAGATCTTCTATAAGTTGATCTGACTTCAGCTTCTCCTATAGTTCATTAATCTTGTCTTTTAGTTCTACATTTTTTGTGAAAATATTGCCAAAGGAATTTTTGTTCCACTCTCTAATGTTAGCCTTCACATTTCGTAGTTTATATGCCACTTGGGCCAGTTTCGAACCATTATACTTTTTTCCCACCATTGGGCAACCAAATTCTTGAGATCCTGGTTTTGGAGACACATAAGTTTGAATCGAAAGGGTCTGATGTATTTTTTCTTAGAGTCCTCCTCAGTTTCCCACATAGTTAGGTTATGGTCAAACCCGATTCTTGGTAGTGCCATTAATGAAGAGTCCCCAAACCTCTTTAGGAATTCCTGAGAAATAAGAAACCTATCTAATATGATCTGAATTTGGTTTTACTTCAGTATTTTGTTAGACCATGTATAGGATAATCTACATAGGTCCACATCCATCAGCTCATGTTGATCAACAAAACCTCTAAAATCGTAGATATCAGCATTTATTCTTTGAGATACCCTAAATTTATCTACAAGATTAAGGTAGCAATTGAAATCCCCCACCACAATCCAAGGGTAGTTGGGGATCGTCTCCCTTAGTTTAGCTAGCTGACCCTAGAGAACCCTTCTCAGTCCCTATCTAACTAGAGCATATACATTCGTTAAGATCCACTCTTCCTACATGGTTTTATCCAAACATAGGAGATAAATAAACCAACTAGACATCAGAATAACTCTACTATCAATCACATTCTTGTTCCACATAACCAACACCCTTCCTTCTATTCCAGTGGTCTCCTGGGCTACTACTTTAGCTTCTTGCCAAGTCCTATTCTTAAAAGGGATCACTCTACTCTCCTCCATTTTAGTTTCTTGTAGTAATATCATATTCGATTTGTGTTCTTGTCTAAGAGCATACAAAGCTCTCATTTTTGCAGGATTACTCCCACATATATTCCATGATAGAATATTCATTTATGGGCTTTGGATCCCCGAGCCTTCACCCCAAAGTGTAATACTGCTTGAGTGTCATCAACCACTCCTCGCTCTACTTCTTTTTGTCTTAAGGCAGCATTGCTAGGTTTCCCTCTTCCTACCGAACCATATCCCCATACATCTTCTTTAGGCGGGGGTTCCTTGGGTTTCACTTGGCTTTTGGTAACCATATTGGAAGGGTTAGTCTTGGAATTTTGGGTAACAACTTGGCTCTCCAGGTTAACTAGTATTTCTGACAATGGAGATGATTTCGTGCTCTTAGCTTCTTGATTAGTAGGTTCTTTTTTTCCTTCTTTGGGGGTACATTGATCTTGGTGGTTCACCTCTACCTCCTGAGTATCCTTGCTTGTATTATCAGTTTCCTACTCCTTCCTATGATTTTGCTCCTCTAAATCCTTCTCTTGGGTCTCCTCTACCTCAAATTCCACTTCTTGGCTATCCATCTAATCTCCCTTAAGATGATTTAATGCATCAAAATTTTTCTCCACTGGAATGTTGATCTCCTTATAATTTCTTTCCATAAATTCCTTTGTAGTATAGGGTACCACTTTCGTCGAGCCTCCATAGGTCTCTCGTATTACCCAATTGAACTTACTTGCTCTAGGGCGTTGATCTATGTGGTTCTTTCCTTTGTGATTTGGTTTGGGGCCTGCTTCATCACCTTTGGAGCAGGTTGAGCTTGAGGGTTACCACCAGAGGGACCAGATCCCCTGTGAGAGGATTCCAGGGCATAGGTATTTCTAGGAGGAGGGTTATAACATTTTCACTTTTTGAAATTAGGTTGAATGGGGTCTCTGATATTCAAATTTCAAGACCCACGTCCTTGAGGCCCATGTTGGGCAGGAATGGAGTTCTTCTGGGGAGGGATATTATTTTGGATTTGAGGAACAGTATTTTAGGGTGGGTGTTGGTTCTTGAAAAGGCAGTGGATACCCTAGTGCCCTACCTTCTCGCAAAAACTACACTTAAAATGCATATTTTCATATTCAAAGTCCTGGGTATGAAGACCATACATAGATGACATTTTAATATATTTAGGGAGTTCTTTACTCAGGTCTGCCAACACACACATGTGAGCAAAAATAAGTCTTGTTCTGCTCAATTTTATCGGATCTATAGCTACCAGTTCTCCAATCTCTACAGCTATCCCAGCCAAGATTTGCTCATTCAAGAAAAATAGAGGTAATCCTGGCATCTTAACCCAAATAGGAGCCAAATCCAACACTTGGGTCTGGGGGTTGAAATCGGGGGTCCAACGCTTTAGATACAAGCCCCTTTTCCCAAAAAACCAAGGACCTCTCTGAAGAATCCTTTCCATGTCCTGATCACATTGAAATGTCACCAAAAAGAAACTCTTGGGTAAATGCTTAATCATCATACCGGCCCTTGGCCACCATTTTTGGACGGCCCATCTCCTTATGACTTCCAATTCTGGTCAAACCACCACAAATTTTGCCACTAGAGACGTTCGACCCTCCATAGCCACATGTTGAGCTAGGGTATTCGGGATGTCCAACCTACCATTGACAGGTTTTAGATTAAAACAAGAGTCGGATAGTTTTTTCTTACCATGAAGAGCATTAAGATAGGATGGTCTCCAATTGTCAGGTTTCTCTTTGTCTCCTTCCTGGATCTTCCCTTGATCCTGATGCACAGATTTTTGGTCCCCATCAGAAATATATTCGACCGCATCTGCCCAACACCCTTGGTCTGGTTCCAATGGAATTTTCTTATCCACATCCTTCGCTTGGGGCCTTTCTATCTCACTAGAGCCCCCACCTATTGTGCCTATTGTTCTGCCATTCAAAGCCCCACACTTAGGGTTTGTCGCCCCTAGACCTCCCGCTCCTCCTCCTTGTTGCTCCATCGCTCCCTCTTAATATTAATGGTGGACTTTGACATGGTTGGGCGGCCGTTGAAGTCTCGATTGCGAAAACACCGCTAATCCATAGTAAATCTCTTTTATAATAAATGCATATGAAGAATATTTTTGATAGAAAGGCAAGCTGGATACGATTTAATTAATTTGATAGAAATGATATGAGAGCAATTTAATGTTTTGTTTTTGTAATGGAAGTGGCTCCAATAGAAGCCACACATAGCTTATTAAAAAAAAGAAAATATGACATAGGTTAGCAAGAAATGGAGCTAAGCCCCTAGATAAAAACAAAAAGTGGTAATGAAAAATGATATCTTAGAACATTAGGTACATGAATAAGACCCCTAAAAAAAGAGCTATTAGGGAATTGACATATTGTAACTAACATATTATAGAACAAGAAACTATGTAGTAAATATTTTGGCCATTCATCATGTTGATCTTTGTCTTAGAAAAATTCAAATTTTAAAAGGTACATGGTTAAGTGAAATTTTATATTGAATGCAAATAATATCAAACAATTGATTGCAAAAAAAATTATTAGTTTAAAATAAAAATGAAAAATATCTTTAATAAAAAGATAAATAAAAAATATCTTTGATAAAAATATAAACTTTATATAACCATCTAATCATTCTTACTATCATTGATACCCAAAGGTTGCACAATGGTTCAGGCTTTGACTCTTCTTCAAGAGGTTTAAAGTTCAAGCCACAACATGTGTGTAGTTGTGTGTTAAATCTCCTATTGATAAGCTAAGCTCTCCCCCTTATGAAAAGTCATAGTAAAATATCTTAAACTTCGGTAGTAAAGTTTTTCTCACACTCACTAAATCTAAAAAAATGATGCCCAAAAGTTTTAAGTCATAATCAACATTCTAAATGTCTAAAAGGAGTGTTGGTGATCGTAAAGTTTTTTCTCACACTCACTAAATCTAAAAAAATGATGCCCAAAAGTTAAGTAATAACCAACCTTCTAAAGGTCGAAAAGGAGTGTTGGTGATCACCATGTGGAGGAATCTACAGAACTAGCAACCTGGCAGGAACGGGTGCAATACATTACGGGTAACTAGTAGTACCATTTCGAATGGTTGAAGTGACACAGACAGATGTGTGAACCGATTTGGGCTGAGAATGTGCGAACCAATTTGGGCTGAGAATGTACAAATCGATTTGAACCTAGGGTTTCATGTGATGCGGACCTATGGTTTTACCAATTTAGTTTGGGATGGGGTTCATATGACTGTTGATGTGAGGGTCTTGATTGAACAAAATTAGGGTTTGTTTGCTTGGATGAAAGTAGAATTTATTTGATTTTGGATGAAGGGTTTCAACAAAGATGCATACATTGAACCAAAAATAAATTTTAAAGAAGCAATCCGTGGAGGACCACCTCAAACACAGGAGGGAAACACAATCAACGATTGCCAAGGAAACCATTGAGGATGTCAAAGGTCGATTCAAGGAAAACAGAGATGGGTTGCATAAAAGCAACTAATGGATCCCCAATAATGAAGTTGGAAATAATGAATGTCCAAGAAGGAATAGATGTGATAGAGAGGAAATGCCTAATTTGTCGACTCATGGGATTTCGACCGACTCTTATTATCTTCAAGCAATGGGTTGTCAAAAACTAGAGCACTAAATGTAAGTTCCAAATTTTTACTCACCCTAATGGCTACTTTCTTATTTATTTTGTTAATAAAGAAGATAGGAAGAACATTTTTCAAGGGGACCATGGTTTTTTGGTAGGGCAGGGTTCTTCATGAAGCCTTGGCATACCAAGTTCAAAGTTGAGGAAGAAATACCATCAACTACCCTTATTTGGGTCTTTTTATTTGGTCTTTTGATAGAATACTGGCATCCAAAGATATTCACAACAATTGGAAATTCTTTAGGAGTTTACATGATGACTTCTAATAGCACCCAACACTTAGAACATATGATTTATGCAAGAATTTGTGTTTTGATTTATTTTGACAAACCACTTCCAAAGAAGATTACTTTACAATATGAGGAATAAATATGGGAGCAAGTAGTAGATTATGAAAATATTCCATTTAGATGCAAAATTTGTCATGAATATGGTCATCTAACCAAGGATTGTCCACATAAGGCCCCTAACAAAGAGAAAGAGGATGGGAACTTGACAGGGTTTCAAATCCCTAAACAAAAAAACACAAAAAAAAATAGCAACAAAAGAGAAAATAGTAATTTCACCTAACACCTTTGAAATTCTCTCCACGAATGAGCAAGCAGATGATGAGGATGGTCAAATGGAAATAGTTATTATGGAAACACAGTTTGATGAAGAGAGGGAACATGAAGGATTGCATGATGAGAAATCACTAAAAGAGTTTGCCTTGATGCTGAGAAATAATAGTAAAGGAAAAAAATACAATGTAGAAAACCAACCCAAGTGCAAAACGAAAGGGACGATTCAAACTACAAACAAAAGGATCCTCAAAAAGACCATATAAATTCCAATAGTAGTGTTGTGGCTTCAAGTAACCAGCCTATAGTTCCAACTGGAATGAAGCAAGATACGAATAAAAGGATAAGGATGCCATAATCCTAAGGTTTATAGTCAGTCTCTTTATGGCAATGTTGGAAGCTCTGGCTATTGTGCTAAGCAATTTCTAATATTTTTGGTAATTTGTTAAGTTTTGGTTTATTTTTAGTGTTACCATTTTTTGTTTGATTTGTCATTAGCTCATTTGGCTTAGTTTTTGTTGTATTTGTTTTTCCTGATTTCTTCTATGGTGTTTTTTATTCATTTTGTTGTTTCTATTTTGGATTTGTTTTATTTTGTGGTTTTTGTGGTTTTTTTCTGTGTTTGTGTTCTGTGGTTTTTTGTTTGTGGTGTATTTGTTTCTTTTTTGTTTTTGTTTTCGTAGTGTTTTGTTATGCTGTGTTTGTGATTTTTTCTGTGTTTTGTGTTTTGGTGTTTTTTTATGTCGTTTTATTTTTTTAAGTTTTTTTATTGTGTTTTGCTATGATGTTTATGTGTTTGTTATGTGTGGTTCGTGTTTTTTTGTGCATGTGTTTGGTTGTGCTTTTTCTTGTCAACACATTCAAGGAGTATGTTTTTTTTGTTTTAGCTTTTTATATGTTTGTGTTCGTATATTCTTGTTGTGTTGTTTCAAGCATGCTCCTTGAGTGTGTCAAAGGTGGTAAGGCAAGTGCAATTCGTGGGTGTTTTTGACTGAAAAGACACCCCTGCCTCCTTAAATCTTATCCAAAAGTGGTATCCTTTGTAAAATGGTTTCCACAAACAAAAAAAATAACCAACATTCTAAAAGCGTTGAGAATCATCAACCTAAAAATAAATTAAAATTGACCATTTGAGTTGTTCACATGTTCGTTAGCCATTTTGAATATGAATGGCAAATTGTGGTATTTGAGTCATATCAATAACATATCAATTAAATTAAATCGAAAGTTGCATGTGTTTTCAAATAAAATAAATATGATAACCGGTCAAGTAATAAATTAAAATTGACCATTTGAGTTGTTCACATGTTCGTTAGCCATTTTGAATATGAATGGCAAATTGTGGTATTTGAGTCATATCAATTAAATTAAATCGAAAGGTGCATGTGTTTTCAAATAAAATAAATATGATAACCGGTCAAGTAGGGCGAATCATCCTAATATATATATATATATATATATATATATATATATATATATATATATATTTTTTAATTAATTATTTTGTTGATTTTTTTCTTAAAAAATTTTAATTTTAAAAAGTATATGTTCAAGTGAGATTTTATCTCTAATAAAAATAATATCAAATAATTAATTGTAAAAAAAACTTAATAATTAAAAAAAAATTACATGTGGGGTGGGCTTTGGCTCTTCTTTGGGAGATCCAACGTTCAAACAAACCGCGGCGTGGAAGAATGTGTGAGAGGGTGGGTGTGTGGTGGCTTTGTGTTAAATTCCCTATGGATAAGTATAACTTTCAACTTTGGGAAGGATCATAATTAAGAGGAGACTCCTCAACCCTATACTTCAGTCATAAAAATTTCTCACAATAAATTAAAAAAAAATTAAAAATTAAAAAAAATTAAAAAAAAACAAATATAAATATCTTTAATAAAAAAAACTTTATGTTTAAAGGTTTTAAGTAATAACCAACATTCTAAAAGCGTCGAGAATCATCCAAACTAGAAATAAATTAGAATTGACCATTTGACTTGTTCACGGATCCGTTAGCCATTTTAAATATGAATGGCAAATTTGTGGTATTCGAGTCAACATATCAATTAAATTAAATCAAAAAAGTCGGAAACATATCAATTAAGTTAAAACAAAAGGTGTATGTTTTTTCAAATAAAGTAAATATGATAACCGGCCAAGTAGGGCAAATCCGTGTTAAAAACATCTCCATGGGGCGCTTCCTAACGAAGGGACAGTCGACTTCGTTCGAGTGTAGGTAAATGCCGATAAATCACAACTTTTTATAATAATAAGGACGTTGATTAACAACGCACGTCATTATAGTACCTTTCACTTTCTTATTAATGTTTTATTTTAAGTAGGAGAATTACTCTTATTATATTTTAAAAATGTGCCTTTCATTGGTTTACCTATTATTTTATTTTAACATTACTTTAAAAAAAAATGTTTTATTTTAACATAGTTTAACTGTTTGAGCTTTGGAGTTCAAAGTTCAAACCTACTAGATGGGTGTGTATGATTGTACATAACAAAAAAAAAAAAATCTTTGAAGGGATTATTTTTTGTTGTTTGTTATTAGATTGTTTGTTCTGTGTAAAAGGTGACGGGATCCTTTCAAAAATCTCCGTATCAATTAAAAAAATACTTAAAACAAATACCTTTCAATCTTCCTATTATTGAAAAAAATTAAGTCTTGGTATTACTTATAAAAAAATTCCTCAGATTGTATTTAATTTTTTTTTAATTAATTATATAAGATTCGAATTGAAACAGACTTCACTCTTATCACATTATCTATATATCATTTGAAATATTCAAACTTGAACCTCTTCTTTAAATGTTGAAGAACATAATCAACTAATACCATTTAATAACATATAATTAATATTTAATATAAATTTTTAATTATTTTTATTTTTATTTGACATCGTGTGTACTTATTACTCTTACTTATGAGTCCGTCTACGTTGAATATTTTTACTGGTAATTTGGAAGAGAAATTCAATTTTATAATATTTTTATTTTTATTTATAAATTAAAAAATATATGTATTTTAATTTATAAATTTTATATATATTTTATTGAGGTTAATGCTAGAGACATTTACAATTGACGTTTAAGGTTAGATATTTTATTCCAACTATAATTTTTAAAGGTGAAAGCTGAGCTTATCAATAACTAAACACACAATCATACACACCCACCCTCTCACACACTCACCCACTTCTCAATTTGAACCACAACTTATTTAGGTAGTGTGATAAACCCCTACGAACAACACTAACAAATTAAAATATTATTTATAAAATTTGTGTTGTTATTTGTGATGTGGTCTACCGGTAATGTGACCCAAGTTCAATCCCCACGACGGATATGTATATTATACGAAGTATTTACTCAATAAAAAAAGTGTCCTACTCTTCTAAAATAAATTTTTTGATCTAAAATAATATGACTTGACCATGTAATCATTTATTCAAAAAGAAAAAATAATTGACAATTTCACTATATCAAAAATTAATTTAAAATTTTTATACTTTTCATCTTTTATCCCCATAAGATGATATCCTCGAATTTTTGTTGTTATAACGTAGTCTTTAATTATAATAATAATAATAAATAATAAAAAAATCACTTTTATCCACGAAGAAGATATAATATTCTATTTAATTAATGTTTTTGGATAATGTTTTTTTAAACCAATTATAATTTATTTTATCAGTCTTTTAATGTGGTTTAAATAATTTAAGTGTTTTTAAAATTAAATTTATATGATTTATTTTTTATATTGATATTTAACTTTTTTATGTTTTATATGGAACATTTTTTTATAGATAAATTTTAGATTTTATAAATAATTTTAATTTCAAAATAATTTTTATTTTTTTTTGTGGAGAACATGGGGTTGTATTTAAGTTTTCTTATTTGTCAAATCATAACTTTCTTCTTTAAAGTACGAGAGTTTATAAATAGATTCAATTATCATCTCAATGAAGTTGTTATAATTAGAAACCTACATCATTTTACGTAAAATGTTTTAATAATTTATTTTTATTTTTTTAATTTTTTCAATTTTTATGTGAATAAAAATATTCCAAAGTTTAGCATTATTTTTTGTATTTTCTTACAACACCCTTTATAATACCAAAACTTCATCTCTACTATTTATGCATTGCATCTTAGTAGAGTAATATTTCTAAAACATCATACTATCATAGCATGTTTTACCAGATCTGGATTGCTAGTTTCCTTCTTGAAACACAAGTGCAACCATAAAATTTGTAATAAATAGTATATGTGAAAACACATTAATGTTATAAAAGAAAACATATATTACCAATTGAAAACATTAAAGTAAATCTTAATCATTATTTGATTCAGGCAATCAAAATTTTCTTGTCAGCTTCAGCTAAACTTCCTACTTCCTCTAACCAAAGAAAAGAGAATTAAACTTCATGATCCTCAATTACAACCCCTCTATTGGCTAGTTTATCTCCACATTTGTTTCCTTCCCTTAATGTATGTGTAAACCTGATTTCTTCAAACTCTATAGCAAGGACTTGAATTTCCACAATTATCTCTTATATGGTCCATGGAGCCTTTGCTTTCCTCACAATTTCATTTATTACTATGAGTGAATCACCTTTCATCAATACGTTGTTCCTTTTCATATTTTTTCATATTTTTAACCCTTCCAAACTTGCTTAAGCTTCAACTTCATTATTTGTCTTAAATCCACTATTGAAAGCATAATGAGATAAAATGTCTCCTCTATTATTTCTAATTATTCCTCATCCTTCTATTGGTCCTGGATTTCCTTTATATGCTCCATCAAAATTCAATTTGACCAACTCCACATTGGTTTCCACTTTATATTTTTTACCTTCTTTTTGTTTATCTTATCCCCAACATCATAATTCCATTTGATGACTTAACTCCATCTATCAAGGCTCTCTCTTCCAAATTAGGGATTACGTGAGTTGATAGGGTTGGTTTAGACTTCTCCATGGCTAAACAATTATTTATTTTCATTACCTATAAATTATTTTTCTTTTCTTTAAATATTATTATATTCCTTTCTGGCCATCTAATTATTCCTCCTCCTCTTGTTGGTCCTAGATTTCCTTTAGATGCTCCATCAAAATTCAAGGATCAACTCTACATCTGGTGGTTTTCACTTTATATTTTTTACCTTCTTTTTGTTTATCCTATCCCCAACATCATAATTTCATTTGATGACTTGATTCCATCTATCAAGGCTCTCTACTTCCAAATTAGGGATTAGATGAGTTGATTGGGTTGGTTTAGACTTCTCCATGGCTAAACAAATCTTCATTTTCATTACCTCTAAATTGTCTTTCCTTTATATATTCTTCTATTCCTTTCTAGCCAAACAATCTAAACTTTTGTATCTTTTGATATATCCCAAATTTTTTGTAAATTGTCACTTTTAAGAGTGCTCTAGCATTGCTTTAACCATTCCTCAATTTTACCATTCATCACCATACATTTACCAAACATATTAAATCCATTACCATAGTTTCCAAACTATTGAGTAGTGTTTCAATAGATGGTCTATACTTTCATCCTCCATTTTACAAAGAATACATTTTGAGGGGCCATGAAAACCCCTTTTATAAGGTTATCCCAAGATAAAATTCTTCTATGACCTACTACACCATATTATTTTTACTTATAAATTAATATTACATATATATTTCTTTTTATAGTCATCACACCTTTTTAACAACCTTAGTTTTTAAAAATAAAAATTATGTGCTTTTTCTCCTTTATCTTCGAAGGATGATATAGTTGTAATTAACTAATTTATTTTTGGATGAATATTTTATTTGTTACTTTTTTATTAGGATAAAATATGGGTTTTTAAAAGGATTTGAATCTTTTTACATTCTTAGATAAGTCTCTCCAATCTTACCAACCAAAAAATCTCGTCTCTAAATGCTACAAGATATTCGAAACATTGAACTACCTTGTTTTAAAATCTACATTTACATTCATTTCAAGTCTATTTACGTTTATATCTTTGAAGAGTCTCCAAAATTTAGAACCCTCAATAGACAAGTCCATAGATCTCTACAAAATTAACCCTCAAAATACAAATCCACAGAGCTTCAAAAAAAGAAACCCTCAACAAACAAATCCATAGATCTTCAAAAAATGGAACCCTCAGATATATTTAATGTGACTAAAAGATAAATATATTTTGATTGTAGCATGAAAGCTTTTGGTATTTCTATCACCTTTTAAATCCATCTCTCCCAAAATTTTTAGGGCCAATATGACTCCTTTTCAACAAACTATGATAGTAGAAAATTTATTTTTCTTGCACATTAGTATCATGGTCCATTCCATTGATTTTTATTATCTCTTACAAATTTTTTTGATTCCCTTCAAATTCCTCCTTTGCTTTAAATACCAAAGATTTGGAAATCCAAAACCTCATTTGCCCCTTTAGATATTTAAATTTTGAACAATATTGTACATATATGATCCTTCAAACTTTGCTTCATCTCAGCATAATAATCTAGAAATGATTTGGTTCATAGTCCATTTCAATTATTAATCAGTGTTTTTGGGCTACAGTGCAGCCAACAATACCTGTTCCACATATGCTTGTATAGCACAGTTGGTGAAAGTCTTGGGTGTTGGTAGAGACCAACCCAGGTTCCATTCCCTCTATGTTCACCCTGTAGATACAAGGTGCATTTAAGAATGTCCTATGTGATGGTAGAGGTTGACAAGGCTCCATTCTTCCTGTACCCACCTTGTTGATACCCAAATGGTTGTGTTATTCCCCTATTGACAAGTGTAGCTCTTGGCCTTACAAGGGGTCATGGTTGGGAGGGGACTGCTCAACCCTATGCGTCGATCGTAGGGGTTTATCACACTAACTACAAAAAAAATTCAACCCTCAAGGGCTAGGTGGATTAGTAAGTTATAGTCTAGATGAGCACTTACTAAGAAGAGACCCAGGTTCAAACCTTAGGAGAAGCCTGTTGCAAAGGTAGTAGTTTAATCTAAATCCTATGAGTGCGCACCAAACTGATGATGATGGTATGAATCCCGAGCACCCGATGGTCCATTTCACATCGGTCTTAAAAAAAAGAGGTGGAATAGATTTGGTGGATGCAACCCTTGTGGTTTGAACCCTGCGCTTGCCTACTACTAAAAATAGTGTGTTTGAAACCAACTCTCCTATCAAGAAAAAACAACACCTATTCCACCTCATTGTTATTTAACCTAGAATGAGAGGAGCATTATGGGTCTATTCCACCTCATTATTATTTAACCCAACATGAGAGAAGCATAAGGGGCTTTGGATTGGCAATCGAGCTGGCACACACTTGGCGAATACAGGTTAGACTACTACCTTTGCACAAATAGGCATGCCCCAAAGGTTTACCAGTCCACCTAACCTTGAGACAAGGAGAATATATGTTAGATACATATCCATGGGACCCTTTTGGTATAGGTAAACATCGATAAATAACATCTTTTAATAGTAATAAACTAATAATAACAAGAACCTACTAGATAGATGTAAAATTTACAAAAGATTAAGGTTTTTTTAAATGTTTAATTTGTTATGAGCCATATCTTCGTGAGGAGTTATCTGATTCACCTAATTCTTGGACCCACTTGTGCAGAATTTGAATAGCTTTAAAATGAGTGATCATGTGCAAGAATCCAAGCAATATTGATGGAGATACGACCTTGTAAAGTCAACCATTCGAAACAAGGGCAGTGACGATTTTTCAAGTCATAAAAAATGAAATTGCAAATATTTGTCAGCAAGGGTCCGAATAATAGGAAGAGAAATGAAGGGCTAGGACATCATTGAGACAAAACATTCTATATGGACAAAGAATTTTTCAGCTAAGTCTTTTTTTCTATATTTATCTTAAAAAATTGTGCATGAAAATTTTATAAAGTTTTTATCAAATATTATATTTTCTATAGGATATTAAAATAAATTTCAATAGATTTTGAGTTTTAGTTTCCTTTCCATGGATAAATTTATATTCAAATCCTTAGAATTATCTCTAGTGGTAGAGGTTAGTGAGTACACCTCATAGAGATCCTCGTTGCTCCAAGATAGGGTAGTTTTTGATAAATTTAATGGGTATTGACCAGGGGCTTCAACCTTGAGAAAATGGATTGATAGGAGTTGGAAGTCTCCAGGAGTGATTCTACATTTCTTCCCAAAGGTTTCTTCCTAGCCATTTTTTGTTTTAGGGAAGAAAGAGAAAAAAACTAAAAGGGGGTCTTTGGTTTATGGGAAGAGCAAGACTCTTCCTTACTCGTTGGTATGAAGGTTTTTCACATAAAAATGTAAATTTATCCCTAGTACCAGTCTAGGTAAGGATGTTTGGGTTACCCATTGAATTTTAGGAAATAGATACCTTCAAGGTAATAGACAACACTTTAGGAGAATTCCTTGATATTTTAGATGCGATGAAAGATGGATTCTTGGTTACTTATGCTCGAATATTGGTCATGATTGATATAAGTAAAGCTTTACCATAATCAATCATTTTTAAGTATGGGGATAAGATGTGTACCCAAACTCTATATTATGAAAACATATATTTTAGATATAGAAGATGTCATGAGGTGGGGCATATTGAGAGATCATGCCCTAAGAAGAGCCTAGACAAATCCTTTGTAGAAAATCGCTCGAGAAACTTACAAATGGTTATGGATGAAGATGGTTTTCAACTTCCAAATAATAGATATAGAAAAATAAAAGAAAATAAATAGTGGAGACCAATAAGGAAGGATATTGGAATAAGTACCAACTCTTTTGAGGCTTTAAATTATGATGAAAAAGTAGATCAAAACTTGGAGGACATTGTACAATAGTTTCAACATATTAATAAGGAACCGTCTATTCAATATGATCATGATTTAAAGAAGAACATTCTCAATGAGCCTAAGGAATGTGTCACATAATATTTTTAAGACTCTCTTGAAGTACCATGCACCATTCAAGAGAAAAAAATGGTAAATAAAATACAGTTTTAGAAGTTAATACCTTCGTCATTAATAAGGAAATACCAGAAAATGAGTAGGACACGTCAAAAGCTTTTATAATAGAACCAAGAGAGGATAAATATAATGAAAAAAAATATTGTGAAATAATAGTAAGGAATAGAATAATAAGACCTACTCCTGATATAGACAAGGCAAAAAGAGGAAAACCCTCAAATTATCAGGAAAGATCCAAGGAAGCAAGAGCAAACATAGAGAAAGGAACACAAACTAATTTGGTTGAACTTCTCTTTACCAAACAATAAAATGATATTGGTAATACGTAGGTGAGGCCAAAAGCCCCTAATAGGACATAATTATCATCTCATGGAATATAAGGGGTGTTAATGCCCCCTCAAAGCAGAAGTGTATTAGGGACCTATATTTAAGTAATAAGCCTAAAATTCTTTGTATCCAAGAAACTAAAATGACAAAAGAAGAAGTTTCAAAAAATATGAAAGCAGTATGGGTAAGATGTGAATGGGATGCTATGGATTCTGAAGGAGTGATAGGGGGGATTCTAACTTGTTGGAATCCTTCTAAAACCTCTTGTGTAACCATTCATAAAACTAGGCATTGGATAGCCTCTTTAGTCACTTGCTACTTTACAGATATTTGTTTCATCCTTATCAATGTCTATGTACCTACAACTCAGTCATGTAGATTAGAAGTTTGGAGTGGGATTGAAGCCTTTATGAGAAATAATGACCAAAAAACCCAATTCATGATCATTGGAGATTTTAATTCCATAACCAAATTGGATGAAAAAAATTGGGAGAAATAGGAAATTGATCCAAAGTGTGAAATATTTCTCAGCTTTTATTCAAAACATCTATGGGAGGTTGAGTTTAAAGAAGATAATTGTATTTGGATCAACAACATGAGAGACCAAAACCTTATAGCAAAAATATTAGATAGATGTATTCTCTCAGATCATTGACTTGATGAAGGAACTTGTGCTAAAAATAATACCTTAACAAGGATTGGTTTAGATCACTGGCCAATAAGAGTTAAAATAATGGTAAGTGAATTAAGAAAAATATCATATTTTAAATATGAGTAGATGTGGGAAGACCATCCTCAATTTGTTGATATGATTGCTCAAACATGGAATCCTTAAAGTAATGGTGGGTTCTTTGCTCTTCCAAATCAAATTAAATCTATGACATCTAGATTAAAAGAATGGAATAAGAACACTTTTGAAAATATTTTTGAGAATAAATAACTAAAATATAAACTTTCAAAATTCTAAAAAGGTGATCTTAATAACCCAAGCTTAGAGGAAAGGAAGTTGCTTAGTGAATATCATAATATTTTGAGTAAGCAAGAGAAATTCTCAAGATTAAAATCAAGACATACTTGGTTAAAAGAAGGAGATAAAACTACAAAGTTTTTCATAGAATGGCTATAGAAAAGAGATCAAATTCCAAAATTAGTAGAATTAAATCAATAGAAGGGGTTTGGATTGAAGATCAGAGTGAAATTAGAAAAGAGGTAAAGTCTTTTTATCAAAATATTATAGGTTCAGAGGAGACTGAAGTTCTTAATGATAAACTTCTTCAAGATGTTCCTTCAGTTATAACGAATACAATAGGAAATTGATGGAGCCTATTACTCTAGAAGTTAATTTAGCTCTTTTCTCTTTTAAAAAGGATAAATCCCTAGGTCAAAATGGGCTCTCTCTAGATTTTTACCAATATCATTGGGATATAGTTAAGGATTCTTTATTGGTGGCAGTGGAACAGTCTAGGGTAAAATAATACATACCTTATAAAATAAATGCAACATATCTTATGCTAATTTTAAAAAAGAAGGATGTTGAATTATTTGGTTCTTTTAGACCCATAAGCCTATGTAATATGGCATATAATATTATCTCCAAAGTGATGGCAAATAGATTAAGGTCATTGTTAGACAAAATAATTTTAGAAGAGCAAGGAGGATTTGTGAAAGAGAGACAAATTATGGATGGGATCATAGTAGCTCATAAAGTTATACATTCATCAACTTCAAGAAAAGAGAAAGCGATGATCTTAAAACTTGATATGAGTAAAGCCTAAGATCAATTTAAATGAGATTTTGTTTTTGTAGTTTTAGAAAAGTTTGGTTTTGAGAAGAAATGAGTTATATGGAGTAAATCTTGTGTCTCTATGATTTCTTATTCAGTGTTGGTCAACGGGTTAGTAACAGAAACTTTTAAAGCGAAGAGAGGCCTTAGATAAGGAGATACTCTATCTCCTTATTTGTTCATTATTATGGCAAAGATTTTTAGTAGGAACTTAAATAAGGCTTTCAAATATGGGCTTATAAGTGGAATTAAGGTTAGTAATAACATCGATAACATCACCCATAAACAATTTATAGATGATACAACCCTTTTTGGAAGGACAAGGATAAATGAGGCTAGAGCTTTGAATTAATTTTTAAAAGAGTACGAAAGAGCTTCAGGGCAAAAAATTAATAGGATTAAATCCAAAATTTACTTTCTTAACACTCCTGCTAATATCAAAGTAAAAATTTGCAAGTTGCTTCAAATGGAAAAGGTAAATTTACAAATAACTTATCTAGGGATGCCTTTATTTGAGGGGAGAATGAGGATAGTTTTATGAAATCTAGTTATTAGTAAACTTATGAGTAAACTTCCAACTTGGAAAGGTAGATGGTTATCGTTAGCAGGAAGAGTGCAATTATTAAATCAGTCTTACAAGCCATTCCAATATATTATAGGCCATTGTATTCTATGCCAAAATCAATTGAAAAAAGTTTAATCTATATTATGTGATCCTTTTTATGGTCAAGTGTACATGATAAAAATAAATTTTCTTTGGTGAAATGGAGAAATTTGTGTGATTATAAAACTAGGGGAGGTCTTGGTTTTAGAGTTCTTACAGATGCAAACTTAGATCTTACGGGAAAATTAATCTGGAGATTTTACAAAGAGATTCAAAGAAAATGGGTAAGAATTCTTCTATGTATGTTGATATCAATGACCCCAAGTTTAATATTTACTACATTTTATCTACCAAATGGTTTTGCTCTTTGGAATGGTTTAAAAAATCTATTGATCTTATGATTAAAGGTTTAAGATGGGTGGTGGGAACTAGAGAAAAAAATTCTATTTGGATGGATACTTGGTGTGATAAAAACCACTCAATTTAGATCCAATTTTGAAACCTTAGATGAGATTGCTTCAAGACAAATATGGTGATAGGGTTTCAAACATTTTATATAAGGATTGGAAAGGAAGATACAAATGGAAAGAAGATTTTTTACAAGTATACAAGACATTGATGCTAAGAGGCAATTGAGTAGAAAGATAACAACTATGATTATTCCAAGGGGAGACAAGGATACATTAATTTGAGAATTGAATAGCTCAAGAGAATACACACCAAGAAGTGGATATAATGTATAACACCAACAAAATAATAATGTCACTAGAATATGGAGAGATATTTGGGATAGCCCAAGAATTATTAAATTCGAAATGTTTGTTTGTAGGTCATAGAAATTTTTTATTTAAGTATAACCTTATGAAAAGAGGTTTTCATGGCCCTTTTGCTTGGTCTTTTGTGGACACCCTGTGAAGAGTAAACAAAAAATACCAGTAATATTTAAATGGGAATAAATTCCCTCTCACTTTAGGATCTTGCTAGTTATCCAAGGTGTGAGTTACAGAGTTAGATCAAATGCTTTCACTCTTTTCCACTTACAAAATAGTTTTTAGTTGACAGTATGTTTTACCTGCAATAGGTTCAACCTTTGTTTGTCAATGTTTGATGGCAGTTTGTATTGTTCGTGATCAAATTTATAGTTTATTTGATCTAGCTCTTCGAATTTTAGCAAATTAAATAAATATATAATTTTAAGAAGCATAAAAGTGGATTATTTCAAAATAAAGATAAAAAGAGTATAGTAGAGCAGAAAAGAGAGAATATCAAATCCAGCTGCAAATTGTAACTATCAATTTCAACTATATTGTTCAGCTTCACAATAAAATAAAACAAATGAGGAAGGTGTCCAACTTTCTAAGATCACCTTCCACTTTGAGCATGGGATAAAGACAACAAGAGACTTACCAATATAAATAAAGGTAACTACAAACATAGGGGTCCCAGTCTCACTTGGTGTTTCTTTTCAGCAGTCTAGCTAGCACAGTAAGAATAAAAAAAGTATGAGATAGAGACAAATCTTATGTTTATAATTTTTTTAAAGCATAGCAAACAAAATAAAACCAATAGCATAGCACAATTTTGATAATTTGTAGTTCTACAATCAAACCAAATAAATCCTAAGTGAGATAAAAATAGAAGAAAATGCACTTAGCACAATCTAAAAGAGATTAGGCTCCTAGCCACACTGTTTTAGAATAGGATCGCAAACCTACCCCAAATACAAAATGAAGAAAAATAAACAAGATTTACCAAATATTGTAAGATTTACCTCCCAAAAAATCTTACAATATTCCTCCAAATCCTTTCCCAAATAATAATACACCTCCATTTTTTTTTAGTCTCGTGTTGTCTCTATCCCATGCTCAAAGTGGAAGGTGAGCTTAGAGAGCTAGACACCTTCCTCATTTGATTTATTTTATTGTGAAGCTGAACGGTATAGCTAAAATTGATAGTTATAATTTGTAGTTGGTTTCAATATCCTCTCTTTTTTGATCTACCTTACTCTCTCTATATTTATTTTAAAATGATCTATTTTTATGCTTCTTAAAATTATTTATTTATTTAATCTTCTAAAATTCAAAGAGCTAGATCAAACAAATTGTAAATATGATCATGAACAACACAAACCACCACCAAATAACAATGAATGAAGGTTGAACCCATTGTAGATAAAATAGACAGTCAATTAAAAACTATTCCAAAAGTGGAAAAGAATAAAAGTGTTTGACCCGACCCCATAACTTACACCTTGGATATCTAGCAAGAGCCTAATATGAAAGGGAATTTATTCTCATTTATGTGTTAATGGTGTTTCCTATTTAATCTTCACAAGGTGTGCATGAAAGACCAATCAATAAACCCATTTCAATGTGTTTTTTGTAAAAAGGAGAGTATAGACCATCTCTTGGGTCATTGCTCAATAGTCTGGAGTCTATGGCAATGGATTCTTAATATGTTTGATAAATGCATGGTGATGAATAAAAAAATTGAATATTGGTTAAAGGAATGGTAGAGCACTTATAAAAGTGAGCCTTTACAGACAATATGGGATATATCAAAATATACAATACTTTGGACTATATGTCTAGAAAGGAATAGAAGAATATTTAAAAGAAAGAAAAGTAGTTTAGAGGTAATGAAAAAGAAGACTTGTCTAGCCATAAAGGAGTCTAAACCAACCCTATCAACTCACCCAATCCCTAATCTATAATTAGAGAGCCTTGATAAGTGGAGTCAAGTCATTAAATGGAATTATGATGTTGGGTACAAGAGAAGCAAAAAGAAGGCAAAATATATAAATTGAAAACCACCAAATGTGGAGTGGGTTAAATTGAATTTTGATGGAGCATTTAAATAAAATTGAAGACTAGCAGGAGGATGAATAATTAGAAATAATAGAGGAGATATTCTGTCTCATTATGCTTTAAATAGTGGATTTAAGACAAATAATGAAGCTGAGGCTTGGACAACTTTAGAAGGCTTAAAAATATCTAAACAAATGAAATAGAGTATGAATGGAAGGTGATTCTCTCATAGTAATAAATGTAATTTTGAGGAAAGCAAAGGCTCCATGGAATATACAAGAGATAAATGTGGAAATTCAAGATCTTGCTAAAGAGTTTGAATAAATTAGGTTTACACATATATTAAAGGAAGGTAATAAATGTGCAGATAAGCTAGCCAATAGTGGGGTTTTTATTGATGATCGTGAAATTAAAATTCTCCTTTTCATGGTTAGGGAAGCAGTAACTTTAGTTGAAGTTGATAAGAAAATATTGATTGTGTGATTCAATTAATTATTAAAATTTACTTTAATGTTTTTCTTTGGTAATATCTGCTTTATTTTGTAACAATAATGTATTTTTATTTTAGACTATTTATTATAATTTTTGTGGTTGCACTTGTGTTTTAGGAAGGAAACTAGCAATTCAAATTTGGTAAAGCAGACTATGATAGTGTGATATATTAGAAATATCACTCTACTAAGATGCAATGCATAGATAGTAGAGGTGAAGTTTTGGCATTGTGAAGGTCGTTATAAGAAAATATCAAGAAAGATGTTAAATTATCGAATAATTATATTCATAGATAAAATTGAAAAGATCGAGAAAATAAAAATCAAGAATTCAGACATTTTATGTAAAATGAAAAAGGTTTCTAATTATAGCATCCTAATTGAGATGAGAAGTGTATTTATTTATAAACTCTCAAGCTCTAAAGAAGAGAGTTGTAATTTGTCAAGGGTGAGGGACCCAAGTACAACCTCTAAAAAAAGGACACATCGTTGATAGACTTGTGAGGGATATCGAAGATATCATAGTGGTAAATTTTTTTATTTTCATTAAATAGACTCAAGTTCCTTCAAATACAACAAGACAAAACCAAGACCCTTCATAAAAACTTGTCTAAAGTCATTGAAAAAATATGTCATTGCAATAAAAATAAAATAAAGTATGGGCAAATATAACAGATAAAACCCTTTTGATTTTAACGGTATGTTGATATGTTAGTTTTTTTCAGTTATTTAAGTTCGTTTTATTATAGTTACCTAAGTTCAAATTACGAAAAGGACGAATTTCTATTACTACGTCTCTAAAAATTATACCTCTAATTATACTACCCATTATTTTTTTTGCATTAATTTAAAAAATAACTTACATTCTTCGTATTACTTGTATATATATATATATATATATATATATATGAAAAGGACGATTTTCTATTACTATGTCTCCAAAAATTATACCTATAATTATCCTACCCATTATTTTTTTGCATTAATTAAAAAAAAATACCTTACATTCTTCGTATTACTTATATATATATCACAATCCTCTCATTACTTAAAAAAATGCTTGAGTCTTCCTATTACTCTAAAAAACTTTTGGCATTACTTATAATAACTGGTAGTCTAAACTTGAACCCAAGATTACCTTTTTTCTCTGGTCATTTATTTATCAAGGGCTTCCTATGGGAGAGATACTTAGTAGGGTTGGTATTCCTAATCCTAAGTGTCCAGCTTATGTTTGTTTTGAGACTTGTAAACATCTATTTTGGTTCTGCCCTCGTGCTCAGTCTGCTTGGTCTTGGATTCACTCATTGTTCAAGCCCTTTCATCCTGAAATTTTCAGATGGCAGATGATCTTTTTGTAGATAACAATTTTTGGCCTACCTATATTGTTGCTCTATGGAATTTATTCTGTGCTATTATTTTATTTCAAATTTGGAAATCTAGGAATGTTGTTGTCTATTCTAGAGATTCAATTTCTAGTCAGTTTTTCTTGCATAAAAATATTACATTATTTTTTGTTATTACTTTTCAACTCCATTCGCAGGCTTTCAAGTTGACTCATGAGTTGGTGCATTTGATAAATCTTGTCAAGTTCTAGCATGAGGCTTCATGCACTATCAACATGGCTTCACCTAACCTCATTTCGCCTTAAGGTCCCTCTATTTATTTGAGGCCTTGGCGTAGCAAGTTGAGGGGGTGACATTTTCTAGCATCAAATTGTTCTGTCAGTGCCCACAGTAAGTCTAGGTCTCCTCTTGGAGTGGCTCCCTTTGTTTAGTTATTCTGTTTATTCATTGTTTTACGATTTGATTTTGTTTTTTACCTCAGGTCTCTACGATGTTGATTGTTTGGGTGGCCTTGTACCCTAAGTTGTGATTTTTCCATCTCCCTTCTTATTGTAACCTCTTATTTGTTTATTGAATATAATTGTTGGTTCTAATAAAAATTCCTCACAATATGTACTTAATTTTTAATATAACCTTTTAATTATTTTTTTATTTGACATCGCATGTACTCTTTAATCCTTCCTTATGACTCGGTCTACATTGGATATTTTTACTGATCAATTTTAGATTTTGGAGGTAAATTAAATTTTAAATTTTATAATATCTTTATTTTTACTTATAAATTTAATAAATTAAAATAATATTCATAGAATTTTTTTTTGTTATTTTCTAGTTTTTTGAAATAATATTTTTTTACTTTTCACCTTTTATTCACCAATGATGATATTATAGAAGTTTTGTTGTTTTTTTTTTTTTTATTAATGGTGAAAAAATAGGGTTTTGAAAGGTCCCAAAACCTTTTACATTAGAGGAGGTAGAGAAAGATAAGGTCAATGTTGGACATTTTGAGTCCCTAAGCTAAAATGTTGTCATTGATGTCAAAAGGTTATTTGATGTCAAAAGGATCTATGATAGCAGGTACTAAGTTCTATGAAAAGTGCAAGGAAGGGTTTTTGTGAAAACCAAGGAAGGCAAAATAAAAAGTTTTATTTAAAACCATGGACAGCATATTTGATATGGGTTTTTCTTAAAACCCAAGTTGGATTTTCGTTTCATCGAAAAAGGTGCCCCGATGATGGAGATATTTAATTTTAAAGATTTGGTTTAAATTTTAATTTATTTAAAATTTAAATTTTAATTTTAAAATTAAGTTAAAAAGAATATTCGCCGACGTCATAAAGGAAGGTTCAAAAGCGCCGACGTTTCCAACCTAAGGAAAGGCATATATATATGCCATTAATGTTTGAATATTATTTCATCCTTGCTCGACTTTCGAAGTGCATACGAATTATGAGAAAGAGCTCGTGTTGTTTTTCGTGTATGTGAAGCAGCGATAATTAAAGGTAATCAAAGACCATTCCCCAAGAGGTGTTGGGCAGCGTGGCCTAGTGGCAGCTTGGTTTGTGCAAAGACATTGGTGGCAGGAAGGTTGCATGGTTGATTCCTGCAAACGTCATTTTGGTTGTGTTGAGGCACCCAAGGCGCATTTCCTTTTTGTTAGGTGGAAGGCGTGAAGAATAAGAAGCGAGTGGTGCTTCCTTCTTCACAACGAGCTTGTAGCTCATGTGGAAGCTTGGCTGTGGCTAGAGCGTTCACGTTGGGACAGGATAGGGGTTCGATTCCCCTCGAGGCAAGTATAAAGTTTTTTAATTAAATATTTTAATTAGATTGCCTAAGGTGGAGTGATAAGGGGAAAAGATGTTTTGTTGGATGAGTTGTTGAATAACCTTAGGAATAAGGTTATGGTGGCTATTTATATTGTGAATTAAAATTTTTAATTGTGATTTTGATATTATTAGGAGAAATAAGGGTTTTGGATAAAGTTATTTTAGTAAAATTCATTTTTGAACAAGGGTTTTATTTAAAAAATAACTTTGGTGGATGTTAAAATAAAGTAGGAGTAATAAGGTGTTATTTGGACATTATTTCATTGTTGTGTTATTACTCATGATCTCTAACCCTTGTTGAGATTGAAAAAGGAAAAGTGTTGAGTGTGGAAGATTTAGTGGACAACTCATAAGGCATCTAAAAGGTATGGGCACATTCTCCTATTGTTTGTTTATGGTGGTTGATTTCTGAAATATCATTGGAGTGAAAAGGATTGATTATGGTTTCCTTTTTGAAAGTGGTTGGTGAATGCTTCAAGGTTTTTTGGATTGTGTGTTGTGATTAAACCTTATTTTATAAGCATTGTTGTTGAAGCCCATTGGTTGTGCAATGAACTTGAACTTGAATTAGAGAAGAACATGAGTATCATTGTTATATGAGACTTGTGGTTGAGCATTGTTGGAAATATTTTGAGTTGGTTAATACATGCTTGGACTAGGGTTTGTGAGAAAGGATTGATCCTTGAGGTGATTGGTTGAGTTGAGTTGATTGAGCCTAGTCAAGTGATTGTGTGAAGTGGTTGTTCAAGTTCCTAGAAACAAACTATTCTATATTCTGATTTGAGTTGAGATTGGGATTTGAGTATAGAACATATAGAGTCTCTAACAATTTTCTTTATGCTTCTATGAGATTGATTTGAGTTGAGATTGGGATTTGAGTATAGAACATATAGAGTCTCTAACAATTCTCTTTATGCTTCTATGAGATTTATTTGATTTGAGATTGGGATTTGAGTATAGAACATATTGAGTCTCTAACAATTCTCTTTATGCTTCTATGAGATTGAGTTGAGATATTGATTGAACATTGAGCTTAGAACATATTGAGTCTCTAACAATTCTCTTTATGATTCTATGTGATTGGACAAGTTCTATGTGAGCTTGTTAAGCAGATTTGAGACAAGTCTTTGAGAAGGCTTGTGGATTGATTTGAGTAAGCTTTTGTGAAAGCTTGCTATGCATATTTGAGCAAGTCCTAGAGAGGACTTATTGAGCAGATTTGGACAAGTTATGTGTGAGCTTGTTGAGCAGATTTGGACAGGTTTTGTGTGGACCTGTTGAGCAGATTTTGATCAAGTTTTGTGTGATATTATTGAGCAGATTTGGGCAGGTTCTATGTGGAACTATTGAGCAGATTTGGACAAGTTCTGTGTGAGCTTGTTGAGAAGATTTGAGCAGGTTCTGTGTGGACCTGTTGAGCAAATTTGAGCAGGTTCTGTGTGGACCTATTGAGCAGATTTGAGAAGGTTCTAAGTGGACCTATTGAGCAAGTTTGTGCTAGACCAACTAAACTATGTTTAGTGCATATTTGAGTGGACTTGTGCTAGACCGAATGTACTGTGTTTAGTGCAAGATATTGAGCAGAGCTATGCTAGACCGACTGAACTATGTTTAGTATAGTATTGAGACAGAGCTTTGGAGGTGACAGAGTATAGAGGACAGAGTCTCAGTGGATAGAGATCCATCAGCCAGGACAATTGAAGATAGATCTAAGTGAGGAGTCTTCAAGTGGAGAGAGATCCACCAATCAGTGCAACATAGAGACAGAGTCTTCTAGAAGATCACTAGCCAGAGCAGAAGGGGAAAGAGTTCTCCTATGGAAGAGATCCATGAACTTGAGATTAGGGGATCAACATCTCCTTTGGATAGAAGTCCATAAACATTGTAATTTTGGAAGGATTCCCAAGAGATTATTTGAGAAATATTTAGAAGAAATATTTTCTCTGTGGAGGTAGCCCACATTGGGTGAACCACGTTAAAATTTTTGTCTCTATTGTGTATGGTGTTTTGTGCATTACTTTGATTATTGCTATTGATACTGCTATCTATACACTGCATAATATTAATTTGAAAAGAAAAGTAAAAAGTGGTCTTATACTATTCACCCCCCCTCTCAGTATAAGCTTATGTTCTTCAATTGGTATGAGAGTGGGTTCCTTCAAAAGAGTTTGACAACTTGAAGGAAAAGTGGTCTAAGAACACAATGGATCAAAAGGATCAAAATAATGAGGTCTTCAATAATGCAATACCAATATTTGATGGAAGTGACTTCTGTATTGGTGTGTGCTGATGAGATTTCACCTGATGGCACTTGGCAATGAAGTTTGGGATGCAATGGAATTTGGATATGATTCAATAGTTAATCCTCCTATAGATAAGGAAGGTAGGTTTCTCATGCATGCAAATTCAAGAGCTATGAATGCAATTATAAAAGGTTTGCATAGATCAGAATCCATGAAGGTTATGGATTGTAAAACAACAAAAGATATGTGGGAACTATTGCATACCATATATGAAGGAGATAAAAGTGTTAGGAAAGCTAAGATCAAAAATCTCAAAGGATAATTTGAGAATCTAAGAATGAGGGATGATGAAAGCATTCATGACTATCTCAACAAGGTTGATGAACTTATACATGAGATGAAAGGTCTTGGAATGAAGGTTGATGAATCTGATGCTTGCGATAAGATCTTGAGAACTCTTCCAAAAAGGTATAGTGAAAAGGTTTCTGCCATAGAAACATTAATTGATAGTGATAGTCTAACAAGAAATATTTTGCTTGGTATGCTTACAACTTTTGAAATAAGAACAAAAGATCCTATTCCTCCAAAAGAAGCTGCATTCAAAGTGGATAGTAAGAAAAAGGGTAAGAAGATAGAATCAAGCAATGAATCTTCTAGTGATGAAGAAGCTAACTATGGTAGAAGAGATAGAGGTTCCAAAATACCGATAGATATGAGATCTATTAAGTGCTTTAATTGTGGTAAGTATGGACATTTTGCAACAGAGTGCAAAGAGCCAAAGAATAACAATGATGAAGAAAAACAAGATCACAAGTACAGGGAATCTAAAAAATATAGGTACCAAAAGAAAAGCAGGGATGGACAAAACAGACAAGGGAAGAAGTTATTCCAAAGGCAAAAGAGAAGCTACTATGCAGATAATGCAAGTAAGTACTCAATTGATAGTGATGCTAGTTTTTTAGACAATGATAGAGATGAAGTCTTGTTTATGGTTGAAGAAAAAGATCCAGTTAAGAAAAACACTCCAGTTATTCTCAAGTGTTTTAGATGTGGTAAATTTGGACATCTTGAAGATTATTGCACAAGGGATGGCTATAGTTTCAGTGATGATGATTTTGAAGATGCACTTGGTAGACCAGATGAGAATCTTCTAATGGCATTAGAAGAAGAAGAATTGAGTGATCCTAAAGAAGATAAGTCAAAAGAAAGAAATGATATGGACAAAGGCAAACAAATAGAGGATTATTCGATAGAGAATGGTTATGATCTCAAGGGAGAACTTATCTATGCTCTTGACACAATAAAGAAGGTAAGAAAGCAACACTCTAAGCTTGAAAGTCAATTTCAAGAATGTGATGAAGAAATATTATTGCTCATAGAGGATTTAGAGAAGTCAAAAGCTAAGGCAAGCAAGTTCAAAGATAAGTTAGAAGCAAAGATTCTGGAATGTGAAAAGTTAACACAAGAAGTGGCACTACTAAAGGAATATTTAGAGGACTCCAAGAATAAGCTATACAAGTATGTAACCAGTGCAAAGAATGTGGATAAAATAGTCAAGATACAAAGAGGAGCATCAACCAAAATAGTTCTTGGTTCTAAATAGGTTCAAAATAAATGGGAAGAAAAGTCTACTTCAATTCTTGAAGAAGAAGGTACTTCAGAAGAGGAATTCTCAGATGAAAGTGAAAGTGAAAATGAAACTTCTAAGGATGAATTGAATTATAGTGAGTCCAACAGGAAAAGAGACAATGGGAAAAGAAGATATAGATGGAACAACAATCAAAATAGGAGACCAATGAGGCCAAGACAAGGAAGCTTCAATGGAAGATGTTTTTCATGTCACAGGTTTGGACACATGGCTTCACAGTGCAGGATACATGAAAGACAGGTATATGGAAGAGGACAGCTTTTCCAAGGATATTGTTATTCATGTAATGAGTTTGGTCATAAGGCAATGAATTGCAGGGTTCATGATAGAAGAGGATATGGCTTCACTAGGAGAAATCCTAAGACAATTGCACATCCAAGGAATAATAAAATTAAGTGTTATAAGTGCAATAATGATGGTCACATAGCAATATGGTGTAGAGCAAATATTCTAGAAACAAGCATGAATAGGAACATGAATATGAACATGAACAGGAATAGGAACATGAACATGAAAAAGAATGAGGACAGGAATAGGTACAAGAATAGAAACATGGATGAGAACAAGAATAGGAAAAAGAACAAAAGTGATGACAGGAACAGGGATGATGACTTGGAAAGAAACAGTGATAGGATTAAGCAAACTCAGAAAAGAAGAGGGAAAGATAAAAGCAGAGAACAGTGCTTTTGGGGAGTAGAAATACTCCCACCCTAGAATTAACCACCTCATGTGGAGGTGGGGGAGGGGCTAAGCTAAGAGGCTCATTCTTAGCCCCGAGCCCCAAAGGTGACCCTTTGCCATTGATGTCAAAGGGGGAGATATTTGTGTATATTGGGGAGATTTTTTGATATGGGGAGAGATTTGATATTTGAGAGAGCATTGAGCCAGGGGGAGCAAAGTCCCAGGGGGAGTAGAAAAGAAGGTCAGATTTCAATAAAAGGATTTGGGTTGCCATCAATGACAAAGGGGGAGATTGTTGGAAATTTTGAGTCCCTAAGCTAAAATGTTGTCATTGATGTCAAAAGGTTATTTGATGTCAAAAGGATCTATGATGGCAGGCACTATGTTCTGTGAAAAGTGCAAGGAAGGGTTTTTGTGAAAACCAAGGAAGGCAAAATAAAAGGTTTTATTTAAAACCATGGATAGAATATTTGATATGGGTTTTTCTTAAAACCCAAGTTGGATTTTTGTTTCATCGAAAAAAGTGCCCCGATGATGGAGATATTTAATTTTAAAGATTTAGTTTAAATTTTAATTTATTTAAAATTTTAATTTATTTAAAATTTTAATTTTAATTTTAAAATTAAGTTAAAAAGAATATTCATTCGACGTCATAAAGGAAGGTTCAAAAGCACCGATGTTTCCAACCTAAGGAAAGGCATATATATGCCATTAATGTTTGAAGATTATTTCATCCTTGCTCGACTTTCGAAGTGCATATGAATTATGAGAAAGAGCTCGTATTGTTTTTTGTGTATGTGAAGCAGCGACAATTAAAGGCAATCAAAGACCATTCCCCAAGATGTGTTGGGCAGCATGGCCTAGTGGGAGCTTGGTTTGTGCAAAGATGTTGGTGGTAGGAAGGTTGCATGGTCGATTCCCGCAAACATCATTTTGGCTGTGTTGAGGCGCCCAAGGCGCATTTCATTTTCGTTAGGTGAAAGGCATGAAGAATAAGAAGTGAGTGGTGCTTCCTTCTTCACAATGAGCTCATAGCTCATGCGACAGCTTGGACATGGCTAGAGCGTTCACGTTGGGACAGGATAGGGGTTCCATTCCCCTCGAGGCAAGTATAAAGTTTTTTAATTAAATATTTTAATTAGATTGCCTAAGGTGGAGTGATAAGGGGAAAAGATGTTTTGTTGGATGAGTTGTTGAATAACCTTAGGAATAAGGTTATGGTGGTTGTTTATGTTGTGAATTAAATTTTTAATTGTGATTTTGAGATTATTAGGAGAAATAAGGGTTTTGGATAAAGTTCTTTTAGTAAAAGTCATTTTTGAATAAGGGTTTTATTTAAAAAGGAACTTTGGTGGATGTTAAAATAAAGTAGGAGTAATAAGGTGTTATTTGGACATTATTTCATTGTTGTGTTATTACTCATGATCTCTAACCCTTGTTGAGATTGAAAAAGGAAAAGTGTTGAGTGTGGCAGATTTAGTGGACAACTCATAAGGCATCTAAAAGGTATGGGCACATTCTCCTATTGTTTTTTTATGGTGGTTGATTTCTGAAATATCATTGGAGTGAAAAGGATTGATTGTGGTTTCCTTTTTGAAAGTGGTTGAGTGAATGCTTCAAGGTTTTTGGGATTGTGTGTTGTGATTAAACCTTGTTTTATAAGCATTGTTGTTGAAGCCCATTGATTGTGAAATGAACTTGAACTTGAATTAGAGAAGAACATGAGTATCATTGTTATATGAGACTTGTGGTTGAGCATTGTTGAAAACATTTTGAGTTGGTTAATACATGCTTGGACTAGGGTTTGTGAGAAAGGATTGATCCTTGAGGTGATTGGTTGAGTTGAGTTGATTGAGCCTAGTCAAGTGATTGTGTGAAGTGGTTGTTCAAGTTCCTAGAAACAAACTATTCTATATTCTGATTTGAGTTGAGATTGGGATTTGAGTATAGAACATATAGAGTCTCTAACAATTCTCTTTATGCTTCTATGAGATTGATTTGAGTTGAGATTAGGATTTGAGTATAGAACATATAGATTCTCTAACAATTCTCTTTATGCTTCTATGATATTGATTTGATTTGAGATTGGGATTTGAGTATAGAACATATTGAGTCTCTAACAATTCTCTTTATGCTTCTATGATATTGAGTTGAGATATTGATTGAACATTGAGCTTAGAACATAGTGAGTCTCTAAAAATTCTCTTTATGATTCTATGTGATTGGACAAGTTCTATGTGAGCTTGTTAAGCAGATTTGAGACAAGTCTTTGAGAAGGCTTGTGGACTGATTTGAGTAAGCTTTTGTGAAAGCTTGCTATGCAGATTTGAGCAAGTCCTAGAGAGGACTTATTGAGTAGATTTGGACAAGTTCTATGTGAGCTTGTTGAGCAGATTTGGACAAGTTCTGTGTGGACCTGTTGAGCATATTTGGACAAGTTCTATGTGAGCTTGTTGAGCAGATTTGAACAGGTTCTGTGTGGACCTGTTGAGCAGATTTGAGCAAGTTCTGTGTGGACTTGTTGAGCAGATTTGAATAGGTTTTGTGTGGACCTATTGAGCAGGTTTTGAGTGGACCTATTGAGCAAGTTTGTGCTAGACCGATTGAATTGTGTTTAGTGCAGATTTGAGTGGACTTGTGCTAGACCGACTGTACTATGTTTAGTGCAAGAGATTGAGCAGATTTGTGCTAGACCGACTAAACTATGTTTAGTAAAGTATTGAGATAGAGCTTTGGAGGTGACAGAGTACAGAGGATAGAGTCTCAGTGGATAGAGATCCAGTAGCCAAGACAATTGAAGACAAATCTGAGTGAGGAGTCTTCAAGTGGAGAGAGATCCACTAGTCAGTGCAACATGGAGATAGATTCTTCTAGAAGATCACTAGCCAGAGCAGAAGGGGAAAGAGTTCTCCTATGGAAGAGATCCACGAACTTGAGATTAGGGGATCAACATCTCCTTTGGACAGAAGTCCATAAACATTGTAATTTGGGAAGGATTCCCAAGAGATTATTTGAGAAATATTTAGAAGAAATATTTTCTCTGTGGAGGTAGCCCACATTGGGTGAACCACGTTAAAATTTACGTCTCTATTGTGTATGGTGTTTTGTGCATTGCTTTGATTACTACTATTGATACTACTATCTATACACTGCATAATACTGATTTGAAAAGAGAAGTAAAAAGTGGTCTTATACTGTTCACCCCTCCTCTCAGTATAAGCTTGCATTCTTTAATAAATTAAGCATAGGCCAGCCTCCAAGGCCAAAAGAAACATAAATTAAACCAAAATAGCCATCCAAAAGCAAAGACCAACCCACCACCCAACAGGGCATAAAGGAGAAATTTTATTCAACTTTCTTTTAGAGACACCAACGAACCTGCTTTATTTTTACATAATACTGGAATGGCAGTAAATACATCAAGATGTAGATAATAAAACCCCAAACTCATAGAGCAAGGGTGAAGGCAAAACACCAAGATTATTCCTTGAGAATGGTAACCACCAAGGAGCAAAAGGGCCAACCCCCCAAAAAATACCCCTCAAAGAGAGGATCACTACAACACAAATGAGATCTCATCCAAGTAGAAAGACAATAAAAATGCCTACTCAATAGGTAGACCCAATGCTTCCAAAGAAATAAATGTCATTAACCACAAAGGGAAATTATCTTCCCAAATTATAAATTGGCCACTATCCACCCCCAAATTGACCATAACATCAGCAACCATGTTACCTTCCCTATAAACATGTTTAATTTTAACTTCTAGCATACCTTCTAGTATCTTTGAGGTGCCCTTAATAATATTCAAGATGAAACAATTGTCAATCTTCCCAACCTATATGATATTCAAGGAGTCACCTTGAATGAGAAGTCTTTTGAAGCCCCTCTCAAAAACTTGATGAACACCCAAGAAAAGCACCTTAGCTTCAGCTAGGTGGTTTGTTTGAATACCATAATCTTTAGTGTAAGCCCAAATAACCTCACCATTATCATTTTTGACAACACCCCCTCCACAAACCCTCTTGGGATTACCTTTGGAAGCCCCATCAAAGTTCATAATGACCCATACTTTAGTTGGTTTATGCCATATAGTAGCCAATATTTTTTAATAGTGGATATAGAAGCAGAATTCCCTAGATTCAAATTCTAATTAACAACAATTCTTTTCTCTACAACTTCCTCCCTACCTTTTCTAGCATTAAAGATAGTCAGGTTATTTTCAGTAGTAGTTTTAATCCTTCTAAAGACAAAGGATTCATCCCTGGCAATATCCTTGAAAATTCTTTTGTTCCTCTCCCATAAAATACCCCATAAAAATGAGGAAGAACCAAATCCTGCACCCTAGTGAGGTTGTGACTGATGAAGGGGGATTTCCACTAAGTAAAAAGTTCCTCAAAAGTTTGAGGCAACGTCTATTTGTTAGAAAAATAATCCAATAAAGAATTAAGCATATTATTTGATAAATCAAGATGAATGAAAAGATAATCCACAGATTTAGCATCCTTAGAACACAAGAGAAAAATATTTGGAAGATGGAATCCTTTCTTACATAAATTGTCAACAGTCAAAATTTTGTTTTGCAAACACAACCACAAAAAATGTAATCTTGGGGATCAAATGAGGATACCAAACCCTTTCCACTAAAAATATCCTCCCCTAGACAATATTGGGCCTCATATGCAGTCTTGACATAAAAAAGGTCTTTAGGAGAATGAGTCCATAGCAGGAAGTCCCTATAATTTTGTTGATGAAGATAGTACTATTGTGGCAACATGTTCAAAATTTTATAAACTTTGAAGGATCTGAAGATCGGTTGTATGTAAAGTCAGATGCTTCCAAATCCTCTTGCCATTGTTGGCAATTTTGGGTACCTTGGGGACATTGCCATTGCTCAAATGTATAAGTTGTCATTGATGTCAAAAGGCATTTTTTGTGTTGATTTCAAAAGAGTGTGATGTCAAGAATAAAGGGTTTTTATTAAAACCATGGTGACAAGGCTAAAGGTTTTTCTTAAAACCATTTGGACTCATTAAGGGTTTTTATAAAAACCAAGCTTAACTTAATGCAAAGGTCCATGTGTATTATTAATAATTAAATTAACTCAAACCTTTGTCAAAGGTCCAAGTTTAATTTATTATTAATAAAATAATAATTATTATTATTTTAATTATTATTAAAGGGTCTTTCAACCCTTAAGCGACGAAAGAAACAAGAATTTTTTCACCGATTTGTTGCCTTCATTGGAGGAGCGCCGACGTCAAAAAGTGAAGGAAAAATTGTTATATAAGATGGCATGTTTTTCATTAGTGAGAACCTTCGATTAATGTTTATATCTGCGACTTGTGGCTACTCTGTTTTCGTTCGATTTGCACTTGGCATTCGTGATTTGCATTTGCTCTATTTAATTCGATTTGCACCTGGCATCTACGATTTTTTTTTGCTCTGTTTCGTTTGATTTGCACTTGGCGTCTGCGATTTGCTTTTACTCTATTTTCTTCGAACAACGCTTGTGGATTGTTGCATGTGGTTTGTGGAAGACGTTTACGTTTTCTAGGTTCTTGGCGTCAAAGGAAGATAAAAGAGAGGGCAGCGGTGTTTTATTTTGTTGGGCACTTGTGACCCAACGATGGTGGCATTTAAGCGAAAGCGCTAGACGGCAGAGGTGCCGAGTTCGATTCTCTTCATTGGGAATTTCCTTTTGGTCGCGGTGTGCAAAGAATGGTGGCTGTAATTGCACGGGAGGTATAAGGTTAAGGTATCATTTTTTATTTTGACATTGGTTTATTGATGGTAAATGTTTATGTGGAGTAATAAGGTGTAAAGAGGTTTTACTTTGTATGTTATTGTACTTTGGTGTTTTTACTAAGTTGGAGAAATAAGGTGTTATATTTGGATCTTTATTATTGTGTATTATTGTTTAGTTGCTAACTCTAATTGGTGGCAAATTGTGAGTTAGTGTTGTGAAATATTTTGAGTTCTCCTTCTTCATCAAAGTAAAGGTATGGGCAACTTCTTCCATGTATGTTGTTTATGGTATATTTTCTAAAATTGAGTTTGGAGTGAAAAGGTTGTCTGCTAGAAATTTTTGGTGTAAATCTTATTTTCTAGATATTGAAGATTGTTTATGCATTAAAGTCATTGATGAACTTTTGGGTGAATGCATAATTCTGGTTGAGTAAGAGGAAGCTTTTTGCACTAGGGTTTATGTTAGTAAATCTAGCTACTTGCATTGAGATGATGAAACCCTAGTTGTTGATAAAAATAATATAAGCATCATTGTTATATGAGATATTGCATGGTTGGCAATTGTTGGGTTGTGTTTCATATTCTTGAGAAAAGCTACTACATCTATCTTATTCTTTTGAGATTGAGTTTGAGTTGAGATTGAGTTGAGATTGAGATTGGGAGTTAAGTATAGAACATATTGGGTCTCTAACAATTCTCTTTATGTTTCTATGAGATTTGAGATTGAGATTGGGAGTTAAGTATATAACATATTGAGTCTCTAACAATTCTCTTTATGCTTCTATGAGGTTTATGAATCACATTGGGTCTCTAACAATTCTCTTTGTGGGTTCATGCTAAGCAAGTTTTTCTTGGTGAGCTTGTTGAGGTTTTGGACAGGTTCCATTGGGGACTTGTGAGCAGGTTGTGGATAGGTTTCGGTGGGGACTTGTGAGCATATTTGGGCAGGTCCTAGTAGAGGACTTGTGAGCTGATATTGATAGTTCTATCAAAGAACTTGAGGACAGAGGTACATTGGTTCTTGGAGAAGAACCTGAGGACAGATTTGGCAAGTCTTTGAGAAGGCTTGTGTGCAGAGGATTGATTTGTTCATAGAGTTGGACAAATTTGACAGACAGAAGAAGACTTGTACTAGACCGACTGACTGTGTTTGGTACAGGTTGCTGAGCTATTGTGGACGTGATCATAGAAGGCAGAGGTCTCTTAGGCTAAGCATTGAGGACAGGAGGTCTTTTGTGGAAAGGAGTTCCATGTGTTGGCAAGAGGTAGAGGTAGTTGATATTCTGAGGGATCATTTCTAGAGCAGAGGGGAAGGTATCTCCTTTGAGCAGAGGCTCATAAATTTAGATCAGGGGAAGGTATCTCCTTTGAGCAGAGGCTCATAAATTTAGATTGGGGGAAGGTGTCTCCTTTGAGCCGAGGCTCATAAACATTGTAATTGGGAAGGTTTCCCAAAGAACTTTGAGATAACTTTTAGAGAAAAAAATTTTGGACGTAGCCTAGGCCTTCTGGGTGAACCACGTTAAAATTGGTGTCACTTTGTGGATGATATTGTCCATTATTTTGATATTGCTTTGGGTATATTGCTTTACTATTTTGAAGTATAAAGAAAAAAGTAAAAAGAGGTCTTATACTGTTCACCCCCCCTCTCAGTATAAGCTTGTGTTCTTCAATTGGTATCAAAGCGGGTGCCTTCGAAAAGTTTAACAGCTTGAAGGAAAAGCTAGTAAAGAACACAATGGATCATTCAAGTGGCAATGCAGCACCTATTCTTGATGGGTCAAATTTTGGTTTTTAGAGTGCAAGGATGAAGGTTCATCTAATGGCTCTTGGGAATGAGGTTTGGGAAGTGATTGAAGATGATTACACTATTCCTGAACTTGGTCCTAATACTAAAGAAGAAAGGCTCCTACATCACAGCAATTCAAAAGCAATGAATGCAATCTCGAAAGGCTTACGTAAAGCAGATCTCACCAAAGTGATTCACTGCAAGACAACTAGTGAAATGTGGAATCAGTTGAAGGTGGTTCATACAGGTGATACAAATGTCATAAAGGCCAAGTTGAGACACTTCAAAGGTATGTTTGAACAACTCAAAATGAATTATGATGAAAATATTAGTGACTACATGCTTCGTATGGATGAGGTTGTTAACTCCATGAAAGACTTAGGACTTGAGCTTGCTGAAAATGATGTTTGTGATAATATTTTAAGATCTCTTCCTAATATATTTAGTGAAAATATTTCTGCTATTGAGGAAGCTAAAGATTTGGATAAGTTGAAAAAGGATGAGCTCCATCGTATATTTGCAGCATTTGAGTTAAGAACTCAAGTGAAAGTTGATGTCAAGAAGGAGGCAGCTTTCAAGTCTACCAAGAAATCCAAAGGTAAACAGTTTCAAGAGAGTGATGAGTCTTCTAGTGATGAAGAGGCATATTACAGCAAGAAAGGCAAGTTCTCTAGAAAGCACAAAAATATGAAAAACGTAAGATGTTTCAATTGTGGAAAGTTTGGTCATTATGCTACTGACTGTACTATTGCCAAGGATGAAAGTGATGAAGATAAACAAGGACTGTAAGAGCAAGGATTTTGAAAAGCACAAGCATCATAGGAAAAATAAAGATGAGCACAACAATCAATGAAAGAGGTATTCTCACAAACACAAGAAGAGTTTCTACCTAGACAAAGCAAGTAAGTGTTCTAGTAGTGATAGTGAAAGTTCTTCAAGTAATAATGAAAATGAGATGTTGTTCATATCAGAAAAAGAGGAAGAACCAAAACATAGATTCATTATCATGAAATGTCTTAGATGTGGAAATTTTGGTCACCTTGAGGATGATTGCACAAATAATGATTTGGTTTCTAATATGTATGAGGATGCTTCAAAAAACTATAAGGAAGATGCATGTATGGTTTTTGAAAAGGCTAGCACCTCTAGTGATAAGAAATTTGAAAATTGCTTTGATGATTCTAAAAGAAAACATATAGAGGAAGGTGAAGTAGATCTTAAATGTGAACTTATTAGTGCTCTTAGTGCTTTGAAAAATTAAAGAAAGAAGAATTCTAGACTCAAGGATAAGTTGTATGAATGTTGTATGGAGAGAGATGATCTTATAGAAAGTCTTGACTTCTCTATAGCTAAGACACAAGAACTTAAGGATGAGTTAGAGTCTAAGGTTCTTGAGTATAGTGAGTTAGAACAGAAAATGGCTTCTTTGAAAGAGGAAACTAAAGGGTACAAGGATAAGCTTTACAGGTTTCAAGATAGCTCCAAAAAGGTTAAGTCACTTATCAAAGGTCAAAGAAAGACAACAGATAAAACGGGCCTTGGTTTTGTTAAACCTCACAAGGAACAAGTTGGAGAGTCTAGTAAAAGACTCCAAAAGGAAGAGAGTTCTGATAAGGAAAGTATTTCAGATCATGAGTCCTTGAATGATAGATGCACAGAAACAGAAAACAGAATTCAGAATGAGAAGAAGTTTTATGGTAGGGTACCTAGGAATAGATATTTGGGGATATATTATTATATTGTATAAGGGTTAGCATGGGCCATACATAACCCAAGGTTGATTGTATTATAATATTGTATTATATTTTAATATAATATAATATTAGTAGTAGGCTCTCTAAAGTAGAATAAGAATATGGATATATAAAGAAGAGATATTTGTCATTGTGATATGGATATCATTGAAGAAGAATCTTATGTAATCGTCGTGCCCACGAAGTGGCCTCTCATATTGGGAGATCTTGTGGAGTTATTCCTTCCTTAAGGATTATTATTGGTGTTGCCCTACCTTAAGGGTATTATCTATCTCTCTCTCATTTGTGGATTGCTATTGTGGATAATATATTGTGGATGAATGATTTGATATTTTTGTATATTGGTGAATGGTTCATGTTTAATAATAAAAGTTATGCAACAAGTGGTATCAGAGCAACGATTTTGGCAAAGTGGGTATTTTTGTGTGAAACCCTAGAATTAGGGCAATTTTTTTTTTTGGAAAAACATCTCATCTTTCAGGAGCCATATCTCTGTGCAAGTTTATCCGATTCAGGCGATTCTTGGATCAGATTGTGTAGAATTTGAAGAGCTTTAAAATGAGTGGTCATATGATGGAATCCGAGCAGTATTGAGGGAGATACAACCTTTTGAAGTTAGTCATCCGAAACAAGGATAGTGATGAATTTCGTAGATTTTTTCTAGAAAAATGCCTCATCTTTCAGAAGCCATATCTTTGCGATAGTTAATCCGATTGAGGCGATTCTTGGATCAGATTGTGCAGAATTTGAAGAGCTTTAAAATGAGTGGTCATATGAAGGAATCCGAGCAGTATTGAGGGAGATACAAACTTTTGAAGTCAGCCATCTGGAACAAGGAAAGTGACGAATTTTCAAGTCGCGAATTTTTCAAAAGATGAAATTTGTTTAGTTCGGTTGCATTAGGGCATGCACAATGGCACTCCAAAGTTTTTTTGGAGAAGATGATATTGATGCTATGGAATGGTGGAAAATTTTTGTCCCTGATGATCCTTCCTGGAAATCCTTCCTTAATTTATCTCTTAAAGGGAAAGCTTTGTCTTGGTGGATAAATTTTTGTCAAAAAACAAATAATGAATACACTTTGGAGGAAGTGGAGCATGCATTCTTGAGTAAATGGGACCCATATTATGTAGATCGCCTAAAGGATTTGATCGACGACTATGAAAAAGAAATAAAATTACTCAAGAAGAATGAGGAAAAGGTCAGGGAAGATAAAAAAGATGTCAGTATGCAGACAGAGGAAACCATACCTTTGGTGGAAGATAAATTAGAAAATGGACTAAGGAATTTGTTTAAATCTAAAAAGTCTATTTTGCAGGTTCATGGAAGCATTCAAAAGCAACAGGTTATTATTTCCATTGACCCCGGTAGCAGATATAATTTTATTAATATTGCTTTGGCTAAGAAGTTGCAAGTTCAAGCAACAAAAATTAAGGACATACAACTAGAGGGTGAGAATGTTCAGATTTTTGAAGATTTGAAGATCACCATGGATAAATATGTTTTACATTTAGATTTCTATGCTATTGAGATGGATGATGAAGATATTATTCTTGGTTATTCTTGGTTAGATTCTTTGGGTACTGTTAAAATTAATGTGCAAAAGAAGTTTATGAAGTTATGGTACAGAAAAAAGAAGATAACATTGCAGGATATTTCTCAACTTGAGGAGCAAGGATACAAGGAAAATCAAGAAGTGGTGGTAGAACAAATTGAAGACATTGAAACAGAATCCAAGAAGGCGATAGTAGCAACAGAGTCCATGAAAGAAGTAGCAGTAACTAATTCAATGGAAATAACATTGCAGGATATTTCTCAGCTTGAGGAGCAAGGATACAAGGAAAATCAAGAAGCGGTTGTAGAAGAACAAATTGAAGAACATGAAACAGAATCCAAGAAGGCAATAGTAGCAACAAAGTCCATGAAAGAAGTAGTAGTAACTAATTCAGTGGAAATAACATTGCAGGATATTTCTCAGCTTGAGGAGCAAGGATACAAGGAAAATCAAGAAGTGGTTGTAGAAGAACAAATTGAAGAACAGGAAACAGAATCCACGAAGGTGATAGCAAAGAATAGAGCCCAAGGAATATTTGATAGAAGAGCACAAGGACACACCAAATAAAGATAACATGAAAGAACAAGGTGTAGAAGAATTTATAACAATGAAGCCAAAGGTTGAAAAGTCAAAGAAGGTAGAACATCAAGTAAAGGTTGCACCATATCGCCATCCACACCACCATGAGCGAAAACAATATTGGAGGCATGGTTCAAGGCAACAACATTATGGTTCTACATGTAATCAACAGGGCACCAACTATGGCAGTGTTTGGCAAAGAAAGCATAGTGATCATGGTTTTCAGCATGGTTCATCAGCATCAAGGAACAAGTGGACCCATCATTCAAGTTATCAAAATACAGGAGCAGAAGCGTGGAGCCAACGAAGCAGATTTGGATACTCAAGTAACAAAATGGCGTACCAGCATCATCAAGTTTCACTTGGATGGATGGATGATCGAGATTGGTACCAATTGCTAACATTGCTTAGCAAATCATGCTATCGAGGTTTCTTCATATGTTTCGAGGACGAAACATTTGTAAGGAGGGTGGCATGGTAGGGTACCTAGGAATAGATATTTGGGGATATATTATTATATTGTATAAGGGTTGGCATGGGCCATACATAACCCAAGGTTGATTGTATTATAATATTATATTATATTTTAATATAATATAATATTAGTAGTAGGCTCTCCAAAGTAGAATAAGAATATGGATATATAAAGAAGAGATATTTGTCATTGTGATATGGATATCATTGAAGAAGAATCTTACGTAATCGTCATGCCCACGAAGTGGCCTCTCATATTGGGAGATCTTGTGGAGTTATTCCTTCCTTAAGGATTATTATTGGTGTTGCCCTACCTTAAGGGTATTATCTATCTCTCTCTCATTTGTGGATTGCTATTGTGGATAATATATTGTGGATGAATGATTTGATATTTTTGCATATTGGTGAATGGTTCATGTTTAATAATAAAAGTTATGCAACATAAAACAGGCCTTGGTTTTGTTAAACCTCACAAGGAACAAGTTGGAGAGTCTAGTAAAAGACTCCAAAAGGAAGAGAGTTCTGATAAGGAAAGTATTTCAGATCATGAGTCCTTGAATGATAGATGCACAGAAACAGAAAACAAAATTCAGAATGAGAAGAAGTTTTCGGGACCCAAGAGGTCAAATAAAGGAAAGTTTCAAGGCAAATGTTTTTCTTGTCACAGGTTTGGTCACACAGCTTCACATTGCATGGCTCAAGTGAAGAAGGTAAATGACTGTGTCAGAGGTGGTAATTTCTTTCAAGGGTATTGCTACTCTTGTCAACAGTTAGGGCACAAGGCAGTTTATTGCAAGGTAAATATCAGGAATAGGTTTGATCAAAACAGGTTTGGTCAGAATAGGTTTGGTCATAACAGGTTTGGTTAGAACAGGTTTGGTCATAACAGGTTTGGTCAAAACAGGTTTGGTCAGAACAGGTTTGGTCAAAACTGGTGGATTCAAAGAACAAGTATGCCTAAAAGAAATAACATTGTTACTTGTTATAAGTGCAACAATGAAGGTCACACAATCAGACAGTGTAGAGCTGAAATTCCATAATACAGGAACTGAAACAGTGGCATGATCAGGTCCAAGGATCAAGGCATGGATAAGAACAGGAATATGGACAAAGAATTCAAGAGAAGGCCCGGCAAGGAATTTATAGACGCTGATGATGATCAGTGCCTAATGGGAGTTTTACTCCCACCCCAAAATTAATCACCTTATCAGGAGGTGGGGGAGGGACTAAGCTAAGAGGCTAATTCTTAGTCCCGAGCCCCAAAGGTGGCCCTTTGCCATTGATGACAAAGGGGGAGAGATATAAGTAAGGGGGAGAGCTTCAAAGTGAAGAGGAAAGCTTCAAGTCAGGGGGAGAAAAACTTCAAAGGAATATTCTCAGTTGTTAGCACAGTTGGTTTCAGTTGGTTTTAGTTTTGGCTCTTGAGAAGTGTTTTCAGTAAAGGTTTGCCATCAATGACAAAGGGGGAGATTGTTGGCAATTTTGGGTACCTTGGGTACATTGCCATTGCTCAAATGTATAAGTTGTCATTGATGTCAAAAGGCATTTTTTGTGTTGATTTCAAAAGAGTGTGATGTCAAGAATAAAGGGTTTTTATTAAAACCATGGTGACAAGGCTAAAGGTTTTTCTTAAAACCATTTGGACTCATTAAGGGTTTTTATTAAAACCAAGCTTAACTTAATGCAAAGGTCCATGTGTATTATTAATAATTAAATTAACTCAAACCTTTGTCAAAGGTCCAAGTTTAATTTATTATTAATAAAATAATAATTATTATTATTTTAATTATTATTAAAGGGTCTTTCAACCCTTAAGCGATGAAAGAAACAAGAATTCTTTTGCCGATTTGTTGCCTTCGTTGGAGGAGCGCCGACGTCAAACAATGAAGGAAAAATTGCTATATAAGGTGGCATGTTTTTCATTAGTGAGAACCTTCGATTAATGTTTATATCTGTGACTTGTGGCTACTCTGTTTTCGTTCGATTTGTGCTTGGCATTCGTGATTTGCATTTGCTCTGTTTCATTCAATTTGTGCCTGGCATCTACGATTTGTTTTTTCTCTATTCGTTCGATTTGTGCTTGGCGTCTACGATTTGCTTTTACTCTATTTTCTTCGAACAGTGCTTGTGGATTGTTGCATGCGGTTTGTGGAAGACGTTTACGTTTTCTAGGTTCTTGGCATCAAATGAAGATAAAAGAGAGGGCAGCGGTGTTTTATTTCATTGGGCACTTGTGACCCAACGACGGTGGTGTTTAAGCGAAAGCGCTAGACAACAGAGGTGCCGAGTTTGATTCTCTTCATTGGGAATTTCCTTTTGGTCGCGGTGTGCAAAGAATGGTGGCTGTAATTGCACGGGAGGTATAAGGTTAAGGTATCATTTTTTATTTTGACATTGGTTTATTGATGGTAAATGTTTATGTGGAGTAATAAGGTGTAAAGAGGTTTTACTTTGTATGTTATTGTACTTTGGTGTTTTTACTAAGTTGGAGAAATAAGGTGTTATATTTGGATCTTTATTATTGTGTATTATTGTTTAGTTGCTAACTCTAATTGGTGGCAAATTGAGAGTTAGTGTTGTGACAGATTTTGAGTTCTCCTTCTTCATCAAAGTAAAGGTATGGGCAACTTATTCCATGTATGTTGTTTATGGTATATTTTCTAAAATTGAGTTTGGAGTGAAAAGGTTGTCTACTAGAAATTTTTTGTGTAAATCTTATTTTTTGGATATTGAAGATTGTTTATGCATTAAAGTCATTGATGAAATTTTGGGTGAATGCATAATTCTGGTTGAGTAAGAGGAAGCTTTTTGCACTAGGGTTTATGTTAGTAAATCTAGCTACTTGCATTGAGATGATGAAACCCTAGTTGTTGATAAAAAGAATATAAGCATCATTGTTATATGAGATATTGCATGGTTGGCAATTGTTGGGTTGTGTTTCATATTCTTACGAAAAGCTACTACATCTATCTTATTCTTTTGAGATTGATTTTGAGTTGATATTGAGTTGAGATTGATATTGGGAGTTAAGTATAGAACATATTGGGTCTCTAACAATTCTCTTTATGTTTCTATGAGATTTGAGATTGAAATTGGGAGTTAAGTATAGAACATATTGAGTCTCTAACAATTCTCTTTATGCTTCTATGAGGTTTATGAATCACATTGGGTCTCTAACAATTCTCTTTGTGGGTTCATGCTAAGCAAGTTTTTCTTGGTGAGCTTGTTGAGGTTTTGGACAGGTTCCAGTGGGGACTTGTGAGCAGGTTGTGGACAGGTTCCGGTGGGGACTTGTGAGCAGATTTGGGCAGGTCCTAGCAAAGGACTTGTGAGCTAAGATTGATAGTTCTATCAAAGAACTTGAGGATAGAGGTACATTAGTTCTTGGAGAAGAACCTGAGGACAGATTTGGCAAGTCTTTGAGAAGGCTTGTGTGCAGAGGATTGATTTGTTCATAGAGTTGGACAGATTTGACAGACAGAAGAAGACTTGTACTAGACCGACTGATTGTGTTTGGTACAGATTGTTGAGCTGCTATGGATGTGATCATAGAAGGCAGAGGTCTCTTAGGTTAAGCATTGAGGACAGGAGGTCTTCGGTGGAAAGGAGTTCCACGTGCTGGCAAGAGGTAGAGGCAGTTGATCTTCTGAGGGATCATTTCCAGAGCAGATGGGAAGGTATCTCCTTTGAGCAGAGGCTCATAAATTCATATCGGGGGAAGGTATCTCCTTTGAGCAGAGGCTCATAAATTCAGATTGGGGTAAGGTGTCTCCTTTGAGCCGAGGCTCATAAACATTGTAATTGGGAAGGTTTCCCAAAGAACTTTGAGATAACTTTTAGAGAAAAGTTTTGTGAACGTAGCCCAGGCCTTCTGGGTGAACCACGTTAAAATTGGTGTCACTTTGTGGATGATATTGTGCATTGTTTTGATATTGATTTGGGTATATTGCTTTAATGTTTTGAAGTATAAAGGAAAAAGTAAAAAGAGGTCTTATACTGTTCACCCTCCCATCTCAGTATAATCTTGTGTTCTTCAGCCATTAGTGATGATTATGTAATCAATTACTTTTTCTCCATATTTCAGTGACAAAGGAGCCTTCAACTCATAAAACTTGGGAATAAGAAAGAGGGGTTTAGGAAGAATCCAAGTATCCTCTTAAAATAACACATCCTTACCATTTCCAATCTACCACTATATATCGTTCGTAACCAAAATTTTGACCCCCATCAAACCATTCCAGATCACAAAACCCCTAGGAGGAGCAACACTTCTTAGAAAAAGAATGTGATTTTCTAGATACTTACCTCTCATAATATCTTTACACAGGTGATTCTCCTCAACACAATATCCAAGTTGTTTTTGCAATCAATGCCTTACTAAACAACAAAAAAAAAATTATCCCAAGACCATATTTTTTCCTAGAAGAGAAAACCCTATCCCAAAAGATAATGGAAATCCTTTGTTTATCCTCCACCCCAACCCATAGAAATCTCCTAAAGATCTGGTCAATCCTTCTCCTAACTTTGAAGGGCATTCTGAAAAGAGACATTTAATAAACAAAATTTTTTAGAGGGTAGCTTGAAGCAATTGCAACTTACCTATTTAGCTCAGGAGATTACCTTTCCACCCAACTAAATTACGTTGAATCCTATCCAACACGAGATACTACAACTCCTCCTTCATCCTCCTAGTAAACAATGGCATATTTATATATAAAGAAGGAAGGTTAGCAATGCCACAACCAAAAATCCTTGCAATTCTATGTTGAAGTTCCCCCCTAGTATTCACAAAAAATATTTGACTTTTATGGAAGTTAATTTGTTGGCTAGAAGCTTTCTCATACAACTGCAAAATATTCAAAAATTCCTTAGCCTCTCTCATAGTAGCCTCCCCAAGAAGTACAATGTCATCTACAAATTTTTGACAAGTAATTACCTCTACAGTACTATCAGGCCTAATACCCTTAATTGTAGAGGATAAGGTAGCAGCAAGAATCGATATTCCTAAAGCTTCAACCATAAAAATGAAAATATATTGAGACAATGGATCACCTTGCCTAATACCTCTTTGACCCCCAAAAAAACCACTCAAAATTCTATTGATGATGATAGAAATATTTTAGAGGAAATACAAACTCTAATCCACTTCCTCCATAGATCCCCAAAACCAAATTTCTACAACACCTTGACAAGGAACTCCCGGGATACCCTATCATAAGCCTTTTGCATTTCAAGTTTAAGAAGCATTGCAGCCAACTTGCTTTTGGACATAAAATTTAAAGTCTCATGAATTGTAATAATCCCATCCACAATCTGCCTACCATGAACAAAACCACCTTGAAGAGGAGAAATCAAGATGGGGAGAAGCCTTTTCAACCTATTAGCAAGTGTCTTAGTAAGCAACTTATATAGGGTATTACATAAGTTGATAGGTCTACAATACCTTAGAGAAGAAGCACCATTTTTCTTCAGAACCAAAACAATAAAGGTAGTATTCCATGCCTGCAACAAAGAGGAAGAAGAATTTTTGTTATTATATCCTAGTCTTTAAAATAATTGTTTTTTGTACTTTTCACCTTTTATCCATGAAGGATGATATAATATTCCATTTATTTAATTTGATTTTGGATAATGTTTCATTTTTTAATCAATCATATTTTATTCTATGAGCCTTTCGATGTGGAATAAATAATTTACTTCTTTAAGTGTTTTAAAATTTAAATTTATATATATTATTGATATTTTAATTTTTTATGTCTTGGTTTATATGGGAAATTTTTTTTAGTAGATCAATTTTAGATTTCATAAAAAAATTTAATTTCAAATTTATATAATACATTATTTTACGTACAAAATAATATTATATATATATATATATAGTTTCTTTATATAGTCATCCCACCTTTTATACAACTTTAGTTTTTAAAAATAAAATTTATGTACTTTTTCTTTTTTTATCTTGAAAGGGTGATCTAATTGTAATTAACTAATTTATTTTTGGATAATATTTTATTTGTTAATTGAATTTTTTTTATTAGGATAAAATGTGGGTTTTTGAAAGGGTTCGAACCCTTATACATTCTTAGACTAGTCCATCCAATCTTACCAACCAAAAAGCCTTGTCTCTAAATGCTATAAGATATTCAAAATATTGAACTACCTTGTTTTAAAACTCTACATTTACTTTCATTTTTAGTCTATTTAGAGTCTCCATAAAAATGAACCCTCAAAAAACAAGTCCATAGATCTATACAAGATGCAACCCTCATTAGACAAATCCACATATCTCCTAAAAATAGAATCCTCAACAAACAAATCCATAAATCTCCTAAAAATGAAACCCTCAACAAACAAAAATATAGATCTCCAAAAAATATAACCCTCATCAAGAAAATACCACAAAAACCTAAACCTGTAGATTTCTCACTTATAACTTCACAACGCTTCTAGAAAGTCATAAATCCATAGATTTGCAAAAAAAGGAACCCTCAATAGACAAGTTCGTAGATCTCTAGAAAATGGAACCCTCAATAGACAAGTCAATAGATCTCCAAAAAAGGGAACCATCAGCAGACATGTCCAAAAATCTCTAGAAGATGGAACCCTCAGTAGACAAATCCACAAATATCCAAAAAAATGGAACCCTTAGTAAACAAATCTAAAGATCTCCAAAAAATAGAACACTCAGCAAAAAAATCCACAAATCTCTAAAAATGGATCCCTCAATAGATAAATCCCACAAAAATCCAAACTGATAGATTTCTTAACTTCTTATGGTTGAAAGTAGATAAATCCCATAGATCTCCAAAAAATGGAACCCTCAACAAACAAGTCCATATATATCTAGAAAATAATTTTACTATGGATATTTTGGAAATTGAAACTTTCACTTCGTGAATTGACTTTTTATATATCCTCTCTGCTTCACCACTAACTAGAGTACATTTGGATGGATTCCATCTAGAGATATCTATATTTTATCTTCCCCTCTAAGAGCTCTCGAATTTGCTATACAATAGGCCATCTCATTTCGTTCTCTATACACATGTACCACCTTAAATTCTTCTAGTGAATTCAAGGATCTTAGTGTATGTATTACTATGTATAGTACTCTTCAACACACCACCACCCTTTTATTGAGGCAATTAATAATATTCAATGAGTCCATATTAATTATTAGTTTTCTACCCCCAATTGAACCACCATATGCTTTTGCGAAGACCTAGCTTCAACTTAATGACTGGTCATAATGTCCAAGTGTTCACTCATTTCTTCAATCAATAATTCTTTGCTATCTCTTAGCACTACTCCTTCATCCTTCCGATATTCCTCTAGAATCCCCATAAAATTTTAGTTTCATCCATTATTGTTTGGGTAGTTACCAATTAGTTATATTCCTCAAGGCTTCTCAGGGATTGTCATTCACCCCAATTGGACTTAGGTTCTAATGTCCACTTAATTTTTCCTCATCCATTGACTTTGGACTCACGTGCACTTTCAATGTTTTAACATTCTCCACTATGGTTGTTATGATGTATTCTCTATTCTTGGATATATATATCTTATCCCCTTTAAAAATCCTTCAGTTTCTCTTCAACCAAACTCCCCACACATAATGAAAGGGAATCATATTCCAAATCTAATTCAATCATGGGCTCTTAAAAGGCTTCTCCCACTATTGTATCCAATCTGCCATGTTATTAGGTAGCACCCACACCACCTCCATCTTATTTATTATATCTTACAATATTTTGAGAGAGTATTTACATTCCAATTTGATGTGATGCACCAATTCCTCATGATATTCTATGCAATGATTACACCATCAAGAATTTTTTTACTACAACTAAAACCACCTTGTTCATTTGAGATATTATAATATTATAATATTTTTCAATCTATTTATCATAATTTTGAAATTATATTATAACTAAAAGGCTTACTCGATGAAAATTATCAAAATATTGCGTCTTACCTTTCTTAGAAATTAGTGTAATTAAGGTAGCCTGAAGAAAATAAGCTTATACTGAGAGGGGGGTGAAGAGTATAAGATAAAACTTTTTTAATTTTCTTTCCAAAGCAGTATTATCCAATATTATCAATTGCAATAATGAAACAATGCACATATCATCACATACATAAGAGACACATATTTAATGTGGTTCACCCAATGTGGGCTACATCCACGGAGAAAATATTTCTTATAAATTTTCTCAAAAAATCTCTTGGGAACCAATTTCTATTATAATGTTTATAGGCACCAACCCAAAGGAGACACCAATCCCCTATGCTCAAGTTCATGGACCTTTATCCATAAGAGACACCAATATCCTTTGCTCTGGTTTGTGGACCTCTATTAATAGGAGACCTCTATCCCCTCTACTTTGGTTCATGGACCTCTATCCACAGGATACCTCTATACCATCTGCTCTAAACTATTCCAAACTTGCTCTCAAATCTACTTCAAAACTTGGTCAAATTTGCTTACAAAACCTACTCAAACCTGCTCACAACTATGATCAAATTTTCTCACAAAACCTTCTCAAACCTGCTCATAACTAATCCAAAATATTACATACAAAAAATGCTCATTTATACCCAAAACCAAATATAACAATCCATAAATTTTTCATGCTCATCTACTTCCAAAATCAATCATGATGATGCACAAATTGCTTCACAAATATGATCTATAACTCTTGCATTTTTCATTTCCAATATCACTCAAAACCAATGCATAGATTTGTTTTACAAGATTGGTCTATAACCCTTGCAAGTTCATTTTCAAATTCATTCAACAATAATGCACAACTTGTTCTCAAACCCTAGCACATATATTTACATTTTTTATCAAGCAATGCACACTCTGTAAATCCTTATTTCTCCAAACATATGACAACTCAACCACCTTAAGAATGAATTAAATCATCATACCTCTAAAACTACCTTGATGATGATGTGCCTTCAAAACCTGCTTCAAAATAATTTTCCTTTCTTGTCCCACTTTAAAAACTGGTTAGCAAATCTCTTTTTCAAATCATCCACATTAAAAACCCTTCTCAAAATATGTGCACAATAAGACTTGAAAATAGTACTTTATAACTCCTTTTGATCTCACAAAATAAATCTTTTCATGATAAACAAACCCTCAAATTTCCCTTCTTCTATCATGCAAGAATACAATTAACAATTAAACCATAATCACACCTTATAACTCCTACTTTCACAATACACAAAAATATAATTTTCAATACACCCCAATATACCTTATAACACCCAATAACACAATGTGCAAATGACAATTTTAATTCAACCTTATACACCTTATATCTCCTACTTTCACAAATAAATTTAACTTTATAATGCCCACACACAATATCTGAAATGCAATCTTCAATTACACACAGTATACCTTATGACTCCAAACACTATGCAAAATACAATTAATTCCAGCACACCTTATAACTCCCTAACAAAATTAAATATGATGCATACCTTATAACTCCTAAAATTTATTTAATCAAAATATTTTTGCCCTTACCAACGCAGTCACCATGAATCGAACCTACCACCTCCTGTTTACCCATGCCCTAGCGCAAGCTAAGCTATCGCATGAGCTAGCTGCCCATATGAAATTCAAAGCATACGAATAGATTCTTCAATGTCTTTTGCAATTTCTTATTTGCTTAAAAATTTAACAAAAATAGATTCACCACGATTTGACCCCTGACCTCTTGTTTGCCAATGCCTTAACGTAGGCTAGCCTGCCGCCTGGGCTAGCCACCCAGTTGGGATCATGAATGTGCTTACTTCTATTTGTCTTCAATTTTTGCCTCTGCCTCAAATTACGTGTGTGCCCCCCCTTTATCCTCTTCTATCCTCTGTGAACTTGTGCGAATGAAATTCGATTGGTGCTTGTTCCACACCACATTTTTTTAAAAGTGAAATATTTTTTCCTTTTAAATATGCAAATTGATTTCACATGGAGACGTCGGTGCAATATTTTATTTTCACCTTTTTGAATTTAGATTGGTGCCCTTTTTAAATTTAAATTTATTTGTATTATAATATTTAAACCTTAGGTTTTAAATATTATAATATATTGCTTTTAAACCTTTGTCCAATGATTTTATTTTTAAACCTTTGTCCAATGCCTTCAAAAACTTTTGTCTTTCTTTTAAACCTTTTGTCCTTCTCTTTATAAACCTTTGTCCTCAAGCCTCTTGAACCTTTATAAACTCTCTTTATAATATTTAAATATTATAATCCTTAAACATGTTTGCCTTGCTTTCCATTGTCCAACCTTGTAAACTCATCATTCTTGAAGAATATTTTTGCCTTGAATACCATGCTCTCTTTGACATCAACATATTTCTACCTCATGTACCCTTTGACATCAATGACAACTCAATATGCTCAATATTTCCAACATAGCCTTGATCTCTCTTATTGTAGCCTTCTTTTTCTTGGCCTCTTCAACTACAACCAACATATCACACTTCAAAAAATTCCAATATGTTTTTGAAAAAAATTATAGGAAATTGATCAAGTATAGGTGCCTTGCTAGGGTGGAAAGAAAAAATTGCCTCATCTAGCACCGCCATACAAATTTTCCTCACCAAAATTTAATTTTGTCCCTGTATGATAATCGATGGAACATTTTTTGAAAGATTACCTTGAGCCTCCTTATCTTGCCAAACATCTCATAGAATATCTTTGACATAATTAAATACTTCCTTATTGATATCTTCTTCTTCCTTAATTTTTCTTCCATCTAAAGTTGAGATATGTTTAATGCATTAAAAAGACAAATATATTTTGGTTGTAGCATGAAAGTGTTTGGTATTTCTATCACCTTTCTTAATCCATCTCTCCCTAGATTTTTAGGACCAATATGACTCCTCCTTTTCAACATATTTTTTTTTAATAGGTTGTATGTGGCTTCTATTGGGGGCCACTCCCATAAAATACTAGAATATTACATTTGTTGTAGCAAACATTTTTATCACTATTTTACTTTTATTTTTTCTCTTAAATATATTCTTCAACTTTCTCACATTGCTATGTTTCCACAATCAACTCCTTGATATCATTTTGATTAAGACTTAAAATCTCACTTGGCCAGTTGTCTTCTAAAATTTGAATTTCATGGGGATGTAGATCAATACCATAACTCACTAATTTATCTGCTACTCGATTTCCTTCTCTATAAATATGCTTACACTACCAGGAGATTGCCTCTAGTAATAGATGATGAACATCAACAATAATATTATTTTTTATCCAGACTCCAAATCCATTTTTGTTAATAGTATTAATGATAACTTGTGAGTCCCCCTCAATTGAAATATATTTCCATCCTCTCTCTGCTGTAATTTTAATCCTAGTAAGAAGTTCCCTAGCCTCTACATAGTTGTTAGTTGAATTTCCATATGATTCTGAATAAGTGAGGAGAATTTTGCCTTCATTATTTCTAAAAACACCACCTCCACTAGCTTTTCCTAAATTTCCTTTAGAAGCACCATCAAAATTAATTTTGATAAACCCAATTTTTGGACATTTTCATTTTACCATAGATCGAAGTAGATCCTTTGTTTTAATTTCATTTTCGCAGATGACTCTTTCATGTATATTCAAAAATTGTAGCTAAATTATTAGCTCTTATTTTTTGCAATTGAGACTTCCCATGATGAGCACCATATTTGTAGACATTCTGCAAGAGAGGCACTGATACAGTTCCAAAATTGGGCATGATTTTGATATTTATTATTAAAAATTCTATTATTCCTTTCAATCCATAAATTCCAATAAATAATGGCAGGGCCAATCTTCCAAAGGATACACAATGTTTTAGCTTTGAAATAATTTATCCAATATTTTATCAACTCTTTCAATGTTGATGGAGATACCCAATATAATTTCATATTTGTTAAAATGTAACCCCAAATGGTGTGAGCAACCTCCTTTTCAACATATTATGATACTTAAAAAGAATTATTTTTCTTGCACATAAGTATCATGGTCCATTCCATTTATTTTTATTATCTCTTGTAACTTTTTTTATTCCCTTCAAATTCCTCCTTTGCTTTCAATACCAAAATATTTGGTATTCCAAGACATCATTTGCCCCTTTAGATATTTTAATTTTTGAACAATCTTGTACATATATGATCCTTTAAAATTTGCTTCATCTCACCATAACATAATAATCTAGAAATAATTAAGGTCTTGGAGCCACCTATATTGAAGTCAAAATGGATTTGAATGACCATTATAGAGTAAATCACATCTTAAAGGAATGGGTTTATGATCAGATCTTGATCACAATAATATGTTTGAATACATTGAATATCCTATTTATAACCATGTATTGGAAAATAAAAATCTATCCAATCTTTATGATATATGAGTTTATTCAATGTGTCGTTTATCCCATGTATATTTAAATATTGAAGGAGTAATATCCTAGAGGTTATTTGAATTGACAAACAAAGCAAAATCTTACATTGATTTAGACCATCTACGAGTACCATCCTTCTTTTTTAAAGAAGAAATAACTGTGTCGAAGTCCCACCAAGGATCCATAAATCACAATAATGATTCAACATTGTATTTGACAAAAATATGTTGAGGTGTTTCTAACATATTTCATGAGGAGTAACTATAGTTGGATTATATATATATATATTTATGATTGTATATATTTATAGCCCCAACTTTGATATTTTCCTCTTTCTTGCAAAATAGACCTGCTACCCAATTATTTTTTGCTTTTAGCAATTGTCCATATTATTTGCATTTATATCATATTATTGCAATACCTATAGAAGTTGTAGAAGAGTTTGTCAAACAATCACTTAGCTTACACATATTTTTTTAAATCATCCTTAAATTCCTAACTACTCAGTTTTTTTTAATAAATACACTAGACTATAACAACCTAATAATACATTGATATTTCTTATTCATACCCCTAATGTTCCATGATACCATTTTCATCGTCATATTTTATCTCTATTTGTTAGATTAGCCTCACTTCTTATAGACTCATGCAATATTTATTTTTGGTTTCCCACATCAATATCCCTATATGTTTTATTTTCTTCTTGTTCTTGTTTTGAGGGTTTTCCTCTCTTTTTTCATTCTCATCAACACTTTCATCTTCATCAATCTCTTCAATTTTTCCATATTGTTAATAATGAGACTTGTCTTCTAAAGGTTTTGGAAGGAATCGCTTTATCATTACTTTTTTTTATGTCACCCCAAAAATGCTAAAGTACAAGGATGATTCTCCATAGTAATTACTTGTGTTTCTTGAAAAACCCTAAATGTTACTCTAAAAAGTGAAAGAATGATCCTTCATAGTATTTACTTTCTTATGCTACCATGGAAAACCTAAATTCCATGGATATTCTCCATAATTAATTATTTATTATGTTGTTCTTGAAACCTTAAAGTGTAAGGGATACACTCCACACTACTTTCATTTTTGTTGCAAGGAGAAGATTTTATACTTGAGAAAAGTGAATAAGATTTACTTGGATTAACCTTGATGTCATTTACCTCCTTTGATTTAAAATTTACCTTCCCATATTCATTTTCACATTTAATTCCTTTTGAAATTAAAATTGTACTTTGTACTTCCTCATCCCTTGTGTCATTCTTTATTTCTTCTAATGGTTGTTGTAAGTAAACCATAATGACCTTTGTCATTTGATGATGTAGAGAGGATTTCTTTACCACTTTCTTGGGAGTGAAAAATCCTTGATCTGATCCATCTTCTATTATGGTATGATCTTCTTGATTCATATTTTATTTTGTCTTATACCCAATATTTTTTGTCTTTTTCTCCATCCTTTCACTTTGCAATCTTTTTTCATGTGTCCAATTTCATAATATTTATGACATAAAAATAAAATATTTTCATAATCCACTTATTGATCTAATTCTCTTGATTCAAATTTATCTTAATGGAATGTGGTAAAGGTTATGAAATATACATGATAACACATATTTTGTTGTATACAACATGCCTCTACTCCTTAGTAGTTAGACCCTCTTGGATGAACTCCCCTGGAGTATTATAAATATTCTTCAAAACCTCGTTATTGATTAGTTGATGTGGAAGTCCAAAATGCCTAACCCATAATGGAACCATTTTTATAATTTTTATCTCTAAAGAAAAATTCTCACTCCATGGTCTTAAATATAATGTATCTCTCCCACAAAAATCATGGGCTACCACCTATTATTTTATCCTTAATTTTTTAACAAGAGAAGATGGGGAGGAAAAATCTCTTTAGGATAAAAATCATGGATTAATTTGAATTCAATTTGTTAGAATATTAATGTGTACTTTGTCTGTGCATGTTATGACATGTGTCCTTGACACTTGTCATGTTCTCATATAGGCCTCATGCCTATATATTGTAATAATTCTTGTATCAATATGATATCATCTCCTTCATTCCCAACATTTGGTATCAGAGCAGACTTTCCCTACCTTGTTAGTTTGAGGGAAGATTTCCCTCATGGAAATCCTGCACTCACTTTTTTCCCTCATTTTCTCCAATTTTTGAAAACCAAGGAGTATGCTTTCTATTGAAAAATAGGTCTAAAACTAGAAGTTTATCAAAAAATCCATGGCCAATTTTTAATTTTAGAGTGATTGGGAGGTTAAATTTGTTTTGTATCCATCCGCAAAAGTAATTTTTTAACCATAGAAATGAAAAACGGGATACAATGCCTTCTACAATATCAGCCCTATTTACCATATTTTGGAATCTTAGTTTTTTTTTTGGGGGGTTGTGATGGTGTTGCAGATCGTGAGGAGATTCCAATCACTGTGAAGTACCTACAAAGGTATGACGCATATTTGCACTCAAATATAGGTATCGCTATCATGGATGACCCAGCAGCCCAATGTACCTGCTCTACTCTCTATGTGCCATGGATATTGGACAACACATACAAGAAGAGCCACCATGATTATCGTCAATCGAACCTAATATCTATGTTCTGGTTTGATATCTATGTTAAATTTTAGGTTTTGATAAGTTCTTAATGGGATCCAGTGTTGGTGCTTAACGACGTTCCCACATCGACCCTAGAGAAGTATTGAAGAGAGAAGATTTGAATGAATAGTTAAAGACAGGCCACTCCTTTAGCCCTATGGATTTCGCTATGAAGAGTAGAGCAGGATTTTTACCCCACGTAGTCTCTTCATTCGATGTATTCGTACCTAGATGGACCAGAGTTCGTTGATTGTTTCTCATACTTATTTTTGCATGTAATATGGATGTACTTTTATTTCCTATTGTGTCATAGAGAACCCCCACATTAAAATCCATAAAAATATTGTTTGGAACATGGTCAATGGCCGCGTGTGCCTCATGATTTGTATGATCTATCACATCATTGGTTGCATTGAGGAGATAGATTCAGCAGAAGAAATTTATGCATGTATGTGATGTCTGATTTCCAATTCTCTCTTGTTACTACCATCATTAGTTGCTCATCCATTGTGCCTAATTGTGTTCAAGTGGATTTTGCAATGGATTCTCCATACTATTATTGTATTCAATGGTGATGTGAGGTGCCCACGCTAGATTTTCCAGTCGAATATGTAGATCTCAGAAGGGGTGACCCAATGAGAGCACTTTCTTATAATGTATCTCATTCTCTATGCTTAACAATCATGGCTGAGTTCTTGTTAGTGGTCTAACATTACATCCAAGGATCAAAAATTTAATCGAGTGTTGATTTTAGTATGCCCGTGGTATATTCTAACACATTGAGTGAGCAAGCACACGTTGTTCAATGGCCAAGTTATTCTATCCCTTGATCTGTTCTCAACATGCTAGATTTTTTTCAAATCCCTGACGACCCAGTAGTTTGAAAATGGAGATGCCACATGGGGAGCAGTTGAGAACGTATTTTCTTCATACTTTGCATTTATAGGAGTTGGATGACACTTTGTTCTAACATTACCAATATTCTGAAGAATGACGTCAAGTATCCACTTCCTTAGATGCAACAGCACAAATCTATGCTTTTCGATTTGATCGATGTTTTAAAAATTCAAAATTTTTTACCCACGTTTGGGCGTTCCTTCCTCTTGCCACATGATGGCTATTGCCATGCCCACCAAGCCTATGATGGCCCAAACTCTAATGTGAGAAAAACTAAAACTACTTGTGGTAGAAGCATTGGTGCTAAATTTTCAACTCCAAAGTAATTCAGTCAAACAGTTTTTACTGTCTGCTACCACACCTACCTCTCATGAAAGTTTAGCAAATTATGGGAATTTTGGGCTTCATCTTAAGAATCTTGCTCCAATCGAGTGTGTTTATCAAGGCTTACTGGTACCCATGGTGTCACAGTTCGTGTCACGACTGTGACATACGCCCCCAACTGAGAAGGAAGGAGAGCATCATAGATCTCAAGCATCTACCACTGTTGCAGTGAGAGTCAGCCATTTGTGTGCATACCACCAATCACCCAGTATTGATTCTACAGGAGAAGTGTCACGCACGGTGCAGTGTTGCATGATAAGTCGAAGTCGAAGGTAATTGCACCTAGAGAAATGTATTTGTTGATATTTTCAAATGCTTCCCCCTCGGCTCGACCTTGTCAGGTCCTTTATCCCAGTTTTGGCTTATGTGATAATTAATGTTGATATCGAGGCATTTTGGCCGACACACATGGCCTCCATTTGTATATTTTCTATTACCTTTTAAAATTTTGTTTCATCACATGGATCATGGGTGGGGCCTTTTATTGAAAAAAGGGGTATTTTAGTTTTTTTTTAAAGATTGCTTAAAAAGTGAGAGGGCATCTTTTGTAAAATGGAGGGAACCACTTTCATTTTCAAATTGTATGAAGACAATAAGGGGAGTTCCCGTGATTATTGGTCGACCATATGGTCTTATTGGTATTTTTTTATATTTCCACAAAGAGATTTGAAGGCCCTCATGGCCACTTTATTGTATTCAAAGATGGAAGACCCATGTAATTTCCTTATGAGGGAAAATTGAGATGTTTTTTTATTTCATAACAGAGCAATGCCACATGAGAGTGATGCCAGGTGAATATTCCTGATGTTTATTTGCTACCTAGAGAGGCATTTTGTTGTTTTTCCCACAGATGAAAGCCTCATTGAGAGTGGAACATAGGGGTGTTTATAGTCATAAAAAAGGTTTTTTTGAGACGGATACATTGGTGGTATCCAATTGTAATTTTAAGGCTGTTCCATTTATATTTTTTGATCTCAAATTTTTGTATCATGGAGTGCACTCTTCGTTGAACCCAACACTCCCAAGACATTTGTATGTGATCCTAGTATCTAGTCACCTTCTCTATAGAACCTGGAAAATATAGCGGTTGGTTACCCATGCATTCCGGTAGGATTATATTGTCACCATAAGGACACCTACTCTAGGGACTACAAAATATTGACACCCTAGACTCTATTTGAGGACTTTTTTGGATCAAATTTTGAAGACTATAGACATAGAAACTTTAGAATATTCTCTTCTTTCTTCTTCTTCTCCTCCACATTTGGATTCTATGGCTTATTTTATTGTAATTTTTTTGAGTGCATTTTTGGTAGAGATTGACACTCTTATATGGATCATATTATTTTGTATTAAGGTGTTTTTTCGGTAGAGATCGACACCTTCTAGATTGAGTTTCACCATGAGGGGGGATGATATTCATGGTGAACCTAGTCAGTGACCTATGAGAGGCAACATACCTAGAGGATGGCCTATAGAGGCAACATACCTAGAGGAAGTGGTTGACCCTAAGACACCCAGGATGACCCTGAGGCACTAAACGGTTGACCCAAAAGCAACAAACCTATGGAAGTGGCTGACCCTGAGGCAACATACCGAGATGTATACACCGTTGAGCCAAGCGCAAAGAGCATGAGCCTAGACCAAATCATGTAATAAAGGAGGATGTTAGGGTTCTTTTTTAGAAAAGTACACATTAAGGGGGGATGTTAGAATATTAATGTGTACTTTATCTATGCATGTTATGACATGTGTCCTTGACACTTGTCATGTTCTCATATAGACCTCATGTCTATATATTATAATCATTCTTGTATCAATATGATATCATATCCTTCATTCCCAACACAATCTTCACTTACATTTGATCTAATTTTGAATATCCAAAAAGCCTGACCAATATTTGTGGAACTTACATATTATCCCTTTACTTTTAAGAACCATTATGTCATGTGCTATCATCTCATCAATTACTTTTGGTGTAACATATACCATTTGCATAGTTTTTCCCATATATTCAACCTTCCTTTTATCTCCACCTAGGGCATCCATGCTTTTAGCTAGGGCATATTTACTTCCAATTAAGATTTTCAAAAATTAATTGTGTCCCATACTTCCTAGCTTTTCCTCATAAGAATCCTTTATTTTTTAAAATTTCTAGAGATATAAAACAAGAAAGGTAAGGCCCACTCCTGGCTTACACTTTATTTCATCTCACTCCAATGTTGCAATGTTTAATCTTGTTGTCCACCTAATTTAACTACTTTAAGTGTAAGATTCTTTATCACTTTTTTATTTTTTATTTTAAACTCTTAATCTTACTATTCAAATGACTTGGTCAAATTCTATTTATCCACCCATAAAAGAGGGAAAGTGGTGTTTAAATTTGACTACAAGTTTACTAAAAAAACTAAGAACTACTCAAAGCATATGGTGACATGTATTCTATACCCATTGAATGATTAACAAGCACAATTTCCTTATTTACTACATATCTAGATTGATTTCAAAGTTATAACATTACTTAAATACACTAAAGAAAAATAGTTGAATTGATGAACTCAAGGATGTCCTATGTCATTTTAAGTTTATAAAGTAGTCAATGAGATTTTCAAAGATCAAATTACATTGAAAATCAAGGATGTTTAGATGTGTGTTCAAGATGTGCATACCACTATTACAATACGCAATCCCAACATTTTAACATCAATATAATCACAAAATTTATATTTATTTATTTTTTAATAAGCTATGTGTGGCTTCTATTAGGGCCCACTCCTGTTAAAGTAACAAAATATTGCATTGTTCTCATTACATTGCTATAAAGATAATTAAACCATATTAAATTTGTTTTTTTAACAAAGATATTCTTTATTGACCTTTTTATCAAAGATATTTGTCATCTTCCTCAAAACTACTACGTTTCTGCAATCAACTTCTTCATTTTTATTAAGAGACAAAATCTAACTCCTCCAATTGCCTTCTAAATTTTTAAAAATTTTCAAGATGAAAATCAACACTGTGAATGGCTAAAATATTTATTACCCAATTTCCATATCTATAAATATGTTGTCTATAAAAGGTTTTCAACTTCCTAATACCTCTTTTTTTAGGGTTATTTTAATGTCTCTAATATTTCAAGATATCATTTTCATCATTACTTTTTATTTATGGGTTTAACATCACTTCTTGTTAACATTTATGATATTTGATTTTCTTTTCCCGCATTAATATCCCTCTAAGTTTATTTTTCTTTTTGTTTTGCTTCTTGGGTCTTGTTTTTTTTAATTCCCACCAACACATTTATATCCACCATTCTCTTTGATGTTTTCACATTGTTTTAAGTGAGACTTATCATCTATAGGTTTGTCTTGCTCTGAAGGATTCAAAATGCAAGGAATATTCTCAAAAGCACTTTCTTTTGTATGATGCCCTAAAATTCCTAAAGTGAAAGTACATTCTTCCATAGCAATTACCTTCTTATGATACCCTAAAAACCCTAAATTACTACGGATTTCCTCCATCCTTGTTTTTGTATTATGCTACTCTTGAAACCCTAAAGTGTAAGGGATAACCTCTACACTACTTTCATTTCTATTGCTAGGAGAGGATTTGCATACTACTTCAAGAAAAAAGAAGAAAAATTACCTATAATAAACTTAACCTCCTTTGTCATCTTTAATTTAAGATTTTTTTTCACATCTTCCTTTGCATTTTTAATTCCTTTTGAAATAACTTGCACATTGTACTTTTCTCATCCATCGTATCCTTCTTTATTTTTATAACAATTGATCTAAGTGAACTATGGTTGTCTTTTTCTATATGATTTTGTAAATAGGCTTTCATTACCTCTTCATTTAGAGTAGAATATCTTTGATCTAATCCAACTTCTATTATAGTATGATTTCCTTGCTTCATCTTGAAGTTTATCTTATGACCAATATTTTTTGTTTATCATCATTTTCATTTTGTAATATCTTTTCATGTGTCCAGTCTCATAACATTTGTGATATCAAAATGCAATGTTTTCATAATCCACTTCTTGATCTCATTATCTTGATTCAACTTTAATATTGATACATTGTGGCAAAGGATTTGAAATATCTATAGCAACACATATCCAAGTATATATAACACAATTTTACTCCTTAGTAGTTGGTCTCTCCTAGATGAATTCCCCTATGGTATTTCCAATATTATTCAAAGAATCCTTATTGATGAGTTGATATAAAATTCTAGAAAGCCTAACCCATAATAAAATCTTCTAAATAGTTTTTGTCTCAATAGAAAATTTCTTATTCCATGGTCTTAAATAAAGGGTATCTCTCCACCCATTATTTTATCATTGATTTTTGAACTAGACATTGTGATAAGTAAAAGTCCTTTAGGAAGAAAATTCATAGAGAAATTTGAATTTATCCTCACTTCCACTTGATCCAGTTTTGAATATCCAAAACTCCTAGCTAGTATCCATGGAACTTACATATTAACCCTCTATTGTTAAGAAATATTATATCATGCTCGATCATCTCATCCTTGATAATCATTTGTGGTTTAATATCTGGTCTTTAGATCGATATTGCCATGTATTTGCTCTTCCTCTTGTCTCCAATTTGAGAACCCATAGTTCCAATTAGGCCATCCTCACTTTCCATTAAAGCCTTCAAATATGACTTTTCTTTCATGCTACACTCTCTCTTGGCATGCCTCCTATATTAATATTTTATTAAATTTATATTTATTTTATATTAATTGTATGTAAAAAATTTCATACAAAAATATTTGCAATTGCATGGACTAATCATTATGCATTGATTATATTTATTTATTATATAAAAACCAAAATCTTTTCCAACCCTTGATTATTTTTCAATGAGTTTGCACAAGGTTTTTATGAGGGGTCTTGATCCCCTCATACTGAATGGGATTTGAACCTTGGACCTCTTAAAGAGAGGTCAAAATCCTTACCACTGTAGTAAGCTTGCAACTTCCAACCTTGGATCGTTACAAAAAACTACCTTTCAAATAAAAAGAAGACAAACCCTTCAATTTGAATCCTTGAATTTAATAAAATATTTAATATAACAAGAAGGTGTATAAGTACAATGGAATACTTGTATATTTAACCTTCTACACTTGAAAAATCCCACACAAGTATATAAAATACTTGTTCAAATATTGATGAAAATATAATTCTAATAGAATAATTATATATTAAAGTTATACATATTCACTTACAAATAATATATATATATATATATATATATATATATATATATATATATATTTACTATATATATATATATATATATATATATATATATATGGAGTTAGCTTGAAGGTTTACATATCTAAAAGGAAATAATAGGTCACAATAGAATTGGCTTGAAGGTTTGCATATTTAAGAAGAAATAATAAGTCATGGTGGAGTTGGATTGAAGGTTTGTATATCTAAAAATAAATAGCATATCTAAGAAAAAACAACATGTCACAATGGAGTTGGCTTGAAGGTTTGTAGATTTAATAAAAATAGCACGTCACGACAATGATGGCTTGAAGGAAATAATAGGTCATGACAAATTTAGCTTGAAAGTTTATAGATCTAAGAGGAAACAATAGGTCATGACAAAGCTGACTTGAAGGTTTATAGATCTAATAAGAAACAACAAGTCATGGTAGAGCTAGCTTTAAGTTTTGTATATCTAAGAAGAATAGTAGGTCACAAAAGAGTTGGTTTGAAGGTTTGCAGATCTACAAGGAAACATGTCAAGGTAGATTTGGCTTGAAGGGTTGTAGATCTAAGAAGAAAAAATAGGTCATGGAAGAGTTGGCTTGAAGGTTTGTAGATATAAGAAGAAATAGTAGATCATGACAAAGTTGGCTTGAATATTTGTAGATCTAACAAGAAACAACATATCTAACAAGAAATAGTAGGTCATGGTGGAGCTATCTTGAAGGTTTGTAGATCTAAGAATAAACATTATATCTAATAAGGAACAATAGGTCATGATAAACATACATTGAAGGTTTACATATATAAGAAGAAACATTAGATCTAATAAGGCATAATAGGTCGTTATGGAGTTGGCTTGAAGGTTTGCATATCTAAGAAGAAACATTAGATCTAAAAAGGAACAATAAGTCATGATGGATTTGGCTTGAAGGTTTGTAGATCTAAGAAGAAATAGTAGGTCATGGTGGATCTTGCTAGAAGGTTTACATATCTAAAATAAAACAAGTCATTTCAAAGTTGGATTTAGAATAAACAATAGGTCATGCTAGATATGGCTTGAAGGTTTGCATCTCTACCACTTCAAGGGAAGATACAAAATGTCATAATGGAGCTGGCTTGAAGGTTTGCAGATCTAAGAAGAAACAAGTTAGGATGTATTTGGCTTGAAGGTTTAAAAATCTAAGAAGAAATAATAGGGCACAACAAAGTTGGCTTAAAATAAAAATGGGGCTATAATCATTATAGAAGTTGGATAGTGGGTAGTTGCTAGGATCCAGTAGAAAATAACAATTACCATCACTTGAGAAAATTAGGCTCTCACTTCTAGGTTTTGTTCAATACAGCCAAGAAGGAGAGGGGAGGACAAATATTTTATCAAGCAATTCAAAAAGAACTCTCAACCAGTGTAAAATGACCCTTTGATCATTGATAATATTAGGATGACTAAGTTGATGATGTATGAAGAGGATGTAGTTTACTATAATGAAGTGCATGAGGAATATACGAAGGACTACAATGAAGTACATCTGACATAAGGAGGAAAATATACATGGAGGTTTCAAATTAGACCTATGCTAAAAGGCCCAATCAACTTCAAACCATAACCATAATGTATACAAGTGAAAGCGTGAAAACATGCATCGCACACAAAATAGGAGAAAACATGAAAACACAATGCAAAAGAGATCAAAGTGATGATAAATCTTGTTGTATTAAATCATATTGATTCTCTTGAAAAGTGTTACAATGAATCCCTCTTAGGAATTTTACCAATGATACAATATTACAATAAGGATCAAGGTATCCTTTTCATTGAATAAAGTTTTTCTTTAATGCAATTTGAAAATGTTCTCGTGCCTACAACAATGTTTGGAGAGCAGGTTTTTAGCAACCGTCGCATGAGAGTTGAATCTGAGAGTCTTTCACACTATTTGATCTTGTAACCTGTATGCAAAGAAACAAACGTAAGATCAGTATTATATGTGGGACCCACTCAGATTGGACTCGTCTTGATCATGAGATAAAATAAAATAAAAATAACTAAAAAGGGATTTGCATGTGATGAAAAGAAATATCTATGCTAATGCAACAAATGACATGTGTAAATAAAATAATCTAATGATAAAAGGAACATGCAACATGCAAATCTAAACTAATATGCACAAAATGTAAAAATTGATCACCTAATCAGGGCCATCTTGGGACAAGAAGATAATTGTCTACAGGTCATCTCAAGGCGAGATGGTCGCTATCTGTAGACCGTCTCAGGGCAAGACGACCACTATCACAAACCTACAACTTTTGTAAAACTATTTTGGATGGTGTTGGGGTGATCTAAGGGTAATTTTTTGATGAATTTATCATGGGTGATAATGCAAGCTTGTTGATTCGAACAATCCAGAGTAGCGAAGTTAATCAAACGATGAATTTATCGTGGGTGAGAACACAAGCTTGTTGATTTGAATAATCTTGAGTAGTGGAGTTAATTAAACAATGATATGGAAGGTAGTCTCAAAGCTTGTACAACAACTCGATAGCATAACGGTAGTGAGGAAGCTTGGAAAGCGAATTCGTCAACACTTCATGGAGGTAAGCGTTTGAAAATCAAATCTCCAACAGAGGGGAAAAAACCTTCATTTTATAGCCCTCTCGACATGTAGCCAAAGAGGGACAAGTGGTGATAAAGGGTTGCATGGTTTTCTATTTACAATAGACTACAGGTGGTAGGGAAACATTTGTTTCTTGTAAGCTACCTGGCACCGACGAAAAATCCATCGCCATGTTGATAGGCAGCTTACTATGCCCATTATTTTTTTTGTGCACACACGGTCATCTCACCACAAGACGGTTCCAACTTTGAGGTCATCTTGGGTCAAGGCAGTTACAACTTTGAGGCCATATCAGGTCGATATGGTTATGACTTGGATATTGGCTCGCTACGATATGGTCATACTTCCCATGGGGAAAAAGTACCTTTTGCTAGGAAAAGACACCAAATGGCCCTAAGGCTACCCTAGGTGGGTTAGATGAGTTAGAAGGAGGTCTTTTGGAGAGTCTCCTTGTGATTACACATTTTAGGTGTCTATAGATGCCTCTTTTTGGGATGCTTTGTGCCTAAGCACAATGTAGAGCAAAAATAAATGACCTAAAATGGTTGAGTTGATGATGGATGATGTTAATTTTAAAAGTCAACATGAGATGCCCCAATCATAAAAAGGGTGCATGTCTTTGAATCATTGCTTCCAACACATTGATGAATTTGATTTGATTTTGGTAACCCTTTAGTCGTGGGTAGACAAGCTTTAGTCTACTCTTCAGGTTTTAGGTATACCAAATGTTTGTTTGATTTAATTTTTACTTGTTGTTTGTCCCAAAAAAAAAAGGGCTTATGATAGTCTTTGGCAATGATTCTTGAATGAATGTAATTTTTGAATTTTGAGTGTTTTATTATTTACTTTATTTTGAATTTTGTAAGTATATGACTACCCCCTCAAGCGACGAGTTGAGAGAGTAGGTAGAAAATGATGAAATCAATGAGTCGCTTGACCAAGATAACCTGATTTGGGATTTTCCAAGATAAGATAATGTTAAAGATCTTTTGAACCTATGATAAGCATGAGTTTGATCCATGGTGACTTTTTCTAATTTTGTGAATTTTATGATGATTTTTTTTCAATTTTTGCAAAAATCATGACCGTCTCACCCGGAGACAATCGCATTGTGTTGCGTGTTCGTTTGAGACATGCACGAATTTGCAAAAATATAAATAGAAAATTAGGAGTTTATGACATTATTTTTACTCTTTACGATGGGAGAAGAGAGGGAGAAGAGAGGTACGGGGAGGATAAGAGTGGCTTTTCGATGCGAAGCACTATTGAAAAGTAGACCAAACCTGACCATGGACCAACCTGAGACTTGTTCGAGTGAAGAATACAGAGCTAGGAGGGTAAGTACCTCAATATCGTTGTTTTGTTGATTTTAAGGATAAAAAGAACCTCATTAAATAAAGTTATGAAGTAATTAATACAATGAACCTCATCATAGTTGAGTTTAAATTAGAGGTTTTTGTTTTTTCCTTTGTTATGTTTGTGTTTGCAATTAATTTTGATTTTGTATGAATTTGTTTTTATGTTTTGAATTTGGGGGTTGTCTCAGACTGAGACAACCCCTCTTTTTGTATTTTATGATCGTTGGGTTCAACAGTCAATTTTTTTATCGTTAGGATGGTCATCTCGACCCAAGACGACCACACCTAAGGGATGTATCAACCCGATATGACCTCACGTAGGGGCTATCTCTGATTGATACAGCCTCTGTGGCTGAGTTATTTTTTATTTATTGTATGTTTTGGGGGTCTTGTGATGATTGATTATAAATTTTATAATTCATTTTCAGTTATTATAGCACATCATAGATTTGCGTGCATATTTAAGAGGGTATGTGAGGCTCTCTTTAATGAAGATTGAGAGTGGTTGAAGGCCCTTAGACTTATGCATGTCACTCATTTGGAGTTAGTATACGTAGACCAGACCTATCTGATGACCTTGGCAGACTGATGGGATAGCTAGAAGAACACCTTCCAGCTTCCTATGGGTAATATGACCATCACACTAGAGAATATCTATAGTATTGTTCTCTTTCCTATAGAGAGAGAGCCTATTGTGTCATTGCCTACTAGTCAACAGAAAAGAGTACTACAAAGAGTGTATTGATAGCATTGGTAGACAATAGAGTATGATGTGGAGAGTGGTGGGGTTAGGGTGGAGGAGGGTTATGATTCATAATTTTTGACTTGTAGGCATGTAGTGCTTATGTCACTCATGTCTAACATTATTTTGACTTATTCTTTAGGTGTGAGGTTCCCATGAAACCTCCTTGGTATTTTTCAGGACTTGGTGGAGTGAACAGTAGAGCAGTCACATATTATGGCTTAGGGTACTACCTTACTGGCACAACTCTATGAGAAGCTATTTGAGGTTCGACATCATGGATGACTTGGTATAGGGTGCAACTTACTATTGTAGATCTAGGATTGGAAGCACATTCGGGTGGATAGACCAAATGGGCTACCATGGTTGATGTGGTGGTAAATAGTGGATAGGGATATAGGATATGCTATCCTTTGGAGATGTGATTAGGAGCGGGGTTAGAATCACTCTTACTCAAACATGATCGATCACTATACTGACTCCCTAGAGAGGTTAAGGCTAGAGCACATGATATGGTGACCATAGAGGGATTATCCATCGTGGGCAGAAGTAGATAATTATATAAGGTGAGTTAGACATGGTTGATGGTTGATATACCATAATGGTAGTGAGAGTAACTACTTCGATGAGACCACAACAAGCTCCTATCATGGTATTGAGTAGGGCTATCATAGTAGAGCCACCACAGTGAGTCTAGATAGTCTTTGATGGATCACGACTTCCTAGGTTTCTAGATACTCCACAGACATTATGGCCAATAGATCCAGGGTAACTCCATCAAGATGAGGTTGAGGGTAGTGGTAAGACTAGCAGAGTAAGGCTAACATGATTTATATATATATGCTTCTCTTTTTTAGTGTGAGGTTCGAGGATCCACTCCATTGTAGCTTGTGGGTATTTTTGTACCATGATGTACTTTCCATGATATATATAAATATATATGATCATGTCAATTATGTGTTATCATGGTGTTTACTACTTATGTCTTTTCATGTATGGATATGTTTATGGATACCATGATGTATGCTAGATGTATGCCTAGATATTGTAGTATGATTATGCATGTATGTTAAAGCTAGGATGTGTGCATGGAACTATGTATGTATATGATGCATTAGTGACATGATGATATAAAATATGATGTGTATGTTGACGTGGTAAAACTAAATAAATGAATCTAAAATACCAATAAACAAAGTGTGAGCACCACATGATGTTTAAAAGTCAATAATCAAAATACTTAAACTTTTCATAAAAGTCACACATTTGAATATGAACTAGATGAAATATAATGTAATGTAATGGATGTCAATGATGGATGTGACACATTTGATACAATGAGATGTTAGAAGAGAACAACAAGGCTTTTCATGAGACTCAAACACCCTTGTTGACAAATCAAAAGTTGTATACTAACTATACATAACTCTAGAAGATAACAATCTTCTAGGAAGATCGAGATATTCAATATCATTGTGTGTGTATAATGAAGTTTATTAATTTGATGCATAAGACTACCCCATTGCTAGACTGATGTTTATAGCCCATTTTTGTAATGGGTATCACCCTATGATCATCATTACCTCAATTTCACACATGGTTGGACTAGACTACTAGGCAATACAAGCCACCAAAATCCAACTCATTTACAAGTTGACATTCATTTTTACAAAAGAAGGTCACTAATATGACAAAAATATCACCATGTGTAAGGCTACTCCATTGCTAGGCTGAAGTCTATAGCCCATTGCTAGTGATGGAGACTGCTCCATGGCTTTCAAAATTTGAGAATTACATGGATTCAATCTTATCACCCCCTTCTTTTCTTTTGAATTTTTTTAGGGGGGATGCTTGCTCATTTTTTTGAAGATCAAGAGGATTTGTTTTTGAGGGATACTTGCTTATTTTTTATTGGAGAAAGGGATTTTATTGCTTTGGGTAGGGGGGAGCTTGTCCTTTTGTCAATTATTAGAATTCTAGACCATGCACATAATAGGATGATTAAGGGAAACCTTTCACTTAAGGGACAAGAACTACGTTGTAGTCTCATATTTCCTTGTGTAAACTAATATTTAAGATATGAAATTGTGTTGGGATTTTGAGATATGCAAGGTACAATCAAAGTAAGACCCTACCTTCAAAAAATCAAGATATCTTCCTACAAAATCTAAAAAGGAAACTAGGAGTGACTAAATAACTGAAAGGTCCTATTGAACACCCTATAACAACTTATTGGGTTAGGGGAAATACACAAACACCTAGGATGGAGAATATGGATGGAAATGCTTTGTTTGATGTGTATGCTTTCCTTATGAACTTTTAAAAACTAAGAGGTGTGCATAAAATAGTTAGTGATCATCTAAACATCATTGTTGATGGTCATTCGATATCTACCCTATCTCACGAGGATCACTTTATAATCAAAATATCACAAGAAAATGTTCGATTAAGACTCATGATAGTCATACAAGCATGGTCCTCTATAGAATGCAAATAATGTAAATGATTATGTGGTGTGTGTAATTTTTTAATGATCTTTCAAACATTAAGGAGTGTGCATAAAATAGTCAATGGTTGTATGAACATCATTGTTGATGGTCATTTGGTATCTATCCTATCTTATGAAGATCCCTTAATGGCTAGAAGACCACAATGATAAGCATAAGTTACGATAAGATGCAATACATAGTGATGTTAATGCAATGATTGATATACCTAAAGTAATTTATCAATGAAATGTAATGATGTGTAATGCATGATGATGTAAGCATTGCAATGTATTTGTGAGTTTTAATTTTTGTATTGCTTTTGTTGTTTTTGTTATTGTATTGTTTTAGGTTTTTTTGTGCATTATGTGTTATGCACGAAATACCCATCAATGGAGAATATTGAGGGATTCAGGTTCCTCAATACCTTCAAGGGAAGCTAACTGATAAGTACCCAAGTCTAATTTATGCATGATTAAGAACAAGCCTAACCAGTTTGTGGTAAATTTGTCATTAAAATGGCTATGTAGATTGGAGTTCTATTGATTCTCTTTGAGTACATGATCTCCAACCTAGAATTCCCTAGGATGAACCCTTGTATCATAGGATTTCTTAATACAATCCTGATAAACATGCAAATGCTCAAGAGCATTAACACATCACTCATCAAGAAGTATAAGTTGATCAAGGTGAGCTTGTTGTATAGCATCATCATCGATGAATTCTTGTAATGATATACGTAGTGAGGGAATTTCAATATCTAATGGTATAATGGCCTTCACACCATATACTAGTGAGAATGGCATGGCTCATATTGGCATCTAAACACTCGCTCGATAGGCCCACAAACCTAGAGGTAGTTGAAGTTGCCAATCCTTGTGATGATTGTTGATTATCTTTTTCAGGATTGTGATAATCATTTTATTCGATGCCTTAGCTTACTCATTAGCTTACGGGTAATAAGGAGTTTAAAAGTTATGTTGTATGTGATACTTTGTGCAAAAATCTCTAACATCCTTATTATTAAATAATGGTCCATTATCGAAGATGTTTTTGTATGGAAAATCAAAATGATATATGATATTATGAAATAGGAACTCCACAATGCGGGCTCCTATCATAATGGTAAATGGGATTGCTTCAACCTACTTTGTGAAATACTTTGTGGTTGTTAAGATGAACATGTGTTGACTAGAAGAGGGAGGGATATTTCTCCAATTAGATTAAACTCCCATTGAGAAAAGACCACAACAAGTGGATGGGTTGTAGTGCTTATGAAGGTACGTGTGATAAGTTAGCATGATGCTAACACTTTATGCACCTTTTGACATAAGTGCAATAGTCTTACTCCATAGTAGGCTTGTAGTATCCCATTTGAAGAATGTGCTTTGCGATGGCCATACCACTAAAATGACCACCACATGTATCATCTTGAGCTTGCAAAATGGCCCAAGTAGATTCTTGGGGCTCTAGACATCGAAGAAGAATACCATCATAACCTTTATGGTACAATATGTCCCCTATCAAGACAAATTTAATCACTTTTTTATTTGAATGTTTGTTTGGTGGTATGTGAAAAGCCCATAGGAGGGCTACCAAGCTTCACAAAATATTTGATCTGGGAGAACCAATCTTGATATTGCTCAGCTTGCACTAAATGGACTTTGTGCTCCTCTCTATAATCATTTTATGCAAATGTAAATTGAGAGAGAATCTTAAGATATATGGTTGTGACATTATCATAAGGAACTTGTAGGATCAAGGATCCCCAAGAAGCAAGTTGCAAGAAATCTTAAATTTTAGAGAATCAATCAAGGTAGGGTTCAATTTGGACCATTTTTATGCTTTGCTCTATCATGGTAGTATCTCATGATATTGTGGATTGTGAGAGTGTTTTGACATGAAGAGTGGTGACATATTCTAATGGGTTTTGTACAATTAGGTATCCTAAGGAAGTCATTCTATCCACAAAATAATTTTAAGAATGAGGGATTACCTTGATGTCATACCATTAAAACTTTACAAGCAATTTACATTGGTATATTTCTTTATCTTGATTAACGATGAGCAAAGAGTCACCAAATATTTTGATTTGCTTGATATTCATAGTGATAGCTATTTGAAGACCCAATATAAGGGATTCATTATAAATATTATTATTGGTATATGGGAAATCAAGTTTTAATGAAAGCATAAAAGGAGTCCCTTACAGTGTGAACAATGTGATTCCTACACCACCCCCTCGCTCACACTTAGAACCATCAAAGAATAATGTGAGATCAACTTTTGGTTCTTATTCTTTTGGTTCGTTTGAGTTAGATATTATGAAGATAGCATCATCTAGTAGCTCAATTGTCATAGGTCTATCATCTTGGAGAGGCACCTCTACTAGTTGGTCTATAATGAACTAACCTTTGATGGATTTTTTCCAATGAATTCCAAGTCAAAATCTATTAAGAGCATGATCCACTTTGCAATGTAACTATTATGATAAGTACGACTCATCATATACTGTAATGAGTTGCATTTAGAGATGACATAGGTCATTTGATTTATCATATGGTGATAGAGTTTCTTTGTGGTGAAAACCATTGTTGAGCAAAGTTTCTCCACATAGGTGTATCTGATATCATATGAGACCAAGGTGTGACTGATATAGTATATGGCCTAATCCTTACCTCGCTCCTTTGGGCCAACATGGTCCCTAAGGCAAAGTTAGTGGTCAAGATGTATAATAAAAATTGTGCACTAGGTTTCATAGAGGACAATACCAATGTATAATCCAAGTATTGTTTAATATCTATGAAGGCCTCTTGGTAATATTTATTCCAATGAAAAGTTACCCCTTATGTAGAAGATTATTGAAAGGTTGACATTTGTATCTTCCAATGTAAGTTTTAAAACTTCTTAATATTGGTGGGAGGAGGCATGTGTATGATAACTTCTATCTTTTATGGGTCAACTTCAATGCCTTGTTTTGAAATGATGAAGCCTAAGAGTTTTCTAGATGTGTATCTGAAAACACAATTATTAGAATTCAATCAAACATTATGCTCGATAAGGTGATCAAATATTTTCTTTAAAACATTGATATGGTCTTGATGTAATAGATATTTAGCTATAATATCATTGGCATAATCTTCAACAAGCTTATGTATGTAGTCATGAAAGGTATACATCATTACTCGCTAGTAGGTAGCACCAAAGTTCTTCAAGCCAAAGGGCATGACCTTGTAAAAAAAGGTCCCCCAAGGTATAGTGAAGGTTGTTTTAGCCTGATCCTTTGGATTAACTCATATTTGGTTGTATCCATAGAAGCCATCCATGAGAGAGAGCATTTCATGGCCTACAACCACATCTACTAGTGTATCAATGTTTGACAACAAAAATTCATCCTTAGGGCTTGCTTTATTGAGATCATGAAAATCGGTGCATATGCACACCCCCCCATTTGGTTTCCTAATAGGAACCATGTTGGACACCTCAGTCGAGGTAGTCAATGGGTTGGATGAATCCTGCATCCAAAAATTTTTATAATTCATCTTTAATCATGAGAGCAATTGTTGGATGCATCTTTCAGAGTTTTTGCTTTACTGGTTTAATTATTGGATTTAACATTAAATTATGAACCACTAGATTCGGTCCAAACTGGGCATCTCCTTGTAGGACCAAGAAAAATCATTTTTATACTTCTTTAGAAGAGATAAGAATGTTGCACGTTCTTTGGTTGAAAGACCTTTCTCCAATTTGAGGATCTAGGGATTTTTGAGATCATCACTGATATTGATGTCAACCATCTCTTCTATTAACATATGTGATCCCTCTTACAATTGATGAGGAGTAGGGATCAAGTGAATTACATCATTTGGATTGAGTTAGATACATTGTTAGTCTCAATTTCAGTTTGTAAGACATCTAAATAAGGATGCGATAAGAGATGGAATGGTTGCAACATGTCCTCAACAGGGAGAAACTTAGATGACGATGGTTAAAGGGTAGTGTGATCAAAATGAATAGCCTCAAGATTGAGAGGTAATGATTTGGAAGGGTCACTGGGATAATGGAGTGGAGTGGTGAGATCAATGGAGATCATATTGATGGTTGGCAGATAATCTCCATACTGTGGGAATATACGATTGAAAATGGGTGGACACAAATTTTTAGGAGGTGGTTGAGGTAGAATTGGCATGATGGTAGGTGCCCTATAAGGAGCACATGCAATAGTATCCTTAGGTGGGATAATTTTATGCCATAGGGGGAGCAATAATCTCAAAAAGAAAATAAGATATAATTCATCTAAATCATTGAGAGCCTCAATAGGGGTAAATTAATAATTTGAGCTAAAAGAGGTGATGGAAGTGATCTCCTAACCATATTTTGATCCCTAGTCATGCTCAAGCCTCTAATCATCTCCTAAATCATAATCATATTTTGACTCATGATCTGACTTGTAGAGTCAGCAATAGATAAAGTAGTAATGTGTAAATGATCGCTAAGTAGGTGAGTATTACCAAGATTAGTATACTCATTACCATCAATGTCTCCCTCGAAGCCTAAGTTAAGCTATTGTAGGAAGTCAGCAAGGAGCTCATCAGGTAAGCACATATGATATCCCCAACTTGCTTTATTTGTGGGAAGTTGATATTGTGGTTCTACAGGTATCTGAGTATCTTGTTCATATCATCCTAATTTATTTCCATGCTAATGAAATCAATGGAAATATCACATAGCAAAGGATGGACTTGACATGTAATCGATGTTAGCTTGAAACAACTCCATATATTCAAGTTGTAAAGGTACATCTGTACTGATATCAATGCCACCATAGATGAAATTGGTTTACCTTGGATAAGATCCAAGGGGGACAATGGTGCTTATAGGTAACAATATGTTGCATGGGTGACCAAAATCCCTAATTAACTCTATGCGAGGGGTGAATGTAACATCTTGTACTACATATTAACCCAAACTCAGGTTAGTCATATGAATGTTGATCTACAAGGGAGGAGAAGATGAGGATGGAGATAAAGATGTGGATGATGATGGTTTTTCTTCTATGGGAGTGATATGAGGAGTTGTTGTTGAAATGGTGGAGATTAAAGGTATAGAAGGAAGAGTTGGAGATGGAGATTTGTAAACTGATGATGGTGGAGGTGAAGTTGATTGTATGGGCATCTTCTATGGATTTCTCATGGGAATATCAAATGAATGAGAAGGGGTCATCAAAGGAGCTGATGAGAGTGGTTTCAATGATGATGAGGGTTATGATAATGAAGGTTGCAATGATGATAAGGGTTGTGATGATGAGGATTATTGGGATGATAAAGGTATGGAAGACCTTTGTGGAAGATGTGAATATGTGGTGGGATGATTAGGTTGGATATCCAAATGAGTTGATGGTAATGTGTACTCATAAGGAAGTGAGATCAAATTGTAGAATTGGCATGATTCCAATTCAATAAGGATGCAATGCACTTGACCTTCATGTACATAGTTTATGCTTTGGTGGATAATTCAAGGTACACACTTCATATCCTAGATCTATGGTCGACCAAGCAATAAGTTATACTACATGATCCCTTCCATATTATGAAAGAGTGTGTGAGTGGTCTTCTATCCAAGTCAAATAGGAAAGACTACCATCCAATTGTGGAACATAGTGCATCATTAAAGGCTTGGAGGGTGAATGTGGATGTTGTGATATGTGAAGGTAGAAGATTAAGATGCACGAGGGTGGTTGAGGTGATAATGTTGATTGATGAGCCAATGTCGATCAAGACTCATTTGTAGGGGATATCATCCACACTAGCTACAATGTGCAAGGGAGGATCGGGTATCTTAGTAGGGATTGTCTTGATCTCATGATCATGAAAAGTTATTATAAGCTCACTATAATTTTGAACTTGCCCCACAAAATTAGAGAAGGTGTTGGGGTCTTGTGTAGGTAAGTCAATTGATTTTAGGATCTCCATAAAGGCTTCCCGATGTGGCATTGATTATTGGATTATCCCATAGATAGAGAGCCTTGTTGATGCAAATTTTAGACTTTGGGTAAGTCTCCTTCTTAAAGTTAGCACTGGTCGAGGTGGGGTAGGTATGCTTAGGTTTTGGTGTGAAGGTGCTTATGATGTGGAAGGGACATTCAAAGGGTCCACGATTGGTGTGGGTTGACTTGGATAACATCTATTTCATGTCACTATGTTGATCATCCCCACAAATCCTTGATTGGGTGGGGTAGCTTGTACCTGGTTTACCTACTTGTGTTGTTCTATTGTGGTTGCAGGTGTTGTGTTCATTCCTTGTTGGGGCAAGGGGTCTTGGTAGACTCCTATGTTTTGATTATTTGAAGCAAGAGGATTATCAATATGAATCTCCTACTTCTCGATCATATCCTGCACTATGTTTTTGAAGGCATAACATGATTGGATGTCATGTCCCTTTTATCGATGGTAGTTGTAAAATTGATCTTCCTTAAAATTCTTGGATTTTGGCTGATTTGGGTCCATTTGATGAATTTTAGGAAGAGTGATGGCTTGCACCTCACATAATCGATTAAAAATTGATGCCAAAGATTTAGGCAATGGCATGTATTGGTGAGGTGGGTGATATTGTTGATTTTGTAGTTTTTTTTATGATTGTTGCATCTATTGTGAATGATACTATGCATGGGTGGAGGTTGCACCTGATAGTTGGGTTACGAAGGTGGAGTTTGATTTGATGGCCTGAGGACACTCAAAACAACTTGATTAATTGGAGATGCCTTTGGTTGCATTTGATTCCCTTTAGAATTTTTATTTGGCCATTCCTTTTTTTGGAGCTTAATCTCTCCTTCTTGGACCTTTATGTCCTCAATGACTTTGGCCTGAGCTAGAGCCTACTCGAAAGTTCTATATTGTTGGAGTTGCAATAAAAGTGATATCAGTTTCAAGCAACTCCTTGTGAACATCTGAGTAAGTTCTATAATGGGTAAGGTGAAGGGTAATTTTGACATAATCGTTCTCCACCTATTCCCATATTCCATGACTGGCTCATCATCAAATTGATGAAGGCTAGACAAGTCAGTCATGTTTACCTTTTTCCTAATGCTAAAGGTAAAGCATTCCAGAAATGCATCCGCTAATTGCTCAAAGGTGTATATGCTATGGCATGGTAGATGATTAAACCATTCCAAAGCACTCCCAGCCAATGTTATAAGGAATGTCCTTAACATCAAGGAGTCATTATCTTGAAGATGAAAGCACATATTGATGAAGCTTGTCACGTGCTCTTGAGCATCTTCATCACCTTTGAAATTTTCGAGTTTAGGCATCTCAAAATGCTCAGGGTAGGGTGGTGATGGAACTGATGGGTGTAAAGGTTAGTTGGTAAGCTATCGTAGGGTAGGTTTCTGGTAACTTGAACCTAAGGTTTGCTTCTCTAATGAGTTGAGGTGCTCTATCAACCATTTATAGGCTTTGGGTGAGATGATGGCATTGACTCACCTTTGGCCTTGATTAGTTTGAAGATTTTATTGTGGATGAAGTGGTTGGTGAGTGTTATCAATAGGCATGTCACCATATGTCACCTCAAGATACGTATCAATTTGGTCTTGATACTCAGGTTGTTCCTCATAGGCTTCAGGGTCCTGTTGATAAGGGTATGCTTGATAGCATTCTGGAGAATGAGGTTGATGGTGATGAATGGGTGGTGGTCTAGGTTGTTGATGATGAGTTGGATTTAGGCATGGGTGAGGTGGAAGATTTAAATTTGGGCATGGTGGAAGGTTTTGACATTGTGCTTGGTGCCCTAGGTTCTATTGGACCGGTTGCCTTTGTTGCGTAGGCATGGGCAACCTTCGATGCATTTCCCATTGTAATCGATGGTCTAGGGTTGTCCTAGGTACCTAGTTTTGGTTTACTAGGTCGGTGGTGTGTGGCCTATTCATATGTGTGTGAGTGGCATGAATAGGTGTGTGTTGCACTTCACCCCCAAAGAGATCAATAACTTGTTTTCTAGGGCTACAAGAGGTTGCATTGACTTGATACTCCTATCGAAATGTGGGTTTCATATAATCAAGAGGTGCTAAAGCACACCATCCTTGACCATACTACATATCATAAGGTGTAGTAGGAGGATGAAAATCACCATCCCTAGGCCCATGAGTTGACATGACAAATGCTTGAGTTGACGTGGTGGTATTGTTATTACCTTGAGTATTGTACATGTTCAAGTGCTCATACTTATGGCTCATCCAAGGATGATCAATTGGGGTAGCTTGAATGTCCCTATCTTATTGTGGGGTGTACTCCTAATCCTGATCTAGGGGATTCATAGGTTGATTTAAGATATGAATGCATGGTAGGGACCTCCTAGATGTTTCAGCTTGGTTATGGTTATCCCTATAAAAGGTGCACAAGGTATCTTGATCAGGATAATCCATATCTTGATCATAGTCAGTACTAGTGGGTGAGTTGTGGATGTGGACACCTAGTGTTTCAGGGATCAGTGGAATGAGGGATCCCCTTTGAGCTAGGAAGATCACGTCACCACTTAGGAATGATAAGGTCCTATGGCTTAATTCAAAGAGGGTCCATGGTTCTAGGTGATGGATTGGTAGCATGAGCTTGTGAATGAGCCTGGTTACATGTTACAACCATATTCTAGGAAAATGGTGCGTAAAGAACCATGATAATGCTCTCAAGCACTTTCTAATCTATGCAAACAAAGCAAACAAACAAACAAGAAAACACTCTTTGTTTTTTATTTTGATAAATATTTTTGATTTTTTTTGGTTTTTGATTTATTTTTGTTTTTTTTTGTGTTTTTATTTTTTAGATCTTCTACTCCTAGAAGACTATGGGAAATGAAGAGAACACTACAAAAAGGTAGTTTGTGCACATCCTCTATTGAGGAATGTGACACAAACAATAAAAAGTGGCTTCCTAGGATGTTGGATATGGTTAATGGGTATCCTAAGGAAATAAAATACCTCTAGAAGAGGTTACATTATCTATTACCTTGCTATCGACCCATCTAGGCTTTCGCTTCACCCTCGTGTGAGCTTGGACATGAATGACAACTATGATTCCATAAATTATTAAGCCCTAGGAATTGGAGGGTATCTAACCTTCCTACTTTGGGATGCACCCAAAAGTAGGGGACTTTTTGGTGATGAAGTCTAAAAAGCCACTCGTGGAGGGCTACTATGGTTTGTAAAGGGGCCAATCCATGGTGGGAGATGAATGCCCATATCATGTGATTGTTGTCGATCATTGGTGATGAAATCCAACTAACTGATATTAACTTGCCTCGTGTGTGTGTGAGGGTTCATTTTAATTTTTGCAAAAGATAAATCAAAGAGCATACGGATGATCTTTCACTAAATGTAAAAAATTTACATTTGATATTCAAAAACCCTATATGAAACTCATCCTTTAAGTAGGCAATCAAGCAAGCAAACCAAACAATAATAGATAGAGGCTATCTAACATAGATATGATCATGAACAAAGGTTGTTTGAGCCTGATATAACCATAGATATAAGCTATATGGACTTGAGACAACCATAGACAGAGGTCATCTGGATTTGAGATGGCCATAGAAAGAGGTCATCTTGACCTGATATGGTTACTATCAAACCGACCTAAAGCTAAAAAGCTTATGCAATATTTGTTATAAAATGAAATTTATTTATTTTTATTTATAGGACAAAAAATAATTTATCTTTCTCTACAAAAAATAGGATAAATAAGGATAAAATGACTTACTTTGGAAGCCTAAGTTTGATGTAGTTTGTTGGTCTTATTGTTGTTCTGCTTCTACTTTAGGGTTGTCCTCACTTGAGACAGTCACAGTAAAGTGGTCATCTCGACTTGAGACGGTTGCAATACAGGGATCATCTCAACTTGAGATGGCTATGATTGTGTACCTACAAATCATCGAGACATGCAAAAATTAGTCATTTTGATTCATCAAAACAATAAATGATGAAAAAGGGAGACCCACAAGGGGTCCCACCGTGATCGCCATTTGAAAGCATGAAAACATGCATAGGGAAAAACACAAAAAAACATGATGCAAAAGAGATCAAAGTGACGATAAATCCTATTGTATTAAATCATATTGATTCTCTTGAAAAGTGTTACAATGAATCCCTCTTAGGGATTTTACCGATGATACAATATTACAATAAGGATCAAGGTATCCTTCTCATCGGATAAATTTTTTCTTTGGTGCAATCTAAAAATGTTCTTGCACCCACAACAATATTTGGAGAGTGAGTTTTCAGCAACCATTGTGTGAGAGTTGAATCTGAAAGTCTTTTGAACTATTTTATCCTGTAACCTGTATGCAAAGAAACAAACGCAATATCAATAGTATTTGTGGGGCCCACTCATATTGGACCCATCTTGATCATGAGATAAAACAAAATAAAAATAACTGAAAAGGGATTTGCATGTGATGAAAAGAAATATCTACACTAATGCCACAAATGTCATGTGTAAACGAAATGATCTAATGCTAAAAGGAACATGCAACATATAAATCTAAGCTAAGATGCACAAATGTAAAAATCAATCACCTAACCAGGGCCACCTCGAGGTGATATGGTCACTATCTATGGGTCATCTCGGGATGATACGATTGTTATCTACGAATCATCTCAGGGCGAGACGATCATTGTTGAAAACTTGTAACTTTTGCAAAACCAACCCGAATGGAGTTGGGATGATCCAAGGGTGATTTTACCAATAAATTTATCATGGGTGAGAATGTGAGCTTGTTGATTTGGATAATCTAGAGCAGTGGAGTTAATCAAGCAATGAGATGGAAGACTACCTCAAAGCTCGTGCAGTATCCCAACATAACGGTTGCGATAAAGCTTGGAGAGAGAATTTAGCAGCTCTTCATGGAGATAAGCATTCAAAAATTAGATCTCCAATGAAGGAGGAAAAGCCTCTATTTTATAGCCCTCTCAACATGCAGCCAAAGAGGGACAAGTGGCAGTTAAGGGCTACATGGTTGCCTATTTGTAGCAGAATACAAGTGGTAGGGGAATATCCACTTCCTATAGATTACCTAACATCAACAAAAAATCCACCTCCACGCTGATAGGCAGCTTATTGCACCCATTATTTTTCATGTGTGTGCGATCGTCTTGCTACAAGACGGTCCTGACTTTGAGGTCATCTCGAGTCGAGATGGTTATGACTTTGAGTTCATCTCAGGTCAAGACGATTATGAATTTAAGTTCATCTTGGGTCGATATGGTTATGACTTTGAGATCATCTCGCTATGATACAATCATACTTCCCATGGGGAAAAAGTACCTTTTGTTGGGAAAGACACCAAATGGCCCTGATACTGCCCTAGGTAGATTAGATGGGTTAGAAGGATATATTTTGGAGAGTCTCCTTGTGATTATGTATTTTAGGTGTCTACAACAAGGGGATAATGAAGAAGGGGAAGTACCACTAAATGAACCATAAAAAATATTGAACGGTAGTTTGGCCATATTGGGAGATAAACAAATTGAGTAGAAAATTAAGAAAGGAAAGTGAAAATTCTATATTAAATTGCAAAAGGAGTTGGTTTGAATAATTGTAGATGAGGATCTATTGCTAAAGAAATTTTAATCATTAAAGGACAAGGCTTTCATAGGTAGATTTATGGACCACTCCATGAAATTGAAAACTCCACGAGAATGGATCAAGTTTACCTGATTGGGTGTTCTGGGCTATATTCCTATATATCATGCAATGATGAAGGGCTAGATGGTTTTTGTCTTCCAAAAGGTAAAATATGTTATAATCATAAAAAATAAAAATGGAGTGGGGGATCAATGTTTTAAATCTAAAATTTGGACTCCTAGGTTTGATCGACACTCTGAGAGGACTAATACCCAACCTACCTGGATTAAGCTACCCTCTTTGCCCTTTAAATTCTATAATAAAAGAATGTTGCGTGATATGGGATACTCCTTGGGAGTTTTCCTTAGAGTATATACAAAAAACTTAAATTGTATCTAAAATATTATAGCTTGTATCTTAGTGGAGCTTGATCTTAGTTTAGGATTTCCAAAAAATATGGAATTTGTGTTAATAAATTAGATGTATTTATAGAAGCTTGACTACATCAACATGCCATTTTGATATAGTAATTGTCATCATTATAGTCATCTCAAGGTAAATGAAAGAGAGCAAAGGGAATGAGACTATACAAAAGGAAGTTGGAGGTTATTTTGATCTTAAAAATCTAGAGGAGGTAGTAGTAACTAAAGCATAGATAGAAGAGGAATTGGTCAAGACTCTTGACTCGCTTAAAGAAAGGTTTCTTATCATAATTATAGTCATCTCAAGGTAGATTGTGAAATGGAAGAGAGTAGAGGGAATAGGACTATACAAAAGAAAGTTGGAGGTTCTTTTGATCTTAAAAATCCATAGGATATAGTAGTAACTAAAGCATAGATAGAGGAGGACTTGGTCAAGACTCTTGACTTGCTTAAAGAAAGGTTTCTTGTCATTAATATACAGACAAAGGATAAGGAGTTATCTCTAAGATATTGCAATAGGGATGAAGGGTGGGAGGCCATACATGCGATTGACAAAGAGTATGGAGGCATTTTATCAGGTATCCATCAAAACCTAAAATGAAGGAAGGGAGAGGGTTTTTAAATACAAGGGAGATTTTATAGCCTCTTTCTATCAAGGGATTAGAACAAGTAGAGGAGAAGGGTGTGAGAATTACTAAGTTCTTTTCATCCTTAGGCATAGACATTTTAGGCCAAGGAAGCAAGCAAGGCTTAAACAACCCTAGTAGGTTCTCTTCCCCACCAATTCCTTCAAATCACTATAATACAAGTACATATTCTAGTAGATATACCCTAAGAGCCCTAAAAAAATATAAAGGAGATACTAGGTATGGTTAGGTATTAGGGGGATTGGGTCATGAGATAGGTTAATCTCAAGAGTCTACAGTAGGAAGAAAATCCAAATTAAAAATTGCACAAAAAAACATGAGATGGAAATTTCATTTGGTAAACAAATTACACATTTGGAATTCTTAGAGTAGGACAACCCAAAGGAAAAGTGAATCAATGATTATCCTTTATTTAAATTTTAAATGGATCAAGGCCCTTAAAAAAATAACCCTAAAGTGTTTGTTTAAACGTCATAAGCTAGATATAATTTGAATCCAGGAGACTATGTTGAATGTATAGAAAATATTATCCATCCTTGCCTCTCTCCTATCAAATTAGAACTTTGTAGGAATGGACTCAAATGGAAGATTAGGGGGAGATGTAATGGAATGGAATTCCTCCTTCTAGCTAGTTAAAAATGTATATATTAAGGTAAGGGTGGTTATAGACTTACATTCTATGGAGCTAGAAAAGTTGATTTTTGCGGTCGATCTGTATGGTCCTTATGGTGATAGAAGGGAGTTTTGGAAAAATTATTTATATAATACTTTCTATATATAATATAAATTATTATATAATTTTTTTTTCCAAAAATCCCTTCTACCACCATAAAGACCATACAGATCGACTGCAAAAATCAACTTTCCTATCTCCATAGAATGTAAGTTTGTAACCACCCTTGCCTTAATATAGTGGAGGGAGGGGACTTAAAATTTAGAACTAAAAGAGCATAAATATGGGGAGATAAGGTCAACATGAATCCCCTTGCTGAATTTTTCCTATAGAAAATAAAGAATGTAGGGTTGTGTGATGTAGAACCCATTAAATTAGCTCATACTCAAAGGAATCAAAGAACTGGAAGACAAGGTATTTTTTAAAATCTTGGATAGATATATAGTGTTTGAAGACCTCGTGTTTGAAGCAAAAATACTAAGGTCTTGGATAGATCAAGGTGGGGATTTTATCATTCACCGATTTTCTTTTAGTTAGAAAAAGATCAAGAGAAACCAATAGGTCCTTTCAAGTTCAATGCTATTTGGTTGGAAGATGAGGAATTTATAAATTTAGTAAAATATTAGTGGAGACATATTGACCCAATAATAGAAGAGACAACTATGTTTTATTTTTCTAAAATTATGAGGAGAAGAAAATCTGCTCCAATTGAATGAGCCAAAGATTTAAAGATAGTTGACATAGAATCTAAATTAAATTAGTTATATAGTCATGAAGGCAATGAGTTTTTTTAGACAAGGATAATTTTTAGGTCAAGGAGTTGGAAAAAAAGAGAGGGAATTGATAGAATGAGAATATGCAAAGTGGATGATGAAAAGTAGAGCATTTTAGTTGGATTAAGGCGATGAGAATACAAAATTATTTCAAAAGCATACAAAACAAAACAAAAATGATAAATACCATTTGCAATATGAAAAGGGAGGATGGAAGAAATATGAGAAGGTTCTAAGATATAGCTGGATTTGGAGTATCATAGTTTAACAAAATTTATCAAGAACCCAACGGAGAAAAAATAGAAGAAACCATTAAGCTAACACTTTATCTACCTAAGATGATCAATAACAAAGTCAAAGAGGTTTTGATGATAGAAATTATTAAGGATAATCTACAAACAATAGTTAAATCTTTTTATAAAGGGAAGAATCCAAGACTATATGGTTGGCCTGTTGATTTTTATGTGGGTTTTTATGAACTATTGGAAGAAGACCTTTTAAATATGGTTGAGGAATCAAGGACTTCTAAGTAGGTACTCAAGTCTATCAATACAAATTTTCTGGTCTTGATTCCTAAGAAGGATAACCCATAATCCTTTGGGGAGTATAAGCCTATATTCTCATGTAATACTTTCTACAAAATCATCTCTAAGATTATTGGTAGAAGGTTAAAAGGGGATTTTTAGACATCCTCTTAGAATTACAATTTGGTTTCTTGAGTAAAAGACAAATCCATGAAGCTATTGGTGTTGCTAAGGAAGCACATCATTTAGTCAAATCAAGGAAGTAGCAAGCAATCATAATTAAACATGATTTGGCAAAAGCTTTTAATAGGGTAAGCTAGATATACACTAGGCTCATATTAATTCATACTTTTTATAGTATGCCCTTTGTAAATTGGGTAATGGTATGTATTAATTTTATTTTCTTTGTTATCTTAAGTAATGGTTTAGTTATAGTTTCTTCAAGCCTTCCAAAAAGTTGACATAGGGATGCGCCCTATCACCCCTATTATTATTTCTTATGGCTGAAGGTCTAAGCATAATGATTAAGGAATAGAAAATACTTGGCATGATCAAAGGCATTAAAATGGATAACTCTTTGGTTGGAATTCACTTACTATTTGTAGATGATATACTCCTATTTGTTAATGGCACCTTAAGATAAGCACTAAAATATAAAGAATTGTTACATCTATATTATGTTGTTATAAGAATGAAAATAAACCTCCAAAAGGTTGATATAGCTTTTGCCTTTTAACAACCTACAATCAGGACAAGAATAAGCAGTGATAACGATTTATGACTTCAATCTAATTGAGTTTGGCAAATGGTTAAAATATTTAGGGTATAGGCTAAAGTCAATTTATTATTAAAAATAGGCTTGGATTTGGTTATAAAATGAAGAGGAAAAAATGGTAGCTTCATGGTAAAATAGACGGTTATCATTGGGAGGTCATTTAACATTGGTGAAATTGATTTTGGAGGTCATTTTAGTATATTGGAACTCTATGACTTATATTCTTGTAAAAATAGTGGAAAAATAAGGAAGAAATGCTTCCATTTCCTTTGGATAGGAAGAAGGATGCAACGGATTTGGTTAAATTTAGTAATATTGCTAAATCAATAAGAGGATGGAGGCTTATGAATATACATAAGTTTGGGAAAGCACTACATACCAAGAGTATTTGGAGACTAATGATAACTGGTAAAGGATTTTGTCATGAGGTTATTACAAAGAATTATCTGGGTTCCATATCCTTTGAAAAGTAGATTAGACTTCTTACTAAGTTAGTAATTGATACTACTATCATTTAAAAAGCATTAGTGAAGGTTTTTCCTTTAGTGGGCATTTTTTGATTTGGAGAATAAGAAATGGTAAAAAAGTAAGACTAGGAAAAGACCCCTGGCTAGGGAGTAAAGGAGATTAACAACTATATCAAAAATAATAGAACATCTAAATAAACAGGGGCTTAAGATATTCACAGATGTAGCCTTCATGGAATTAAACGTGGCTTTCAGTAGAAGAATTATTTTTGGAAGGAAATAAAACAAAGGAATAGATCAATTATACAAGGGCTTTTATAAGATTGAGATAAGAAGAAGACTCTTTAGTATGGTCAAAGAACCCAAGGAGTAGACAATTTATAGCTAAGGAAGGATACAAGGCAATATTTGAAGATAAATTATGAGGTCCTTTGGTGATGAAGTTGGATTTGGAAGGTGAAAGTGTTGGAATATATTACATCATTTGGTTCTTTACTAATGTACCTTCATGGGTACATATTTAGATTAGGATTATATTAGGAGATAAATAGTTTATTAGAGTAATTTAATAAATGCACAAGTGTTAGAATGTGCAATGATGTAAATGTGCATGTAGTCCACATGTACATGAGTCTTAGGGTTGAGTGAGAGGTAAGGAATCTATCTTTCTATATAAAGGCCTCATTATGAGTGTTTGTGAGAGAGTTTTGGAGTGCATAGGTTTGAGTAGTAGTAGTCACAATGTAGCTCCATTTTGATATCATGGAGGAGTTGTAAACTCCATGAGAGGAGCATTGTAATTTTCATGAGCTTTCTTATATGAGCATTTCTAGAGCTTTGTATCAAGTTTTCTATCATATTTTCATGCATGTTAAGTTTCCTTTATCATAGTTATAATATTGCATGCTTATTTTTATACTTGTGATCACATTTCCTTTAAGTTTAAGGCTCCAAAATCTAATAGTGGTATCAGAGCCATGGTGGATCAAAGGAAATCACAAAGTGATCACCATTGCTATTGTTGAGTATTTGCAAACCAGATCAGCCATAGTGCGTCGCTGCATGCAAATACCATCACAATAGATTTTTGATAGAAGTAGCTCTAGGTAGAATAATAGAAAATAGAGAAATCCACATGATTGATTTGGCTAGAGTTTTTCCACAGAGTTGCAAAAACTTGTGAAGACTAGAACTCAACATTGCATCCACTAGATTGGCAATCCAACTAGTGAAGATTATTTTCTTTAGAGTCATAGGAATTTTTATTATCTCTAATATTTCATTGCAAGAGAGAAAAGAAGTTTTCAGGAAAACCATTGGGTTACTATCATCTAAGTTTTTCTTGTTGCAAAAAATTAACTCTTAGAAGTTGGGAAGCTTCCTACAATAGATAGAGAAGAACTCCATCTTCATTGCCTGAAGGTCGATGTTACTTTCCTCATGTAGGGATTAATTCTTTGTTGCAAAAAAATAAGGATTGAAGATTTGGAGGCCTAAGGAGAAAGGTCCCATTGAGATATTTGTATATTGAAGACTCCTAGTTGAAATATTGAGGAGAAGATCTAGTGGCCAAGGAAGCCACATTGAAGATTACAAATCTAGGAAGGAGGTCCTAGAAAGAAGACCCCATTGAAGATTGAAGAGACTCAAGGAGAAGAGTCCTAGCAAATATTGGAGATTGGTGATCTCCATTGAAGACTAAAAACTTCACATTGAAGAAGAGGTCCATTGAAGGCCCTATTGAAGAACTTTCATATTGGAATATTGAGCATTGAGAAGAACTAACAAAAGTTCTATTGCAGATTTCAGTAGTAGCAGATTCAGGAGATCCTAGGAGAAGATCTCACTATGAAACTTCCATAGTTGAAGATTGAAGAGGCCAAGGAAGGTCTCATTGAAGATTTTGAAGCTGCAAGATTGAGGACCTTGGAGAGGTCTCAAGGAGAAACAAGAAGAAGGCTTGGTGAGCCTCATTGAAGGAGTTCCTAGAAGAACTCATTGGAGAAATTACTACCAAGGAAGAAGCTAAGGAATTGGGACAATCATCACCATCCGACGACAAGCCCAAAGGAGAAGGTTTGGCAAGAAGATTGTCAAATCACAAGGTAGTATGGAATAGATCTCAAGATTGACAAGATTGTTTGAGGAGGAGATCTACTTTGAAGTCAGAATTCGACAAGAGAAAGGAGATAGAAAAACCACCAAATATGAGAGATTTGGGGGCCATCATTGAAGGGTTCTTGAGTGAACATCTCAACTACGATTTGGGGGAGGATCCTACCAAATTTTTGGGATTCAAGGATAGATTTTCAGTGAAGGTATTGACTGCTTTACAATCTGAATTTTTTTAGATTTGAGGACAGAAAAAGGCAGCAATTTGGGCAGCGTTAGTGGTTGCTAAAGATCAGATTTTAGAGGTACATTCTGAAGGAGCATTTAAGCCACCAAGTTACAGTATTGGGCAGCATATTAGTCAAGTATTGAAGCTGCAAAAAGGTGAGCAAGTGAGCTGTTTTGGACAGCCTAGAAGAGCTGCAATAACATCTACAAAAGGCAGCAAATTGAGGTGAGTTGAATCACCATCATCATCATCATCATCTACAAGGAAAAAGGTATGCAACAAAAAGGTGCAAAATTTCATTAGTTGAGCTTTTTATATTTGGATTTCTATTAAAGTTTTAAAGCACCAATTACAAAGTTTAAAGGTTGCATCAAAAGTTTCATTTCAAGTCTTCAAAAGTAGTGCAGAAGTTATAGTTTACAAGGATCAAACCTGCACATAGAAGAAAATAGAAGTTAGGTATATTTTGAGAGAAAGAAACGTATCAACATTCTATTGCTTATTCTAATCAAAAGAAGACTATAAATTTGCATAAATCTATAGTGCAAATATTTTATTGAGAAGCTTGGATTTGAAAGAGAAAGAATAGCCAAGCAAGGAAGATATTGCCAAAGATTAAAGGCAATAATAATATCAGTTTTATCTCAACCAAAACAGTGAGTTAAAGGTAGATTTCACAAGAGCTCTTTTGAAGAAGGAAAAGGCAGTTTACTTGTAGAATATTGTGGCAAAGGAGTAGCCACCAAAAAGGTTAAGTATTACCTCCAAAATTTGGAGAAGAAAGTCAGCATATTAAGGCAAAAGAAAATCTTGAAAGGGAGAAGAAAATCCAAGTCTAAGGTGCAATCGAAGGCCACATTTCCAAAAGGATTATTTGGGCAGATTTGAAGAGGAGTAAAAATAGTTTTTGAAAGCTATCTTGGACAACACAATCAAATAGCAAAACCATCCAATTGAAGCCTATAGTTTGAGTGAGTTAAAGGCTCATCTTACAAGCACAAGGGGCAGTCATAATCTATGTATAAGAGTCATCCAAAAAGGACTCTACAAGCGTGGTTAAGAGGCAGATTGGACAACAATAGAGAAACATAGCAAGGTCTCCAAGTGGACATCCTACAACATCCTAAAAGAAAGCCTCGATAAGCATTAGGAAGAGCCATCCAAAGGCTCAAAAATCTAGTTATCTAAGGTGTCTAAAGACACCCAATGAAGCACCACTACCATCGGAGTTATCGCCTACGCGGAGCACAAAAATCAGACCTGCAAAAGAGCCAATACAAGTGAAAGAATACAAGGATAGAGCAGACGTCATATTGCAAATGATTTATCATCACCAAGGAGGAGCGATTACCATTGAAGCAAGATGGAAAAGGATAGGTATTGACATCCAATAGCACCATTGAAGATAGCCTGAGTATTCTACCCAAGGAGAAGACGTAGACAACAAGAAATATTACCAAGGAGTGAGCGTTGGAAAAGCACCGAAAAGGAAATTGGACAAGTCCAAAGCAGTTGAAAAGAAGACAAAAATCCATCACCACGTGGAAGGAGTGGTTTCATGCACTTTGGAGGAAGAGTGCCACATTGAAGAGCAAGTTTGAGCACCCAAAATTATATCATAACGTCTCATATTTGAAATTCCAGCAAAGATAAGTGAAATGAGCACTCAACATTAGTGAAAAATATGAAAACAACATTGATAATGCTCCATATATGAGTACCCAACATGGAGAAAGAAAGTAGAAGCATTGATAATAGGCAACAATCACCAAAAGGGAAGGAATCAAGCACCACATGTCATAGGCATTGGGAGGAGGTGCAATAAGAACCATTTTCAAGAAGATAGAAAAGACAAGTGCCACTTGGCACTTCCATTCCATAATACACCAAGTTTAAGAAGGTGCCCACGTACGTAGCCTTTGGAAGAACAAAAGAGCATTGAAAGCAAGTAGAAAGTCATTGTTTTGAAGAGCACGTAGAGTGATAGGGAAACCAACAAAGGAGACACGATTACTCATCAGAGAAGGATGAGCTTTGATGTGAGTTCAAGGTACATACAACACATGTAACAGTCAAGGGAAAAGAGTGAGTTTACAACACATATTCAGTGAGCATTCGGTTGGAGAAAGGAAGACAAACCAACCTATCTACAAGAAGGAGAAAGTGCACAAGCAAGGTGAAGAGTAACAAGAGTAATCAACCTTGCAAACAACATACATTCCAAGCAACTTGCAAACCAGAATCAAGCATCAAGAAGGTGAGAAATATTCGTAGTCATATTGCAAGTTTGATATCAAGTGCATTATATATTCTAGAGATATTAGTAATAGGAGTAATAAGGTGTTAAAAGGAATCTCTAGAGAAGATATTGGTTATATGAAAGAAAGGATTAAAACTAGAAGCATTTAAACTATTTCCATTGCTTCAAGAACATTTGCAAACATTAAAAACACAAGGAGATATAAGGATTAGAAAAATCTAGTTTGCAAATACTTAGTATTTCTAAAACTTCTAATTAGGGAGATATAAGGAATCCTACTTCAATTGAATTTCTAAAAGTTTAGAAACCTATCATTGCATTAAATCATAGTTGAAGAGATTAAGATATTGAGTGCATAAAAATTATAGTTGGAAGATTGATTTAGAAGGACATAGACAATCCAACTAAAGATATTGAACTCCAATATTTGAAATTGCATTTCAAAAGCTTTCTAGAAGAAGAGATAAATAGTTATAGAAGATACTACAAGTTGAACATTATTTGAAAAATTATTATCTCAAATATTAGGAAAAGTCTTTCCAAGATTGATCCTACATAAAGAAGAACAATTAAATATTCTATTCGAGAGACACAAGGATGTCTACTCAAAAGGACATATTAAAAAATGCAATTAGAAAGAAAATTCCAATGTGGTTTAAAGATAAACTTGACTCAATAGAAAGCATGATTATTAAGTCAGAGAAAGATGAAGTTAACAAAGAAGAATCAATTGAACATAGAACTGAATGTTTGACAAAAGTCTATCCTTCAAAAACATCATCCAATGAGACAGTAAAAGATAACATCAATATCCAAAAGAATAAAATAGAGGATCTCATGCAGATTTATGGAAAAGGAAAAGAAGGAATAGCTACAATTATTCACACATGGTTTAATCAGTTCATCAAAGAAATTGATAAACATGATATTCCTAAAACTAATGATAAGGAAATGGAGATACATTTACTCTGCACTCATTGTAACAAACTTGGTCATGGGAAGGAAGATTGCTGGAGTTTACACCCATGTAAATATTGCGAAGAAAAATCTCATTCATCTTGTTTTTGTTATTACAAAGATAAATACTATAAAAAATTTGAAGAAAATTTAATATTCAGATTACATTGCTTTCTTCAAGTTCTTATTTTAGAAATATCTATTGATGACAAATTCAAGCTTGATATTTTTGAAGATCAAAGATACAAGTCATACAAAAAACCAAAGGAAAGAAAAGAAAACAATCATGATCCTCTCATGCCTTACAAGATTATCAGATCTTTAGTTCATCAGGGATATCCAAAAGATTTCAAGAATTTCACCAAGCATTCAAGATCAAAGGAAACAGGAAAAAATCACATAAAGACAGAAGCAATGGAAGGAAAAGAACTTCATCAAGATGAAGACTATACAAGAGTCAAAGATCCATATTGAAGACTAAAGTCTTCAAAAACCAAATAATGTAATACAAGGGGGTGTTGGAATATATTACATCATTTGGTTCTTTACTAATGTACCTTCATGGGTACATATTTATATTAGGATTATATTAGGAGATAAATAGTTTATTAGAGTAATTTAATAAATGCACAAGTGTTAGAATGTGCAATGATGTAAATGTGCATGTAGTCCACATGTACATGAGTCTTAGGGTTGAGTGAGAGGCAAGGAATCTATCTTTCTATATAAAGGCCTCATTGTGAGTGTTTGTGAGAGAGTTTTGGAGTGCATAGGTTTGAGTAGTAGTAGTCACAATGTAGCTCCATTTTGATATCATGGAGGAGTTGTAAACTCCATGAGAGGAGCATTGTAATTTTCATGAGCTTTCTTATATGAGTATTTCTAGAGCTTTGTATCAAGTTTTCTATCATATTTTCATGCATGTTAAGTTTCCTTTATCATAGTTATAATATTGCATGCTTATTTTTATACTTGTGATCACATTTCCTATTAGTGTAAGGTTCCAAAAGCTAACAAAAAGCACCCTTGAAAATCATTTTTTTTTCTCGATTAGCGTTAGCTAAGAAGGCATTGACATTAAATGTTTTGCAAAAGAGGTCCTAGTAGGGTCTAAGTCAATGCAACCTATGTAAAAGGGAAGAAGAAACAATGGATCACCTATTAGTTCATTGTGATTTCTTGAGATTTCACTGTGAAGAAACCATGACCCCTCGTAAAGCCGGGAGCTATGCTTATCAATAGGGAATTTAACACACATCCACCCCTTCACATTCTCGTCCATGCCACGGTTTGAACCTTGGACCTCTCAAATAAGACCCAAAACGTGAACCATTGCAGTCCCCTCGAGGCAATATATATATATATATATATATATATATATATATATATATATATATATATATATATATATATTTGGAGTAATACTTCTTATACACATCCGTCGTGGGGATTGAACCCGGGTCACATCACCGATAATGTGGGGCATATATATTTTTATATGTTAAACTTGATAGCAGACTTATTTCCTTTAATTTTTAATCTAAAAATACATGAATGATTTCTTTTCCTAGTGCTTTTAGCGACGTAAAAGGTTTAAAATGAATGTGGCATGGTGGTTATAAGGGTGGACAGCACGAAGGACTGTGTGGTGGTTTAAGGGGCAGACAATGCAAAATACTGTGACAGCCATAAAAGCTGGACAACCTACTCGGATTTGTGGTGGCTACCGATTCCACCATGAAAAAAATACATGAATAATATAAAAATTAAAATTTTAGTGTAAAATATGATAAAGAACTTACACTTTTAACTTTCAAGAATATTAAGTAAATGTAAAATGTGATAAAAACTTACACTTATAACTTTCAAGAATATTAAGTAAATGCAATAAAAGATATGTATTTAACCTTTTAACTTAGTATAATAAAAAACTTAATGCAATATTTATAAATGTAATAAAAGAATTGTACATCTAAAATTATAAATTTATTGCTCCCGAGGGTTAGGTGGATTTGTAAGTGCTTATTCGGACATGCACTTACCAAGAAGATACCCAGGTTCAAACCTTGGGGTTAGCCTATTTGCAAAGGTAGTAGTCTGATCTGAATCCTTTGAGTGCACACCAGATCGATGATAACAATACGAATCTTGAGCGCAACCAACGGTCCCCTTCACACTCGATCAACAATAACGAGGTGAAATAGGTTTGGTAGAAATAACCCCTATGGTTTGAACCCTAAGTTTGTTAGTTACTAAAAATAATGTGGTTGTGACCAACTCTCCTATCTAACAAAAAAAATTCATTAACCTCTCAAGTGTTATTTTTTTTTTTTTTTTTTGAAAAATTTGAAAAAAACTTGTATTAAAACATTGATCAGTTACAATTGGGATAAGATACATCCCAGTCGAAAACAATGAAAGCACATGATTACAAGAGAAGAGGAAGATTTGCACTGGATCCAAATCTCTTGAACCAATACCAAGCTAGCTGAGAGAGCTGATAGGTCAGATACAACAACTTATCGCGAAAACACGAAGCAAACACCAACTTCACCTCTGTCCGCGAAAAAGCTACAAGTCACGAAATCGCGACACAAGACACCTCTGACCGCAAAAAAGTCAACCTGTCGCGAAATCGCGACAAAAATCCAACCTTGGCCGCGACGGAGCAACATGTCGCGATATCGCGACAAAAATCCAGCAACAGCCACAACGACGCAACATGTCGCGAAATCGCGACAACTTTCCTCCCTTGGCCGCGATGGCGTAACATGTCGCGATATCGCGACAATTTTCCTCCCTTGGCCATGCCGGCGCAACATGTCGTGATATCGCGACAACTTTCCCTCGACGGCAACGATGGCGCAACATGTCGCGAAATCGCGACAACTTTCCTCCCTTGGCGACGGCGCAACATGTCGCGAAATCGTGACAACTTTCTCTAGCAGCAGTGACGACAACATGTCGTGATATCGTGATAGTTTTTCTCCAATGGTCGCGATGGCGCAACAGGTCACGAAATTGCGACAAAAACCATACTTAGATTTTTCATTGATCATTTGTCTTAAGGATCTTTCAATGAAAACTTTCCCCTCGACGGCACGAGGCGCGGTTCATGTCGCGATGCGACAACTTCCCGATCTGTCCTCATGCAACTTTCCTCCTCGCGACGACACAACATGTCGCGATATCGCGACAACTTTCCTCCCTTGGCCGAACGGTGCAACATGTCACGAAATCGCGACAACTTTTCTCTAGTAGCCGCGACAACATGTCGCGATATCGCGACAGCTTTTCCTCCAATGGCCGCGATGGCGCAACAGGTCGCGAAATCATGACAAAAACCATACTTAGCTTTTTCATTGATCATTTGTCTTAAGGATCTTTCAACGACAACTTTCCCCTCGACGGCAGCGACGATGCAACATGTCGCGATATCGCGACAACTTTCCTCCCTTGGCCACGACGGCGCAACATGTCGCGATATCGCGACAACTTTTCCTCGACGGTCGCAACGGCGCAACATGTCACGATATTGCGCGACAATTTTCCCGCAATGGTCGCGACAAGCAACATGTCGCGATATCGCGACAACTTTTCTCCAGCAACCGCGATGACACAACATGTCGCGATATCGCGACAGCTTTTCGCCAATGGCCGCGATGGCGCAACAGGTCACGAAATCGCGACAAAAACCATACTTAGCTTTTTCATTGATCATTGTCTCAAGGATCTTTCAAGGCCCTGCCTAATCACCTCATCTGCAATAGGCATGTCACTGTGCAGCTGCACCCCTACCTCTTTCGTAGCACCCATCTTAGCCAGGAAATCGGCCGCTTTGTTGAAATCTCTGCTCACATATACAGGAATCACATCATCTAATTCCCTCCATAATTTCTTGATTTGAGAGACCAAAATCCTCAACCTCCAAGCGTTCAATGAAAAGTTCCTCATGCAGTCTAGAGCTCCAACCAGAATTTGAGAATCAGATTCAAGAATTATCCTCCTGTGACCCTGAGTAATCGCCCAAATAGAGGCAGATTTGATAGCAATGGCTTCTGCTTCATTATTTGTGGCTCTACCCAAACCCTGCAGTTCCCAATAAAGCACTGATCCCTCATGATTCCGGCAGACCACGCCAATACCGGCGCTACCCGGATTGCCCTTTGCAGCTCCATCAGTATTGATTTTAATCCAGCCTTCTGGGGGTGATTTCCAACTGGTTCTGTTTTGTCCCTCTCTCTGGTCAACTCCCTCTTCCATTGGCCCAGGAACAACCCGAGTTTCCTCTTTAGCGTAGACGACAACAGTTTCGGTGACTTTGCTCCAGATGACCTGCCAAACTCCATCTAGCGAGGAAAAGGTTTCTCTAAAAATTCTAGCGTTTCTCTCCAACCACACTTGCCACCAAATGAAGTTTAAACCAAGCTCCCACCCAATTTGAAGAGCTTTGGATGTAAATCTACCCCGCTTCCATCTTTCCCAAATATTAGTCCGATTCATGTCACCATTAACCTCGGATTTTATAATGAGAGAGCCAGCGCTTCCAAATCTGACGCATGAAAGGGCACTCAAACATCAGGTGATCAGTTGTTTCTTCGTTCTTATGGCATAAAACACATTGAGAAGGGCCGATGATTCCTCTACATCTGAGATTGTCAAAAGTGAGAATACCATTGTGCATAAACTGCCAAGCAAAAAAGTTTACTTTCGGCCAACCCTTAGAGTGCCAAATCTTTCGCCAATCCTCAACCGAAAAAGAATGGGGGGAGGGTCTGGGAGGATCTTGTCATATCCGTCCTTCACTGTATAAACACCAAGGCTCCCATAGCCCCAAGCTAATTCATCCTCCTCGTCTCTCCCTGTGAGAAACCTTTCTCTCAAGATTTTGGATAAGATGGGTGCCAACTCCGGGGGATAGGAATTGGCCACTCCTCCAACCTCTTAAACTTCTTAAACCTATACTCCCCAACTGAGAAGTGTTGAAATAACTTTCAATGTGGACCCAACCCATGATTTCTATGGCAGATTTTATTGGAAGTAACTCGGGGAACTCAACAATGATGGGTGGATACTGATCCCAAGAATCAGTCCAAAAACGGGCCTTCTCCCCTCTCCCCACTTTCCAAAATAGCTGATCTTTAATAACCTGAGATCCTAGCTTGAGAGCCTGCCACACTAAGGATCCAGTACCATCCAGAGGGAAACGGCCCACCTCATTGGGGTTAACTTGACCCAAATATTTACTCGTGAGAATTCTACTGAATAAGGAAGTTGGTTGGGAAATCCACCTCCAGTACAACTTTCCAGCCAAGGCTTGATTATTTAACTTGGATCCTCTCAGTCCCAATCCACCTTTTACCTTGGGCTGAGTGACTTTATCCCAACCCACTAAGGCCCACTTTCTTTTTCCGTTAGCTCCTTCCCACAAAAACTTCCTAGCCATCCTGTCCAACTCTTTCCATATTGTAAGCGGGGCAACCAGGATAGAAAATTTGTAGATTGGCATGGCTTGAATGACAGATCGTAAGAACGTTAATCTGCCACCATAACTTAACCACTTGTGAGACCAATGATTAATTCTGTCCTTGATACACTCCAACATATTCCTCCAAGTGTCTAATTTTAGCCTCTTGAAGTGCAAGGGGATACCCAAGTAAACCACAGGGAGAGAAGTCCTAGTGAATCCCAGGATTTCTAAAATTCTGTTCGAAGCCTCGTGCTCCGCATTAAAAAAGACCACTTTGGATTTCTTGTCATTAATGACCTATTGAGTAGCCCTAAGATAGACATTAAGAGTATCTCTAATCGTTCTAGCTTCCCTGATGTTGGCTACTCCCATAAAACCAGTGTCATCCACAAACCGCAGGTGCGATACAACTTCATCCCCCACCCTAATACCCAATAATCTGCCTTGTTGTCTTCTCCTCGTTAAAATTCTGCCAAGACCTTCAGCCGTAATGAGAAAAAGATAAGGGGAACAGGGATCCCCTCGGCGCAGACCCCGAGAAGCTCCAAAAGGTTGCGAAGGAAGGCCCTTGATAAGCACAGAGTAAGTCGAGGAAGAGACACAACTCATAATCCACTCAATCCAACCTTGAGAGAAGCTGAAGGCTGCCATCATTTTAGCCAGGAGGCTCCATTCAACCCTATCATAAGCCTTTGACATATCCAATTTAATGAACATCCCTTTATTACCAAAAGTGTGCATTGAATGGATTGCTTCCTGGGCCACAACCACCCCATCCAAAATCTGTCGTCCCTCAACAAAGCCTCCTTGCTCAGAGGAGATAATGTTGTGAAGAAGAGGTTTTAGGCGCTCACCCATTACCTTTGTGAGTATTTTGTATACCACATTACATAAGGCAATAGGCCTATAATCTGAAATATGAACCCCCTCCTCCCCTTTTGGAATCAAGGTAATGAACGTGTGGTTTATAGCTTTAAGCATTCTCTTATTTTCTCTGGATTCTTCAACAACAACCCTTACATCTTCCTCTAAGCAGTCCCGAAAGCCTGAAAGAACTCAATTGGGAAGCCATCTGGACCAGGAGTTTTACCAAGTGCTCATTCCAAAGACCATAGTTTTCAATTCATCCCTATCAATGGGTTTAAGGAGGGCCTGATTTTCATCCTCCGAAATAATAGCGTGTATGATAGAAATAACTTCATTTTGGGCCTCTACATCTTGAACCACACTTTCCTTAAAAAGCTTTGAAAAATAATCCATAGCATGGGAATGAATACCCGGAAGAGTATCAAAGGAATGACCGTTCTCATCTTGAAGGGCCTCCATCTTATTCATCTGTCTTCGAGCACAAGCAGTTCGATGAAAGAATTTTGTATTTCTATCCCCTTCTAATAACCAGGAAGTTCTTGCTCTCTGTTTCCAATAGATCTCCTCCTGGTTGTCAATGTCCTCAACCGCAGAACGCAAGGCATCATCCTCAACTTTGAGCTGATCAGTTATTACTCCTCTAAACTATTTTTGGACCTCATCCCAGTGGGCCACCAACGGAGCTCTTTGGGTCCGGAAGTTAGATTTATTAGAACGCCTCCAATACTTCAACTAAGATTTGACATATTGAAGTTGTTTGTGGATTCTAAACATAGCTCTCCCATAAGTCAGGCGGCCCTCTTCCCACCACTGTGGAATTTTCTCCCGAAGTTCTTCTTCTTAAGCCAAAAATTCTCAAATCTGAAAGGTTTGTGATGGATCCCCATCCTAGTCCCGCTTTCCAACAGAATAGGACAGTGATCAGAAATAGGGCCTACCAAAATCTAAAAATTGATATTCCATTTTACAAACACCTCCTCTGAAAGCAAAAAGCGATCTAGCTTCACCTTCCTACTATGGGGCTCCCGCCTTTTATTAGTCCAAGTGAAGTTATTGCCAGGACATTTAATGTCCACTAAGTGCAAAGCCTGGACTTGAGCAATCATGAACCGGTCCCTCGGATCCAAAAGAGGTGATCCCCCTTCCCGGTCTCTAGAAGATAATTTAGCGTTAAAGTCCCCCGCTATAATCCAGTCTATATCTTCCCTTGATGCTCGCATGTCATGCACAGCCTTCCACGGCTGCCGTTGACCCTCTAGAGTTTGAGAACCATAAAAGTTAGTGACAAGAATGAATTCTGCAGAGACATTATTCCTAAACAGGGAAGTGAGAACACCCCTCCAGGCAAGGTGTTCTATTGCAGACCATTCCAGAGAGTTCCACAGAGTAACAATCCCCCCCGAGGCACCTTGGGCAGCCACATCCATATGACCAGCACCCCTCCAAATTATGTTGATCTGTTTTAGACATAAGATCCAAAGACATCTTGGTCTCTTGTAAAAGCAAAAAATCAGTATTGCTATGCTCTAATAATCTTTGAACAGCAGATTGATGGGTTCTACTGTTTAAACCCCTCACATTCCAAGATTGTATAATCATGGGTTACCCTGGGAGCAATAAGAGTCAATTGTCCTCACCAATCCTCCCATGATCAATTTGTCTCCCTGGGCGCTAGCAGCCTCCTTATTGGATCTTCTACCGACTCCCCGAGAATTACTATTTTTGGATCTTTTTTCTATCCGGGTTATCCCCAAAGATGGCCTTTCCCTATTTTTCTCTCGCCATCCCCATGCGAACATCCCGAGAAACTGTCTCGCTCCCGGTTATGGACTACTAAGGCACCGTAACACACCGGTCGTGATACCTCAAAGGGATCAACTATCTGCTGAATGACAGGAGAAGATGAGAGGGGGAGTTGCCCAAGAACAACAGAGGTTTCCTTGAAACCCTCCAAGCCCTCCATAGAGTGATCCTCATCATCAACCAATGACTTAAAAATCTCATACCTATTAGCAGGCCTGAGATGAGATTGCTCCTTTCCCTTCTCTTTCTTTGTCCGTATTTTTCTTCTGGGCTGTTCAAAACCCTCTCTCTGAACTTCCTGGCCCTGATTGGTGCTAATAGGATCTTTATTGGGTGCAGCCTTATCCTCTTTAGGCGAGTTTGGCACTCCTGAGGAGGCCTCCATATTGGCATTCATATTAAGAGGACAGAAACGGGCCAAATGTCCATGCTTGTGGCAAACCCAACATCTAAAGGGTAGGGCCTCATAGTCCAATCGTTGAATCCAGGAAAGACCCGCCAGCTCAATTTCCAACTCTGCCGGCAAAGGCCGGCTCGGATTCATCTCCACACATATTCGAGCATACACCGCCATGCTCCCTTCAATAGTATCTCTGGCAACACCCGGATGTCTACCAATCGAATTGCCAATCATTGCCAGTACCTGCTCACCCTAGAATTCCATTGGAAGAGCATATAATCGAATCCACACTGGGACAGCAGTAGGTTCAACACGAGGATCGAATCCTACCCTCCAGGGTTGAACAAAAAGCCCTGTCGGGCCATGGTTTTTCTTCTCCGACTCAAAAGCCTTATTTCTATCGGCCAGAGCCGAGAAGCTAACAATAAAATAACCATTACTAATAAACCACAATGAAAACTCACCGTGGGGCTCCCAGTTCTGGCGGATCCAAGAATACATAAAGCTCATGGAAGGGCGAATACCCATGAACTTACAGATTAAATCATGTCTAGCTCTATAGAGGACAGACTCCTCCACCATGTCGGGATCAATGACGAGTTTTGGCCTGGATTCGACCTCGCGGTAAACAACCATTCACACGCCGTGCTGAAGACCTATTCCCAGCAGTCGTGAAGAGCTTTTTATATGCCATCTTTTGGGCTTCGGCATTCTTCGGAGGAGAATCTTCTTTAAACAAATCAGCATAAGAGCTAGTACTTCCTAGAGGAGTCCCCATTGGACCCTCTTGGGGCACCGATCGAACCTTCAGAACCACCGTACCCCAAAGACACCTCTGCAAGCCAGCAGAAGCCAGAGATTTTTCGAAAATCCAGAAACCCTAGTTCAGATTCAAAAATCGCCAGAGCTCATTTTCCCGCTCCTAACCATTTTTTTCAAAAGTGGGTAGCTAAAGATGAAATTTTTTTTTTTTTTTTTTGCTTAGGAAATAATTTAAGATAAATCACACGATTTTTGAACCACTTAAAAAAAATTACTGATAAAAAAACTAAATACGACAATATATTTTTATATGTTAAATATGATTAAAAACATTTCCTTTTAATTTTTAATCTAAAAATACATGACAAAAACTTTAATGTAAAAAATTAAATTTTCTATGTTAAATGTGATAAAAACTTATATTTTTAACTTTTTCTTTTTATTATTAAATTGATAAATATTAGACTTATAAAAACATAATAGATGTGACCCATGGTGGATGTGTATAAGAAGTATTATTAAAAAAAAAAAAAAATTATTAACCTAAAACTAATATAAATAATAAAAAACTTATGTGACCAAGGGGTCCTTGTTTAAGGGTTAGGACAAATAGTTGATGTAACCCATACCAAGGTTCAAATCTTGGTGGTGCCAAATAGCTTAATATAAGCTAAATCGACGTAAAAGTGCAACCTTTCAAAACTATACTTAAAAAAATAAATTGTGAGAAAACTTAGGCCTTTAATTCAACTTAATTACGTCGAGAGGCATTCCTACAATGGCAGACAGAGAGTGAGAGGCAAAGAGATCATACATCTCACGCCCTAACCAATTTTTTTATTTATTAAAAAAGGTGACATTAACAAAAACATTTAAAATATTTAAACTAAAACAACCGGCTAACCAACCATTTAAACATTTAAAATATTTAAACTAAAACAGCCGACTAACCAACCAACCGTTGCAAACATTTAAAATATTTAAACTAAAACAGCCGACTAACCAACCGTTGCAGCTGTGATAGGCGCTAGGGATTAATAACTCGGGATTGATAACTCTCGATGTTTTTAGATATATATCCTTTATATCTAGTAAATAAAGAATGGAATGTATTGAGTGTTCAACCTTATCTTCAACCTTATAAGATTTAAACAAATAACCAAACCCTTTCAAAACCTTCCTTACACAAAAAAAACACAAAACATAAAATGTTCAACCTTACCTTCAACCTTATAAGATTTAAACAAATAACCAATCCCTTTCAAAACCAGCATTTAAAAAAAAAAAAAAAAAACTTTAATTTGAATGGGATGCATTGACTCTTCAACCTTAGAAGATTTAAACAAACCCTTTCAAAAAAAAAAATTCTTTTTTAAAACACTAAACTTAAAATGTTCAACCTTGCCTTCAACCTTACAAAATTTAAACAAATAACCAATCCTTTTCAAAACCAATCTTTAAAAAAGAACTTTTAAAAAAACTTACACCTTTAGTTCAACTTAATAGATAAGGAATATAATAAATTAACTCTTCAACCTTATAAAATATTTAAACAAATAATCAACATAATATTACACAAACTTAACCACTGATTTAAACAAATAACTAAACCTAATATTCACCCAAACTTAACCACTCTAATATTCAACCAAACTTAACCACTTAATTGCTTTGTAACTAGAACTAGTATTAAAGTAAGTATTTTAAACTTAACCACTCTAATATTTAACCAACTTAACCACTTAATTACTTCATAATTAAAACTAGAATTTAAGTAAGTATAGTTCCTCCAATTTTCGAAAAGTCCAGGGTTTAAGCTTGGCGGCATGCACAGGACACAAAAAAAACCCGGATAGCATGAGAAATTCACCCGAATGAGACAGGCTTCGTAAAACAAAAAATCTTGGCCCCCATAGGATACGGGAAATGGTTTTCCTTAACAAAGATTTAGTCCCAGAAGAGACAACTTGGTGGGAAGTTACGATAGTATTTTTTTTGATTGGGACGATAGTTCTGAAAATAAAGATTACCTATCTTTTCCTTTATTTCAGGGGAAATACGATCCGGAGGGGCTAATTCAAAGCCTTCGGGTAAAATAAGAACAGCTCCTACATTTAAAGTTCCTTTCTTACCATTAGCAAGAACTTGTTTTATTTGTGTATCATAGGGAATTTTAACGACTGCTTCAAATACGGTATGAGTTTTGACTATTCTTTGAAAGGTCCAAGGTTCCAACCACGCCAGTGTGTGAGGAGGTGGTTGTGTGGTGGTTGTGTGCTAAATTTTCTATTGATAAGCATAGCTCTTGCCTCTATGACGGGTCATGAGGTCATGGTTGGGAAGAAATTGGTCACCCATGTTGCGTTGGTCGTAAAAGTTTCTCACACTAACCAAATAAGTAAGAAGTGTTTTATATATATTTGATGCATATGAAAATTGATAAGACCATTAGATTCTCCCTCTAAAATCTAGTCTATGCCATGATTTGAATTTTGAACCTCAACCTCTACCAAAAAAAAAAAAGTAAAACTTTAACCAAATTTAAACTACCCTAATCCTTTCAAAAATGCATGCTTTACCCTAAATTTTTAAAAGATTAAATGGTTAGACGGCTAAAGTTTATAAAGATTAAAAAAAAAACTATGATACAGAAGTTTCATGTTTCCCAAAAACATTTACAAATACATTTTTACTATAAATAACATTCTGTGATCTTGCTACCTCGTGATCTGGATATAAGTTACATTTCCATCCATGGCAAAATTTCATACCAGATCCGGCGCCGTCGGTAGAATTTATGCTGTCCGAGAAGAAAACAGGCTCAAGATTCCTCTTGAAAATGACATCTTTCCCGTGAGTTCATGCGAGGTCATGGAAGCCTAACAATTGCTCTTATTGACGGAAACTAGTATGAGAAACATACACGGCACCAACGACTTTGCGATTATTAAATGTTTAATAAAAGATTTGCAGGTCAAAAGCTCGAATCTCGCAGACACGCGCAAGGAATGAGTTAATTAGTGTTTCTCAGCTTAACTTAAGAGACAAACAGTATATCCGACAAGAACCTCTGGCCATATTGTTCAGAGGCGTGGAATAAAATAAAGGACTCGTAGTCTATGATAACTGTAAGTCACATAATACTCGTAACATTTTTCAGATATGTTGCTACCATTGTTTTTTTTCTGTTGTTTGAAAACAGTATTTCGAATTTTGTATTTTTTATGTTTGAGCTTGTATGGTTGCAATCCAGAAGATTTAGGCAAGAAGCTCCCAATATTCTTTGTCAGAACTTTCATAAATCTATATATTTAAGCTGAAATCAAAGAAAAGTTGGCGCTTTGAGGAAATAATCAAAGTTTAGAGTTCAAAAGCGGCTGCTTTTTGACGTTTCTTTTTGGTGAAGAAGCGAATTGCCTTTAAATATTTGTGCCCTTGCCCCTTTTTTGTTTCCGTGTTGTTTAAGTATGCGTTTCCTGATCATTTAAGAGACCAAAACCGGGAAAATGAAATTTACGCATCATAATACTCAAATTATCAAGGTTTGGATCAAAATTTACATAATTTGATGCTAGGCAAAGATTTTGGCAGATTCCTTAATCTGTACATGCCTTTCTGTTTTTAGTTTGTTTTTTTATTATCCTTGATAAAACACTGGAATGCATCATCATGCTTAGAACGTCTTTCAGGTTAGAAGTCACATCTGTGGGCCTCTATTGGTTCAATCTTAATTCTTGAAATTTAAGCAGATTGGGGATAATTTATGTAATAGGGTGTTTTTCATGTAATGTATTTTGGTTTGGTCATCTAATTACTGAAATTCATTTACCAAGCCCTTAGTTGTATGTATCTTTGTGGAAATATACTACTTTAAATATAAAAGATGCTTGTTGAAAATTTTCATGCCTCCCATCTGATTTTCCATCATGATTGAAAGGTCTATTGTCTATTACCGAGCATTTGTTGTTACGACTACTGTAGGGGCTAGGAATTGTAGGTGATATGCATGGCGCTTTACCCATCGTTGCATTGCTATTTCTAGAAGGCGTTTTCTCGTTTGCTTTTTTTTTTTTTTTGTCTGTAAAGTGTGTACTAATTTGTGCTGGTTGTGATGCACAGACATAGACTATGGATCTTGCTTGGTGCTCACGGAATTTCAAATTCTCAGTACTTCTGCTTTTGTGTGTGGTTGCACTTTGTGAAGGAAGAGGTAATCTTAATTTTTGCACTCATTTTTTGATAACTAGATAAGCCTTATATTTGCAGGTGCCTCATCCCAACCTACGGAAGTTAAAAAATATTTATATGTATACGACACCAGAGCGGGAGTAAATGAAAAGCTATATGAAAGCCATCTCTTGTTAAATTCAAAACTATTACCTCGAAATGGCGTCCAATTCAGGAGAGGTCACAAGAGAGTTAAGAAGCCATATGAAATCTTTTCACATCGCAATGTAAATCATAATAGTTAGTACAGTGGTGGGGCTTCACACCTTTCATTAATCTCCTCTCAATCTTAAATGAGAAACACTTGTAAGGGAACTTCTAGTTCTCTCTACCCAACCACAAGTTATCTTTTCTTATTTTTATTGTTTTGAGATAGTCATCCTTAAGTGGAGTGAGAATATGATTGAGGAATTACAGAGAGTGGGACAGAAAGCTGCAGTCAACCCAGTATTTCTGAGACACGTTTGAATGCTTGGAGCAAGAAGAAACAATTCTTTTGCAGCAATCGCCCTTGTGTGATGAGCTTGCCTAGTTTTGAGGCAACTTGTGGCTCTACATCTGACCAAGGGAGAGTCTATATCCTCACTCTTCCTTCTAGTCTACCCAAGCAAGGCCAACGAATCCCCTCTTGAAGGTCTACACAAACTAGAGGATGGTGGTCTTTCTTTGCTTCCGGCTCTGATGCAGAGGAGAACTTTGTTCTCCATCAGCCATCTTCACTTTGTCCTCTGGGGGGTTCTTTTTGACAAGTGACCTTTCTTTGACAGGATATTCTGTGGCTTTGTATTGACTCACCTAGGGTCTACCCTCTCCTTTATTTGGTTTTAGTTTTTCCTGTTCTTATTGATAATTTATATTGACTGCCGAAGATTCTTTTACTATTGCTTAGTTGTAATACTTTTCTGTAATTTTAAGTGCCTTTGGCCTACTTTTATCATTCAGACATTAATATAATTTCTTCTTTCTACAGCAGAGCTTCTGATAATCTCCAAGCATTCTTCGTGCTTCCCCATTCAAATAAAAATTGAAGGAAGAAATTCTTAAAAGCCTGAGCTTTGTGAAATTTCTAAATGTTTTTTTAAACCCTTATAGAGGTCAGAAGCAAAAATGTTAAAACAGGTTCCACTAGAAAAGTGTCTCTTCTTTCTTTCATTATCTACCTATGGATCAAGCCCAATCAAGGATGGGTTGGAGGATTGATTGCATTTTCAATCTGAACCAGAACTTGCACAGAAGCAGGAAATGCCATGCTGTCAGCATCTGTTCTTGCAGGACTTTCTACACCTCCTATGTTTTGAAGCAATACTCACATCTGAATCCAAGAGACTTTGCAACCTCTTTCCTCAAACGGTTACCTTTTAAGGTCATATTGAAGTTGTAATAGTTCCAAAGCAATTCTGGGTACTTGATTTCTATTATGTGTTCTTTCTTATTGCACTAAGTAATGGGTTTGACATCCGTAACTAATCGTTACTTTTAATGGCTTACCTCTCTCCCTACGAATATGCATGTAAATTTAAAATTATAATACAAGTTTATTTGTGGCTAAATGTGGTATTATATCCCTCGAGCTTGTGTGTATGAAGGTCGTTTCATAATGGTTGTCTGTGGAATACCTATGATGCCAACTCTACAATACACTATAAGTCCAAATCTGGATGAATCGGCAACTATAATGGCTAGAGCATTAAGGTGATTGATACGATATCTAATGCCAGACACTCTTTTAGCTGAAGTCAGAAGAGAGTGCAATTATGTCCTCATTCAAAGCGCTTTTAACAGTCAGAATTGTATGCCCTCATATGTTTTCATCATTTTACTCTAATCCAATGAGCCGTTTGTTTTATATACCACCTTGTAAAGATATCATCCATCAATTGCCTCTGATAAAGTTGGCCGGTGCATATGAATTTTTCCAAACACATGTTATCTGTTGTTGCATCTGGAATGATGGTGCACACATAACATGCATGCAAAATACAGAACATAAATTTCAGGAATGAGAAACAAAACATATAAAGATTAGATATGTTTCCAACAGTTGGCCCAGCATAATGAACTAAAGCTTTAGAAACACATCATAGACGACACGACACTAAATGTAGGGCAGGCAGTGTGTAATACAAACAGATGACACCCAAATTTGGGTCTTTAGAGTTCTTTATAACACAACAAAAGTTTCTTCACAGTTCTTGGATGCAAGCCAAGATCCTGAAGTAACAGAGACATATGGGGGACAAAACCCTGAGGAAGCGGAAAATAACTGTACAAAACCCTCAAGTTGTTTCCAATTTTTCTGTTGGTAACTCTTTAAAGGGAACATTTCAGTAAACTTTTTGTGACACGCATAAGCAATGCAAGTTGGAACGGCTAACTATAATGGAATGATTGAGCAACCAGATATAATTCTGCTGATCTAGTAACATGATATTTTTTGCAGGGATAAAGTAACATGGTTCAAGCCAGATTTCATGAAATTTGTGTCTTTTATGAGATTTTCTTTATGATATAAAAAGAGTTGTGTGTGGTTTTTATGGGGCCACTTCTATCAAAATAATAAAATATTACATTGTTATCAGGTTAATTTAACCATATTCAATTAATCTTGATGTTCTGTATTTACTTTTCTATCAAAGATATTCTTTATCTACCTCAAACTGTTATGTTTCCGCAATCAGCTCCTTTATAATAATTTTTATTAGGAGATAAAATCTCACTCAACCAATTCCTTCTAAAAGTTGAATTTTGTTAAAACAAATATCAACGTTGTTATTGGCTAAAATATCAGTTACTTAGTTTCCTTCTCTATAAACATATTGGCTCTAATCATTAATCAATTCCTTAATATTTTTTTTAGGGGTCTTGTCCATAAATTGATTCGTTGAATTGTATATCATGGAAGAAATTGTTAGAAAAGCATTATGTGAATATAGTGAAGAAATGGTAAACAAGTTAAAGTTTTATTTTCAAAACTTGATAGATGATCTTGATGGAAATAAGAAGATACCAAAATGGCTTAGCAATACACTTGAGGACTCAAAGCTAGATCTTATTACTATTAAATCACAATATGGTAGTTTAACAAAAAATAAAATTTATAATAAAATCTATAACTAATGAGAGTGTCATAGATTGCAAAAACATGCAAAACATTTATAAGGAAAATAAAAGAAGAATGGCATTAATAGTGGATCAATGGCTACGTTGTTTTCTTAAGAAAAAAGAACACAAAGTACTAGCAAGGAACCATAAATCAAAGAAAATACATTGCATTCAATTGAAGTGTAGTTATCATAATAGAATTGGACGTGAAAAAACTAGTTGTTGGAATCTTTATCCGTGTAAATTTTATGGAAGAAAAACTCATTCTCCGGCATTTTGTTGGTATAAAAGAAAATATTGTGGAATATTTGAAAGAATGTTATTATTCAAATTAGACAACTTTCTTCAAAAGCTTATTTCTGAAACAACTTCTAATAATAGATAAAAGTGTTTTATTTTTGAAATGTAGGACAAAATTGAAGGAAAAACATTTAATCTTAAGGATCATATTAATAATAAAATGTTGGAAAAACAAGAAATAGGGAAATGAATCAAATTTTGTCCAAATTTATCTGACAGAGTAATCAAGAAAGAAGTACATGAGCCAAAGGACAAAGAAGAAGTTCAAGCAGTTTGTGAACCAGTTAAAGAAGATACAAAGTCTAAAGAACCAAAGAATGAAGATGAAGGAGAACTTAGAGCAAAACTCAAGCAAGAAGATGAACTTGATGAATCTCAAGCAAAGGTTCATAAACAATGCAAGGTCACGTGAAAAGAGTTGATTGAATATGAAGATTGAAGATGAAGACCAAGATTGAAGACTAAAGTCTTCAATAACCAAATAATGTAATACAAAGGAGTGTTGAAGAAAATTACACTATTTGGTACATGCAAATGTAACCCCGTGGTACCTTTATGGTACAAATGTAAATATGTAATAGATTAGGGTTGATTCTATATTTTAGAGTGATTTATATTATATGTAAGTGTCCATGTGCAATAAATGCAAAAGTGTCATGTAAGTTAGAGTGCAAGTGTGTATTGAGAGAAAGTGCACAAGTGTCTTATATTAGGAGTGCATGTAGAAGAGTAAGAGTCATGTAGAAGTGTGCAAGTGTCATAGGTTCAAGTATGCATGTAAGAAGAGAGTGAAGAGTCTAGTATACAAGTGGTAAGATGACAAGCCAAAGGTTATGGGAGTTGTCATATGGAAAGCAATAGTCAAGTATATGAAGAGTCACATTACTATGTCTATATTATGGAGACAAAGCTCCATACAATATAACACGAGAAAATACAAAAAGAAAGTGTGAAATAAGCATTGATAATAAAGCTTGTATGCATATTTTGAGCAATTAATATTGTAAGTTTTCTTCATGCTTATTCATGAATGATTTTGTTCATTTTACATTCATATTAAGTGAATGTTATTTTGTTATTAGATTGGCCAAGATATACATATAATTTCTCACATATATTGTTCTACTCTTGAATATTAATATTTAGACCTTTAATATTGTGGCTTATTTATATTTTGACCTATGATATTTTGTGGTAATAAGGCTTAAAAGACAACATGGATAAAATAATGGGTGGTAGCCCATGGTTTAGGGAGAGATATGCTTTATATTTAAGACCATTGAATAAGATTTTTTGTCAACATAGAAATTATTTAAAAGATTCTTGTATGGGTTATGTCAAGAGTTATTACATCATAGTCCATGTGAAGTGACATGTGGTATAACCACCCATCATAAGATCTATGCATGCACCATAAGACATAGGTAGTTGTAAGCTTAGTTAGAGGTTTATTATGCCTAAAATAAGCATTCTATGTATTTAAATACCTATCACTTTATAATACAAATCATCAAAGCATTGAGTTCTAACATGTCAGAGCAGGTAGAAGGAATATCCAACTCTCCTTCTGATCCTCCTCTTTCGATATAGAGAAGCTTAGGAAGCACTCTGTTTCGAAAAAAAAAAATTCAAGGGTAAACAACCCTACCAAAATATTGATTAGATTAACCTCTAAAGAAGAGATAATCATATTTTCCATAAAGCAAATTCCATGGAAATTTTATTAAAAATCAATTCCTTCTAAGAAGAGTCTCAAGATAAATCATAGCAAAAGAAGTAATCTTAGGATAAGAAATCCTAAAGAAGATTAGCTTAAGGTAAAAATTTATTCCATATAAATCTGCAAATACAAGATTGAAGGTGTTCAAAACATCTGAGTGTTAGCAACACAAGGCATTTAGCAAGAAAAAGGGAAAGCACCAAAGTGCTACAAAGTTGAGAAGAAATGGAGCCATAAGTACCCCTTATGGAATCATTTGAAGACATTAAGAAGCCATTAAATATTCTTAAATATTGCAAGATAAGCAACCAAAACTAGAACTATTGTTGAGAGGCAATAAGAATTACCATCTCTATTTTAGAACGTTTATAAGAAGCCACAGGTGAAAGAAACCAGGTTTGATAAAAATAAACCAATGTGTATCCAGTTAAATGTAGGAACAACAAAGAAAGCAACAAGCCCATGCAATTCCAAGTTGGGGATAACAACAATCCCATACAATTCCATGTTGAGGAGAGTGATAAGTCTGTGTTGATAGAGTTGAGTTCATTAGCTTCAATGATATGTGCATGGGACAAACGAACATCCCTGGGATTGTTATTCATCAACCAAGATTAGAAGAAGACATCAAAGTGTAAAATAACATGGAAGATATCAATATAGCATCAAGTTGTCATCACTCATAAGAATAAAAGAGGTTAATTGATCATCCTTCACATAGAAAGTGTGCCACCATTACGAAGTCTAGAAACATCCAAAGCAACAGTCAATTTAAGAAAATTCAGCAACAAGATATCAAATATAAAACAAAGAGGTATTGAATCCTTTATAAATTGCAAAGTATTTAATATACAAACTGAGAGTGGAAAGAAGCATCAAGTAACTCAATCATCTAAGTCTTCATAAACGTGCAAAAAGAAGATCAAAATAATTAGTCTTTGGATCCAAACCTATGTAAGCATAGTATAGATAAAATGGGACAATCCAAAACGACTTGTGTTCATGAGACATGCAAAGCGAGAGTGCCACATTGTGAGTAATATTTAAAAGATCCTAATCTAGGCAATTCAACATATCAATATCTCAAGTTTAAGCTTTGCTTGTGTTCAAACATCAAAGTGTTGACATACTCTGATTAAATTTGATCAAGATATAATTAATTTACAAACTTATCTAGGTTAATCTACCTAAGGAAAAATTATTTACAAAGCAAAATAATACCAAAAGCACAAAAATAAGAGTAATTTATCTGACATAATCTTTGAAGAAGAACAAGTGCAGCAATCTAGAGTTAATAGCCAATAAAAGTCCTTAATTTTAAACCTCATAAAAGACAAAATTCCATATTCATGACAATCAAGGGGTCTTGTAAAATCTTACATTCATAGTGGGAAGAATAGGCTAAGGTACATATATTGCAATTTGTTAGTTGCTTTGATTAAAGATAAAATAGAAGACATTAATATTATTTTGAAAAGAAATATTCCAAAGAAGATTCCAAGTGGAAAAGAAGAAAAAAATCATATTTATTTTTTTTTCTCAACGAGACAATTTTCTCGTAAACTGAAGCACCAATTAAAGCTTGAATATAGGCTTATATATACTTGTTGAAAATTTGATTCAATGAAAGAAAAATATTCAAACTTTGTGAAATTTTACTATGGCTAGTGAAGTATCGAAGTTCTTGTTGCCCAATTCTCAACTATTAAGGGGAAATAATTATGTTGCCTGGAAAACCAAACATAGAAAATAGATTAACTTTGAAGAAGTATGGCAAGTTGTAGATGGAACTATTAATTGTCCTACTACAGAATGTGATGATCAAATAAATTTTGACAAGGCAAACATAAAGACAAGATTAATCATCATGTTCTAAGTAGCAGATGAAGTACAAGCATACATTAGAGATTCAACCATGCCTAAAGATGCATGGCATAAGCTACATAAATTATTTGAAGCAAAGAATCAAAATCAAATTCTATTACTTCGAATCTAACTCCATTGCTTGAACATGAAGAGTGGAGAGAAACTAGAATCTTTCATGAGGAAAATTGTTGAATTACAAGCATTGAAAAACAAGGTATTTGATGAAATATTAGTTCCAATTATTTTGAAATATCTCCCATAAAAATATAATGTTTTTGTGACAACATTATATCACTAAAAAAACACCAAGCTTTGAAAAGTTGGTGAACCTCGTTCAAAAAGTAGAGACCTCACATATAACAGATGAAAAAGAATAATTATTTCTTACAAATACAAAAGGGAAGCAACCATTTAGAAGAGGTATAATATCTTCACAACGCTTTCAATAGAGAAACAACTCTCAAGGATATTAGAATTAGAGAAATGATTCTCAAAGAAATATTTTTACACTGAAGGAATGTTGGCATAATCCATTTAAAAATGGATTTCCTTCATGAGAGATGAACTCGTAGCAAGACATGTCATCATCAAACAAGCAAAATCAAATTTGGAGAAAGGCATAAAAAATAATCTAGCCAAAGAAAATCAAGTTAAAGAAGAAAAATATCAAGAAGAAGAACATGTGTTTATTGCACAAGCACGGTTGAGACAGCATAATAATGTTTAGTATGACTCCGAAAACACCAAACAAATGATAAGTAAGGAAAATTGGTTTCATTCAAATTGTTATACATAAAATAATGCAACCAAGAGCCAAATTGAGCAAGAAAACAAAATGAAAATTCAAGCACCTATGAGTGAAAAATGTAAATTCCAAATATAATTCTTTACCATCCATAGAAAATTTTTTAGTCAAAGATAGCAAAGAGAATAAGGAATCAATGCATCAAGCATTTAATATAACCATCAATAGCACACCAAATAAAGTGTGAATACATCGCTTTCCAAAAATATCTTCTTAAGATGAACAATACTAGGACAAAGAAGAAGCAAAAGGTGATTTGGTCTCACTACATCAATTGATGATCAAAATATAAAATTAAGACGAATCAACATAGAAAATATGGTAACACAACAAATATTTTGCAACCAGTCAATTCAGTAATCAACATAAGATGCATCATAGCACATCATGTCAAAAATCAAAGTAAGAACAAATACATCACATATCACAAGCAAAGGCTTAATCAAATAAATGAAGCCATGGCAAAGAATAAAAGACAAGAGGTTATTGCTCTCACCATAGTAGAAGATATTAATCAAGAAAATATTTGAGAACAAGTCTAAATGGTACAAGAATATTTTATCTCATCAACAACTAATAAATTTAATGAAGGTCTTCCCCATGAAGATATTAGAGGCACGTAATTCATATATTGAATGAGTATTTGTAATAAGTGTATTTTAGAAGTGCATGATCAATGGAACTCGACACTCCCAAGTATCATAGTAGAAAGTCTACATTAAGGGAGGAATTTCTCTCTCAAATTACATCATCGTAGAACATTTTATCAAGTTAGAGGCCTAGATAGATCTATGACTTATGATGTAATAATGGGGGTATGTTAGGAGTTATTACATCATAGTCCATGTGAAGTGGCATGTGGTATAACCACCCATCACAAGGTTTATGCATGCACTATAGGACAGAGGTAGTTGCAAGTTTAGTTAGAGGTTTGTTATGTCTAAATATGAATTCTATGTATTTAAAAACCTACCATTTCATAATACAAATCATTGAACCATTGAGTTCTAACAGATTAAGCTTTTTGGACTTCCATATCATCTTATCAATAAGGATATTTTGAATAATATTGGCAATGCCCTAGGAGATTCATCTAGGATAGACCAACTACTAAGGATAAAAAACATGTTATATATACCTAGATATGTGTTTCTATGGATATTTCAAAACCCTTACCACAATCAATTAAGATTAAATCTGAATCAAAAGAATGGGATCAACAAATGGATTATGAAAACATTGCATTTTAATGTTGTAAATGTTATGATATTGGACACATGAAAAGAGATTGCAAAGTCAAGAAGTGGATATAATATAAAGAACCATCAAAATGGGAATATCGCAAGAATATAGAGAGATATTTGGAATACCTGAGCTTTCTTAAAGTTAAAATGTTTGTTTGGCTAGTAGGGCACAGAAGAATTTTATTGTAGGATAACCTTATGAAAATGGGTTTTCATGGCCCCTAAAAATGTGTTCTTTATAAAATGGATAACAACAGTATAGACCATCTCTTGGGACACTACTCAATAGTCTAGAAACTATGGCAATGGATTCTTAATATGTTTGGTAAATGTGTGGTGATGAATGGAAGAATTAAAAAATGGTTAGAGCAATGACAAAGCACTTTTAATAGTAATGCTTTACATACAATCTGGGATATATCAAAAGATACAATACTTTGGATTGTATGACTAGAAAGGAATAGAAGAATATTTAAAGGAAAGGAAAGCAGTTTAGAGGTAATGAAAATGAAGATTTATTTAGCCATAGAGGAGTCTAAACCAACCCTATCAACTCACCCAATCCCTAATCTGGAAGCAGAGAGCCTTGATATATGGAGTCAAATCATCAAATAGAATTATGATGTTGGGGATAGAAGGAACAAAAAGAAGACAAAGAAAGTGGAAACCACCAGATGTGAAGTTGGTCAAATTGAATTTGTATGGAGAAATTAAAGGAAATCTAGGATCGACATGAGGAGGAGGACTAATTAGAAATAATAGGGAAAATATTGTCTCATTATTCTTTCAAATAGTAGATTTAAGACAAATAATGAAGCTAAAGCTTAGGCAACTTTGGAAGGGTTAAAAATATGCAAACAAATGAAATGGAACAAAGTATGGATGGAAGGTGATTCACTGATAGTAATAAATGCAATTTTGAGGAAAGCAAAAACTCCATAGAGCATACAAAAGATAATTATGGAAATTCAAGACCTTGTTATAGAGTTTGAATAAATTAACTATACGCATACATTAAGGGAAGGAAACAAATGTGCATATAGGCTAGCCAATAGAGGGGTTTTAATTGAGAATCGTGAAGTTAAAATTCTCTTTTCCTTGGTTAGATAAAGTAGTAAGTTTAGCTAAAGCTAACAAGAAAATTTTGATTGCCTAAATCAAATAATGATTAAGATTTACTATAATGTTTTCCATTGGTAATATATGATTTATTTTATAAAACTAATGTGATTTCATATAAACTATGTATTACATTTGTTATTGTTGCACTTGTGCTTTTAGAAGGAAACTAACAATCCAAATTTTATAAAGCGGGCTATAGTAGTGCGATGTTTTCGAAATATTACTCTACTAAGATGTAATGCGTATATAGTAGAGGTGAAGTTTTTCTATTTTGAAGGTTGTTGTAGGAAAATATCAAGAAGGATGCTAAATTTTGAAATATTTGTATTCATGTAGAAAATTGAAAATCAAGAATTCAGATATTTTATGTAGAATAATATTGGTTTCTAGCTATTAGCAACTCAATTCAGATGAGAATTGAATTTTTCTATAAACTCACATGCTCTAAAGGAGAGATTTGTGATTTTTCAAGGGTGGGGGATCCAAGTACAACCCCTTGTTCTCCGACAAAAAAAAATAAAGGAAAAGAGATTGCAAAGTGAAAATTATGGAGGAAGAAAAAAAATTGGTCATGATATCAAATTCAAAATGAAGCAAGGGGGTCATATTGTAGTAGAAATTGGATTAGATCAAGGATATTTCACCCCTAAAATGAGGTAAGGAAATCCTATCTCCAACATTAATTGACAAAGGTCATCATAGTCCACATAGATCAATTGTTAAAAGAAGCAAAGAAGGATAGACAGGATGAGGAAGTACAATCTGCAAGTTTAAATTGAAAAGAAATTGAAGGTAAAAAGGAAAATATAGAGGACAATTTTAAATCAAAAGAGGTAAAAGAGGTCAAGTTTATTTCAAGTGAATTGTCTTCATTTTGCTCTAGTAGTATAAAATCATTTTCTTGTAATAAAAATGAATTTAGTGTAGAAGTTATTACTTGCACTTTAAGCTTTGAAGAATGAGAATGGAAGATATCCATAATAACTTAAAGTTTTTGGGGTAGCATAAGGAGGCTATTAATATGGAGGAACATCCTTGCACTTTAAGGTTTCTAGACAGCATACAGAAGAAAGTTCTTTTGAGGTTATTCTTTGTATTCTAAATTATTTAGAATAAGATAAACCTATATATGATGAGTTTGACTATGACCAATATGAAAAAATTAGAGATTGATGAAGATGAAAGTGTTGGCAAGAATGAAAAGAGGACAAGAAGTAAAAATAAAGAGAAAAAGAAACTCAAAGGGATATTAATATGGAAAACAAAAGTGTGAGCCAATCTTGAGATCTTCATATATGGTAGAAGAGCAATGAAATCGTTTGAAGTGTATCAGTTCTTCAAACCCTTACCGTGAATGTGGTGAATATTGCTTTTAAAAAATTATCGAAGCAAAGGAATGTAGGGAGAAAGAAGAGACAAGAGTGAGTGTGAGCAAGGACGCAGTGCAATATGGGAGGGAGTACGAGCTAGGAGGAAGTGTGAGCCAGGAACGAGTGTGAGCTAAGAGGGAGTGTGAGTCAATATTGAGATATTCAAATATGGTATAAGAGCAAGAGATTCATTTGAAGTGTATCAATGCTTAAAACCCTTACCATGAATACGATAAATATTATTTCTAAAAACTTGTCAAATCAAAAGAGTACTAGGAGAAAGAAGATACAGGAGCAAGTGTGAGACAGGAGAGAGTGCAAGTTGGGAGGGAGTGTGAGCTACGAGGAAGCATGAGTCAAGATCAAGTGCGATCTGATAGAGAGTGCAAGTCAGGAGGGATTATAAGCCAAGAGCAATCCCTAGTCCCAACCCCATTATTTAGTTTGGAAGGAAATTCATGTTTGAAATCCCTAATGAGAAGTAAGGATGCCCTAGCTACAAGTATGGATGCCCAAGTTGAAAATAAGTGGAAAGACAAATATATGGAAATTTCAATCAAAGTAGCAAATGTTGCACCAGAAGTAACCATAAAGGATGAGATGATTGAGCATGATATAAAGGTTTTGAAAAGTAGGGGGTTAATATGTAAGTTACATAGATCTTGGTCAAGGTTTTTGGAGATTCAATATAGGATCAAGTGGAAGTGGGGATTGAATTCAAATTACTCTAAGTTTTCTTCCTAAAGATTTTTTCCTTGTCATATTTTCTAATTAAGAAATCAAGGATAAAATATTGAGTGGTGATCCATGGTTTAAAGGGAGAGATACCCTTTATTCAAGACCATGGAATGATATTTTTAACACACCATTACACACACACATCGTGGTTTAAACCTTGGACCTCTCAAAGAGATATCCTTTATTCGAGATAGTGAAATGATTTTTTTTCTATTGAGACAAAAATTATTAAGAAGCTTTCAGTTTGGGTTAGGCTTTTTGGACTTCCATATCAACCTATCAATAAGGATGTTGTGAAGAATATTGTAAATACCCTAGAAGAATTCATCAAGGACTAACTATTAAGAAGTGGAAGCATACTATATATACCAGAATATGTGTTGCTATAGATATTTCAAAACCTTTGCCATAATCCATCAAGATTAAATATGAATCAAGAGAATGGGATCAACAAGTGGATTATCAAAACATCACATTTTGTTGTTGTAATTGTTATGAGACTGGCCACTTGGTAAAAGTTTACAAAGTGAAAACAATGAACAAAGAGAAAAAAATTGGTCACAAGAAAAAATTCAAGGCTGAGTAAGAAAATCATACATTAATAGAAGGCAGATCAGATTAAGGATATTCCACTCCTAAAGAAGAGGTAAAGAAAGCCTATCTATAACATCTTATTGAAACAACCACCATAAGTCACTTGGATCAACAATTAGAAGAAACAAAGAAGGATATAAGGGATGATAAAATACAATATGTATGTTTAAAGTTAGAAGGAATTAAAGGTGCAAAGGTAAATGTGGAGGAAAATCCAAACACCAAGATGACAAAAGAGGTCAATATATTTCTAGGTAAATCATATTCATTTTCCTCAAGTAGTATAGAATCCTCTCTTGATAATAAAAGTGAAAGTGGTATAGAGGTTATCCCTTGCACTTTAAAATTTTCAAGAGTAGCATAATAAAATAAATGAGGATGGAGGAAGTTTGTAACAATTTAGGGTTTTCATGGTAGAATAAGAAGGTAATTGCTTTGGAATAGCATCCTTGCACTTTAGGGTTTCTAGGGCAATATAAAGAAGAATGTGTGTTTGAGGTTATTCCTTACTCTAGAAATATTGCACAACAAGACAAACCTATAAATGATAAGTCTTAATTTGAATAGTGTGAGAAGATTAAAGAGATGGATGAAGATGAGAGTATTGGTGGAAATATAAAAGGAGAGGAAGACCTAAGAAGCAAAAACAAATAGAAAAAGAAACCCTGAGGGATATTGATATAGGAAAACAAAAGCAAATATCTCAAGTGTTAACAAGAAGTGAGGCTAAACCCACAAATAAAAACAAAAAATAACAATGAAAAGAATATATTGAAATATTAGGGGTATGAATAAGAACCCCCCAAAAAAAGTATTAAGAAACTCTCAAATATAGACAATATATTTATATTTATAGATATGAAAAATGGGTAGCAAATATTTTAGCTATTCATGGTGTTGAATTTGATCTTGACAAAATTTCAATTTTAGAAGGCATCTATTTGAAATGATAAAAAGGAATTGATTATAGAAACTTGGAAGATAACAAATCTATTTGATAAAAAAATATATGAAAAATATGTTTGATAGAAAGGCAGGTTGGATATGATTTAATTAATTTGATAGAAATGTAATGAAAGCAAATTAATATTTTTTTTGTAATGGGAGTGGCCCCAATAGAAGTCACACATAGCTTAAAAGAAATGGAAAACAAAAACAAATATCACAAGTATTAGCCAGAAATGGGGCTAAGCTCACAAACAAAAATAAAAAGTGGTAATAAAAATTGATATATGTTAAAATATTAGGGGTATGAATAAGACCCAAAAAAAAGTTATTAGGGAATTGACATTTTATTTTTGAATTTAGTGAAAAACCCCTTACAGGGTCGCTTTGCTCTGAGAAACCACGACAAGGGGGTTCTACACCATCAAAATCACTCAGGAGTTGCGCCCGGCCCTGACCACACCAGCATTATCAACGGGTACCCGATGTGGGTTTGGTAGGGTGGAGATTCGAACTAGGGACCTCCCTTGGAGGATTGCCCTACCCTCTCCAACTCACCTACAACATGTAGGTAGGGAATTGACATATTGTAACTAGCATATTTAACTGCAAGCTTACTGCAATGGTAAGGGCTTTGGCCTATCTTTGAGAGATCTAAGGTTCAAAACCCACTCAGTATGAGAGGACCACAACCCCTCAAAATAACATGTGTAAACTCATTAAAAAAAACTAGCATATTTATAGAATAAGAAACTAGGTAGTAAATATTTTAACTATTTATCGTGTTAATCTTTGTCTTAACAAATTTCAATTTTTAGGAAATATATGATCAAGTGAGATTTTATCTCTAATACAAATAATATCAAATAATTAAGTGCAAAAAAAACTTAATAATTAAAATATATATATATAGATAGAGATCATGAATGATGGTGGAAGCGGGAGCAGGAACGAGAGCGGGAGCGGGAGCGGGAGCGGGGCTGGGCACGAGTTCAGAAGCTGGTGCAAGTTCCAGGGTGGGAGCTGGATCGGGATCGGGGTCAGGCACGTCGGGGCCCGGACCCGGGCCCGCAAGGCCCTCGACGGGCCCAGAGGAGGGCTCAGAGGCTGAGCAGAATGGTGGACAGGGTGGGGACGACATCTTGGGCCCAGGACCTCCTCCCTGGCTCGATGCAAGCGTAGGCCTAGGGAAAAAGCCTCCAGATCCTGGGCAGGGTTCTGCCCCGGGCGGGCCCAAACCCTCCTATCAACAGATCCTGGCTGGCACCAGGGCCCAGCCTCGGGCCCTGGGTTTAGGGCTCTCCCTCGAGGGCACCCACATTTCTATTCAAGAGGAGGTCTACTCCTCCTTTGTCGTTGGATCCTCTGCCTCCCTGGTTGGGAAGTTCCTGGGAGGGCGCCCGGACATGGAAACCATCCACAGATGGGCGGCTTCCAAATGGAAAGTTTTTGGACATATTCAGCTGGTGGCCCTCACCAAGGGATTCTTCATCATCAAATTAAATAACAGCGATGACGCTAAAAAGATCTTGTCGGGCGGGCCCTGGTTTCTGGGACGCAAAAGCCTCTTCCTCAGGCGATATGGAGCTGACTTCCACCCCAGCACCCAAAGCATCAACTTTGCCCCGGTCTGGGTCCGGCTCCCTGAGCTTCCCTTCCACTTGTGGCATGAAGACGTCCTAAGACTTATTGCCCAATCGATCGGGGAACTGGTGGCATTCGACCCCGCTACCAAGGCAGGCTCCCGGATGGTTCATGCCAGATTTTGCGTCAATGCAAATCTAGAATCCGAACTTCCCTCTTCGGTGACCATCTCCTCTGGGTCCTTCTTTTGGTGCCAATCTCTGATCTACAAAAATAAACCTGCTTTCTGCCCTCTCTGTTGCACTCAGGGCCATCTCCCCCATCAATGCCCTGTATCCAAGAAGGTCGATGGCCCTCTCCCCAAACTCCCTTCCCGACCAGGTCGGGTCCCCTCCCGAGGGCCCCCTCATGATGGCCACAGATCTCAGGCCTGGACCACCATGGAGGCTCCCCCTTCTATCCCAAAGGAATCCCAAGCGGGCCCTAGCCTGGAGGATGGTCTTCCCCAGGCTTCCCCTTCCCCTGCTCCCCTCCCTGAGTCATCTTCTGGGGCCCCGACCCCAGGTTTTCCCCCTCGCCCGATGCGAATCCCTCCCTGCAGGCCCCTGCTTGCGCCCCCTAGGCCTGTGAGCCACCCGGGCCCTCTTCCCCGTCGGCTCCCACCTTCCCGTCTTCCTCTGTCTGGGTTTCCTCCTCCCCCCCCACCCCCGCTATCCCCCCTCGACCCCCTCCAGCCCCTCCCGGTGGTCCCTTCTGGCCTTCCCCCTTCAGAGTGCAGCTCCGAGAGGTCTGACGAAGAGGTTGAAGGCAGTTCTCCATCTGGGCCCGATGAGATCAGCCCCAAGATGACCCGAAGCAGGACTTTCACCACAGACTTTGGCAGCAAACTCAAGAGAGGTCGGCCCACCCTGGGCGACCAGCGAGCAAGGATCACTGAAGATGACATAGCCAATGGCTCCCAGGCAACCCTCTCTGACGTTATCGTGAGCTTCTCCAAAATGGATGCCCTTCGACCCAAACCCCCTGCTCTGGCCGGGAAGGGGGGCAAGCGACCCCACAAGGGTGTCAAATGAAGCTCATCACCTGGAATGTCAGGGGGCTCAATGGTGCCCCCAAGAAAAGGATCCTCCGCCAACTCCACAAGGATCACCGCCCATCCTTCCTCCTCCTCCAGGAGACCAAAATAGATGATGCAGCTACCCAGAGAGTCGCCCAAGCTACCTGGCGCAACTGCGAGTCCCTGTCTACCCCTACGGCTGGCACAGCCGGGGGCTTACTATGCATGTGGGATCCCCGGTCTTTCGAGGGGAGGCTCATATCATCTTCTCCTAGAATAATCAACATTCTAGTCCATTGCGTGAAGTCAAGGCGCTCGTGGATCTTGTCTAACGTCTACGCTCCTAACAACCCGGTTGAGAAAGTTGGCTTATGGAAGGAAATCAGCTCGATGAGAGAAGCCTTTGCCCCCCTCCCCTGGATCCTGGTAGGGGACTTCAATAGTCCCCTATTCCTTTCTGACAAAAGTGGGGGCTCAACGGCTCCGGGCAAGAGCATGGAGGACTTTGGAGCCTTCACCGACCTCAACGAGCTCATGGACGTCAGGCTGAAAGGAGCCAGGTTCACCTGGTCAAACAGAAGAGCGGGAGCAAACCATATCCAGGTCAGGTTGGACAGAGTGTTCCTATCCAAGGAAGCCATTCCCCTGTTTGTGGATGCAACCTTGCTGGCCCTCCCTAAAATTGGGTCCGACCACAGCCCCCTCCTCCTCGAAACCGATCATCGCTCCTCCCCCAAGCGACCCTTCCGGTTCGAGTCCATGTGGCTGCATCATCCCAACTTCAGGGCCCAGGTTGGCTGCTGGTGGGCTCCCCCAGTCCCTGGGCGCCCCGTTGAACAAGTCTACCACAAGCTGAGATGCCTCAAAGAGCAACTCAAGGTATGGAACAGAGAGGTGTTTGGTAACATCTTTGAAAATAAAGTGGCAGTTAAGAAAAAACTCGAAGACCTTGAGCTCAGATTCCAGGCAGGATCCCAAGACCCGGGGATCAGGGAAGAGGAACGCCTGGCCCTCAGTGAGTATCACAACATCCTGGCCAGGGAAGAAACCTTTTGGAGATAGAATTCGAGAGCCCTATGGCTCCAAGATGGCGATGCTAATACGAAGTTCTTCCACACATCGACTCTCAGAAATAGGGGCTCTAACAGGATTGTTGAGTTGGTGAGCAGTGACGGTAGAACTATCAAGGATGAAGAGGACATTCGGACTGAAGCCACCAACTTCTTCCAGGAGCTCCTTGGCGATAGCCCCCCATGTCCCCAGAAGTGGCAGACTCCCTGTTGGAACATATTCCTACTTCAGTCTCGGCCATGGCAAATGAGATGCTCGTGCAGCCCTTGTCTGACTCTGAAATCCATGCTGCCATGTTTTCCATGAAGGCTGAGGCGGCCCCGGGCCCGGACGGGTTTCCCCCCATTTCTTCCAATCCTTTTGGGACATCATTGGGCAAGAAGTGTGTGCAGCCATCCGGGACCTCCAGGCTGCCAGCTCCATCCCCAGAGGTATAAACTCCACCTTCATTGCCCTGATCCCCAAGTCCCAGGCTGCCAGATCCCTCTCAAATTTTTGCCCCATCAGCTTGTGCAATGTTTTATACAAAATCTTGACCAAATCCATGGCCTCCCGCCTCAAGGATATCCTTCCCCTGATCATTGCCCCCTGCCAGGGGAGCTCGGTCAAAGGCAGATTGATCACAGATGGAGTTATCATCATGCACGAGGCCATCCACTCGGCCTTCCTTTCCAAGAAGGCCTCCTTCCTGCTCAAGCTGGATATGAACAAGGCCTTTGATAGAGTTGACTGGGGCTTCCTTTCCAAGGTCCTCCTCAAGTTCGGGTTCCATCCCTCCTGGGTCAGGCTCATCAGCAACTGTGTGTCCTCCCCCTGGTTCTCGATCCTCATCAACGGATCCCCTATCGGATTCTTCCCCAGCTCCAGAGGCCTTCGTCAAGGTGACCCCCTATCCCCGATCCTCTTCATCATCCTGGCTGAGGCCCTGGGACGTACCATCTCGAGCGTTGTTTCCCATGGACTCATTTCGGGCATCAGGCCTGCGTCGGGCCTACCCCTTGTGTCTCATCAGCAGTTTGTGGATGACACCATCCTCGCCACTTCAGCTTCGATCCCTCAAGCCAAGGCCCTCAAGCACATCTTGACCCTGTACGAGGAGGCGGTCGGTCAAAAAATTAACCTCCAAAAAAGCAAAATCTTCTTCATCCACACCCCCGTGGCTAGGCAAATCAGAATTGGGCAGATTTTGGGTTGTACCCCTGATTCCCTCCCCTCCTCTTACCTCGGGCTTCCCCTATTTATAGGTGCATCCTCCAAGGGCCTATGGAGCGGGATGATGGATCGGATTCAGAGAAAGTTGGCCCCCTGGAAAGGCCACCTCCTCTCTCAGGCTGGCAGAGCCACCCTCCTGTCGGTGGTCCTCCAAAGCATTCCGGTTTATTTCATGTCGATCTTCAGAATCCCGGCCTCCATTGCAGCCCACATTGAACAAATCCAGAAACGCTTTCTCTGGTCGGGCAGCGAAGATAAGAAGAGGATTCCCCTGGTTTCCTGGCCCCTGGTCTGCCACCCCAAAGGTGAGGGAGGAATCGGACTCAGGTGGGTGACCCTCATGAACAAGGCCCTCTTGTCCAAGCACGCCTGGAAGGTGTTCACCAATGCCCCCGATGAGTGGGTCAGTATCGTGCTCAGGAAATACTACCACCACCACCCCTTCCTCAGTGAATCCCAGCCCAGAGATGGATCAGCCTTCTGGAAATCCTTGATTTCCACTAAAGACATCATTCAGAAAGGGACCAGATGGATCCTCGGGGACGAAACCCAGATTAACTTTTGGGATGACAGGTGGATCCAAGATGAGGCCCTGAATGCTGACAACGATCTCCTCATCCTCAAACCGGGGCTGGCGGACAGAGGGCCCAGAGTGTCAGCCTATCTCTCCCAGAACCAGGGAGGGGTTACTTGGAAACCCATCCTGAATCCCAGGCACCCGCTCCAAGCTTCCAGGCTCCAACGCCTCCTCAAGGTGACAGTTATCCCGTCCTCTAGAGGGAACGATAGATGCGTTTGGCACGGCACCCCCAGTGGCATATTTTCTATCAAATCTGCCTACAACCTCCAAAGAGTCCCTGACGAGGCCCCTTTTCTAGCCCATCAGGTGTGGGCCAAGAAGCTGATCCCCAAAATCAGCCACTTCGTCTGGGCGGCCATCCAAAACAAGATCCTGACCATCGAGAACCTGATCAGGAGGGGCTTCCAGATCCCGAATAGATGCTTCCTTTGTTGCGCTGCCTGGGAGTCCACTAATCACCTCTTTCTCAGATGTCCCTTCTCTTCTGAAGCCCTGGGCCTCATCCTTTCCCAATTCTCTATTCAATGGGTGGCCCCCAATTCCATCTCTGACCTCCTGTCTCAGTGGCCCAACCCCTTCGCCCACCCCTTCATCCGCTTCCTCTGGGGCTCCTGCCTTCCTCACCTGCTTTGGCAGCTCTGGCTCGAGCGCAACAGCAGAGCCTTCTCCTCCTCGGCCCGTTCCCCCTAGTGGATAGCGACCAAGGCGGTTTCCTTCGCCCTTGAGAATTCTCGCTCCACCCCTTTGATCGAGGTGCCCCGATGGTCGGGCGAGGCCACCCTCCTATCCTCCCTCGGAGTTCAGCTTCCCCCTCGGTCCCCCCCTGCCCCCTCCCATCGTTCTGAGACAAGGTGGACTGCCCCCCTCTCGGATGGGTCAAACTTAACTTTGACAGAGCTTCTAAAGGTAATCTCGGGCCCTCTAGAGTGGGCGGGGTCATCAAAGACAGTCACGGGGCCCTGATCTTGGCGTACGCTGCACCGCTCGGCATTCAGACCAATAACTTCGTCGAAGCAGCAGCTCTCCTCAGCGGGCTGACCACCCTCAAGGAGTCCTCCTCAAAAGTCATCATCGAGGGCGATTCCCAAGTCATTATCAAAGCCACCCGCAGCCCGAGAAACAGCTCTTGGCGCATTCACAACTCCATTAGGGAAGCTCTCACCATCCTCCAAGGACTCCCTGACCACACCTTTCGGCATGTGTACAGGGAAGGCAACAGGGCAGCCGATTTCATGGCCAACCAGGCCACCTCAGCAGAAGACTTCACCACCTGGACCATGAACTTCCCTGAAGCTCTGGTCCAAATAGTTTTGCAAGACAATCCTAGCTCCGATGAGGGCCCAGACGCTTAGCCCACCCCGAGACGGGGCCCCGAAGTTGCGCTGTCATGCCCCCCAGTGGTCAGGGGACTCTCCTTCTTGCTTCACCATGATGACTGGCCCCGATGCCCCCCTTGCTAGTGTGTTGGCCAATCCGTTCAAGCTCTCCCTCGTGGTGCCAAGTGTCAGTGGCCACGTCAGACTTTCACGAAGCCCGGCTGGCATTTTTGGCAAGTCCAAGTCGGAGTGCGCGGCGTCCCATTCCGACCTTCCCGCCTTGGACGTCACGCCGTCAGATTCCCATGCTGAGTCAGTTCGTCCGTGGCTCTATCCCGTGAGGTTTCCCCAAGCTGCCCCCCGCTCAGATTGCGCCATCTGGAGCGCAGGCATTGGCCCCCCTCCCCTGCCCCACATGGCAGCCGACAGCCACGCCCCCTCAGCTCCTCCCGGCTCGTGTCGCTCCCCGCCCCAAGCGCTCCTTCCCGACGTCGATGGCCCTTCCCCTCCTCTGCGCCCCCTGCAAGTTTTTAAACCTGTCGTGCGTAGAGCTCTCCCGCATTCTTGTCTGCTTCCCCTTCCCCCTGTCCCCGCGTCTCTGGTCAGGCCACCCCTATTTTCCCCATCCCTGGGCTGTCAGTTCGCTCCTCATGGCTGCCAAGACCTTCTTCCTCGAGCCCTCTACTCTTGACCTGAGCGAGTCGGCCAGGCTATTTTCCAATGCCAAGAAATTCACCCCTTTCTTCAGCAAATTCGTAGGGGCCGACGAAGATATTACTCAAGGTTTTCTGGACACCTGGAATGATGGAGAAGTCAAAGTGAAGGGGCTCCACTTCAAAGTGACCAAAGAATTTTTGATGGAGGTGACAGGTCTGCATCATGAGGAGAAAGGCAGATTCGTCCGATGGGACAAGCACAATTGGGAGGAGGAGCTATCCCGATTCCTGGAGCAGCAGTGGGACAAAGCTAATCTCTTTCGCGCTGACCTCCCGGCCCCCTTCGATGAAGCCATCATCCCGGTGATGCAATACATCACCTACGATGATCCGGACCAGCGGCTTTACAGTTTCCATCTCAGCTTCTACAACCACCTCCGCGGAGCCACGTTGGTAAGCACCCCCTGGTTTCTCCTTTACTCCCTGGGCCTCACCATCGATCGAGCTCGTAGGAACCATTCCAGGCCCTCCCACCAAGGGCTCATGGCCGTCCTGTATAGGCATGCCCTAGCCAACCAGCCGTAGCTTCACTGCATTCCTCCCCTGACCTCTGTCCCCCCTGAAGCGGCTAACTCCCCCGGGGCTTCCCCTGCAGCTTCCAAATCCAAGGAGACCCCCTCCCCCGAAGCCTCCCCTTCCCCAAAATGGCGCAGGCCCACCCAAAAATGCAGAACTCCGGTCCAGGGCCCAGGCGGGGCCCCGACTCCTGGCACCAGCTCAATCCGTAGAGGCCCGGCCCCAGGCAGTAGCAGGGCTGCAGGCAGCTCCAAGAAGGCCAAGGTGGAGGCCCCGGAGGCCACCGAAGTCAGCTCTGACTCTAGCAGCAAGATGCAGAACCTGGCGACCAGAGCTCTCCTTGACATTACTATTGGCTCCCTGACCGCTTCTGCCAAAGCGGCTTCCTCAGCGGCCAGTGCCCTGGCCGAACTCCGACGCAGGCTGGGCGATGGCCCTGATAGGGAGAGGAGCTGATCTGTCAGGTTGGGCCCCGTCCAGACCAGGCCAGGCTATCGGGCCTCCCGGAGTGGTGAGCGGTTTTTTGCGGTTTTGGCGTGTGTCGTTTTGCGGTTTTGTCATATTTTGGTGGCCACAGGCCAAATTTTGTTGTACTGGTTTCAAAATTGGTTTGTCTTTTTGTAGGCAACAGGGCCCTGGGCCCTGGTTTGTTGCCCAAGGGTGCAGCCCCGGTTTTTAATCACAACTGCAGCCTCGGCTATCTATGTAACTAAGGTTTTGGGATCCTTTAACAAAAAACCCACTGTAAATATATCGTTACTTAGCAAAAAATATATATATATATATATATATATATATATATATATATATATATATATATATATATATATATATATATATATATATATATATATATTTAAATAAAAATATATTTAATTAAAAAAATAAAATTTATACAATAAATGGTATTAATGATGCGCAAAGGTTTTTAGCTAGAGGGAAAGTTGATCGAATTCTCAAGCGACGATGGCGGAAAGTTGATCGAATTCTCAAGCGATGGTGACTGTAGAGGGTTTGAAGCGCAGTGAGGTAAGTTTTGGCATCTTTTATTTAGTGCAAAAGGAAGTATTTTCCTTTTATTTTCTATGTGTGGGGACAAACAACAAGACCAAAAAAACACCCGCTTCTTAGCGACGACTCTAAAGGATTTGAAGCCAGACAGTGATGGCTTTGGAGGATTTTTAATCCATAGCTGAGTTAGGGGGCGGTGACTGTAGAGGGTTTAAAGCTAGGCAACAATGGTTCTAAAGGGTTTTAATCCACAGCTAAGTCAGGTGGTAATGGCTGAGGGTTTTAATCAAAGTAGCGATGGCTTTGGAAGGTTTTTAATCCACAACTGAGTCAAGACCCAGTGAGAGGGTTTGAAGCCATACAACAATAGCTTTGGAGGGTTTTTAATCCATAGTTGAGTCAGGTGATAGTGGTTGTAGAGGGTTTGAAGCCAGGCAACGGTGGTTCTGGAGGATTTTTTAATCCACAACTGAGTCGGGCGATGGTGATTGTAGAGGGTTTGAATCAAAGTAGTGGTGGCTTTGGAGGTTTTTTAATCCACAGTTGAGTCAAGCGACGGTGTGATATGGGAGCAATTACAATAGAAAAAATAAATAATTGACAATCCAAAAATTGAGTTTCCATTGACAACACAAGCCTATAAATATGTAATACATCACATATTTTGGATAAAGTTGCATTCAATGATCACGATGCACCTTATCCATTGCAACAACTTACAATTAAAAACAAACGACCGTTAAAAAATAACGGTTTATCCCGGGTTCAATCCCCACGACGGATATGTATATGTATAAGCAGTATTTACTCAATAAAAAAAATAATGGTTTATTACATAAAATATACCACACCTAACACACCTAATCCCTATCATTCCTCCCCATTGTAGAAGCATTGGCCTCCAATGCGTACAAAAGGGAAGGAAGTTGGTGTGAATCCCAGAGGCTATGGAGATGCTCCAAAATGAGGCTCCATGTTGTAACATCCCTAAAAAATCTAGCTTTTTGTATGCCTACTTCGTTTGCAAGGATAAGATATTGTTGATCTATCTATGGATGCGAGAACATGTATCTTTAGTGGTGGAAGCAGGTCTTAGAGAAGATACCTTTTTTTGATGACGGATGAAGAATACGGGCAAAAAGGTAAGAAGGGCATATGATGAGCGACAAGATATTTGCAATTGAAAGGGATAAAAAGCCCTACTGGTAGTACACCCACCAGCGGTCCATGTAGATGCATTCATGTAGTTGCATTATAGGGTTTTTGTGTATTTTGGTATTTCTTTTATATTTTAAAATATATTTTAAATAGTTAAATAATAATAAATATATATATATATATATATATATATATACATTTGCAATAAGGATAAATATAAAATCATTAAATGAAGTAAGAATTAGCTAAGAAATATACATATGGAAAGTATTAAATATATATATATATATATATGGTGAATAGACTTGACACGTTTATGTTAAACCACTTGGTCGGATTCGGGTTGGAATGGTTGCATGGGAAATACAAGTGTAAATCACATATTTATTGTCTTTCTTCTATTAAAGGAGTTGAAAAACCCAGAAACATCTTCTTCATCCGTAGAAAAGGAAAAGAAATATGGATAGCGGTGTTGATAACAGATCAGAAAAAAAAAAAAAAGAGAAATCACTAAAAAACAAGGTTAGCTTTCTGATGATTTGTTGTGTGAATATTTGATTACGTATCGTATGTAAAAAAAATGGATGATGGAATTTTAATTTTACTTGCTTATGTTCTTTACTGTGATGTTAAAAAAATTGGTTGCTTGTCTTAAAATGTTCAAGGAATAATTTGTAGTTTCCATAAACTCTGCACCCGTTTGTATACATGCACGTTTGTATACATGCATCATTTGTTTTCATTATAGGATTAGCTTGCACTCATTATATAACAGACCGCTCTGATCCCTCCATAATTAAGACTCGAGGAATTATCTTCATGCATAAGAGAAGTCACACGAATTCTTACCAACATTGCGTAGACTAAGTGCCCGAACGTGCTTAAAATCAAGCCAACGAAACTCAATCTAAAGCTTCCACATAGTTCTGTGTCTGTGTACAAAAAAAGGTGAAGTCGTAACACATATAGACAATACCAATGTCAAGTAGCTCGTTTTTGCCCAATGACGACCCTAGAGAAATGATAAACTTGTGAAGAGAAAGTATTAAAAAAAAAACATTAAGCTTCTATCGAAAGTTGTGTCATTGACATTTGATTTACGTATTTAATCGTAAGGTTACGTTTTGATTTGTGTATTCTAATATAATTTACTATAATTTTTTTGAAGTGTGTATACTGGCTGTAGATTAAATTTTACCTTTATAGTTTCATTGTTAGTACGACTAATTTCCAATACAACTTAATGATGTAAAAAAATACCACCCTCAACCTTGATGCCCATAGGTTGTCGTTGGGATTCGATATGATTTAGTCTTTTGAAATGTTTAGGGAATGATGCATAAAATATAATTAATTTGTAAATGTCTTGACATCGCTTTCAGCGTGTGTTTATATTGATCGAATAAACGATTCAAACATGAGCAATCTCAATATATTTCTTAGGTGAGCATCGAAATAGCTCTCCTTGTCTCAAAAGTTTATATTTAGAAAGCAATCTAAGTAGAGGGCTAAGGTACTTGTGCTTACTGAAAAATTAAGTTGATAATTATATTTTCATAAAAGAGGTTATGTAAGTCTCCGGTTAGCAACATACTCTACAGTAGAAAGTCTGTTTAGAACGTGGGGTTATTAGAGAGGTTGTCGAGATCGTCTTTGCTATCATTTGCAAATCATAACGGCCGCAAGGAAGTGGCTTATTGTGCTAAGAGTTCCCAACCTGGTGTAAATTCGTTGATTCTAAAGATCAGTAGAGAACATTGTCCGAACGTATCTTTTACGCGGCTGACGCTTTTGGACAAAAGACCATATATCATAAAGCGTCCACTTGCCCTTAAGTATTAAATCAACATATAGAGATTTGGAATATAATACTTGTTGTTAATAGAATAGTAAATTATAATTTTAAACGAAAAGTTTAAAAATATTTTATGATTAATTTAATTTTGAATGTGACCTAAATTATGAATATCTTATGTTGTAAAGTTAGTTACTTTCTTTCTAGTACATAATTTTAAATAAAAAAACCTAATATCTAATCCTAAAAGTAAGCCCAATGGTTTCTACATTAAATTTGAATGTTTCCTAAGGCATATTTACAATCACCATACATCTATTAAGAAATAATTTCCAAATATTTTAAAGTTGCTTATATCAAGGCTCAAATATAATTCAAGCTGAGTTATCGACTCTTTTATTTGTTCCCCGAAGACTACGTAATATTCAACTGTTTCCCAAAGGTAGAAACAATCTTTCTAACAAACTCTGAGATACATAGCATGCTTTCTAGGAAACATTATATATTTGTTTTCATTCGATTAAAAAAAGGGTGTATGGTAAAAGTTAACTTGTTCTCTAAGAAGTAGAGATCTTTATTGTTACTTCTTTACGTATAAAAATAAACTTGGTATTATGAAATAAAATAATATACATGGCACTTTATCACTTTGACAGTTAATATAGTATTACTTATGTTACTTTATTTTATGTAAAATATATTTCACATATGATTTAGAAGAGAGAAATTACTATTTTGGAAATTTACCTTATTGTTAGGAATGGTCATATATATGATGAAGGCGTGGGATGGATGAGTAAAATCCACATATTGAAATATAACATATCAACACCTCAATTGCTTACTACATACGCATTCTTTTTGCCCTAAACTTAACATCTATAAAAGATACTTTCTCTTGTCAAGTAGGATGGTGGAGAAATCTAAGATTATGGGTAGGATAATCTTTGTATTACAACCAAACTGATGATTGTGGGAAGGATGATCATCTAGAATCAAGGATAATTGTACTCTTGATGGGAAGGGTAAGGATGGAAGGTAAAAGAGGATGAAATGGGCGTCGCTCTTAGGTTATCAGCTAATAGTACAGTGTGGTGTTACTTTGACCTTGAACGATTGAGGGATATCCAACGATGAGGTGAAATGGGATATCACATCATCAATCGTGCCAATTCAAGCAACACCAGATCCTAAGCCAAGATATTGGAGGACCCTTGGTGAACTCCACGGAAGGTGGAAGCTCATCTAGCACAAGGCATGTACACGCTAATTCTTGCATGGCAAAGTCAGTCGTGCTAAGAAATGGAGAAACTATGCGTCCAACCTCTAGGTGAAATGGGCCCTAGAGGAGAAACCCTTACCTCGAACTTGGATTCTCGAGATGAGAGGTTATCTAAAGGTATAAAACAATGGGACCTAGCTAGTCTCGATCTCTTGGGTTTTTGTTTACAGTGAACTATGCTCCTAAGAAGAAAATACATGCCTCGTACTAAATAAATTGTTGAGTATGGTTTTCACATAGTGTTTATATTTGGTAGAATTAATGGACAACCAAGTGGGTAGAAATTGGGTTGTTACACATGTAGAAGCAATGTGGACTACCAATATGAGTGTGTATGAAAGATAGTGTCTGATATACCATTGAATGCTAAAAGTCCTACAATGTGAAGGGGGTAGGATGTGAAATTATGGGAACCAAATGAAGATCTGGAGGAGGAGCTACAACTAGAGCAGGAGCAGGAGCAACACGAAGAGATGTTGGTGCAACAATGGAAGCAGGTACGAAAACCACAGGAATAACTGTTGGAAGAACTGGAACAACAACACGTGCAATAGGAACAACTAGAGGTACAACAGGAACTGCAGGTGCCACAGGAAGAGGAGCCTGATGTAGGTATTGTGAAGTGGATAAAAGGACTCTTGGCTAAACGTCATGCTATTGTGGTGTGCTGAAAATCAAAGCAATAGATCGTGTCATCTACAAAGTAGTGCAAGCCCGATGTGTAGTGGGTGGAACACTACAAACAAGAAAAAATTTGTTTTCATGCTGCAAAGTGTATGTATTATGATAGTCATCATAAGTGGCACGCTTTTCATACTAATAGGTCTTGCCAACAATAAACCACAACAGTCCATGGGTGTCACATCACAAGTGACCCTATCTTGGAAATTAGGACCAAAAGCAAAGGCAATTGAGCACATGTGTGTGATATTTGAAGTGTTGTTATCATCCTTCCACCCAAGAGTGTATGGAAATGGATGAGGTTTGGTGGGAAGTTTAAGCCTATCAACAATGGATTGCATAATCAAATTTTTCTATGAACCATTATCAATGATATAGTCTACAACAAATGTGCATGTGTTACAAATAAATTATCATGATCATAGACTATGGAATGATGATGCATCAATGTGACATCATTTGATCTTCATCTCTCCTCATATATCTTTGCCTCACCAGTAGCCTTGATGGGGTTATCAAATGTTCCCTCATTAGACTTTACAATGAGATTCTTCTTGTTAGAATTTTGTAACTTGGGACATGCAGATTTGTCATGCCCTGGTCTTTTACAATATCGATAGAATTGTTGAGAAGTAGAAGAAGAATGAAATATTTTCTTAGAAGCATGGGAATTATGAGAAGCAGGATTATTAGAAGAAGAGGAGAAAGAAGAAGACTGTCTTGGTGCTTGTTGTTGTTGATGAGACTCATTTGTGGATCCACCAGACAAGTAGCGAGGACCTCGACGTTGTGCAATGAACTTCTCCTTCGCAAGTTGAGCATGGTTGAACACATCATCAAGTGTGTTGCACGGAGTATATTTCAACTCATGAAACAAATGTGCAAGAAGCCCACTCTTAAACTTTAGAATCATGGAATCTACAAGATCAATAATGCACAACAAAACACGCAACCTGTTGAACTAATACACATAATCCTGAATTGATTGATTATGTCCCTGATGAAGATGAAGCCAATGAATCTACAAATCAACATCATAATGGGATGGATAAAATGTGGCCTTCAAAGCTTTGACCAAGTCATCCCATGTGACAATGTGGCATTCAGTTACTAGGACTTTAGCCATGCCAGAAAGTTTTAGCTTGGCAAATGGAACCTTGTCATCCTTCGCAGTCCAACTAATATTCGAGCGCCATTAAACCATCTTTGGTGGCCAATATTCTGACTTGTTTGTGCCTCCTATTTTTTCGATGACTACCTCAACAACAGGCGAGAAATATTAATACCCATGTAAAGGTTGAACCATTTTTCGACGTGATATATCGTATTCTGGTCTCCGTTTATTTTTTCAATCACGCGCATGTGGATTATTTTCAAAAACTTCATTGTTGGGATTAATCCCACATTCAGTGTGGGTATGCTTTCTCCTTTTTTATATTGTACGAGGTGTATATAGTTAAATAATTAGCTTGGTTGGCTTCCCATCCTCTCTCATTGACTACCTGCCCCCTCGTCCCTTACCACATCAATATATCACCATCGCTCGCGCTTTCGTGTCTCCCACTTGCTCATTCATCGTACGCGTGGCCCCCTCAACTATCATCTAACCTCCGTTGACCCACCTTCCACATCGTCATCGTGGTCACTCCTTTCATCCAAGGTTTTTGTGCACAACATTTGCCTTTGGCTACCCTGTCATCGTGTCCCCTTCACACCCCATGTCTCGTCCGCTCGTCACCACATGGCTTTGGTACTCTCCTCTATCATTAGGCCATGTCGATTTGTCTTGGCCTCATGTTTTTCAGTGCTCGTATCCCATTTTCCAGTGTCAGTACCTGTGTCATTAAATGTGGCACTTTTATTTGCCATAATTGTTGTCATCGTCATTGAATTGCCTCAATAAATTTAGTAATTATCATTGTCATTTAATTTTCTTCACCGTTGCTACCAGCAATAGTTGTTGTCCTTGGAGATTGCCCCATTTGTAGGTGTGGTATATTTGATGTAATAAACTGTTATCTTTTAACGGTCATTTGTTTTTAATTGTAGTTTTTGCAATGGATAAGGTGCACTGTAATCATTGAATGCAACCTTATCCGAAATATGTGATGTATTGTCTATTTATAGGCCTATGTTGTCAATGGAAACTCAGTTTTTGGATTATCAAAAATTGTCAGGCGAAAAGAGAAACAAAACCACAAAAAATGGAATCAACAATTCCATAGAAGCTTGCAATCAAAAATATTTGGAAATGAAAGTAACTTCTCCCAATAGATACGACTATGAAGGCATTCTCATTCCTTGTTTGAATTGAACTCGGTATAGGGGAAGAGGATACTAGTCTTGTTTTCGCAACCTGGTTCTGATACCAATGATATGGGAGCAATTACAACAGCCGAAGGAAACAACTATTAATCCAAAAACTAAGGTTCCATTAACAACATAGGATTATATATAGGTAATACATCACATATTTTAGATAAGGTTGCATTCAATGATTACAGTGCACTTTATCCATTACAACAACTATAATTAAAAACAAACGACCGTTAAAAGATAACTATTTATTACATAAATATACAGACCTACACACCTAACACACCTAATCCCTATCACGGTGGTTGTAGAGGGTTTGAAGCCAGGCAGTGAAAACAAAGTAAGTTTTGGCATCTCTGATTTAATGCTTAAAATTATTTAGGTTTTAGGAAAGTTTGACAAGGAGTAGGAAAGAACAAATAGATAGTACATGGGTGGTTTGATAATGGAATAAGGGAAACAAAAATTATAAGAACAAGTAGAAACCATAGGACAATTGGTCTCCGTGAATTCACATATTATTCCAATCAATGAAGCTAACAAAACACGAGGATTGACATATCCACAATCAATAGGGCATACAACAATACTACCATCTGCGACACCTAGATAAGGAATGGAAAAAACCTATATATGTCAATGCAAAACAGTATTGGAGAATAATAAGGCATCAACAAGCTCGAATAAGGGCAACAACAATGAAGAGGACTAATCAAAAAATAAAATTAAAGAATATTCTTCCACATAAACATGTGGAGAATAAGGAACAATCAAAGGCACTAACCATCGTCGAATGGGGAGATCAGTCAGACCAACATAGGGAACAAAAGAAGGAAGAAAAAAGAGACAGAGGCAAAATGACAACACACAAGAACATAGAAGGAAAATCAAGCAAGGATTAAAAAAATAAAAAATCAAAGCAAGAAAAAATTTAGCATAGAAAGTGTAGGTCACCAAAATGAGTTTCAAGATAAGGAAGAAATTTACAGTCCCACAACCACACCACTCATGTGGGCACCAAGACTTTATGTGCAGGAGCTAATGAAGATGAAAGAGAAACTTGAGAGCATGGAAAGGAGGGAGAAACTAAGAGATATTAAATTAGATGAGGTCATAAACATCAATCAAAGGCTAGAAAAGGAAAAAAACCAACTCAAGAAGCAAGTATCAAAGCTACAAAACCTTACGAACATGGGCCAACATGAATGGCATGTCCTCAAACAAGCCATCCACTCCCTAATCGATGATATAATAGAGGTGGAAAAAATAAATGCAAGACAAATAAAAGAGGTACGAGAAACACTCCAAAACATAGAAATAAGAGAAAATGAGCTATAAAATGAATTAGCAAAGGTAAATTCATGGTATCAAGTCATAAAAAAACTAGTCAATCAGCAAAAAGAGTTGATAGAGAAGCAAGTAAAAATTCAAATAAGAGAAGAGAAAGAAAGATATGAGAAGTTATCAAACATAATCATAAAAGGGTTAAAATATTATGGGGATAGGGAAGATACAAATTGTTTAACCAGGGACTTCTTGTCAGATCGATTACAATGGAAAGGTCAGATCAAACAAGCAGGCAAAATTGGTAAGCTAAGAGAAGGAGGTAAAGATAGGCATATTTAGGTCACATTAAAGAGCTATGAGGATAAAACAAGGTTACAAAAAAACAGAGGCATGTTGAGAGGGTCACAATTCTTTTTAGATGACGACCTAACCTTTCTACAACAGGTTGAAATAAATAAGGAATGGAAAAAGGTGAGGGCAAAAAGGAATGAAAGGAGATGGGCATATTTAAGAAACGGAAAGGCGTACATCACATCTAAACAAACCCTAAACAAATAGGGAGTATGGCCCACCCGAGAATATCTTATGATGGTAATTTGGAACTGTAGAGATTACCCTTGGAGAAGAGGACCCAGGTTAGGGCCTATTGCTAGAGACAAAGATATAATCATTCTGACAAAAATATATGAGCACGATGGATGTAGGACTCCAGAATTTGTGGGATACAATAAAATAGCAATACGAAATAAAGCAAAAGAAAATGGCAAGGGGTAGGGGGTATTATAATTTTAATAAAATAAGAGTGGGATAGGGTCATTAAAATTGAAAAACAACATGAAAACAACCAGTACATTTGGATAAATATCCTAGAAAATAAGTCATTTATTAGCATAGCAACATGTTATTTTGCTCCCAAGAATTCTAAATTCTATAAGAAACATGACCTTAACAAAGAAGACCCATACTCCTCCCTAAAAAGAGATATTTTGACATATAGTAAGTTGGGGGAGATTATATTAATTTGAGACTTCAATGCAAGGACAACTATTAAGCAAGTTAACATTCTAGTAGTTAACAAATATATTGAGATTAATCCTCTTTGGATGCCAGAAGAGGAAAATCAATAATGGAGCAGGACTTCATAAGATGAGCATAGGGCTATCATGCAATATGGAAGAGAGTTGTTAGGCCTTTGTAGCATACACAAATTGGTTATTTGCAATGGGATGAAAAGTTGGAAAAAATCAAGAAATTATACATGCAAAACATATAAGGGACAAAGTGTAATAGACTATGTTATATGTTCACAAAACTGCATACCAAAAATAGAGGAGCTAGAAGTGGAAGATTTCCTAGTAGAACTTAAGTCATATCACAACCCAATTGTTATGAAACTTCAAATACAAGGAGACAAACCAAGGTAAAAACACATGCAAGGCAATCAAAACAAACTTCCTCACAAGGGAAACATTCTCTTAACAGAAGAAAATCGACAGAGTTTCAGGTCAGCATTGAATAACAAGTTACAAGAAAGGGAAATAAAAGGACTACCTCACAGTAACAAAGATTACAATAAAAGTGAATGGTCAATGCACGTTATCCAAGAAGCTCTAAACAAATGCAAGAGAGCTAAACCTAGAAAGAAAGAAAAAATAGCTTCCCAACCAACTCGTGGTTCGATGAAGATTGCAAGGAAGAGTGGATATTACTAAAGGAACCAACGGGTAAAATAAGAGCAAACAAAAAAGCATATGAGAAATTGGTAAGGGTAAAAAAAGAAGAATACACTAGAACAAGGAGAAAATAACTGATTTACTTAGGGAAGAATGAACCAAAGAAATTTTGGAAGGAACTAAGCGTGAAAAAGATGCAAACTAAAAATAATATAACAACTAGTCAGTGGTTGGAGTATTCAAAAGAATTGTATGAGTGTAGTAACCAGCAGGAGACACCCCCTACTATCATTTTCAAGAAAGAAATTTTCACAAATGAAGACATTATTCAAGGGATAAAAAAGTTAGCAATTAGTAAAGCCCATGACATAGACAATCTTCAGACAGAGCATATAAAATAGGGGTAGATATTCTTGCACCGCAGATCAAAGAGATTTTCAATGAGGTCATACAAAATGGCTTCCCTATAAAAATAGACAACTAGCTTGACCATTCCTTTGTTTAAAAGTGGAGATGTAAATAATCCCTCAAACTATCGAACTATCATGATCAACCCTCTCTTTACAAAGTTGTTTGGGAGTATGATAAAGCATAGGATCAACTTATGGGCGGAAGAAAAGGGAAAGAGAGAAAAAAGACAAGTGGGTTTTAGGCCCAAGCACACAACTATTGATCACTGTATCACACTTAGACACAGTGGAAAAAATATGGGATAAAAAAGAGGAGGCTTTTTGTTGTTTTGTAGACTTCAAAAAGGCATTTGACACAATGCCAAGGAAAAAATTATGGAGCAGAATGGAAGAGCTAGAGGTTCCAATTCACTATAGGGCAGCAATTCACAGATTATATGAGCATGTAAATGCTAGAATCAGAATGCAAGAAGGGTTATCTAAATGTTTTAGGAGTGACATAGGCGTCAAACAAGGTTACCCTCTATCTCCGACATTATTTGGGTTGTACATTGACAAGTTAGAAGAATGGATAAACAAATTTGGTGGAGAGGGTGTGCACTTAGCCAAATATATGGTAAAACTTCTCATGTATGTAGATGATGTAATTCTTGTGGCCGAAACAACTAAAGATCTAGAAGATCACCTTCGGGCTCTAGAACTCTTTTGTAAGGAAGTTGGGATGGAGGTGAACACAAGCAAAACAAAAATAATGATTTTTTAGTAAAAAAGAAGAAGCAACATCTTGAATTTCAGATTGCAGGAAAACCTCTTGAGGTAGTGGTAGAATACAAATACCTAGGCATATACTTACATGACAAGCTCAATTGGAATACATGTAGGATGAAAAAAACTCTAAGTGGTTGGAGAGCACTATATGCACTTCAAAATCGATGTAGAAATACCGAGTTGTGGGACTAGAAGACCACCAAGGTCTTATTTGGTCTACTTGTCACACCGATTGTGTTGTATGGTTGCGAGGTGTGGGCCAGTGGCACGACAAATACAAAATGGAGACAAATAGAAAGGATTCAAAAACGTCTAATTACAAATTTTCTTAGAATTAAGACCATAGTCCCTTATGAAATTATTCTAGATGAAACTAGAATGTTCCCTTTAGAGGCAATTGCTATGACCAAGCTGTTATGTTACTTGAAAAACAAAAATCATGAAAAACAACAGATGGCTTAGGGCATTTAGGGACGAAGAGTTACATAGGTGAAAGAACACATGGATGAAACAAAATAAAAAATGGATGAAACGTTGGGAAATCAACATAAATGAATGCCCAAATTTCAACAAAGACATAAAAAACTATGTGAACGAAAAGTTTAGAAGTGGAATGTGGAAAAATACAAGCAAGAAAAGACAATACTATATTGCAAAGTTTAACCCAACGTATGACCACAAGGAAAAAGCATATATAGGCACTGAAATTAAGTGGAGGGAAAAAATACTCATTGCTCATATAAAGACTAACTCTCGTAGGCTTAGATGTAAAATAGGTAGATGGACAACGCCCAAGAATAATGGGAAGAAAGGATATGTATTCTATGCAGCATAAGGACAATAGAGACAGAGGAACATTTCATTTATAAATGCTCGAGTTTTTTGAACATCCGTGACAAATACAGAAAAACAATTAGAAAAAAGTTTATGACAAAGTTATTTGAAGATAGTAAAATAAAAAATAGTTGAGGAGTTGCTAACCCAACTCAATAAAAAAAGAAACAACCTTCTCAAAGATATTAATGATCATATAATTTAAATAGTTGTGTTTCCATATTTAATGGTTCCATAAACCATATTTTAAGTATTGCGAACTTAATTAAAATCTTTCAAATAATAACCAACATTGTAAAAGCATCGAGAATTTTCCAAACTAGAAATAAATTAAAATTGATCATTTGAGTTGTTCACGGATCCGTTAGCCATTTTAAAGATGAATGGCAAATTTGTGGTATTAGAGTCATATCAATTAAATTAAATCAAAAGTTACTTAGCATATCAATTAAGTTAAAACAAAAAGTACATGTTTTTTCAAATAAAATAAATATGATAACCGGCCACGTAGGTCAAATTAGTGTTAAATACATCTCCATGGGGCCCTTCCTAACGAAGGGACATACGACTTCGTTCGAGTGTAGGTAAATGCCGATAAACCACAACTTTTTATAATAATAACAAGGACGGTGATTAACAACGCACGTCATTATAGTACCTTTCAGTTTATTATTAATGTTTTATTTTTAAGTTAGAATTAGAATTATGGGGAGAGAATTTCTCTTATTATATCTTGCATTTGATTGTACTATCCATTATATTATTTTTAAAAAATTGTTTTAAGCCTGCGGCCTACATCGGATTAAAAAAAATCAGTTAGGGGTATGTTGAGGGGTATACTCGGATGGGATAGGCTCCGTTGTACAGAAAGTCCTGCCCCAGGAAATACGGGGAATGGTTTTCCTTAATTAAGGTTATAGTCCCAAGGGGCGTAATGGTTCGGGCTTTGGCTTTTTTTCGGGAGGTCGAAGGTTCAAACCGTAACATGGACGAGTGTGTGAGGGGATGAGTGTGTGGTGGTTGTGTTATAAATTCCCTATTGATAAGCATAGCTCTCGGCTTTACGAGAGGTCATCCTTGGGAGGAGACTGCTCAGCCCTGCATTGATCGTGGGGGTTTCTCACACTAACCAAATAAAGAAATATATATTTAAGTGAACAACTCAACTGTTTGAGAGGTTTAGAGTTCAAACCACGATGTAGGTGAGTGTATAAAGGGGTGGGTGTATATGATTATACATAACAAAACAAAACAATAAATTACATTTTTCGTATTTCTTAAAAAAAAAATATATATCTTACAGTCCTCTCAATAGTTCAAAAAATACTCCTCCTTGCCCCTGCAAGGGCTTCCTTTTTTTTTGCTGAAAGGGGTTCTATTTTTTTTGTTATTAGATTGTTTGTTTTGCGTTTCTACTGTGAAGTGTTTTTAAGTTTGATTTCATTTTTTTTAAAGGTTAGAGGATTCTTTCAAAACCCCTTTACCAATAATAAAAATAAATAAACTTACATTCTTCATCTTTCTTCAACAAAAAAAAAATATCTTCCAGTCCTCTCAATACTTCAAAAAATACTCCTCCTTGCCCTTGCAAGGGCTTCCTTTTTTTTAGCTGAAAGGGGTTCTATTTTTTTTGTTATTAGATTGTTTGTTCTGCGTTTCTACTATGAAGTGTTTTTAAGTTTGATTCCATTTTTTTTAAAGGTTAGAGGATTCTTTCAAAACCCCTTTACCAATAATAAAAATAAATAAACTTACATTCTTCATATTTCTTCAACCAAAAAAAATATCTTACAGTCCTCTCAATACTTCAAAAAATACTCCTCCTTGCCCCTGCAAGGGCTTCCTTTTTTTTGCTGAAAGGGGTTCTATTTTTTTTGTTATTAGATTGTTTGTTCTGCATATCTACTATGAAGTGATTTCAAGTTTGATTCCATTTTTTTCTAAAGGTTAGAGGATCCTTTCAAAACCCCTTTACCAATAAAAAAAAAAATACCTTTCAATCTTCTTATTATTTTAAAAAAATTAAGTTTTTGCATACTTAAAAAAAAATCTTTAGAGGGATACCCCTGCCTCCTTGGGTCTTACCCGAAAGTGGCATCCCTTTTGAGATGTTTTCCACAAATTAAAAAAAAAAATCTTTAGATTGTATTTAAATTTTTTTTTTAAATCTTCAAATTGTATTTAATTTGTTTTTAATGATTATATAGGATTCGAATTGAAACAAACTTCACTCTTATTACATCGTCATCAATATAATGATATTATAACAAAACAAAACTTAGATATAATCTATATATCATTTGAAAGATTCGAACTTAAACCTCTTAAGTGTTGAAAAACAAAATTAACTAATACCATATAATTAATTTTTTATATAAACTTTTAGTATTTTTGTTTTTATTTGACATCGTGTGTACTTATTATTGATAAATTTCAGATTTTGGAGACAAATTCATTTTTTTGTATGAAACACACCCACTTCCTCATACACTCACCCATACTACGGTTTGAACCTACCTTAGACCTCAAAGAAGAACCAAAGCCCAAACCGTTGTGCTGTTCCTTCGACAACATTCAATTTTAAATTTTATAATATTTTTATTTTAACTTAAAAATTATATATATATATATATATATATATAATTAAGGTTAATGTGAGAAACCTTCGTTCAAGATTGGACATTTTATCCCACCATGATTTTTAAGGGTGAGAGTTGATTTTATCAATAAGGACTAAACACACAATCATACACACCCACTCCTTCCACCCCTTCACACACTCACTCACTTCTCAATTTAAACGACAGTTTATTTAGGTAGCATGATAAACTCCTACTATCAACACTAACAAATTAAAATATTATTTATAAAATTTGTGTTGTTATATTCTAAAATATTTTTTTAATGTGAAATAACCAATTATAAAAAAAAAAATAATTGACTATTCCTCTTTAAAAAAATTATACTTTTATCCACATGTATCATAGATTTTTTTTTGATATATCCTAATTTAAAAAAAAAAAAAATTACTTTTCACCTTTTATCCACGAAGATGATATAATATTCTATTCAATTAATTTGTTTTTGGATAATTTTTTATTTTTTAACCAATTATAATTTATTTTCGGACTCTTTTCATGTGGAATAAATAATTTGCTTCTTTAAGTGTTTTTAAAATTAAATTTATATGATTTATTTTTAATATTAATATTTTAACTTTTTTTTTTATGTCTTGTTTTATAAGGGATATTTTTTTATAGATAAATTCTGGATTTTATAAACAAATTTAATTTCAAATTTACATAAATATATTATTTTTAATTTTTTGTGGTGGAAAATAAGGGGTTGTATTTAAGTCCTTATCTTTAACAAATCACAACTGTCTTCTTATAAATAGATTCAATTATCATCTCAATTAAGTTGTTATAGTTAGAAACCTATATCATTTTACATAAAATGTCTTAATTCTTGATTTTTATTTTTTTGACATTTTTTAAATTTATGTGTGAATACAAATATTCCAGAGTTTAACATCATTTTTTACATTTTCTTACAATACCCTTTATAATACTAAAACTTCATCTCTACTATTTATGCATCAGGTCCGAGGTGTAGACCAATTGGTTCATCCAAACCCCATAAGGGGACGGAGGTCCAAGGTTCAAATCTCGGGTCTCGTCGGATTGAACGCTTGTCCCTTTCCTGGTGCTTTCAGCGGCGTAAAAGGTTTAAAATGATTGTGGCATGGTGGTTATAGGGGCGGATCTGCATGAAGATCCGTGTGGCGGCTTCTAGGGCGGACGACCACGAGAATACTGTGGCGGCCATAAAAGCTGGACAGCCTGCCGGATTCGTGGCGACTATCGATTCCACCATGTAAATTCAAAAAAAAAAAAAACTATCTATGCATCATTGCATTTTAGTAGAGTAATATTTCTAAAACATCGTACTATCATAGCCTGCTTTACCAGATCTGGATTGCTAGTTTTCTTCTTGAAGCACAAGTGCAACCATAAAATTTGGAATAAATAGTATATGTGAAAACACATTAATGTTATAAAAGAAAGCATATATTACCAATTGAAAACACTAAAGTAAATCTTAATCATTATTTGATTAAGGCAAATCAACATTTTCTTGTCAGATTCAACTAAACTTACTACTTCCTATAACCAAAGAAAAGAGAATTAAACTTCATGATCCTCAATTAAAACCCTTCTATTGGCTAGTTTATCTCCACAATTGTTTCCTTTCCTTAATGTATGTTAAACCTTATTTCTTTAAACTCTATAACAAGGACTTGAATTTTCACAATTATCTCTTATATGTTCCATGGAGCCTTTGCTTTCCTCACAATTGCTTCCATCAATATGTTGTTCCATTTCATTTGTTTTCATATTTTTAACCCTTCCAAATTTGCCTAAGCTTCAGCTTCATTGTTTGTCTTAAATCCACTATTGAAAGCATAATGAGATAAAATCTCTCCTCTATTATTTCTAATTATTCTTCCTCCTTCTACTGGTCCTGGATTTCCTTTAGATGTTCCATTAAAATTCAATTTGACCAACTCCACATTTGGTGGTTTCCACTTTATATTCTTTGCCTTCTTTTTTTTATTCTATCCCCAACATCATAATTCCATTTGATGACTTGATTCCATCTATCAAGTTTCTTTGCTTCCAAATTAGGTATTAGGTGAGTTGATAGGGTTGGTTTAGACTTCTCCATGGCTAAACAAATCTTTCTTTTCATTACCTCTAAATTGTTTTTCTTTTCTTTAAATATTCTTCTATTCCTTTCTAGCCATCTAATTATTCCTCTTTTTGTTGGTCCTATATTTCTCTTAGATGCTCCATCACAATTCAATGACCAACTCCACATCTAGTGGTTTCCACTTTATATTATTTGTCTTATTTTTGTTTATCCTATCCCCAACATCATAATTCCATTTGATGACTTGATTCCATCTATCAAGGCTCTCTACTTCCGAATTAGGGATTAGATGAGTTGATAGGGTTGGTTTAGACTTCTCCATGGCTAAACAAATCTTCATTTTCACTACCTCTAAATGTATTTCCTTTATATATTCTTCTATTCCTTTATAGCCAAACAATCTAAACTATTGTCTCTTTTGATATATCCCAAATTTTCTGTAAATTGTCACTTTTAAAAGTGCTCTGCCATTGCTTTAACCATTCCTCAATTCTGCCATTCATCACCATGCATTTAGCAAATATATGAAATTCATTGCCATAGTTTCCAAACTATTGAGTAGTATCTCAAGAGATGGTCTATACTCTCATCCTCCATTTTACAAAGAACACATTTTGAAGGGCCATGAAAATCCCTTTTATAAGGTTATCCCAAGATAAAATTCTTCTATGACCTACTACCCAATAATATTACATATGTATTTTTACTTATGAAATAATATTACATATATATTTCTTTATATAGTCATCACACCTTTTTATACAACCTTAGTTTTTAAAAATAAAATTTATGTGCTTTTTTGGTTTATCCTCAAAGGATGATATAGTTGTAATTAACTAATTTATTTTTGGATGAATATTTTATTTGTTACTTTTTTTTATTAGGATAAAATATGGGTTTAATCTTTTTACATTCTTATATTAGTCTCTAGTCTTACCAACCAAAAAACCTCGTCTCTAAATGGTACAAGATATTTGAAACATTGAACTACCTTGTTTTAAAAATCTACATTTACATTCATTTCAAGATAATTTACATTCGTATCTTTGAAGAGTCTCCAAAAATTGGAACCCTCAACAGACAAGTCCATAAATCTCTACAAAATGAACCCTCAACAGACATATCCACAGATCTCCAAAAAAGGAACCCTCAACAAACGAATCCATAGATCTCCAGAAAATGGAACCCTCAAATATATTTAATGTGACAAAAAGATAAATATATTTTGGTTGTAGCATGAAAGCTTTTGGTATTTCTATCACATTTTTAGCCCATCTCTCCCTAAATTTTTAGGATCAATATGAATCATTTTCAACATATTATGATAGTAGAAAAGTTATTATTTTTCTTGTACATTAGTATCATGGTCCATTCCATTGATTTTTATTATCTCTTGCAAGGCAATGTTTTTATTTTTGTAGTGGGAGTGGCTCCTGGTAGAAGCCACACATAGCTTAATAAAAAAAAGTATGGAAAACAAAAGCAAATATCACATGTATTAGCAAGAAATAGGGCTAAGCCCACAAATACAAACAAAAATGGTAATGAAAATTGATATATTAAAACATTAAGGACATGAATAAGACCAAATAAAAAAGAAAATTTGCTATTAGTAAATTTAGATATTGTAACCAACCCATAGATAAAAACAAAAAATGGTAATAAAAATGATATCCTAAAACATTAAGGGAATGAATAACACCCCTAAAAAAAAAGAGCTATTAGAGAATTGACATATTGTAACTAGTATATTTATAGAACAAAAAAACTAGATAGTAAATATTTTGATCATTCATAATATTAATCTTTATCTTAGCAAAATTCAATTTTTAAAAGGCATATAATCAAATGAGATATTATCTCTAATGCAAATAATATCAAACAATTATTTAAAAAATAGTAATAAAAAATATATTTAACATATAATAAAAAATAAACCTTATAAATCATCTAACCTTTCTTGTATCATTGATGTCCAAAGATTTTTAGTAATAACCAACATTCTAAAAGGGTCGAGAATCATCTAGCCTTGAAATAAATTAAAATTGACCAATTGAATTGTTCACAGATCCGTTAGCTATTTTGAATATGAATGGCAAATTTGTGGTGTAGTCATATCAAATAATATATCAATTAAATTAATGATGGTAGGAATTTTGAGCACCCGCTGGTTCATTTTACGTAAAACAATGAGGTGAAATAGATTTGGTGGATGCAGCCCTTGTGGTTTGAACCCTGTGCTTGTCAACTACTAAAAATAGTGTGGTTGTAACCAACTCTCCTATCAAGCAAATAAAAAACATATCAATTAAACCCTGCGTTTGTCAGCTACTAAAATAGTGTGATTGTAACCAACTCTCCTATCAAGCAAATAAAAAAGTATATCAATTAAACTAAATTAAAATGTGCATGTGTTTTCAAATATAATAAATATCATAACCTACCAAGTACACAAATCTGTGTTTTTTTTTAATTAACAAAGAAGTTGGTTACATTCACAGTCCATTTCTATTATTAATCAAGGTTTTTGGATTGTTGTGCAGCCAACAACGCCTATTCCACACCTGCTTGTATAGCACAGTTGGTGAAAGTCTTGGGTGTTGGTAGAGGTCGACCCAGGTTCCATTCCCTCTATGTTTACCCTGCAGATACAAGGTGCAGTTGAGAATGTCCTATGTGCTAGTTGAGGCCGACAAGGCTTCGCTCCCCATGTGCCCACCCTATTGATACCCAAATAGCTATATGTTATTCCCCTATTGACAAGTGTAGCTCTTGGCCTTACAAAGGGTCATGGTTGAAAGGGTACTGATCAACCCTATGTGTCGATCGTAGGTATTTATCACACTAACCACAAAAAAAATTCAACCCTCAAGGGCTAGGTGGATTGGTAAATGCTAGTCTAGTTGGGCACTTCCAAGAAGAGACCCAGGTTCAAACCTTGGGGGAAGCCTGTTGCAAAGGTAGTAGTTTGATTTGAATCCTCTGAGTGCACACCAAACTGACGATGATGGTACGAATCCCGAGCACCGGTGGTCCATTTCACATCGGGCTATAAAACAACGAGGTGGAATAGGATTAGTGAATGTATCCCCTGTGGTTTGAACCCTACGCTTGCCAACTACTAAAAATAGTGTGGTTGTAAACAACTCTCCTATAAAGCAAGGTTCAAAATGAAGAAAAACAAGCAAGATTTACCAAATATTGGAAGATTTGCCTTCCAACAACTCTTACAATATTCCTCCAGATTCTTCCCTAAATAATAATCCACCTCCATTTTTTTTGAATCTCGTGTTGTCTCTATCCCATGCTCAAAGTGGAAGGTGATCTTAGAAAGTTGGACACCTTCCTCATTTTATTTATTTTATTGTGAAGTTGAACGGTATAGTTGAAATTGATAGTTATAATATGTAGTTGGATTTTATATCCTCTCTTTTTTGCTCTACCTTACTCTCTGTTTTTATTTTGAAATGATCCATTTTTATGCTTCTTAAAATTCTTTATTTATTTAATCTACTAAAATTTGAAGAGCTAGATCAAACAAACTATAAATCTGATCATGAACAACAAAAACCACCACCAAATAACAACGAATAAAGATTGAACCTGTTGTAGATAAAACAAACATTCAACTAAAAATTATTCCAAAAGTGGAAAAGAACAAAAACGTTCGACCCAACCTTGTAACTCACACCTTGGATATCCAACAAGATCCCAAATTGAAAGGGAATTTATTCCCATTTATGTGTTACTGGTGTTTCCTGTTTACTCTTCACAGGGTGTGCATGAAAGACCAATCAACAGACCCATCTCAATATGTTTTTTTGTAAAAGGAAAGAGGCGAGTATAGACCATCTCTTGGGTCATTGTTCAATAGTCTAGAATCTATGGAAATGGATTCTTAATATGTTTGGTAAGTACATGGTGATGAATAACAAAATTGAAGATTGGTTAAAGCAATGGTAGAGCATTTATAAAAGTGAGGCTTTACAGATAATATGGGATATGTCAAAAGATACAATACTTTGGACTATATGGCTAGAAAGGAAAAGAAGGATATTTAAAGGAAAGAAAAAGTAGTTTAGAGGTAATGAAAAAGAATATTTGTCTAGCCATAGAGGAGTCTAAACCAACCCTATCAACTCACTCAATCCCTAATCTAGAAGCAGAGAGCCTTGATAAGTGAAGTCAAGTTATTAAATGGAATTATGATGTTGGGTACAAGAGAAGCAAAAAGAAGACAAATAATATAAAGTGAAAACCACCAGATGTGGAGTGGGTTAAATTGAATTTTGATAGAGCATCTAAAGGAAATCCAGGACTAGTAGGAGGAGGAATAATTAGAAATAATAAAGGAGATATTTTGTCTCATTATGCTTTCAATAGTGGATTTAAGACAAATAGTGAAGCTAAAGCTTGGGCAACTTTAGAAGGGTTAAAAATATGTACACAAATGAAGTGGAATAGAGTATGGATGGAAGATGATTCTCTCATAGTAATAAATGTAATTTTGAGGAAAGCAAAGGCTCCATGGAACATACAAGAGATAATTGTGGAAATTCAAGATATTGCTAAAGATTTTGAAGAAATTAGGTTTACACATATTAAGGGAAGGTAACAAATGTGCAGATAAGCTAACCAATAACGAGGTTTTGATTGATGATCGTGAAGTTAAATTATCCTTTCCATGGTTAGAGGAAGTACTAAGTTTAGTTGAAGCTGATAAGAAAATATTGATTGTGTAATTCAATTAATTATTAAAACTTGCTTGTTTGATTCAATATGGATGTGTAATTGCTTATGAATCATGCAAACTCAAAAATTAAGATAACTAAAAAAAATGGAGGATCAAGCGAGCAAAAAGGAAGCAGGTGCAGCAGACGAAAAGTCAGTAGGAGCAACAGTGAATGGAAAGGAAGTAGGAGCAGCAACGAACGAAAATAAGAACCCCAACACCAGTGAACCCAAAGAAGGTAGCAAAGAGAATCCCGACCACATCAGCAAGGACAATAACAATCCAGGTAGAAGTTGGAGGTTGTTGAATAATCTGGGTAAGGATAGGCTGTGCCACACTATAGAGAGTAGATTCCTTCTCGCTTAGACCACCCGAATCAACTAGGAGGACATTTGCATGGCCCAAGTGGAGGACCTAGGACCAATAACTTTGACCACCATGAGATCTCGATACCAAGGGTCGAAGTACGATCCAGAACCGTAGACCTATGGACCATCTGGTCTGGAAGAGGGAGCCTCAAGAGCGACAGGTAGATCACCAACACCTTCTTGATCCTTTGCAGAGATAGTAAGTCAAAACTCTAATTCGAAGATAGGACCCAGGATCGAGTTGCTCCTTTCCAACGATAACCTCGAGATCCCCTACAAAATCATAACAAGTATGATCGACCAAAACTCCAACTTGCTGATCAACAAATTCCTTAGATCCCAGCCTAACATGGAGTCCATCCGTAAATGGGCCAACACCTCTTGGCATTCGATCGAATCCATGGAGCTAGTAGCCATTCCCAGAGGATTTTCCTAATCCGCCTGAACAATCCTGTAAATTCTCGATGGATTATCACTAGAAGGCCTTGGTTTTTTGGTCGGAGAGGCCTTTTCCTCCAGAAGCGGGGGGTGGACTTTAACTCTATGATCCAGAGCATTAAATTTGCTCCAATCTATATTTTTCTTCCTAGCCTTTCGATCCAATTTTGGCACGAAGACATTCTTCGTGGCATAGCAAGAATCATTGGGGAGTTGATCTCCTTTGACCCTCCAACACACTCCACGACTCGGATGACCCAGGCTCGCATGTGTGTCAATGCCATATTGGATGCATACCTTTCATCCTCTATCAACCTCATATCCAAGGTTTGTACTTTTTCTCAAGTTATTGAATACAAAAACAAACTTGTTGTTTGCAGTCTATGTTCCAAATAAGGTCATCTTAACTCCTAGTGCCCTCCTAAGTCCCCAACCATATCCTCTTGAAACAATCATCTTCTTCCTAAAATCATTCACTCCCATGGCCCTGATACCAATCCCAAACCTCCTGTCCCCCTTCCTGCGGCCCCTTGTGAGGAGATGGATCCTTTGAAACCCCCCAACCATGCCCTTCCCACCTGTAGCCCGTATATCTCAGTTTTTAACCACTTCTTCCCCATGTCCTTTAACAATCCTCCATTTGATCCCTATGAACCGACATTCAACTGCTCGTTGCGCCCACCTCCTTCCCCTCCCTCCCCCTTAGAGCCTTGACCTCCTCGAGCAGTCCCTCCTCTCCCGATGCCTCCCCCCAGTCCTTCCCTCTCTCGCTCTTTGAGGAAACCGATGGCAGATGTGGGTTCAGTTAAAAATAGGGGTCGCCCCTTGGTACAGGACATTAGAAATAGGGAAGCCTCAAAAAAAGTTGCAAATGGCACCCAAATCACTCTCAGAGGGTCCTCTCGATTTTTAGAGACTTAAGAACGAACAGAAACAACTTTCCCCCCACTCGAGAGAGGGAAGTGCACATTGTCATGAGTTTCCAAATGAAGATCCTCTTATGGAATGTGAGAGGCCTCAATGGAAAAAATAAACAACGCTTAGTAAAGTCCATGAGGAGAGAATATAGACCCACCATTATTCTTCTCCAAGAAACCAAACTTGATTCTCAAGATGTTTCTTGCATTTCAAATTACATTTGAAAAGACTCTACCTCCTGCTTCAGTTCAGCCAATGGAGCTTCAAGGGGCCTTCTATGTTTATGGGATCCAGCCAAGGTCAATGGGACGGTGTTGTCTACAACTGAGAGCTATTGTAACCACCAAAAAGGCTCACACCCGAGGCGTCCTATTGCAATAATTGATAAAAGCATAACATGCATACAAGAACAAGAAATTGACAACAAATGAATCAAGAAGAAAAATGCTTTATTCCATTGTATTCGAAGTCAAAATCAAATTACAGGTACATCCCTCTTAGGGATAATCATTTTGATACAATATTACAATAGGAGTGTGTAATTGTTTCCCTCTCAAGGGTAGGTGTGATTTCCAAATGCCTTTCAGGATGACACGAACTGCTCTAGGGTGGAGGTGCCCTCTTCTTCGCGATGGGGAAGGAACTTGATAGTTGGTTCTCCTTTGAAACTGTTCCCTATGGTCAAGAAACAACACAAGAATGTCAAAAATATAGGCAGCCTCTCATGATGAGGCCCTTTTAGGTAAATTGCATAATGACACCATTAAACATGCATAATCAAGAAAACATGAAAAGTGCTTCTAAGCTATGCAAATCGAATCAAGATTCATATAATAGCATAAAGATAAGTAGCAGCTACACTATGCATGGATTAAATGTGTAAAACAAGGAATAAAGGTGCATAAAGAACCATTAATATCCTAATTGAAGCATAAACATAAAGAAGCTAATCTAACCTAATTCTACGGTCAAAAGTCTGCTAAAATGTATTTAAACCATGAAAACAACTAATCTAAGCTAGTTAACCAGACAAAAATGAAAATAGGAAGGTGGTTATACCTCTACTGCAAACCGTAGCTCTAGTGAGCGGTCTACACTGTAAACCATGGCTGAAAGCCATGGTTAGCACTCTGATAGGCTTACCCTCAATTCCAAGGGTAGTGGGCTTGACCTCCTTGTCCAATTGATGTTCAAGGGTCACCTTCGGTGTCCTTCTGACAGGTTTGGTGGTTGAATCACTGTGATGGGCCTTCGTTTGCCCGAATTTGCGTTTCTTGGTTCTTCTAGGCTCCTAGAACTTCCATGGCAAATTGATCTTTGGGTGAATAGCAAAGTGGCCTTCTCAAATGCATGAATTCAGTATGCAATTCGACAGGGCTTCGCTGCTCGCTTGATCAATTAACTCTCTCTCAATAATTCGTCAGTGCTTCGCTATACAAATCATCTATATCTTCTCCCCATTTGGAGGGGGTATTTATAGGATGCCCTAGGATTGGGGTGGCTTCCTGGAGAAGCCAAGATCAAGAAGAGGTGGTTAGGATAGTTGGAATGGAAGCCTCTAGAATCTTCCATCCATTAACCACCTTCTTCTAGATCAAATGGTCATTCCAACCGATTTGGCTCGGATTGAAGGCCAACTGAACTCTAGTTAAGACCGTAGGTCACAGCTACGGTCTAGACTATAAACCGTAGGTCTCAGCCATGGTTCAGCTGTAAACCATAGGTCTAGGCTATGGTTCAGACTGATTAGGCCAAGGAGCCCAAATTGAGTGGTTAGAACCACTGCTCTATCTTGGAATCTGTCCAAGATCTTCCATATGGTCTTGTAGCATGTCCATATGAGTAGTCGCCCTCGACATGACGCGTTTTAGGTGTCTACAGATGCCCCTTTTGAGATGCATTGTGAGATCGAACAACGTTGAGCAAAAATAGACCTCCTAAAATGATGCCAAAGGTTCTATGATGATCATTAGTCAGATCAACATTAGATGCCCCAGGTCCTACAAAAGGACGCGCATCCTGGAATCATTGCTTCCAACTCTTTGGAGGCTTAAACTTGAAAGATTTTGCACTCGTCATCAGACATTCGAGTAGCTTTGGTGCTATAATAGGAGTTAGGCCTATATAACCGAAAGGATGAGAGCTACAAACAAATTATCATATTTGCTATTTTCCCCAAGCAAAGGGGTAAGCTTATGATAGTTGTTGACAATGATTCGCAAGGATGAACACAATTTTGACAAGATCAAGGGATCTACGATTTCAGGGATCTTCTATTGATTTTGATTATGATTTGATATTATGACTACCCCCTCAAGCGATGAGTCGATGAGGGTAATGACAATGAATAAAGTGACGATGTCGCTTGACCACCATGGATGATCTGAACAAATTTAGATTTGAGCAAATTAATGCATTGGCTAGGCCTAGTTCAGCTTTTGATTCCAACTGTTAATAGTATTTGCACATTTCTATCCCATGGAGCAGTCGGGCTGCAATAGCCATCTTAGGGAATCGAATTGATACAAATCCAATCAGATTTGTGTTGAATCAAATTATCGATGATTTTCTGAAAAGATGTCATAGAAGAAATGACATGCAACACCTCATTCCCATGGAGCATTCCGGCCATGAAGGCCTTCTTAGGGATTGAAAAGAAGCATATCAGATCAATGATGACAATTTTACCCCAAATGTCCTTATGGTAATTTACTCATCTTGTCGGATTGCATGGATCGCAAGTCGCTGCAACCGCCAAGTGTATAGGGTAAATTACTGAATACGAGGCGCATTTGGTGTTTTAATTATTTGATTTTTTTGAATGTTTTGATTTATGAATTGAGTTTATTTATTTGGCTGGGAGGTGCATCGCTCCATGAAAGGATTGTCATAGCGATGACCTCGGTTGAATGTACTTTATAATCTCAACCAGATTTTTGATTTTTAATTGGATCTCGATGCTTGATTATCACCAAATTTCCAAATTGATTTGCTTTTATTGAGTTCTGACCCAATGGGAGGCATTAATTTATCTTTTTGGCCCTTCCCATGGTGGGATTTTTTTAAATTGCTTGCCAGTTGCAAACCGCGACTAGGGTCTACGGTTCCCATTTGCAATTTTGGGAACCGCGGCTAGGGCCTACGGTCCGCGTGAAACATGAGAGGCCTATAAAAAGTCTAATTTTCAAATGTCTCTCATTATTCCCTGATAGTGACTTGCAAATCTGGAGCTCTGATAGTGACAACTGAGAACTCACCTGAAATCTACCAAACTTTACCCGCACACCTACTCACAACACGATGGCAGAGCGCGGGCAAGCTTCTTCTAGCCATGATGAATGAGGCGAGGGCAAGGTAATTCAAAAACCAAGACCTCACATCCATTACCACTAAAAATGAACCCAATTAAGTAATTGGTAAATCAATCTCACTAAATTGTTGGCAATGAACCTCACCTTAGGCTAGGGTAGCTTAGGATTTAATTTTTTTCATTTTTGGTCATGGTATCGCACCCGATGGGATCTCAATCGGAGACCGCAGGTACCAGCTGTGGTTCCCAATTGGTCAATTGGGGATCATAGCTGCCAATTATGGTCAACATTCAAAATCCCAATGATCAATTTTTGATCGCATGCGGACCGTAGGGTTGACCCGCGGTTCGCCAACTTTAGAAAAAAATTGTAAAATTTTTAATTTTTCTAAGTTTTAAAAGGTAATTAATATCATTTAATACATTTTTGACCTGTCTGAATGACAATTTTGATTTTTAGGCCTGCATGATGACATGTTTTTGCAATTTTATCAATTTTTAACTATTTTTGATGATTTTTAGATCATTTTTAAATGTTTTTGCTTGTTTTAGTTAGATTTTTCCTTATATTATGTTATTTATTTTAGAGGTTGACCTCTAGAGCTCGAGAGCCTAACATTCTTAAGACTCTCCATGGAGAGCTCACTCCTGAGGAGTGAGAGTGGTTCAGAGTTGTCAGCTTTAGCTATGTACTGGATCTACCCACTATCAGGGTAGATCAAGCCTATTTGACTACGTTGGCCCGACATTGGAATGCGTGGACCAACACATTTCATCTGCCTAGGGTGAAATGATAGTTACCTCTAGAGGATGTTTATAGGATCTTTAGGATCCCCATTGATGGTGAGGCCATCATCTCTTCAACTTCTGGAGCTAAGGAGTCCATATTTGATGCCATCTTCGATGCCCGGAGTGAGGAGGCTCAACGCACCATTGACCACGGAGGGGTCCACATCGGCTATTGGTAGGGGAAGAATGTCTTCTTCGTATGCGAGGCCATTTTTATGCACCTGGTGGTGCAAGTTGTGCTTCCAGACTCCTCGAGTGTGAGGATTCCTTGGAACCTCTTAGCCACTATGCGTAGAGTTGTTCAGAGCTCCATCTGACAACCACTGCTCCTAGCCTAGGGGAGTACTCTACTATGTTAGTTGTATCGAGAGCTCTATCAGATTATTGATAGGAGCCATCGAGGGATCAGCTGTAGTCTACTTCTTTAGATTTGGGGCTGGTAGCATATCAGGATAGAGCATCCTGGGGAGCTACCATTGCACATTATAGAGATCGATGATGCCCATCAGTGCTATGTTACCTACTGGCCTCGGGAGGAGGAGGGCTTTCGAGTAGGACCCATGCTGGTGATGTCCAACATTATATTACATGGTTTGTAGGACTCGGGCTAGATGATATCGAGTGGCGGCCCTACATGGAGTGCCCTAATCGGCCTGAGGCCGATGAGCGGCTTTGATAGGCTCACCGGGATAGATGGTTACTCGATCGAAAGGTCGAGATCAGAGAGTACCAATTTTTCTCTCATGTCCTACATCAGTTTGGCATGGTGCAGGACATCCTGGAGATCCCATTTGTCTATAGGCACTTGGATTTGGAGAGGGATCTACCATGGATCCAGCCTTCGGCTCTAGGGGATGCTCCAGATGACTTCTAGGAGACTGGAGTTGATAGATCTATGACCACTCTAGAGTATGATGGATGGTGGTCTATGTTCTGTTGGTATGGGATAGGGCCTCTAGGTCGAGTTGCAGATCAGGCAAGGGTAGAGGTGGATCCTGATGGGCGTAATGTGCGCTAATGGATAGAGGGTGGCTGGGGCATAGAGGCTATAGTTGAGGAGGCTCCTGAGGTTGACCCTGATGAGGAGGCTCTCGAGGAGGGTGAGGTCCCTCTTGATAGTGTAGAGGGACTACTCTTGGCATAGGTGGCTGACCTGTAGAGTCAGTTTGGGTGATTCTAGACATAGTAGAGGGAGCGGGACACTACTATCGCTACTCTATAGGCATAGTTGATTGATAGAGATCATCGATTGATGTAGGTAGAGCAGTAGATTGCTAGCTTGATAGCATGGGCTATAGTAGTAGAGACCTAGGTTGGTGAGCTCACTAGTGCTCATGATTTGGCACTGGCATAGAGGGATGTAGTAGTAGTAGAGTGGGATCTACTTAGGGTATAGAGGGGGGATCCTCCATCCTCTCAGGTGATTATGGGGCCTTCGATGGCACTAGTAGTAGCACTACTAGGTGGTCGGGATCCTATGGTAGAGATCCAGTGCTTGCAGGGTTTGCTTATGAGTACCAATGATAGGCATGCATCCAGGGTTGCTCGGGTGGACCAGCTAGTTGGATATATATAGATGTTAGGTGTAGAGGTTCTCGAGGATCCGTATGCTCTAGAGTCCCAGCGGACTAGATCCAGGACTACCATATAGTCTATTGCTAGCTCGAGCCATCGCACCCATCGGAGTGAGAGGACACATAGGTCCTCTAGTACACATGGTGGCAATAGTCACACCAGGACTAGGGAGGTAGGGTAGTCTACTGCAACATCCAGCCATAGGTCCTGGTGCATAGAGGTGCCCATTGCACAGGTGGTGGTTGGATGAGTGCTAGGCCTCTTCGGGCTAGGTGGTACTCAGGGCTCTCAGCAGGATCCACAGTAGATAGTAGGGCAGCAGGTAGAGCAGGCTCCTGAGCATAGTACTAAGGGAGGCGGTGAGAGCTCCGGTATAGGGGGAGCAGATCAGAGCTAGAGCTCTACTATTGCAGGATACATTTTTGATATATATCATTTTTGGTGTAAGGTCGAGGACCTACACATTTGTAGCCTGCGGGTATTTTTGTACTCCCGATGTACTCTGAGACACATATTTATATATGATATGACTGATCATTATTTTATGGCTCATTATTGTGTACTCATTTATTTTTTATTTTATGTTTATGTGATGCACATGGATGCAATGCTTATGTTATGTTGATGCTATATGATGTGATGTATGGATGACATGCACTAGATAGCTATTTGATTTATGATGATGATATGCAGTGATCTAGATGCTTAGATGTGCTTTTTGTGATGGATGCATATGGATGCGATGTTCTTTTCTTAACGCATATTTGATATTGCTTTCTTGTATGCATTAATGTATGTAATGATTTATTTACATGATGCTAATCTAATGTAAATGAACCTATATGCTTTAATCACTTAAAACATAAGGAATGAATGCAAATATGTTTATCAATCTAATGGATGACACCATAGGATGTATAAAAATCATGAATGTAATTGAAAATCCTTAAGATAAGAATTTAATCAATTAATCACCCATATATGAAATGCAATGGTATGCGATGTTTATGATGCGAATGATATAATGTGTCATTCGATTTTCTTTTGCAAATTTGAAAAATGTGCATGATATAGTCAGTGGCCATCTAAATATTATTTCTAATATCCATCCGGTATCTATCCTATATGTTGATTGTGCTTTATATAAAGATGTATCATGGATTCGATACTTTGCAATTTGATGATTTATATGGTTGCAATATTTGACATTTTGTTGCTATGGGAGAAATTTTTGAGGTTTTCCATGAGACTCAAACACCCTAATAGACTTATCAAAAGTTGCATACTAACCACACTAGACTTCTGAGATAAAAGGCTTTTGCTAGGATAGACCCTAACTGTTCATTATCCCTGTGTGTGCACATGATTATTTTAAGATAAGACACGAGCGTTCCCCGATGTCAAGTGGGATTCTTTCAGCCCATTGCTAAGATAGGGGTTCCACAAATGTCTTATCCAATCTCAAGTTTAGATTTTAGTTGGACTAAGCCACTAGGCAATGCAGGACACCTGAAGCTAGCTCTTCCACATTCAAACATTGGTCTTGTTCATAAGCGAGGTGCTAATGCATCAGACATATCATCATGCATAAGGTACAGTAGTGCTGACAATTCCAGGGATTCAGGCTCATTCCTTTCTATCCTTCAATTTTTGGGATACTTGCTCATATGTAGTGAAGCAAGGGAGTCGATTCCATCTTCTTTTTGAACTATCTTTGGATCTTCATTTGATCTCTCTTCGAACTAGATTTTGGATCTTCATTTGATCTCCGCTCAAACTTTTGATTTATGATCTTCATTTGATCTTCACTTTTGAACTTCACTTTGAACTTTGATTTAAGCCTATTTTCTGATCTTCACTTTTCGACATTTACATTTGATAATTTTCTTCAAAAACTTTCCTTTGGGGGGATTTACTTGGAAAAACTATTTTTGGTATATCGATTGAGAATATCGATCTTATGATATCAATATGGGATATCACTCTGGGGAGTCGATCTATGATATCGATCTAGGGTATCAATCATGAGGATTGATGTGGGATATCTCTTTGGGATATTGCTCATTTTATCGTAAGCAAGGGATTCTGAATAGGGAACTAACCTATCCTTTTTCCAACTGCCAACATTTCCCATACCGTTTGCATAGAGGGATAAGCAAGAATAACTCTTTTCGCTTCAGGATACCCGATCCTGCTTCATGGCTTTCATATTCCCCTAGTCCTTGTTAGGATTGTTTAAATTTGTTGATTAGTGATAGGCTTCTGATATGCTAAGGGCTATACTAATTGAACCTTAGCTACAAAAGCAAAGCAAGCTTTCTACCAACTCTTGATAAGACCACTAGGTATGGTTGAGTGACCGAAAAACCCTAGTATATCTCCATAGCAACATTATAGGTTGTGTTGAAAAACACAATTACTCACATGAATGATGGATTATGATAAATGTAGAGATGCATGATTTAAACACAAATGTGGCATCATTTGTAAGACTGACAAACACAATGCCTTCTATTATGGAATGCAATGGATGATGAATGCCTATATGCAATGTAGTAATGTAGCGAATGCATGTGTAAATGCAAAATGACTATGCAAAATTCAAATGCAAATGCAAATGTTTTTGGATTTTATGCTTTACCAATTTTTTTTGGATTTTATTGATTTTATAATTTTTATGGGTTTTGAGCCTCATAATTGACCAAACGGTGAGTACATGCCTCTGGAGCCTTTAGATTGACCAAGAAATTTTTAGGAATCCTTGGAGCTTTTAGGATTGACCAAAGGGATTATGTGTACCTTTGGGGCATTTTGGGATGACCAAGCAATTTTGAGAATCCTTGGAGCCTTTGGGGTTGACCAAGCAATTTTTTAGAAACTCTTGGTGCCTTTTGGGTTTGACCAAAGGGCTTACAGATGCCTTTGGAGCTTTTTAGGATGATCGAGCGATTATAAGAAAATCCTTGAGGCTTTTAATTGACATGACCAAGCGGTTTTAGGAACCCTTGGAGCCTTTTGGGAAGGGCATGCTGCCCTATATACCCCTAGTGAGTGTGCCATTCGACAATGGTGAGGGAGGTGCAATACCTCTAGATTCCTCATTTTTCCTTATCAAATTTGGCATGGTTGGTGGGAAAGGTATGCTACCTTGAAGACCCCCAGCGTGCATGCTATTTACTAAAAAGTAATCAGCTTGTTTAGGAAGAGTGATAGAACTTGACTCCCCTAGGTGAATATTGGACCTCATCGATGTGCCTATGCTTTGGCATGGGTGAATGAGAGAACCATCCTCATGGATCTCATCTCATTCTACTAGGTCTTCGATGACCCTCTTAAATGATTGGAAACTCTGAATGTCATGTCCATGCACTCGATGATACACACAAAAGGGACCCCTATCAGGTGACCCAGTCTCGGATGCCCTATGCTTGACTTCGGGTAATATGAATGCTTGTGCCTCGTGTAACTTTTGAAACAAAGTTAGAGTAGTCATCTGAAATGAAACTACTCGTTGCACTAGCCTATTGGGCCTACGAGGTGACTGACGACTTCGAGGTCACTCTTGAGGAGGTGTGACCTCCACTTCATCATGTTGGGGCACTCTGAGAGAACCATCTACATGATAAACCCCCTTATCTATCAAATTTTGCACCACACTCTTAAATTCATGATAATATCGAATGCCATGACCCTCTATTCGATGGTAGAGATAGTAGTGATGCTCCCTATAACCCATAGGTTTAACTCTATTTGGGTTTAGAGGGATGACATTAGGCAAGGTGATGACCTTAGCCTCTTGCAGCTTCTGAAAGATATCAGACATAGACTCTTGTAATGGAGTCCCACTATGTTGTGACTATTTTGGGCTCTTGCCCCGCATTGGTTTGCTTTGAGAATCCAATGGTTGGGTTGGCCGCATGGGCTTTTGCTTCCATCGAGGCTTTTCCTGTACTTGCATAGGAAGTGATTCATCCTCAGGCAAGGGTTGCTTTTGTAATTCCAGATTTTCAATCCGGTTCTTGATAAAATGCAATGCCTTATCTTGCTCATCCATTCGATGCTCCATCCATTCTAGATGGCTTAAAATGGATCGCAAGACTGACAAAGAATTCATATGTATTTCCAATGACTCGATTCGAAATACCTTTGTCATTTGAAGGAAATAGAAAAGTGGATGCTATGGATCCATTAGGTAATTGCAAATCACCTATTTCCTTCACTTGAGTTGATGTGGAAGCTTCTTGATGATACACTTCATCAATGTTATCCACATGCTCATGCATATGACTCAACTCAAGCTCTTGTTTCACTTCGTTGTGTTGAACTGTGTCACTTTCAGTACCCCCAATCTGATGTGAGGAACCTACTTGTTTGTGCTCTTGAGATGGTGCCATGAGAAATGAGTCAGGAGTGACTAATTTCAAAATTTCTAGCCCTAGGAAATGTGAAAACACCACTGGATTACCCCATCTCTGGCTCTATGTGATTAAGAATCACTTGATCATCTGGCCTAATGTCGACCATTCCCACAAACTCATGAGAAAACTCCACAACTTCATGCATCATAGGTAATTCATCAACATACTGAGGTTGTTCTATTTTAGTCATGATAACTGAACCTTCTTCATGCTCATACGATGTCTCTGGGATAGGATCCATAGGTGGAGACTCGATGAAAAGTTGACCTAAATCTTTAGTGGACTCTATGGTGGGCAACATCATAATGCTAGCATCTATAAGCTCTTCATATTCACCATAGTCCTCATGAGAACTATCTGGTGACATGTCGGATGAAGAGGGTGTGATACACTCAGGTGCATCCATGACCATGCTAGGTTCTTCCTCCTTGATAGGAGTGTGAAGATCCTCTAATGATACCTTCGAAGTAGCTGTGAGCAACTCCGTAAGGGCATTCATTAATCCTTCCCTGCTAAGTGGTGTCGAGAGTGCAGGGGTTGTAGGTGACTCCATAGGTGATAGCGGTGGGGATGGTAATTCCACCACCGTCTGTGAGGCTGCATCCACACTTTGGATAGACTCATCCAATTGAGCTTGCAGATGCATAGGCATCTCACCTGGTTCCTGCGGATGATCCTCAAGCTTATAATACTTGAAGGGATCTGGGTCCACCTCAACTACATGAACTTCACCTCCATGGGTGTACTTAATGCACTGATGCACTATTGATGGCATGCACTCCATGGCTCTTATCCATGGTCTTCCAAGTAGCAGATTATACTGTCTTGATCCCTCTAAAATGTAGCACAATGTAGGAATAATATTTTGTCCCACCTCGATGGGGAGGACTATTGTGCCTACTATAGGGGATTCCACATCATTAAAGGCTTGCAATATGAAATTTGTTTCCTTGATGTGAGAAGGTGGAATTTTGAGATGTTTGAATGTTGAGGTGGTAATGATATTAATCGATGATCCTGTATCCACCAACACTCGCTTATACGCAATCTATTGTATCCTCGCTATGATATGCAATGGAGGATCAGATTCCCTGATAGGGACAAGTTTGACTTCCTATTTATGGAAAGTAATCATAGGTTCCTTATATGGTGGAATAGACTGTATATACCCCAAGGATTATGATGACTTTCGAGCATTGACATTGCTCACCTATCGGACTTGACTACTCTCGACCTCATGCTTATGCATGGGATCCCTAGATGTCTCTTTTTATTGCTCTTCGATAACCCTAGGCATGTCTATCTATCTAGAAGAATGGCTATCTACTTGCTTAAGTGGCAACTCTTGATGATGCACTAGGTGCATCACATTGACTTGTTGCCTAAACACTCTAGGTATGAGCTTCTTTTTGGGAATTACCTCACATGATTGTTCTTCACGTGCTTTATATTGGTAAATCCTCTCTTCACATCGTTGGAGCTCATCCAACCTTTGTTGATGCACTCTCTTTCTCTCTACGGACTCACGCTCTAGGCGCTTACGTTGATGGTGCACTTCCTCCAATTGGTCTTGGAGTAGTTGCCTCTCATGGGCTGCATGAGACTCAGATTCCCTATAGGACTGACTCATGGAGTATGATCCACAACTCTCTATCTCCCTAGGTGGAGACCTAGTGACTTGGGTTCTCACCATATGTGAAGAAACCCCATGATCTGTATGGGTGAACCCCCTGCGTGATGAAGGGAGCTCACGATGACTATCAGAATGTCATGCTAGGAGGATTGGATCCTCAGGTGCACAATGAGTGTGATGCCTAGCAAGGAGGCATACGAGGTTTGAAATATCCTCAGGAGAACATCGGGAGCATTCAGAGCCCCTCCATGAATTCTCCAACTCATTAGCTCGTGATTGAGCTCTATCATGCCTAGTCGTCATGATGAACCGACTAAACAAGACTCGAGAGGTTTCCTCTCTTACTAAAAATTGTGGCCTCAAGGAGGGCCTTATCTTGATGAATTAAGCAATAAATAAGCATACAAAGTAAACAATGTGATTATCTCCTTTACATTTTAAAATTTGAGCCCTAAATTATTTGATGTGTTTTCAATGATTTGTTGTATCAGTGTAGAAACTCTTATCATGTTTTGCAAAACTTGTTGGATTTTATTCTTAGTTTAATGGATTTCACCTGTACGCTCACAGCTCGACAACTTGGCTATGAACTCCAAGTCACGTAAATCCCCCATGTGTGGTAATGAAGCCCACACCCGGACAAGGAGCATAGGTCCTCCCAGATCCTCACCCATTTTCCCCTAGTCAGCGTTATACCCTCCGAAGAGAATACATGCAAATTTTCTAGGGTATGAAAGGTTCTTGGATCCGGTATTGGTCTATATATCAAGGGTTCATAGGATTTGGGCCAACGGATGGAAGTTACGCCCACCGTCGTTGAACCCTACTAGTGGTTGGATGTCAAGCCCAACTCACTAGCGTTTAAGTGCCAAGTGGTGTGTGTGGTTCCTTTTAATGTACATAAAATAAATGCATCATATAGCATACATGCTCATTTTCTAAATGCTATGCAAATGAAAGACGTTTCAAATTCAGAAAATGCAAGCTATTCTAGATGCTCTTTAAGACTATGCACATTACGATGCTAATTGGCCACTAATTGGGCCTCACACATGCAAACCATCCACACATTTCTATCAAGCATGTTGTAGCCTAGGGCGGACTGCAATCAGAGGTCCGTTGTTCCTAGCAGCGCCTTTCTATTGGAAGCAAAACATGAAAGCAAACTAGGACGATTGATTTACCCTTTTCTTAGTTCTTTCCCTAATTTGCATTCGAATTAAACTTACTGTAAAAACATAGAGAGCAAAAAAGTAATAGAGGCTTGAAAATAGGACCTACCTCAAGTCCTGCATTGGCTGATATTCTGAATCTGACTATCTGTGTTGTCAGTAGGAGACCGCAGGTCTGATCTACGGTTCTGACTGTAAACCATGCTTTGTACCTACGGTTCAGTTGTTGGCCCACAGCTGATAGCTACGGTCTGTACCTACAAGTGCAAAAACAAGTAAAACATAGTCAGATCCTAAAAATGTGGGGTTCCACCATGATCACCTTCTGTAACCACCAAAAAGGCTCACACCCGAGGCATCCTATTGCAATAATTGATAAAAGCATAACATGCATACAAGAACAAGAAATTGACAACAAATGAATCAAGAAGAAATACGCTTTATTCCATTGTATTCGAAGTCAAAATCAAATTACAGGTACATCCCTCTTAGGGATAATCATTTTGATACAATATTACAATAGGAGTGTGTAATTGTTTCCCTCTCAAGGGTAGGTGTGATTTCCAAGTGCCTTTCAGGATGACATGAATTGCTCTAGGGTGGAGGTGCCCTCTTCTTCATGATGGGGAAGGAACTTGATAGTTGGTTCTCCTTTGAAACTATTCCCTGCGGTCAAGAAACAACACAAGAATGTCAAAAATATAGGCATCCTCTCATGATGAGGCCCTTTTAGGTAAATTGCATAATGACACCATTAAACATGCATAATCAAGAAAACATGAAAAGTGCTTCTAAGCTATGCAAATCGAATCAAGATTCATATAATAGCGTAAAGATAAGTAGCAGCTACACTATGCATGGATTAAATGTGTAAAATAAGGAATAAAGGTGCATAAAGAACCATTAATATCCTAATTGAAGCATAAACATAAAGAAGCTAATCTAACCTAATTCTATGATCAAAAGTCTGCTAAAATGTATTTAAACCATGAAAACAACTAATCTAAGCTAGTTAACCAGACATAAATGAAAAGAGGAAGGTGGTTATACCTCTGCTACAAACCGTAGCTCTAGTGAGCGGTCTGCACTATAAACCATGGCTGAAAGCCATGGTTAGCACTCTGATAGGCTTACCCTCAATTCCAAGGGTAGTGGGCTTGACCTCCTTGTCCAATTGATGTTCAAGGGTCGCCTTCGGTGTCCTTCTAATAGGTTTGGCGGTTGAATCACTGTGATGGGCCTTCGTTTGCCCAAATTTGTGTTTCTTGGTTCTTCTAGGCTCCTAGAACTTCCATGGCAAATTGATCTTTGGGTGAATAGCAAAGTGGCCTTCTCAAATGCATGAATTCAGTATGCAATTCGATAGGGCTTCACTGCTCGCTTGATCAATTAACTCTCTCTCGATAATTCATCAGTGCTTCGCTATACAAATCATCTATATCTTCTCCCCATTTGGAGGGGGTATTTATAGGATGCCCTAGGACTGGGGGTGGCTTCCTAGAGAAGCCAAGATCAAGAAGAGGTGGTTAGGATAGTTGGAATGGAAGCCTCTGGAATCTTTCATCCATTAACCACCTTCTTCTAGATCAAATGGTCATTCCAACCGATTTGGCTCGGATTGAAGGCCAACTGAACTCCAGTTAAGACCATAGGTCACAGCTACGGTCTAGACTATAAACCATAGGTCTCAGCCATGGTTCAGCTGTAAACCATAGGTCTGGGCTACGGTTTAGACTGATTAGGCCAAGGAGCCCAAATTGAGTGGTTAGAACCACTGCTCTATCTTGGAGTCTATCCAAGATCTTCCATATGGTCTTGTAGCATGTCCATATGAGTAGTCGCCCTCGACATGACGTGTTTTAGGTGTCTACAAGTATCTTAACATTTTGTTTTTCAACAAAGAAGATGGGTTTCGATGGGTCCTATTGAATGTGTATGCCCTAAATGCTCCTTCTCGAAGAAACTTATTATGGAACTCTCTCAGCCAACTAAGGGACGTCTTTTCTTCGGAAGCCTAGATGTTGGTCGAAGACTTCAACTCCCCTCTCTTCCCTTTCGACAAGAAAGAAGGGTCTCTAATAACTGAGAGATTCTACGAACGCTTTGCAAAATTCGTACACAGTAATGAACTGATGGATATCAGTTTGAGAGGACCAAAATTTACTTGAAACAACCATAGGAAGGGTGACCAGCTGATCCAGATGTGCCTTGATTATGTCCTCATTTATGCCAATGCCATCCCAAAATTTGGTGATGTAACTATGCACTCTCTGCCTAGGATTGGATCTAACCACAAGCCCCTCTTGCTGGAGTGTCATCCTCATACCTCCTCTTTCAAATCTTCCTTCATATTTGAATCCATGTGGCTCCATGATCCAATTATCAGATCCTTAATCTCCCAATGGTGGGTCCGTCCCTTCCACGGATCCAAAATTTCTTAGGTGAGCAACAAATTATGTCATGTAAAACACAATCTGAAATGCTAGAACAAAGAAGTCTTCAAGAACATTTTCATAAGAAACAACAAATCCAGTTCCAGATTTATGATATTGAAATTACTCTTCAGAACGGTGATCTTGAACCTGCTCTTTAAGAATCTAAAAGAATCCTCCTCTCTGACTATCACAATATTCTCAAAAGCGAAGAAGTCTTTTGGAAACAAAATTCGAGGGTAAAATGGCTCAAAGAAGATGATTCGAACACCAAGTTTTTTCATGCAACAGTAGTGCGACACAGGGGAAGCAACAGGATCAAGGAACTAGTTCAACAAGATGGCTAGGTAGTCTCGCACATTCATGAAATCAGACCCAAGGCAGTTCTCTTGAGGAGTTACTCGGTACCTCTCCTAGCTGTGACCATCAAACCTCTAAGGACCTCCTCTGAAACATCCCCAGGTTATTCACTGTCGACCAAAACCAAATTTTACTTAGAACCCTCTCTGCTAAAGAAATTAGTTCTATTATTTTTTCTATGCAATGAGGTAAAGCTCTAGGCCCGGATGGCTTCCCCCCATATTTTTCTAGTACTTCTGGGATATCCTAGGCCTAGATGTGGTCTTGGCCATCCAGAAGATGCAAAATTATAGGGAGATCCTAGGGGACATCAACTCCACCTTCTTAGCCCTCATCCCCAAAGTTAACCAGACCCGCACCCTCTCAGAATTCCGTCCCATAAGCCTATGCAATGTCTTGTATAAGATCCTCACTAAGGCCCTAGTCGCTAGGCTTAAGCTCATCCTCCCATGCATCATTACCCTAAACGAAGGCAGATCTATCCATGGTAGGTAGATCACTAACAACATTATCACCATCCATGAGCTCATCCATTCCATATCCTCAAGTGGCCAAGCGGGCTTCCTCCTGAAGCTCAACATGAACAAAGCCTTCAATAGAGTCTCCTGGGATTTCTTGTTTTTGGTTCTCCATAGATTTGGTTTCCATCCGAATTGGATCGATCTGATCAAAGGTTGTGTTATCTCGACCAATTTTTCTACCCTAGTCAATGGATCCCTAGCAAGTTACTTCAAGAACTTCAAAGGCCTTAGGCAAGGAGATCCCATATCCCCTTTCTTGTTCATGATTGTTGTTGAAGCTCTTTGGAGGGCTCTTACCTATGCTTGCCTTGAAGGGTCCATCTCTGGCATCAAACCTGCATCCTATCTTTAGGTCATCTCCCATCAGCAGTTTGTCGATGACACCATTATGGCTACTCGCGTCTCGATTTCCCAAGCTCAGTGCATCAAATCCATCCTCCACTCCTTCGAGGTTGTGATGGGTCAAAAGGTAAATTTTAACAATGGTAATATCTACTTCATCAATACTTTGATGAGGTGTCAAGCCCGCATTGCTTCCATCCTTGGTTGCTCCATTGACACCTTCCCTACCACATACCTGGGGTTCCCTCTCTTTGAAGGCCATTCCAAAAAATATTTATGGAACCCTATCATTGAACGCATCCAAAAAAAGTTGTCCATTTGGAAAGGAAGCCTCCTCAGTCAAGTAGGCAAAGCCACCTTAGTCAAAGCTACCCTTTAAAGCATCCTCGTCTTCTCCCTTTTCATATTCTAGATCCCTACTAAATTTTGCAACCACATTGAACAACTACAAAGGAACTTTCTTTGGTTAGGATTAGAGAACAAGCAGTGGATTCACATGGTGGATTGGAATCAGGTCTACTATGGGAAGGAGTATGGTGGCATTGGGATCCGAAAGGTACGCAACATGAACTTGGCTCTCATTATCAAGCAAGACTGGCAAATTCTCACCAACAAAAATTCTCTATGGGTTTCCATCATCAAGACTAAATACCTCTAGCAAAACCAAAACTTTTTGGATGATCCTAACTCCATTTGTGGATCAATGGTTTGGAATTCAATCTTAAGGACCAAGCACATCCTTTAGAAGGGCATCAAATGGAAGCTAGAAAATGGTGCAAGGATAAACTTTTGGGATGATCTCTAGCTGGGAAATTGTCCACTGTAGAACTGTGAGAACCTTGTTTATCTCAGTCTGATAACTAATGCCCTATTTGGGCCAAAGGTGTGTAATTTCTTCCTCTCGAAGAGCCTCTCTTGGAAACCCAAGGTATTATCCTCATTCACAACGTACAAATTCCCAATGTCATGATGGAAGGTGATTCTAAAAATATCATCACCTACCTCACCTCTAGAACTTCCCTTGCTTTGTGGAACATCTCCAATATGATCACATAAGTTAATCATCTGATGTTCTCCTTCTCGAGCTTAAGGCTGACCCATACCTACAGGGAAGGAAATCATGCAACGGATAATTTAGCCAATTTAGGACTATCAGATTCGGGTCTCATTATGTGGAAATATTCCTTCCCCCAGACGCTCATCGATGCCAATGTTGTTGATGTCATTGCCCAATGATTCGAAGTGGGCTAGGATCAGAAACCAACTCCTTCAATTTCAAGCCCACCGCTACTTGAGCATATTGATTGGTCAACCTAGAGCCAATGTGTTAATTCTTCATCTTTGTACCGTAAGATTTGAGTTTGGTCATCTCTCTCATTTGGAAATTTTTCAAATCAACCTCCCCCAGGTAGACCCCTCCAATCATTAGAATACCAGAAGGCTTCTGAGGGCCAGTCAGCTGGCAATCTGGCCCACCAATTCCACCCCCTGATGGCACACTCTTCAGTCCTCTTTCGCATGGAACCGATAGGAAATCATCATCAAAAGTGTAAGCCTTGAGAATCGTATTATTACTTTGTCTTGCTTTGGAAGGGGTGCTAAGTCCTTGGGAATGTTTACCTCCCTCACCCGTGTTCTCATTTTAGTCACCATTGTAGTCCCAATGCTCAATGGGTGTCCCGTTTGTTTCCTCATTTTTTCAACCGATCCTTGCTAACTTATCACTGCCCCTTCGGTGGTTTTTGGGCAAGGTGCATTGTCAGCTTCAGCCTGCTAGCGTGCTTCCATTATCGGGTTTTCACCCTTGTTTTTAGTATCCCCTTGGCTATCATTTTTTTCATCCCCATCGAGTGTCTATCCCATGTCTACCTGTCCAGCGAGGATGTTCATCCCCTCCATCATGACTTGTACTGGCCTGCCATTTTAGACATATATGGTGCCACTCATGCTTCCCTCCACCTAGCCCTTCCCCTTGTTTGGTGTGCCATTTCACCCATGTCCTTTGGTTTTCGCTTGATTTGGTTGACATGGAGCACGAGCTACCTTAGGTGGTGGATTTTGCTAGAGTCTTCTTGCAACTTTATTTCCACCCTCGCCACCCTTCCATTTTCTCATTGTCGCCACCCCCGATTTTTTTTTTATCGCCTCTAAAATTTCTCCTTGCCATGGCCAAAATTGAACCAGCTTCCCTTCAGCTTACTCCCCTGGTCGAAGACATTTTTAGAGACCACGATCTCTTCAATTTTCTACAACTCTATAATGGGAGCCGAATTTATCCATGGATTTTATTTGCTTCTAGAATGGAGGGCACATCGTACTCAAAGGGATGGGCTTCACTATCATGATGAACCTTTTTACGAAAGTCATTGACCTCCCCAATGACGAGGACATCATCAATTGATAAAAACATTCCCTCCAAGCTGAATTGGACCTGATCAGGGAAAAAGGGGAGTCCCTCGACAAATAAATATATGGTATAGTGAGGGAAACATTTTTAAAACTATGGGACATGGTTATGGGGATGGTGCTGCAATATTTCACCCTTGACAACCCAAACATACTGTAGCTTTTATCTCCCATTCTTGAACCACCTTCGAGGGAAAATTCAATTAACATCCCTGAGTATATGTTTTGGTCTGTGGAGAGGTCTCTATTGAATGTGAAGAGGGAAATATCCTCCTCTCCCCTCCACCAGGACCTCCACCTTGTTCTATTTAACTTCATGGTTGTGGAGCAAAATCGTAGGGCGATTGTACCTATCGGGTCCGCTCTCTTTACCAGAGGACTTGTTAACATCGGGGGTGAGTTTGGGGGAGATGTCCTGGTCACCCTTCCTCCCAATTGCACTTTGAGCTCTATGACCAAGGCGAATGACACCCTGGGGTCCCATAAATCTTAACCCCATTGTTACCACATTCGGTCCAAGGCGGGGTGTAGCAAACAGAAGGCCCTGCTCCTCATCGAAAACATTTTAGATGATTCTTTGTCCTTTTAGGTGATGACTTATTATTTGGTATATATTTTCATAATAAATATTTTCATTTTTATATTTAATTTGTGATTATAATGTATTGTAAGTTAGTTGTTTCTATTTATTTATGCGAATTGTTAGTAAAAATATGAATGCAATTAAATCTGACAAATGTGTGTATTTCATGTAAAATACGTTCGAGTTGTGAGTAATTATGTAGGGAAAGTATTGAAGGGTGTTTCGCAGATGCACGATGTAGCAGTGCAAGCCTCGGGATATACCTAGGATGTGAGAAGATGGACGTAAATACAAAGGATTAAGAAGACTCTAGGCGTAGTGACAGAACAATGGTTGAATATTGTTACAGATAATGGTAGCTGAAGTATGTTACAGAAGATAGTTACCGAAGTATGTTGTAAAAGGTAGATACTAAAGACTATTACCGAAAAGAACTTTTACCAACAATTATCGAAGAGAGTTTACCGAAGTTAGTTGAACGTCGTACGCCACATCAGCGACAGCATGGCACTTTCACATGGCAATAAAGGATTACAGTCAGCTTAGATTAAGTTGACTTGTCATATTCTTCATGAGAATTATGTGATTAATAAAGTTGTTATCACTTTATTTCGTAAATATTGTATAATTGGAATATTGTTAGGTTGATTAGATTTAGACGTAATATTGTTATACCTTTTTCGAGAATAAAGGACATATGATTATATTGTACATCTTGCAAAATATTCAAATTAGTATAGTTTTGTTAAGTGCGTTTATAAAATACCACTTGGACCACTTAGGATGTTTACTGAGTCCAAGTAGAATTAGGAATTTTATTAGTTTAGATTATTTTTGTTAGTGCATGATTGTCGCATTATCAAGTCCACAACTCCACATGGAAAAATACGTGGAAGAGTATTATTCAAAATTTTCCAAGTCACAATATAAATTACATAGGGAGACCTTTGAAAAGGTCTAATGTCAAAAAGTCTAAGGGAGAAATGTCTAATGTCTAATTTATGGAGAACTGTACAATTTTTGAACAATTGTGCCAGCATGTACATTTGAATTTCCAGTAATAAAAGTAGCACTTCATTTTTCGCATATGGTAATTGTGTTATTTACTGTTTAATTTCTTTATGTAGTTATAATTGTAATCTTCCTGCATTCATAGAATAACATAATGTTAGGAATAGTTATGCATTTTAGTTACTGAGATAAAGTAAATTAGGGGATAAATACTTACACCATCTTCTAGGAGGCAGGGCCCACTCCTACAACTAGTCTCTAAGCTCTCGCCCCTACAATAATAGTTAATTAACCTTAGAATATAAAATAAATTTAATTGCATTATCATAAAACATAAAGTTAGAATAGATAAATAAAACTAATTGCACGAGGATCCTCAACAATAGATAAATTCACCGTAGATCAACTCATCAATAGGCAATTATTGTTAGTTATCCTCATTAATAGATCAATTCATTAATAGGTAATTATCATATTTATTACAAAAATCATAAATTGCATTCTATTTTCATTCCTGCATAATTTAATTTATGTTTAGTACTTTTTTGCAAACACCTAAAACTAAAAGAAATCTGAACTAAGCTTAGCATTGATCCCCACGGTATAATCTATACTAGATTCCTACTCTTTAAATCTAATCTTGATTTACCCTCGGATTTATAAATTAAATGTAAGCTAATACAACCAATCATTTTGGCACCGTTGTCGGGGAGAAGAGCATCGTAGTGGTTAATCAAATGAGTTGTTTAGCAGTGCAAAAAGATGAGGCTTACTTGTATATGAAAAGAGGTACGTATGAGTCCTTGGCGTGCATATGAGTTAGAGTGGCACGAGATGGTCCCAAAAAGCCCCTTCGTCCAACGTTGCCAGGTTTATTTCTCTTGAGGAATCAAATTTACTTCTTAATTAGAATTTTATATCCTGTAAATTTCAATTTCTGCAAATTTTATTTCCTGCAAATTTCTTGCTTTGGGTAATTATTATTGCTTAGTTTGACTTAGGACCTGTGAGAAAAATAGGAAGTAGGTATGCTTGAGTGAGACACACATACTAAAATAGACCTAAACTTGGCTTAGGACCCTATCAAAAGTAGGAAGTAGGTATGGTTGAGTGACACAACCATAGTGAAACCCTCCTAATAATCAAAGAAGCAATAATAGTTTACCTTTTATTTTAGAAAATTTTATTTCTTGTAAATTTTCCAGCTTTGGGTGATTATTATTGTTTAGTTTGACTTAGGACCTATGAGAAAAATAGGAAGTAGGTATGCTTGAGTGAGACACACATACTGAAATAGACCTAAACTTGGCTTAGGATCCTGTCAAAAGCAGGAAGTAGGTATGGTTGAGTGACACAACCATAGTGAAACCCTCCTAATAATCAAAGAAGCAGTAATAGTTTACCTTTTATTTTAGCAAATTTTATTTCCTATAAATTTTCCAGCTTTGGGTGATTATTATTGTTTAGTTTGACTTAGGACCTATGAGAAAAGCAGGAAGCAGGTATGCCTGAGTGAGACACACATACTGAAACAGACCTAAACTTAGTTTAGGACCCTATCAAAAGCAGGAAGTAGGTATGGTTGAGTGACACAACCATAGTGAAACCCTCCTGAATAATCAATCAAACAGTAATAGTTTAACCTTTTATTTTTAGTTAATTTTACTTTTCCAGCAATATTTCATATTATTCCTAGTGTGCTAAGGTTGGTTGTATAAAGATTCATAGGAACGTGAGTCACATCTAATTTTAGCAAAACATTAGGATTATTGTGAAATTTTATTTCAATTGTTTCCTGTTGTATTAAGGATAGTTATAAACTCAATTACTGTGATTTGTATCTAAACTTAACAATAGTGGGATTAAAACTAGAAAATCAAAATCAAAACCCAAACAAAACCAATCTAGAGAGAGAGAGAAAAGAAAATAATAATAAGTTGTTAGATGGTGGAAAACAGTCTAAATCAGTCTGCACTTATAGACCTTAGAGAACTATTGATAAAACAAGAAGTTAACCTTCTTTTTAAGCAAGGAAATAGAGCATCTAGTAAGGAGTGGGAGTGTCTGTATGAACACATTGATATTATCAAAGAAAATCAGACGAAATGAAGGAAATCAAAGGATCAACATAGCTAAAACTCTAGGGACAAACTACCATTCATATTACCTGGATATTAAAAGGAGTTGTGAGCATTGGCTTTAGGACAAAAGAGCAATAGTAAATCCAACAATTTACCCTTGGAATCAATATTTTGAAGACTCCCTTCTCATTCACACGTTCCTTAAAGACCTAGAAAAGAAAGAAGTAGCCCTAGAATATAGCAAGAAATATCAGAGGATACCTAGAGCTGTGCACTTTAGGGAGATGTGTCAAGATTTACGTTGTGAGTTACAATTTGGAGATCCCAAACCCATTCCAACTCAAGATTTTCTCGTTCAATTGATTAAATTGGTTATAGACCAATTTAATTTTTAAGAAGAACACTTCATGACACCCAAACAACTTGATCCAATCAACGATATTCATAGACTATTCAAGGAAGATTAGACGTGTTGCAAAAACAAGAGAACTTAGAAAATCCATGAGCAGACTTAGAGACTCTAAGGGAATATTTATAAAGATCAGTAATTCAGAAGGAAATTTTCAAAGAGACTTTAGTAGGCAGTCTGGAATTTATAAGTTAGAAAAATTTAAAACAACAACATCAACCAATCAAGCTGAAATCCTAGAACAAGATCCCGACTCATACTTATTACCTGAACCACAATTTGACAATCACATAGATCCTTCTTCTATTTTTACTAAACCCGTACCTAATCCAATTCTTGAAATCTTACATTTAGTCATGGCTGACCAACAAAGTGGGCAGGGAGAAGTAGAAGAGAACCAAAGGGGGAATGAACAAAGACATAATAGATATCAAAGAAGAAATGAGTAAAGGAAGACATTTGCCTTCCCAAACTTACACGCAGATGGGACAACAAGAGAACCTAAGTCAGTATCTGTTTATGTATTGTCCACCTTCCATGGAAAAACACACGAAGATTCGAATGCTTTTCTCTTCGAATTTGAATAGTGTGTCAAGCTTACTTTTACACTACAGATGAACAAAAGCTAAGGTTGTTTCCCTCTACTCTTAAATATGTAGCTTTAAGATGGTTCATGGGTCTAGGAGAAAATATTTGCAATCAATGGGATGGAGAACGAGGATTAAAAGAGCTATTCCTTAAATGATATCAGGATTACTGTAGAGTTAGGGATAAGAAAGTTGAGCTATTCTGCATGAATAAAAAAGAAGAATATATTTTCTTTAAGACAAAGGCTTAAAGGAATATAGGTGCATTTCATTAATAGTGGCATGGGGTCTGTGGTTGGCAAGAAATTCTATGTTGTTTGAGAGTAAGAAAATTCTACCTATACAAGTTTAAGCTCAGATCAAATATACTTATGAAGGTATCAAAAAAGCCTCGAAATTAAAGGTTGTAAGGCAGGTTGGTAGTTTAAAAATGGTGAAGTTTTAGGATTTTTTTGATGGAGCTTGCTTAGACAATCCAAGTAGATGTGGGGTAGGAATGTTATGAAAACCACAAATTCACTTTCAAAGTGGGTCTTGGTGAAGGCACCAATAATGTGGCAGAGTGGAAGACTTTGATATTTTTGATAAGAATGACAGTGGACTAGGGAATACCAAAACTCCAAGTTTTTAGTGACTTGAAATTGGTGGTGGATTGGGCTTCAAGATTAGTGGGGATGCAAAATTTGATACGTAGGCCTTATTATGAGTAGGTGAAATTGCTAAAAACATCATTTGCAAAGATCTCTTATAAACATATCTACAAAGAACTAAAGAAGTGGATAGTCTATCAAACACTGCCTTGGATATTTCAATTGATACTTGGTTAAAAGTACTGTATGGGAATGTGATCCCACTACAGTATGCTCCCTTTTGATAGAAGTCATGATTTAGGACACTTTTTGTATTCTTTTTGACATTTTTTTTTTTTTTGATAATTAAGGTACAAATTCATTACAACCGGGTTTTACAAGTTGACCCAAAACCTTTTACAAAATCAGCACAATGTTGAAATGGAACAAAACCTCAATAAGGACAGTCTGTCCTTTGCAATTAGCCCCCTACTGAGGTGACACTGCCAAAAAAGAGCATCGTCCCTTACACAAGATTACAAACACCTTAGAACACAGGCAGTGGCCCAATGCATTGCTCTCTTGCTGCCCTAGTCGTGAAAATGCGACCTGTCGCAGAATCGCGACGTCCTGAAGTCTTCTCCTTCACTTGCTCTGAAGAGTCGCGAAACGATAACATGTCGCAAAAATGAGACATGTCACGAAATCGCGGAAGTCATCTCCCAATTTGCACTCTTTCTGCTTCCAGCCGCAAAAATACGACATGTCGTGAAATCGCGACATCCTTAAGTCATTTCTATCTTTTACTTTAGAAATTCGCAAAAATGCGACCTGTCACGAAAAAGAGACATGTCGCGAAATCGCGACATTCTGCCTTCGTTCTGCTCCTTTGCCGCTGTATGTCGCGAAAATGCGACATGTCGCGCCCATGAGACATGTCGTGAAATCACGACAATCGTCTCCCAATCTGCACGCCTACCGCTTCCATCCGCAATCGTGAGACATATCGTGGAATCGCGACGCCCTTATGTCTTTTCCTTCATTTGTTTTGGAAAGTCGCGAGACCACGACGTGTCGCGACCAAGAGACCTGTCGTGAAATTGCGACAAACTGTCTCCGGTCAGCTCCTTTGCTACTGCCTGTTGTGAAACTGAGACATGTCGTAAAATCATGACATTCGTTGCTCGTTTTGTTCTCTTGCCGCTTCCATCCGTGAAGAATCGGCATGTCGCGAAATCACGTCGTCCTTGAGTCTTTTTCTTCATTTGCTCTGGATCGTCGTGAAACTGCGACGTGTCGATAAAACGACATGTCGCAAAATCACGGCGCTTCTGCCACTTTTACCTCTTTTGTTGCTTTTGGACAGGAAGGAACAACATGTCGCGAAATCGCAAAACTTTCGCCTCCACGCTCCTTTTCTTGGCTTTTTCCCACGAAAAACCAACATGTCGCGATATCGCGACACTTTCGCCTCCTAACACTTTCTCTTCTCTTTTGGTCGCGACAATGCGACATGTCGCGATATCGCGACACTTTTTCCTTCCTCCTCTTTCTCTTCTCTTTTGGTCGCGAAAATGCGACATGTCGCGAAATCGCGACACTTTTCCTTCCTGCTCTTTCTCTTCTCTTTTGGTCGTGAAAATACGACATGTCGCGATATCGCGACACTTTTTCCTCTTGCTCATCCTCTTCACTTTTGGTCGCGAATACGACATGTCGCGATATCGCGACACTTTTTTCCTCTTGCTCATCCTCTTCACTTTTGGTCGCGAAAAAACGACATGTTGATTAAAATCATATCTGTAAGATGATTTATGGTTACAAGGCTAAAGTACCAAAATGACACTTTATAAAATGATTGAAGACTTACACCAAACTATTTATAGTTTTTATTATATAAATGTGATAGACTTTTAAAAAAAAATTGAGTCATTATTGGAAGATTATAGAATAGCTCTTAATGAGACTATTTAGTAAGACCTGTAAAAAAGTATAAAATATCCATCTCATAGTAATTTTTTTTTCAAACTTTGAAATGAAAGTTATTGAAAAAAAATAAAGTAAATAGCTTAGTATAATAAAAATTCAAGAAAACCCAGGTGTTGTAGGTGAGTTGGAGGGGAGAGGGCAATCCTCCAAGGGAGGTCCCAGGTTCAAATCTCCACCCTACCAAAAAGCTGAATTGGGTATTCAAAATCCAATTGATAATGTTGGTGCGGGTAGGGTCGGGTGCGACTCCTGGTGACTTTGATGGTGTAGAACTCCCTGTTCGTGGTCTCTCACACCAAGGTGGCCCCGCAAGGGTTTTTTCGCTAAAAAAAAATAAAATTAAAAAAAATAAAAATTCAAGAAAATTAAGTATTTTAAACCAAGTATAATAGAAAACATAATGCAATATTTGTAATGTAAAATAATAAATTTATTAACCTTTCAATTATTTGTTTTTTGAGTAGAAAAAAATTAGGGTAAAGTGGAGGTCTTTTAAACCTCTAAAAAAAAATTAATGATAAAAAACTAAATACTCCCAATGGGAACAACATAGTGGTTAGGGCTTATATTTTAGATTTGGTTAGTATGAGAAACCCCTACGACCAACGCATAAGGCCGAACAATCTCTTTCCAACCATACCTTGTAAAGCCGAGAGCTATGCTTATCAATAGGGAATTTAACACACACCCACCCCCTCACACACTCGTCCACGTCGCGGTTTGAACCTTGGACCTCCCGAAGAAGAGCCAAAGCGCCCTGACACATATATTTTTATATGTTAAACTTGATAACAAACTTATGTCTTTTAATTTTTAATCTAAAAATACATGAATGATTCCCTTTCGTGGTGTTTTCAACGACGTAAAAGGTTTAAAATGATTGTAGCATGGTGGTTATAAGGGCAGACTGCGTGAAGAATTGTGTGGCAGCTTCTGAGGTGAACAACACAAAATATTGTAGTGATCATAAAAATTGGACAGCCTACCCGAATTTGTGGCTGGCGGCTCCCGATTCTATGAAAAAATATGAATGATAAAAAATTTAATATAAAATTTTAATTTAAAATGTAATAAAAACTTACAACTTTCAAGAATATTAAGTAAATGCAAAGAAAAGATATGTATTTAACCTTTTAAATACAAAATAATGTAGCAATGACTTTTTGGCTAAACATGACAGTGAAACTCCGGTTGGTTACATGCTGAATTCTAACCAGGATAGGGACACTTTTGAATGGCAGGAGGTGAACCAAATGGTTCTTAAATGGGTCATCAAAGATTTAGCTAAGGATGAGGATAAGTCTAGAGTTCGCTAAGTCTTATGGATCAATAGATGATAAACAATTATTTGTTGGATTTTTTTGTTACCTCTTACAACACTCTTTGGCCCTCTTTGGGATAAAAAATTATTTGTTGGGTTTTTTGCTATCTCTTGCAACACTCTTTGACCCTCTTTGGGATAGCACGAGTTGTGTTAGCAAAACTGTCAAGCCTGCTAGGTTTCTTAAGATCAATGTAAAGCAAAACTGGGAACAGATTAAAAGTTTCTGGTCTGTAAATGGTAATCGATTTATTGTTATTTTTGGAGATGTTAATCCAAGTTTTATTCAGATTTTAGGGCAGATCTATGACTCTAATTTGATTCTTGTTCTATCAATATAATTTTTAAACTTTTCAAAAAAAAAAAAAACCTTTTAAATTAGTATAATAAAAAACTTAATGCTTATACATCTAAAATAAAATAATAGATTTATTGCCCCCAGGGTTAGGTCGATTGGTAAGTGTTTGTCTCGACATGCACTTACCAAGAAAACACCCAGGTTCAAACCTTGGGAGCAACCTATTTGCAAAGGTAGTAGTTTGATCTGAAAGTGCGCGTCAGATCGATGACAATACAAATTTCAAGCGATTGGTGGTATTTTTCACACCGAGTCAACAATAACGAGGTGAAATAGGTTTGATGGAAACAACCCCTGTGGTTTGAACCCTATGTTGTCAGTTACTAAAAATAGTGTGGTTGGGACCAACTCTCCTATCTAACAAAAAAAACAAAAAATATTCATTAACCTCTCAATTATTATTATTTTTGGTTGTGTAGGAAATAATTTATAGGATAAATCACATGTTTTTGAACCTTGCAAAAAAAAATTACTTGATTAAAAACTAAATACAACAATATATATTTTTATATGTTAAATATGATTATGCGGTTAGGGCCGGGCCGGACACGACTCTTAGGTGATTTTGACGATGTAAACCCCTTGGTCGTGGTTTCTCAGACCAAGCGAACCCCAAGGTTTTTTTTTTTTTAATTTAAAAAAAAATATGATTAAAAAACTTGTTCTTTAATTTTAACCTAAAAATACATGACAAAATGATGTGACCGGGTTCAATCCCCATGGTGGATGTGTATAAGAAGTATTTACTCAAAAAATACATGACAAAAAATTTAATGTAAAAAATTAAAATATTTATGTTAAATATAATAAAAAATTTATATTTATATTTATATTTTTAAATTGATAAATATTAAACGTATAAAAACATAATAACAAATTATTTAACTAAAACTAATATAAATAAAAAAAAACTTATGTGACCAACGGGTTAGGACAAATAGTTGATATAACTGTTAGGATAAATAACCAAGGTTTAAATATTGGTGGTATCAAATAGTTCAATGTAACTAAATCGATGTAAAAGGGCAACCTTTCAAAACCATACTTAAAAAAAAAATTATATGAAAAAAACTTGGGTCTTTAATTAATCTTAAAAGATAAGGAATTGACTGTTCAACCTTATTTTTAAGGTTATAAGATTTAAACAAATAACCAAATCCTTTGAAAACCTTGCTTTAAAAAAAAAAAAAGGAAAAAACATAAAATGTTCAACCTTACCTTCAATCTTATAAGATTTAAACAAATAACTAATCCTTTTGAAGAAAAAAAATAAAAAAATAAAAAAATAAACTTTAATTCAACTTAATAGATAAAGGAATGGGATGCATTGACTATTCAGAACAAAAAAAACACAAAATACTACACACCTACATGGTTTGAACCTGAGTCTCCCAAAAGAAAGCCCAAAGCCCTAACCACATGGGTGTCCCACAAAGACTTACCTTTAGCCTTCTACGATTTAAATAAATAACCAAACCCTTCGAGAACTTTCTTTATAAAAAAAGACAAAAACTACACACCTACATGGTTTGAACCCGAGTCTCCCAAAAGAAAGCCCAAAGCCCTAACCACATGGGTGTCCCACGGGGACTTACCTTCAGCCTTCTACGATTTAAATAAATAACCAAACCCTTCCAGAACTTTCTTTATAAAAAAAGACAAAAACTTAAAATGTTCAACCTTACCTTCAACCTTATAAGATTTAAACAAATAACCAATCCCTTTCAAAATCAACCTTACAAAAAAACATTAAAAATAAAAAAAGACGTATGGAGAATTCGGTATATATGGTTGGAACGGAACAACATAATTTTTAAAGAGGAATTCGGTTCAGAAGAGAGGACTTGGGGATTATGTTAAGGAAGTTAATAGAAATAGTGAAGACCAAAGTACAGGAAGAATCTCCAATGATAAAGGTAGAACAAGACATTTGGACACAACTATGGAATCAAATGCAACATGAAAGCTATCAAGAATAAAAAAAAATAAAGAAGGCTTCAATAATCTTTATTGGAAGAGGACATATACAATTAAGAAAGAGGTAAGGTTTAGAGAACAAAGAATTCAAAGATCCTTGGCAGATAAGAGAAAACAAAAAACAAAAAAAAATGCATTTTGAGCCCAAGGGATTTGTATAAGATAATTAGTTTTTTAAATAAAAATTTTACCTTTTACTCAAAAAAAAAAAAAAAAATATATATATATATATAAAAAGAAAAACTTATGTGAGAAAACTTACACCTTTAATTGAATATAATGCATTTTCAACCTTATAAAATATTTTAACAAATAATTATATAGTATTCCACCAAACTTAACCACTAACCAAACCTAATATTCACTCAAACTTAACCACTCTGATATTCAACCAAGCTTAACCAATTAATTGCTTTGTAACTAAAAACTATTATTAAAGTAAGTATTTTAAACTTAAACCACTCTAATATTCAACCAAACTTAACTACTTAATTACTTCATAATTAAAACTAGTATTAAAGTAAGTATTTTATATAGTCTGCGCCAGACCTAGTAAAACGGAAAGTCTTGGCCTCCATGGGATACGAGGAATAATATTTATTAGTGGAAACAACCAACTGTTGGCTGAAAAGACTCACATTTAAACTACTGTTCAATGATTTGAGATCTTTAAAAAAACGTATATTTTATCGTAAATTTTTTAAACACAAAAAATTAATTATTTTTAGTGACCAAAGTTTATTAAAAAAAAAACTATGGTACAGAAGTTTCATGTTTCCCAAAACCATTTACAAATACATTTTTACTAAATAACATTCTGTGATCTTGCTACCTCGTGATCTGGATATAAGGTACATTTCCATCCATGGCAAAATTTCATACCAGATCCGGCGCCGTCGGTAGAATTTAGGCTGTCCGAGAAGAAAACAGGCTGAAGATTCCTCTTGAAAATGACATCTTTCCCGTGAGTTCATGCGAGGTCATGGGAGGCTAACAATTGCTCTTATTGACGGAAACTAGTATGAGAAACATACACGGCAGCAACGACTTTGCGATTATTAAATGTTTAATAAAAGATTTGCAGGTCAAAAGCTCGAATCTCGCAGACACGCGCAAAGAATGAGTTAATTAGTGTTTCTCAGCTTAACTTAAGAGACAAACAGTATATCCGACAAGAACCTCTGGCCATATTGTTCAGAGGCGTGGAATAAAATAAAGGACTCGTAGTCTATGATAACTGTAAGTCACATAATACTCGTAACATTCTTCAGATATGTTGCTACCATTGTTTTTTTCTGTTGTTTGAAAACAGTATTTCTAATTTTGTATTTTTTATGTTTGAGCTTGTATGGTTGCAATCCAGAAGATTTAGGCAAGAAGTTCCCAATATTCTTTGTCAGAACTTCCATAAATCTATATACTTAAGCTGAAATCAAAGAAAAGTTGGCGCTTTGAGGAAATAATCAAAGTTTAGAGTTCAAACGCGGCTGCTTTTTGACGTTTCTTTTTGGTGAAGAAGCGAATTGCCTTTAAATATTTGTGCCCTTGCCCCTTTTTTGTTTCCGTGTTGTTTAAGTCTGCGTTTCCTGACCATTTAAGAGACCAAATCCAGGAAAATGAAATTTACGCATCATAATACTCAAATTATTAAGGTTTGGATCAAAATTTACATAATTTGATGCTAGGCAAAGATTTTGGCAGATTTCTTAATCTGTACATGCCTTTCTCTTTTTAGTTTATTTTTTAATTAACGTATATAGTAGGCTTACACTATCCTTGATAAAACACTGGAATGCATCATCATGCTTAGAACGTCTTTCAGGTTAGAAGTCACATCTGTGGGCCTCTATTGGTTCAATCTTAATTCTTGAAATTTAAGCAGATTGGGGATAATTTATGTAATAGGGTGTTTTTCATGTAATGCTTGACTAGATGGCATGGCGGGAAAAGGCCGCAATTATTTTGGTTTGGTCATCTAATTACTGAAATTCACTTACCAAACCCTTAGTTTTATATATCTTTGTGGAAATATACTACTTTAAATATAAAAGATGCTTGTTGAAAATTTTCATGCCTCCCATCTGATTTGCCATCATGATTGAAAGGTCTATTGTCTATTACCGAGCATTTGTTGTTACGACTACTGTAGGGGCTAGGAATTGTAGGTGATATGCATGGCGCTTTACCCATCGTTGCATTGCTATTTCTACAGGGCGTTTTCTCTTTTGCTTTTTTTTTGTCTGTAAAGTGTGTACTAATTTGTGCTGGTTGTGATGCACAGACATAGACTATGGATCTTGCTTGGTGCTCACGGAATTTCAAATTCTCAGTACTTCTGCTTTTGTGTGTGGTTGCACTGTGTGAAGGAAGAGGTAATCTTAATTTTTGCACTCATTTTTTGATAACTAGATAAGCCTTATATTTGCAGGTGCCTCATCCCAACATAACGAAGCTAAAATATATTTAGATGTATTCGACACCGGAGCGAGAGTAAATGAAAAGCTATATGAAAGCGATCTCTTGTTAAATTCAAAACTATTACCTCGAAATGGCGTCCAATTCAGGAGAGGTCACAAGAGAGTTAAGAAGCCATATGAAATCTTTTCACATCGCAATGTAAATCATAATAGTTAGTACAGTGGTGGGGCTTCACACCTTTCATTAATCTCCTCTCAATCTTAAATGAGAAACACTTGTAAGGGAACTTCTAGTTCTTTCTACCCAACCACAAGTTATATTTTCTTATTTTTATTGTTTTGAGATAGTCATCCTTAAGTGGAGCGAGAATATGATTGAGGAATTACAGAGTGTGGGACAGAAAGCTGCAGTCAACCCAGTATTTCTGAGACACATTTGAATGCTTAGAGCAAGAAGAAACAATTCTTTTGCAGCAATCGCCCTTGTGTGATGAGGTTGCCTATTTTTGAGGCAACTTGTGGCTCTACGTCTGACCAAGAAAGAGTCTATATCCTCACTCTTCCTTCTAGTCTACCCAAGCAAGGCCAACGAATCCCCTCTTGAAGCTCTACATAAACTAGAGGATGCTGGTCTTTCTTTTGCTTCTGGCTCTGATGCAGAGGAGAACTTTGTTCTCCATCAGCCATTGTCACTTTGTCCTCTGGGGGGTTCTTTTTGACAAGTGACCTTTCTTTGACAGGATATTCTGTGGCTTTGTATTGACTCACCTAGGGTCTACCCTCTCCTTTATTTTGTTTTAGTGTTTCCTATTCTTACTTTTTGATATTTTATATTGACTGCAGAAGATTCTTTTACTACTGATTAGTTGTAATACGTTTCTGTAATTTTGAGTGCCTTTGGCCTACTTTTATCATTCAGACATTAATATAATTTCTTCTTTCTACAGCAGAGCTTCTGATAAGCTCCAAGCATTCTTTGTGCCTCCCCATTCAAATAAAAATTGAAGGAAGAAATTCTTAAAAGCCTGAGTTTTGTGAAAGTTCTAAATGTTTTTTTAAACCCTTATAGAGGTCAGAAGCAAAATTTTTAAAATAGGTTCCACTAGAAAAGTGTCTCTTCTTTCTTTCATTATCTACCTATGGATCAATCACAATCAAGGAGGGGTTGGAGGATTGATTGCATTTTCAATGTGAACCAGAACTTGCACAGAAGTAGGAAATGCCATGCTGTCAGCATCTTTTCTTGCAGGACTTTCTACACCTCCTATGTTTTGAGGCAATACTCACATCTGAAGCCAAGAGACATTGCAACCTCTTTCCTCAAACGGTTTCCTCTTAAGGTCATCTTGAGACTGTAATAGTTCCAAAGCAATTCTGGGTACTTGATTTCTATTATGTTTTCTTTGTTATTGCACTAAGTAATGGGTTTGACATCCGTAACTAATCATCACATTTAATGGCTTACCTCTCTCCTTCCTCAAACGGTTTCCTCTTAAGGTCATCTTGAGACTGTAATAGTTCCAAAGCAATTCTGGGTACTTGATTTCTATTATGTTTTCTTTGTTATTGCACTAAGTAATGGGTTTGACATCCGTAACTAATCATCACATTTAATGGCTTACCTCTCTCCCAACGAGATTGTTTTTTTTATGGAATAGGCATGTAAATTTAAAATTATAATACGGCAAGTTTATATGTGGCAAAAAAAACCACATTTTGCCACAAATAAACTTGCCGTATTATAATTTTAAATTTACATGCCTATTCCATAAAAACTAGCTTAGATATATAAAATATATATATATCTATAAACGCCGAGAGTTATCAATCTCGAGGCGCCTATCTATCACACCCCCAAGAAATGAGATAGGCGCCTCGAGATTACACACGAGCTCAAGGGATATAAAACCACATTTTGCCACAAATAAACTTGCCGTATTATAATTTTAAATTTACATGCCTATTCAATAAAAACTAGCTTAGATATATAAAATATATATATCTATAAACGCCGAGAGTTATCAATCTCGAGGCGCCTATCTATCACACCCCCAAGAAATGAGATAGGCGCCTCGAGATTGATAACATAATTTTCTTAATGTCGGCTTTTTTAATAAAATATTAATATTGTTTACGGCGTGGCTGACCTTCCTGGCTGCCATTGTAGGACACCTATCGGCGTAATAATGGTTGTCTGTGGGATACCTATGATGCCAACTCTACAATACACTATAAGTCCATATCTGGATGAATCTGGATGAATCAGCAACTATAATGCCTAGAGCATTAAGGTGATTGATGTGATATCTAATGGCAGATACTCTTTTAGCTGAAGTCAGAAGAGAGTGCAATTATGTTCTCATCCAAAGCGCTTTTAACAGTCAGAATTGCATGTCCTTATATGTTTTAATCATTTTACTCTAATCCAAGGAGCCGTTTGTTTTATACACCACCTTGTCAAGATATCATCCATCAATTGCCTCTGATAAAGTTGGGTGGTGCATATGAATATTTCCAAACACATGTTATCTGTTGATGTTTCTGTTGCATCTGGAATGATGGTGCACACATAACATGCATGCAAAATGCAGAACATAAATCTCTGGAATGAGAAACAAAACATATAAAAATTAGATATGTTTCCAACAGTTGTCCCAGCATAGTGAACTAAAAGCTTTAGAACGAGACGACACTAAATGTAGGGCAGGCAGTCTGTACTACAAACAGATGGCACCCAAATTTGGGTCGTTAGAGTTCTTTATAAGACACCAAAAGTTTCTTCAGAGTTCTTGGATGCAAGCCAAGATCCTGAAGTAAAAGAGACACATGGGGAACAAAACCCTGAGGAAACAGAAAATAACTGTACAAAACCCTCAAGTTGTTTCCAATTTTTCTGTTGGTAACTGTTTAAAGGGCACACTTCAGTAAACTTTTTGTGATGCGCATAAGCAATGCAAGTTGGAACTGCTAACTGTAATGGAATAATTGAGCAACCAGATATAATTCTGCTGATCTAGTAACATGATATTTTTTGTTGTAGGGATAAAGTATCATGGTTCAAGCCAGATTTTATGAAATTTATGTCTTTTATGAGTTTTTCTTTATGACTTTTTTTTCTTTCTTTTTCAAAAAAAGCTATGTGTGGTTTCTATGGGGGCCACTGCCATCAAAAATAACAAAATAGTTGCATTATCGTACGGTTACTTAATCCATATTCAACTTGAGTTTTTACCAAAGATATTCTTCATTTGTCCTTCGTGAATAATATTCTTTATATTCTTCAAACTATTATGTTCTCACAATCTCACTCGACTAGTTTAATTTTAATTATTGGATTTTACCAAGACAAAGATCAAAACCATAAATAGCTAAAATATTTTCTACCTGCTTTCCTTCTTTATAAATATATTATCTAAGGTAATTTATCAATTCTCTAACACCTTAGGGCTCTCATTCATGTCCTTAATAATCCAAGATATCATTTACATCATCAATGCTTGTTTTTATTTGTGGCCTTAGTCACAACTATTGTTAATATTTGAGATATTTGCTCTTGTTCTCCCACACTGATAAACCTGTAAGTTTTCCTTTATATTTACTTTTGCTTCTTGGGTCTTCCTCTCCTTTTTTAGATCCCACTAACAATATCTTATATTTTTTGTAATTCTCATAATGGGACTTATCATGCATGGGTTTATCTTTCTCTAAAGGGTCCGAGTTATAAGGAATAACTTTAAAGCCACTTGTATTTTGTTACCTAAAGACCCTAGAGTGCAAGGCAATTCCTCCTTTATAGTTTTTTTTTCATGCTATCCTAAAAACCCTACATTGCTATAGATATCCTCCATCCTCATTTCTTTATTATGTTGTTCTAAAAATCTTAAACTGCAAGAGATAACCTTTATACTAGTTTCATTTCTATTCCAAGGAGAGGATTTTTTGTTGCTTGAGGAAAATGAAGACGACTTTCCTTTAATAAAATCTCCCTCCTTTGTCCCCTTTGTTTTAGAATTTTATGTTGCATATTCCTTTACACTTTTAGTTCCTTTTGAATTTGAACTTGCACATTGGACTTCCTCATCCCTTTTCTCCTTATTTTTTTCTTCTAAATATTCGTTAGAGTGAATAATAATGGCCTTTATCATCTAGTGCTTCCATTATAGTATGATATCCTTGCCTCATACTGAAGTTTATCTCATGACCAAATTTTATTATCTCTTTTTCCATCATTTTCAATTTGTTATCTCTTGTTATATCTCCAATATCATAATTTATGTGGCATCATAATGCTATGATTTCATTTATACTACTTGACCGCTTTCTATTGATTGAGATTTAATATGAATCAATTGTAAAAAAAAAAAAAATTGAAATACCCATAACAACATAAATCTAGGTTATTTATGCCAATATTATTCTCAATACTTTTATTGATAAGCTAATACATAAGTCCAAAAATCCTGACCCACGGTGGAAGTTTTTGAATGGTTTTTATCTAGATAGAAAAATATTCACTTCATGATCTTAAATATTGGTATTTCTCTCCCTAAACCATGGGCTACCACCCATTATTGTATCCTTGATCTCCAAACTAGAAAATACGATGAAGAAATAACTTTTAGGAAGAAAATCATGAAGTAATTTGAATTCAATACCCAATTCCTCTTAGTCTAATTTTAAATAATCTAAACTCTCTAGCCAGCCTCCATGGATGTTACATATTAGCCTTATGCTTTTAAATACTAGTATACCATGCTCGACCATCTCATCCTTTATAATCATATTTGTTATAGCATATACTACCTGTATGGACATGTAATATGTTTATATTCCTCTTCCCTTATAATCGGGAATTGATACTTCTAGATACAACATCCTTAATTCCAATTAGGACTTTCAAATGTTACTTTCCTTGATGCAATTTGAATCTCTGAAAACCTTGGCTAGTATCTATGGAACTCACATATTAACCCTCAGCTTTTAAGAAGCATTATATCATGCTCAATCACCTCATCCTTGATAATCACTTCTGGTGTAACATCTGTTGCTTGTATCAGACTTGCCATATATTTTCTCTTCCTCTTGTCTCCAACTTGGGTATCCATACTTCTAGCTAGGGCATCCTTACTTCCAATTAGGGCTTTCAAATATGGCTTTCCTTCCATGCTACCTAGTTTTTTCTCATATGAATCCTTTATTTTTTGAATTTTCCCAAAGATTTGGAGCAAGAAAAGGTAAGGCTTGCTCCCAGCTCACACTTGCTCCTAACACACACCTGCTTCTGGCTCCAAGTTTGCCATTATGATTATCTCATTCTTGTTTTAATAATATTTTGAAATCTGACTGGTGTAGCAGACTGATATTATCGTTTTGGTTGCAGAATTGAAAAGATGGACACTTGATCATAAGCATCATGGTCATGTCTATAATCGTACGCTTGCCAAGATCCTTGCTCAATATGCATCTGCGGTAATACCTAAATTATTAATTTATTGTTAAAATAAGATTTTGATAAAACAGAACAAGTATCGTGTGTGAAAAAGCACATAAAATCTATGCTTGCAAAGCATATTTTGTAATGGATTGACAATGTTTGCCCGTTTCATATATTTTTTTAAATGTTTAATATATTTGAGGGCTCTGAAGGATTCCTTCTGATAAAATGGAAAACAAAGGATTGTGGTAGTTCAGTTTCTTCTTATAGCAGCTTCTTACAGAGATTCTGTCGACAGTTTAAAAGCCAAATCTCAATTTGCAATTCTTGTTTAGGACAATAAAAGCATTTTCAGGGTTTCCTTTACTAATGTTTAATTGTCTTTCTTCGACATGCTGATTGAGTTTTAGGTTGACACCTTTCATGTCTCTGATCTAGATTTTCCTTTAATAATATTGAAATAATATTTTTTTGGTAAATATTGCTGAAGGATCTTTGTTTGAACAGAGGAATTACCAATGACCTGTTTTCTCTGGTTCTATGGTCTAGCAAGTGTCTGGTCCCTTGAAAGGTTAACCATCTGCAAGGTTTGCAGTTGTTTTTGGCTAAAATCCATGGCAGAGGTTATCTCTTCCTCCAAGTCTGCCCAGGACTTGCACCTTCCCTCAACTATATTGTGCATGACAAGGCTGGGGTACCTTGTAGGCAGACAAGTTGATGAATGGCACATGAATGCACGAACGCATGAGTGTCAGCATAATAATGAAATTTACAAGCACATTGCGTGAATTATATATATCATTTCATATGACATGTGTTGTCGCATGTGTGGTCATGACAACATGTGGTTGTAATAAATACCATGTAACATGTTATGGGATATATTTAATGTTTTACATGGATGGGTATTTAGGTGGTAGTTGGGAAGTTCCCAATTGCCTATTAGTTATATAGTCACAACAACATGCAGTTGTAATCAATACCTTGTAATTTGTTATGGGTTATATTTAATGTTTCATGTACACGAGTAGTTAGGAAGTTGCCAACCACCTACTGGTTCTGTGATAACTATATGTACGCCATCCACTTTGTTAGAGGTATGATGTTGTTCGAGGTATGTTCATGACCTAGTTTTGTCGTCTGTGATGTTCAACCAAACTTTGATGTATTGCAGATAATCGGAATATGAAGGATACATGCTGTGTATCAGCCTGTATCTGTACGCTCTTATCATCGTGTTTCTTTACCGTCATTTCGTATGATGTGTGTTGTCGCATGTGTGGTCATGACAACATGTGGTTGTAATAAATACCATGTAACATGTTATGGATATATTTAATGTTTTACGTGGATGGGTATTTAGGTGGTAGTTGGGAAGTTCCCAAATGCTTATTAGTTATATAGTCACAACAACATGTGGTTGTAATAAATACCATGTAATTTGTTATGGGCTATATTTAATGTTTCATGTACACGAGTAGTTAGGAAGTTGCCAACCACCTACTGGTTCTGTGATACCTATATGTATGCCATCCACTTTGTTAGAGGTATGATGTTGGTCGAGGTATGTTCATGACCTAGTTTTGTCGTCTGTGATGTTCAAACCAAACTTTGATGTATTGCAGATAATCGGAATATGAAGGATACATCCTGTGTATTAGCATGTATCTGTAAGTTCTTATCATTGTGTTTCTTTACTTATATATAATGGTTTCACATGCCATCAACCACACGAGACTCCATTGATAATATAGCCATATAATTTGAACATGCAAACGAATGGAGTTTCCTCTCATACTGTTTCCAGACATAATAAATTATGCTACAAATGCTTAATTCACCTTGAAAAGAGCGCAATAAAATTGCTGACTTGTGTCAATAATAAAATCAAACAGCACAATTCCAGAAAATTAAGTTTGAAGAGATAGCATCTAATATTTGCAACATAGCATAATAAAAAACAATATTTTGTCCACTGAGTGATGCTGGTGTTCCGTAATGAATGCCTTAAATAAAAATTAGTTCTTCCTTTGAAGAAGTATACAATTAGCTATAGGAATAGCATGAATGTGCACCTACTCAAGCACCAGGTGTGTGTGTATGAGAGAGAGAAGAGTTTCCATATTCATTGAACATCCATATGGGAGGTTTGTTTTTGGGGACACCATATAGTCAACCAAAACTTCCATTGTGTCTCTTCTCCAATAGTTGGCACTAGTGTTACTAGATTCCTGTGCCCTGCTTCTCCCTATCAGTATTATGTTTAGTTTGAGTGCGCAAAATTGGGGGATTTGCACTTGATTCACCTGTCAACTAAATCTGCAATTTTTTTAAGACCAGGTGTGTTTCTGGGATTAGAAATGCAAGACATGGTGTTTCTTTATCAGATTCATTTTTTTTCTTTCTTTAAAGGAAATCTGTATGCCTCAGAATTGGCCAAGGGATAAAATTTGCAATGTGAGAAATCTGTACAAGTCACTGTTGTCACATTTTGCAAAGGGGTACCAATTTTGAAAAATTGTAAAAGGTTGCTGCTACCTTCCTTCTCTCTCCTCTCTTCCAATTTCCTTCATGCTCTCTCCGCCTTTCAGCTGTCTATTTTTTGTTCTCCATCTTTGTTGTTCCAAGTGTTTTTCAGTAGCTTCAGCTTTTGGGCAAGATGCCCCAAAAAATTCTAAGTGTTGAGCCCGCCCGAAGTCGCAGCGACGTCGGGCGGTGCTCATTGTTTCGTGCGACATTGGGCGGGCAGTGATAAAGTTGCCTAAAATTTCTCTAAGTGTTGAGGCTGGCGCCGTCCGACGTCGCGCCTGTTTTTGTGCGCCATCGGACGGAAGAAGAAAAGAGTAAGAAATTTGGCTAAGTGTTGGCTGCCTTGCGCCGTCCGACGTCCGACGTTGCCCAATTGCGCTGCGCCGTCTGACTTCGCGCCCCTTTTCCAGCGACATTGGGCGGTCCCAGATAGAAGAAGTCAAGCAAAAATACTCCTATGGCAAGAGCCTCCTGCTGTCGCTGGATTTTGCTTCCGCCGCCTGACTTCGCACCAGTTTTGAGTGACGTTGGGCGGAAGAGGAAAAGGAAGGCAAAAGGTTTCTAAGTCTAGCCCCGTTTGTCGTCTCTGACTTCTTTAAGCGCCTGTCGTCGCCTCCCCCTTGTCAGCAGATATCAGCAAGTGACTTCGGTCATTTCCCCCTTCATCAGCGGACTTCAGATCAAGGCCAAATGTGCAGTTTTGGGATGTGTGTCAAGATGTGACAGAAGGTGTGCCACCCAAGTACAGGGTAGATGAACATTCAAGAACCAACCATACCATGCCTACCGCATTAACATTAGATGGTGGTATTTATTACAACCATACCATGCCTACCGCATTAACATGTCGCGATATCGCGACAATTTTCTTAGTCTTTTTCTGCCAATTTCTGAATCTGGGTCACCTCTGTTTTCCTTGAAATTCACTGCACTTGATCTGATCGACCACCGAAGCGCATCAATCGCATCAATCAGTCTGTGTTGACAACAATGACAATACTTTTGCAATTCTTTTGCTACACCTTGCTCAACAATCTCCCCCTTTGGAATTGTTGGCAACACACTGCAACCTTGCTCAATTTCTTCTCCCCCTTTGCCGATAATACCAAAGGGCTGCTGCAGACTCCCCCTGAGTCTATGCACAACATTCTCAAGCTTAAAAGGTTTGAATGCTCCCCCTGAGAATGTGTTTCCCATAGCTAGTCAGTGCTTGGGTAGTGTGACTACTCCCAACTTCTTCCGAAGATATTCAAATACTTCCTTTGGCAAAGGTTTTGTGAATATATCAGCTACTTGTTCTGTAGTTGGAACAAAATCCAATTTGACCTCTCCTTCTGCAACTTTATCCTTCAAGAAATGATACCGGATTGCAATATGTTTGGTTCTTGAATGCATAACTGGATTCTTGGATATGTTGATAGCACTAGTGTTATCACATTTAATTGAAATTGGCTCTTTGAAATGAATACCAAGATCTTTCAACGTTTGTCTCATCCATAATATGAGAGTACAACATGTTGTTGCTGCAATGTATTCTGCCTCTGCAGTGGATAGAGATACTGATTCTTGTTTCTTGCTGTGCCATGCTACCAGCCTGTCTCCAAGATAAAATGCTCCTCCACTTGTGCTCTTTCTGTCATCAATACATCCTGCCCAATCTGCATCAGAATATGCAATCAAAGTGAAATCTTTACCTTTTGGGTACCACAACCCATAATCCATAGTGCCCTTGAGATATCTGAAGATCCTCTTTACATTTGTTACATGAGTTTCTTTGGGACTGGCTCTAAAATATTGCAACCATACCTACTGCTTGTAATATATCTGGTCTAGTGGCTATTAAATACAGCAGGCTTCCAATCATAGACCTGTACATTGTTTGATCTACATCTGGGGATTTATCATCCTTGCTCAACTTGCAGCTTGTTGTCATGGGAGTGCTAACCGGTTTACTGTCTTCCATTGTGAACTTTTTCAACATTTCTTTTACATATTTAACTTGAGAAATAAAAATGCCTTTTTCATTTTGATTGACCTGCAGTCCTAGGAAATAAGAAAGTTCACCAATCATAGACATCTCAAATTCTTTCTTCATTTTAGTTGATATGTCTTTGCAGTATTCATCCATGTTGCTTGCCAAATATTATATCATCTACATAAACAACAAGAACAATAAGATGGCCCTTCTCTGTTTTGACATATAAGTTGCTGTCCACCAAACCTTTCTTGAACCCTTGTTTAATTAGATAGTTATCCAGACCTTGCATACCATGCTCTGGGTGCCTGTTTCAAACCATATAATGCTTTCTTTAACTTGCAAACAAAATCTGGGTTGTCACCAAGTTGAAAGCCATCTGGCTGTTCAATGTAAACCTCTTCTTCCAGTTTTCCATTCAAAAATGCTGATTTTACATCCATTTGATATACTTTGAAGTTTTTATGAATTGCTAATGCCAGAAACATTCTGATTGCCTCTAGTCTGGCTACCGGTGCAAAAGTTTCCTCAAAATCAATGCCTTCAACCTGAGCATAGCCTTTACAGACCAATCTTGCCTTATTTCTGACAACCTGTCCATCTTCATTTAATTTATTTCGAAAAACCCATTTAGTGCCAATTATGTTTTTATTTGTTGGTCTAGGTACTAATTCCAGTGTATTGTTTTTCTCAATCTGATCTAGTTCTTCATTAATTGCCTTCAACCAACTTTCATCAGTGCTTGCTTCAGCAACATTTTTAGGTTCAATGCTAGATAACAGAGAATAGTTCCACACTGCTGCTCTTCTTGTCTGAATACCATCTTTGGGATCCCCAATAATCTGTTCACTTGGATGATTTTTCTGCCAGTTGCCTGTTTTAAATTTCCTGTTTTCTTCTTCTTCTGATTCAGTTTTTACACCATCTGGATCAATTTTCTGATTCTTATCTGTTTCCTTTTCATCATCATCTTCAATGACTTCTTCATAGATGGGGTAGTTTTCTTGATAAGTAATTTCTTGTTCTCTACCTTCATCAACTTTCACATCAGGCACTCTCAACAATTTTCTTTAGCCTTTTGTTGTAACATGTGCGAGCTTTGCTTTTTGTTGAGTAACCAAGAAAGATACCTTCATCGACTCTATTTTCAAATTTACCGAGATTATCTTCGATCCATTTGATGTAGCACTTGCTGCCAAATACTTTGAAATGTCTTGCTTTTGCCTTTCTGCCAAACCACAGTTCATACGGTGTTTTGCTTTCATGTGGTCTTAGCATGCACCTGTTTTGAATGTAAACTGCAGTATGTACTGCCTCTTTCCAAAATTTGTCAGCTATTTTGTTCTCAGCCAGCATTGTCCGTGCCATTTCCTGCACTGTCCTATTCTTCCTTTCTACAACGCCATTCTGCTGAGGTGTTCTAGCTTCTGAACTGTCTTCTTATCCCATATTTTTGACAGTGATTCTGCAAATTCTTCCGAAATAAACTCTCCTCCTCTGTCTGATCTTAGGCATTTAATTCTTTTTCCCGATTGATTCTCAACAAGATTTTTGAAGGTTTTAAACATCTCAAAGGCTTCGATTTAAGTTTCAGAAATAGTACCCATGTCATTCTTGAGTAGTCATCTATACACAGCATAAAATATTTGTGTCCATTTATGCTCTCAGTTCTCATGGGTCCACATAAATCAGTGTGAATTAGTTCTAATGGCTTGCTCGTGAAATATTCTTTTGCTTTGAAAGTGGCTCTGGTTTGTTTTCCCTTTTGGCATGACTCACAAATCATTGTTTGAAGGTTTACCAATAGTTGGTATGTCTCTTATCGCCCCTTTTGAGCTTATTTTTACCGGATTATCAAAGCTTATGTGACCGAGTCTCTTGTGCCACGACCAGTTTTCTTCTTCCCCGACCAACCAAGCAAGCTCCTTCGAAGTCTCCGAAAGTGTATACAGATTTCCGGAAGTTCTCGATCCAGTGGCTATTAACTTTCCATTTTTTGTCTTTCTTACTTCACGACCCTCCTTCTTGAAGATTACATCATGACCTCTGTCACGGATTTGACTTACACTCAGCAAGTTATGCTTCAGACCCACAAACAAGACTTCTTTTGATTTTATATTGCCATCACTGATCTTGACTGATCCCTTTCCAACAATCTTTGCTCCATCATTATTTCCAAATTTCACAGAACCACCTTCATAATTCTGCAAATTCTCAAATTTCTGCTTGTCATCTGTCATGTGACTGGAACAACCACCGTCAAGTATCCAAGGTGCAGATTTGTTCCGAGCTTTAAAGGCGATCCGAACAATCAAAGATTCCTTTTCTTTCCATTCGGTTTGATGATGCATTTGGCTACTTGTTTTGCCTTTGTCTTCTCATTAGCATGTGCTTGTTTTTCAGGAATTTTCTTGTTTTGTTTCAACTCACTTGATTGAGATTTTCTACCCTGATAATTATTTGCTGCAAAAGTGCTTCTACAGTTTCTAGCAATATGTCCAAAATTATGACAATTATAACATTCAACTGCATAATTCATTAAAGGAGAAAAAACATTTCTGCTTGTGAAATTCCTTTGAGATACATTATGCCTGCAATCTGAAATCTTATGGCCATAAGCATTGCATTTAAAACAATAACCAGAAAATGAATGATTAAACCTGGGTGCCGGTCTTTGCCAGTTTGAAGTAGGAGCCATAAATCTTCTCCTTCTTGGATGTGTGACTTTTGTGAAGCCATCTTTGTCAGTACTCTTCTTGAGTCTGGCATTATTGCTTTCTTGGGCATGATTTGTTTTTTCTAGGTCAACCCTGATCTTTTCTTCTTTCTTTATGGGTTCTACATTCAAGGCCTTTGAACCCTTTGATGATTCTTCTTCATCGAAGCCTAAACCAAATTTGATGCCAGAAGGCCTTTGGTTATTTAACATTTTATCCAGCTTTACAGTACTTTCTTCAAACTTATGAAAACAGTTCAATTTTCTATTCATTTCCTCTAATCGCATTCTTAACTTAACCATGTCTTCCTCTAGCTTGCTGCATTCAAGCTGTCTTTACTGATTAATTGTTCATCAAGAACTTCAGACATTTTCTTGAATTCCTCTGTCTGTATTTTTAAACTGTTTATTATGTCAGTGGCATCTTCTAGTTTTCTTGAAAACTTTTTGTTCTTTTTCCTTTCAACACTCAACTCTTCAAGTGCAACAACCAATTCTCCTTCCAGATAAACTTCAGCCTCATCTTTAAAGTTTTCATCACCTTCCTGATTTTCTTCTGTTCTTTCCTCTTCAAGTGCCATGAACAGAGCTTCACCTTTTTCTTCTTCAGAATCCTCATCTGAGCTTTCTTCAAAAGTGCTGACATTTTTGGATATGAAGCTTTTCTTCTTGAAGTTGTTCTTTCTGAAATTTTGTTTCTTCTTCTAGTCACCTTTTTCTTGGTGTGAGCCTTCACCATTTTTGGTTCTCTCCTGCATTGGACATTTGGCTGCAAAATGACCGACTCCTCCACAATTGAAGCACTTAAAAGGTAGCTTTCCTCTATATTTTCCTTTTCCCTTTGTGAGTTTCCGAACAAAATTAGCTTCTGTTTCATCCAGTGTCTTTTCATCCTCAGATTCATGTTCAGCTTTTATATTCTTGTGTGCTTTAAAAGCTGCTTCTCTGTCTATAGACTTGGTTTGTCCTATTCTCATTTCATATGCTGTCAGGGAACCATGCATCTCATCCAAGCTGAAGTAGTTTAAATCTTTTGCCTCTTCTATTGCAGAAACTTTGGAGTTAAATCTTTTGTGCAGTGTTCTGAGAACCTTTTTCACAACAACCGCATCATCAATTTCTTCACCGAGTCCTCTGATTGCATTAATGATTCCGTTGACTCTCGAGCATATAAGCCTCTATGTTCTCATCTTCATTCATTTGCGAGTGCTTCAAGCTGTGCTCGATGAGTTTGCGGCTTGGCTTCCTTGATCTTCGTTGTCTCCTTCATGGATGCTCTTCGATTTATCCCACATGTCTTTTGCTGATTTACAGCTCATGACTCTTATTAGTTCACTGTCAACAAGCCCACACATTATGGCATTCTTAGCTTTGGAGTTCTCAAATTTTTTCTTCTCAGCAGTATCTGTTGGAGGAGTAGTGGGTGTTGTGTATCCACTATCTACAGAATCCCAAATATCATATCTCAATGCACTCAGATATGTTTGCATCTTGAGTTTCCAGAAAGTGTAATTTGTTCCATCAAATAAGGGAGCTTTGTTGGATGAGAATCCTTCACCGCCTGCCATTGTTTCTTCCAAGATCTCCTTATCTGATTAAGCTTGAACAAGGCACCTTGCTCTGATACCAATTGATATTCACACAATGACACTGAGAGGGGGGGGTGAATTAGTGTAGCTATTAATTTTAATATCTACGACATTTAATATGAAATAAAGAGAACTTGAAAACTAGAAAAACAAATTGAACAAGAGGGCACACCACAACACTCAATATACCGAGGTTCACCAATTTGGCTACTCCTCAAAAATGACTGCTTGGACTCCAATCCAAATCCGAGTCTTTGCAAAATATCAATTTTACAAATACTTTACCAGCATCAACCTGGAAGGAGCACCAACCCCTTAATTTTCTGTCAGCAATCAGATGGAGCACCAACTCCTAGTACCAAGCACCAACTTGGACTGCAATTCTGTTCAAATTAAAATGACATAAGAATGTCTTCACTTCATGCACAACCCTGACTGGTCTGCAATTAACCCAACTCTGCACACTCTCACGGCTCTGCTAATTTTTCTCGACTCTTTTCTAACCCTCTTCTTACAGCAATTTCCCTCTTACAGCAACAACATCTTCTTTGTACGACTATTCTTTTATAACCTTTCAATCCTGCATGCGATCGAATCACATACTCTGACTGTTCGAATCCATGCAATACGGCTGTTCGATTCCATGCACTATGACTGTTCGAAACCCTAATACGGCTGTTGAATCCATGCAATACGACTGTTCGAAACCCTGCAATACGGCTGTTGAATCCATGCAATACGACTATTCGAAACCCTGCAATACGGCGGTTCGATTCCTTGCAATACGGCTGTTTTGAATGCTGCAAATACGTCTTTTCGAAAGCTTTTCTGATCCTTCATATTCGGCTGTTCAAATTCTTCAAATACGGCTTTTCGAATGCTTTTTCGAAACTGCATATGTGATGCATCGAATGCTTTTTCAATCAAGCATATACAATTGTTCTAGTGCATGTCCAACACTCGTCAATGCGTAACTGTCGATCTGACTTCAGTTACTTTTTACGTAACTGGCTGCATGATTTTTTTTTTGTATGCTTTTTCGACACGTGTCACTTTGCATGCTCCTTCGGCTTTTACCTGCCAACTGTTACCTGTCGCGATATCGCGACACTTTTTGTAGCCATACCCTTCATGCCCTTGCTGTCGCGAAATTGCGACCATTTTGGCTTTTGAAAGCTTTCTCTCTGTTCATGTCGCAAAATCGCGACACTTTGAACATTTGCTGACGTCATCCTTAATGATGTCGCGAAATCGCGACGCTTCCGACTTCCAGCAGCTTTCCTTGCACCTTGTCGCGATATCGCGACACTTTCAGCTTTTGCTGACGTCATCATCATTCTTGTCGCGAAATCGCGACACTTTCGGCTTCCAGCAGCTTTCCTTGCACCTTGTCGCGATATCGCGACACTTTCAGCTTTTGCTGACATCATCATCATTCTTGTCGCGAAATCGCGACACTTTCAGCTTCCAACAGCTTTCCTTGCACCTTGTCGCGATATCGCGACGCTTTCCGCTTCCGTACACTTTTCTTTGCCAGCAACCGCGAAAATGGAACATGTCGCGAAATCGCGACGTTCTCTGCTTCCGTACAATCTTTGCTTTATGCAGTAGCGAAATCGCTACACCTTCACGTTGTGCATTTTGGACTTGTAGCGAAATCGCTACACCTTTGTTGCCATTCATTTTATCATGTAGCGAAATCGCTACACCTTTGTTGCCATTCATTTCAACATGCAGCGAAATCGCTACACCTTCACGTTGTGCATTTTGGACTTGTAGCGAAATCGCTACACCTTTGTTGCCATTCATTTTATCATGCAGCGAAATCGCTACACCTTTGTTGCCATTCATTTCAACATGCAGCGAAATCGCTACACCTTTGTTGCTGAGCATTCTCTCTCCTCTTCGGGTCGCGAAAACCCGACGTGTCGCGATATCGCGACACTTTTCGTTGCAAGCTCCTTTCCTCCATTTATGTCGCGAAATCGCGACATCTTTTCACCTTGCTTCCTTCTCTGCCAGCATGTCGCGAAATCGCGACAGTTTGCCTTTCACTTTCTCTCTCCTCGGCAATGTCGCGAAATCGCGACAATTTGGCATGCACTTTCTCTCTCCTCGGCAATGTCGCGAAATCGCGACAATTTTTCTTGCATTTTCTCTCTCCTCTGTCTTGTCGCGATATCGCGACAGAAAACATGTCGCGATATCGCGACAGTTTTCTTCCTTGTCTTTTTTTGCCAATTTCTGAATCGGGTCACCTCTGTTTTCCTTGAAATTCACTGCACTTGATCTGACTGACCACTGAACTGCATCAACTGCATCAATCTGTCTGTGTTGAAAACAATGACAATACTTTTGCAATTCTTTTGCTGCACCTTGCTCAACACTGCTCACCTACCAGATCCGCACAGGAGCTGTCCCATTTCCAGGTAGACCTTGCTGCAGGTACGCTCATGGCCCGCGGAGGTCAAATCTCAAAGGTAGCTTTTGCAGCTTTTGTCAGGGATGGGTTTCTGTGCTTAAATGTGATTTGGGGGGAAAAATTCCTGCTATAAATAGCTGTGTGCTTTCATTGTAAAAGGGGGAAGAGGGACATATTGCTAGAGAACTTTTGCTGTATCAGACACTTGCTTCTAATTTAAAAGCATCTTTGGCTCTGTTACTTGTCTTGTTCTTTTATGCTGCCTTCTGCAAATATTTGTGCTTTAGGTTCATTTATTTTTCAGATTGCTGTAATTCTGAATCTGAATTAGAGCATTGGCAATTAGATGAATCTGGAATATGAAACTGAAGGATACATAAGGATGAGTAATAGTGATAGTTTTTGTTACATGCTTTTGCTTTAATTGCTGTTGGTTTGTGTACTAGCTAGTAATCGTGCTACTTGTTCTTCCTCACCCCTAGCACATGACATTTACATTTCTTTCAGTCATTTACAATCTCTTTTCTGTTCCCTTATCTGAAAAATCAAGTAGATTAGTATAGGAAGCCGGCCTTCTCCGAAGATTGGCACGGAAGGCATTCCTTCCTTCCGACCTTTCAATCTGCTGGGCGAATCTAGGGCGCAATAGATTAAAATCCTTTCCTTAGTGGCAGATTCGTAACCAACAGTCACATAGCCTTTCAAAGATAGATTAGCCTCATCTGCCATTAGTAAGTGTCAAGGGCAAGGCAGGAAGGCAGAGGCAATGGAAAAGATTTAAAAGAGGTGAATGAGGAAAAGAGGGAGAAATGACTAGATTAGATTAAAAAAGACAAAGAAAAGGATTATTGGAGAACAATAGACAAAAGAGGGAGAAATGCATAGATTGGGTAAAAGAGGCTAAGAAAAGGATTGATAGAGAAGGAATATTAAGGATGAAGGTGGGAAAATGTAAAACTAAGATCAATATGAGTTCAAAGTATGTCTGCAAGAAAACAGCAAAACAACTTGAAATAAAATGTTTCAGCTCCGGATGTGGAGACCCAGGTTCAAATCTCGCCAAGCAATATACGCATGTGTTTTGTTAAAATATCCTGGTGACATGGTCATGATGTAATGTGGGTGGGTCCCATTTCTATCCCATATAAACAATTTAAAGAAAATAAAAAAATCTTTCATATATAAAGAGAGGTTAAGGCACTTCTGCTTGCAATATTCTGAAATACAAATGACTAGATATGTTGAAAACCTGCAAAAAGATATTGGATCTAGAAAACAAATATCATGTAAACAAATAGTTAAAGGTTTCTCAGACAGCCATGGCCAAGAAAACTAAAGAAAACACACAAAATTAGAGCCAAGAAGCTGGAATTAACATAGTGTGGGTCAAACCGGAAACAAATTTGGAAATTAAAATAGCAAATAACTCCATACATTTCCTAATGAAGAGCTATTTGGCTTGCAATATAGAGTAGCTTACCCTTGTGCCTTAAACCCAGAGTGATGGGTAGGCTTGTGTCCCGAGCCGTTGTGTTAGGGTGATATAATGATGTCAAAATGATGAAAGGATGATGGAGGCTTGATTTTGAGAGGATGGTAGAATGTAGAAGGGCTGTGCTATAGTTTTCTGTTAATTTAGACATTGGTTGTAGGCTAAGGAAGGAATGTAGACTTAAATGTAAGGCATTATTGTTGACCATAATTTGAAAGTGGGAATAGGAGAAAAATGTGTATTGAAGTATATGTTAGTGGATAAATACATGGGATTTTGCCAAAGATTCAGTAACAAGTAATATTATCAATGGACATTGAAAGAAAATACCATGGGTAGAATTTTGGGTGTATATTAAAAGCCCATCAATAAAAAATGTTAATAATAATGAAAAGGGGAACAAATAAAGCCTATTTTACTTCTTCCAATGGCCAGTCTATAAACGGGAGATTGCTTGCTTCCTTCTTGTTGGTTACAAATCTGCCATGAGGAAAGGATTTGGTGTTATTGCGCCCTCGATTCGCCCAACAACTTGAAAGGCCGGAAGGAAGGGATGCCTTCCGTGCCAATCTCCGGAGGAGGCCGGCTTCCTATGTAACTTTTCGGTTTCAAGATAAGAGAACTGGAAAGAAATAAAAGAGATAAGGGATAGAAACGGTGATATATCAGCTTTGGGAAAGAACAAGCAGCACAGTCACTAACTAGCAACTAAACCAACAACAATCAAAACAATACATGTAACAGAAACCAGTTATGAGATTCTTCCCTATGTATCCTTAAACATGCATTCCAGGCTCAGATAATTGCCAATGCTGCGATCCAGAATTCAGAATGACAGCAATCAGAAAAATAAATGAGTAAATGCAGAAATGACACGGATAAGGCAGCATAAAAGAAAGAGACACAATTGGAGCCAAAGTATGGATTGTATTTGAAGCAAACAATCTTAGTTACAACAGCTTTCTTTAGCAATATGTTCCCCCCCGATTACAATAGAATGAACTGCTATTTATAACATAATTTCCCCCCAGATTACAATGTGGGCACAGATGCCCAAACCTGCAAAAGCGGCAAAAAGCGGCCAGGTTTGATCTTTGTCGGCCGTATCTGTACTCGCAGCATGTTTTTCCTTGATTCCGGTATGGCTTTTGACAGATTTGGTAGCTGGGAGGGGATGGCCCATTAATGTGGTGGATGCAGCGGTACTTTGCCTCAAATGCCCGCTACTGTTTGTCTTCAATGGTCACCCACTACGCCGCTTGAGTATGGCCTTGGCTGTACTTAAATAGGCCCTGATCCCGAAAAAATCTTGACCTTTCTCCTCTGGGGAAGATAGCTGCCTAGCTGGAAAGATTTGGGCGGGAAACAACATCAAAATGCTCAAAAAAGAAACACTGCTGTCCTGGAGCTGCCTGGCTGCCAAAATATTCAACATTTTTCTAAGTGTCAAAATGCTGCCCTGAAGCGCTCCAGATAGGTGGATTTGCCCTCTAGCGCTGCCAGACAACAGCGCTTTAGGGCGCTTTTCATTCCTTAACCAAAACTGACCTTTTTTCACTTTTTGCACTAAGTGTTCAAGAAACACCCCAAAGCGCTCTACCTTTGCAATTTTGCCCTGGAGCGCTCGATACTACAGCGCTTTAGGGCAACTTTACACTTAGGATATTTTGGGTCCCTTTGTCTTCTCCTTGGCAGCACCAAAACTGCCCCAAAGCGCTCTTGACGTGGTGTTTTGCCGTGGAGCGCTGTCATGCTACAACGCTCTGGGGAATTTTTTACAATCTGGCTCCAAAGCGCTCCAAAGATGGAAACTTGCCCGGAAGCGCTCCAAAGTTCAGCGATATGGGGCAATTTCCCATACTTAGCCAAAAAACACATTTTTCGCACATTTTCACAATCCGGCCTAAAACCGCTCCAAAGCGCCCTGGAAAGGGAAATCTGCCCTGAAGCGCTCGAGACTGGCAAATTAGCCCCGGAGCGCTCCAAACTGCAGCGATTTAGGGCAAATTTTCATACTTAGGATTTTTTGGCCATTTTTCGCCCTATCTCTCCCAATCGCCCGAAGTTGCTCCAAAGCGCTCCAACCTGGCAAAATGTCTCCAAAGCGCTCAAAACTGCAGCGACTTGGGGAAGATTTTCATACTTAGCCAAAAAAAGCATCAATTTTTCAACTTTTTCAAATTTGCCCTAAAGCGCCCAAAATTGGCAGATTGCTTCAGATCGCTGCCTAGCTGCTGCGATTTAGGGCCGATTCCGGAAGATAACAAAATTTTCAGAATTTTCAAAATTTCACACCCCTTGCAAAATGTGGCAACATTCCTGGCGGCTCGCGGGGTATCGAGCTCGCCTCGATGCCAGGACCCAGGCCTTTATTCATTGGGCCACGGAGTCACCCCCGGTCCCTGCTTGACCTTGCTGTTGGCCCTGCCCTGGCAGCACCTCTTCATCGGCGCTCTCCTCAGCGCGTTCTTCTTCTTCACTTCCTCCTTCGGACTGGTCTCCCTGGCCTTCTTCTTCTTGCTCCTGCTCAGCCGGGACGAGGCGTTCCTGTATCTCATCAAATGCAGACTGAACCCGAGTCCAGGCCTCTTCTGGAATTGGCTTGAAAGTTCTGATGTCCTCCACCAGGTGCCTGAAAAACTCAACTTGGAGCGTATCAATTTGTTCCACCTTCAGGTCCAAAGTGGTGAAGCAGGAGCGGATCTGACAAAACCTGGCCGAGAGCTGCATCACCTGGGCCTCCTGGATTGGATCAGTCCACCCATCAATGTCTGCTGTGTCTGCCTCAAAGGCATTCCATTTCGGCTGCAGCTCTTCTTCAGGGAGGATGTTCCCGTTAGCGTCAGTGAAGCTAGGGAACCCATGCGACGCTAGGGTTTGGAAGGAAGCCAGGCAAAAGTCCTTCTCTCTTTCCAACTTATCCAGGATAGACCTGGCCTTACGAATCTTTTCAATTTTTTCAAAATAAAAATGCAAGGTTGCCCTTGCGGCTGCCCAATCATCGGCAAGAGGATCTGTTGGGGAAATTTGGAGACCGCGACGCTCAAGGTTCCCAACCTTGAGCGCTAAATCGAGCCAGCCCTCTGTCTGGCGTTCGGCCTCCTCTACCACAGGCTTACCCCGGGCAGATACTTCTTGAATCTTAGTAACAAAAGCAAGGACGAACAAGGACCTAGAAGCCCGGGGTTTAAAATTCTTCAACAGCCGGAGCCGCATTTCCTTTACCCCTTCCTTGGTGAACGTCTTTACCTTGGCGGCCTGCTCTTCTAGCTGCTGCTGCGTCTGCTGCAACAGGCCCTGAAGCTTGACGTTTTGGGCCTGTACTTCTTCCTTTTCCTTTTCTGCTGCTTCCAGCCGCTGCTGCAGTAGCTGGCACTGGTTCTCAGTGTCGTTCACCTTGGCTCGCAACTTCGCCATATCTTCTTCCAGCTTGAATTTCTCATTTTCCAGCTCATAATATTGCCCCTGCAGTTGGTAGTGATTCGCAAGCATCGACTCAGTTCTATCCTGAATCCCAACTGCCGTGTTCTCCCAGTTAAGATTACTTATGTCCTTTTCCTTAGGGATGTACTCATAGTCATCATCAGTCATGTCCTTCCTTGGCTTTTGCACCTTCGGGACTCGTTTCTCCTTAAGGAGTACCATCCTTTCTGGGTCGACCCTGGAGCGCTTTTCAACCTGGGCGAGCTCCTCACCCTTCCTCTTCCTCACATTCTTCATCCATTTGTTGGAGCTGTGACCACCCTGAGTCATCAGGGGTTGCTCGTCCATGATTCTGATCAGATCCATGCTGCTGTAACCCCGGGATGTATGCCCTTCGGCAAACAGGCGAGGAGAAATGAGTCGTTGGGGCTTGGGCTCCTCTAGGGGCGTTTCGACTATAGGGTTTTTGACAAGAGGGCACTCTGGATTTTGAACTAGGGTTTCAACTGGGTTGGCGGCTACAGATGAGGGTCGTGGGGATTGTGAGGGTTCTGGTGCGGCGGCACCTGACTGGTCCTGGGCTAGGGTTTCAGAAGAATGCACAAAGGCTGGATGGCTAGATTGGATTTCAGCGGAGGGTTGGACTTCTACGAAGGGTGCTGCGGCGGCAATGGAATGGGCGGCTGCTGTTCTGCCAGCCAAAGAAGTGACCGCGGGGACGGGTCCAGCAGCAGGAGATGAGGATGCCGCAGCTCGGGACTTAACAGTTTCAAGGATTGCGGAATGCGTACCTGCGAGCCCTGTGTGGGCTGGTGAGGAAATGCACTGAGTCGCCCACTGCTCTACGTCTTCGCCCTGCGAGGGGGTGCTTTCTTGTATGTTGATGACTTCAGAGGGTACAACCCCTTGCTGCGTGGTTTCCTTCACAGGTGTTCTCTTTTTCTTTTTTTTAAGAGGAACCTCCTCCTCTTGATTGTTGGGCGCAGGGCTAGCAGTTCCACTTGAAGCGGCCCCCTTCTGTACGAAAGATATTTTCGGCTTCTTTTTTGGTGGTTCTGGAGGGGCCTGCGTAACAGCAGCAGCGGCTGGACCTTTAAATAAACTTTTCTTCGGTGGAGTCTTCTCAACTGGTCGCTTTTCAGGAGCCGGTCGTACCATTGGCACTGTAGATTGACTTTTCTCCTTTCCTTGACCTCTCTCCATGCCACTCCCTGACCCTTCTCCTAATGCAAGTGGTTGTTGAGGTGGGTCCTGGCCCTTATATAGCCGTTGAATGCTTTGGGGCACGATGTCCCGAAAAATGATAGGCCGCCACGTGGCATGGTGTGCATCATAAAGCGCGGAGAATTCTTCGTCATTATCTAGGTTCTTGCTTGATCTTTCCTTCCTTGTCCGACAGCGCATCACCCACCATTCTGATATTTTGCCAGTTGTCCATCCCTTCTTTTTCAGCTTCTTTTGCCACCTTTTGAAGTTATCAGCATCCGCCTTATGGTCTTTATTGTTGCCGGGATCATACTCCGCCTCTATTTCATAAAAGTCATGCCACGGCGGGAATGATTGCATATCTTCTATATGCCACTCCAGGTCTTGCCTTTCGGGGTTATTGCGCTCGGCCATTATGTCCTTTCTAGGGCAGACATGGAATTCTTGGACACTCTTAAATCTTTTGATAATGTCCAGAGGATCGTATTTCCACCGCTGTGGCAGCTCAATCAACCCGAAACTCGAAAGTATGGCGGTGCAGAACCGATGCTGCCCATTGACGCCAATTTCCACTTCTCCCCATGTGATCGGGTATCGGAATATATGCCCTTTCTTCTTGCCCTGGCCATATTTTTCGTCAGTATAGTCCATCTGCCGTGCTGCCTCATGCGCAAACAGGTACTCTGAGGTGTAATAGGGCAGCAGAAAGGGTTTGCCCGTGAATCCGAAGACTCTGATTACCAAACCCTGCATCAGCCGGAAGACATCCCCGAAGGGCACCTCCCCGGTTATGAAGTGCTCACTCATGATGCGCGGGACACGCGAGCAACCGCCTTGGATGATACTTAGGGCACGGCTCAGAAAATATTTATTAAACCTGTAATAGGACTCCTCCCTATATAGCACCCGGGTCCATTCATAAACCGGACGCAGTGCACCATTTTCGTCCCCACGCTGAACTGGAATTGACCTCATCTTGTCATGGAAGTGAAACAGGAACAACCAAGCCAAGAATGAGCAAAACCTGAAAGTGTCTGACTTTTTCTCCTTGAAGTTGCAGAGGGCGAGGTGAATTGCGCGGGCCAAGTAATCAGCCCAGTCGAAGAAGACGGGCTTTGTGTTGCCCTTCATCAGCTTAGGGTCGCAAAATTCCTCATGCCGGAGGCACTCGGCGATAGCAATTTGGTAGGGGTGGACCATTGAGTCCGACCCACAACCCAGAACCCAGGCCAACATGGTGTAAATATGGGGACTCTTGAAAGTTGATAAGGGCCGAGGGTTCTGCGACCATTGCCGGGGCGGAGGTGGCCTATGCAGCTCGGACTCTAGAAACTGCCGCATCGATTGAGAGTCTGCAAATCTGCTCGTCTGCTCCTTGAGGTTGACCCTCTTGACTATGCAATTTTTGTCTAGCGCATGGCCTGGCGCGAAAGCTGCCTCAATGGTCTCCGAGTCAATGGAAAATAGAGGTGTGCCCCTGTAATCACAGACCTGTCGGGTGTCTGGGTTGTAGTAATCCGCCACTGCTGCTATCAACTCGGGGCAATGGTGCACCTGACTGCATAGAAACCAATGCAGGCGCGCATGATAAGCTGCGGCGAGCGGGTGTGATTTAGGAACTTTATCCTTACATTCCTTGATGGTATTCCGCAAATCATTTATATTCTGGGAATAGGGTCCATCTCTGAGCCTATTCCAGTTGTCAAGGGGCGGCAGGAGAGGTTGCTTTGGTTGCTCTGGCTGAGCCTTCCTTCTTGTATCTGCCTCAGACGCCTGCGCCTTGCCCTTGTCCTTTCTCTGCTTTTCTTGTCCGCTTTCAGGTGTGCTTGAGGCTGTCTGTCTAGCTGCGGCACTTCGCTCGCCAACTTCTTTCTTTCCCATGGCGCAACTTAAAACTCAAGCTGCTGCTCTGTATCTGCAAAATTCGAATTTACCGCTTTACCGGAGCTTGGAGCACTTGGAATTTGTATGGTAAACCTTCTGCAGAAGCTGATTTTATCGGGGCGAGCTCGGCATGGGCGTATCTTAATGGCGGGTGTCCGGCTTTAATTACTCGGCGCACGGAGTTGGTGGACGTCGATCTATTCTCTCAGGTTGGCCATGCATAAAATCTGTGGGATGGGACTTAAAAAATCGTTGCAGAATGTCCTTTTCCCCTTTTTTAAACATAAACCTGCCTTGAATTCTGTGCAACCGTCTTCATTTAATGCACGTTTCTTGAAAGATGTGCCCTGTACAGTCCCCTAGGTTGGCCAACAAGAAAGGGGGCGCCTCCCCTTTTTCTAAAAATAATTTTCTGCCCTAGAGCGCTCCAAAAATGAGCGCTCTCGGGCTTTTTTCGCCGTGGAGAGCGATATGGGGCGCCTAGGGGCGCGAGTCGAGCGGGCACCTTGGATGGTTTAAACATTTTAAAATTTTTCCTTTGGACCTTGCCCTGGATCGCCCCCATACGGAGCGCTTTGGGGTGTTTTTGCTTTGAGCGAGCGCGAGAGGGCATCATTTGACACTTAGAGGAATTTTTTACAACTTTGGCACCAAGCCTTGCCTCGCCAGATCCTGCCCCAAATCGCCGAAGAAGGTGAGCGCTGCAGGGCATTTCAGCTTCGGACGGGCGACGGAGGGAAAATTTGACACTTAGAACATTTTTTGAAATTTTTCTCCCTGTTCTTCGCTCGACGATGCCGGCTCTTTTGCCCCGAATCGCTGTAGGAGTGGAGCGCTTTAGTGCGGGGAAGCCTTCGGAGAGCGCTGTAGAGCCGAAAGTACTCTGCTTTCTTTCCTTTTAAAACAGGCCCTGCGCCCATTTTTTGCCGCAAATCGCTCGAGAAGGTGGGCGCTCTAGGGTATTTCAGCTTCGGACGAGCGACGGGGGGAAGATTTAACACTTAGAATATTTTCTCCCTGCTCGAACCTTTTTCAAACTCGGAGGAGAGGCAGACCTCGCTTGGCTCAACAGCCTAAAATTTAATGAACTTAAAGAAACACATTTACATGCAGAAAATAACTAAATTAAAATGACAGGAAAACAAAATATGTACAGATGGAACCTTTCGGTGCTTCTTCCTTCACTAATGGTAGGCTTTCAGATGAAAGCCATTAACTGGAATTGGGAGGATGTGACCCTCCATATCCTTCAGCACGAAGGCATTAAACTGATTCACCCGGACAATCTCGAATGGGCCTTCCCAGAAGGAATCGAATTTGTCGTGGTTGTCGGGCTTGGTTTTCCAGACGTCCCATTCGAGCACCACGTCTCTGTACTGCTTGGAATCCACCTTGATCCTATGCGATATTGCTCGATCATTTTGATCGAAGAGACTCTCTAGGGTAATTAGTCCTTTGGGGACATGGTTGTTTTTTAACTGTATCAACCCCTCATACTCCTCGTCATCAGGGTCTCTACCTTCGATTGTGCTAGCTTCATGAATAAAAAAATTGACGATTTGCTCATTAGAATCGAACACCTGCTAGTGGGTGTCCTTATCAGGCGCAGAAGGCCTGTAAATGGTTCTTACCGCCTTAGGCTTCTGCGTTAAATCATCAGTCGGGGAGTATCTGGCTTCGATAGACGCTAAGATATTTGCGTGCCTGTTTTTCTCTCGGGGAATAGCTCGGACATTGAGGGCCTCAAATGACTCCATCAGGTCCTAGACCCGATTATGGTATGCCTTAAAATAATGCTTCTTCGAGGCACACTTGTTGGTAATCTGGTTGCAAACTAGCTCTGAATCTTCGAAAAATTGTAGCTGTTTGATTCCCAACCTCTCTGCTTTCTTCAGCCCTAAGCACAAGGCTTCATACTCTGCACCGTTATTGGTGCAACTCCAAACCAATCGGTAGCAGTAAGCTTTCTCTTCTCCTGTAGGTGAGATAAGTAAAACCCCTGCCCCAGCGCCGTTCTTGCATCGGGCACCGTCAAAGTACAACTTCCATAGCTCATTGGGGGCAAGGTTTATATCTTCCTTTGCCGTCTGTTTCGGCTTTTCAGGCTGACTAATAGAATAGCAGCCGATCTCAGACTCAATCATAGTATTGAAGTCCAACAAGGAGAATTCATCCTCCGCTCGCAGCTCTTTTATAGTTTCACCCACTATGTCCTCTTCCGCAACTTCTTCTGTCATTAGGATAACTGCCTCATCTTGCTGTCCCTCCTCGGGCAACTTCTCAACCAAGAAGGTGGAAGGCTTGTCATTATAAATCTTCACTCGCCTTCCTTTGAAAGGGACTTCCATGTGGGAGTAGTCCAAAGACAGATATCCGCCTAGCTTGGCGGTAAACTCCCTTGAGAGGCACATGCGAAAATAGGGCTCTAGGACTACAACTACGACCTCTTGGATTACTGTGATGTGCGGAGATTTATGCAGTTGAATGGGGATGTCCTTTATGATGCCGACAGTCTTCATGGGAGTGCCGTCTAGTTGGAGTACGCCTTGGCTGCTCCGTGGATATTCCATGCCCTGGGCATGACTGTAGTTGAGGCGCCGGAATCAACGATGCAATTGTGCACCACGTATCCTTCCATCCGCAAGGACAAATAGAACGGCGGTGGTCTATTCTTCCCAGTGATTGAATTGGTTAATGGCTGGGCTAGTACCGATTGCTACGCTTTACCTCCTTTTACAGACTTCAAATATTCCTGCAGCAAATCAACCTGGCTAGGGAGCTGAAGGGCATCATACATACTGATTTTGGTCGGGGTCTTCTTGAGTTCCTCAACAATGTTGTAGGCCGAAGCGGCAGGCCCTTCTATCTCCTTTGCAGCTTCGTACTTGCTACGGTATCGCTGCGTTGCTTCAACCCTTTACCGTTTGGTCAGCGAAGGGTACTTGAGTTTCTCCCTCACTTCTTCTTTTGTCTCGACTTGAAGTGGAGCCGCGGGGGCTAGAGACCCCCGAGGGACATTCTTTTCATTTGCCGGCGGCAGTACAGGGTCCTTGTCGGGAGATTTAGCCGTGGGTTGCTCCCTGTTCCTCCTCGTGTACACCTTTAACGGTTGCATTTGAGCTGCATCTGCCTCGATTGGCCTTTTACCATCTTTAGTCAAAAGGGACACCTTCTCCTCCTCAGGGACCACCAAGTCGTGATCTTCTTCTCGAAGCATATTCACTTGGTCCTCCAGGTCACTGCTCGGTCGAGTACCCGCCAGGGTCTGCACATAATGCTGATGAAACATGCAGGTACTCTCGCTGTGAGGGTCGTTGCAGGTCGAGCACCAGTGCACAGGGTCAGGAGTGCTCGGTACCTCGTTAATGGCAGCGTTCCTTGCAGGGGGTCTGTTATCTTGGGTTGCCGCTTGATCTCTTGTCAGTGCCGGAGGAGGGTAGGGCCTTCTGGGAGCAAACTCCATCTGAGCTTGCTTCTTCTTGATGATTGCCATGTCGTTGGACATTGTCCGATAGGCAGAATTGAGCTTTTGCATTTCTTGCAGCAACTTTGCTTGGATATCAACGGTCGGAGGAGCCGTTGAAGCGGGTGGTGGCAATGGAGCCAACGGCGGGGCCGAAGGCAATGGAGGGTATAGTAGAGCAGTGGGAGGAGGAGGCAGTAAGGGATACAACGAGGTTGTTGTAGGCGGTGGTGGAGGTGGAGTAGACATATGTATTTGAGGGGGATAGTGGGTAATTGCAGGCACAAGATTCCACGACACAGAAGAATGCGAAGAGGAAGAAGGTGCTGAATATGGCTGAGCGGATGCACTAGGATACTGGGTGGATTGTTGGAAGTCAGGATAAATCGGCGTCGACATCCTATGAGGAAGCTTGGCGACTGAGATCAAGTCCTGTTCTGCTAATTGAGCTAGGTCATACAGCTCAGGAAAGGTATTAACGCGGGCGACCTTGATCTGCATGGCCATATCGGCGTTAAAAGATCTAAGATAGTAATGTGCCGCTTGACCGTCACTTGGCAGCAACTCCTTGGGCACCCTTTTCCATGACCTAGCAAACCTCACATTAAAGTCCGCTATTTCCTCTTGCTGGTGTCTTTGGATTGATTGAAATTGATGTAGGAGGGACGATGGATCAGCGGATTCATTAAAACTCCTGGCCAAATGTTCGGCCAACTCGGCCCAACTGGTGATGGACCCGGGATGCAAGGACCGGTACCAGTACAAGAGCTTTCCTCTTAGTGAGAGACCGAGCAATCGAACCATGACGCTCTCGTCTGTGATGCGATGAAACGCGGCCAAAGCTACGATGTCTTGCATGTGTTCATAGGCCATCTTGGCCACTTGCAGAATTGGATCATCTCCTAATAAGTTCAGTGGAGAAGCAGAATCCCAAGCAGGAAACAGGTCATTCTGCTGATTTTGAATTTTATCTTGATCCGCCATATTGGTGTTTTGATTTGGCGGTAATGGCGGAGGTTGCAGCGGGTCCGGTTGAACAGGTTCTTCCGGCACTTGTTGCTGCCAATTGAATTGCTCAGGAGCAATCGGATGATTTGGAGAGTTGGGCAGACCTGGGGGGTAGCCGGTTGCAGTGCTATTTGGAGTTGGACCTTGTTCGGCAACTTCAGCTTCCCTTGATGATGATCTGTCCCGAGAAACGTGTGTTCTTACTAGCCGGGGACGCTCTCCAAAAGCGTCGATGTCGAGCTCGTAATACTCGGGTTCTTCTTCAGAATTTCTTACTCTCCATCTCGTTTGCATGAAGACAGGATATGCTTGGACCGGTCCGCGAGACTTGGAGGGTGTCTGAGTTCGACAGAGTCAGAGTCGCCAGATGTTCAAAAACCGTCAGCAATGAAGTGAACATCGACACCTTCAATGCTGCTTATGCGGTGGGACTGGTCCCATCGGGCGTGCCAGAAAAGTACTGTTGGTTACAAATCTGCCATGAGGAAAGGATTTGGTGTTATTGCGCCCTTGATTCGCCCAACAACTTGAAAGGCCGGAAGGAAGGGATGCCTTCCGTGCCAATCTCCGGAGGAGGCCGGCTTCCTATGTAACTTTTCGATTTCAATATAAGAGAACTGGAAAGAAATAAAAGAGATAAGGGATAGAAATGGTGGTATTTAGGTTTGGGAAAGAACAAGCAGCACAGTCACTAACTAGCAACTAAACCACCAACAATCAAAACAATACATGTAACAAAAATCAGTTATGAGACTCTTCCCTATGTATCCTTAAACATGCATTCCAGGCTCAGATAATTGCCAATGCTGCGATCCAGAATTCAGAATGACAGCAATCAGAAAAATAAATGAGTAAATGCAGAAATGACACGAATAAGGCAGCATAAAAGAAAGAGACACAATTGGAGCCAAAGTATGGATTGCATTTGAAGCAAACAGTCTTAGTTACAGCAACTTTCTTTAGCAATATGTTCCCCCCCTATTACAACAAAATGAACTGCTATTTATAGCAGAATTTCCCCCCAGATTACAATGTGGGCACAGATGCCCAAACCTGCAAAAGCTGCAAAAGGCGGCCAGGTTTGATCTTTGTCGGCCGTATCTGTACTCGCAGCATGTTTTTCCTTGATTTCGGTATGGCTTTTGACAGATTTGGTAGCTGGGAGGGGATGGCCCATTAATGTGGTGGATGTAGCGGTACTTTGCCTCAAATGCCCGCTACTGTTCGTCTTCAATGGTCACCCACCATGATGCTTGAGTATGGCCTTGGCTGTACTGAAACAGGCCCTGATCCCGAAAAATCTTGACCTTTCTCCTCTGGGGAAGATAGCTGCCTAGCTGGAAAGATTTGGGTGGGAAACAACCTCAAAATGCTCAAAAAAGAACACTGCTGTTCTGGAGCTGCTTGGCTGCTAAAATCTTCAATATTTTCCTAAGTGTCAAAAGTTGCCCTAAAGCGCTCCTGATTGGTGTTTTTGCCCTCCAGCGCTGCCAGACGACAGCGCTTTAGGGTGCATTTCATTCCTTAACCAAAACTGGCCTCCTTTCACCTTTTGCACTAAGTGTTGAAAAAATACCCCAGAGCGCTCTACTTTTGCAATTTTGCCCTGGCACACTTGAATTAGCAGCAATCTAGGGCAACTTTTACACTTAGCATATTTTTGGAGCTCCTTGTGTCTACTCCTTGCAGCACCAAATTTACCCTGAAGCGCCCTTGAAGAGGTGTTTTGCCCTGGAGCGCTGTCATGCTATAGCGCTCTGGGGCATTTTTTACAATCTGGCTCTAACGTGCTCCAAAGATGAAAACTTGCCCGAAAGCGCTCCCAGGTGCCGCGATATGGGGCAAATTCCCATACTTAGCCAAAAAACGGATTTTTTGCTCCTTCTCACCATCTGGCCTGAAATCGCTCCAAAGCGCCCTGGGAAAGGAAATATGCCCTGGAGCGCTCGAGACTGACAAAATAGCCCCGGATCGCTCCAAACTGCAGCGATTTAGGGCGAATTTTCATACTTAGGATTTTTTGGCCATCTTTCGCCCTATCTCTCCCAATCGCCCGGAAGTTGCTCCAAAGCGCTCCAACCTGGCAAAATGTCTCCAAAGCGCTCAAAACTGCAGCGACTTAGGGAAGATTTTCACACTTAGCCAAAAAAGGATCAAAATATTAACTTTTTCAAATTTGCCTTGCAGCGCCCAAAATTGGCAGATTGCTTCAGATCGCCGCCTAGCTGCTGCGATTTAGGGCAAATTTCGGGAGATAACAAAATTTTCAAAATTTTCGAAATTTCACACCCCTTACAAAATGTGGCAACACTTCTTTAGGAGAATGGAATGCAATGTACACATTGCTGTCTTCAGCCAATCTATCTGGGGGTAGATTTCTAGTCCCTTTTTCCTTCTTCAAAGACCAGTGAAATTCTAACAACTTTTGTTTTTAACTTTTGACTTTATTAGTGTAGTAGCTCACATGGCAAAATAGCAAGGTGAAGTGAATTATTTTTAATATTTTGAAGTTTGGTGTCATAAGAAGAAAAGAGAATTTTGGTAGTTAGTTATGAGAGAAAACACGCACATATTAATATTTTGAAGGTAGCAGTTTTTCTGTTTTTCTTCAAAGTTTGGTTTCATATCCCTAGGGAAAGTAGGTATAAAAGGGAATTCACAGGACCTTGCATAGATGGGATAATCTTGCAAAATAGAAAATATTTAGGTAATTTTTGGAAGAGAGGAGAGATGTTTTGATTAGAGAATAAATTATATAATATCAAATCCTCAACTAACATTCACAACTATAGTGGGTGCGCCTTGAAATATATTCTCACTTATTTGATGTATTGTGACAATAGACAAGAATCTTTGGTTTCTCAAATAATATATATGAACATTTTCTGAGATTTATTCAGTGGTGTACACAATGTACACTACAATGCTCTCAGCTCTCAGATATGTATATGAGCTAGCTTGTGGCCTTGTGGTTCCAGTGCAGACATATTCTCTTTGGTTTCTCAAATAATATATATGAACATTTTCTGAGATTTATTCAGTGGTGTACACAATGTACACTACAATGCTCTCAGCTCTCAGATATGTATATGAGCTAGCTTGTGGCCTTGTGGTTCCAGTGCAGACATATTCACAGAAATTGAAGCTGCCATAAAAATTGTGACAATCACCATGAAGTGCTCAAGCATATACCGTAGTTGCATGTAAAAGATATTTCGCGATTGAAGTAGCAAAATAATGTAGTGAAGTTTAGGTGATTTTAGCAATGAAGATATGCATGAATTTGCAAAATCAGACAGCTTGCAAAGATAGTTTTCATGAAGAAGCTGACGGAGGCACGAGTTTGATTGTAACAAGGAGATAACTGGTATTTTTCTGGGTTGAATCACTAAATTCTTTAATTTAAACTTCTAAATGGTGTGTTTTTGTGGTCAAATCTCAAAATTCTGTAATTTGTGCCTTCATGCATACATGGCAAGTCATGTGATGGGAAGAATGTAAGTGTCATAGTGTTTGTGCACAAAATGACAGTCTGTTAATCAGAAAGTGGATTATTGGAATGCAAACTGAAGATACAAATGTGGAGAAACCAAGGTTGTATGGGTGTACAGGTATGGGGGTACTTAAGGTGGAGGTATGGAGCACCCTCTGAATCCCTAAAGTTTGGGTATATGGTATAGGGCATGCAGAGTGTGAGTGTACAAGCTTTAGACCATGTAGGCTTTGAGTAGGCTGTAATAAATCTGAAAAATTGAAACATATGATCATTTAACACATAGTAAGATAATGAATCAAATTTAATTATGAGAGTTGTAGAGGGATTGAGTAGGAGTAAGAAGTGTTTTCCAGAGAGCAGGAGTGAATGCTAATTTTCCTTTTCTTTTAATAATAAAATTGCATGATTTGACTTAAGTGCATGCCCTAATGAGGTTCAATGCAATAGCTGCTCCTTGAGTGTGGGAAGGGGTGTGTTTTGCACCCGTATTCCCATACATGGTACCGGTGCGTCTTCAGTGTGAGCCAAAATGGCTGGGTATGTGTTTTCCAGAGAGCAGAAGAGGAGTGAATGTTAATTTTCCTTTTCTTTAAATAATAAAATTGCATGATTTGACTTAAGTGCATGCCCTAATGAGGTTCAATGCGATAGCTGCTCCTTGAGTGTGGGAAGGGGTGTGTTTTGCACCCTTATTCCCATACACGGTACCACTGCGTCTTCAGTGTGAGCCAAAATGGTTCCGTATGTGCACCGAGACAACATAGGGAAAAACCTTGCACAAACATGGCGCCTGCCAAAACTTTGAAGAGTGTAGTAGAATTTGCATACAAAAAAACAAGGTAGACAAACAAGGAAAATAATGCCAAGGTCAAAATTATTGGGGATGCGATATTGTTTTGAGGTCAAAAGCACAGGGAATGTGACATCATGAAGGAGTATGACACACAAATTTTAGAATGCGGAGTTTGCAAATCCTTTAGGTTCAGAAGAAGATGTTATAGTTAGAAAAGTAGAAGAGATGTAAAGCAAGTGCATCAGAACTTTTGTAGCCCAAAATTCTGGGCCATATATTTTTTTAAATTTTATTAACCATACTTACATGATAAGAATAACATAAAGGGTCTCTGATAGGTAGTCAATTCCCTAGTTCTATTTGCACATTAAAGCACTTGCATACCAAAAGTTAGAGTTCCCTTTCGTGTGTCCAGCAACCGAAAGGCAGATGATAGCATTTCACCCTGTTGGATCTAGAATCTGGAGCATTTCTTGTTGCCTTAACCTCCCAAGAGAATTTTTGCAGTTGAACGTAAGTCTTAAGTGGTTGGGAGTCTCATTTATCTCTCGTATGATAACATGCTTGAGTGTGTGCATTCTCATCCCACTACATATAGGCATGCTCAGGGAAATTATAGGATCAATGTAATATCCAGAAAGAGGAATGTTGATGCAAGTTTATTGCCTCTTATACCTATGAAATTTACAAAACCAACAAAAATAGTCACCTAATCAAGTTAACATTGCATGCTAAGTATCCCATTTTAGTCATAATGGGCTATGGGTATACAATGAAGGTAGGTTCACCATCCACCTGTAACATCCATGACCAAATACCTTTAATGTATAAATAAGGATTACCATGTGGGGGCTAGTTCCACAATGCTTCAACGTTCCAAAGGTTTGATAGCATCCTATGTGTAGGCATGCATTCCATCTACAAATTTGTGCATTTTATTAATGCAAACAACCAATTAACTTTGTTTGTCTTAGTAGGCTTTCACAGTTACATACAAGTAACTTACAATTAGACCAATTGCAATTTTAGTGTGCATCCATGGCACTGAAGTTGTAGATCGGTATTAATTCTACTAGTAAAGTGTCTTATTCCTCCCTTGCATATATCATAATTAGGCCCTAGCATATTGTGTATAGCTGTTCTTCCATTCATTAGAGCACAAGCCACTATTGGTGGTGGGTTGTAAATACCTTTGTTTGGTATGTGAGTACCAAAAATTACTGACATGGTTCTCTTGCAGGGGTAAAACTAAAACTTCATGCTTGAACTCATTACCCCTTGCTTTTAACATCCAATCATAACTATTAAGTGCAATCATTATCCTTTGCTTTTAACACCCATTTTCCCATATGGCCTATGGCCTTGTGGACTTTAAAAACTACTTTAAAGAAACAGAACCACACTGCCATCATAAGAGGGGCATGCTCACTTACAAGGCAGTCGAATGGCACAAATCTATTACTTGAATGAAATAAAGTGGCTATCAGCAATGCATGGTGTAGAGGATCCATGATGGTCTTTGCTTCATCATTATTGATTTAAAACTTGATATTAAATCCCTTAATAGTGACTACAAATACACTAATCTTTGTCATGGTAATTGGAAGGGTCATATCAAGGTGTTCTCAAATATTTAAAGGCATTACTATGGCTTCTGCTATCAATATGGACTGCAGCTATGTGCATGGTACGTACATGCCATTGAACCATTTCATCAAACACTTTACATGTCAACCATTTATGCAATGTTGGGTATGAATTTAACTTGTTAGCAAAGCAAGAATGTGGTTGGCACTTTAAGGTGTTTGACAATGTTGTAATATTACAATGAAACATTTTGTGAAACATTTTACATGCAACATTTAGAAACCTTCAATTTAAAGGAACTAAGGGCTAAAATTAATTAATGTTAGATCCTAATCCATCTGCATATTGTCTTTGCCAAATCCATTTGACACTTTTAGCTGAAACAGCCCACGCCCTTTCAACAAATAACATATGCAAGGAACTAGTTATTTGGTTGAGGCATTTCCTTAAACAGTTTGCATACAAACTTCTATAACAAGGGCAGCAAGATCTTAAGTGAATTTTTGGCAGTGTAAGTTATTAAGAATTTTCCTTTGAAAGCCAAACCCCTGGACAGCATTTTTAAGCAATTTCACAAGGTTACAATGCCCTGTAAGGGTTAGGCTTCTCTATTTTGGCCAAGAATGGACTTCACTTTAATTGTCCACCCAAAATTTAAATCTTATCCTGCCAATAATATTGTGAAGACTTCAGGGAGGTTTGGATACATATTTTATCCACACATGAATTTTTATGGTCAAAATTTCTCAACATCGTGTTTTAAATATTTTGTCAAGCACTTGTGAATATGAATAGTAACACTAAAGCAAACTTTTGAAAAGAAATTTCTTGATTTGCATATAGGTAATTTGACATGTAAAAGTTTTCTCATCATTGTTATGTCAAGGATTAATATATTTGAAGAGTTTCTATTCATTTGCATGGACTTCTAAGTGGAGGAATCATTCTTGAGGTTTAGAGATCGGTGCCATTTTGGGATTTTAATTCCAACAAGATCAATCCATCCCTAGTGTGGCTTTTCAAATCTCATAGGTTGCAAGGAGATATAGTCTTTATCTACAATTAGCTATAAATATAATCGTGCAGAATCCCATAAGCTCTTGAGGACGCCAAAGTGAAGCTAGCTTTTCCTTCAAACTAGTTCCTAACCATGCAATGACTAAGGAGGGTGTTGGAACAACCCATACCATGCTGTAATTTTATATCTAGAATTGAACTCAAGCTTATGAGGGAATTAGGAGGTAAGGATCACACCGATAGTTGATATCCTAAAACAATACAATCAAACCACAAGAACATAGGAAACAAAGAAACTAGGGGAGTGGAGACTAGTAAAGTCCTTGTGACTGACTTCCAACCTCAATATAGCTAGCCAAGTTTACTTAGACCCTTGGTATCTCATTTGCCTTTTTGAGGCAAGAGCAAAGATGGATAAGAAGGTTCTCTAGTCTCTACTCCCCCCATAAGAGTGAGGCAACTAGGGCCTCTAGATTCCTATGGTCATTATTCATTCTCATGCCAATTCTCGCTTCAAGAGAGTAATATGCGATTTCCAACAAGATCATTTGATCCTTTATTGGCAGATGAGGGGATCTGCATGAATGACATCATGAACGAAAAATTGCACGAATGGACGAACATATGCATGTATACGAGTGTGTAGTTTGTAGACCTATACATAGTGTGTTTATGTATGATATACATGTGAAGACATATTATGTAATAAATAACATGTAATGCATTAAGGAGTACTTTTATGTTTTTGTATACAGGTAGTTAGCTAGATTAGCAAGTATGGTAGTTGCCAACTTCTAACCATTTCCCATCAAACCTATATGTATGCCTATCTACCATGGTTGATATGTATGGTCCGTAGTAATGATGGTAGTAGTCAATTGTTACATGATGATCGAGGCACACTCATCGTCTACATTGTATGCTTGACTAAACCATAATGTATTACAGCTGATTGGAATGTGAAAGATACATGTGTGTCTTTATATGTATCTACGAGTTCTTCCCATTTTGTGTCTTTATTTATGTAAATTGGAATTGCATAGTGTGTTGCATTGTATATTTGTTTGTATGACTAGAATACTTCTCCATGCTACATTCTGGTGTTGTTGCTTGTGTGAAGTTGGGTTGAAATTGACGATATGGAGTTTGCAATGAGCATCTCGCCTCAAATGGTACACATTGATGATAAAAAGACCAAAGTGTGGACAACGATAGGCCAAGCATGCCTTTGTCCCTTTTAGGATGAGGGAAGATGGGACAAAATTCAAGCATAGGAGCAACTATAGGTGGATGAGTTTGAGGATGTGCATGATGGGAATCTATCGTGGGAGCAATTGTTACTAAATTAACCAAATGAAGATGTGAATGCTGGGAATCTGTTGTGGGAGCGATTGTTACTAATTTAACCAAATCGACTAGTTTGAGTGACAACCAATGTTGGGGTGACATAGAAGTGCCCCAAGTTTCATGGGGATGAAACAAAAGATCTAATAAGACATTGGAAGACCAACACCGTGATTTGGAAGGCCAATGAACAGATGAAAGAGGCAAATTTCAGGAGGCTATTCACTGCGACACCTTGTGGGACTATAGTAGATTGGTATGTGGAATTGCTAGAGGATAAGTACTAGACTTGGGAGGAGCTTTAGGAAGCCTTTGAGATAGAATTTAAGTTGTTGCATAATTATAGCGAGGTCATCACAACAATCTATAAAATAGAGCAAAGTTAGACAAAGTCTATTTGGTCTAAAGACCCGAGGTTGAAAGTGTTGGTCAACCAACTAGAGAGGGAGCTGTTAGATGGATTGAAGAAAAGGAGGTTCTTGGCGGGGCTTCTTCTTAAGTGTAGGAAGAAGATCAAGATGGTCTTTCTAGTGTCATATCAAGAGGCCCTTAAACGGGCCATCAAATTAGAAAGTGAGTAGAAGGGTTGGGGCTGAGAAGTCAAAAACTTTGAAGGTGAGCATAACTCTGAGGATGAGAGCGTTGACTTGAAGAATGAGAGTGATGAAGACGGAGCATTGATGGACGCTATGTGTAAGGACAAAGTGTGTATGACAAAAGAAGTAGAATTGAGTATGACACATATTGTAGACCAATTGTCTAGTGCTATAAATAACATCTATGGGGGTAACTCACATGACAATCTTAGAATAACTTAAGCCAATACAGACAAATGTTGTGCAAAGGGCTCAATAATCATGAGGGTCGAATCCCTAAGCAAAAATCAGTGGGCAGCATAAACATGTTTAAAATCAAGGATGTAGATTGAGACTTGATGGACAAGTGACAAGTGTAAGAACGAGTTGTGCAAATGCTGGTAGAGACACAACTAGAGGTATTTACCTTCAACTCAGTCTAGGAGATTACAAGATAGGTATTGCAAATCTTGAAACATAATGAAATTTTTGTTGCGAAATGTTTATACGTGTATGTTGAGGGTGAGGGATGTTTGGATGATGAAGGACGCCATATGAATGAGGAAGCATGCCATCTAGATTGTGGAAGATGTTCTAGTGACTTGGAAGAAAAATGTAATTAGAAGACAAATGTAGTTTAGGTCATTTAGGAAGTGCGTCGGAGGATAGATGCAGCTCGGGAAGGGTCTCCAAGGATGAATGTATCCTACAAAGTGCCTAAGAAGATGAAGATGAGGATGAGTGCATTCAAGAAGAGAACACAAGAGGCGACAAACAAGGAGTTGTGGAGAATGATGAATGGCGAGAAGACTATTGTCCTAGGTGTATAGGGTCCTTTTTGAGAGGGTTCAAGAAAGACAAACATTACCCAAGGAAGGGAATGACTAGCCCAAATCATCTCTTGCTTGTGCCATGTTGTTTGTAGGTTACAAGTTGCTTATGCAAGAGATTGGGATGTTGTTTGTTGTGGGCCTACCATTCCAAGAAGGGAACCTGTGATCCCTCTTTAGAAATGGATCTCTTACGACAAAAAGCATGTTATCCTTGGCATGAAACAACTTGTTTGAGATTAAAATGGGTAAGTTTGTGTTGAACTAAGAAAGGGACCAACAATATATACACTTGGATTTGTGTTCCACCTCCTATATTATGTCGTCCTTCATCGGGTTGCATCTACAAGGGGGCAATAATATCCCCTACTTGTAGATATATTGTCCTTGGTTGAAAGGATGTTGTCCATCTTGCCATGGAGACTGCAAGGCTGGTTGGAGGGGTGAGAAACCAAGGGAAGTCTATCCCTTATAGGAATGCCATCCCCCTCTCTTGAGAGGTCGACCAACCATCTAGGGATTTTTTTGCATGTGTTGAATAGGTAGGAAGACTAAGGCAAGGTTTCTTCTTGCTTTATTAAAGGTAGTCACTTTATGAAATTTAGTCAAAATTCAATGGAAGTCTTCAAAGGTCCGTCCCCTACCAAGAAGCCATCAATTGCAGCAAGGCCATCCTTGGTCAGCGAAGGGCCGTCTACCCTCTTAGATAGGTTATCCATGCTCCTAGATTGGTCGTCCCCTTCTAGAAGTGAACAATTACAGATCAGGTAAAGGTTTTGTAGAGGGCTGTCCCACTTCTTCAGATGCTCATCATACTTCCCCCAAAGGTTGTCGTATTTCTCTCTAAAGTTGTCCCTGGACGAGTTGTAAAAATTTATTATACCTTTGGGATGAAGGAAGTGGAATATTTGGGACATATTGTGGCCAGGGATGGTGTGCGTGTGGACCTTGCAAAAATTGAGGCCATGAAGGAATGGCCCAAACCCAAAACATTGAAGAGCCTCCTTGGGTTCCTCGAACTCATAGGGTATTACCACAAATTTGTCCAGGATTATGGTAAGATTGTAGTGCCCTGATAGCTATGCTTTGCAAAGACGTATTTATGTGGAACCATGAAGCAGAACATGCCTTGCTTATTGTAAAAATGCTATGTGCCACAATCTAGTTCTAGTAGTTCTTGATTTTTCCAAGACCTTCGTAATAGAAAGTGATGCATCACGGGTTGGATTGAGGGTTGTACTCATGCAAGAAGGTCGACCCCTTGCATATATCAATAAGTCATTATCAAGATGTAATATGACTAAATCCACTTATGAAAAAGAAATGATGGCCATAGTATTTGCAGTCCTCCATTGGCGACCATATCCAATAGGGTGGCATTTCATCATCAAAACAGATCACTACAGCCTAAAGTATCTTTTGGAACAACGAATTTCTTCCCCTGAGCAGTAAAAATGGGTCACTAAGCTCTTAGAGTTTGACCGTGAGATTGTCTACCACAAGTGTAAGGAGAATATAGTAGCAGATGCCCTTTCGAGACTTCTAGAAACATAAGACACACTATATGTAGTAGCCATTCTATAGGCTGTTTGGCTAGAAGAGGTCGAGTCAGAGTGGCAAGGTGACACCACACTCGTCAAAATTATGCAGGACCTTCAGATAAAACCAGAGGATCATCCTAACTACACATGGAGGGAGGGGATACTCCATTATGAGTAGAGGATTGTTGTTCCATCCACTTTGGAACTCAAGTCCCAAATTTTAACAGAGCTTCATTCTTCACCAATAGGTGGGCACATTGGCTTCTTGTGTACATATGAATAGGTTTGATGCAGTTTTTTCTGGCTGGGTTTAATGACCGATGTGAAGCATTTTGCAGATACTTGTGGTACATGCCAACATCAAAAAGAAGAAATAATTAGGTCTGCTTCAATCTAAACCCAAACCCATTCTTGATGCATCGTGGACAAATATTTCCGTGGACTTCATCGAAGCACTTCCTTTGTCGGGTGGAAAATGGTTGATCATGGTAGTACTAGACAGGTTAACCAAGTATGCTCACTTTTGCTCCTTGGGTCATCCATATATTGTATAGACAGTCGCACAAATTTTTATGGACCAGATATTTTGGTTCCATGGGATTCCTAATTCCATAGTCAGTGATTGTGACGAGGTATTCACCAGTAAGTTTTGGGAGGAACTTCGCCACATTCAAGGGACAAAACTAAAACAAACAATGTCTTATCACCAAATTTTTTAAGACTTACCTTAGGTGTTTTATCTCTAAACAACAATCCAAGTGGAGCCAATGGCTTCCCCTAGCTGAATGGTGGTACAACACTTTCCACACAACCACTAAGATGATCCCGATGAGGCAATATACGACCAATCTCCCCCAACACTTACCTCTTACCTCCCAAGCAGTTCAAGAGATCTTAGATACCTTGAAGCAAAACTTGGCAACTGCCCAAAATCGCATCAAACAACAGGCGAATCAACAGAAGACCGAGAGGGAGTTTGTAGAAGGGGACATGGTTTTCCTTCATCTCCAACCCTATAAGCAAATGTTCTTGAAACACAAGGGTCGATGCAAGCTGGCACCAAAGTTCTACGGGCTTTATAAGGTACTTCGACGGATAGGGATGGTAGCTTACGAATTGGAGCTACTAACATCATCCAAATCCATCCTATTTTCCACATGTATTGTTTGAAGATGGTGGGAAAGCATACCCTAATACAAATGGTCCTTCTAGAACTTGATGAAGAAGGATCTATTGTTCTCAAACTTGCATCCATCTTGGATCGACAGACTTGACACCTTCGCTCTCGCGACATCACTGAAGTCCTTGTATAATGGCATGGGCTCCAACTAGAAGATGCTACATGTGAGCCATTGCAAGAACTCCAACAGTAGTTTCCCACTTTCCAGCTTTGAGGACAAAGCTTTTCTAAAGGGGGTGGTGTGTTATGTATCCATTAATATAACCTATGTTGGCCTATATTATTTTACCATATGGTGTATATAAAGAAGGCCACATGTCAAGTTAGGAATAGGTAGGAGAATATTGTCATAGAATCACATATGTAATTGTCATAATATTGTATATGTAACTGTTAGGGATTATTGTCATAGAATACTTTCATAGAATATTGTAATAGAATAGTCAGGAAATATGCTTGTAAATGTTATAAAAAGGCAAAGATGTAACCCTCACGAGACAAGAGAAGATTTGGAATCTTTTGTTAAGGAGGTTGCCCCCTCCAAGAGGCCACCAATATTATCTCTCTTGTTTCGAGTTTCTGTAATTGCTTCTATTATGAGTTTCTATGTTTCATTTATTTAATGTTTCAGTGATTGGAAATGCGATATTAATCCTACTTTTGTCATTAGTCCTTGTATTTACAGTTAGAATCATTCTTGGTATAGAGTTTCTTGTTTCGATATAACTTAGAACCAGGAATTTCCATGTGAAATACTCACATCAATGGAAGAGGTTCATTCTAACTTGGAAGTTTCAATGTTCTTCACAGGCCTAATCTTGGGGATGATGAGAACGACATTTGAAACAGAAGAATCCCTAGGAACTCTTGTTATTGCAATTATTGAAGTAAGGATGTTGAGTGTTGAAGTCATGTCTAGGGTGGGGAATGGGCTCTTGGAGCTTCTATTTTGCCACCAAAGCTATACGTTTAGTATTGTCGAGTGTATAGGGGTCGAGCACATGGACTTCTTGCCTAATTTTATCCTTAAGGCCATGACAAAAGGTTGAGACCACTATTGTTGGATCCGATTGGTAGGTGTAGGTGAGAATATTTGTCAACTCTATGCAATACTCCTCAACCATTCCTGTTTGCTTTGTTTGCATCAGACAAACCACATACAATGTGGAAGATCCTTTGTCAAACCTTCGGAGGAAATGTGTGTTGAAATTAGTCCACCAAAGAGGGGACCCTAGTTGGCAAAGCTCCTATAACAACCTTTGTTGAGCATGGGTTCCCAACTTAGCAGCAACTAATGTTATAATATACAACTCCAATTTTGTCCCAAAGAGGAGCAACATGCATACATTTTGGCAAAGTCTCTTGCATGTGTAGAATTTGAAAAATTTAAATATTTTCTAATATGTACTTTGATTGAGCATTGATGTAATAGGGGGGAATGTTGTGAATATTACATCATGCTAATGTATTCACCTTATGGTTACAAAGGTTATGGGAATTTGAAAAGTAGTTGTAACTCGTTGGTCACAAATCTGCCACAGGAAAGGATTTTGCATGTATGCGCGCCCTAGACCTGGACCAACATTGAAAGGCCGGAGGGAAGAGATGCCCTCCGTGCCAATCTCCGGAGAAAGGCCGGCTCCTATACTAAACTACTTGATGTTTTAAGATAAGAGTGCAGGAAAGAAATAAAAGGGATAGGGTAAGAAGTGTGAACAATTTGGTGGGAAAGAACCAACAACACGATTATCAACTAATAACTTGGAACAGCAGCAATAAATACCAAGAATAATGCATAAATGAACATCACGCAAAGTTCCTTATGTATCCTCTGGGAAGAGTTCCAGGATTCAACTATTCTCCCACGCCTAAATCCAGATTTCAGAATTATAGCAATTAGGAAAATATGTGAATGTAACAGAAACCACTAACCACAGGCGGCATAAAAGGAGTTTAACGCAATATTATCTCCCCTATGTATCCTTCAGGAGAATTCCAGGGTTCTGTCCCCAATTACACACCTAAATTCAGGATTCAGAATTACGGTATACAAATGAAGACAGAATAGCAGAAATAATCACAGAAGGCAGCATACAAGAGAGAAATGAGCCCAAAGTCTTTAATATCAATTGCAGGAATCAAGTTACAACAATTTTCTAGCAAAAGTTCCCCCCCTTTTCTCATTACAATTCATGGGTTTTTATAGAGGACCCGACCCTCTAAGCCATCAATGCACAAAATCTGGAAGTACGCCCTCGAAAACCTGAGAAATCTGCTCTTGCTCCTCCCGTGACCGAGCTCTCACATCCTTTTCTACAATTAGCAGCTACGGCCGCATTAACCGGGGAAATTTGCATTTATGGGCCGCTTGACTCGTCCCGACTTCTTCGGGTGCGGTGCTCGAGTTGCTGCTAGGTCCGTCGGGCTCTCCTCCTGCGGTTGATATCTCTTTTCTGATTGCCAAAAATGGGCCCCGGGTCTTTCGGGCAAGTAAAAATTCATTTATGAAACACTTGATTGCCTCGAAAAGATACCCAGCCTTGGTGTGTGTGCCCTTGAAGAGGGCGCCCTTGAAGAGCTTCGCCGAATTCCAGTTCGGGACCTTACTTCGCAACGGATGTGAGCCGAAGCGGGTCTGACCTCCTTGGATGGGTACTTCGCGCGAAGGGACTTCCAAAAACAGCTTCGCGAAGACCTTGTGCCGAAGCAGATATTCCTTCTCAAAACATGGCTCTCAATCTTTCATTGCTTCGCCGGAAAAATGAGTTGAAGGCTGCTTCGCAAGAGTCTTTGCCCGAAGTGGATGCTTCGCTGATGGGCTGCAAAAATGCTTCGCTGCGAACCTTCTTCAAAATGGCCGTTCGGGGGGTTTTCGGCCGAAGTACAATTTTGCCTTAGAATATTTCTCCGATTTTCAAAGGACAACTAGGCTTCTAGTGAGGGAGCTTCGCACAAAAGTTGGCCGAAGCGGGTACTTCGCAGCGTTTCGGGGCGAAGCAAATCTTGCTTGGAGAAGCGGTTCGCCAAGAGAAGGGCCCGAAGCGGATGCTTCGCTTATGTTCCGGCGAAGCATTTTTCACACTTAGAGATTTCTTCATTGTCGCTTCGCAAAAACTGGGCCCGAAGCGAGTATCTTGGAAGCTTCGCTTGCGAAGCTCTCTCTAGGCCTTAGAAACTTTTGGGTATGCATTTTCATGTTCTTGTTTTCTCCCTGCGAAGCCTATAACTCCTGCTGATGTTGTGGGCGAAGCTTCTACATATGTGGCTTATTTACAAAGGGGGCAAAAATGATAGCCAAAATTGCTAAAATGTTGTTTACAACAATAACAAGAAAGAAAACAAACCAAGAAACCATTACAGAATTTTCAATTTCACTACCCCTCCAAGCAATGTGACAAAATTGTCAACATTCCTGGCGGCTCGCGGGGCAACGAGCTCGCCTCGGTGTGAGGACCCTTCAGCCTTCATCCATTGGGCCAGAGTTACCTCCAGACCCTTCTCCTTTCTGCTTCTCCTGTTCTGAGAATGCCTCATCAACTACCTCTTTTCCTCTTTCCTCCTCTTCACCGGGTGTCTGTTCAAGTGGCGGCGGTGGAAGGCGATCGCGGATTCTCTCCATGGTTCGGCGAACATGGGCCCATGCTCCCTTCTGAAAAGGTTCCCGGTCTTGCAGTGCCTTAACCAGAACATGGAACCGATCAATCTGCCCAATATCAGCATACTTGGCTCTTGCGCTTAGGTCGTTCAAACAAGCCGCGATCCTGCAATACCTGAGAATAAAATCCGTAACCTGCCCTTCCGTGACTGGCTCCTTCCATTCATCAATTTCAGAAACATCACTTTCAAAGTTGAGCCAGGCTGGTTTTAATTCTTCTTTTGCCAAAAGGTTTCCGTCATCGTCGGTGAAACTCGGGAAACCCAATTCTGAAAGGTTTTGGAAATATCCCAGAGAGGTACGCTGCTCCTGCTCAAACACATCCAAAAGTTGCTTCGCCTTCTGAGCTTTCCTCACCTTGGAGAAGAAGGCGCGGACCGTGGCTTGGGCAGTGGACCAATCTCGGGCTGTCCGACTCATAGCAGTGACCTGCAAATCTTGGTACTTAATGCTTTGTACCTCAAAAGCTAAATCGAGCCGGCTTCTTATCTCCTGGATTACCTCATCCACTATTGGTCCCTTTTGCGTAGCAGCGTTCTGGGCTTCGGTGATGTACGACAATATTGAGAGGGCACTGGAGGCCCGGGATCTGAAATTTTTGAGCAAATGCGAGCGGATGTCTTTGATTCTGTTTCTGTCAAACAACTCTAAACTTTCCTTCTCATGCAACTGCAGTTGCATCCGCAAGATCCTCTCTTCAAACCCTTTGGCCTTTACTTCAGCTTCGGCCTGAATCTTGCTCTGATTTTCTACTTCATTCTGCAGTTGTTCCATCTGCTGTTTCAAGGCATCCCTTTCCTGTTTCATTTGCTCGCATTGCTTCTGAGCATCTTCTAACAATGAGCGGGTTCTAGCTAGATCTTCTTCTAGCTTTACATTGGCGTTTTCTGCCTCACAGCGGCGCTGGTTGGCAATTCTTGCATGTGCGCGGAATGTTTCTATCCTTACATGCATGGATTCAGACTCATTATCAACGTCCATATATTCCAGGTCCTTGACCTTTTCTTGATACTCATAATCAGCAGAGGTCATTTCATCTAGGGGTTTTTGGACCTTGGGAATCTTCTTCACTTTATGCAATTTTCCACTTTTCAAATCAAATACCGCGCACTTCTCTTCTTTCGCCAAGGAACGTCCCCTCTTTCTCCTCGCCTCCTTGAGCATCTTGTCGGTGTTTTGCCGGGCTCGGATCAATTTCTCTGCTAGAGGGCTCTCCTTGATCATAGCTAATTCATTTTCTAATGAGGTTGGGTTAACAGCCAAAGGGGTAAACAAGTATAATGACTGTATGGGTGAAACGTCGTCAGTGGATTTGGCGGCGGGTGTGGTGGGAGTTTTGGCTAGCGAAGCGATGGCATGAGTGGCTGTGGAGCGGGAGTCGGGGTTCGGAGGTGAGGTGTCACCTCCGGTCTGACCAAGTATTAACGGGATGGTGGCGTGGGCGAGCGAAGTGGTGGTTGCAAACACGTCCCGGCCTGACGACTCAGACGAAAGGAAGGGAAACACCCATGGGATTGGCGGAATCATGAGACAAATCTGTGACAACAAAGGAAACTACACGGGAGGGCGATTGTTCAACTGGACAAGTATTTTTGGGAGAAGGTCCAGGAGAACTTCGGCCGGGACTATTGTTGACACAACTTGAGAAACCAGAGTGGAAGAAGAGGAATGCGTACCTGCGTGCTCTAGTGATAGAGCAGAAGCGGCGAATTCCTGCGTGTTGGGTTCACTACCCTTCTCAGCTTCTACATTCTCAACATTTTCAACTTCTCCACCAACGTTTCCTTCATCTTGGAGGAATTCCTCCACATTAATAATGTCTACCTCGGCACTCTCCTCTGTCCTTTGGGACACTGTTTTCCCAACATCAATCTCCACCGAGCCTACTGCAGACTGTTCATTGGAAGCACCGGAAGGTCTGGTGCGAGGCCGCTTTGGATGAGGAGGAGGCATCTGGACCTGTTCAGGTCTCTTTCTCTTCTTTTTCTCCTCTCTCTCTTGCTGCTGCAATGGCCTTCCAACATCAACATCGGAACCTCCAACAGGCTCCTTAGGCGGCTCCTGGTGTGTCGCTATTGCTTCGTCTTCTTCTTCCTGTTCAGAATCATCAGCGATTCTCCTTGGGCTTTCGCCCGAACCTGGGGCACTGGGAGGAATGAAATCAGCAAAGGAGAGGGGTTGCCAAGATCCGACATTAGCTACATAGAAAATAGCAAAGTCCTTATCCATTTCCAAGAGTCCGTATGACCTTTGCTTCCGGCGATGAACCCTCATCACCCACCATTCTTTCAATTGTGCCTCGCCCCAACTTCTTATTTCTCCCCTTAAATCATCTTTCATTTTCCTCCAAAATGCAGAATCTGGACTCGGGAAGGGGTGCCGAACGGGATCATACTCAACTTCTATAGTGTAAAATTCATGCCATGGGGGCAATGTCTTCATCCTTTCTAAGTGCCACTCTAAATCTCTGCCGGTGGGATTATTCCTCTGTTCCACTATCTCCGGTCGAGGGCAAACATGAAAGTTTTTGAATCTAAGATGGTCTCTCATTACCCCCAAGGGGTCATAGCACCATCGCTGCGGAATCTGCAGCAGACCGAAGTCGGCAAGTTTATCCTCCAGGTAGACATGTTGTTTCAGGGCGAAGACTTCTACGACTCCCATTTTGAAGGGGAAATCGCAAGTCGGAGCCCACTTTCGGCCGTGGCCGTAGATGACGTTTGTTGCGTCGCTCTGACGAGCAACCTCCAAAGCGAACTGGTATTCAGAAGGATATACTGGTAGCAGGAAGGGTTTCCCCGTGAATCCAAACAGGCGGACGACAAGTCCCTGGGTCAATTGAAAAACATCTCCCTTCCTTTCATTAACTACCTTATCTCTAAGGTCCACAGGTACTCGAGGGCAAGAACCCTGCAATAATTGAAGAGCAGGTCCTAAAAATTGTTGGTTAAACGCATAATACGACTCCGTCCTCGCTAGGAGGGGAGTCCATTGATATACCGGCAGCGGTGCTCCATCCTTGCCGCTCGGAGTAATAGCAATATGAGGAAAATGCCTGTGGGTATGATAGAAAAAGAGCCAAACCAAGAAAGAGCAAGGTCCAAAATATTGGCCCGTTCCAGCATTTTTTATACTAGCCAGCCGCGTATGAAAAGTCCGAGCCACCCATTCTGCCCAGTCAAAGAAAACCGGGTTCGTGTTTGGCCTTGATGGGTCTGGAGCATAAAACTCTCCTCGTGAAATGCATTCGGCCAGTGACACTTGCCAGGGATACACATCAGCATCTGTGGACAGGCCCGCGACCCACGCAATGATGGAAAAGATGTCCGTACTCTTAAAATCCTTTAGAGGGCGAGGCATCTGCGGTAGCTTGCCTGAAGGGAGCCCATCCTTGAGACTTTCACTTAGGAATTTTACCATGTGGCTGGAAGTGTTGAATCTGTCCATTTGTTCGCTTAGAATGACATTGCGAACAAAATAACCTTTAGGTGGCCCTTGCAAGGGAGCGAAGGCTACCTGCACATCCTCCTTAAAAATTGTGAATAATTTATTACCCGCAGCATCCAAAACTTGTCTGGTGGAGGGTTGATAATTTCTGGCGATAGCACAGATCAACTCGGGACAGTGATGAGCCGGCGGAGTCAAGTACCAATATATCTGTGAGTAATATGCGGCAGCCCTCTTGTTTTCTGCAGATAATAGACTTTTCATGTAGTCGATGGTATACCGCAGCTCCGCGATGCTCGTTGAAAGTTCAGTGTCCTTTATTCTCTCCCACCCGTCAATGGGCGGTTCTGCAAGTTGCTCCTCCTCTGACTCCTCTCCTTCTTCCATGGGTTGTTTCTCAGGACGCAGGTTAAGATCAACTTTCTTTGGTCTATGCTTTTTCTCTTCCTTACCCTTTTTAACCTTCTCTGGGCCGACTGCTTCGGGCTCCTTCCTTTTCTCCTTTGAATTCTTCTTTCCCATCTTGATTCTCAAGAGTAGCAGAAATTCGACGCGGAGAACGAGAAGAACGCAGAATTCTGGCGAGAGCTCCTACACTGTGCTTATCGGCGGGTAAACAGTTTTTTGTTGCTAAAGCCTGGGTTTTATAGCTGCGAGTTAAACCCACCACCATTTATGGCACCTGCCAAAATTAAATTCAAAAATCAAACCGAAGAGATTGCCTTGTTTTTTGATTGGCTTTGCGGCGCGGGTGCACGCGGGTCGATGTACTTTGAGAACCTAGCCCGGCTTCGAAAATCTAATCTCCCTGCCACCTCGTACTTGGGCACGACTTTTAATCGTAACTACATTCTCTTGGGATGCGCTCCGCCACCTTTGCATTAATCCCGCACGTTTTGGACGTTCTCCTAGGCTGTCGCTGGCACACGTCTCAAGGCACGTTTTAAATGCTTCTTGTTTTGCGACTTATGGTTTGGCGAAGCTGATTTTAGCATCAAATACTTCGCGGCGAACCTCAAACCACCCCCGGTCTTCTACACTTCGGACCCGAAGTTGTTTTCTCATGGGATCCAGGCTACCTTGCTGCCTCATCGGCCGCTTCGCGAAAGACTAGCCCCGAAGTGGGGATTGAGCTACCTTGGGAGCGAAGCGCGTCCCTTTGTTTCTATTACTCAAGCAAAGCAATGGTTCGCAGATTTTTCCTTTTGAAGTTGCTTCGCTTAGCTTCCTTTTGCGAAGCATTTTCCATGCCTTTGTCGATTAGGGACTTTGGGGAAATATTTCCTCTTTCTCCTTCAGCGAAGCCTGCTGCCAAGCGAAGCTGCTTTATATCTGCTTTCTACTATGAGCCATTCCTTGTTATTGACGATGCGTTGTATTTTGGTCTTCTCACATTTTTTACATCTTGATACCAAGGTACTTCGCAGCGAACTGACTCACATCAGCCACTTCGCGTAAATTTCCGAAGGAGGTTTCCTTTTGACTTGACAAAGCCGAACTTTTAGCCGTGAGGTGAAACCTCATCGTTACAACGGCATGAGAATACAGTCTCTATCTAACTACATACTTAGCTTCTAGAAAGTCTTAAAACAAGGTATGTACAAGTATGAACAACAGTATATACAAGGATAGAAATTTTTAGAGAACCTTTTACCGATGGAAGGTCTTCAAGTGAAGACCGTTTACAGGAATCGGCAGAGTCTGGCCAGTTGCGTCTTTGAGAATGAAGGAGTTAGCCGAATTTACTTTGGCGATCTCGAACGGTCCTTCCCAGAACGCGTCCAGCTTATCATGATTGCCCGGCTTAACTTTCCACGAATCCCATTTCCACACCAAGTCTCCCACCTTAAATGTCCGGACGGAGGACTTTTTCTTGGGCATGCTTTGCGAAGTTCTGGTATGCTTTATCCCGATCTTCCTCTAACTGTAGCAATTGGGCTAGCCTAGCTTCCATAGGACCGGATTCTGCTTCTTCATCATTTAACATCTTCAACGCAGGAATTTCTATATGGGTTGGCAGGACAGCCTCTTTGCCGTATACTAGGGCGTACGGGGAGGTTTTGATCGACTTCTTGATAGATATCCGATCAGCCCACAAGGCTTGATCTAAGAGAAGGTGCCAAGTCCTTTTGTTCTTGTCTATGAGCTTTCTCAACAACCTCAACAGGGTCTTATTCGTTGATTCTGCTAATCCATTACCTTGTGGATAGTAATTGGAGGTGACCTTGCGGTATATCCCATATTTGCAGGCGAATTCATTGATTTTGGCGCCTGTGAACCCAGGACCGTTATCCGTGACTATTGCTTCGGGGATGCCGAACCGGGTGATCAAGCCTTCTAGGAAAGTAATCACCGTTTCTTGATCAGCGTGTTTTGTGGGCACTGCTTCAGCCCATCTGGTGAAGTAATCAGTTGCAGTTAAGATGAATTTATGCCCTGCAGAGGAATTCGGAGAGATGACCCCCACGAAGTCCAATCCCCACTGTTGAAACGGTGCTTCCACCTGTATCGGCTGGAGGGGCATGGGAGCGTTTTTGCTTCGGCCAGCGAACTTCTGACATTGTTCGCATTTTCGGCAAACCGCAAAGGCGTCGGCGAAGAGCGTAGGCCAGTAGTAGCCAGCCCTGATTATCTTTAAAGCAGTTGTTCTTCCTGCGAAGTGGCCCCCTGATAACCCTGAGTGGAATTCACCAAGGACCCTTTTCTTATCGTCCTCCCTTATGCATCTTAGGAGAACACCATCAATATTTCGGTAGAACAGGCCTTCGGGGCGTAAAACGTAACGAAGGGACCGCAGCCTGAAGTGTCTTCGCTGCGAAGCATTCAAATGTGGAGGACACCTTCCAGTGTTGAAATATTCGACTATTTCACTGACCCAGTCCTTTTCATCTTCTTCTTGATTTGCGAAGCTTTCTTCTGCTGTTAAGTCATCCCATTGACAGGCTGTCACTTCGGCCGCGACACTCTTTGCAAGCTCTTGGCAAAGCGCACGACCGCGAACTAATTTTGTGGGTCGAATTTCAATATCAAATTCCTGTATTTTGTTGACCCAACCAGCCCTTTTGCTGCCCAACTCTCCTTGGATAATGAAGTTCCTCACGTCTGGATGGATAACAAACACTGTAACCCGACTTTGGGAGACAAAATGTTTGAACTTCCTCAGAGATTTCATGACAGCATGCACTTGTCGTTCTATGAAGTTGTATTTCTCCTCATGGGGTTGTATTACCTGACTTAAAAATGCGATGGGGCGTTCTTCGCCGTTTTCTCCCTTTTGCGTCAGGACTGCGGCGTAACTCTCAGGTTCCCCTACAACATACAAGATGAAATCCTTACTATAGTCAGGGTTAGTTAGAACGGGTGCCTGAGCGATTCGGGCCTTGATTTCCTCAAATGCTTCCCTTCTATTATCGGTCCAGATGAATTCGGCATCCTTTTTTAAAAGCTCAGACATCGGCTTGATGATTTGAGCGAAGTCTGGGACAAACTTCCTCACGAAATTTATTTGGCCAAAGAAGGACTGCAGCCCTTTCTTATTCATCGGTAGCGGGAGCTTTAAGAGAGCCTCAGCTCTATCGGGGTCTATTGCGAGCCCTTTCTCTGATATAAGATGTCCCAGTAATTTCCCTTCATTTACTGCAAATATGGACTTCTTCGGATTGATTGAGATACCAAATTCTCGGCATTTTTCAAATATTTGCTGCAAGTGTGAGGGATGGTCTTCTCTCTTCCGGGAAAAGACAGTCATGTCATCTAAATAAATGACGATAACCTTATTCAGCAGTTCGCCGAATGCTAGGTCCATAGCCCTCTGGAAGGTAGCTCCTGCGTTTGAAAGGCCGAACGGCATTCGCTGGTAAGCGAATGTCCCCCACTTAGTAGTAAATGTTGTTTTATGTTGATCCCCATCTCTAACCCAAATCTGGTTATAGCCTGAAAAACCATCAAGTAGGGAAAAACGTTGGGCTCCAGCTACTGAGTGCAAGATTTGATCAATCTGCGGGAGAGGGTAGTGATCTTTTAGCGAAGCCTGATTTAGGTTGCGAAAGTCTACACATAGCCGAATGTCACCATTTTTCTTCCTGACGGGGACTAGATTGGCTACCCAGGAAGAATGCTTTATGGGATAAATGATCTTAGCTTCAAGCATTTTCAGAAGTTCGGCTTTCATCAGGGCTTCGATCTTCGGGTTGACAGGTCTTTGCCTCTGTCTGAAAGGTTTGACCCCTTCTTGCAGCTCGATTGTATGTTGAACCAATCGCCGGTCGTAGCCTTTCAAGTCTTGATAAGACCATGCCACTATATCGGGGTACCTTCTGCACAAAGATCGGATTTGTTCTAATTCAACCATGGTACAATCTGTTCCAACTTTTATCACTTTCCCGGATTCAAGCTCTAGATTTTGATATTGCCTAGCGTCAACTTTGATTCTGTGAGAAACCGCTCTGTCGTTCTGATCGAACAGGCTCTCTAGAGTGATCAATCCTCTTGGAACATGGTTATTTTTTAACTGGACCAGTCCTTCATACTCCTCGTCCTTCAGGTTCCTTTCTTCAACAGTGGTTGCTTCTTGGACCAAGAAATTGATGATCTGTTCATCATTGTCGAAAACTTGCCAATGCATGTCCCTATCCGGCACAGAGGGCCTATAAATCATCCTCACGGCCTTGGGCTTGTGTACCATGTCGTCGGCCGGAGAATATCTAGCCGCGATGGAGGCCAAGACGTCAGCGTGTCTATTTTTCTCTCGTGGGATGGACTGCAGATTGAGTGACTCAAACTGTTCAAACAGGTCCCATACTCTGTTGCGATATGCTTTAAGATAATGCTTTTTGGAGATGCACTTGTTGGTGACCTGATTACATACCAATTCTGAATCTCCGAAGACTTGGAGATGTTTTATGCCTAATTTCTCTGCTTTCTTCAGTCCTAGGCATAAGGCTTCATACTCTGCTGCGTTGTTGGTGCAGCTCCAAACCAACCGGTAGCAGTATTCTTTTTGCTCTCCAGATGGTGATACTAAAAGTATTCCTGCCCCGGCGCCATTTTTGCATCGGGCGCCATCAAAGAATAGTTTCCATAATTCCCCTTGGGCAGACACCTTATTCTCTGGCTTAATGTGTTTCTCTGGTTTTGTGATGGTATAGCATCCTATTTCTGTCTCTATCATGGCATTGAAATCTGTCAATGAAAATTCATCTTCAGAATTCAGCTGTGCAAGCGATTCTTCCACTAAGTCCACTTGTTCTATTTCTTCGGCGATAGCGTGTACAGGACTATTGTTTTCTTCTTCGGACATCTTTTCTACGAGAAATGTAGAAGGTTTCTCGTTGTAAATTTTGACCTTCTTTCCCTTGAACGGGACCTCTAAATGTGAATAGTCCATGGACAGATATCCACCTAGCTTTGCTGTGAACTCCCTCGAAAGGCACATGCTAAAATAGGGCTCTAGATCTACAACTACCACCTCCTGTATTACCACAATCTGGGGCGCTTTGTGCAGTCGAATAGGTATATCCTTGATTACACCGACCGTTTTCACAGGAGTACCGTCCAGTTGGAGCACACCGTGGCTGCTTCGCGTGTACTCCATTCCTATTTCTTCGCAGACCGCTTTAGGCATGACGGTTGTTGCGGCCCCTGAATCAATCATACAGTTGTGGACAATATGCCCTTCCATTTGTAAGGACAGGTAGAATGGAGGAGGCCTGTTCTTTCCTGTTATTGACGTGGATAGGGTTTGCACTAGGGCAGGCGGCGCTGATTTCCCAGCTTTCGCGGACTTCAAGGACTCCTGCAACAGGTCCACTTGTCCTGGCAGCTGTAAAGCGTCGTATAGACTAATCTTGGCAGGGGTTCTCTTCAGTTCATCCACGATGTTATACCCTATGAGGGCATGTACTTCGGGCTCCTTTTTAGCTTCGTACCTTGTACGATATTGCTCCGTGGCTTCGACTCTTTGTCGTTTAGTCAATGAAGGGAACTTAAGCTTTTCCCTGGCCTGTTCTTTGGTTTCGGCCTGAGGCGGGGCTGCGGAGGCTTGCTGGGTCTTCTCTTTTGCTGGCACAGGATGCGAAACTTTGTCTGGGGCCTTAACAGGTTGTTGCTCCTTTTCACGGCGAGTATACACCTTCAAGGGAGCCATTTGAGCTGCATCCACCTCCATTGGTCTTTTTCCTTCCCTAGTAAGAACTGAAACTTGTTCTTCTTCATCAACGACCAGGTCCTGATCCGCTTGTCTTATTATATTGACTTGACCGCTAGGATTGCTCCCTGACAGTGTTTGCACATAATGCTGATGCAACATACAGGTATTTTCCTCATGTGGGTCATTACATGTGGAACACCAATGCACATAATCCGAAGTGCTTGTCCCTTCGTCAATCACGGCATTCCTTGCTGATGACTTCCCCGGTTGAACCACTTGATCTTTGGTGAGCGCTGGTGGGGGATAAGACCTTCTTGGAAGAAATTCCTGTTGTGCTTGCTTCTTTTTCATGATAATCATGTCGTTGGACAAGGTCTGCACAGTGGAATTCAGAGATTGAACTTCCTGCAGTATTTTTGCCTGCATATCTTCAGCTTTGGGGGCTGGTGGCAATGGAGCCATCGTAGGTATCGGAGGCAAGGCAGGGTATTGAGGCGGAGCCGGTAACGCGGGGAATGCCGAAGGGACGGTGGGCTGTGGTGCTGAAAATGTCGGAAAATGCACTTGTGGAGTAACGATCTGGGTTACAACGGGGTTGGGGTTCCATGATGAGATGGGATATACAGGGGTTGTGGAGGTTTGCGAAGTAGCTGCACCTAGGTATTGTGTCTGCGGAAATTCCGGAAATATAGGCATCGACATTCTTTGAGGAAGCTTCCCCACGGCTATCAAATCCATTTCCGCTTTCTGGGCCAGTTCATATAGTTCAGGGAAAGTATTCACATTCGAATACCTTACCATTACACTGATGTCAGGGTTGAGGGCCCTAAGGTAATAGTATGTTGCAGCTTCGTTGGTTGGCCGAAGTCCAGCGGGTACTCTTTGCCAAGTCCGAGCGAACCTCACATTGAAATCCGCAATCTCCTCCTGCGGGTGTCTCTGAATTGTTGTGAAGTGGTGCAAGAGGGAGGACGGGTCGGCAGACTCATTGAAACCTCTCATCAGTTGTCCAGCTAATTGGTCCCAACTCGTTATAGTGCCCGGAGGTAAGGATCTATACCAATAGAGGAGCTTTCCTCGGAGAGACAAAACCAGAAGCTTCACCATCACCCTTTCTTCTGTGATGTCGTGTATCGCTGCCAGAGAAACTATATCTTGGATATGTTCCAGAGTTGTCTTCCCGTGCCATCAAAGGTAGGGATCTTCTTCATTGCAACAGGCGGAACCTGCCCTTGTCCCGCTAGGTTTAATGGTCCGGAAGAGTTCCATGCCGGGAACAATCTGGGCGGTTGTTGTTGTGTCTGCAGCATTTGTTGTTGATGTTGTTGTTGTGCCATGCTGGTGCCTAGATTCGGAAACACCGGAGTTCCCGAAGTTCGTTGTTGATGGCTAACTGAAACGGAGGCACTCGGATGATCGGGGGAGTTAGGAGGGTTTGGAGGAAGACTAGCCGCTGTGCTATCTGAAGTTGGACCTTGTTCGTCAAAGGCAGCCTCTTGCGAGGACGTTCCACGTAAAAGTGATTCAGGGGTGACTAGCCTGGAGCGTTCCCCGAAGGCGTCAATATCAAGTTCAAAGAACTCGGTTTCTTCTCCACTATTCCTAACTCTCCATCTCGTTTGCATGAAGGCACGGATATTTTAGTACCGGTCTCTACGACTTTGAGATTCCCAGGTTGAACAGAGTCGCCAGATGCTAGAGTCTTCTGGTAATGAGATAAGCATCAGCTCTCACTACCACTCACAAGATGAGACTGACCGGGTCCCACCGGGCGTGCCAGAAACTGTTGGTCACAAATCTGCCACAGGAAAGGATTTTGCATGTATGCGCGCCCTAGACCTGGACCAACATTGAAAGGCCGGAGGGAAGAGATGCCCTCCGTGCCAATCTCCGGAGAAAGGCCGGCTCCTATACTAAACTACTTGATGTTTTAAGATAAGAGTGCAGGAAAGAAATAAAAGGGATAGGGTAAGAAGTGTGAACAATTTGGTGGGAAAGAACCAACAACACGATTATCAACTAATAACTTGGAACAGCAGCAATAAATACCAAGAATAATGCATAAATGAACACCACGCAAAGTTCCCTATGTATCCTCTGGAAGAGTTCCAGGATTCAACTATTCTCCCACGCCTAAATCCAGATTTCAGAATTACAGCGATTAGGAAAATAAATGAACGTAACAGAAACCACTAACCACAGGCGGCATAAAAGGAGTTTAACGCAATATTATCTCCCCTATGTATCCTTCAGGAGAATTCCAGGGTTCTGTCCCCAATTACACACCTAAATTCAGGATTCAGAATTACGGTATACAAACAAAGACAGAATAGCAGAAATAATCACAGAAGGCAGCATACAAGAGAGAAATAAGCCCAAAGTCTTTAATATCAATTGCAGGAACCAAGTTACAGCAATTTTCTAGCAAGAGTTCCCCCCTTTTCTCATTACAATTCATGGGTTTTTATAGAGGACCCGACCCTCTAAGCCATCAATGCACAAAATCTAGAAGTACGCCCTCGATAACCTGAGAAATCTGCTCCTGCCCCTCCCGTGACCGAGCTCTCACATCCTTTTCTACAATTAGCAGCTACGGCCGCATTAACCGGGGAAATTTGCATTTATGGGCCGCCTGACTCGTCCTGACTTCTCCGGGTGCGGTGCTCGAGTTGCTGCTAGGTCCGTCGGGCTCTCCTCCTGCGACTGATATCTCTTTTCTGATTGCCAAAAATGGGCCCCGGGTCTTTCGGGCAAGTAAAAATTCATTTATGAAACACTTGATTGCCTCGAAAAGATACCCAGCCTTGGTGTGTGTGTCCTTGAAGAAGGCGCCCTTGAAGAGCTTCGCTGAATTCCAGTTCGGGACCTTACTTCGCAACGGATGTGAGCCGAAGCGGATCTGACCTCCTTAGATGGGTACTTCGCGCGAAGGAACTTTCAGGAACAGCTTCGCGAAGGCCTTGTGCCGAAGCAGATATTCCTTCTCAAAACATGGCTCTCAATCTTTCATTGCTTCGCCGGAAAAATGAGTTGAAGGCTGCTTCGCAAGAGTCTTTGCCCGAAGTGGATGCTTCGTTGATGGGCTGCAAAAATGCTTCGCTGCGAACCTTCTTCAAAATGGCCGTTCGGGGGGTTTTCGGCCGAAGTACAATTTTGCCTTAGAATATTTCTCCGATTTTCAAAGGACAACTAGGCTTCTAGTGAGGGAGCTTCGCACAAAAGTTGGCCGAAGCGGGTACTTCGCAGCGTTTCGGGCGAAGCAAATCTTGCTTGGAGAAGCGGTTCGCCAGGAGAAGGGCCCGAAGCGGATGCTTCGCTTATGTTTCGGCGAAGCATTTTTCACACTTAGAGATTTCTTCATCGCTGCTCTGCCGCTTCGCAAAAACTGGGCCCGAAGCGAGTATCTTGGAAGCTTCGCTTGCGAAGCTCTCTCTAGGCCTTAGAAACTTTTGGGTATGCATTTTCATGTTCTTGTTTTCTCCCTGCGAAGCCTATAACTCCTGCTGATGCTGTGGGCGAAGCTTCTACATATATGGCTTATTTACAAAGGGGGCAAAAATGATAGCCAAAATTGCTAAAATGCTGTTTACAACAATAAAAAAAAAGAAAACAAACAAGGAAACCATCACAGAATTTTAATTTCTTTCTCTACCCCTCCAAGCAATGTGACAAAATTGTCAACAATAACTCCCCACTTGTACCTTCTTGATTACACATGTAGATATATTTCTATCACATCAATGCAAAGGTGGATTGCAGTGTTCAAATCTATTTTACGTTTCTAATAGAGCACGCCTCACCTTTGGAATTTGGAGTTCCATTCTATATCTTTAGAGAAATTTGAAGAATGTAAGTCTTTCATGTGGAATCTATTTTACGTTTCTAATAGAGCACGCCTCACCTTTGGAATTTGGAGTTCCATTCTATATCTTTAGAGAAATTTGAAGAATGTAAGTCTTTCATGTGGATACGTTTGGTATCAAAGGAAAATTGTTTAAGGAAAGCCTTTCTTGGAAAATTGTTTAAGGAAAGCCTTTCTTGGGAGTAAGAATGCTCTAGTTGAGGAAAGTAATATATGCTAATCAAAGACAAAGGCAAGAAGGAATTCATAATTTTATAGCAAACTCCATCAAGGCAGCAATTGATTAACCAGAAATGATTTTCTAGGACGAAAATGATCAAGCATGATATAATGATTCTTACAAGTAGAGGGTTAATTTGTAAATTTAATAATTTTTGGTCAGGTTTGTTAGATATTTAGAAGTGAAATTCATAATTTTATAGCAAACTCCATCAAGGCAGCAATTGATTAACCAGAAATGATTTTCTAGGACGAAAATGATCAAGCATGATATAATGATTCTTACAAGTAGAGGGTTAATTTGTAAATTTAATAATTTTTGGTCAGGTTTGTTAGATATTTAGAAGTGAATTGAAAAGAAATGGAGATTGGATTCGCAGTATTCTATCACTTCTTTTCCAAAAGGATTTTTTCCTCTTATCTTCTCCAGTTTGGAAGTCAAGGAGATGGTAAGAGGTGGTGGTCCATCATTTATGGGTAGGGCTGGCTTGTATTTAGAAACTTGGAGTGATTTTTTGTTTTTGGCAGAGATAGAAACACTTGAAAGGGTTCTAGTCTGGGTCCAAGCTATTTGGACTTCTACATGGGGTTATCAACATGAAGGTTTTGCAAAATAATGTTAATACCCTAGGGGAGTTTATCTAGGTGGCAATGCCTTCTATGGAAGAAAATACGGATATATATTGCTATAGATCTTTAAAACCTTTTTAAAAATCTGTCGTTGTAAATTTGAACTGAGAAAGTAGGACTAACAAGTGGACTATGAAAACATTGCATTTCAGTGTCACATATGCCATTCTATTGGACACATTGCAAGAGATTGCAAAATGAGGATAATTGAGAAAAATGTGAAAAGGTTCTAGTTATAAGACAAGCCCAAAGTCGAAACAAGGAGATCAGATAGCAATAGAAAGACATCTCAGACCAAGGATTTTTCACTCCTAAAAATGTGCCTTGTTAAAAAAAAAGGCCAAAGATTTATGGTATGGTGGAAAAAGATCTTTCTTGGAGCCGCTCTAGTTCCAGAGGGTGCGCGGGGGCTCGCCCGTTATTAAGGTGAGCTCGACCTAGTGGATAGGGAGAGGGGAAGGAGGAAACGACTGATTGGGGGAGGCCCTTCCTTGTCTTTATAACCCCAAGCAAGCTCTCTATTTTAAAAAGGCCTAACTGGTTCATACACAGAATCTCATCATGTCATTTTAAAAGGTGCCACTTCATTCGTTCCAGCTCCTTGGGGGAAAACAACCAGATATGATGGTGGGTGCTGCCCATAGCTTGGGGGACGTTAGATAGCAAAGGCCATTAAAGTTCATTTGGAGCAAATTTCAGGAGGAACCGAGAAGGATGCATTAGATAAACAACTACAATTCAAGAGATCGTATTTAGAAGAGTCTACAACTGTGAATGTAATTTTAGAGTCGTTTTTCAAAAAAAGAAGGTGAAAGAGGGTGATTCTGAGTTAGGTAAATCATCTCCATCCTTTCCAAATTGTGGAAAATCATCTTCGTGCAATAAAAAAGAAAGTACTATGTAGGTTCTCTTGCACTTGAGGTTCAACAAGGTAACATAAATATGATAATTTAAATTGGGAAGAGTCTGAAAAATAGAAGAGGTTGAGGAGGATGAAAATAAATATGATAATTTAAATTGGGAAGAGTCTGAAAAATAGAAGAGGTTGAGGAGGATGAAAATATTGGTGGGAATGGCAAGAAGAGAGGAAGACCTCCTAAGCAGAATCAAAGAGAAAAGAAACCTAGAGAGAAATTAATTTGGAATGCCAAAAACAAATATCATAAATGTTAATAAAGGTGGGGCTAAATATATAAATAAGAATAAAAAAATGATGAACAAGATGGTATCTCCGAAGGCGAATATCCATGTATTAATATAGGCCCAATAAAAAGTTCTTAAGGAATTAATAGGCTATCATTGTCTTGACTTTGTTTTAATACATGAGACCAAAATTTGTAATGGGAAAGGAGGCATTCAAAGAGAGTTGGAAATTATTGATGGATGCAATATCTTGGAAATGTCAACATACCTACAGGGAAGGAAATAGGTTGACAGATAAATTAGGTAGTCGTGGTGTAGATCTTCAACTTGACGAAGTTTATATACCAAAAGGTAACTGGCCGATGGAATTTTTCTCTCAATGAAAATGATATTAAGGAATTGACACATAAAAAGTAGTGGCCTGAGAAGTAGGAAGAAGAGGGAGCTACAGAAAATCTTCTATAGGAAACAATTACTGAAATGAGATGTGACCTGTACTGGATGAAAAAATATCTGCCAAAATGACTGTCCTCTGCAATGGCTTTGATATTCAATGTCGACAATGCATTTACTGAAATGAAACATGACTTAGTTTGTCAGCCACATATTTCCCAAACACTTTCGACATGTCCTGAGAAACAGTCATCACGCACCAGAAAACTCCCCATGGTTCTCATCTGGCTAAGACTCGGATGATTCATGAAGATCCAAATTTAACTTTGGTCCTATAGCTGCTCTTGTCCTGACCCTTCTTCCCATGCATTTCCTCCATTTGTCACTTGTTCCTTTGATTATCTCCGTAGTGATTTTTATGTGCTTATGCAACTAGATTTTTGTGGAATGGTTAGTTGTTTGATTTTATCGGTGAGTATTTTTTTAGTAGTTCAAACTTCAATTCACATGGCATCTTTCTTGAAGTGTTTTGATTTTTCCAGTTCTATACAAGTATGTTGAGACAGAGTAAGTTTTGTTTATAATTTTAAAGATTCCAAATTGTGGTGCAGTCATTCAGCTTTATGCTGTTGTTCAATGTTTTGATATTTGATTTTGCAAGTGTTACATTCTTCTTTTGCAAGTTGTAGGCGTGTTACGTTTTTGGCCCTGGGTTCTTATTTGGATTCAGTATGTTTAATGTGATGGGTTTGTAGCTTTTTATATGGATAGTTCTTTAGATGGTCAAACTTTTTGCAGTGTTTCTTTTAGTTTAATGTTTTATGGTTGAATCTCTCGTACAATGAATTTATATAAATTGTTTATCACGTTCCTATACATTTTATGGATGTTCTATTGCTTCTGGATAGTACTGTAATGGTTTGGCGAGAAGGTAGGTTTAGGGATACTTAGTCTTCTTTGGTTAGTGGTGTGTTTTTTTTTGGGTGGTGGGCTGAACAATAATGGATATAATTGTTTTTCATAGTTCAATTGAATGCTAAGATATCGCTTAGAAAGCTGAGGGGCTTTCCAGTCAACTGCGGCATTTGACCTCTCCAAAATGTAGAGGAGAGATTTGCAAGTTTCAACCCAAACAAGGGTAGAGGTAAGTAAATGGGGAGGGGTTGAATTGCAGTGGCTGCATGGAACCCAACATTAGCCCAAATCCACCTAGGGATCTTATCTTATCTTCCACGTTTCAAATATTACAGCAAATAGTCTTTTGAAAGAAATACAAACATTGATTATTATAGTCGTTTTAAAATTTCAAGTTTTGGCCAAATGTTTTTTCAGAGCCCCAGCATTGGGCGAAATCCTGTTAAATTTAAAGACAGACAGAAAGAAAGAAGGTATATTAACATCCACGATGTGTAGGCCAATGAGATTCAAAACACACCTTGTTACAACAGCATGTGGGAGCCAAAAAGAAGAGTTCCCAAATCAAAACTAAATCTTACAAATCTAAGGAGGCGGTGAACCAATTCCTCACATGTAATATCATGTAGCACAAGGTATAACATCATGTCGTACTAGGACAATTAGTATTATGGGATGTTACAGATCAGAGCTAGCTCAGTGAAGGATAGGAAGTCCACATTCACATCTTCAGATTTTATCAAGGCTCGAGGAAGGTTAGAGCTTGGTCAATGCAAACAACATTAGTAGTGACTTGGGAGAGTTCCTTTTCTATTGGAAAAGGAGAGGATTGTCTTGGGCAGAATTCTGGCAGTTTTTTAAGTATTGCTTGATATTTTGACAATCATATTTTAAGTTAAAACCTATGGAGAGAGACCTGAGTTTCTGCTGAATACTTGAATCAGATGTAACATATCAGAGCTAGCTTAGTCAAGGATAAAAAGTCTACGTTCACATCTTCAAAACTTAGTGAGGCTTGAGGAGTGGTTAAAGCTTGCTCAATGCAAACAACATTAGTATTTGCAGTGGGCTGAGAAAGATCCTTTTCTGTTTGAAAACAAAGCATTGTCTTGGGCGGATTTGTGGCAGTTTTCTAGGGGTTGCTTGAGGTTTTGGCAGTCCTACCCTAAGTAAAAACCTATGGGAAAGACTTGAGTTTCTGCTGGAAACCTGAAGAGCAATCTGCAGATCCAGTTTTCAAAAAGGACTTATCCAATTCATTCCAGACAAAATAGAAAGTGAAACCTCGAGAGAGCTTTGGATGAAGACCTCTAGTAGCCAGTGGGGAAAAACCCACCTTTACCTACATGCACAAATAGTAGAGAACAGCAAGAAGAATATGTATGTGTGTGTGTCTATGCACCCATATATGGTAATCATGCAATATTATTTTACTCAACTGCCAAGGCATGTAGACTGTAGTTACCTAACTTATTTTACTCAATCCCTACAATGTGAACTGGAGTATAGGAAATGGCAAACATATCATGAACAGGTGTCAATCCCATGCCTTGCAATCTCACTGTATCATTTCTCAAGATAATTCCAAGACTGGAAGCATTCTTATATGATTTCTAAATCAAACCCCAAGTCTGGAATAAAACAAATCCCTGTGGTTTTTGCTGAGCGACCCTCAAGACCAGGGAAGGGGTATTTTGTCTTGTCAAATCGTGGTAAGATGGCATTACCAATAAAGAAATTACGCATACTCTCAGACCATGCATTTAAGGCTTATGTATGTGTGTTTTAATTGAACGCTCATAATTCATTGCTAATAGAATATAATAAATGTATAAATATCAATAATAATCAGCTGGAATGTATTGGCAACATTTTTGATTTAATAAGCCAATGCAGTGATCTCCACAGCATATATCCTGTTTGACAGTCAGTTATTAGTCTGGGGGGAAGGCTCAGCCTTGGCCTCAGCGAATCCTACTTTGTCAAATCCTTGTGAACAACACTTGGAGGGAAGGCTTATGAAGTTCTCCATGCTTATTGCTCTAGCAAGACTTTGTATGGTTGAGATATTTAAATGAACAGAAGGAAAACTTGAGTCCAAGGCTGACGGTATCTTGGGGGTTGCACTTATAAGGTGCAGATAATGGTGAAATATTAATGCAATTCTCATATTCTTATTTGGTGTAATTAATAAAGATTTATATTTTCATACTGGAATTCTGATGTTCTGGTATCCTCTATTGGTGATTGGTTGGATAACATCAATGCAATTTGTATTTACATTAAAATTTTCGAGGATGGTGGCCTTGTTTAAATTTCTTTTTAACGGTATTTGTTTTATTGTTGCATTTGAAGCTACAGTAATCTTACATATTGTGGTGGATATTGCAGGTATATATGACTGACCTGGATGCACTTATCTCATGGACTTGTTCAAGGTGCAATGGTTTGACAAAGGTAAGATGTGTACTAATAACAAGAAAGTAATTTGCTTAGCTTTGGGTGTTGAGAAATAACTTCCAATAACAAGTTTGATATCTTTTTCCTGCCAAATTTTCATTGTTGGCGACTATATAGTATTTATGATGTAACAGAGATTTCAGATGGTGGAGCTCATAGTGGATGTCGAAAATTGCCTTCAGGTGCATTTCATATTACCTAGAATTTTTTAATATATTTCTTTGTGATTAGTGGATGTTGAATATTTGCCCTGTTGTTTGTTAGTAAATGTTTTCAGTTTCCTTGCATATGAAAAAATTTCCGGGGCTTTTAAATATAAGTTCAATGAAATTGGTAATTCCTTTTATTTTCCTTTATTTTAAGGATGTGTACTATTTGAGGCCTCATTTACCTACTTCGGTCGCACATGGCATTAATATAATTCCTTATTTTTTTTTTTTCGGTTAGAATACTAGCTTTTTAAACATTATAAATCACAAATATCACATGTTGGTATCAAGAATATTTTAATGCTAAATCTGGTTTGTAAGAAATAGCCTGGAAAGCCCGTTCATAACCTGATAATTTCTTACATACCTGGTATTTTGTTAATTCCCACAATTGGTAGAAGAGAATGTATTGTAAAGCAAAGAAATGAAGATGTAGTAATTCCACGCCCAAGATGAAAAGAGTACTTGATTAATGATATTGAGATACTTGCATTTTGTGCACACAGTGGAGTTAACTTATCACATAGGGGTTGTCAGTGTTATATACCAACTTGGCATACGTGGAAAATATTTGAGTATTGGACGTACTGAGTAGGGAAAGGAATTGATATATATTCCATAGGTGTGACTAGAAGAGGAGAAGAATGGGTTTAAATAGGGTTCAAGGGACGCTTATCCCTCCTATGGCAGGATTGTTTCCACCTTGAAGGGCATCTAGATGATAACCAATAAAATTTTGATGCAGTGTGACAGTAACAATGCATCAAATCGTGCTTTATCCATCTGAGGTCAATCTTGATGGGCATGGAATGTTTCTGTCTTAAAGACTGTCAATCTGAAATCTTTGAGTATCTTTTGCCATATTTAGTGTTAAAATATTTAGGATTTTGTCCACAATTTTATATGTATATGTTGTCATTTGAAGAGTGTCACTGCCTTGATCATTGCTTGCAAGTTAAAGAATAATGACATACAAAAACTTCTCGTCTTTGAATGTTGTTTTCCATAAGAAGCTTGAATATCAAAGTAGTTTATACTTAGAAGTTGCTTGGTTTGGATTCTCTTATTTAATGGAATGCAAGTATCATCTATAATTGGTTTCTTATCCACCAAATTCAGTTCTCATTTTTGAGAAACTTCATGTAAGGGTTGTGGAATGGTGTTCTGTCTTTGGTTTCTTTGGCTAGCTATGAGCAGGATCAGGTGGAAAGGATTCCGCTTGTGCAGGTGTGTGAAGAAGTAAAGCATGGAGAGTCTCCTTGCTTTGGCTGACTAGCGAGTCAAGCTCTGAAGTAAGACTCTTCAGCTGGTAGATCTTGGACAAATTTGTATACATACAAAATGAGAAAGCGAATATTTAAACAAGCTTGTAAGGCAGACAGCTTGTGTCCCTCTGAAGTGAAGAAAAGGCTTTTAGACAAGTTTGTCAGACAGAGTTAGACAATTTCTGTCCTTGGGAAGACACAAAGTAGTTTTGTGCAGGCATTTCTTACAAGTTGTAGCCTTTTGATTCCAGATCAAGAAGCAAAGGTGTTTTTGGAAAACACTGGTTTTTTGGTGCATTTGATGATGTTCAGCATCAAAGCTAACGGTAAAGATGTCTTGGTGAGACTTGGCATCAATTCAAATTTGATAGTTCTGTGAGATCTGGATCTGGTCCTTGTTCCGTGCAGAATTTTTCATATAATATTCTTCACCCTTGGATAGTAGTGTTAATTATATTTCTTCGATGATAATAGGCTCTTACAAGATTCTGGCATGTGTTGTGTCTCGCAGGCATTTTCTTCTTGTGGAAGATGCATTGTTGAGAAATGTTTCAAAGCGGCTCTACTAGCTGAAGCTATCCAAGCAAAATTTAGCACTTTTGGTGAAAGCATAGTTGAGATGGATATATAAGGATATTATTATCGACTCTTTACCAATAAAGCAAAAGGTCAAGTGGTTTCTCCTGTTTTTTTAGGGAAGAGACTTACCATGTAATCCTATTGTTTCTTGGATGAAAATTTGTTTCAGTGATTAATATATGATGCATTCCCTTTGTTTGTGAGTTACGAAAAAAAGGGTCATTGTATTGCCCTTTGGGCCATTTGCCATTTTGACTTTCCAATTCATGGTCAAAATATCAAAAAAGAGAAACAAATATTTTTTTTCAAAGCTTTGAATTTGAAATAAAATAGTTGGAGGAATATTTTGAACAATGCATGAAAAAGTGGTGATGGCATGTTAGTGAAGCAATGGCGGTGGTGTCATTTGAGTGGCATGCAAGCTGAACTGTGGTGGCACATGAGCAGATATCGAGGTTTAAAGGTTGTGAAGGGGAAAGAGACCTCAAGCCTGTTATGGTGTGATTGGAATTAGTAGTTTGTAGGTTTGAAATCCCCTGAAGTGTATATGAGGAGGTCCATCCAAGCCATTTCTCCTTAAGATTAATCGAGCAAGGTGGATTTTGAGCTTGTGTTGAGCATAAGGTGTGTGAGGAGCTTGGTAGCCCAACTACTTCAGTTTGGAGTCTGATCTATGAAGGGTTGCACATTTAAAACCCAACACCTTTTTATTTGAGAACAATATGGCCTATCATTCAATAATGTGGTGCTTCATTCTTAATCTGGTCCTTAAGATTAATCGAGCAAGGTGGATTTTGAGCTTGTGTTGAGCATAAGGTGTGTGAGGAGCTTGGTAGCCCAACTACTTCAGTTTGGAGTCTGATCTATGAAGGGTTGCACATTTAAAACCCAACACCTTTTTATTTGAGAACAATATGGCCTATCATTCAATAATGTGGTGCTTCATTCTTAATCTGGTTGATCCATGGTAATGAGGTGGCATGGTGATGTGGCATTGAAGTAAAGGGTCAGCCTATTAAAGTGTCAATATACACGACACTCACTTGGAATCAAACAATATTTTTTGAATATTAAAAAGGGTTTATTCAATCACATTTTGCCAAGTGGCATCATGATAGGAGGTCACCATGTATTGGTAGGAACCATTGTTGAATAGAAGACAGACTAGGTGGCACACAAGCAGCAAGAGATCTTAAATGATCGAGTGACATGTTTTTTTTTAGTGAGTTGAGTTGTCTTATTTGAAGGCTTGAGCTATTTTTAACATAAATCATCAGTGGGCATGAAGTTATAGACTCCATATTTTTGACCTTCTTTTCATTGGAATCATTTTTTACCTTCTTTTCATTGGAATCATTTTTTTGAACTCTATGCTATGGAGGAGGTGGTGTAGTATGGTTCTTATTGCATGTTTTCAAAACTAAGGTAAAAAGCATAGCCTTTGAACAAGGCATCTTAGGAAAATGGCATAGAGGTACTTTCAATTCTCAATGGGCAAAATTATGCAATTTGGGCTAAGTGATTACCATGACTTGAAGTATAGGGGCTATGGAAGATTACAATTGATGAAGCAAAGTGCCTAAAAGGAAGAAAGAGAATGAAATATATGATGCCTTGGTAGATGTGGCACAAGGATTAAAAACTAAACGTGGTAAAAGAGCTTTTGTTTCACACTAAAATTTTGACACATAGGATGCCTAGAAGAAATTAAGTGATCTCTATGATAAATCCAAACGAGGTTGTCTACTTAGATGAATTGATGAGGCTTGATACACTCGACTTCGATCAGATTGATTGCATCAATAATATTCAAAGCAAACTACAGGAGCATGGGGAAGAACATATATATATATATATATATTGATGAGGCTTGATACACTCGACTTCGATCAGATTGATTGCATCAATAATATTCAAAGCAAACTACAGGAGCATGGGGAAGAACATATATATATATATATATATATATACAGAGAGAGAGCATCATCTCATCGAAATGGGTCATGAGACCATATGATATGTTTGAGACTTCCTTCTGAAAATAGCAAATTCATATGCAACTATATGTGCAATCACTTGGGAAGTATTTTGTCAGAATTTAACTCCTGAATAACTAAAGAGATGAGAAGTTAGGAGTAAAGGAATAAGTGCACCTCACTTGAAGCAAAAGCATGCAAGAAAGGAGATAGTTCAAAGAGGGATCAAATGAACTAGAAGACTCAGGAAGTCAAACTTTGCAGAGATTTTTTATTATGATAAAAGATGTGGAAAGAATAACTCAAGATTTCAAAGATCATCTTGAAGAAGGGGTAATGTCTTTGCTTCTTTTGCAATGACCCTAGACATATACAAGGGGATTGTTATGTAAGTATTAAGAAGAAAGAAGAGAAGTTGAAGGAACTGTTGATTACGGAGAGTAGGTTGATCAATGGATTGTGCCTGTATCAACACCCCGCACAAAAGGGGGTTGTTAATCACCTTGACCTCCAAATTCGGGCTGACTCCCCACTATCCTACATTAATCTAATCTAAGCTAAGCTAAAACAAGAAAGTAAATGCATAAAGTAACATTAGAAGGTAAAGGTGTGAGAGATTAAAAGTAAAATACGACCAACAAGCGTAGCGAGGATAGTGTGTTGATCAATCAACTAAATCAGGAAGGTTGAAAACAATAGTTTGAAGTTATATCAGATGTAAGTTAAAAGTGGAAAAAAGGACTAACAAGCAAATGTAGGGCATCACCACTCACACATGCATACAAAGAGAGGTTTGAAAATCAAGAGACAGGCCTGTATTAAGGCTATGCACAATTTTCCATTAATCGAAAGATGAGAGCAGACATTGAGAGAGCGTAGCTCTAGACTTTCTTCAAATAGCCAAAATATGATTACAATGGACCCCATACCCTTTATTTATAGCAAGAAATTCACCTTGTTCACTCTGGGTGAAAAGGCTTCACTAGAACGAATTACAATAAGAAGACAAAAATGTCATCAGGTCATATTCACTTCGGTAGGCTATTGGTGATGTCGATTCGCTAAAGCTGTTGACAAATCGGAGAATGGAGGACCTAAGTTCAGCAAAATGTTGATTTTGGTGTCGGACTTAACAATTCTCACTATGTTTTGCCCTCAAAACTATCGACTCATATCTACTTTTTCTAGGTTATTGTGCTTCCATTGTCTGATGGCCACTGTCGAGTGGCTTGCAACATGTCAAAGTTAGAACCTCATACTACATTCTAGCGACTTGTAGGGATGCCAAGCTTGGTTGGTGAAGAACCCTAGATAGCCTTAATCCTTGGGTTGCAAAGTTGAGAGAGGGAATAAAGAATGGTGATCATGTGTTGAGACTTTACTTAGCTGGCAACCCTTGCAATGCCTGCCCATTTTGTGTCTAAAAGGATTTTTATGCTTTCCAACTAGAACGATGTTGCGAAATCATCATATTCTTCCTAGGGCAGTTCTTCTTTGGATTGAGGAATCATTTTTGCCCCTTCCAAAAAATTCTATAGTTGCACTATAACATTGGGTGAGTTAGTTGCACCATTTGCTGGTGTGGTTTGGTCTGTTTGGGAGATTGCTTCCTTTTGTTCCTCAACACTAGCTTGGCGTTTTCGCCCTCGGACAAAATTCCACCTTGGTCTAAAAAGGGGCTTGGAAGTCCTTTTTGAATCAACTGGACGATGCGTTCCCTTAAGTCATTTGTAGCATTCTTCAGCCCGTTGTAGGAGGATTGATAGGCAACAAGTAGTTGTTTGTAAGGAATTTTCATCAATCTTACCTACAAGACTTACTTAGTAGGGAGTCCTAATTGTTGCAACTGCTTCGAGCCAACTTTCTAGGTTTGCTTTAGGATTGGCTTGTAGCTGGCTCTAAGTGACAATTCAGACTCTACATTTGCGTCATTTCGACGAATATTTCGTCCTAGAGGCTGTGGATGATGTTTGTTGTTGAGACCCTAGATTTGATAGACTCAATATCCTCTCTTAGGTTTTTCTCATTTTTTTGAGTTAGGAGATCTTATTGTGTTTTGCCTGACCGCTTCTTTCTTCTTCCACCTCTTTACCTGTACCTGTCTCAGCTGCTTAGCTAGTTGTTTTTGCTCATCCTTTTCCTTTATGACAACTTCCCCCTCGACTTTCAACTTCCTTATTTCCTCCATTTGACATGTCTTAGCCTTCTCTTGTTCCGGTGCTATGGCGAGTTCTTTGTTTTGTTTAGCATAGGTTTGGTTCTCGTCGGCCACCTTAGATAATTATGAGAAATGGTCAGGTTTGTCTAATAAAAAAATTGGACAAGACCAACATGTCTTGCTTTTTGTAAATCCAGATTGGATAACTTGGTCACATAATTGGAGGAGGTTGTAGTAGGGCAGTTTGACTTCTGCAAATAGGATCCTTTTTCCTCCATTTTCCACCTGTTTTCTTAGGGATGGTGTCCTTTCCATGGCAATGAAGTCACTTGCAAATATTTGATTGATGGCTTATTGCGCTTTTTGTAGGTAATCCTCCACTACGTCCATGCTTGCTAGGGTGAGAAGATGGTTTGCATTGGCAAGTGAGTCGTGGCGAATATGGGATGAGAGGGTCCTTTGATTGTTCCTAAGTCTCTAGCTAGAGTTGATCTTGACCGAATTGCTATTTGCACTTGGGTGTCAACTTTTGCAGTCCGGGAAATTTGTTGTGTCGGGGCTTGCTTGTAAGTGGTGCTATGTAGGTTGTGGAGGTGGTGATGGTGGATAACATGGAGAATGGAGATGTTTGGGTCGATCATGTGTAGGAGGCCATTGTGGACGTTGTCTATGTGATGAGTTGAGTGGAGATGGGTGAAGTGGATGTAGGTGACTTGGTTGAGGATGTTGCCATGGTGGTGAAATTGAAGGATTGTGTTGTGGTGGTGAGTGGTGTGGTTGCACATGTGGCAGATGGGGATGACAATGAGATAGAAGAAAGGGAAGTAGAGGGAGGGGAGAGTTGAGAGATGGAAGGAGAGAGAGCAGAGATGGTAGAACATGGAATAGAAGAGGAGATGGTGGTGGGTATGGTTGCGGTTGCTTTTTTTACCTAAAAAATGGTTGCTCCTGCATATGCTACTTCCTCACTGGCCAAAACTTCTAGGGTATTGTGATCGATGGCTAACTCTCCATCTTCTATTTCCAAGCTAATGCCTCTAGTTACCCCTATGTTTGTGCTTCCAATGTAACTCTATGCTTAAATCTCATCTTTTTCTCTTGGTGACAACTTTTAGGGACCCTGACTCTTCTATTTAGCCTTTGGTGTAGGCTTCTTTGGCTGTCCTCTACTGCTCTACTATAACAACTAACGTTTATGGCATGGCTGATACCTTAAGGGGGAGATCTTCTGGGTGTTGTTGCTCTTGCTTCACTTTGATATCCACCTCTAGTAGGTGTTGTTTGTCTTGGATTAGCAAAAATTGCTCATCGAAGCGCCCTTTCATAAGTCGAGGTGTACTGTTCAACTCCAATTTGGTGGCGACCTTTTCCAAGCTCTAGTTATGATTAGGATCCGTCAATGTTTTTGTAGTCTGGTGGTTAATGTATGTATCAGGGTCATAATCACAATGGACTTCCTTGCCCTCGGTTAGAATTTCCCTATAGAAGTGGAACCAAGGAAAGGGTTGCTTCTTGAGAGCCCTTATTTCCTCTTCCTAGGTACCTATCTTGTCCAACTTTTTTTTTGTCTTCTCTTCACTTAGATTCCTTTCTTTCTAGAGCATAGATCTATTTTCATGGATGTATATTTTTTTTGCAGATTTTTTCTGAGCAACATCTCCATGAACTTGGCATTAGGATCGTAGGCCGATTTTTTCTGAGCAACATCTCCATGAACTTGGCATTAGGATCGTAGGCCCATTGATCCTTGATTATAGTGAAGCTGCAATTTTTTCAATCTCCACCCAATATCTTTAGCACAAGTTTTTGCTAGTGGAATGACAACTAGATAACTCTTATCTTGGTCAAAGAGGCTAATCTTCTTTTGGCCTTTTTCAAAGGTTCTATCAATCAAGTCTAGCTGTTGCACTACCTCGAGTGCAAAGACGTAGACTAGGATGAATGTTGGGATTCAAAATGCCTCTTTTGAGAAGTTGTACAATTTTATAAATGAGGAATATACCCCTAGTTAGAAATCTTCAATCTCTTTGCCCTTGTCTTGCACTAGAGTCCTGCAAGCAGGAGATACTTTGGGTAACTTCCCCCCAATCTATCCATGATAGGCTTATATACGTCTATATTAAAGTTATAAGAGGATTTGTGATGTCTAGAGCAAGGAATGCCGCCTTGAAGACTGGTAGGGTTTCTTCTGTTGAGTCGACCTTGTTTAGTTCCACTTGTGGGAACCATTCCTTTCTTTGGTGCATGATTAGCCAAACCAAGCACGATGTGAATCCAAATATTCTAGAATCTTCAAAATGGGCTTGTTCTCAGCCAATTGACTTGGCCAAGAAGGTAGCACAATCAAGCAACCAAGAGTATTTAGCTACCTCCATGACATCATATAGCATGCCAAGGTGCTATTTTCTTATGAACTGGTTTGTCTCAGAGCCTGTTAGGAAGGCAATGGCCGATAGCATTCTTTGTGCATCTTGCTTGAATGGTTGAGCTTTAATGGCAGTTTAAACCCTTTGGCTTCCTTGGAATTATTCATTTGTTGTGTCAACAATCTTTCCCAAGTAGCTTGATCTTTCCTATCAAAGAAATCTACCTAAGATTTTGGTGAGCAGGATATCTAGCCAAAATTCACTAAGTTTAAGGTTTTATTTGAAAAGCAAAGTGTATATTCCATCATAATGTTTAAGGTTAGATGGAGGTTGCGCCCTAAGGGGCTTGGCAAATGGTTTGGTGCTTTAACGATCAAAAAATCTGAAGGCTGAAGGAGCATGGAAGGCTGGAGGCTGAAGGAGCGTGGAAGGTTGAATGATGAGTTGATCTTTGGAGTGTCAAGGCTAAAGGAGTGTGGAAGGCTGGATTGGCTGAAGGAGCATGGAAGGCTGGGCTGGCGGAAGGAGCTACAGTGAAAGGTTGGGATGGTTAAAGGAACATGGAAGGCTAATAAGGTTGAAGGAGCGTGGAAGGCTAGGTCGACTGAAGGAGCTACAACGAAAGGCTGGAATGCTGAGTGGAAGGTTGGGAAGGCTGAAGGAGTGTGGAAGGCTGGGAAGGTTGAAGGAGCATGGAAGGTTGCTTACAATGAGAAAAACGAAATTGCAAAGTGCGAAGGATCAGGGTTTTTTCAGGAAGGAGCATGGAAGGTTGCTTACAATGAGAAAAACGAAATTGCAAAGTGCGAAGGATCAGGGTTTTTTCCTGAAAACGTCTCATATTTTAGGAGCCATATCTTCGCGAAGAGTTATCCGATTCGATTGATTCTTGGACCAACTTGTGCAGAATTTGAATAGATTTAAAATGAGTGGTCATATGCAAAAATCTAAGCAATATTGAGGGAGATACGACCCTGTGAAGTCAACCATTCGGAACAAGGGCAATGACGATTTTTCAAGTCGCAAAAAATGAAATTGCAAAGTGCGAAGGATTAGGGTTTTTTCTTGAAAAATGTCTCATCTTTTAGGAGCCATATCTTCGCGAAGAGTTATCCGATTCAGTTGATTCTTGGACCAACTTGTGCAAAATTTGAATAGCTTTAAAATGAGTGGTCATATGCAAAAATCTAAGCAATATTGAGGGAGATACGACCCTGTGAAGTCAACCATTCAAAACAAGGGTAGTGACGATTTTTCAAGTCGCGAAAAACAAAATTGCAAATATTTGCCAACTAGGGTTCGAATGATGGGAAGAGCAATGAAGGGCTATGACTTCAACGAGGAAGGAAACTAGCAATTCAGATTTGGTAAAGCGGACTATGATAGTGTGATGTTTTGGAAATATTACTCTACTAAGATGCAAGGCATAGATAGTAGAGGTGAAGTTTTGGCATTGTGAAGGCTGCTATAGGAAAATGTCAAGAAAAATGCTAAATTTTGGAGTAATTGTATTCATACAAAAATTTGAAAAGATCCAAAAAATGAAAATCAAGAATTCAGACATTTTATGTAAAATGATGTAGGTTTCTAGCTATAGCATCTCAATTGAGATGAGAAGTGTATCTATTTGTAAACTCTCAAGCTCTAAAGAAGAGAGATGTAATTTGTCAAGGGTGGGGGACACAAGTACAACCCCTTATTATCCAGCAAAAAAAAAATGTTTAAGGTTAGATGGGAGACAAATATATGAACGATGGAAATAAAGTTTTTTTTAATTAAATGGTATTGTATGGTACTAGAAAACTCCCCTTAGACCCCTTAATAGAATGGAGTTGTTGAAAAAAAAATAGAAATTGTGAGAATGGCGAGATGCATATATGGATGACAATTTCTGGGGAGAAATTTTGGATAGAGTCCCAACACAAGCCATTTGGAGAAAGGCCTTGGAAGTAAAATAGTGGTTAAAAACCAAGTATTCAACAATTAAGGATATTTGAAGTGTTGTTTGGGAACGCATTCTTGATGTAAAAAAAAATAAATGGGACCTCAAAAGTCATGCATGCATCATGGTGTTTGGACTTGTGTTGAATATTTTCCATGTTATTCAGGTGGGGCTAACTCTAAAAGGACTTTACACTCATGTTTCTTTTTTCATTAATAACTGTGTTTGGGGTTTAAGCCACTTTTAGACCCATATGGGCGTTTTTGGGTTAATGTAAATGTCAGCCCATGGTTTTGTGCCCATGTTATTTTAAAACCCCTTCTTGTGTTGGTATATAAAACAACACTTGCATGAGGGTTTGGTAATGAATTTGCAAGAACTGTAATCGCAAGCGAAAGGATATTATTGTATTGGAGACGGTCAAGTTTATACAATAAGGAGATATTCTTGCTGAGTTTTTCCTCGAAAGGGTTTCCCGGGATAAATTCTTGTGTAATGTGTTCTTCTCTGTTTTTGCTTTTGATTCTACACTTACTACATTTCTATATTTTGTTTATTGGGGTATGATTTCTCTTCAATGGTGGGATACATAAATGTTAAAAGTGTCCAAGGCTTATGGACTCTATGAACCCATCTCCAAAAATATAATCATTAATGGAGATGTCATTTTTGGAGATGGGTTCATAGAGTCCATAAGCCTTGGAGCCAGAGAGTTCTCGTATTCAATCTTTTGAGTCCAAGTTCCCACCTTGGATTTTTAATAGGATAGATGAAGGAAGAGGCTTCTCCAAATTCGCATTAACACAAAATCTTGCATAGATCATTCTGTTACGAGCTTTTGTAGCAGAGACCCCATTAACGCTTCTTCCCAAAAAACCATGGACCTTTCAACAGCTCTTTGGACCTTTTGTCACGACCCTCCCTAGCAGGCCTTATGGCATGGAAAACTAGGTGTTGTTGAATGATAATTTATACCTAGTTTTGTTATAATTAAATAAGTATTATATTCTTAAAGAAACATTTATAATAAAGGATTATTATAAATGGGAGAATATTAGAGTTATAATAAAAGAATATAATAAATTATAATAAAATATTATTATAAATAAAAAGGATTATTTATAATAAGAGGCTATTATAAATAGGGGAATATTTATAATAGGGACTATTATAATAAAAAGGATATTTGTAATAGGGTATATTATAAATATAATATAATATTATATGGATATTATTATAATAAAAATATTATATGTAACAACCCAAAACCTAACTAGTTTGAGGGGTTGCACTATTATTACTATATATATATATATATATTAAAATTAATTAACAATTATTTATAATATTATATGGATATTATTATAATAAAAGAATATAATTTATAATAAAAATATTATATGTAACAGCCCAAAACCTAACTAGTTTGAGGGGTTGCACTATATTACTGTGTATATATATATATATATATATTTTAAAAAATTAATTAACAACATCAAACACCATCACATACTACAAAGTTTATCTAATTAGATCAAACAAAGAACAATATCTACTAAACATCTATTCAAATCAAACATAAGAATCAACTAGCAAGAGATACATTAAAAGTAATATAAAATAGAGAATCAATACCCATAACACATTATATATCAACTGTTTCCTTTATTGCATAAGTTTGGTCTTTACAAATACAAGTATCCCATAATCCTTTTTTCCCAAACATATGCCAATACTAGTCTGATAATTGGATTAACTAAAGGTATGGGACTTTAGTTTGTCTGATAAATGAAATTGGATTATTGGATTAACTAAATGTATGGGACTTTAGTTTGTCTGATAAATGGGACTTTAGCTAATTTGATAGATGGAAATGGAAAGATTCTCATGTATAAGCAGGTACCGATGTTATGAATACATTAGGCCCTTAGGGATGTACTACTCCTCTAATAGACTAGGAGGAAGGAGCTACTCCTAGAGAAGCAATTGTAGAATCTGTTATGTGGATTAAAAGAGCAATTCACGGTAAAGTCATGGGAACTGTGAGTTCCTACGCATTGTATTGACATATGTTTGGGAGAAAGGGATTATGAGATCCTTGTATTTGTAAAGACCAAACTTATGCAATAAAGGAAATATTTGAGGTTGGGTTTTCCCTAGGATATATAATGTGATAGATATATAATGTGTTATGGGTATTGATTCTCTCTTTTATATTACTTTTAATGTATCTCTTGCTAGTTGATTCTTATGTTTGATTTGAATAGATGTTTAGTAGATATTGTTCTTTGTTTGATCTAATTAGATAAACTTTGTGGTTGTTAGTATGTGATGGTGTTTGATGTTATTAATTAATATATATATATATATATATATATATATATATATATATATATAATGTAATAATAGTGCAACCCCTCAAACTAGTTAGGTTTTGGGTTATATATGGTATCAGAGCAAATAGGATTTTGCTATCTTTCTATGATAAATTAAATATCAAAGCTCTGATGATAGAATACCTTATCATGTAGAGTTTAAGGAAGAACCGACTCGGTGATCCTCTTGTGGGAACCTCCAAATGGTCTCCGAGATTGCCTAGCAAGAATGCCCTCCAAACTGACCTTCGGGTTCCTCCTCTGGTAAACCCCAAAACCGCCCATATTATTTTATCGCCCGGTCCTCTTCTTCCCTCTTTTTTGTTGAGCCAACCAGTTTTATCTATATGGTGGCCCATCCTCCCCTGCTAGAAGGTCTTCCTTTTCATAAATGTTTACCTACCTCCATTGAAAACTTCCCTCCTCCCAAGGTAGCCAACCATTCGCAGTAAAGGCCCCCCATCCCTCCATGTTAGAAGGTCCTCACTTCATGAATGCAAATCCGTTCATCCTTATCTGAGGGAGAGATTTTAAAATATCTGAATTATTATTTTTTTAAGTTTCAAACTTCGAAATAATACCCTGCCCATTGAATGAGCACAATAAAGAATATCCTTTTATCTACACACCTTTATTTAATGCACGACCGACACATCTATACACATTCAATACATGACACATTGAATAGCCACACCTGTTTAATACATGATTATCTTGTGATGCATGATTATCTTGTGATGCTTTTGCATCATGCAGGTTGTCCATGAGAGACTAAGTTGTTTGGCAGAGTGCAATGTTCATACTTCTCTTTTGAGACTTTAAGCTTGAGTTGTCATCCATATCTTTTTAGGAAGTATATTTACTTCTTTTTTTAAATACAATAATGTTATATTTGGTTTAAGATGTTAGATTTCAGTTCAGATATCAAATTAAGTTCTGATCTTGGTATGTTTGCTTTGCTGTCCAAATATTATAATTGTTTTCAAAATATTTTAGATCTTTAGAGTCAGATTTTAGATAAAATATCAATTTGGTTTCTGATTCAGATCTCCTTAACATTTTGCAGCAATTATGGCAATGCAATTTCAGATTTTCAAGAAGTCCAAATATCAGATTTGTTTCAGATCAATATTACAACAGCTCCGATTAGGTTAAAATATAACTCCATACACACTAGCCCTCATAGAAGCCTGTATGAAGAGAGTTACCATAGCACTATGAAAGGAGGAGCCAAAGTCCAACTTATATGAAAGGAGGAGCCAAAGTCCAACTTATCTACAATATTGAGGCTGAATCCATCCAATCCTAGTACGAGTCTTATCGAAGTCTATTTCATAAAGAGAGAATTTTGGTTAGATTCATAAGCCCATTCGAAGCCATATTGGATGGTGATAAAATTGTCAAGATTAGTTCTGCATTTTATAAACCTTGATTGCACTCTTATGACTATCTTGAAAACAATCAGTTTAGTCCTCTAAGCTTAGAAGGAACTCTCACTAAAATTTTGTAACTACGTTAAGGAGTGTCATAGGTTGGCATTTTCCAACCATTTTCTTTTGGAGCCTTTAGGAGTGGGTTTAATGAGGCCCACTTTAATGGACTTTGCCATTTCACTTTTGATAGGTTCTTGGTGCATTTTCAAATAAGCTGGTCCAATCACATGCAACAACTCAAGAAATGTATCCAAATACCATCCATTATTGGAAAATTTTTAATGGCTCCATAGCTGTTTATAGTTGTCTTATCTCATCACACTCTAATTTGTTATGAGGGTTAGCTAGTGGTGACAATTGAAATGAGTTTTGTTGTGTGTATAATATCTTATCTAATCTAATTGTCTCTATCCTTTATTACCATTGTGATAAAGTCAGTACATATATATAGCACTAGCATTGAATTGATAAATTCCAATGTTACAGAAGTATTGGGGACGGGGGGACCGGGGGACGGTGAAACGGGCTTCAGGGACGACAGGGGATGACAAGCCGATTTTGGGAAACGACTGGGGGACTTCTAGAGATTTTCATGCAGTAGTGTGCCTTTTGCTGGGCTATCAGTATATGTATCTGATGAGTTGCCCTCATCATCCAAGTGAAGAGCCTCCAATGCAACCCCAATCAACCCCTCCTGATCCTCATCCTCATCAATCTGTCTCGCATCCTTTGGATCAACATCCCATCGTGTAGCTGAAGATTGCTTGTACTTTGGCTTAAGTCTCTCATGAAGGTGAAGAGAGCTATGCACTGCAACTAGCTTCTTCGCTCTACGAGAGGTAAGCCTATTCCTCCTCACATTGTGGGTAAAGCTGTATGTGGACCAATTCCTCTTAGCAAGAGAAGAACTAGCAACCTGGGAAAGAAGCTTAATTGCAAAATGTCGCAAGTTAAGTGTATCATCCCCAATTAGCTGCCACCATCCAATGGGATGTGATTGAGCAATGGTAGACCTATCCTCTCTACACTTTGGTTGGCTGAAGCAAGAAACCCTAAGATTCACGAATTTGAGCCACTCATCTCTATGTTTTCAGCCCTCCTCCTTCACATACATCTTTTTAAGGGTATTCAAAAACCCTTGTCTCACCTTTGTATCATCTTTTTAATTATATGTATTTATTTATAATTTTTTTTTGTATTTAATATAAATAATTTTTTATTGTAAGATCTATGGAGGAGGTGGAGTGATATATGGAGATGCCAGAGAATAAAAACAAAAAAACAAAAAAAATACATAATCAAAGCAAGCAAAGGACCCTAATAAAGGGTAGATAGGTATTTACCTCCTAAAATAGTATTTTTTATACTTAATTATAGTAAAACAAGTTTGGTTACTCTTGCTGTAGCGAGGAATAAGGAAACATGTATGTGGTTAAGAAGAAATAACAAAATGAAAAATAGAATAATCATGATCTTACTAACTAAATTAATAATTATTAATTAAAACATTTAGTAACAATCAATTATATATAATAAAATATTACAACGATAAATATATATATTTAATATTTTTTAATTAATTAAACTTCCAATAAAAGATCCAATTTATACATGAAGCCCTTTTCGTGCATTTTAGTTTTTTCAAATCGAACATGTTATTTCGTCATTGTAGCATTAAGGTTTTATTTATACTCTTTTGTTAGGTAATACTTTGTTGACTCCAAGTCAACTAAATGCTATGCCATTACAATTTATTCATGCTACACCAACATTAAATTTAGGTACACGTTGAAAAAAAAGTCATAATAACACTGTTATAATACTAAAAAATTAGAAGGAAGTAAAATCATAATTTTTAGTATTATAATTACGATAACTACAAAATATAATAATAATCCCTTATTAGCTTCTCAAGCTTCTCCCAAATTTGAAAAGGAGTGTCACAATAATTAAGATGAAACAACAGATTGTCACTCACATGCATCCCCATTAATACTTTACATTCATCCATTTTGCAATCACGAACAAACTTATGATACTCTTTTGTAACTTCAGGTAGCTCTTCTTGCATTAATCTTGATAACTCTTTATATTGAATAAGTATCATCATGCGTGGCTTCCATATGCGTGGCTTCCATATGTGATAATTATGTGAGTTAAGTGGCTCAAAATCCTCACAAAAAATAAAATGTAAGATCCACAAAGATGGTGTTCAAATCAACACCAAGACACCCCACCCAAAAGAGTTTTAGTCAATGCTTCCAGAAATAAGAGCCCCCCCAAAATCAAATGCCTTTATAATTCAAGCGTTACAAAGAGTATATGATCAGATCTGATTTGTCAATGCTTCCAGAAATAAGAGCCCCCCCCCAAAAATCAAATGCCTTTATAATTTAGGCGTTACAAAGAGTATATGTTCAGATCTGATTTTTACAATCACTGAAATTTTGCAGATCTGAAAAGAAAAAAAATTGACTAACAACTTGTCACAACCCAAAAATTCACACTTAAAAATTTTAGTTTGGTTTCGCTACTTTGCTTTTAAAACCCAGCTTGATGTTAGTTCGGCATACAAAATACACACTTCAAGAATGGTCACCATTGCAACTGGTGTCTTAAGTGCTCGGGATCGGCCACATCCCGCGAGTCGCCATGTAGGAATTTGACCCTTCAGATGAGTCTATCTAGATTCCGGCGAAGGGTTTTCCGTTCAGGGCCCATATCACCTGAACGGGGTACGTTATCTCCCTTGTCCAAAGTTGGAGGAACTCGCAGTTCTTTGAGTACTCGACTCAATTTTTTGGAACCAGCGTCTGTATGTCGGTGCTAGCCATTGACCCTCTGCTAAGGTTTGGCTAGAGTCCACCTTCTCAAGGCTTAAGGACTAGATATTCATGACCTTCCTCGGGTTGACGGCAATGTTGGCACCTCCCCAGCTCTCTAGTCATGCAACATGTTGGCACCTCCCCAGCCCGAGTGGAATGATGAATACCACCACACTAACTGACTGACCACCTAAAGTGACGTCCCATACCGCCACTCGTTACACTCGACAACTCGAACCCTTCTGTCCTAAAGAGCTGGAGTACAGTGGTGCAATCTCAACTAAGTCACCGCGTGACCTAGTGTAGTAAGTCCTTGCTCGACTTACTCTTTTCAAGAGCAAAGTGTTAAAATTATCTCCACTGAATAGTACAAGTTTAAGTTTAGGATAATAACTCTGTTGATTAGCAGATGTAACAATTTGCTTTTAAGAAGTATTTCTCCTTTCTATTAAATGGAAGGATTACCTAACTCTAAAATTACTTCCTTGAAAGTATATCTTATTTTATAGTATGTAACAATTTATAATACCCTTTCTCAGCATTTTGACTCGAAGGTCTTCGCTTTTCCACTAGGATAGACATTTTCAAGGGTAAGGACGTGTGGTATGGTGGAACCTTTTCTTATTTTATAGAAGGTTCATAGTGTATAGTGTATATCGCCTTTATAGCGAGGAATACTTGAAATCTAAAAAGATATATTTATACACAAATACTATTTTTGAAAATTTAAAGAATTCTAACAAATAATGTTATGAGCTTATAAACCCAAATATTAAGATCTAAAAATGCAGCAAAATATGCTATTCAATCCAACCATACTATGTAGTATTAGTATTTAAACTAAAATATTTGAACTACTCTTAATCCAAAAAGAGAAGATGTACTAAATAAAAACTCTTTAGTATAAAAGAATGTTTTAATTTTGACTTCAAGAAGTTAAAATCATTATTTAATAATTTAAATATAATAAAATATTACTAGCACGAGCTGCCCCTTTTTTTAATGCTTATAAAAATACCAAAGTTTCCCTTTGGAATAGTACATCTATAAAAGCTCCACACTAAAACAATATAATTATTTTAAAATTAAATAAGTACTATATCTAGCCAACTAAAAGATTTTTATATTATAATATTATTATTAACTAGCCTTAGCTTAACGAGTGTTTTTAATAAGTAATTCATTTTAATAAAATCCAATATTTTATGTTATAGAGGTCATCTTATTATTTTAATCCTCAGTAAAACTAGCTTTTATGTAACAACTTAATCTATGACACTATTATAACAATACGTCCTAAAAGAACACGTACCCAAGAATTTCTCTATGATAGAGGAAACAGTCCAACACGCAAACCAAGGTATTATTACTCTTTCCTAGATTTTATTTGAAATAATGATAATTGACAAACTCCTGGCTTTGCATACAAAATCCAAAGCAAATCAAGCTTTAATGATAAAAACAAGATCCCAAGTCCAATTTTCTAACATTTTCATTAAACGAAAGTTGCTTCTTCCTAAAAGTATTATTTTCGTATTACAACAATGATGGTTATAAATAGCTACACATCTCTCACTGTTTGAAACTTTACTAGCCCGGTCTACTAAATATCATTATTATCTCAAAATTCACAGTATTTTAATTGCCTTTAAACATTGTCTACAAAGGGCTCGAGAATAAATTTTTTAATAATATTTAATCTTTAAATATTAGTTTTGGGTTACACTTAAGTATAATCATCCTGCTAGGAATAATATACTTACAATTCTTTTAAGACCACCTTGAATTCCACAATTTCCGATTTCCAATATTAAAGATTTACAATCTCAAGCCTCCAACTTTTTAAAAAAGAAAACCTTTCCCAAGCTTATTTACCCAGATTTTCTCCAAATAGCCTAAGGTGAAGGCATATTCTTATTATTCATAAAGTAAACAGATCCTAAGTTCAATCACCTCAATATTTATTATAATATAAACTTTCGCAATGATACTGTTGGAATAGTGTAAATTTAAACGTTCGAGAACTTAAAAATAAGACAATGGAAAAGCAATTACCATCTTAGCCGGAATTTTTCTCCTTGCTATGCTTCCAACACGTTTTCCCAATCAGGTTTTCTATGTGGTAACATTTGTTCCTTAACTAAAAGTTGTCACATTGAAAATTCATTTCATGTGCTTGTTCCAACCCACATAACCCAAGAATTTCATACCCACAGTTTGAGACTCTACTTTTATAACTAAGCTTGAGTTATTTACTTATTTCTTTATTGTCTAACATATGTTCTTGCCTGTAACTCAATATTTTTCTTTTATAATAAATCACAACTTCAAATTAAGAACCAGTAAAATCAACACACCACACACAATAATAACCTTATATTTCCATAGTCTTTAATTCCTATGAGTCATTTGATAATAGCAAGCACAAATCCAAATCTTCCACACTCCATTATTTTTATTATTATTATTTTTAATGTGAATACCATTTTAAACAGTAAACTCTATGGTGGTTATTTGGTTCACTTCAGCTCATACGCAGGTTTTGAAACCCTTCCTGGTTTTATGGGTATGCGGCTAACTATTTCGTATCCTTGAAACCAAGTATGTGGTGGCTATATTTTATAAGAGCATCCATTTCTGCAGTTTAAAAGCATCATTCCAGCTATAAAGGTAACAGCCTACAAATATATATAAAAATAAGTTACACAATACTTTAATCACAATATCAATGTCATTTATACTCACGCGTAGCTCGTATCCGGCGACCAGCTGTGGTATAAAAATTAGAGCAGCGAGAGAAAAATCATTACCATTTGTTTAAAATAACAAATATAAACATTAAATAATTTATTCAATAATTTTACAATAGTTCCTAAATATTGAGGATTGTACTTTGATGGTCAAACTGAGGTGTATCGGCCGGATACAAGTAACCAGACTCATTGAAGATAACAACAAATTCCAAGTAAAATAAACTTCGTGAGCCAAGCTATCCCGGCAATATTCGTGCGTTGTTCCTTCTTTAATAGCTCTCAGATCTGAACCCCTCTCAATATCAGGCAAAAAGATTAGGAGGATGTGCACATAGGGTCAGACGTGGCCTCAGTGAATGCAATATGCAGCTACCTACATGCTCATCCAAAATCCTCAACCAAAGCCATTCATACACAGACTTTCCAAGGAGCACTCAATTCACACAATCAAGCAACCGATGTAGTTTTTTTTTTCATGCAGACATTGTTTCCTATGTTTACGTTTCCATTATATCTTTTAATTTATTAAGCATCCTCAGACCGCAAAAGACTAATTTAACAGAGACACAATTGGAACCATAGTCACAATCTGTCTTGGCCAAATTGTTTGACATATAACAGTTAAATTATTTAGGTTTAAGAATTTTACAGCCATTCACACTCGGAAATTTACTATCTCATGATAATTTCATAGAGATCAGCAACATATAATTCAATCAATACTTTAATTAAAAGTAAAACAATACTTTTATCAAAATTAGAAAAAAAAAACATCCTTCCATATTAAATGGAGAAAAGGCAGTCCATCACTGTATGAGTTAAAGTGTAACCAAACCTGTTACACAGAGCTTCTCAAACTTGACTCTCTTTCCTGCTACAATCATCAGGATATGCACGCTCAGAGATGTTTTTCTTTTTTCTTAAAAACTCTCCGAATGCCCCACACCTTCTATGTTCTTATTAAATAGAAGTTTAAATCAATCCACTTTTTAACATGTGGACATTCACATGCAAGGTTTAAGTTTAAGCGAATGCCAGATGGTGGCATCATAATATTTTAAAATTTACTTTATATCAAGTAAATGCTATATATAAATATATATTTATTATTATTATTTTTAAAACTTTTATATATATTTTATATTTTTATATTATTATTATATAAATATTCATATATATTTATAATTCTTGTATATATATTAACTATTTAACCTTAAGTTTTTTTTTTTACACTTAATATATATATATAACCAAGCATTCGATTATTGTTTAAAATATAACTATTTTAAATACAACCGAGTATTTTGCAAATTTTTAAGGCAAAGGAATCACAAACATCGAATGCATGGAATGGATGCATCTACATGAAGGTTTTTAACTTGTGAGTTTCCATGTACTCACGAGGCCATGGTTATCCATCATTTCCCTTCTTACCTGGTGCAGACAATCTCCATATTTTTGCCTGAAGGAGAGTTCCAGGGGGTTACCGATCTGCTGTTTCCGTAGATAGGAACTTGCTCTTGCAACTGTTTTTGCATCCATAAAAATTACACAACAGTATCTTTTCCAAAAGTAAATAAAAATTACAGAAGAGTATCTTTTTCAAAAGTAAATAGCAAGTAGTTAGATAGCTAAATGTAGCAAGCAACCAAATAGCTAAATGAAGGGGATGTTACACAACTTCACAAAACAATTTTTTTACAAAGTTGTTTTTAAATACATTGAACTGCCAACAAAATAAAAACCGTATTTTTAGCAAACCTTGTTAGTAACTTAAATGCAGATCTGAGTTTGAAATTTGGAAAGAACTCAGGAGTGAAGAAGACAGGTTGCAGATCTCAGAAAACCAGATCTGTAACAAGAAGCTTCAGATATTGCAGAAAACCAGATATTTCGTGAACTGTGTGCAAGAAAAAACCCGTATACAAAAAAAAATCTGTATACGACAGTGGCCGTTGGCGGTCGGTTCTGGATTGACGATGGTCAGGTGAACAGGGTTGCAGACGGTTTTGCAACTATTAAAACAACCCACAAAAAAACTCTAATTTTTTTTTTTCCAAAAAACAGAACCTTTCTGTTCAATCCCCGTGGTCAGAGGGGTCAACCAAGATGCAATGAAGGGCTAAAAAAGATATAGAAGCCCTTTGCAAAACAATATAAGAAAAAAAATCAATATTCACCTTCTAGGGCTTAGAAACCTCCAATCTCCAACTGCAAAACCTTCAACATGATCTGGTTGCACGAACCTCAACAATGGATGTTTCCAACAGTCCTCAAAGCTCTGATACCATGAAAGGAACGATGGAAAAATGCAAAACACCGAACCAAGCCACAAAGATCAAGGGGTTGAAACAACACCACATTAAACAAAACAGAGAGACTGAAAAAACAGAAACAAGATAATAGAAGCTAACACAAAAACTGCAATATCATATCATATATCAGAATTAATTATGAGTACAATGGAGAAGCCTTGCTTAAATAGGCAAGGAAGATCCACCATAGCTGTAGGATCAACAAAGAGATAAGGATCAATGTCCACCGTACAAACAAGGAGGTGCGATATGATCCGTGGAGAAAAGATCTCAACCCTCAAAATGTAATCAATGAGTGTAACTCCCTAGGAATGCCAAATATCCCCATAATATCTAAATAAGATAAAAACAAATATCCACACATAAAGTGGATGGGGAAAAAATAAACTAAACTATTATAAAAATAAAATACGTAGGTGAGCATGATCTAGAGTCTAAACACCTACTCTAATAAGGGGAAGGGATTGGTCATAATGACTTTCAAGTGTAATACTATAAAAACTTAGGAAACAATACATTTCAATGAAGCTGTTGTGCAAAGTGAGTATTTGTATTGGAATCTTTAAATATGTCATTCACTTGCAACTTGCTGAACTAGATCTTTTTTGGCACCGGAGATGTGGTATAAGCAAAAGACCAATGAAACGATGCCTTTTACAGTCTCTTCTATTGTATGCAAGTACTCATAAAGTCAAGATGTATTTGATTGACCTGTGCAGGCATTTGTGGGTATCGCAGAAGATATTGGAGCTACTGTTATTGCATTTAGAGGTACCCAGGAAAACAGGTAACACAGGGCAGTTTATGATGAATGCTAATTGGCTATTTCTATTTGCTTCAGTATTAATTTGCTTAAGTTCCCAAAATACAGTGAGAAGGTATCCTCTAGAGTAAATCAGTTATTGTGTTTTAAGGATCTACAGTTGTTTGAAATATCTTTTCATATTGGATCACATGAATTATAGACTTTACTTTTCATCTAAATATAGGCTTGGTACTTGTCTTGGAGTAGCTCACTAAGTAGTGTTTGTCCACTTGTATCTGCTGTATTATTCTTTATATCTTGCTAAACATCGAATCCAAAATTGAGGTTTCTTTCTTGTTTCTCCAATGAAGGGTTTGACATTTATGTCTTGACTAGAAACGTAGTGATTTTTTGTGTATGGATTAATTTTTGGCTTGCATGGATGTCTGTGGATTGGTGAATTGCTACTTGATATGAGATTGAGGCCTATGCAAGTTTAAGTTAAACAAAGGATTTGGGGTCCTATCAGTATACATAATTGAGTCAAAATATTACCATCTAGGAAAGCATGTCCCAAATATTTTCTCATCTTTGAATGTTCTTATATCATGTCAACAAGACTTCTCATTATTACGGATAAAATGTGTCCAAATTAACAATTAGATATTACCACTGCAAAAAAGTAATTGATAGGACACATCTTCCATTTGGTGTGAGTTCAAAAACATGGCAAAGATCAAGACCTCACTATTAAACAAGACACCTAGATGGGACCCATATATAATGCTCACCTCAATTAGAAACATGATGCTCACATGTGAGAAAAACATGATCATATAGTCAATAACACATGAATAGGTGCAAGCACTACGAGTGAGACCCCTATATAATGCTCATTTTAATTAGAAACATAGTTGTTCACTGTTTATCATTTAACAAGTGAGAAAAACATGATTATATAGTCAGATAAAGAAACCAAAGATATGTTTGCTTTTTCGCCTTAATGTGGTAAAAGATCAAGTACTCTAAGTGAGGCCACCACCTACAAGGAGTAGTATACCACCTTAATCATCTGTCAAAATGTTAGAACGCCCATGGAAAGATCATCATCTAGGAAAATGTCTGTCCAAACAATTAAAATTACAGTAAGCTAAGGACACACTGATAAACCTAGAATTTTGTGTAGACTCCCAATTTTGGCGCACTCAAAGTCCTTAATCCTTATCCATCAATCTTCCAAGTCTGTCCAAATTTGGAGTGTCATCTCTGGGGCATTAATATCTGCAATTAAACACCTCTGTTGTATTGGGCTCGAAAAGAGCTTTTCAACGGATATAAGCATGCCTATACTTCCGACACCCTTGCAAGCTCCATCTGCAATGTAGCAATGCGTACCCCACGTCCTTGCATCTTCAGCTGGTCAATTGAACATTGACCTACGACAGACCGTCGTATAATCATCAGCCGACACATGTAACTCCTCTTTTCCTTTAGCCCCGCTTATAATAAAATAAAATAAATTAAATCAAAATTACAAAATTTAGAATAACATAAAAAATCAAAATAATAAACGTTCTTAAGTAAATAAAAACCATTTTAAATTGAATTAAAATTAAAAAGCCAAAGGGGGTGTCCCCAAGATGACATCTCTTGGGTTCCTAGGTGTCCTTGGGATGCATGGATGTGCTTGGAAGGTCCCCAGCCATCCCTGGCATCCCTGATTGCGTCCATCCCCTTGATGCACAAAAATAAACATAAAAATGTGAATGGGTGTACAGGCCTGCAGTATCATAGAACATGTCTGAAATGTCCATACTAGGATTATCAAGGTTGTAATCTGTTAGGACCTCAAGTCTTAACACTTATTATTTTATTGTAATAGTTTAGTTAGTAATGAGTGGGCACCTCCTTTTGAATGTAAGGGTGACCTTCGATCATTAGGATTAGGGTTAGATAGCTCAAATAGCCATTTTGGGTTTAATTAATTTTTGCTTTGTAAGCTATTTTGGGCAGAGTTATCTTTATATATTGCATTGTAAGAAAGGTGAAGGCATCATGAAGAATTATATTGTATAGAGCATTGCTCATAAGGAAGGTTACCCCCTCGAAGCGACTTGCGATAAAGGAGCTTGCCCCCTAAAAGCGGCCTACGATATTCTATAATCTCGTAAGTGTGATTAATAATATAATTGTTGTTTGTGTTCAGTTAGGAAATTGTGTCTCTATACGAATTTATATTTGGTTCTAGTTAATTTATGCAAGCAGAATCCTTACATTTGGCATTTTAGCTTGATCTAGGGACGGTTCTATTGGTGCAATGAGACTTCTATTCGATTTTTTTCCACAGCCACAATACATTCATCTTGGTAATTTGTTCTTTTTCTGTAATTTTTCTTCAAATTGTAACCTTTTATTTTTGCAATTTGTTTTGCATCCATTTCAAGCACTCAATTTTTTTGATCCCCTCTAGATTCATTAGGTTAGAAACCTTCTGCCAAGGGTTTTAAAATATCATGGAGGAGCTATCGTTATTGGCTAAGCTAGACTGCCAATAAAGCATCTAGTGAAGTGAGGGGTGATCTGACTCCAATATCCAGGCCTTAGACAACACCTGTACATGACTGTGAGTTCCCACGTACCCTTGGGTATATAGAGAGACCCCCCTAGGAATAAAATATTCTTTCACCTATAGGAAGATATCGATCGTTTGAGTTTTGTGGTGCACTAGTAAGCGGTTAGCCTTGGGAAGGTACTTGCATTGTACCTTGGAGACCAGCAATGCAATTACGGGAATGGTGGAATCCTTTGTAGTTAGTGCCTTGAAATATTAGGTCGGACATTGTCTATGAACGAGATAAATATATCTGCAAGCCCACAAACCGGACAAACCCCATCCTAGCACACTCGGGAAAAAAAAAATCCCTCGAGGACTTTTGTGCATATTGAGAAAGCAATTTAAAAGACACTAGAATCCTAACCTAAGCAAAGTGTGTTTTCATGGAATATTCAACGGTTTGCAGAACTGCAAAAAAAAAACAAAAAAAAAACTGCAAGGACTTTTGGGCATATTGGGAGAGCTATTCAAACGATGGCAAAAGCTTGACCTAAGTAGAGTTTGCTTTTTAGAGAATATTCAAGAGTCTGCAAAAGTAAAATCTGTAAGTACTTTTGGCCATACCGAGAGTGTGTTTTTAGAGAATAGTTAGAAGTTTGTAGACCTAAGCAACAAAGGGATTATAGGCAACAAAGGGATTAGAAGTTTGTAGACCTAAGCAACAAAGGGATTATAGGCAAGGATTATAGGGGTTTTTATAGGCAAGGGTTTGTTGAATTGAGGAATTGTCCTTACTTCTAATTTAGTGTTTGCGCCCCAATTCTAGTTTTGACAATGGTGGAAGGGCGTGCCAATGGCTCCTCCCAACCTTTGGATTTAGGCTAACTCCCCACTGTCCTCGTGGAATACTCCTACGCTACCCTACACTAATTGCATGAAAAGTAAAATGTAGAAAATAAACATGCATGAAAGATGAAGGGTGCAAGTGATTCAAATAAAATACGGGTTTAAATCGTAGAGAGGAAAGTGTGTGATCAATCAACACATGAGAATTCGAATAACATCAATGTTCTCCCATTCATTAGATATGAAATTGATAAGCAAATGATAATATGGGCAAAAAGGGAATAAAAAGGGAATACTCCTACACTAACCTACACTAATTGCATGAAAAATAAAGTGTAGAGAATAAACATGCATGAAAGATTAAGGGTGCAAGTGATTCAAATAAAATACGGATTTAAATTGTAGCGAGGAAAGTGTGTAATCAAGAAACACACGAGAATTCGATTAACATCAATGTTCTCTTATTCATTAGATATGAAATTGATAAGCAAATGATAAGATGGGCAAAATGGCAATGTCTCAATCACCACACACTTAGCAAACCAGGAGGGTAGTGCCACTGATGGAATGCATAAGGACTTGCCAATTTCTTACAATCTCATGAGGTAAAAGCACAATGTGGGTTTCACAAAGTATAGCTCTTAATTCTTATGGCCAAAAGATGAATACAATAGAGCCATTGGCTCCAATTTATAGTTGGAGTATACCTTTGAGTTACCTAGGGTGAGAAACTATTACGTCTAGTAAAAGTAAAGATTTGGGGGTATCTTTAGTAAAAATGATGCATCGCCAAATGTTACATGCCTCTAATTATGCCTCTATTAGGCTTAGATGGCCTCTAAAATGACTTATGGTGCCACTACATGCCAAAACATTGCTTTCCAAAGGTTCTCCTTGGGACCCACACCTTTATTTTTACTCGTTTGTTGGTTCACGAGTGATTTGGTCTAGTAAGTGAGGGAATCGCTAGCTGACCCTGAGCGGTTCACTCCTTGGAGCCAATCATGCCACTTTGCAAGTGAATCACTCCTAAATTAATCGTGTCATGTTGCAAGTGAATCGCTTTGGAGCCAATCGGTCCATTTTGCAAGCGGATTGACACTCATGAGTAAAATGACCCACCTTGGAGACTCAGCCAAATTTTGTGAATATTGCAAACTATTTGCTGTTTTGCAATGCTGCTCCTAGGTTTGCAAAATCCATTTTTCTATGGCTAATTCCTTGGAATTAGAAGGTACTAGCCTAGCTACAACATTCATGGCGACTTCAGGGGCCGCCAATCTCACTTGGTTAGAGATCCCAGATCCTGCCTTTATCCAAGGGCATGGAATCTTCAAAATTGGGATTCTTGCTATAAAATTGCAAAATTGCGGGTCACCTTTGTTTAGATTTGAAGTAAACCTGCCAATTAGTGCACCATGGTCAATCTTGATCATCCTCATTTCAACATTCAACTTGTCATGTTGATCCTTCAGGAGGCTCTTCCCTTGATCCTCTTTAATCTTTGACTTTCCTAATCGACTTTCTAGTTCAATGATCTTCTTTGAAGCACCAAGCAACATTATCTATGGACACCTCGACTTTGGCTTTCTCTTCATCAATGGCATTGACATCTATAGAGTTATCCTTGACAGAAGAGCATAGTTCTTGCACATTGAGGGACTCATTTGTGATATAAAGCATGTGCCTTAACAATGTCATGAACTTGTTTTGATATTCCATGACCTACATAGTGCCTTGCTTGCACTGGTCATATTCTTGAAGCTTCTTCTCACATACGTTCATTAAGTATTTATCTTTGAAAAACTCTGTGAACTGATTATGGGTTTGCTCTTTTATGTTTGGCTTGGTAACAGTTTATGGTGCTCCCACTGCATCATTGCGTCTTTCTCAAGTAAAATATTCCAAATCAATCTTCATGTTTTTATCAAACTAATGGATGGAAATGCATTCCACCGCAAGGGGCCAAGCTTTCACACTCTCATTAGTTCCCCTTATGAGCTATAGGGACTGATACATATGAAGTGCAATGCCATGGTTGGCTCAGACGTGAAGTCGATGTGCTTTTTCTTCATTATTTCCCTTTGCTTGCCTTTGTTATTGTTTCTCTTGAGAGGATTCTTCTTGAGCTTGAAGGCAAATTTCTAGTTTAATTTGTTTCTGTTGCTCCTTCATTTGGTTCATAAGGAGTGCAATCGCCTCATCACCTGAAGGAGGAGATGTTGATATCTCATGGCTCGCTTCAGTTCTTGTTGTTTGGTGCTTTGGGCTTGGTGGGGGTCTGGCTGTTCTTGAGTGTCGAGTCTCAGAGCATACTGATCCAGCACCTTCACTATGCCTTTTTGCATGCCTGCTGGCTTCTTGATGCTTTTCTGTATTTCCCACACCCCCTTTTGTGCCCCTCTGCATTTCTGAGCCATTTCCTCTACCTTGGACTTGATTTCCACCATCGCCACTTCTGTGCCTTGTCATATGCTTGCCTGCATATGAGGGTCACCTTATTCAATTGCAATCTATTCACGATTGCATGCTTAGGGCTTTCCAACCTGACACTCTAATACCATATGTAACATCCAGTTCAAAGCATGCATGCTTCTACAATGCAAATGTGGATTTGAAAAAACTGGATTTATAACAGATCTCCCTTCATAGAGACAAGCATTATTATTTTTTTAACCTTCTAATTATAGTTAAGCCCTTCACAAACAAGCAAGAATTTTGTACAATGAAACTAGGGATCATATTTGGAGGTAAGGTATCATGCCATTATCATATATATTCATAACAGGTTCAACTCATGTAGTACATGTTTTGTACAACATTTCAAGTGTCTAGATTCATAACCAAGGCATTTCACAAGCAAATCTGAGTGTTATACTTTAGCCTAAGGAACCATACAAAGAGACTGGGCCCACACTTCTCATTTCCATTTAAACTTGCATGCTTTCAAAAATTCCAAATAGATTGATGCTATAGATGTTCCTTGCCAAAGGCGCTTAATGAAGTGTGAAGAGCCCTTATTGAAAAACCAGCTGTACTTTGGATCCTAATACCTTGAATGCTTAGATACCCTTCTTTGAATTCTTCCAATGTTTTTATTATGTTTTCATGGGCAATCCATGAGGGAGATTCTTTTTCAAACTGAAAGTCAAGCCTAAACCCACTGCCAACAATTCATCCATGCATCAATTGATCCCATAAAGAGCTGAAGAGAAGAGTGAGGGGGTCAAAATACCCCAAAGAAGGGAAAGCCTAAGATAATGGTGCCACCCTTCTAAAACTTCTTTGCCACCTTGTTAAAGCTAAAGTTCCTTTTTAAGGTTTAAATGTTGAAGAGGTTTTATTATTTTCTTTTACTTTATCTTTTTTCTTGTTTCAAAGGGAGGAGGGATCAAGTATGGTTTGGTGCCAGTTACCAGTGAAGGCTAACTTTTCTGCTATCCCCATCTTATCCATCAGAAGGTGAACTGTCAATATATTTGTTAATTGAAAAGAAATATAAATGAAACGAACAGTTATACCTCTTTCTGCCAATCATTGAATGTACTTGGCACCCATGAGCCCATGATCATTAGTTGATGTCGTCTCACAAGACAGCTAGGCATTAGTGCTTTCCAATTATAAGTAAAATTAATTTCAACTTTTTAGTAATGCAAGTGAAATGAAACATCAATAAGAATTTCTCATATTTATTTGCTCATCATTCGAAAGCATCTTATGAGACAAATGTCTGAGCTATTGAGTTGTAGTTATTGGCTTTCCCTATCGCCTACCCAAATATAGTCGTGTTTTCAACATCAGGATTTCCGTAAGGAAAGCCTCCCCTCTCCAATACCAGAACTTTATATTTGGTAGACATCGTTGCAGCGAGGGAACACTCGGCTGTACCTCCTCCCATTTTGGCATCCGTAGTCATAAAGGGGTATGGATACTATGAATCAACTTTTGCTCCCTCATGGAGCATGCATGTTGATGACTGCCCAACATTAGCAGCAATGGAATAACCAACAGTAGAAGCTCCATCCTCACAAATCTAACTCCTCCTTTGGGTTTTGAATTGAGCATAAATTGATGGAACACGTAAGAGCTTGAATTTTTCATCACAAAGCAGGGTTGGAGGATGTCCTCACCATCCCTGGAATAGATCATCTTGCTCTGCCATTACCATGTGCTTTGATACTAGATGTTGAAAATCAGAATGCTTCGATTAGTATTTTCATTGATATTCAAGCTATAAATACATTTGAGTTTGCCCAAAATAGGTTGTAACAAACTAACAACTTAACTTTCACTTCTAACAACTCACAACTCTCACAACTTTCTAACAACTCACAGAAGACGATTTACCTTATTTTGCTTTATCACATCATATGATGTAATAAATCCCGGCACTAATGAACACACGTCAACCAGTGCATATAACATTTTATCAGACAAATATGTTGCATGTCAACTCTTCAGTGCTTAGGTTTAATCTGATGGATTTTGCTATGATTGGTTAAATAACTAACATGTAAACTACATCGATATCATTGAAACAGCTTTCGGAATTGGCTGGAAAATTTGTTTTTCCAGCAGGTCGATCTCGATTACCCTGGCATGTCTGGTTCGATGGTATGTTTAAATTTTACGTGGGCATTTTATTGGTTTGCATGGATTTGTCATTGATTACAAATAGAGGAATACATTTGCAATGAAGTTTTTCTTTGCAGGTACACCATGGATTTTATTCTGCCTACCATAATACATCATTACGACCAGGAGTTGTAGAGGCAGTTAAAAGAATTCAGAAAAGGGATGTCCCTTTACCTATTATGGTAACTGGGCACTCAATGGGGGGTGCTATGGCATCATTTTGTGCGCTTGATCTTACGGTACTTTATGAAAAAGCTGCCCTTAGTGTATTCTAATTAGCTGATTTTGGCCTGATGTCTTCAAAAACATTATACTTGACATCTGTCATCTATGGTACCTAATCATTTAAAGTTCAAAGCTAAGCTCATGGGTAATGCTTTTTAATATCAAACATTTAATGTAGTTTTCTACTGCTACATGAACTTGGAAGCTAGAGGCTCCTGAAATTTTGCTGCTATGGAAACAAATTGATTTATAATTTATTTATGAAAGCAAGGATTTAATTGACTAATCCAGAGTCTGATTTATTCCAAACAGTTGAGGATTTTAAAAATCTTTCTTTGCCTTTGCCAGTAACTCAAGATAATGTGAGAAAAAATGATTAACACTAAGCTTCTTCGAGGTCAAGGAAATAATAACATTTTTTTTTCTTTTAATCTATGTCAGGCTTATTTTGTGGTCCCCTGGTATATTGCTTTTTACTCTTTTTCTGCAACCCTTATTATTAACTGATTGTCCTGGACATATATGTGGCAGGTAAACTATGGAGCAAAAGATGTTCAAGTTGTGACTTTTGGGCAACCTCGCATTGGAAATAAGTTTTTTGCTGATTACTACAACATGTTCGTGCCCAAAACAATAAGAGTTACTCACAATCATGATATTGTACCACATTTGCCTCCATATTACACCCATTTTCTTAAACGAACATACCACCATTTTCCTCAGGAGGTGAGCTTTTGTGCAGAGGACAATATCATGTTTTTCTTGTTTCCTAATTAACCAGCTATTCTGCTGTTTTGACACAAATTCAATTCGATGAAAAAGAGTAGAACACTGTATTTAGCATTTGGTTTTCTTTCAGATTGTTGCGCACAATGTTGATAGGCATGCTCTAAACTTCACAATGTACACAGACATGAGGAATCATGAACCCATGATTTTTGCTTCTTTTTTTTTGAATCTCTATGTACACAAGGATCATTCCACCACTAGAACTTGTATAGTATTCATAAAGTCCCAAACGATGGTTATAAGAACCAAGGATGGAAGATCATTTATTGTCTGTCTTGGTATGATCTATAGAGTCAAGGTAGTTTATTGATGACTGCCTCACTTCTTTCCAAGCTCATTAAAATTTAAATAGCATATCCAAATGTTTGGCATGCTCTTCCTCATTAGCATTTTCAAAATCTGGGCATGGGGTTATGTGAGAATAGGGTATGTGTGTTAATACATAAGTGTGTGTGAAGACATCCCAAACTAATTCAAAATCTGAAAGATATACTGTATACATGAACATAATTAATTAAAAATTATACTGTCTTATAAATGAAACATAAACCAATGTCAAATGCCAACAACAGAGTTAAACTTTCAAATTTTAATGTATTATGGGGTGGCTTTTTTGGATGCAAGAATTAAGAGAGAAGATTCAAGGATTGGGAAGGGCTTTGAGGGAAGAATCAAATATAAATATCAGTGGTTGAGAATAAATTACTATTGTCTAAGCTCATTTTTTTTAATTTTGGATTTTTACTGGTTTGATTGATTGTGTCTTATTTTAATAACCTAATAAAAATGTTTTGGTGGATTTTCCATAGCATGGTACATGTGTTTCTCTACAACATCGGATCATTTATACAGACATAACTGGAACTAGCAGCAGGCCAATACACTATAGAAGCTTCATTTATTCTTTAAAGTGAAAGAGTTAAGAGAGAAGACTCAAGGATTTGGAAGGGCTTAGAGGGAAGAGTAAAAAATAAATATCAAGGGTTGAGAATAAGTTACTATTATTTAAACAAATTTGTTTGGATTTTGGATTTTTACTGATTTGATTGATTCTGTCTTATTCTAATAACCTAATAAAGTGTTTTGGTGGATTTTCCTTATGCATGGTACATGTGTTTCTTTATGACATCAGATTATTTATACTGACATGACTGGAAGTAGCAGCAAGCCAATACACTATAAAAGTTTTTGTTGCAATATGACTAACCATGACAATTGAGATATACACTCATACATGATCTCAAGATATATAATTTGAATCTTGAGAAGATAAAATTTTCCATCCACCTACAAATGTGAAGACATTTATTTAATTTCTGTGATATTGGAAGAATTAATGCACATTAACGTTCTTGAATGCATTTTATTTTAATGAGAACTAAAATGGAAATGTTCCCTTTTTTTAAATATTACATTATATCATATCATCTTAATCTCCAAGGAAAAAGAGACCAACATGTCCTGTTTTTAACAGTCTGTATATTTCAATTGCAGGTTTGGATTCATAGTATTGGATTTGGCAGCTTAGTCTTCGATGTGGAAAGAATATGTGATGGCTCTGGAGAAGATCCATCATGCAGCAGGTAACACTTTTCCAAGGTCTAAATTTGATATATATAATCTCAGATTCCAAAATTACTTCCAAGAAGTTTGAAGCTAGACATTAATGTTCATATCAGCAGTAGTGCACCAGATCCCTTCAGAACTCTGCAGTTAGGTATCCTTGGGAAAAAATACTACTGGGATGAGTGACCTCCTAGAAGGTCCTGGTGTTGCACCTTTTTTTCTAAAGATTTGGACTCTACATCCTCCTAAAATTATCCAACCGAGCCCCCTTAGCCCTGGCTATTCTCCTGGGAGTATCATTATATCCAGTGTTGACACTTTTGGGATGGTTGGTGATTATGATGCAGTACTTTGATCCACTCGAGCTTTTCTCCTGTGGCTGTTGGTTCACTCGTTTCTTCCCCACTTTTAACATATTACTGCTTACCCATTTGTTAAACATGTTCCCCTTCATGAGGGATTGAGGTGGAGCAATGACTCTTGTGTCTCCTACCCTTGCTAAGAAATTGGGCCTGACTAATATTTAAGCCTTCAATGATGCTGTCAAATTGGTAAAATTTTGGCATTAGATTGCAGATGAACTCAGAGCTCAGTGGCTTATTTGTATGGATTTCACAATTATGGAGCCTAACTAATGCCAACTTAATGTCAAAGCTCTTCCTTTATTGCCTGAGAAGGATCTAGGGGACAAAAGGGAATTCAATAGGTGTCCATGTTATTGACACTAGCTCAGCCACTTGTAACATGTGCAAACTGCCAAAAGTTGGTCTATTTCTTTGTTTTGACTATTTGATTGCTTTTCACCAGAAATATTTGCCATTTAACCATAATCTCCTCTTGTTTGACCAAACCTTTTAGTACTAACTAGACTCCATTGCTTGACTTCTGACCTAATACGATTTGAGTTGTTTAATAGGTAAACAAGTAGTTTTGCTTTAGCATAGTTTACTCTAGTTTAGCTTATCTTGTTAGTACTTTCTTGGTTGTTACAGTGCATTTTAACAGTTTATTTCCGATGATTCTCATTAGTTTACTTTGGTCATCTGTGACCATTAAAGGAATTATCTTATATTATAGAGGAAGTCAGGTCTATTTAGAGATATGAGATCACCATAGAATATGTAGCACAAAAAAGGAAATGATTTTTACTAGATCTCTCCATCTAAGATTATTTGATTGGAGTTGCGGGTTGTGTGAATGTGATTTTATTAGTTGGTCAATGCAACTGGAACTCTTAGACCTGCATATATTTTTACATCTAGAAGTTTAGTCATGTGATTTTTGTCCAGAATCTGAATAACTGTTCTTTGAATTGTTCGTGTGCCATTCACTAAAATTTGCAAAACCTAATCTAGATTGTTGTTTTCTTAACTGGCTATTTGGGACTGAAATGAGCCCCATCCGTAGTACATCGTGACCATGTTAACGCAGTATTTTAAGAAACCAAATAGTGTAACAACAATCCGTACTGGTAATTATGCATATATTAACTGGCAGGATTTGAACCTGGGTCTCCACTTTGGGAGCCCATTGATCTCATGCAAGGGTTATTACATCATAGTTTTAGGATGGGGTCCTAACAACCCTCCATATACATTCCAGGAAGCTCCAAGGTTCATGCTGTCGACACCACTCTCAGCTAGCATGTTGTCATCCTTCGACAACTTAAGATGAATCTTGAATTGGCGTAGAAACATATGCATCAGCAAGCTGATCAACACTGTTCTGAGCGCAACTTTGAAGTGGGGGATATGTTTTTTATCCGTTTGCAACCCTACAAACAATCATCACTCTAGCTCTGTAGGTGCCAAAAACTAGCCGCCAAATACTATGGACCCTACTATGTATTGCAATGAATTGGTTCAACAGCCTACAAATTGGCCCTTTTGGCTACATCTAAGATCCATCTAGTCTTTCATGTCTCCTCTCAAGAAGGTTGTTGGCAACAAGGTATAGGTTCAATCCACTTTACCAAAGCTGGATGAAGAAGGTTCCATCATGCTCGAGCCTGAACAAATTTTGGACCGAAGATCGCACACCCTTTGCAACCATGTCATCATTGAGGTTCTTGTTCAATGGCAAGGACTACAACTAGAAGATGCCACATGGGAGTCTCTCCAGCAGCTACAATAACAGTTTCCTCATCTCTAGCTTTGAGGACAAAGCTTTTTGAAGGGGAAGGGCATGTTAGGACCCCATCCTAACATTATTATGTAATGACCTCTTTCCAATGTGGGGACCCCATTCTAATGATATTTTGTAATGGTATGTGGCACTTGAGATGCCTAGACAAGTGGGGCCATTTCATGTAACTGTTATAAAGAATGTAATTGTTTGTTGGTAGAAGATTCTAGCTTGGGTGGCACTTTGCATGTAAGCCAACCTTTGAGCGTTAGGTTAGGGTTACATGAAATGTATCTTTAAAAGACAAGGGGGCATAAACGAATATATCTTTTTTGCATATTGAATCAAAGTATTGAAGGAGGTTGCCCCCTTGAAGAGGTCAACAATTGTGTATTGTGGTTTTGTGAAATTAATAGAGATTTCTTCATTTCCATTTTGTATTGTAATATTTTGTTCTTCATGAATTACTGTTTTATTGCAATATTTATGTGGATGTGCTTATTTTAATTAAAAGGTTCTTAACATGGTTCACTTTAATGGATGAAAACAATGTTTTGGATAGAGTTGGTTGTCTATGCTTGAGGGGCTTGCAAGCTTTAGTAGAAATGGATCAAATCTAGTAAAATCAAGCCCATCTGTGGAACTTTGGCAGTATAATAATCAAAGGTTTCAGAAGAAAATTTGATATTGGACTAATGAACTTCCAATTTTAGATATTTTCCAAAGCTGTTGTTGCTATCCATGAGAACTACTATGTCCTTAATTGGTCTGTGGCTACAAGTTTGCAAAATATTTTGCACATTCTTCTGGCCTTGGAGGAGGTCATCTATGGTTTTTATAGGGTTACACATTTGAGAAACAATTGTGAATTGGTATCCTTAATATTCTGCACTGGGGTTGTTGATGCTTTTTGCAAATGGATAAATCATGCTATTGAAGTTAGTAAGGAAAATCTTGATTCAACCTCCACAATGTTCATAACCTGTCATTATTTTGACCCCAGGCAAGATCATGAGTATTCTTCTTCAATGTTCATAACCCCTCATTATTCTGACCCCAAACAAGAGAGCAAGCATCCTTCTTTAAACAAAGTATTTGGAAATCATGAGAATGTGTTAAGCCCCACCTTCAATAAGAGAGGTGTACTAATTTCAAATGGGGCTCTCCTTCATTATCTTTTATGGCAGTCATGAGTAGTTAAGAGAAGTGAGTCACCTCTTGTGGCAAACCCATGGTTCTCTTCATTTCAGCTTTATAGGGGACACACACACACACACACACACATATATATATAAAGCAAATTTATTATTGGAGACTGGCAATAATTTGAAGATAGATCATTCATTGGATAGAGACCGTGCATCCAAGCCAATCAAGCACCAATATTGGTATTGCTGAAAGCTTATTAAAATCTTCAATATCAGGCTTAAAATTTGGAATGTGGGTCACTCGGCAAATTTTCCCATTTGAATTGTAAATCTGTCAAAACCTTGCCATTCTCATCGCTATTGGATTGTTAGCATAGGGATTTCACACTGACTTACTGTTGTCATCAAATACACTGATTTAAAGTCTTGTCGAACTTTGAAATGCAGATCTACTGATAAGGTGACATTTTGGCACTGGAAGTTGAGAATTTGTACCTTTTGTTTGTTGTGGGACAACATGTTCTCTTGTAGTATAGGTTACTCCTGAGCAAACCAAAGATCAATCAAAGTGGCTGCATAAGTCATAGTGGCCACATCAGGTTGACTCTATTTCCTGGACAGTCAACACACATGTGGCACTTGGCAGAAGTTGCAAAGCCAACCATACAATAGGTGGCACTCTAAGGAGCAGTGTTGGACAGACATGGATAACCAACGGGAAATTATGTTTCCTCTGGTAGATCTGTTTGAAGTGGGTCAGGCATATAAAGAGAAGTATGATGATCAGTTGTGTTTCATAGGTGTTTTAATTTTAGCAACAACATGATTGACCACAAGATCCTGGATCCTTTTGGTTATCTCCATATATATATGGCTTCTATTGGGGACCATTTCCATAAAAACATTACATTTGCTACCATGCAAACTCCTAGTATATATATATATATATATATATATATATATATATATATGGCTTCTATTGGGGGCCATTTCCATCAAAACATTACATTTGCTACTATGCGAACTCCTAGGATGCCCTAGTTTCCTTGTTTCAGAAACTCTTGGATACTTATAATCTTCACTTGCCATGTTTCCTGACATTTCTAAGAGACGTTTTGAACATTTCCAAGGGTATCTCGAATATTTCTTGTTATTTTGAATCAAATTAGAAGTCCAAAATTGAGGGTTTTAGAGGTTTTATGGGTATTTCATAAGGCTCACATGTGACACACATGACCCACTTTAATATAAATCAAGTCACTATAGAAAAACTCTACTCTTTTCCATGACTATCCTGATCCTTGTAATAATTTCCCTCTATACTATTTTGGAGTACGTGAAGAGAATTCTCCCTTCATTATCCCAGAAAACACCACTTTTGCCAAATTTTCCAGGGTTTCTTTTGGAATTGCCATCAAATTAAGTTTGATGAACCTAAGTTCTAGACATTTCCAATTTTCCATGAATTGATGCAGATCCTTTGCATTGACTCCATTGTTACATATCACCCTTGCATATATCTTCAAATTTTGTAACCAATTGGCTAGCATATCTTATTCCACACCTGGGACTTTCCATGATGAGCAATATCCCTATAAACATTTTGTAAGAGAGGTAACAATACAAATCCAAACTTGATATGATTTTGAAATCTATTTTTGCAAATTCTATTATTCCTTTCAAGCCACAAATTCCAACAAATAATGGCAAGACCAATCCTCCATAAAATGCTTAATGCTTTAGCTTTGAAACAATTTATCCAACATTTCATCAACTCTTCTAATGTTGATGAAGCAACCTAATATATTATCATTTTTTTTGAACGATCCCCATATGGTGGAAACAAAGGAACATTGAAGAAGCAGATGATCTGATGCTTTTATCTCCTTCATACATAAGGCATATGTAAAAGGTCCATGATATCCTCTTCTTTGCAAATTATTACCCTTAGGGATTTTGTTTTGGGCTGCCAACCAAAGGAATGATGAGGCGTTAGGGAGGGCCTTAAATGACCAAATACTCCTCCAAGGGAAACCCTTGGGAGTATAGAATTCTAATTGTTCTAAGGCCTTATATCCCAACTTGACAGAGTATGCACCATCTTTTTATAAAATCCAAATTAACTTTTCATTTCGTGGAAAAATGAGAATGTTGAGGTTCACCCGTGGAATTGGAAGCTTGGTTTACAACATGAAACTCTTTGGTCCCCACCACTTGGTCTAAACACCATAGGCATTAAGTCGCCTTTATTTAATTTTTTTGTGAACCCCCTTTTGGAGTCAAAACCCCCCAAATGACCTTGGGAGTTGAACCTTGGCAAAAGTACCATTTCTTGTGTTTATGATGAAAGATATGTTGTATTGTTGGTTTTGTTAGGAGGTGAAGTCACTATCCAGAAGTTTTAGTCAACAAATTTTAGGCAGCAGAGGCGGCTGCCATACGTCTAGGCTGCCAAAGTCTAGGCCAAACGTCTAGGCTGCCAAACGTCTAGGCCAGACGTCTAGGCTGCCAAAAATCTAGGCAGCAGACGTCTAGGCTGCTATATGTCTAGTCCAGACGTCTAGGCCAAAGGTCTAGGCTGCCAGACGTCTAGGCAACAGTTTGTGCCAGATGGTTGGATGCGGAAGATGAACAGTTTTAGATGCTTTTCCTTGGGAGTGGAAACGAACAGTTTTTCGAAGGCTTCCTTTGGGAGAGGAAACGAATAGTTTCGGTGTCTTCCTTTTATGCTCTATAAAAGGGGAATGATCCCTTGCACGTGTAGGCTGTGGAGAATGTAAAGTTTGCTGAAATCAATAAAAGAAGAAGTTGCCATTGCCCTGTGGTTTTTCCTGAACATTGCGGGTTTCCATGTAAAATCTCTGTGTTACTTGTGTTGTTGTTTTAACTCTATGTTATTGTGTTTTCTGCTTGCAGGTATAAAATGAAAAAGTTTTTACTAACATCTGGTATTAGAGCCTAAGGTTTCGTGCGAGTGGGAGTTGAAACAATGATAGGAGGTGTAACCAAGTTCGAGATTGAGAAATTTGATGGCAGGAACTTCGCTCTATGGAAGATGAAGATGGAGGATTTGTTGGTTTAGAATGACCACGCTCTAGCCTTAAAAGGGGTTGCTTGTAAACCAAGCAACATGAAATATGAGGAGTGGGCAACGCTAGACAGGAAGGCGGTCTCTACAATCCGTCTCTGCCTAGCAGACTGTCTTGTTCAATGTAGCTGAAGAGAATACCGCGGAAGCCCTTTGGCAAAAGCTTGAAAAGTTGTATGAGACAAAATCAACAACAAACAAGGTTTTTTTGAAAAAACAGCTTTATAGCTTGAGGATGAAGGAAAGTTCATCTGTGGCAGATCATTTGAATGAGTTTAATACTCTTATCAGTAAACTGGTTTCATTCAATGTGAAAATGGAGGATGAGGACAGAGCTATCACCCTACTTTGTTCCCTCCCGGACACCTGGGATCATATAGTGATGACCATCAGTTTTGCATCATCAGAATCTCTAAAATTTGATGATGTGGTAGTCGCTTTATTGGCAGAAGAATTGAGGCGAAAAACGTCTCTGGAACCCTCAACCAATGAAGCTCTATCTGTGAGAGGTTGATATTTCGAGAGGAGTAAACAATGTAGATCACAATCCAGATCCAAGTCTAAAGGACGTAAGCAACAAGGGAAGTGCTGGCGTTGTGGGAAGCTAGGGCACTCAAAGGACTGTTAGCAATTAAAAAATGGTGAAAAGCAAATTCAGCCATCAACTGAGGCCAGTACAGCAGATTCAGGAGAGATGGAAACATGTGAAGCTTTCAGTATCAGTAACAGCATATCTGTTTTATATACCTGGGTTATGGACTCAGGTGCATCTTTCCACATGTCTCCACACAAAGACTAGTTTGAAAAATATCAGCCATACTATGGTGGGATGGTCTATTTGGGTGATGAGCACCCTTTAGAAATTGTGGGAAGAGGGGATATAAGGATCGGGTTGGACGATGGTGGAGAAAGGATGTTATGTGATGTACGACGTGCCTGATTTGTGGAAGAATCTGCTCTCAATCAAGATGATGGATAAGCTAGGGTATTCTGTCACTTTCTGTAACAACTACTGCTAAATTACCAAAGGAGCTCTTGTAATAGCAAAGGGAGAATCTTATGGGACCCTATATCGTTTATGCGGTGATATGGTGACAAACCATGCAACAACAACTTCTGTTCAAGATGTAATAAAGCTATGGCATCAACGCCTAGGCCACATGAGTGAAAAAGGCTTGAAAGTTCTGCATGACAGAGGTATGCTTTCTGGGATTAAGTCTTGCAATTTAGACTTGTGTGAGCATTGTATTTTTGGTAAACAAAAGAGGGTTCGGTTTATTGCAAGCCCTAGTAAGAGTTTTGATTTTCTGCAACTTATACATTCGGATATATTTGGACCAATCCCCACTCAATCCTTAAATGGTGCCATCTATTTTCTGTCTTTTATAGATGATTATTCTAGGAGAGTGTGGGTTTATTTTCTGAAGAAGAAGCGGAAGCTTTGCAGAAATTTAAAGAGTTCAAAGCACGGGTAGAGAAGAATTTGGGCAAGTCAATTTTATGTCTCAGGTCAGATAATGGGGGTGAATAGTGCTCCAAGGAATTTGATAAATTTTGTACACAGGAAGGAATTAAGCACCAGAAAACTGTACCATATACTCCATAGCAAAATGGTGTGGCTGAGCGGATGAATTGCACAATCATGGAACGTGCAAGAAGCATGCTCAGCGCATCCATGTTGGATAAAAAGTTCTGGGCAGAGGCTGTCAATGCAACTGTTTATCTTATTAACAAGTCACCTACAACTGTGTTGGATGGACAGATTTCGGAGGAGGTTTGGTGTTGTAAGCCAGTTGATTACTCTCATTTACGTACCTTTGGCTGTGATGTGTTTGCCCATGTGCCTAAAGAAAAAAGGTCCAAACTTGACCCAAAGTCAAGCAAATGTGTTTTTCTCGACTATGAGATACAGTGAAGGGGTATAGACTCTGGGATCCTACTGCCCACAAGGTAATTATTAGCCGGGATGTTATATTTGATGAAAAATCCATGCAAAGGAAGGAGGAACAACAAAATCCTAATGTTGTACAAGTTGAAATAGATATGAACGAAAATGAATATGAAAATCAGCATGTTGAAGTTTTTGATCAGTATGCAGAACAGCAAGAAGAAGAACAAGTAGAACAACCACAACGGTCACAAGACCAAGAGCGACAATCAACAGATCATTGGGTTAGAAGATTTACACGTCCACAAAAGTGTCCGAAAAGGTATTCTCATGTTTATCAGTCCTCTTTTGCTTTGTTAACTGATGATGGTGAGCCTAGTTCATTTCAGGAAGCTAGAGAGTCTGAGAATGCAGAAAAGTTGAGGAAATCCATGGAAGAGGAAATCGAGGCACTTCGCAAGAATAAAACGTGGGAACTTGTGGATCTCCCACTTGGAAGAAATACTGTTGGAAACAAGCGGGTTTACAAAGTAAAGAAGAACAGTGATAGGTTGTTGGAATGCTATAAAGTTTGCTTGGTGGCAAAAGGCTATGTGCAAAAGTCAGGTATAGACTTTAATGAAATTTTCTTTCCAGTTGTGAAGATGACTATTGTTAGAGTTTTACTTGCACTTGTAACAACACAGGATTTAGAACTGGAGCAGCTTGATGTAAAGACTGCTTTCCTGCATGGTGATCTCGAGGAGATTTATATGGATCAGCCTGAGGGCTATAAAGAAAGAGGCAAAGAGCATTTGGTTTGCAGACTGAAGAAATCTCTGTATGGGTTGAAACAGGCGCCAAAGATGTGCAAAAGTCAGGTATAGACTTTAATGAAATTTTCTCTCCAGTTGTGAAGATGACTACTGTTAGAGTTTTACTTGCACTTGTAGCAGCACAGGATTTAGAACTAGAGCAGCTTGATGTAAAGACTGCTTACCTGCATGGTGATCTTGAGGAGGAGATTTATATGGATCAGCCTAAGGGCTATGAAGAAACAGACAAAGAGCATTTGGTTTGCAGACTGAAGAAATCTCTTTATGGGTTGAAACAGGCGCCAAATATGTGGTACAAAAAATTTGACACCTTCATGAAGAGCCAAGGTTTCAGCAGGAGTGAAGCTGACCATTGTGGATACTATAAGAGGTTTGATGATAGCAGTTTTATTATTTTGTTGTTGTATGTTGATGATATGTTGGTTGCAGGCCCCAACATGAAGAAAATCATTGATCTTAAGGCTCGGTTGGCTAGGACATTTGAAATGAAGGATTTAGGAGCAGCAAACCAAATTTTAAGGATGAAGATACACAGGGACAGAAAAGGAAGAAAGATCTGGTTAAGTCAAAAGTCATATATAGAAAAGATTTTGTAGTGCTTCAATATGTAGAATGCAAAACCAGTTAGTACCCCACTTCTTTCACACTTAAAATTGTCTTCCAACCAGTGTCCTAGAACAAAAGCAGAGAAGACAAGCATGTCTCGTGTACCGTATTCATCAGCAGTAGGAAGCCTCATGTATGCCATGGTGAGCATCAGACCGGATATTGCCCAAGCAGTGGGAGTAGTCATCCGGTACATGGCAAATCCTGGTAAGGAGCATTGGAATGCGGTGAAGTGGATATTTAGATATTTAAGAGTCACTTCAGATGCTGCTATTTACTATGGATCGGAAAGTTTTCAAGTTAAAGGTTTAGTGAATTTTGATTATGGTGGAGATAGAGATGGGAGAAAGTCCACTACATGATATACTTTCACTCTTGTTGGTGGAGCTGTGAGTTGGGATTCTAAGTTGCAGTCTGTGGTGGCTTTATCAACCACTGAAGCAGAATATATTGCAGCGACTTAGGCCAGCAAAGAGGCAATTTGGCTAGAGCGACTGTTGGGTGACTTCAAGGTAATGCAGGAGAAAATTACGTTACATTATGATAGTCAAAGTGCTATCGCACGAAACACATTGATGTCAAGTACCACTTTATAAGAAATGTGGTGGAAGAATGTAGGATCTTATTGCAGAAAATCGATACTGAAGTGAATCCTGTAGATATGCTTACAAAGCCGGTCAAGACAGAGAAGTTTGAGTGGTGCAGAACTTCTCTGGGCTTGCTGAAAATGTAACAAAGGCAGCATTGGGCAATTGGCACTGGATGAAAAACATTGGTAAAAGAATTCTTGTATAATGTCTTCAAGTGGGAGAATGTTAGGAGGTGAAGTCACTATCCAGAAGTTTTAGTCAGCAGAGGCGGCTGCTAGATGTCTAGGCAGCAGACGTCTAGGCTGCCAGATGTCTAGGCAGCAGTTTGTGCCAGACGGCTGGATGCGGAAGACGAACAGTTTCAGATGCTTTTCCTTGGGAGTGGAAACGAACAGTTTTTCGGAGGCTTCCTTTGGGAGAGGAAACGGACAGTTTCGGTGTCTTCCTTTTCTGCTCTATAAAAGTGGAATGATCCCTGGCATGTGTAGGTTGTTGAGAATGTAAAGTTTGCTGAAATCAATAAAAGAAGAAGTTGCCATTGCCCCGTGGTTTTTCCTGCACATTGCGGGTTTCCACGTAAAATCTCTGTGTTACTTGTGTTGCTGTTTTAAATCTTTGTTATTGTGTTTTCTGCTTGTAGGTATAAAATTAAAAAGTTTTTACTAACAGGTTTTAGGGTGAGGGATTTGTTAATTAATGCTTTTTAAAGAGTTCTGATTTGTGGGATATGACCAACCATGTTTTCGTTGACTCAGGCATGCTGTCACATAGCCTTTTTTTTCCTTTGGTTTAATAAGTTCTGTACTTACTGTCTATGTGAATTTGAAAAACTTCTTTTTACAAAGGAAAATTAAAGTAACTCTCTGATTGCTATGTTTGCCCAGTCATATTTGTATGCCAGAGTTAGTTTGGATGTAGAATGTCATCTAGATGCTTTAAGAATTTCCTTGCTATTTTAACTTTAGTGTTCATATGCTTTCTTTCAGCTTTCCAGTACCCTCAACTGCTTTTGCTTTTGGGCATTAATGCAATTTATTATTATTTATTTCCTATCTACTTGTCAGTTGGATAAATTGCTTGAGTATATTCTTAGATCATGAATGTCCCCACATTCCTCTCCTCAGGGGAAGAAGAGAGGAATCTAGTATAATAGAAGCCTTTGGTTTATAATAACAAGCTTTTAATTGTCATGGGGCCATTTGCAGATCCGTGTCTGGTAACAGCCTTACGGACCACCTAGAGTACTATGGTGTAAGCATGCAAGCAGAGACCTGGGGAAAATGTGGCTGGGTTTTAAAGGGCGATCAGAATGGTAGTTATGATGCCAAGGTGGTCATTGATATTGATTCACAGAAAAGCTCTTTAGCCTTGAATGCCTTTGAAAAAACAAATGCCTCCAGGAGTGCTTTGTTATAAATGAAAAATTTAAAGTACTTGTATTATGGAAATTGCAATATTCTTCAATTCATTGGATATCTATAATGATGCAGGAAATTATGTATCATATTTGACCTTCAAATATAAAGATAGAACAAGGAAAAGAGGGGAAAAAATGTCCAAATTGTACTGTGTTATCTTTTGGATTTTTTTCAGTAGATGCTTTAACTACATTCTGTATTTTATTTGTCTCCCTTAACTTATGTTATGTGAATCTTAGAAACATTGTGAGCCTTGACACAGGAGTCATTGATGTGAGGATGAGGTAAACATGACATTTAGATATTGATGGTCCTTGAAGGAATAGGTTTTTGTTTATAAGTAGAAAATACTTTCCATTTTTTTAATAACTTGTTCACCTCTTTTGGAAAAGAAAAATGCATTATTTTATTTGGTTAAGCAAATGAGGCGTTCTATAGGGGTCCCCTCCCAAAATAGTAAAGATCCAGATACAAACATCAAAACCAAAGAACATAAACTGACCAGTATGCACTACCGACACACCACAATAGAATATCTTGCGACAAGAACAAACAAAAACATTGAGTCGTGAGGGCACTAAAACCAACCATCCTTAAGTGCCACAATAGAATATCTTGTGACAAGAACAAACAAAAACATTGAGTCATGAGGGCACTAAAACCAACCATCCTTAAGTGCTACGTGAGTTCTCTGTGACATCTTTGCCAAAATTTATGTATCAGGAAGGTGACTTCAATTCTGGGCTTCTAAGTAACTGGAAGCAGCTGGAAATTACCTTCATGAAGAATATGGAATAACTCAACTTTAATATCAGTCTTAACCTTCTAGAATTCTTCCAGCAGGGGATGAGCATCCAATAGTTCATTGATTCCTTCTTGAATAAAAAAAATTGCATTATACGAAAGTAAATATAAAATCACTAATACCCCTGAGCTTATGTCAAGTTTCAAATTATTATATACATTTTCTAAAATCAACTTAAACAAGTCCGGGGGAAATATTTATTAGATATAGTTTAATTTAAAAAATATTAAAAAAGACATTTACAAAGTAACATGAAAAATATGGGAATTAAATAATACTTAAACCTACTAGTACTTGGGTAACTTCTTGACAAAGGACTATTGCTATTGTTTATGTTATTGAAGACACTCTTCTAACATACGGGGTTGCTTTTTTATTCAACATTTATATTATTTTATTTATTTTGTACGATGCACAACTATCAAATTTATAGGTCTAGGGAGTTTGAGGCAAGTGGTTGAGTGTGAGGAGTTTCACGTCTTAAACCAAACTCCAAATTTCATAGGTGAACATTAGTGTTTAATCAATCGATAGGTCTGGTTTAATATGCCTAGTTCAAATCTTGCCAAGTAATATATGCATAATTGCCAAGATGTTATAAACATAAAGGTTTGCATTTATTATTTAGCATATATAGTACTCTATGAATTTTACTTTGTATGTTGCACAACTATCAAATTTATAGGCCCATGGGGATTGGGACAAGTGATTGGGAGTGAAGAGTTTCACATGCTAAACCAAGGTTTAAATTCTGTGGATGAACCTTAACATTTAATCAAATGATAAAAGTTCAATCTTCAAGGTAGGGTTTCATTATTGTCAAACAATATATATGGTAATTACATGGTAATACTATTATTGTTGTAATATGGGGGAGGAGTCTGTTTCAATCCCATAACCAATTAAATTTTTGGTGAGAAGTATATGTAGTAGGATGTTGTAACCTAATTACATTTTTCAAACTTTCTTATTGAAATTGTAGCAAGTGATTTTTTTTTTTTTGGAAAGTAGAAAATAACGTTTGCCATCTAAGTTGGTAGTTTGCCATCTAAGTTGGTAGTAGGAAGGTTTTTTTTTGGCAGATTTCTCATTCTCATATTAACCAATCGTGTGCCACAAATTTATTCTAGTGCCCCTTTTTCCATGTACGTAGGTCAACTATTAAAATCCTAAATTCCCACTATGATTAGTCTTTGTAGTTATCATTTATTTGGTTGACAGTAAAAAACTCATATTACAACAAATTCAATTATTTCTTCAATTAAATTCACTCATAGAATTTGGTATTCCATGCTTTGCAAGGTAGTGGGACAAGTATCAAGCAAAAATGTTTTTTTTTTTTTGCTTACATAGGAGAGTTGGTCACAACCACACTATTTTTAGTAAATGACAAGCGCAAGGTTTAAACCACAAGGGTTGCTGCCACGAAACCTATTCCGTCTCATTATTGTTAACCCGACGCGAAGGGGACCATCGGTCGATCAAGATTCAAGATTCGTATTGTAATCGTCGGTTTGGCACACACTCAGAGGATTCAGATCAAACTACTACCTTTGCAAACAGGTTGCCCTCGAGGTTTGAACCTGGGTGTCTTCTTGGTAAGTGCCTGGCCAGACAAGCACTTATCAATCCACCTAGCCGTCGAAGGCTAGCAAAAATGTTAGTATAATTTTAAATGAGTTTGTTCCATAATATTTGTTTTTAATCAAATTAACTTAAATAATTATTTTGTCTTGGGTTATAATGTTTTAAAAAATGAGACAAATACCAAGTAGAAGTTGTTCCATAATCTTCTTGTAGGTGAAGTTGATATTGTAATATTAAACTGGTGCAATGGTAAATGTCCTAGATGCTGGGAGCGGTCGACCCAGGTTCCATTCCCTCTGCCTCCATCTTGCAGATAGGTGGCGCAAATGGGAAAATGTGGTGCAGATGGAAATGTCCTATGTGTTAGTAGAGGCCGACGGGGCTCCATTGCTCCTACACCCACCCTATTGATAGGGGTCCAGGCCCTTCTAAAAATCCTGTGTTTACCCTAAACATTTTTGAAATTTTAGAAGCTATTGGCAACTGCATTGGTAGCTTTCTATTTCTAGATTTTGCTACTAAGGAGAGGAGGAAGATGGTCTTTGCTAGACTTTGTGTGCTAGTTGGAGCGGACAAATCTTTGCCAAGCTCCGTTAAACTGACCTCAAGTAAAGGTACTTGGACACGAGATTTCTTACGAAAATAATCCTTTTGGATGTTGGAGATGTGGCAAAATAGGTCACCTAGCCAAAAATTGTCGCCTTAACAAAGATTCTGGAATTAGTCCACAGGAGCAAGGAAGGGTAAGGCCATTTGGAAAGTGAAAGAGACTAACAAAACTTTGGATGACATTGAAAAACCCCCAAGTTAAGCCATAGCAATCCCCCGAGTTTGTAAGAAAATATATATGTATCTTCTATTTTAGTATTTCACGAGGGAGAAGCAAACCAAAGGGTCATGGAGCAGTTGGGTATAAGCCCCCTAGAATGTAACGAAGTTGTAGAGGACCTAGATATTGTTCCTTCTACATTGCCACTGCTATTGGAGAAAGATAATGTGAATATGGTGAACGCAGAGCAGGAAGGACCAATTTGCCCTCAAGTGAAAGAAGATGTGAATATGTTGAAGGCAGAGCAGAAAGGACCAAACTGTTCCCAAGAAGGACCAATTTGTCCCCATGTGGATATGGAGATTGTCCCTTCTACTTTGCCATTGATCCTGGAGAAAGAAAATGTGCTTATGGTGAAGATTGGGCAGGAAGGTCCAAATTATTCCCATGAGAAAGACCAATTCGAGATTGATACTCATGATACTGTAGAGGAACAAACTGTTGAGAAAGGTCCATCCTTTTGTTACTCCAAATGTAAGAATTACCAAGATTTCTTGTAAAGCCCTTGACCTAGGTCGAGAAGATTCTAGTTGTAACAACCCAAGTCTACTCACCTAGTTGTACCACATAAAAATACACCAAGCAATTTTCAAGGTAATCTTTTTTATATTTAAGTTCATTGTTTATCCTAGAAAGAGGTTTCATGTTCATAACAATTAAGGTTCACCCAATGATTCAATAACATAAAATTTAATTAGTACAAGGCATATCAACCACTTTTGAGAATTTGAATTGTTGCAGACAGTCACCCAAGTGGATAAGATTGACCAAATCTCGTAAAGGTGCCATTTTGTAGATCTAACTTTCTCATTTATCGTCCTCTTGTTCTGGCATGAGTGTGGATATATGACTGAGGTTATCCTCTAGGGTCCATAACACCTAGAGGGTGGACGCAAACCCTCCCCATCCCTTAGCATGATGAACCTCGACCTAACTGGTCGGATTGTTCCAAATTTATGATGCAAGGGGTTAGTGTGCATATGCCTGGTATCTAGCAGATTGCCTTCTTTCCTGGGGTTAGTTAGAGCCATGTCATTACCCTAGCCTTGGTATTAATCAAATTTTCCATTATGACTCACGGTCGTTTGTCCCATACCAAACATCGTGGTAGAACTAGTTTATTTATCATACTAGCTCTCTATTAGTCAAATGGTATAGGGACATATAACTGTGCTCCCAGGCAACGACCTAGAGCAAGTGTCCCATACCGTTCCTCGTTACAAGTCCTAACAGGGTCCCTTGATCCGACCTCATTTGTGAGAGAGTCACCCAAGTGGATGAGATTGACCAAATCCCATAAATGTGCCATTTTGTAGATCTAACTTTCTCATTTATCGTCCTCTTGTTCTGGCATGAGTGTCGATCTACGACTGGGGTTATTCTCTAGGGCCCATAACACCTAGAGGGTGGACGCATACTCTCCCCATCCCTTAACATGATGAACCTCGAACTAACTGGTCGGCTTGTTCAAAATTTATAATGCAAGGGGTTAGCGTGCATATGTCTGGTGTCTAGCTGATTGCCCTCTTTCCTGGGGTTAGTTAGAGCCATGTCATTACCCTGACCTTGGTATTAATCTGACTGTCCATTATGACTCACAACTATTTGTCCCATACCAAACGTCGTGCCAGAACTTATTTGTCATACAAGCTCTCTATCAGTCAAATGGTATAGGGACTTATCACTATACTCTCGGGCAACGACCTAGAGCAAGCATCCCATACCGCTCCTCGTTACAAGTCTTGACAGGGTCACTTGATTCAACCTCATTTGTCAAAAAATAGTCGTTCTCGAGCTGCGTTGCATGCTTACCCGCATATCAACGCCATTGGGTGTACATATTATCTCATTCTTCGCGATGAATATCATTAGGGCATCATTAGAGGTTATTGATTTAGAATTTCAATGAAAGCAAGCTCTAGATGTGTTTTGTTTGAGCTTCATATATAATTATTCCCAATATTGGTTAATAGGTTATAAACCAATGTATACTTGAAATATATTCTGAATATTACTTCAAAATCCTTCCCTAGTTTGTTTCCTTTATGCCTTATGTTTTCTAAGTCTTGGAATAATAAACCTTTTAAATAACTTATTATAAAGATTCCTACTAAATATTTATATTAGCTCTGGTTGCCTTAAAAGCTATGTTCTCTTTGTAAGTTAAATACGCCTATATTTTAGCAGCTTATAAAAATTAATCCAAGCCTTTCTACATAATTCCTTCGTACCACTTCTTTAAATTTGAATATAAGAATGGTAGAAGAGGTTTGTATAATCCGCACACAATTATTCTAATCATAGCGGACGTCAAGACTCCCTAATTCAACTCTTAGGGTTTTCACCGCTTCTAAACATGTATGAACAAGGCTCCATATTGTTTTGTTTATTAAAACTCCAGGATTTCTATAGGTGAGTTTCAACGCCATTGCCCTAGCGGTCTCTTCACCAAAGTGAAGTGCTTTTAACTATTTGCAAGGTTTCGTTTCCATCACTATCAAAGCAATCATTTAAAGAGTTATCAAACACTTATTTGCTTAATGCATGTCCAAATTTCCTCTCTACCTATCATTATAGGATGAATTCGACAACGAAAATGACATTTGCCTAATAGTTTGCTGTTACAAAAACTACTAAAGTCATACAGTGTTGTAGATTCTCATCTCTGTTTTCATTTAACATTTTAGAGTTCTTGTAGCATCAAGTCTCAAGTGTTCATATAGCTAATGTTTGCTAAACTCAATTATCTAAAAATTACAACGAGATACGGACAACACTTGCTCTTATAATTAACAAACAGTTATCAACAAACATATACATATTTTTAAATTAACAAATCATTCTAAATATAATGCCCGTCAATTCCTTAGATAAAAGTTATGTCAATAAATCCCATATCATAATTATCGTTTCCTTCTATCCGACTGTTACATAGAAAACATAAATAGATATTCAGAAGCACAACTCTTTTCATAAATTTCTACTAAATTATTGTAATATAAAGATATCACAACTACAGTTCGAATTGAATATCTCTCGGGTCCATCTACTCTGACATTTATAGTTAAACTAAGGCCCTGATTTCCAAGTTTCTTTCCCACAACTGAAATGGGAATTTCATATATTAAAATTACATAAATCGGTGTCCATTATCAAATTGATTCAATTACTTCTACAACTCTAAGGACACATAGTTATATCAAAACAAATAGATTTCTTATAAGAATGTTATTTCCAACGATCAACAACACTTGCACTTGGCTACAAATTTGGATATCATTTCAACTCTGAACTCAACAATGAGTATATGTTCATGGAGGAAAATAGTATGACAACTGCAGTGGTCTGGATGATTTCTTGTGCACTATCACAACGCAATTGCGGTAATCTCCAGGTTTCCCTGTGGTCCATCTGCCTAGTTCCTATTTTTTATCCTTTGCTCTATTAGAACCTTCCCATCATCATATTCATCGTCCAGGGTTGTAGGTGGTAACACGGGGGATCAGATACGACTCTACTTTTATATGCTATGCACACTATAATGCATACAAAAGTAGTTTTGAAAGAAAACAAGCTCACTCCATTTTTCGTATTTCAAACATGCAAGCAAAATGGTGCGTAATTCTTTTTTTTTGGAATACATTTAATTAAGTCTTGAAATCTTCATTTGTCACAAATACATTTTTTACTAATGGTACAGGCAGTTCTTAACATGATTTCCCAAAGAAACATCCAATGTTTGCAAGAGCATACACACAAAACATGAATCACTATTTAATCATGGAATTCTACCTGTTCCCGTTTCGTTTTCAATGGGTGCTATATTCAAACAAATATTGTAGAAAATATGTCACATAAGAAGCATATATTTTCATATTTTCTTTAAATGTTTCAACACAACCGAATAGAATGACTTACTTCAACATTTCACTATATTGCAAAACAATCTTTCTCTTGCACGCAGTTCATCACAACAATGTTTCAGGCAAATAAAAAATGGAAAAGCAAAATAGCCAACTTGTAACTTTTTCTTCCAATGCAAGGTTTTTCTCCTCACCCATATTTTCACTTGTATATCCAACTAATATCATGCAAAGTACTTCCGATATCTCCCTTCTTCTCAGGTTCAATGTCGATATCCTTCTTCCACACCCAAACCAAAACATAACATGCATACATATTATCCCTTTCCACTCCAAAAACTTTCCCTTCCGTTTCGCCCTCGAGAACATGGAGGAAGTGGAGAAGCAATCATGAGAGTAACCCGCTATCATTCTTTTCCCACATTCACCCAACCATAATACTATACAAAATATATGAAAAGTTGCTTTATTTCATTTTTATATATTTTATATTTCCAACTTACTAATTATCATTTCCTTTTTAATTTGTCAATTTCTATTCATTTTATTAATTCCAAGGTAAATAGTAAATAATTTCAAAATCATCAAATTGGCTCCCATGCCCTTGGCACTTTCATTGCCACCAAGAAATATATACATGCATCGATTTTCGTCAAACGTCAAGCAGGTTCTTTCAAAGCAAAACACACTTTTTAAATAGGTCATCCATGATGCATCTACATGATATATAAATACATGAGCTTCCATGTGCTCCTAAGCCGAATCATCACTTCCCCCACTTACCTTTTTCTGTCACCTTCCTTTCATTTTTCAAAGGTTCGTGCCTGGTCATGGAAGAATAACAATCATCAGCAGTATCACATTCTAAAGGAAAAGGCAAGTATATTCCATCAATTCATTTGCTATCAAGGGTTATACGAGGAGGGTCGTTACACTAACAAAGTGGGTAGAAAGTCTCTTAAGGAAAAAAGGTACAAGAATGCAGAAGAGAAATCTATGGGGTCTCAACCTACTTCTAAGGAAATTCTTGTAGGTATGAAAAATCCTGCACCTTGAAAATGAAACTCCTAAGCTGGAATGTTAGGGGCATGAACGCCTCTAGCAAACATAGGTTGGTTAAGGACCTTGTCTGCTCTTACCAACTAGATTTCTTGCTTCTCCAAGAAACTAAATTCAATCTTTCAAATTGGCTAAAATTTCAGAAAGGTATTTGGCAAAATGCTGACGACTATCAAGAGGAAGCTAAAGGGACCTTTGGAGGGATTATATCTCTTTGGAATTCCAATATTTACGAGGGAGACCTGCTAGCTAAAAGCGAATATCAGGTCACAGTACTTCTCATAGCTAAATATTCTAAAGTTTCCTTTGTGATTACCAATATCTATACCCCAACTCAAGTAAAGCCTGTAGAGAACTATGGATATCTTTAGGGGAAATGGGTAAGCAGTTTAGAGGTTTAAAATGAATTGTGGTTGGCGATTTTAACACCCCCTTATCTCTAGGTGAGAAGCAGGGGGTGTGGTTGAGTTATTAGAAAGCATGCAGGATCTAGGGAAGCTTTTAGTTGATGGTGGTCTATTTGATGTGGATTTAGATGGTAACAGATTTACTTGGACAAATAGATGCTCTGGTAGAAACTTGATTCAGGTCCGGTTGGACAGAGTTCTTTCAAAGGATTGGTTCCAAAATTACTTCATGTTTAATATGAAATATCTTCCTAAATCTGGATCTGATCACAATCCTCTGTTCTTTTGGTGTAGCGTGGAAGATCAGAAGCATAATGACACTTTCAAGTTTGAATTTATGTGGCTGCACCATCTATATTTTTATAAAGAAATAGAAAAATGGTGGAGTATTCCTTCCCAGGATACTAAGATGCAAATTATCACAAACAAGCTTAAAACTGTGAAGAAAGAAGTCAAGAAGTGAAATAGGGAGGTCTTTGGAAATGTCTTTGAAAAGAAGAAAGCTATTCAGTCATAGTTGGATATGTTAGAAGAGATTAACAGGTTGGGTATGAACCAAACCCAATTCCAAAGAGAAAAGGAGCTTAATGTTGAACTGCACACCATAATAGCCATGGAAGAAACCTATTGAAGGTAAAAATCCATGATCCAGTGGTTGCAGGAAGGTGATAAGAATTCTAAGCTTTTTCATGTCTCCATTATCAAAAATAAAAGTTTTACCCACATTGATGAAATTCTAAAGGATGATGGCTAGGCTATTAGAGAAAGCAAAGAAATTGAGCATGAGGTTGTGGACTTCTATCAAAATATTCTAGCTGAAGATATGGAAGAGGATGAAACAATGGTTAAGGAGATGACTAATCACATTCCTAGGTTGATATTCAAGGAGATCAATCCTCAAATTCTAAAGGAGATTGAGGAAGAAGAGGTAAGGATAGCCACTTTCTCCATCGATAGAGGTAAAGCTCCAGGTCCGGACGGGTTCCAAGTAGGTTTTTTTAAACCTTTTGGGATATTGTTAAATTTGATGTTATTGAAACAGTGAAGGAATATTTAAAGTTGGATTCCCTAAGAAGAAAGGGTTAAAAACCTTCAAATATTTCAGACCTATAAGTCTTTGCAATGTTATTTACAAGATTATCTCTAAATTTATAGCCCTTAGATTGAAGATATTCTCCCCTCCATTATCTTCGATGAGCAAGGAGTCTTTGTTAAGGGTAAATAGATTTTGGATGAGATTATATCCCTTCGTGAATCCATGCATTCTGTCAAGTTTGGTGAAAGAAAAAGCATGTTCCTAAAGTTAGACATGAGCAAGGATTATGATAGAGTTTCATGGAGATTTTTGGTTAAAGTTTTGGCTGCCTTTGGTTTTTGTACACAATGGAGAAGATGGGTTGGTAGCTGCTATAAGACTACAAGGTAATATATTCTGATCCATAATAAACCATCAGGTTTTTTTAGTAGCAGTAGAGGTCTTAGAAAATGTGACCCCCTCTCTCCTTATCTTTTCATTATTATGGCTAAAACGCTCGAAAGATACCTCAATGCCGTCAAGGATTTTGGTCGGATAGGGAGCCTTAAACCAACTCATAATATTAAGGGTATTACTCATTTACAGTTTGTGGATGGCACCATTTTACTTGGTAATCCTATTATGGCAGAGGCAAATGAATTTAAAATAATCTTAGACCTCTATGAGCATGCCTCTCACCCAAAGATCAATTTGGACAAGAGCAAGATCTTCTTCATTAACACTAAAGTTGCTCTCTAGAGAAGGGTGGCTAGAGTGATAGGGTGTCCTGTGTCAACCCTACCTTCTTCTTACCTTGGAATACCTATGTTCATGGGATATTGCGAGGCACCTCTTTGGAATGGTTTGGTTGATAGGTTTCAATTAAAACTTATAGGATGGAAAGGTAATCTCTTGTCTCAAGCAAGTAAATTGTTGTTGGTTAAGAGTGTTCTGCAGGCTTTCCCCATTTGTCTTCTCTTCATTTTTAAGATTCTGGTTAAAGTTTTCAAAATCATAGAAGGAATTCAAAAATGGTTCTTATGGTCAAGATCTGAAGAGAGGAGGAGGATTACTCTTGTAGCTTAGGGAAAAATTTGCCATCAAAAGAAGCATGGTGGTCTTGGTCTGAGGAGACTCGACCTAGTTAATAGTGCTATGGAAGCCAAGGTGGGATGGAGAGTTCTAATGGATGGTCGGGCTCATTGGGCAAGGATTCTGAAAAAAAAAAAATCTTGACAGTCAGGAGGATACCAGATTTCTCACGATTCAAGACCCCTATCGTGGCTCTTCTTTATGGAACCACTTGGTGGAGGCTAGGGAGGCCTTGTAGAAGGGTGTGAAATGACATGTTGGAGATGGCGCCTCTATACGTTTTTGGGAAGATGCCTGGTTAGATGAAAATCCTTTAGCCAACAATGATATTTTCTCTAATATGAAGGAGGATCTAGAAGATAGATACGGTAAAAAGGTTTGTGACTACATGAATTTATTGGATAACCAATCAAGATGGAAATATTTAGAGGTAACCTTGAGAATTTAGAGGCTTTAAACCTACTTAAAGCTAAACTAAAGGCTTATTACTTAGGTTTTGTTAGGCAAAGAGACTCTATGGTTTGGAGTAGAATTGAGAATGGTGAATTCAGTGTGAAGACAACCTATGATATTTTGGATCCTATTGTAGATAATGGTTTCCCTTGGAATATAATTTGGGGTAAGAGAGCTATTCCTAAACTAGAGATTTTTCTTTGGGAAGTAGTCACAAAGCTAAAGTTCATGCTTTACATTAAGCTAAAGCAGACTGTAGCCGCTCGAAGCATGACCATACAATAGGAACAAGGGAAGGAAGAAAGGAAAGATGGGAAATATGCCCTAAGTATGTAATCGATCTAAGTGTGACCATACAACAAGGATAAGAAGAAGGAGAATGGGTGAGAATAGAAAGAAGAATGAATGGACATCTTTCATGTTTATCCAACTAATTTGCAACATTGATCAATATCTTGATTCATAACTCTGGTATTGTGTGCTGGTGATATCTTCATGATTTCTTTTCTAGAAGATATTGGAGAATAGTTGGATGAACACAAAGGATGACGAAGTGTTTATTCATGATGGGAGATAGAACATGAGTAGATTATGCATGTGTGGTGTGCAATTTGTAGTTTTTGTTTTTGTTGTTTTTTTTGGGTATAGAATGTACAAGAATTTACAAGCCTTGATTGATGAAATCAAGCATAGAACACACGAAGATGAATGATGTTGAGGGGCTCGTGTTCCACTATTATCTCATGGTTGGCAAGTCATTAAGCACCTAAACCATATTTATGAGTGATGATATATCGTCCCAAACAATTGGGAGAAAATTTATCTCATAAATGGTATGGTTTATTTGGGTTTTGTTGGTTCTCTTTTAGCACAAGATCCCCTACTTTGAATTTACATTCATGTATTTTGTTGTTGTATGTGCGACAAAAACAGTCTTGATAGATGCACAAGTGTTTTGTGGTATTTATGTGATACTCATATAGGAGTGTGAGTTGGTATAAACAAGTTTGATGAGTTGTGTCATCATCAATGAATTCTTGCAATGAGATTCTTAGAGATGGGATCTCTAACTCTAGGGGCATGATGGCTTCAATGCCATAGACAAGTGAGAATAGAGTTTCCCTAGTGGGTGTTCTTATGCTGGTTCAATATACCCATAATGTTAGAGGGATATGATTATGCCAATCATGATTATAATTGGCAACCGTCTTGCAAAGGATGGCACAAATGATTTTGTTTGTCGCTTTTGCCTGATCGTTTCCTTGGGGATAATAAGGAGTTGAGAAGCTATGTTTGATGTTGTGTTTTTGACATAATGCATGAACATCCTTAATTTTGAATGGTGTGCCATTATCTAAAATTATTCAAGAGGGAATTACTACTAGTCATAAAGCTAAAGGTAATGCTTTACATCTAGGTGTAGAGCTAGCTAAGGATGCATGTGCTAAAAAAGTTATATTTGAAGGAGACTCCTTGAATATTATCAATCTTTTAAAAAGGAGGGAAAAGCTAATTGGAAAACTGACTACATTGTGCAAGATATTAGAGATATTGTAAAGTATTTTGAAGAAGTTGACTTTGTTCATGTCTTTAGATAAGGTAACAAACCAACAGACTGGATGGTGAACTCTGGTACCATTAAAGAAGAGGATAGGAGATGGATCCCCCCAGGGAGGGTCCATGAGGACTTAGAAAAGTTTGCAAGGGAGGATTGCAGCTAATTGGGGTCCAGGATGGATACTGTTTGTCTTGCGTCAAAGGGATTTTTGACCACTTGCCCTTGGCAGTTGTATAGTTGATGGGCTGACTTTGTGTTGTAAAAGGGTTTAGGCCCTTTCAAAATCCCGTTTTTACACTAATAAAAAATATATATTAAACACAATTCACATTTTTGTATAATGTAATTTATTTCAATCTAAGTCACTAAGTTTGGGTTTGAGTTCACTAAGAATAATAATTGGAAACAAATGTCATTGGCAAAGGTTTTTATGAAAAATTTGGCCAAAAAACATTTACCTTATTGAAATCGTTTTAACTTTTTCCTTTATGGTTTTATTTCAACATGTAGTTTTTGTAGATGTAGAAGGAAGCAAGTAGATGTAAGATGCATATCAATGTGACAAGATTTAATTTAACAAATTTATTGAAAATATAAGCTTTCATTGTATGTTGTTTTTATGTTTGTTGAATTCGTTTTAATGTTGAAAATACAAAAATATCATATATTCTTTTAAAAACTAGTTGAATCCAGTGATATTGATTGTAATATTTTAACTATATTTTTAATTGAATCAACAAAATTTATTAAGTTATTTAAATAATTAGGTTTTCTATATTTATCAATGAGAAAATGTGAAGCAAAATGTTTGTTAAGTCTTTTACATATGATTTCTTTTCTCTTAATTTGTATTTAATTTTATTGTTTTAGTAAGCTATATGTAGTTTCTATAGGGGCCACTCCAAACAAAACAACATAACAAGACCATATCTAGTTCTCTTTTCTATAAAAAATATTTTTCCTTTCTCAATTAATTTTTTTGTCAAATTCTTGATTTCATTTTCATTAAGAAATAGAATTCCCTTTTGGGGAGTTTCCTTCTAAAATTTGAATTCCACTAAGATAAAATTTAACTACATGATTTACTAAATTATTTGAAACACACTTTTTTTTCTTTGTAGATATATTGGCATTTCCAAGATATTGATCATTACACCATTTTTTTGATATTATTAACAATAATTTTTGAATCTCCTCATTTAAAATGTGATCTCATCCTTTTTCCATCATCATCTTGATCCTTGTAAGAAGCACCCTAGCATTTGCATAATTATTGGTTGAAGTTCCATATGATTCTAAGTGGGTGAGGAGAATTTTACCTTGATTATCTTAACACCACCTTCTCTAGATTTTTAAAAGTTTCCTTTTGAAGCTCCATCAAATTAAGTTTGATGACTCCAAATTTTGGACATTTGCATTTTATGTGAGTCGATGTAGATCCTTTGCAATTAACTCCATTATTGTAGATCACCCTAATATGTATATTCATATCTTGTAACCAAGTGGCCAATACATTTATTTTCACCTAATACTTCTTATCATGAGCACCATTCCTATAAGCATTTTGCATGAGAGGCGAAAATACAAATATAAACTTGGGTGTAATTTGTGATTTATTTTTAAAATTCTTATTCCTTTCAAGTCACAAATTCCAACAAATGATGACAAGACCAATCCTCTACAAAATGCTTAGTGCTTTAACTTTGAAAGACTTTATCCAAAATTTCATTAATTCTTCTAATGTTGATGAAGCAACATAATGGATTCTCATTTGTTTGAAAAAGTGTCCTCAATCGATCAAAGCAAAGAAACATTGAAGAAGTAGATAATTTGAAGTTTCTACCTTCTTACATAAGGCACACATAAAAGGTTCATTATATATTATTCTTTGTGAATTGTTGCTTATAAGAATTTTGTTTTAGATTATTATCCAAAGGAATATCGGGGTCTTAGGAAGGGCCTCAAGTTACCAAACACTTTTCTAAGGGGAATTCTTGGAAGTAGGAAGTTGATTGCTTTAAAGCTTTATAACTTAATATTCAACATCTTTTAATGGATTCTAAACCAACACATACTTAATGAAAAGCCATCCTTCTGAACATCAGGACCTGGAGAATAGTTAGAAGGTTCACTGACAATATTAGGCTTACCCTCTCTGGGGCAGTTTGACATTCCAAGCAGAGCCTCCACTTTTGTGCTCAAAATGTTTGGACAGAACCTTGCCAAATATCCATGCTTATGGCACACTCTGCATCTGAAAGGTAGGGCCTCATAATCTAACTGCTAGATCCAGGGTACTCCTGTCAACTCAAGTTCCACCTCAGCTGATAGAGGCTGGCAAATGTCCATTTCTACACAGATTCTGGCAAAGACAGCTGTATTTCCTTCAATGGTATCTTTAGAGACTCCTAGATATCTGCCTAGGGAATTGCCTATTATCTCCAGAACCTGCTCACCCCGAAACTCCATCGGGAGAGCGTACAGCCGGATCCAGACTGGGACAGCTGTGGGTTCAATGCGAGGATCAAAGCCCACTTGCCAGGGTTGAACAAATAACCCTGCTGGTCCGTGGTTCCTCTTCTCTGATTCAAATGCTCTATTTCTATTTGCTACAGAAGAAAAACTAATAATGAAATACCCATTGCTTATAGGCCATAAGGAGTACTCACCGTGTGGCTCCCAGTTCTGTCGAACCCAGGTATGCAAAAAATTTAGAGTAGGTCGAATACCCATGAATTTGCAGATCAAGTCATGGTTAGCTCGGTAGCTGATTGTATCTTCGACCAGCTTTGGTTCGATAACAATCTTAGGTCTGGAAGCGGATTGCGGGAGACATCCATTAACGCGGTGAGCATTTGGACCCTTGCCAGCATTCTTGAGTATCGTTTGAAAAGCATTCCGTTGGGCTTCATCAGTGGAAGGCGCAGGATTTTCTTTCAACATCTCAGCATATGAACTCTTTCTCCCAGCATGAGAAACTGGAGGAGACCCCATCGGGCCCTCCCGGAGCAGCGAACGAACCTTCAAAGTAGCACAAAATCAATCCACCAAAGTCTCAAGAGAGATCTTCGGACCAGAAACCCTCGAGCATCGCCCAACGCCTGTTCAGAAATTTTCTCGCCAAATCGCCAGAGCCCACCTTACCCTTCCCTCATAAGATGAGGACCCAACATGGACCAAATTAAGAATACATTTTTAGTCAATTAAATTGGCTCATTATGTAAATATTTTAGAAATATAAAGAGAAACCAATGCATCCTTGGAACAAAAAATTGCTTCTATTACTAGGAGAGTACCTCAATACAAAAAGAAGCAACCTTCTAAAAATGATAAAGGAAAAGAATCTATCTAGGCAATGGTGAATATTTCCATAGTAGATAAATTTTCAAACCCTTCATTGGTTATTTGGGAACATGCTACAAACATAGAAACAATAAAAAATATAAAAAATATTCTTGATAAGGCCTCAAACCAACTTGTAGAGCTTGTTGATTATGAAAACATTGAAAATTTAAAAGACCACGATCACCACTTAAAGATACTTTCTTAGCACCTATGTAAGAAAAGTATGAGGATGTTACCCATCCCAAGGAATCACTTCTTAAATTAGTCATTAGAAAAACTAAAGTGTGGGACATTGTTGAAGAGTTGTGTACGATCCCTTCTAAGGTCCTATACTTGGAATTACTTAGGATATCTCCTTATCACAACAATTATTAAGAGACTAATTGCATGAGATGGAGATGACTAGACCAAGGGCTGCCAAAATTATGCCCACCATTCCATGGTCTTATAAAGTGTAATACATTCAATATCATAGAGAAAATATTTGCATTGATGCACATACTAGCTTTGATTTTGTTATAAAATTCCTTTGAAAAACATGATTGTTATTGACAATTTAGCGAGGACTAATGATCCACCATTGATGATAATATTTGAATATAATAATATGATAGTTCATAGAGATTTGGTTGATGAAGGAAGAGATACATGCATTATGTGATTGTCCTTGATAGATAAATTGAAAATACCTAAATAAAATATCCTCTCTACTAGAATTATTGTTATGCCTATAATGGTAAACCACAAGATCATATGGGTTGCATAGTTAGGCCTAAGTAAGTGAGAGTGAAGTTTATAATGTTGGGTTTTTAGACCAACTATAACATGCTATTAGGTAGACCTTGGACTCATAAGATGAGAGCCATAGATTCCTCCCCTTGTCAAGTGGTTAAATATACCTATGATGAGAAATTTTTCACCATAAAAGGAGAATTCTATGGGGGCCTCATCCTTGAAACCATGAAATATATTTTCTTCCTTCTATGGATGAGATAAAAGAGGTTCCAATTTATGAACATGAGCCACAATGGACTTCTAGAAGGAATTTATACAAAGGGTATCAATAATTTTGCTTCAAATTCTCCCAAGATAGGTATGAATATGAAGATGATCAACCTAGCATGGATGTTATTACTCCTCTTCATCAAGAGGTAGTTGAGAAATTTCCATCATTGTTAAAACCTAAGAAGAGAGAAGATCATATTTTATTCTATCAATGGTTGTCCAAACTACCTATTGCCCATGAAGATGCTGCTAAATTGAAACAAGTAACATCTTACATTGATAATGATAGCATGGGGGAGGAACCAAATAGTCATGTATATTGTGACTTTAGTCAAGCCTTTAACATCAATGTTGAGCATGCTTCTTCTACAATTCCTATTTTATGAGGTAGGTGTTAGGCACTATCAAGTAGGTTCAATGGGTGTTTTTGTTTTAGGGGATGATTATAGTCAAGTTGATATAAATATTTATGAATTGGCTTATAGAGATAGCAGTAATTTATTTGTGTATTTCATGCTTAGAAATAATGAATGTAATCAATACATAGCTAGACTACATAGGTGTAAAACAACTAATATTTATGTTATCTCTATAGCAAATTATTTGAATAGGTTAAGTGAAATAGGGATTACTCTCTTGCCTAGGAATTCAACAAAGCTTGAAATTTATCAGTTTCAAAATTGTTATGAAGATAAACCAATGGGTTGTTTTGCCTCTCAAAGCGATAAATTCTTCATTGTGATAAACTATCCTAAATTAGAATCCATTAATGGATTACCATCTATTAAAGTTTCTTCAACAAAAAAAGGATCACCTCTTAAAGTGGTGATCTTAATCAAGACCAGTTTTCTAGTTGTTTTTTGGGTATGTTCCTACTGTTTTAGCATTCCATTATGACTATTTGGCCTATAAGGCTCCTACTTTTTTCAATGAATTTACACAAGGTTTTAATGAGGGGTCCCAGTCCATTCATATTGGGTGGGTTATGAACCTTAGACCTTTCAAAGAGAGGTCAAAGCCCTTACCACTGTAGTAAGCTTGCAACTCTCCTATAAGGCTCCTATTATGCTCATAGTATTTGACATTTTTTATAAAATATTTTTGCAACTATGATCACCTCTTAATGTGGAAATATCATTCCTTTTGTTTTTTGGAAAAGGTAAATGTCCAAGCACTGATTCCTACCCCTATTAGCTTATATTCAGATCTATAAATGTTTTCTTACTTTGATAGATCGTCTAACAAGTGGTTGAATAGTTTGATTGATCATACACCCTATTGTCTAACAAGGTACTTGATTGAAGCTAATTTTTTTGAATTAAAAAAGAAAGGGTTTCCATTAATGCTTTGATAAAGGTTTACAAGCAATTAGAGCCATATCCTGGTCCCCACATCTCTATCTTTCTCAATTCTTAGTTACATGCTCACATCCTCTCTAGGATTAGGAGCAAGGGGTATGTGAAAGAACCAACGATTCAATTCCCTAATAATATCCTCTTTCGCCTATCATTACCTAATGGTGAAGCAATACTAAATTTATTATATTCTAGAGAGGAAAGGGCTCCCCATCATTACCTAATGATGAATCCATACTAGATTTATTAAATGCTAGAGAGAAAAGGACCCTCATCAATACTAGTTTTCTTATATGGTTTGATTATGTTTTTCAAGTTGGGATTTATTCTAAACTAGAGAATATTCCCCCTACATCAAACCATTTTAAAGAAGAAAATATAATGAATGTCCATACTACTATAGATATTAACATAGGCACTCCCAAGCAACCATACATGATCAAAACTAGAGCTAGTCTATCTAATGACAAACAAGCCATCTTTACTACCTTGCTTAAGGAGTACAAGGATACCTTTGCCCAACAATATTTTAATATATTCGGAGTGGATGAGACCTTTGTTGCTCATAACATTGTTACCTATGAGGATATCAGTCCCATATGACAAAAGCAAAGAAAGTTTTCTCCTCTCATTCAAGACTTGTGCAAAATTAAAATCTGAAAGTTGTTATATACCAGTTCTATAATATTTGTTGACTATTCGGTCTATGTATCTAACAATGTACTTGTAAAAAAGAAATAAAATAATATTATCTATATTTTTTATGATTTTAGAAAAATGCTATATTTATTATAGATATTCTTTGACCTCTATCAATGCTATTATTGATTCTATCACATGGTATTAAATGTTTCCCTTTATGGATGGTTATTCAAGTTATAACCAAATTCAAATTACCCTTAAGGATCAAAATAAAATAATTTTTACTATGCCTTGGAGCACATTCTATTACGTTGTCATGCTTGAAAATACTTGTGCTACTTATTAACATGCTAATAAAATTGTATTTAATGACATTATTAGAATGATATTGGAATATTATGTTGATGACCTTTTGGATAAGTTTGAGATGTAGACTAACTACCTAGCTAAAATTTATGTCATATTAAAGCAATTGTGTCACTATAAGATTAAATACTTAATCCCAAGAAATGTTTGTTTGGTGTACTAATGGAAATCTACTAGAATTTGTGGTGTCTCATAGGGGCATAGATGTCAATCGTGACAAAATTGACGCCATTAATGTTATGCCTTCCCCTTAAAATATTAAATATATCAAAAACTTCTTGGAAAATCTCTAAGCAATTATGTGGTTCATATTTGAGTTAGCTTTCAAGCTTATCTATTGAATCACTTACTCAAGAAAAATGTTGAATTCAAATGAAATGAAAGTTGTAATAACACCTTCTTGAATTCAAGAAATTTGTTTTGCAACCCCAAACTCTTTGCCAATCCAACTTAGATAAGCCATTTATCCTATACACCTTCGCTATTGAGGTTTCTTTGGAAGTAATCCTTACTCAACAATATGATAATAATGGGTATGTTGTGTATTATATTAGCTAAAAAATGCTTTTGGTTGAGACTCGATACACTCCCATGGAGAAAAACTACCTAGCCATTTATTTTTCATGTGAAAATATGAGGCATTATATGTCAGAAAACTTATGTGGTCATTAAAACCGACCCCATGAGACACCTACAAAAATAGTACATTCATAGTGACCACCAATATGACACATGGATTACTATGATGTAACAATTTGATCCCTGCATTGTCACACAAAAGTTGTGAAATCTCAGGTGATTGCTAATCAATTAGTGGTAGATTCTGACCCTGCACAAAAAACCTTAAAGGAGGTATTGCATGATGAGGACATAATGGTCATCATATATCTTGTGCTTATGATTTCATCATTTTTAATTTCCTCTAGCATGATTAAGGAGTCTATTTTATTATGATGTTACTAAGCATAAAAATATTTTGTTGGAGTTTCATGAGCTTTTCAAAATGTATCATAAGACTAAGGTTAAAGATAAACAAAATACACCTTCTATTTTATAAGAGTATGATGAAAAATTTCATCCTAATACTTGGATCCTTCACTTTTATGGAGTAAGAAATGAATTTGGGGTAGGAGTTGGTATCTTTTTAAAGTATCCAACAAACCTAGCTATTCCTATGGATTTTTGCCTAATTTTTTTGGTATTACTAATACTGTCGTGAAATATAAGGATTCAATTTTAGGGATCCTAACCACCCATTGTATGAATGTTAAACACAATAGAGTGTTAGAAGAATCTCATATTATGGTCCATCATATTTCTAGTGAGTATGGTATCAAAGCTCCCCATTTCATCCCTTACCACCAAGTGGCTACCAAATTAATCAATGATATTGAGTCCTTTTTCATTAGGCATTCCCTAACGGGGAAAAATACTAAGTTTGACTCTCTAGCCACATTTACTAGTAAATTCATACCACATGAAAACACTAAGACAAATTTTGTGATACGAGTTTGTGATGAACCTATAATCACTGTCATTGATGGCCCAATGAATGTGCATAATGCTATAAATTGCTAAATTTCTCATGATTATACTTGGTATGGTAAAATTTTATGCTTCCTCGATAATCAAATCTATCCACCTCAAGTTAACACTAAGAAAAAGTATTGCATAGATAAGAGAGACTTTTGATATGTTTTCTTGAATGGGGTTTTGTACTACTGTAAGTCTTATGGGGTTCTTTTATGATGCCTTAAATAAGCTAAGGTTCTCAAATCTCTCTTTGATATTTATAGTTATGACTAAGGATGGGTTATTTCTAGCCAACAAGGAAAACTGATATTAATAACTATGTTAAATCATGTGATAACTACTAGTTCCATAAAGATAAAATTCATACCCCTATCAAGTTGTTCATCCAATTGAATCTCCTTGGCATTTTTCCACTTGGGGCCTTGAAATTATAGGACCTATTTCTCCTATGCCCTTAGATGGACACAAGTTTATTATCACAACCATAAAATATTTTACCAAATGGGTGGAAGCTATGCCACTTATAAATTAGACAACCCCCACCATATCCATATTTATATTTAATTAAATTATGTATCATTTTGGTGTATAGTCTACTCTCATCTTAGATAAAAATAATCCTTTCAAAAATAAATAAATGCAAGAATAAATTTCTCAGTTAGGGATTCAACACTATTTTTCCATGCCTTACCATCCACAAGGGAATGATCAAATATAATATAGGCATAAATTATTGATAAACATTTTGACTCAAAACTTGAAGGTTATATTAGTTTCTTTTGATAAGGCCTTGAAATACCTCATTTTGTGTAGCCAAGTAATAATTTTGACTCCATTAATGTGTTGATAAAGAATAATTAATTGTGGACTAGGTTGTAATTTATACTAATATTTTAACTAGACAGGGTGAATAGGTAAAATGCATTAGTATGTTATTTTAGATAGGTTTTATATGACTTTAGGTTTAGTTTTAAATTGAGTTGTGATTAAGCATTAGAATAATTAAATCATATATAAAGATGATGCCTTGCAAGTCTCTAAGTGCTAATCCACCAGAAATAGATAATGCACTAGAAATAGAAAATGCACCAAAAATATCTGGTGCTAGAACATCTGCTAGAAAATGCGCTAGAAAAGTCAAAGCCAAAAAAGACATAAATGTAGCATGGAATGGAACTTGCACATGGGAGATAAAATGAAATTTTGTGGATTAGATAATTTCTATCGGCCAAAGAAAGATTCCTCTCAAATCTTGGGCTAAAATTATGGTTAGTTTTAATAATTCCTTCCCAAATATTGGGCTAAGATTGTGTAGTTAGTTCTAAGATATGGGGGAGATTCTTACTAAATAAAAAGAGTGTTAGTGCCACTTGTATTATCCATGCTAATTATTAGCAAGTGGTTGAGAGAGAATAGGAATGCAAAGTTCCACTTGTATTATCCATGTTAATTATTAGCAAGTGGTTGAGAGAGAATGAGTGTAAATTACCACTTATATTATCAATGCTAATTATTAGCAAGTGGTTGAGAGAGAATAGGAGTTTAAATTTAATAACCCTAACTCAACAAACTAGGGTTTAAACAAATAAAAATCATATTTCTGAAAAATAGATTAGATCTGCAATTACTACTCAAAAATTACTCCACATATTTTTTTATTAATTTTTTGAAAGTGCAAATAGGCCAAATAACTATCCAACAATATAAATTAATCCTCAAAATTGGTTATAAAAATATCCAAAGTTGGGTGAACCTCCTATGAGGGCAAAACAAGTCACAAAACATGCACAAATGGCCTCCCAAAGCTGAATGACCCACTCCCAGACTCCAACACACAAAAATCTACAACACAATTGTGAATCCTGAGATAGATCCACCCAATCTCTAATCAAGAACAAGGGCACATCACATTATCTACAATATTAGCTATTTTTGAAGACTTAGGGCACACCACCTAAGCAACAAAATGTGAGGAAGGGTTCAACCCTCTCTCTTACAATTCACAAGATGAACATGACATAATGAAACCCTAAAAGTGACTTTCCAGGCCTATATACCTAGTCATCCCACTAGTGTCTTCAAATATTCATTAAGTGAGGGTTACATCAACATTAATCCCTAAGACTTAATTTTTATTACATAAAAAACCTATTAGCCTAGCAAAAAGGGGACGTCCCACTTCCTTGTCCACAAATGACAAAAATAAAACATTACAATGTGTGGGGTCCACATAGTCTTTAAAATGGGACATTACAAGTCCTCCCTTCAAATTGCTTGTCCTAAAGCAATTCAGGGCTAGATGTGCAAGAATCTCTTTTCCCTCCCAAGTGGCATCTTCAATGGGTAAGCTCCTCCATTTCACCAATTACTTTTTGATGACCCTGTTTCTCAAAATTCCTCTCTCTAGTCTCCATGATCATTTAAGATTCCAAAATCAACTTTTCCTCATCAAATGGAGGCAACTCAATAGAAAGAACGATGTGCTGTCCAAGTGCCTTTTTTAGGCATGAAACATGGAATACATTGTGTATTTTACTATTGTTCGATAGCTCAAGCTCATATGCAACCTCCCCAATCTTGCGTATGACCTTGTAAGGGCCATAAAAATGTGGCTTAAGCTTCTTTGATTTACGGGCTACAACCTCAAATAAACCATGTCTCTAACCTCAAAATGATGCTCAGTATGCTTCCGATCAACATATAGTTTCTATTGATTTTGTGCAAGATGAATATTATCCTTCAATATCTTCATAATATACTTATTTTCCTACATATAATCCTTGGATTTTGGCACCCTACTGTCACTCAAAAACAAATCAGTGAAGTTAGGAGCATCATCTCCATATAAAGCCATAAATGGGATCATTTTAATAGACATATGCTAGGAAGAATTATAACAGTATTCTCCAAGTGTAGCCATTTAATCCATGCATTCTGCTGCCTTAAAACATAGTTTCTCAAGTAGCCTTCAATCTATTTATTCACAATATTTGTTTGACCATCTGTTTGGGGGTGATATCTTGTACTTGGAGTCAACAATGTACCATAAATCTTTAACAACTCTTGCCAAAACATATTCATGAATCTGTTGTCCCTGTCACTCACAATATTCTTTGGCATACCATGCAATTTAAACACTTATCTAATGAAAAAATCAGCAACTTGTATTGTTGTATATGAAGTTGAAATAGCATAAAAGTGTGCAAATTTAGTTAACATATCCACCACAACATATATACAATCCTTACCATGTAATTTTGGCAGCCCCGTGATGAAGTCCATTGATGTACTTTCCCATTTTTGATTGGAAATGGGTAAGGATTGAAGAAGACCAAGAGGCATTGTGTTTCCCATTTTATTTTCCTGACAAGTGGTGCACTCCCTCACATGCTTCAATATATCATATTTTAGCCCCTTCCATGAAAACCTTTCACGCAATTGTCTATAGGTCTTAAAAAATCTCGGATGACCAACCATGGGTGCATCATGCATAGTGGCAATCAATTTCTCTTTAAGCTTGGAATCTGGCACAATAAAAATTGTATTTTTGTAAAAAATAAGACCTTCCTTCGTGTTGTACCTATCATATTTTAAGTGGCCATCAAGAATATTAGATGCAAAAGTGTTCTTCACATACTCGGCCATAATTGCAGCCTTCCAATCAACTGTTATAATGGAAATAGAGTGAAATATGGGCATTCTAGATAGTGCATCAACAATTGAATTCTTTTTCTCTTTTATAAAATCAATCTCAAAATCATATGCCTGCACTTTAGTGATCCATTTTTGCTGCCTATCATTTAAATCTCGTTGTCGAATGAAATATTTAAGGCTATTATGATTAGTCCTTACCACAAATTTACCACAAACAAGGTGTTGCTTGAACTTGGTCAAAGCATGCATAATGGTAAACATATCCTTGTCATATATGTTTAAAGTTATATCCATTGGACTAAGTTTCATGCTATCAAAGGCAATTGACCATCCCTTTTGCATTAGGACAACCCTTACTCCAAAACCTGAAGCATCACAATCAATGGTAAATGGCAAAGAAAAATTAGGAATTGCAATTAGAGAGCAAAAAGACATCACTTCCTTCAATTTCTCATAATCCTTTTGGGCTTCATCACTCCACACAAACACTCCCTTATTTGTTAATTCATTCAAAGGTGTTGCCAAGGCTGAAAAACCTCTAATGAATCTCTTGTAATACTTGCAAAGTTCCCAAAAACCCTCTCAATTGAGTTAAGGTAGTGGTAATAGGCCAATTTTGAATTACCTTTATCTTGTGTTGGTCTACATGCACTCCCTTATTGCTGATTATGTGCCCCAAATATAAAATTTTAGACATGCCAAATTCACACTTAGACTTCTTTGCATAAAATTGTTGTTGTCCCAAAATACTCAAAACAAAATCCAAATGCTTCAAGTGATTTTCCCATGAGCTGCTATAAACAATAATATCATCAAAGAAAACTAACACAAAATTCCTCAAATACTTCCTAAAAATCTGATTCATGGCTGATTGAAAAGTGGTAGGGGCGTTTTTTAATCCGAAGGCATCACCAAAAACTTAAAATGGCCAAAACGACATCTAAAGGTTGTTTTATGCACATCCTCGTCTCTCACCCTGATTTGATGATATCTTGATCTCAAATAAATATTAGAAAAAAACATAGCCCCATGAAATTCATCTATGAGATAATCCACTCTAGGAATAGGGTATATATTTTTTATTGCCTTTTTGTTCAAGACCTATAATCAATACACATCCACATAGTCCCATGTTTCTTTTTCACTAACACTACGGGTGATGCAAATGGGCTAGAGCTAGGGTGAATGTGCCCCATGGCAAGTAGCTCTTTTATGGCCTTCTCTATCTCATACTTATACATTCTAGGATTCCTATAAGGGGTTATCATGATAGGTTTTGTTCCTAGTTCCAACTCAATCACATGCTAAAATCCCCTATGGGGTAGCAATCCCTTAGGCATATCCCCAAAAATAGTGCTATGTTTTTCCAATAAAATCTAAATTTCAAGATGATAAGAGACATGATTATTAGATGAATAAGACATACCTTTTGTCATAAATATACCAACAACCCAAAATATATCCTCTTTATTGAAAATCCTCTCCATCCTCTTGGACATAACCTCTTGGACCATATTTTCCTTGATCCCTTGCAAAACTACCTCATGCCCTTTAGATTTAAATTTCAGTTGCAATTTTTGGTAATTTGTGTAGTATCCCAATGAATACAACCATTGAACTCCTTTAATGAAATGATGAATTCCTCCCAATGGAAACACATAGAAATCATCTACTATGGAATGATTCTCAAAATTTATCTTCATTTGCCTCACAAATCTATTGCAAGGTACAATGCTTCCATTTCCAATAACAACATTAAAACCAACAAATGTTTTTGGTTTTAGCCCTTTCTTGGCTAAAAAACCCTCATCCACAAAATTGTGGTTTATCAATACTATCACCTTATTCTCAAATACCTCTCATGGCACCTTGATTGTGAGATACATGTTCGCACTCTCATCATGGCCAACATGCCAGCATTTGAGATCTCATGAGACTCAAGGGTTGGCTCCTCAAGCTCACACTCCTCCAAAGACTCATATTCACTTTATTATGCTTCCTCATCTGAAATGACCTCAATGTAGTGAATCTGACCCTTTCCCTGGCAACGATGGCCCGATACCCAAGGGATTTTACTTGTGAAGCACCATTTTTTCCTCCTAAGCTCATCACGCTCCTCATTTACCCTCCTTCCTAGTGGCATAGGTGCTGAATCCCTCTGTAGAGGGGGAGTTGGCTTCCTAAAAGCCTAATTATTCCATAGAGAGGGCGTATCTCTCTTTTGGAAGAAATTCCCTATATGGAATGATCTTGACAGTCTTGCCTAGCTAAAACTAGGCGGTGGTGGTGCTGAAACCTTAGGTTTTGGTGATGCTATAGACTCAAGAGTCAAAGCCCTTTTCATTGCAATCTACAATGAAGCAGGCTCAAAGGCTTTTACCAAACCTCTCAAGGAATCCACCAGGACCACCAATCCCTCAATGAAAAGAAAGGTAACTCTCTTCTATGAAATGTTAGGCACCATGCTGAATTTTTTTGGAACTCCTCAATGTATGCCTCCATTGTAGTTTTTTGCTTAAGGATGGTCAGCTCCTTAAAATATTCCTCCTCATATCTCATCTCAAAATGATCCAGAACTCTCTGACTAAACTCATCAAATGAGGTGATATATCCATGGCCTTATGTATTGAGACCATGATACCACCAGTCGTATGCAACCCCCTCAAGATGTAGGGTAGCAAATGTACTGCATCCTCTTCATCCATTGGACTGAGAGTACAATAAGTCTACAATTTCTGTAGCCATACCCAAGCAGACATGTTATCATCTCCATTGAACACTATTACTTGCATTTTCTACTGCAATTTCTTTCTTTCTCCATACTTGCTGCCTTTCCCAACCTTCTTCCCCATGATCTTTAGGTAACTCTAGAAAGTGACTGTATTTTTGAATTCTTCAGGTATACACTGATATTCTACAAATAGGGCATCCAATTCATCAGTATCCTAGTGTATATCAAGTTTTTGCTTGGGAAATAAACATGGGTTTTGTTGGCTTGGGCAAATGAGAATGAGTGTATCTCATAGACCTCTAACTCCCTTGGTCCCAATTGATCTAGTTGTGGCTGAGGATTAGGGTTTGCTCCCTGGTTTGGTGGTGTCTGAACTCCACACTAATCCATATTGGTCACCAAACAAGTTAATAACTCAAGCATGGTGTTAAATGTTTGCTCAGCATGATCCCTTTGCTCATCTGCCATATCCACCAGCTCCCTTTGTTCAAATTATGGTTCTAGAATTTCTTTTTCCTGGTTGAGGTTAGGGTTTGACTTATTTATTCTCAGATAGTACCTATTTTGCTACATAAAGAGCTCTCACAGATTGGCAGGAAACCATCTCTGATACCACTATAATAACCGTAACTCAAAAAAATAGGGTTTAAACAAATAAAAATCATATTTCTACAAAATAGATTAGAATTGCAATTACTACTCATAAATTACTCTAGAAACCCTCAAAAATAGATATTCCAGCCGTACAAATTTTTTATTAGTTTTCTAAAAGTGCAAACAGGCCAAACAACTATCCAACAACACAAATGAACCCTCAAAACTGGCTAGAAAAATCTCCAAATATGGGTGATCCTCCTATGAGGTCAAAACATGTCACAAAACATGCACAAATGGCCTCCCAAAGTTAAAGGACCCACTCCTACACTCCAACACACAAAAATCTGTAACACAAATATGAATCCTGAGATATATCCACCCAATCTCCAATCAAGAACAAGGGCATATCACATTGTCTACAAGATTGGATATTTTTGAATACTTAGGGTACACCACCTAAGCAGTAGAAGGTGAGGAAGGGTTCAACCCTCTCTCTTACAATTCACAAGATGAACATGACATAATGAAACCCTAAAAGTGATTTTCCAAGCCTATATACCTAGTCGCTCCACTAGAGGCTTCTAATTATTCTTTAAGTGAGGGTTACATCAACATTAATCCCCAACACTTGATTTTTATTACATAAAATACCTATTAGCCTAGAAAAAGGGGATGTCCCACTTCCTTGTCCACAAATGATAAAAATAAAATATTACAATGCGTGGGGTCCACATAGTCTTCAAAATGGGACATTATAGTAAATGCCATTTGTACTATTTATGCTAATAGTAAGTGGTTGAGAGAGAATATGATTAAGTGGTTGAGAGAGAATATGAGTGTAAAATACCACTTTTATTATCTATGCTAAGTATTAGCAAGTTGTTAAAGTGTAGGAGAATAGGGATGTGAAATGCCACTTATGTTATCAATGCTAATTCTTAGCAAGTGGTTGAGAAAGTGTATGGATGCTTCCAATAGAACAAATATGTAGTGTCATTTGTATTATCCATGCTAATTCTTAGCAAATGGTTGAGAAAGTGTAGGGATGCTTTCAATAAAATAGCAGTATAGACATATTATTCATGCCGAATATTAGAAATTGATTAAGGAAGTATAGGAATATTACCAATAAATTAGGGGTTAGGCATCACTTGTATAAAGATGTGCCTAAGCTTATGTATCATTTATTTAGAGAAGGACAAGGAAGAAAATAAAGAAAAAGAGGATGGGATGTGTTTGAATTGAAGATTTTATAAAAGGGTAACTCCCTTCTCTTTTTAATAAATAATGATTTTGTCCTTTCCTCATTTGTATGTATTTTAAATTGAATTTTACTTTTTATTAGACTGAGGAGTAAGGGCCCACTTCATCAACACAATGAAAAGTATTATTTATTGTAGATATGTTTATAGAATAATTAATAAACTTTCATTTTTTTTAGTTTAATGCCTTTTGTATATTATTTTTATTTGTAATAAATTTGTAAATTGTTTTAATTAATTATTTTAAATTTTTGGGTTAGTTTTATGCAACTGTTAGATTAAATTTTATTTTCTTGCAAGTGTGATTATTTTTTTGAAAGTAAGTTAATTTATTTTTCTATAAAGTGTATAATTTTATTTTTGTAAGTGTGATTTTAATTTTCACAAGTGCATTTAAAATTTTGCAAGTGTGATTTTCGTTTAAACAAGTAGAAAACCTTAAAAGAACCTATACTGTGTAAAAATTACAATGAAAGGCTTCATTATGGGTCGTGTCTATTCATTAATCATTTTTATCTCTATATATGAATAGAGTAGTTATCAATTGACATCATCGAATAACCTTTATATCCATTGCTTATGCAGCAAGATACCTACACTCTCTAAGTGGCTTTAATACTTCGAAGTTCTCGACATCCTAATTATTTTATATTTAGAAAGAAAGGAAAATTCTTTCAAGTGGTACTAGAGTTGATGATTCTAAGGCGCAACATTTATTTTCTTCACTGCTTCAACTTAATTCATCATCACAGCATTGAGAAAATCTTCCTAGATGTTTTTTGGCTGTCACTAAGAATTTGGCAGCACAATTTTTATTTTTACGTGGATCTGGAACCTTCATACGCAATGATCCTAAAATCCATCTCACCCTAATAAGATGTAAAAATTTTGGTGTAACTACCATCAAACCTTGGTTCCTAGCTGTACAACTTAGAATTGACGATTTTTATTTTTGGCTGTCATTGTTTTTTTTTTGTCCTGTAGTTCAAACAGAAATCCTCCAATGACTAATATGGATTTCCTTGGCAATGAAATTCATCTTTGATTGATAATTGATCATCTAACATCAATGCAACTTCAGTAATTGACGTTTGAAATTGATGCAACAAAATATATTATCAAATTAATCGGATGTCATGAAGGAATTGGGAGATGAACAAAAATATTAATAATTTTTTTCTAAGGTTAAAACTCAACCCTCAAACTGAAATTAGACATGTGGAGGATATAATTAGTGTGCGTAGTTATTTTCTTTGTCCGTCGTTCCATGTTATTGTATAGGATACAAATATTTTTTGGGTATTTCTCCCACATTAGCCATGTAGACGCCAAAAAGGACTCTATATTCGCCCTCTCACATATTAAACGTTGACCACATTATGGTGGTTACGTTCAATCTCAATTCTCACATGCCCACGACTCCCTCATGTTCCTCCCACCTTGTCAATCTCGCTCCTTGTTTCATGTGTCAGTATCGTATAGTATCACTTGTCGGTGTCGTATTCATGTTCGATGTTCCCTCATACCACGGTGATGTTCGGTCAATTAAGTTGTACAAAATTTAAACCTAATTGTTGGTGAAATTTGAATCTAACCGTTGAACAAAAAAATTATTTTTAATTCATTTTGATTCCAACCAACGAAATTTGAATCTAACCAAAAATTCAATAGAATATTCAAAATTGAAATTGGAGCTATCAATAACAAGTTGAACAACTTAATTAAAAATATTTCTCGCAAGTGGAATCGCATAAACGACATATTGCAACAAAATTCCTCACCAATTAATGAGTTTATGATAAGGAGGCGACCACCAAAAACTAAAGGTACTCCCAACAACATCAATAGTTTTGACCAACGTTGTTATTCTTCATTAAATTCAATGGCTTCTCCTTCTTTGAACCATACTGATCCTTTTCTCAATAACCTTCCTAGGGAATTTATCCCAATTCCCACCAATGTGGATGCTCCCTTAAGATAATATCTTACCCACCAAGAAACACTGTTGAAGGAAATTTGTACTACACTAAGATTCATTAAAGCGCACGTTACTTCTGTGAAATCTCCTCTTACCCCTAGGTTACAAAATGCTCTAAATCCTGAACCTTTAAATAGTCATCAAAGACAAGTTGCTACAAACCAACGCCTTGCTAATGATTTAGACCCAGAAGCGAGAGGTGCTTCCTAGTATTTGGAATGACCTCATGATGTTCACGTTCCTTGAGTTGACATGCCTACATTTGAAGGAGCCGACCCTCCTAGATGATTGGAAAAAATGGAAGGCCTTATGTGATTACACCATATTCCTAAAATAGGTCGTGTTACTTTTGTAACTTCTAAACTGGGTACACAAGCATATCAATGGTTGTTATGGCAACTTTATGAAAATCAATGTCCTCTTTTATGACCTGAATTTAAAAAAAAAATCTTATAATATATGATAGAGGATCATCCACATCATACGTGGTCCATCTTATGCAAATTAAGTAAATAGGATCAGTATATGACTATATCTTAGGATTTACTAATCTACTTACTTATACCCATGAATTAAGTCCAACAGTGGTGGTTTCTGCTTTTTGTTATTGTCTTAAGGATAAGATTCACAAGGAAGTTGACATGCATGATCCTTATACCCTAGATGATGCGCAATGTATAGCTCAAGTAGTAGAATAAAAACTCCAAGGTTTTGTCCCTCTATATCACCGAGACTTCAACTCTCATTGTCCATATCGTAACTTTGAGCGATCCACAAGATTCTTTTGCTCTAAATGTCATTCACATTATCCAAGAGACCAAGCTTGTGTACAACGTCAGAACTTTCACTTAGAATATGAAGATACTTTAGTGGTTGAAGAAGACGATATACCTCAACCTGAACCATCTACAGAACCAACAAACAAGGAAACACAATAATATGATACACTGGCTCTCTCGGTACATACACTCATGGGTATTCAATCCCACCACACTATCAAGGTGTAAATATCATTAAACACCAACGTTTTAATGTTTTGATTGACTCTAGAAGTACACATAACTTCATCAACTATAAAACAACCAAATATTTAAATTTGTATATCCATTCTTCCAATCAAGATAAATTTCAAGTACTTATTGCCAATGGAGGCAATGCTCAATGTGTGGGTCGAACATCTAAGATTACAATCCAAATGGAAAATTATACATGGACAGGTACTCTTTTTGTTATGAACCTAGGTAGCTCGGACATCATTTTGGGAGCACAATGGTTATCTCAACTTGGTGATGTTACTATTAATCTCCAAAAATTATATATCAAGTGGTTAGAGAATGAAAGGATCATTTGTCTTCAAGGGATTCAACCTCCTCCTTCCGAAGTAGTGAGTTCACATATCATGGAGAAAATATCGAGGAAAGGTAGCTATGGTTTTATTGCTCAAATAAATTCCATTGAGGCTCAATCCTTGGATTATTCTCCTCCAACTCTTCCTAGAGATATTCAAAATATTATGGATAATTACGAAGAATTATTTAGCAAACCAAAAGGTCTACCTCCTAAATGGTCACATGATCATGCCATTCATCTAATTACTGGTAGTATACCTCCTAATATGCACCCTTATCACCATCCACAATCCCAAAAATTTGAAATTTAGAAACTGATCCAAGAATTGTTAGAGCACAAAATCATTCGACCAAGCACCAGTTCTTATTCATCCCCCATAGTGATGACACGTTGTAAGGATAACTCCTAGCGCATGTGTCCTGATTTTTTTTCTCTTAAAAAAATTACCATCAAAGATAAGTTTCCTATTCATGTCATAGATGACTTGTTAGACGAATTACATGGCGTGAGCTATTTCACTAAGCTAGACCTACACTAAGGCTTTCACCAAATAAATGTTAGAGAAGAAGATATCCCTTATCACCATCCACAATTCAAAAAATTTGAAATTTAGAAACTGATCCAAGAATTGTTAGAGCACGGAATCATTCGACCAAGCACTAGTTCTTATTCATCCCCCATAGTGATGACACACTGTAAGGATAACTCATAGTGCATGTGTCCTGATTTTTTTTCTCTTAAAAAAATTACCATCAAAGATAAGTTTCCTATTCATGTCATAGATGACTTGTTAGACGAATTACATGGTGTGAGCTATTTCACTAAGCTAGACCTACACTAAGGCTTTCACCAAATAAAGGTTAGAGAAGAAGATATCCCTAAAATAATTTTTTGTACTCATGAAGGTCATCATGAGTTTCTAGTCATGCCTTTTGGTCTCACTAATACTCCATATACTTTTCAAAGTCTCATGAACCATGTCTTTAGACCATATATTCATAAGTTTGTCCTAGTTTTCTTTGATGATATCTTAATGTCATGACCCACCCTTGGTAGACTTTGAACTTGATGGATTTTGTTTAGCTAAGATGTTTTGTTTCAAGGAACAATTGACATGCTATGCTTTATTTCTGCAAGTATGGATGGTTTGTAGGAAATAAAATATTTTAATGAAGAAATGCTTGACAATTAATGGATCATTGCTTCAAGGAAGTGTTTTTATGAAAGAATATGATGTTGCTAATAGACTGTGTGCTTGTGCAGAAAAATAGGTTTCTTGTGGGTGGAGAAAGAATAAGCCACCAAGAACAGGAATGCCTAGGGGAAATGATGTGATGGGTTATGTTGTCAAAATATTTGGGGAAGCAACATGGATGAATGCTTCACCCTTGATGATGATGCTTTTCATAGTTTGCACATGATAAAGAAATTCTAGACTTATGATTGCTTGCATGATTTTATGATATTTGCATTATGATTGAAATGTTAAGGATAAGATCTTGGATATATGTTATATGCATGATTTCATTGCTTTCCCTAAAGAAATAAATAGTTTATAAAAGATCTATTTTATTTGGTAATATTACCTTGAAAGTGAATGATGTGTAAAGTAAAAACTAGTAGCTAGGCATTAATGGAATGGAAGTTATTTTGCAGTAATGGTTTGCATATTGTACTTGAATTATAAATAAACCCATCATGGTTATAGTAGAACGATGTGGAATTTATGAAGTAACGATCGTTGGAGACTACATGGCAAAAATACTTTCAAAAAAATCTAGGATGGTTGATGGAGGATGAGAAAATTCTACGTGTGAGAGAAGGAGAGGTGGTGTTTTGGGAAGAGAACAAAATAAATGGTGGTAGAGCGCTTGGTTGGAAGGAGAAAATGAAGACTTGAGAACCTGCGTGGAGTAGTGAGCTCGTTCACGGTTGTAAAGGTAAGTACATCTTGTATCTGCTACGCAAAATCTAAAGCTATTGTTTTTATCTTTTGATATGTGTAGTTGAAGCATTGTTGCATGGTGTAATCCATTTCATTTGATAGTTCTCTATGGTTCTGGTCTGTGAAGCCATAGTTCAGTTGTGAATACCGTAGAAACTCTTGGAGTGTAGAATGACTTGAGGTAGAGTTTATTTAAGAGTCTTGTTAGAGATGAACGTAGGTTCACCAGGTGTACCTTGGATGAATAAACCACCTTTCTTTGGATGAGAATGATGGGTGATTTCCTATCAGTTGCTAACTAGAATTACACTTCAAACATACCTCTTGTGGGATACTTAGTTAAGGATAGTGTGAATCTTGGAAATACTTGCGGGTAACCTTTTTGAGATGTAGAGAATGTTGGGAAGTTTAGTTATGAATAGATTAAGCGTGTTTGTGCTGGATCTTCATTTCTATTTTATTGGAGTAGCATTTCATGGTATATGGGTTACTTGTAATGTTTGGTTGAAATGTGTTATCACATATTATATGGAGCCTTTGATATAGGAATTGATAAATGAAGGAATAAACTTGAAATTGCTATGAGAAATCGATGGAATGATTTATGGATAGTTGATGTTATTTCATATTTTGATTGTTGTTTGTATTTCACCTTGGATATCTGTAGAGTTCATTGGAAGTCTATGGATTGATGTGTGAACTTGTTGAAATTCTTATATCAAATATGATTAGTGTGATTTGCCTAAACTAGATGAGTTCTTAAAGCATTGTTGGGTCACTATTTTATGGAATGACCTTGGAATAGGTAAGGCATATAAGAACATATTTTAGAATTCTTTTGTGTGGTGTGACATCTTGCGTGTGAATAGATTTACATTGTTATAAATATATTGTGTGCAAAATGTTTTGCTTCATGGAAATGTTGTTGTGTGCAATTGCAAAGCATCAAGGAGGGGAAAGTGCACATTTGAATGCCGCATATAAATTTTCTTGGGAGCTATCTCTGATATCCACTAGATGGTAATTTTTTTCTTGGTGGTTTATCTGCGGAGATCATGGTGGAAGTGAATGTTGAATGTGGGACCTAGTTGTTGGGAGCTTCAGAAGACTACTTTGACACTACAACTGTGATGTTATGGAAGTTGGGCTTGTCCAAGTATTATGACTAGATACCATATTGTGAATCAGTCTATTGTAATAATGAATCTCTATATTCAATTGTGTAACTATGATTCCCTTCTCTATAAAGATGTGTTGGAGAAGTGAGATTGTTGTATATGTGAATGATCACCTATCCGATAGAGTAATGACTCTTGAATTTTATATTTTGAGACTTGTAAATGAGGAAGGTGTATGAATTTCAATATTCACGATAGTTATGGAAGTTCACTTGAGTAAATGCCTTAATATCATCTTTATTAATAACTAGCTCTCTATTTTTTAGTTGGTTAATCCATGTGAGATTACGATAAATTAATGTATAGTTTTCATTCAGTTGTGAGTGGGATTCGATGGAATATTTTCACTCGAGAATAAAACATTAGTTCAGATAAGTCTCAGTGTGTTAAACTGAAGTGTCATTACCATAAGGACCTCTAGATTGGCTTGGGGAGCCAGGTAGTGGTAGTGGTATTACCATCCCTAGGAGTTAACTCAAGATACACAACTCCATAGTTAATTATGGTCGAGGTAAATCTAGGAGTAAGCTAATCAGGTTGTATTCTACTATTGTGATAGTAAAGGCTCTACATAATAGTAGTGGAGTTTCCTTTTATGACTCTTGCACCTTTTGGGTTGACATCCTATTGACCTTCTTAAAGGAAGAAAAGTGTTACCTTCTTAGATGCCAAAGTGTAGTCAGCGTGTCTAGGGCATAGGAGGTTTATCATGTTAACTTCATCGAAGGATGAGTGATTGGGGATGTTAAAGCAAGACTTGGTGCTAAACGCACCCACACAGATGGACTTGTGTGGTTGTGCAAGGATTGGAATTTTCCTTTTCGATGGACTAAAAAGGGAGTAACCTTTCAAAGGATCATAAAGAAATGCCCTTTTGAATGAATGAAATGGAAGACCTTCTCGATGGATCGAAGAGGGATAATCCTTTTGATAGACTTAAAGGAGTAAAATAGTTACTAAAGAAAGTTAACTTGAGTCGAGTATCTCCTTAGGACTAGTGAATAGGAAATCCTTGTAGAAATATAAGGATAGGATCCTTGAGATCTATTTTCGTAATTGTTTATGATAGTGTTGTAGTCGAACTTTTTAGAAAGGGTCTTCTTGGTTTCATTGTCATCTAGTTGAGGGGCTAGTATTAGGCTCAGGCTTGCTTAGAGTTAATTATATATTTTAAAAAACACTCTCAACTTTTTAAGGATTAGTAGAATCATGATGGGTTGTGACATCTGGTATCAGAGCATGGTTCATAGTGGAATAGGTTCACTACACAAGAATTAGTTTTCAGTATGTGATAGGAAACATACTAGACATTAGTGAATAGAGGAAACTAATAGAAGCAAATCTACTTGAATTGATTTGGATGTTATGGGTAAACAATTATTAGTAGGAGGAGCAATTTGAAAGGCTAAATGCTAATGAATTCCTACTATCTCTTTTGTGTGTGGCTAGGGAAAATACCACCAAAAAGAAGAAGAGGAAGTGTTACCCCAACAACAAGGCAGACACGAGGAACCAATGCAGAGAATAGAGCACCTAATGTTGGTTCAGAAAACCCCAATGAAAGAGAAAATCTTACTAAAATAGTGGCTCTACTTCGTGAGCAGGTGGAGACCCAAAAATAGTTGTTGGATGTTGTGTTAAGTCAAGAAACACAATCTGGTAACCTAAGAGGGGAATGAGTGAATGAACCTCTTACAGAGGTGCAATTGGAAAGAGTTCGAATAGAGGCTGAGCTAGCCAAGGAGATGAAATATCTAAAATATTCCAAGTTTAATAGAGAGGAAGATAGGGATAAGGCTAAGGCTTGGTTGAAGGAGATAGAGACATATTGTAACATGAAGAACTTCTCCTCAGGCACTCGAACATCTTATGCTACATTACATTTGCAAGGAGATGGTATAGCTTGGTGGGAAACCCTTAGTGAAGAGCGAAAGCTAGCGGCTGTAGTTGACTTAAAATGGGAAGAGTTTGTAAAAGCTTTCAAAGAAATATTTCTCACGGAATACTTTTATTCCTAAAATTTGATGAATTTACTAAACTTCGTCAGGGAATTAGAATAGTGGAGAAATATTATCAGAAATTTGTTAAGTTGGTGAAGTATGTACCCGCTTACACTGAGAAAATGAAGGTCCATAAGTTCATACTTGGAGTAGATCCTAGGATAGGACAGGAAGTGGACATGCAAGAACCTGAAACATTGCAAAAGGCCTATGAGTTAGCAAGGAAAGTTGAAACATATCTCAAACCTTATTTTGACTATGAGGGGTTAGATGAACAAGGCAAGGAGGCACTAAGGAAGAGAAATAGTTTAGGTTTCATGAAGTGGGAATGTGAACAATCAATTAAAAGTATTACATGATAGGATGAGAAAGAAGATAAGAAACAAGGAAAATTTAGAAGAAGATTTTGAGGAAGGAATCATAGATGCTATAATCATGGCAATAGTGGCAATAGATCACCACAAAGATAGACTAACCTACCAAAAGAAGGAGCAACAAGGGAGTTGAGATGAAAAGAACATCCAGGACCAAAAGAAGGATGTTATATTTGTAAGGGATCACATTATGTGACCAATTATCCATAGAAAATAGGGATGGGTTCAAAAGGAAAGGAACCAATGTACAAGGAAACTGCACCTAAGGAACCAGTGCACAAGATTTATGCAACAATAGGAAACCAGAATCTGGAGGGTCAGGCTATGCCACTAGTGATAAAAGGTAAGATTTTTGGTAAAAGTGTTAAAATCTTATTTGATAGTGGAGCTATAGATAATTTTATTTCCACTAGTTTAGTTAAAGATATAATAGAAAGGCCAGGAATCTTGGCACACGGGTGGAAGGTTGAGTATGGTTCAGGATAAACCTACTCTGTGAACCAATGTTATCCTATGGCAAAAATTGCCTTACCTAGTGGAATGACCTTAGGATGTTTATATGTTGCACCATTGCATGCCTTTGACATAGTAATAGGAATGGATTGGCTACAAGAGCATAAAGCAGTGATTAATTTTTAGGATCGATGGGTTGAATATACAAATGTTGAAGGGCTTGTTCATAGAGTGAATAGCCTACAAGGAGCTTTCCAACCTCAAATCCTTTTGGCTATGCAACTCAAGAAAGCCATCAGAAAAATAGGAATGGTATATATTGTTAAGATAAATGAGATAGAGGAAGGAAAAAAGGAAGAGGTGTTTGGGAAACACCCTGTTCTTCAGGAGTTTAGAGATGTATTTCTTGAAAATTTACCCAGATTACCACCTAAAAGGGAATTTGACTTCTCTATCGAACTTGAACCTGGAACAGAGCCTATCCATAGGGCTCCTTATAGAATGAATCCCATAGAAATGCAGGAACTAAAGGTACAACTACAAGGATTGTTGGAAAAAGGACTAATTAGACCGAGTGTGTCACCATGGGGTGCACCAGTTTTGTTTGTAAAGAAGAAGTATGGATCCTTAAGATTGTGTATTGACTACCGGATGTTAAATAAGGCAACTATCAAAAATAGATATCCTTTACCTAGAATCGAAGACCTCTTCGATCAACTCAAGGATGCCACAATATTTTCAAAGATCGATTTGAAGTCAGGATATCACCAATTGAGAATCCAAGAGGAGGATACTCATAAGACAACTTTTAAAACTAGATATGGACATTATGAGTTTACTGTCTTACCTTTTGGTCTGACGAATGCTCCAACAACATTCATGAACCTGATGAATAGTATCTTCAGGAAGTACTTGGATAGATTTGTTCTAGTGTTTTTGGATGACATTTTGATATATTCCCAAAACAAGATAGAGCATGATAAACACCTCATAATAGTGTTGGAATTGTTAAGGAAAAATCAGTTGTATGGGAACTTGTCCAAGTGTGAATTCTATGTGACAGAGGTGCAATATTTAGGACACATTGTTTTGGCTGAAGGAATCATTGTAGATCCTAAGAAAATAGAAGCCATCATGAATTGGCCATCGCCAACAAATGTGACTGAGGTCCGAAGTTTCATGGGCTTAACTGGGTACTATAGGCGATATGTGAAGGACTACGCCAAGATCACCTCACCGATAACCAACCTTCAAAGGAAAGGGAGGGAATTCAAGTGGATAGAAAAATGTGAGATAACCTTTGATTTACTTAAGCAGAAGCTTACTACACCTCCTATATTAAAGATACCTGATCCATAGGGAAGTTTTTTCATGTGTATAGATGCATCGCTAGAAGGACTGGGAGGAGTGCTCTCACAAGAAGAAGTGGTAGTAGCCTATGGATCAAGGAAGCTGAAAAAGCATGAGGTTAATTATGCAACTCATGATTTAGAGTTAGTAGCTATGGTATTTGCTCTCAAGATTTGGTGACACTATCTAGTTGGTAGACCCTTTGAGCTAAAGATAGATCATCAGAGTCTGCAATATATGTTCACCCAACCCTTGCTCAATGCTAGATAGAGAAGATGGATGGAATTTCTCATGGAATATGATTTTGGCATTGAATACATTAAGGGAAAGGAGAATAAGGTCATTGATGCTCTGAGTAGAAGGAGACACATTGCAGTCTTATCTCGTATTCATGTTGACTTGATGGACCAAGTCAAGGAAATGCAAAGTCAAGATGCTTACTGTAGTCAAATCCGAGAAAATATGGAAAGGAAACCAGATGAAAATAAATATTTTAGCATCAAGGATGGATTCCTATGCTTTAAGGATAGGGTAGTAATTCCTAAGAGTAGTGATCTGAGGAAGATGATCATGAATGAAGCTCATAGATCCCCCTACTCTGCTCATCCAGGAGGAGCAAAAATGAGGGAGAATATGAAAAAGATATTCTTTTGGCCAGGAATGAAGAGGGACATAACTAAATTTGTCGCTCAATGCCTCGAGTGCCAAAAGGTAAAAGTGGAACATAGACATCCTGCTGGTTTGTTATACCCTCATGATGTGCCTATGCAAAAATGGCAAGTGATTTCGATGGATTTCATAGTAGGGCTACCTAAGACCAAGTTCCAGCATGACGTAATCCTAGTAGTGGTCGATAGATTGACCAAGGTTGCACACTTTATACCCAGGAGCACCAAGGATGATGTCGTAATTATGGCTAATAGATTTTCCAAGGAAATATTTTGGCTTCATGGTTTTCTAGAGGTAATTATATCGGATAGGGACTCAAGGTTCACATCTAAGTTTTGGCAAGCCTTACACCGAGCCATTGGCACTAGGTTGAACATCAGTTCAGCTTATCACCCAAAAATTGATGGATAAACTGAAAGGGTGAACCAAGTGTTAGAGGACATGCTTCGCATGTACTGTATGGATCAGAAAACCCATTGGGAGGATTACTTGCATCTAGTAGAATTTACCTACAATAATGGTCATCATTCAACATTGGGTATGGCTCCATTCGAAGCTTTGTATGGCAGAAAGTGTAGGACACCATTGTCATGGGATAATCTAGAGGATCAGATTGCGCTTGGACCAGACATGGTTAAAGAAATGGAGCAATAATTAAAGGTGATCAGAGAAAGATTGAAGGAAGTTGTAGACCATCAGAAAAGTTATGTTGATCTTAAGAGATCACCCAGAGAGTTTGTTGTTGGAGATAGAGTGTTCTTGAGGGTGAGATCAAAGAAGAGTGCTATCAAGTCCACAAAGCTTGATCCTCATTTTGTAGGACCCTTTGAAATCATAGAAAGGATCAGTCCTATGGCATACCGACTTGCCTTACCACCCAATCTATCCAATATTCACAACACCTTTCATGTTTCTTTGCTTAAAAAGTATGTTGCTAACCCTGAGCATGTATGGGATTTTTCTAAATTGCAGATGGTGAATCCAGAGGCTATAGAGGTTCGACCAGTAAGAATCCTTGAGTTCCGATCTAAATCGATGAGGAAAGGAACTTTGGAGTAGTGTAAGGTCTAGTGGGACCAATACTCTGAAAGAAATGCTACTTGGGAGAAAGTAGCCGATATGCAAAAGCATTTTCCTTTTCTCTTTAAAAATGCATTGTAATGTTTGCTTTGATTGTTTTTAAAAGAAGATACTTGTATGAACACAAAGGACTATGTTAAGCCTAAGGGAGGGAGGATGTCATGACCCACCCTTGACAGACTTTGAACTTGATGGATTTTGTTTAGCTAAGATGTTTTGTTTCAAGGAACAATTGACATGCTATGCTTTATTTCTGCAAGTATGGATGGTTTGTAGGAAATAAAATATTTTAATGAAGAAATGCTTGATAATTAATGGATCATTGCTTCAAGGAAGTATTTTTATGAAAGAATATGATGTTGCTAATAGATTGTGTGCTTGTGCAAAAAAATAGGTTTCTTGTGGGTGGAGAAAGAATAAGCCACCGAGAACAGGAATGCCTAGGGGGAAATGATGTGATGGGTTATGTTGTCAGAATATTTGGGGAAGCAACATGGATGAATGCTTCACCCTTGATGATGATGCTTTTCATAGTTTGCACATGATAAAGAAATTCTAGACTTATGATTGCTTGCATGATTTTATGATATTTGCATTATGATTGAAATGTTAAGGATAAGATCTTGGATATATGTTATATGCATGATTTCATTGCTTTCCCTAAAGAAATAAATAGTTTATAAAAGATCTATTTTTATTTGGTAATACCACCTTGAAAGTGAATGATGTGTAAGTATAATCTAGTAGCTAGGTGTTAATGGAATGGAAGTGCTCTTGCGATAATGGCTTGCATATTGGACTTGGATGATAAATAAACCCATCGTGGTTATAGTAGAATGATGTGGAATTTATGAAGTAACGGTCGTTGGAGACTACATGGCAAAAAGGCTTTCAAAAAATCTGGGACGGTTGATGGAGGATGAGAACATTCTGTGTGTGAGAGAATGGAGAGTGGTTGTGGTGTGTTTTGAATGGAAGAAAAAAAACAAATAGGAACATAGTGCTTGGTTGGAAGGAAAGAATGAAGACTTGAGAACTTGCATGGAGTAGTGAGCTTGTTCATGGTTGTAAATGTAAGTATATCTTGTATCTGCTATGCAGAATCTAAAGCTATTGTTTTTATCTTCCGATATGTGTAGTTGAAGCATTGTTGCATGGTGTAATCCATTTCATTTGGTAGTTCTCTGTGGTTCTGGTTTGTGAAGCCATAGTTCATTTATGAATACCATAGAAACTCTTGGAGTGTAGAATGACTTGAGGTAGAGTTCATTAAGAGTCTTGTTAGAGATGAATGTAGGTTCACCAGGTGTACCTCGGATGAATAAACCACCTTTCTTTGGATGAGAATGATGGTTGATTTCCTGTCAATTGCTAACTAGAATTACACTTCAAATATACCTTTTGTGGGATACTTAGTTAAGGATAGTGTGAATCCTGGAAATACTTGCGGGTAACCTTTTTGAGATGTAGAGAATGCTGGGAAGATTAGTTATGAATAGATTAAGCGTGTTTGTGCTGGATCTTCATTTCTATTTTATTGGAGTAGCATTTCATGGTATATGGGTTACTTGTAATGTTTGGTTGAAATGTGTGTTTACATATTATATGGAGCTTTTGATATACGAATTGATAAATGAAGGAATAAACCTAAAATTGCTATGAGAAATCGATGGAACGATTATGGATAATTGATGTTATTTCATGGTTTTGATTGTTGTTTGTATTTCATCTTGGAGATCCATAGAGTTCGTTGGAAGTCTGTGGATTGATGTGTGAACCTAATGAAATACTTATATCAAGTGTGATTAGTGTGATTGCTTTAATTAGATGAGATTTAAAGTATTGTTGAGTCTCTATTTTATGGAATGACTTTGGAATGGATAAAACATAAATGAACATGTTTTGGAATTCTCTTGCATGTGAATTGATTTACATTGTAAGTGTGCAAAATATCTTGCTTCCTGGAAATGTTGTTGTGTGCAATTGGAAAGCATCAAAGAGGGGAAAGTGCACATTTGAATATCGCATATGAATTTTCTTGGAGCCATCTCTGATCCCCATTAGATGGCAATCTCTGTTCTCGGTTGGTTTATCTATGGAGATCATGGAGGAAGTGAACGATGAATGTTGTACCTAGTTGTTGGGAGCTTCAGAAGACTACTTTGACACTACAACTATGATGCTGAAGAAGTTGGGCTTGTCCAAGTATTATGACTGGATATCATATTGTGAATCAATCTATTGTATTAAAGAATCTTTATATTCGATTATGTAATTATGAATTCCTTCTCTGTAAAGATGTGTTGGAGAAGTGAGACTATTGTATATGTGATTGATCACCTATCAGATAGAGTAGTGACTCTTGAATTTTATATTGAGATTTGTAAATTATGAAGGTGTATAAATTCCAATCTCTATGATAGTTATGGTAGTTCTCTTGAGTTAATGCCTTATTATCATCTTATTAATATCTAGCTCTCTGCTATGAGATTGTTTAATCCATGTGAGTTTATGATGAATTAATGTATGGTTTTCATTTAGTTGTGAGTGGGATTCAATGGAATATTTTCACTCGAGGATAAACATTAGTTCAGTTAAGTCTCTTTGTGTTAAATTGAAGTGTCATTATCGGAAGGACCTCCAGATTGGCTTGGGGAGTTGGGTAATGTAATGGACTTACCATCCCTAGGAGTTAACTTAGAATGTGTAACTCCATATTTATTTTCGATCAAGGAAAATTTAGGAGTAAGCTAATCAGTTGTATTCTACTGTTGTGATAGTAAAGGCTCTGCATAATAGTAGGGGAGTTTCCTTTTATGACTCTTGCACCTTTCGGGTTGACGTCCTATTGACCTTCTTAAAGGAAGAATAGTGTTACCTTCTTAGAAGCTGAAGTGTGGTCAGCATGTCTAGGGCGTAGGAGGTTTGTCGTGTTAACTTCGTCGAAGGACGGACGATTAGGGATGTTAAATAAAGACTTGGTGCTAAACGTACCCACACAGATGGACCTGTGTGGTTGTGTGGGGATTGGTATTTTCCTTTTTAACAAATTGAAAAGAGAGTAACCTTTCAAAGGACCATAAAGGAATGCCCTTTCAAAGGAATGAAAGGAGTGACCTTCTCGATGGACCGAAGAGGGACAATCCTTTCGATAGATTGAAAGGAGTAGAATAGTTACTAATGAAAGTTAACTTGAGTCAAGTATCTCCTTAGGACTGGTGACTAGGGAATCCTTGTAGAAAGATAAGGATAGGGTCCTTGAGATCTGTTTTCGTAATTGTTTATGATAGTGTTGTAGTCGACCTTTTAAAAAAAGGGTCTTCTTGGTTTCACTATCGTCTAGTTGAGGGGCTAGTTTTAGGCTCAGGCTTGCTTAGAGTTAATTATATATTTAAAAAAAACTCTCTTTTTTAAGGATAGTAGAATCATGATGGGTTGTGACACTTAATTTACAACAAATCTTGGAAGGACCATTTAGATCATGTTGACAAGGTCCTTTCTCTATTACAAAAGGAGAAACTATTCATTAAACGATCCAAATGTGCATTTGGAGTCCAGGAAGTAGAATATTTGGGTCATATAGTATCTCATGAAGGAGTTAAAGTGGATCCTAATAAAATCAAGGCTATTCAATATTGGTCTTTACTGAAATCACTCAAAAATCTTTACGGGTTTTTAGGACTCACCGACTATTATCAAAAATTTGGTTGCAACTATGGTAAGATTGTGGCACCACTCACAGCCCTTACCAAAAAGGATACCTTTCATTGGAATGATGTTGCTTCTCAATATTTCAATGCCCTCAAAGAGGCTATGTGTTCTACTCTAGTCTTGGCCACTCCGGATTTCAGCAAACCTTTCGTCATTGAGTGTGATGCTTCGGGCACATGTATTGGAGTATTTTTAATGCAAGAAGGACATCCATTGGCTTTTGAGAGTAAAAAAATCTCAGGGAAGAATTTGGGATGATTCATTTATGAAAAATAAATGCTAGATATTCTACATGCTATAGAAAAATGGAGGCATTATTTATTAAGCAATCACTTCATCATAAAAACTGACCATAGTAGCCTTAAGCATTTTTTAGAAAATCTTTCATATCTTGAACAAAATAAATTGCTGACCAAGCTCTTGGGTTATGATTTCATCATTGAATACAAAAAGAGTAAATAAAATATAGTATTTGATGTCTTGTCTTGCAAATACAAATATGAGATAACTATCAATGCAATATCGGGTCCTTTTTCCCAATGGCTTTCCAAACTTCAAAAAGAATGGATGGCCGATTTAGAGACGACTCAAATAATCCATGATATAAAGTCCAGATCATTCATGCATCTTAACTTCTCTTATGCATATGGAGTACTTCGTAAGAAAGATCATATTCATCTTCCTCCATCTTCCACTCTTAAATCAATGATTCTCCAAGAATTGCATGCATCTCCGATAGAAGGACATTTAGGATTATTGAAAATATATCATCAGGTGAAGCAATCATTTTTTTGGAAAGGTTTAAAATTAGATATCAAAATATTTGTGGCTAAGTGTGAAGTATGTCAATGTAACAAAGGGGAAACAATCAAATCTCCTGGTTTATTACAACCCTTACCTATCCCTAATCGTCAGTGGGAGCACATTTCTATGGATTTCATCGAGGGGCTACCCAAATCCGAGGGTAAAACAATGATTTTTGTAGTAGTAGATCGTATTTCCAAATATGCTCATTTTGGTGCCCTACAACATCCATATTTTGCAAGTAAGGTGGCTAAGGTATTTCTAGATTCCATTTTCAAACTATACGGCATGCCCAAAACCATTGTAAGTGATCACGATCCTATATTTACTAGCAACTTTTATATGGAATTATTTCACCATAGTGTCACCAAGTTGAATATCTTCTACATATAATCCACAGTCAGATGGTCAAACAGAGATTGTCAACAAGTGTTTAGGTACTTACCTCTGCTGTTTCGCTCAAGATAATCAAAATCATTGGATTCAATGACTTTCCTTATCTAAATGGTGGTGTAATACTTATTATCATTTTTCTCTTAATATGTCACCATTTGAAGCCTTGTATGGTCAAAAACCACTGGTAATCATAGACTATGTTCCAGGAACTTCCAAGGTAGCTCATATAGATGATTTGTTACAACAACGTCAAATGATGCTTAAGATTTTTAAAGATAATTTGACTGAGGCACAAAACCGTATGAAACAACATGATCTACGTTGTTGAGAACGAAAATTCAAAGTTGGCGATATGGTTTTTCTATGCTTACAACCTTATAAACAATTATCGTTGAAGATAAAGTCTAGTTAGAAATTAACACCTCAATTTTATGGACCTTACAAAGTAGTTTGTTGCATCGGTGAAGTCACATGTGTCGTGCCTCAAACAAGTTTTTTGATCAAAAGGTGTGATCCCAAATCGAGCTTCCACTACTTGATGAAAAAGGTCGTATAACTCTCCAATCAGAATCCATCCTACAAACTAGAGTACATCTTTGCTCATGTCAAATTTAGGAGTTTCTAATTAAGTGAAGACCTTACGGAAGAAGATGCTACATGGGAGTCCGAGAGTATTCTCTAGTCTATTATAGATTTGAGGACAAAGCTTTCTGAGAAGAGAAGCCATGTAACGATTCCAAAGTGAAAGGGTTCATTATGGGTCATTTCTATTCATTAATACTTTTCATCTCTCTATATATAAGTAGAGTAGTTATCAATTGAAATTATCGAATAACCTTTATATCCATTGCTTATACAACAAGAGACTTGCCCTCTCTAAGTGGTTTTAATACATCGAAGTTCTCGACATCCTAATTATTTTATATTCAGCAATAAAGGAAAATCCTTTCATACTAGGATACATTTCCTTACTCTCTAGTGCATACAACCATTGAACACCACCCCAGATTGACAATTTAAAGTGTAGATATTAACGACCCTGTATTGGATATTTTGAGTCCGTAAGTCAAAGTTGTCATTGATGTCACCGGATGAAGTCATCATTAAGATCAAGTGAATCAATGAAAAAGTTAAGAGTTCATAAGGAGATATTTTATCAAAGGTATAATATTATAATAATGGTTATTATAATATTAAAGGTGATATGGTGAAAACCCAAATAAAATATTTATAATTCTTATTATAATATTTTATAATGCAAAAGTGGGTTTTATAAAGTCTAAATATATTTTATAAACCCAAAGGTTGGGTTTAAGATAAAAGGAATTTGAATCCTTTATAATATCCATCGACGTCATGGAAGATAACATGGAGAGCGCCGACGTCTTTTAAACAATGGAGGAAGCATATAAATACAACACCCAAAAGTTCAATTAATTATCCTTGCTCTAAAATTAAAAATATTGCATGCGAAGAAAAGAGCTCGTGAGTTTTTGTGAAAGTCATGATAGAGAAGCGTTTAAGGGATGAAGCTTTAATCCTCGAAGTTGCATAGGAAAACGTGGCTTAATGGTATTTTGGAAAGCATGAAAGCGTTTGCTTGCAAGAGGGTTTGCGTTCTATTCTCGATGGGTGCATCGTGAGTTGTGTTGGTTAAGGCACCTACGACGCACGTTATTTTGCCAAGGCAGAAGATGTGAGGAGATTAAGAAGCACGTGGTTCTTCGTTAATCTCAAACAAGTGCTTGGATCGTACGGTGACTTTGGCTACGACTAAGGCGCACATTGGGAGCAACGTTGAGGGTTCAATTCCCTCCGAAGACGAGGTAATATTTTTGGTTTTAATTTTAATTAAATGCCTAAGTTGGAGGTATAAGGTTGTTTAGTGGTTTGTGTTTGGAAATGTTTCTTTGTAATAAATTTGTGGTAGTTGAGAATTATAATTAGGAGTTAAAAGGAGACTTCTATTTTTAACTTTTAATAAAGTATTAAATTTCTATAGTGGTATATTGGAGGATTAAAAATTTGTGGGTATTGTGTTATTTTGAATTAAAGGTTTTTATGATTATTGTGAGGGTGTTGATTGTTAATCAAGTTGGAGTGATAAGGTGTAAATTTGATATTATTTTTGTGTTATGTTTTGTTGAGAAAATTATCCTTAACCCTTATTGAGATTGGCAAAGAAGTAATTGCGAGTGTGGCAGATTTGTGAGATCATCTACTTGTCAAGCAAAAAGATATGGGTAAATTCTTCTTTGGTTTGAATTGATTGAATGGCTTACTAGACAATAAAGTTTGGAGTGAAAAGGATTTGATTAGGGTTTGAAAATATCATGAGTATCATTGTTATGTGAAGAATGTTTTATAAGCATGGTTGTTGAAGTGAGTTGTAATGCAAAGAACTTGAACTAGGGTTTGAAAATATCATGAGTATCATTGTTATGTGAGATTTGTTGTTGATACATGCTTGGACTAGGGTTTGTGACCAAGAGTTGTTTCTTAAGTGATTGGTTGAGTAATTTGATTAAGCCTAGTCAAGTGGATCTATGAAGTGGTTGTTCAAGTTCCATAAAACAAACTATTCTATATCCTGATTTGATTTGTGAAAGAGATTGATTTGTGAGAATAGAACATATTGAGTCTCTAACAATTCTATTTATGTTTCTATGAGATTTATTTGAGTTGAGAAAGTGATTGAGCTTTGAGTGTAGAACATATTGAGTCTCTAACAATTCTCTTTATGTTTCTATGAGATTGGACAAGTTTTGTGTGGAATTGTTAAGCAGATTTGAGGTAATTATTTGAGAAGACTTATGGACTAATTTTGTGTGAGATTTTGTGGAAGCTTACAATACAGATTTGGTTAAGTCCTAGAGAGGACTTATTGAGAAGATTTGGACAAGTTCTGTGTGAGCTTGTTGAGCAGATTTGAGTAGGTTCTGAGTGGACCTGTTGAGAATATTTGAGTAGGTTCTAAGTAGACCTATTAAGCAGATTTGAGCAGGTTCTGAGTGGACTTGTTGAGCATATTTGAGCAGGTTCTGAGTGGACCTGTTGAGAAAATTTGAGCAGGTTCTGAGTGGACCTATTGAGCAGATTTGAGTAGGTTCTGAGTGGACCTATTGAGCAGATTTGTGCTAGACTAACTGGACTATTTTTAGTACATATTTGAGTAGACTTGTGCTAGACCGATTGGATTGTTTTTAGTACAAGAGTTGAGAAAATTTGTGCTAGACCGAATAAACTGTGTTTTGTGTAGATTTGAGTGAGATTGTTGAGCAGACTTGTGCTAGACCGACTGGACTGTGTTTAGTACAAGAGTTGAACAGAGTTGTGCTAGACCAACTAGACTATGTTTAGTATAAAATTGAGACAAAGCTTTGGAGGTGATAGAGCAAAGAGGACAATAGTATCCAGTGGATAGAGATCCATAAGCCAGGGCAGTGAGGATAGGTATTCTGAGTGGGGACAAGAGTCTTCAGTGGAGAGAGATCCACAAGCCAATGTAGTGGAGGCAATAGTCTTCTAGAGGATCACCAACCAGAGCAGAGGAGAAGGATTCTCCTGTGGATGGAGATCCACAAACCATATTTAGGGGATCAACATCTCCTTTGGATAGAAGTCCATAAACATTGTAATTGGGAAGGATTCCCAAGAGATTTATTGAGAAAATTTAGTGAAATATTTTCTCCGTGGAAGTAGCCATATTTAGGTGAACCATGTTAAATTGGTGTCTCTATTGTGTATGGTGTTTTATGCATTGCTTTGATTACTACTATTGATATTGCTATCTATACATTGCATAATATTAATTTGGAAATAAAAGTAAAAAGTACTCTTATACTGTTCACCCCCCCTCTCAGTATAAGCTTATCATCTTCAATTGGTATCAGAGCGGGTTCCTTCGAAAGAGTTTAACATCTTGAAGGAAAAGATAACAAGAACACAATGGATCCTAAGGATGCGTCCTCAAGTAATTCAACACCAATATTTTATGGAAGTGACTACATGTATTGGAGTATGATGATGAGGTTCTACTTGATGGCACTTGACAATGAAGTTTGGGATGTAGTGGAATTTGGATATGATCCAACAATCAATCCTCCTACAGATAAGGAAGCCAATCTACTACAACACTATATTTCAAAAACAATGAATGCACTTGTGAGAGGTTTACGTAGATCAAAATCTATGAAGGTTATGCATTGTAGAACTACAAAAGAAATTTGGGATAAATTGCAATGTATATATGAGGGAGATAAAAGTGTCAAGAAAACAAAGATACGAAATCTCAAAGGACAATTTGAAGCATTGATAATGAATGATGATGAAAATATCAGTGCTTATCCAATTCGAATTGATGAGGTTGTTAATGATATGCAAGGACTTGGAATGAATATTGATGAATCAGATTTTTGTGATAAAGTCTTAAGATCTCTTCCAAATAGATTCAGTGAACAAGTTTTTGCTATATAAGTATCATTGGATGGTGATACTTTGACAAGAGATAAGTTGCTTGGTATGCTAACAACTTTTGAGATAAGAACAAAAGTTCCTATTTCCCAAAAGGAAGCAACATTCAAACTAATCAAGGAAATAAAGGGTAAGAAGTTAGAATCAAGCAATGAGTCATCTAGTGATGAAGAAGCTAATTATGGTAGAAGAGATAAAGGTTCCAGAAGACCCATAGATCTAAGATCTGTTAAGTTTTTCAATTGTGGAAAGTATGGATATTTTGCAATAGATTGTAAAGAACCAAAAACAACAATGGTGAAGAAAAATAGGATCACAGGTACAGGGAATAAAAAAGATATAAGCATCAAAATAAAAGCAAGGATGGACAAAGTAGACAAGGAAAGAAGTTCTTCCAAAGACAAAAGAGGAGCTACTATGCGGATAATGCAAGTACGTACTCAAATGATAGTGATACTAGTTTTTCAGACAATGATAGAGATGAAGTCCTATTTATGATTGAAGAAAAAGAACCAGTTAAGAAAAAAACTTCAGTTATTCTCAAGTGTTTTAGATGTGGTAACTTTGGACATCTTGAAGATGATTGTACAAGGGATGGTTATAGTTTTAGTGATGATGAATATGAAGATGCACTTAAAAGACCAGATGAAAATCTTCTAATGGCATTAGAAGAAGTGAGTGATCCTATAGAAGACAAGCCAAAAGAAAGTGATGTGGAAAAAGGCAAACAAATAGAATATTATTCAATAGAGAATGGTTATGATCTCAAGGGAGAACTTATCTATGCCCTTGACATGGTAAATAAGATAAGGAAGCAACACTCTAAACTTGAAATTTAGTTTCAAGAATGTGATGAAGAAAGAATATTTCTCATAGAGGATTTAGAAAAATCAAAGGCTAAAGCAAGGAAGTTCAAAGACAAGTTAGAAGCAAAGATTTTGGAATGTGAGAAGTTAGCACAAGAAGTGGCACTACTAAAGGAATATTTAGAAGATTCCAAGAATAAGCTATACAAGTATGTAAACAATGCAAAGAGTGTGGATAAAATAGTCAAGATACAAAGAGGAGCAACAAAAAAAAAAAGGTCTTGGTTCCAAACAGGTTCAAAATAAATGGGAAGAGAATTCAACTTCAATCCTTGAAGAAGAAGAAACTTCAAATGAAGATACATAAGAAGAAGACAATGTAAGAGGGAGTGAGACATCAGAGGATGAGTTGGACAATAAAGGTTTCTAAAAAGACAAGAACAATGCACAAAGAAGATACAAATGGAACAAAAATCAGAACAGGAGACCAATGATGTCAAGACAAGGAAGCTACAATGGAAGATGTTTTTCATGTCACAGGTTTGGGTACATGGCTTCACAGTGTAGGATACATGAAAGAAAGGAATATGGAAATAGATAGATTTTCCATGGGTATTGCTACTCATGTAATCAGTTTGATCATAAGGCAATGAATTGCAGGGTTCATGACAGAAGAGGATATGAATTCACTAGGATAAATCCTAAGATATTTGCACCTCCAAGGAATAATAACATTAACTATCATAAGTGCAATAATGATGGTCACACAACAAAATGGTGTAGAGTAGACATTCTAGAAACATGTATGAAAAAAATAGGAACATGAACATGAACAGGAACAGGAACATAAATAGGAACAAGAACATGAACAGGAATAGGAACAGGATCAGGAATATGGATGAGAATAGGAACGGGAACAAGAACAGGAACTTGGATGTGAACAGGAACAGGAACAGGAACAGGAATAGGAATTGGAAAAGGAACATGGAATCAGAAAACTCAGAAAATAAGGAAAGAGGATAAAGGCAAATAATAATGCCTTTTGGGAGTAGAAATACTCCCACCCCAAAATCAACCACCTCAAAAGGATGTGGAGGAGGGGCTAAGCTAAGAGGCTCATTATTAGCCCCGAGCCCCAAAGGTGACCCTTTGCCATTGATTTCAAAGGGGGAGAGATTTGTGTAATGGAGAGATATTTGATATTTGAGAGAGCATTGAGCCAGGGGGAGCATAATAAAAAGTAAGGTCAGGTTTTGGTAAGAAGAGTATGGGTTTCCATCAATGAAAAAGGGGGATATTGTTGGCCATTTTGAGTCCCTAAGTCAAAGTTCTCATTGATGTCATCGGATGAAGTCATTATTAAGATCAAGTGAATCAGTGCAGAAGTTAACAGTTCAGAAGGAGATATTTTATCAAAGGTATAATATTATAATAATGGTTATTATAATATTAAAGATGATATGGTGAAAACCCAAATAAAATATTTATAATTCTTATTATAATATTTTATAATGCAAAAGTGGGTTTTATAAAGTCTAAATATATTTTATAAACCCAAAGGTTAGGTTTAAAATAAAAGGCATTCGAAGACTTTATAATCTCCATCGACGTTGTGGAAGATAACATGGAGAGCGTCGATGTATTTTAAACAATGGAGGAAGCATATAAATACAACGCCCAAAAGTTCAATTAATTATCCTTGCTCGAAAATTAAAAAGATTGCATGCAAAGAAAAGAGCTCGTGAGTTTTTGTGAAAGTCGTGATAGAGAAGCGTTTAAGGGAGGAATCTTTAATCCTCGAAGTTACATAGGACAATGTGGCTTAGTGGTATTTTAGGAAGCGCAAAAGCACTGGCTTGCAAGAGGGTTTGCGTTCGAATCTCAGTGGGTGCATTGTGAGTTGTGTTGGTTAAGACACCTATGATGCACGTTCTTTTGCCAAGGCAGAAGGTGTGAGGAGATTAAGAAGCTCGTGGTTCTTCGTTAATATCAAATGAGTGCTTGGCTCATGCAATGACTTTGGCTGCAACTAAGGCATACATTGGGAGCAACGTTGAGGGTTCTATTCCTTCTGAAGACGAGGTAATATTTTTGGTTTTAATTTTAATTAAATGCCTAAGTTGGAGGTATAAGGTTGTTTGGTGATTTGTGTTTGGAAAGGTTGCTTTGTAATAAAGTTGTGGTAGTTGAGAATTATCATTAGGAGTTAGTGGTATATTCAAGGATTAAGAATTTGTGGGTATTGTGTTATTTTGAATTAAGGGTTTTTGTGATTATTGTGAGGGTGTTGATTGTTAATCAAGTTGGATTGATAAGGTTTAAATTTGATATTATTTTTGTGTTATGTTTTGTTGAGAAAATTATCCTCTAACCCTTATTGGTATTGGCAAAGAAGTAATTGTGAGTGTGGCAGATTTGTGAGATCATCTATTTGTCAAGCAAAAAGGTATGGGCAAATTTTTCTTTGGTTGAATTGATTGAATGGCTTACTAGAAAATAAAGTTTGGAGTGAAAAGGATTTGATTAGGGTTTGAAAATATCATGAGTATCATTGTTATGTGAAGAATGTTTTATAAGCATGGTTGTTGAAGTGAGTTGTAATGCAAAGAACTTGAACTAGGGTTTGAAAAGATCATGAGTATAATTGTTATGTAAGATTTGTTGTTGAGCATTGTTGGAAACATTTTGAGTTGGATGATACATGCTTGAACTAGGGTTTGTGAGCAAGAGTTGTTTCTTGAGTGATTGGTTGAGTAAGTTGATTAAGCCCAGTCAAGTGGATGTATGAAGTGGTTGTTCAAGTTTCATAAAACAAACTATTCTATATTTTGATTTGAGTTGTGAAAGAGATTGAGTTGTGAGAATAAAACATATTGAGTCTCTAACAATTCTATTTATGCTTCTATGATATTGATTTGAGTTGAGAAAGTGATTGAGATTTGAGTGTAGAACATATTGAGTCTCTAACATTTCTCTTTATGTTTCTATGAGATTGGACAAGTTATGTGTGGACTTGTTAAGCAGATTTGAGGCAAGTCTTTGAGAATACTTGTGGACTGATTTTATGTGAGCTTTTATGGAAGCTTACAATACAGATTTGGTTAAGTCCTAGAGAGGACTTATTAAGCATATTTGGACAAGTTCTATATGAGCTTGTTGAGCAGATTTGAGCAGGTTCTGAGTGGACCTGTTGAGCAGATTTGAGTAGGTTATGAGTGGACCTATTGAGTATATTTGAGCAGGTTCTGAGTGGACATGTTGAGCATATTTGAGCAGGTTCTGAGTGGACTTCTTGAGCATATTTGAGCAGGTTTTGAGTGGACATATTGAGCAAATTTGAGTAGGTTTGGAGTGGACCTATTAGCAGATTTGTGCTAGACCAACTAGACTATGTTTAGTGTAGATTTGAGTGGACTTGTGCTAGACCGATTGGACTGTGTTTAGTACAAGAGTTGAGAAGATTTGTGCTAGACCGAATGAACTGTGTTTAGTGCATATTTTAGTGAGCTTGTTGAGCAGACTTGTGCTAGACCGATTGGATTGTGTTTAGTACAAGAGTTGAGTAGAGTTGTGCTAGACCGACTGGAATGTGTTTAGTACAGAATTGAGATAGAGCTTTGGAGGTGATAGAGCAAAGATGACAGTAGTATCTAGTGGATAGATATCCATCAGCTAGGGTAGTGAGGATAGGTCTTCTAAGTGGGAACAAGAGTTTTCAGTGGAGAGATATCCACAAGCCAGTGTAGTGGAGGCAGTATTCTTCTAGAGGATCACCAGCTAGAGCAGAGGAGGAGTTCTCCTGTGGATAGAGATCCACAAACCAGATTTAGGGGATCAACATCTCATTTGGACAAAGGTCCATAAACATTGTAATTGGGAAGGATTCCCAAGAGATTGATTGAGAAAATTTAGTGAAATATTTTCTCCATGGAAGTAGCCATATTTGGGTGAACCAAATTAAATTGGTGTCTCTATTGTGTATGGTGTTTTGTGCATTGCTTTGATTAATTATATTGATATTTTTATCTATACACTGCATAATATTGATTCAGAAAGAAAAGTAAAAAATACTCTTATATTATTCACCCTCAATATTGGTATTATTGAAAGCCTACTAAAATATTCAATATCAAGTCTAAAATTTGGAATGTGGGTCACTCACCAAATTTTTTCTATTGAATTGTAAATCTGTCAAAACCTTGCCATTCTCATCGCTATTGGATTGTTAGCATAGGCATTTCACACTAACTCATTGTTGTCATCAAATACACTGATTTAAAACCTTGTCAAACTTTGAAATACAGATCTAGTGATAAGGTGATATGTTGGCATTGGAAGTTGAGAATTTGTACCTTTTGTTTGTTGTGGGACAACATGTTCTCTTGTAGTTTAGGTTACTCTTGAGCAAAACAAATATCAATCAAAGTGGCTGCATAAGTCATAGTGGCCACATCAGGTTGAATCTATTTCCTAGATAGTCAACACACATGTGGCACTTGGTAAAAGTTGAAAAGCTAACCATACAGTAGGTGGCACTCTAAGGAGCAGTGTTGGCCAAACATGGAGAACCAACAAAAAATTATGTTTCCTCTGGTAGATTTGTTTGAAGTGGGTCAGGCATATAAAGAGAAGTATGATGATCAATTGTGTTTCATAGGTGTTTTAATTTTAGCAACAACATGATTGACCACAAGATCCTGTATCCTTTTGGTTATCTCCATATTGGGGGATATATATATGGCTTCTATTTGGGACCAATTCCATCAAAACATTACATTTGCTACTATGCAAACTCCTAGTATGCCCTAGTTTCCTTGGATACTTATAATCTTCACTTTCCATGTTTCCTAACATTTCTAAGAGATGTTTTGAACATTTCCAAGGGTATATTGAAGATTTTTTTATATTTTGAATCAAATTAAAAGTCCAAAATTGAGGGTTTTAAAGGTTTTATAGGTATTTCATAAGGCTCACATGTGACAAACATGACCCACTTTAATATAAATCAAGTCACTATAGGAAAACTCTATTCTTTTCCTTGACTATCATGATCCTTGTAAGAAGTTCCCTCTATATTATTTTGGAGTACGTGAAGAGAATTTTCCATTCATTATCCTAGAAAACACCACTATTGCCAAATTTTCCATGGTTTCTTTTGGAAGCGCCATCAAATTAAGTTTTATGAACCTAAGTTCTAGACATTTCCAAATTTCCATGAATTGATGCAGATCCTTTGCATTGACTCCATTGTTACATATCACCCTTGCATATATCTTCAAATTTTGTAACCAAGTGGCTAGCATATCTTATTCCACACCTGGGACCAGGGTTATGCATAGTGGTGAATATTAGCTAATTGGGCGAATATTAGGATTTTCAAAATTGGAAATTGGCGAATATGAGGACCCTCGATGTCGGCCCATTCGCCTAAAATTTTTAGGACCAATTTTTTCTTAGGGTCAATTCGCCACAATATATATCCAAACATAGGTATATTTGTACTCGTTGGAAAGATCTTTTCAAGCCTGATCTAATGGTGGTATTTTTAGAAAGTTATAAGATTATTTAATAGGTCAAAATTGGCCCCAAAGATGACCTTACATTTTAGGGCTTAAAATACCCCAAATTTTGGTGTGAAGATGCTCGATTTGATTTGCTTAGGATTCTCCATGATTCACCTTGATTTTGATTAGGATTCACCATTTTTTTACAAGTACATTTTGAGTCCAACCCCTTATTGAAGAACACAAGTTTATACTGAGAGGGGGGGGTGAACAGTATAAGACCTCTTTTTACTTATTCCTTTATACTTCAAAATAGTAAAGCAATATACCCAAAGCAATATCAAAGCAATGCACAAAATCATTCACAAAGTGACACCAATTTTAACGTGGTTCACCCAGAATGCCTGGGCTACGTCCACAAAACTTTTATCTAAAAGTTATCTCAAAGTTCTTTGGTAAACCTTCCCAATTACAATGTTTATGAGCCTCGGCTCAAAGGAGACACCTTCCCACAATCTGAATTTATGAGTCTCTTCTCAAAGGAGATACCTTCCCCTCTACTCTGGAAATGATCCCTCAGAAGATCAACTGCCTCTCCCTCTTGCCAGCACGTGGAACTCCTTTCCTCCGAAGACCTCCTATCCTCAATTCTTAGCCTAAGATACCTCTGCCTTCTATGATCACGTCCACAATAGCTCAGCTACCTATACCAAACACAGTCATTCGGTCTAGTACAAGTCTTCCTCTGTCTGTCAGATCTGTCCAAATCTATGAACAAATCAATCCTCTACACACAAGCCTTCTCAAAGACTTGCCAAATCTATCCTCAGGTTCTTCTCAAAGAACCAATGCACCTCTATCCTCAAGTTCTCTGATAGAACTCTCAAAAACTCAGATCACAAGTCCTCTGCTAGGACCTATCCAAATCTGCTCACAAGCCCCCACCGGAACCTATCCAAAACCTGCTCACAAGTCCCCACCGAACCTCGTCCAAAAACCTCAGCAAGCTCACCAAGAAAAACTTGCTTAGCATGAACCCACAAAGAGAATTGTTAGAGACCCAATGTGATTCATAAATCTCATAGAAGCATAAATAGAATTGTTAGAGACTCAATATGTTCTATACTTAACTCCCAATCTCAATATCAAATCTCATAGAAACATAAAGAGAATTGTTAGAGACCCAATATGTTCTATACTTAACTCCCAATCTCAATCTCAACTCAATCTCAATATCAAAAGAATAAGATAGATGTAGTATGCTTTTCTCAAGAATATGAAACACAACCCAACAATTGCCAACTATGCAATATCTCATATAACAATGATACTCATATTATTTTTACCAACAATTAGAGTTTCAACAACAATGCTCATCAAACAAGGTTTAGACCACCAACACATTCAACTCAACATCAACCTTGAAGCATTAACCAATCATCACAAGAAAATGAAACAAGTAGAAATCATTTTCCCTCCAAGGATATTTGAACAAAACAGCCACCAACACAATATCACCAATTGCAAATAATAACTTGTTCAAATCAACTCAATGGAGTAAGCCCAATATCATGTATCAAGTAAAGCACTAACTTGATCAACAACAACCTCTATGAAAGCAACTCATCCATCAATATCAAAATAGCCAACTAAGGGTTTCATCATCTCAATGCAAGTAGCAAGACTTACTAACATAAACCCTAGTGCAAAAATGCTTCCTCTTCCTCAACTAGAATTATGCATTCACCCAAACACTCATCAATGATTTTAATGCATAAACAATCTTCAATATCCAAAAAATAAGATTTACACCAAAGATACCTAGTAGACAACCTTTTCACTCCAAACTCAATTTCAAAAAATATACCATCAACAACATACATGGAAGAAGTTGCCCATACCTTTACTTTGATGAAGAAGGAGAACTCAAAATCTGTCACAACACTAACTCTCAATTTGCCACTAATTAGAGTTAGAAACTATACAATAATACACAATAATAAAGATCCAAAATAACACCTTATTTCTCCAACTTAGTAAAAACACCAAAGTACAATATACATACAAAGTAAAACCTCTTTACACCTTATTACTCCACATAAAAATTAAATATCAATAAAACAATGTCAAAAACAAATATGATACCTTAACCATATACCTCCCGCGCATTCATAGCCACTATCCTTTGCACACCATGACCAAAAATAAATTCCCAACGAAGAGAATCGAACTTGGCACCTCTGCAGTCTAGCGCTTTCGCTTAAACGCCTCTGCCGTTGGGTCACAAGTGCCCAACGAAGAAATACATCACTGCCCTCTATTTTATCTTCCTTTGACGCCAAGAAACTAGAAAACGTAAACGTCTTCCACAAGTCACATGCAAACTGGTGAGCGCTGTCCAAAACATAATTCACAGAATGCTTGCATTTATCATCTCATAGCATAGTCTGAAAACCGCAGTCCAGGTGCAATTGCCAATCCACCGGTGTCAAGAATAAAGGTAAGGATGCAGCCCAAACTTAAATCCGAATATGCCAAGCATGGTTTCCAACACAGAACAAGCACGATTTCAAGGACGTCAATCGAAGATCGAAAACACAAAGCGCTATTCGAAAGAATAGAGAAAATGCAAAATCGCAGACGCCAAGCGCAAATCACAAGATACAGAGCCAATCGTAAATCGTAGATGTCAAATAATTCGTGGTGCCCTCTTTGGAAAAACATCCCCACTTATATAGCCATTTCTTCATAAAGTTTGACGTCGGCGCTCCTCCAATGATGGCATCATATCAGCGAAAGAATTCTTTTACTTCCGTCACTTAAGGCTTGATAGATCCTATAATAATAATTAAAATAATTATTATTATTATTTTATTAATAATAAATTAAACTTGGACCTTTGACAAAGGTTTGAGTTAATTTAATTATTAATAATAAACATGGACATTTGCATTAAGTTAAGCTTGGTTTTAATAAAAACCCTTAATGAGTCCAAATGGTTTTAAGAAAAACCTTTAACCTTGTCACCATGGTTTTAATAAAAACCCTTTAACAATGAAGCTTCTCAAGATATTCTTGACATCACACTCTTTTGATATCAACACAAAAATGCCTTTTGACATCAATGACAACGCCTTTTGACATCAATGACAACTTATACATTTGAGCAAGGGCAATGTACCCAAAGTACCCAAAATTGCCAACACTTATGCATAACCTTGCCTGGGACTTTCGATGATGAGCATCATCCCTATAAACATTTTGTAAGAGAGGTAACAATACAAATCCAAAATTGATATGATTTTGAAATTTACTTTTGCAAATTCTATTATTCCTTTCAAGACACAAATTCCAACAAATAATGGCAAGACCAATCCTCCATAAAATGCTTAATGCTTTAGCTTTGAAACAATTTATCCAACATTTTATCAACTCTTCTAATGTTGATGAAACAACCTAATATATTATCATTTTTTTTAAAACGATCCCCATATGGTAGAAGCAAAGGAACATTGAAGAAGCAGATGATATGATGCTTTTAGCTCCTTCATACATAATGCATACGCAAAAAGTCCATGATATCATCTTCTTTGCAAATTATTACCCTTAGGGATTTTATTTGGGCTGCCAACCAATGGAATGATGAGGCGTTAGGGAGGGCCTTAAACGACCAAATACTCTTCCAAGGGAAACCCTTGGGAGTATAGAATTCTAATTTTTCTAAGGCTTTCTATCTCAACTTGATAGAGTATGCACCTTCTCTTTTTATAAATTCTAAACTAACTTGTCATTTCGTGGAAAAATGAGAATGTTGAGGTTCACCCATGAAATTGTTCATGGAAGCTTGGTTTACAACATGAAATTATTTGGTCCCCACAACTTGGTCTAAACACCATAAACATTAATTCACCTTTATTTTATTTTATTTTATTGTGAACCCCCCTTTGGAGTCAAAAACCTCCAAATGTGGTGGAGGAAGCGGAGGAGGAGCAAAAACGATAGAGATGAGGAGCGGTGGAGGAAGTGGAGGAGCAAAAATGGCAGGCAAGAATTTTGAACCAACGAAAGGAGAAGATCCAGAGGCAGGGTAGAATGCTGTAGCTGGAAAGGAAAAGGATTCCCTATCAGCTAAGTTTGAAAAGGCTAAAGGTACAGATCCTCCAGATAAACCCTCAGACAAAGGGTCCCACTAGGGTTCGAGAGCTGGCAACAAGGGCCTAAAATTTTTGGAAATGTTGAAAGGGAAAAAGAAGGAGCCAATCAGTGAACTATCACCCCTAATACCAAATAATAACAGGTTAACTGCACCAATGGATATTATGGAAAGATTCTTGGATATGGAGGCATCATCCTTAGTTGGCAAGTTTTTGGGAGGAAGGCCAGACATTGAGACTATTTGCTCATGGGCCGTGGCAAAGTGGAAAACTTTAGGAAGCTTAGAAATTGTAGCCATGTCAAGAGGTTTTTTTATGATAAGACTCAACAACAAAGATGATGCAAAGCGCATCTTGATAGGAGGACCCTGGTTTCTAGGAAGGCGTAGCCTCTTTCTGAGGAAGTGGGGGGAGGATTTCAACCCTGAGAAGCAGAACATTAATATAGAACCCATTTGGGTCTGCTTACTAAACCTCCCAGCCCAGTTTGTGAATTAGTACTGGCTTAGTGGCATAGCAAAGATGATAGGAGAGCTCGTGGCAATAGACCATTCAACCCAGGCAAGGACTAGACTGACACATGCCAGGATCTGTGTAAATGCAAACTTGGATTCTAATCTACCTTCTTAGGTGGAACTAGCATATGGAGAGTTTCTAAGGATTCAGCCTGTGGAGTATGAGAACAAGCTAGAATTGTGTAGCCTATGCAAAACCCAGGGCCACCTTCAAGCCCAATGTCTGAAAATAACTACAAACAAGGAAGCCACGAGTGAAGGTTTCCTAGGGAAAGATAATGGGAGAGGGATCCCAAAGTTTCAAGGACCAAGTTTTAACTTGGAAGGATACATACAAGTTAAGAATAACCAGGCTGACCAAGCCAACACAAAATTGGTAAAAATCCAGGAGAAAGGAAAGCAACATAATGAGGGAGGCAAAAATCATAAGGTATGTAATAAAGATCCTAGCTTGAACATGTTTGATATCCTAGAAAATATAGAAGTTGAAAAATAAAATAGTAAGGATGATACCATCAGTGTCAAGTTTCCTGAAACCCTAGACTCCCCATCCAAATCGGGACCATCCACAGCTATGACAAAAATCCCCAAAAGCTATGCTCAAAATGAAGAAAAATTGCCAGGTCATTTCAGTTTAAACATGGAAAAAATAGAGTCAAGATTTGAAGTTGTGGAAACAAGAGGCAGGAATGTAGCTCCTAATTCGGTTGTGGAGCAAATTATCCCTTATCAGACGAGCCCAACGGTAAAAGGTTCCTTGAAGGAAAGCCCCATGTTTAGGAACCAGATAGGAGAGGTGTACCAAAACAAGGTTGAGGATGAAGAGGGAATTGAAAACCCCCAAAATGAGGAAGAAGGTTCAAGCCCTAGACTATCATAGTATATGCCCCCTCATTTTAGTCCAAAATAGACTAGAAGCACCACCAAGCCTCCGATAGATTATGGAAGTGAAAGAAAGAAAGGGAGAATATCTACAACAGAGCACTATAGAATGAGAATCAATGAAGAAATTGCAAACAGAAAGCAAATAACATTGTTATAGCAAGCTATTCCTGGCCAGGATAATAGCAAAATTGACAAACCCCCTTTGGCTCAGGCAAGGGGGTGGGAAAAAAATATCAAATAGTCTAAATGAAGGTTCTCTCATGGAATGTAAGAGGTCTAAACGGCTCACCAAAACAAAGGATGGTGAAGTCTATAAGGAAGGATTGGAATCCTACTATCATTTTTCTTCAAGAAACCAAAACATATGTGGCACAATCATCACTTATAGCTAGAAGGATTTGGAAGCAAGGGGAAGTGGCCTTTCAACAAGCGAGAGGAGCATCTGGGGGCCTCATGATATTATGGGATCCTATTAAAATAGAAGGAAGTATTATTCAGGAAAATGAAAGAGTCTTAAGCATATTATTTCATGATTTTGATACTAATAAGAATTGGATTATGTCAAATTTTTATGCCCCCACCTCTATCCAAGGGCGGTCTGAACTGTGGGAGTTTTTGGGGCATTTGAGCCAAGCTTTTAAAGAAATTCCTTGGGTGATTGGGGGAGATTTCAATACCCCCTTTACCCATCTGATAAGAAGGGAGGATCTGGGTTACCCTCAAGGAGCATGGAGGACTTCAATGAATTCATTAACACAAATGAATTGATGGATGTAAGACTAAAAGAAGCCAAATTTACATGGAGTAACAAGAGGATAGGAAGTTAGCTGATTCAAGAAAGGTTGGACAAGTTTTTTTTATCCAAGGAAGCTACAACAATGTTTGGTGATTCAGTGTTACAAGCCCTTCCTAAATGCACTTCAGACCATAATCTTATTCTATGGGAGGCATTTCAGGGTAACTCCTTTAAAAAGTCATTCAGATTTCTATCAATGTGGGTTAAACATTCGGACTTCAAGAAATGAATAGAGGAATGGTGGCAGCAACCTATCCAGGGAAGTCCTTCCTTCAAACTATCTCAAAAACTTAAGATGGTGAAAAACAACCTTAGAATATGGAATAAAGAAGTATTTGGAAATATTTTTGAGAATAAGAGAGCAGTGGGGGAAAAATTGAGAATAATAGAAAGCACCAAAATGGAACCTATGATGAGGCGACAAGGACTGAAGAGAAGGAAACCCTTTGTGAGTTTTATAATATTTTAGCTTGTGAGGAGATGTATTGGAGGCAGAAATCAAGGACATTATGGCTAAAGGAAGGGGACTCTAATTCAAAGTTTTTCCATGTTACCACATTGAGCAATAGAAGCAACAATAATATTAGAAATTTAACTAAGGTGGATGGATCCTCAACTCAAAACATTCAGGAGATCAGGGACGAGGCTATTAATTTTTTCAGTTCATTATTGGGTGAAGAATGGGCATGGGCATGTAATGCCCAAGCAAACGACTCTCTCCTTCAATTCATTCCACAACTCATTGATGAAATGATTAACGAGTCTCTTACAACAACTTTTTTAGATGAAGAGATCAAGGAGGCTTTGTTTAACATGGATCCTGAAAAAGCTCCTGGGCTGGATGGGTTTTCACCGCGGTTTTTCCAAGTTTGTTGGGATGTTGTTGGAGCAGAAGTTGTTGCTGCAATCAAGGAGTTCCAAAGTTAAAATAATATTCCAAGGGGTTTCAATTCAACTTTCATTGCTTTTATCCCTAAAGGCCCCAACCCCAAGAATATGGCTGACTTTAGGCCGATTAGCCTGTATAATATATCCTATAAAATTATGTCCAAAGTTTTAGCCAACCGTTTGAAGAAAGTTCTACCGGTTATCATTGATCCAAGTCAAGGAAGTTATGTACAAGGAAGATCAATCTTAGATGGAGTTATTACTGTTCATGAGGCTCTTCATACAGCCACTCAGACCAAAAAAGCAATCATGGCTTTAAAGTTAGACATGAACAAAGCTTATGACAGGATAAATTGGGAATTCCTAGAGGTAGTTTTATTAAAATTTAGCTTCAACATGAAACGGGTCATGTTAATAAGAGAGTGTATTTCTAAGCCTTGTTTTTTAGTTTTGGTTAATGTGTCCACTTTAGATTTTTTTCAAAGCAAATGTGGTCTAAGACAAGGAGATCCCATAAGTCCTATGTTGTTCATCATCGTAGCTAAGGCCTTGGGAAGAACCATTAAGGTAGCAGCGATAGCTGGACTCATATCTGGTATCAAGGCCACGTCGCTAACTACCTCGATGACACATCAACAATTTGTTGATGATACGTTGCTACTGACTTTGGCTTCTGTGGTTGAGGCAAGAAGGATAAAAAATATTCTCATAATGTATGAAGAAGCGGTTGGACAGAAAGTGAATTTTGATAAGAGAAAACTTTATTTCATCAATACCCCCATTCCTAGGAAAAACAACATAGCAAGGATCATGGAATGTCAGATATTATCCCTTCCCACCTCCTATTTAGGTCTTCCCCTATTTATGGGGAAACCTGAAGGATCAATGTGGAACATAGTTCTGGAGAGGATCCAAAAAAAGCTAGCAGGTTGGAAAGGACATCTATTATCTCAAGCGAGCAAAGCAGTTTTAACTATGGCTTCACTTCAAAGTATACCCGTTTACTTCCTATCAGTGTTCAGAGCTCCCAAAAAGGTGTATCACAAAATTGAGCAACTTCAAAAAAAAATTCTCTGGTCAGGGACTGAGGATAAGAAAATGATCCATTTAGTAGGTTGGAACAAGGTTTGCAAACCTAAATCTGAAGGGGGGTTAGTATTGAGGAGAGTTGCTCATCTCAATACAACTCTGTTAGCCAAAAAAGCGTGGCGGTTGTTGACTAAGGTTGATAATGAATGGATTGCCATAGTTAGGAAGAAATACCTCCAAGGTGTGAACTTCCTTAATGACAACTTAGCAAGCAGGGGGTCTCGTTTTTGGAAGGCAATCCTCATGAGCAGGGATCTTGTCAAGAAAGGTCTTAGATGGATTCTAGGAAATGGGTAAACAATAGAATTTTGGAAGGATCGGTGGGTGAGAGCTGAGGAGTTATCCTAGAATCCTTGTTTGGCTAGGATTCAAGAGCATATGGAGCAACATATTGGGAAGAAGGTTGCAAATTATATGTGGCAGGATATAAATATCAACAGGTGGAAACACATCAGAGTACAGGGTTTTGAAGCAGAGTCTGAAGAGCTTTACAACATTTTAACTTAGGAAATTATTCCCTCCGGAGAGGATGAAGATCACATTGTTTGGGTTGAGACTCGAAAGTGGTGACTTCACAGCTTAAGTCTTGCCTATAATTTGCTTCTCAATGTGGAAGGTCAACAATTTCAACCGAGTTTGGTTTGGATCAAAGGCTTAATTCCTAAAATATCATTTTTTTCATGGCTGGTGATTCAAGGAAAAATCCTCACTATGGACAATATGTTATCCAAAGGTATGGTTATTGCTAACCGTTGCTACATGTGCAGGGCAGGATGGGATACAACCCAACACTTTTTTCTGGAGTGTCCGGTAGCGGAGTCCATCATGGATGAACTTTTCCAAGCCTTTAGGATCTCGTGGGTTAAGCCTGCTCCTATATTCGAAGTGTTCCATCAATGGCCTCAACCCTTTGTTAGCCTAAAACTTAAGTACCTATGGAAAATCTGTTGGCATCATTTTCTCTGGCATATTTGGCTAGAAAGGAACCATAGAGCCTTTAAGGATACCATTCACAACCCAAAAACCATCCTCAATAGGATTATTGTCTTTGCGAAAGAAAACCTTAGCACCTTAGTGGATGAGAACCACTCAATTCCTCCCCAAGAAAAACAATTAGCTCGGGCCTTATGTATTGAGGACAAACCTTCCATTCCTTTGCCCAATCCCATAAATGGGATTTCTTGGGAGCCACCCCCCCAGGGTTGGTTTAAACTAAATTTTTATGGTGCAGCCAAGGAGAACCCGGGAAGAGCTGGAGCTGGAGGAATAATCAGGGATCATCAAGGAAATCTAGTCAAGGTCTTCGCTGAACCATTGGGAATTGAAACTAATAACGAAGAAGAAGCTAGAGCCCTTTGGAGAGGGTTGCAAGTAGCCCAAGCAACTCAAGGTAACTAGATGATTGAAGGTGATCCGATGAACATCATCAACCTATTAACCAATGGCAAAAAACCTCCATGGAGAATCGAGGGAGTCATCCATGAAGTGAGGATCCTTTTTGTGGCAAGACAGAACAGGAGGGCTCGTCACGTGTACTGTGAGGCCAACAGGTCAGCTGACAAATTAGCCAACATAGGTGTTGATGTTGGTAGTTTGATGACATGGACACAAGGTGTGCCATGTGAAGTGGAAAATATTATTAGTCATGAAAGGAAACCTACCCGTTAAGGAGAAATATGAATGGGTGTTCTTTCCCCATGGATCTGGTAATAACTATGGGGTTTCCCTCTAAATCATACCAAATTGGAAATGAAGGTAACAGGGTGTAAGCCTTGGAGGATTCTGACAGAGAATAGGAAATGGGCAAGCAATAGGTTTCACAAGTGCAAACTTCCAAACTTCAATTTCTCGTCAATGTAAGTAATGTTTACAGTTATGTTTAGGTATGGGTGTGCCTTGTTAGTAAGGTGTTGTAGGGGATTCAACACAAGTTATGGTAAGAAAGTTTCAAGGATGACTAGGATCTACAATCTTAGTAGAAGGCTAGATATTGTAATAGGTTTTGGGTTAACCTGCAAAACCCGGTAATTAATGAAGACTTTTATTTACCAAAAAAAAAAACCCCAAATGACCCTCGGAGTTGAACCTTGGAAAAAATACCATTTCTTGTGTTTATGATGAAAGATATGTTGTATTGTTGGTTTTAGGGTGAGGGATTTGTTAATTAATGCTTATTAAGGAGTTCTGGTTGGTTTGTGGTATATGACCCACCATGTTTTCGTTGACTCAGGCATGTTGTCAAGTTTTGGGATATAGCCTCTTTTACTGTATATGTGAATTTGAAAAACATCTTTTTACAAAGAAAACTAAATTAACTCTGTGATTGCTAAGTATTCCCAGTCATATTTGTATGCCAGAGTTAGTTTGGATGTAGAATGTCATCTAGATACTTTAATAATTTCCTTGCTCTATTAACTTTAGTGTTCATATGCTTTCTTTCAGCTTTCCAGTACCCTCAACTACTTTTCCTTTTGGGCATTAATGCAATTTATTATGATTTATTTCCTATCTACTTGTCGGTTGGATAAATTGCTTGAGTATAATCTTAGATCATGAATGCCCCCACATTCCTCTCCTTAGGGGAAGAATAGAGGAATCTAGTATAAGAAAAGCCTTTGGTTTATAATAACAAGCTTTTAATTGTCATGGGGCCATTTGTAGATCCGTGTCTGGTAACAGCCTTACAGACCACCTAGAAAAGCTCTTTAGCCTTGAATGCCTTTGAAAAAACAAATGCCTCCAGGAGTGCTTTGTTATAAATGAAAAATTTTAAGTACTTGTATTATGGAAATTGCAACATTCTTCAATTCATTGGATATCTATAATGATACAAGAAATTATGTATCATATTTGACCTTCAAATATATAAAGATAGAACAAGGAAAAGAAGGGGAAAAAATGTCCATATTGTGCTGTGTTATCTTTTGGATTTTTTTCCAGTAGATGCTCTAACTGCATTCTGTATTTTATTTTTCTCCCTTAACTTATGTTGTATGAATCTTAGCAACATTATGGGCCTTGACATAGGAGTCACTGATGTGAGCATGAGGTAAACATTACATTTAGATATTGATGGTCCTTGAAAATATGAAGGAATAGGATTTTGTTTATAAGTAGAAAATAGTTTCTATTTTTTTAATAACTTATTTACATCTTTTAGAAAATAAAAATACATTATTTTATTTGGTTAAGCAAATGAGGGGTTCTATAGGGTCTCCTCCCAAAAGAGTAAAGATCTAGATACAAACATAAAAACCAAAGACCATAAACTGACCAGTATGCACTATCGACACACCATTAGAATATCTTGTCACAAGAACAAACAAAAACATTGAGTCATGAGGGCACTAAAACCAAGCATCCTTAAGTGCTACGTGAGTTCTTTGTGACATCTTTGCCAAAATTTATGTATCAGGAATGTGAATTCAATTATGGGCTTCTAATTAACTAGAAGTGGGTCGAAAAATCTACTCCTAAGCCAGCTTATCAGCAAGGAAATTACCTTAATGAAGAATATGGACTAACTCAACTTTAATATCAGTCTTAACCTTCTAGAATTCTTCCAGCAGGGGGATGAGCATCCAATAGTTCATTGATTCCTTCTTGAATGCAAAAAAAATGCATTATACGAAAGTAAATATAAAATCACTAATACCCCTGAACTTATGTCAAGTTTCAAACTATTATATACATTTTCTAAAATCAACTTAAATAAGTCCTAGGAAAACATTTATTAGATATAGTTTAATTGTCAAAATTAAAAAAAAAAAAACATTTACAAAGTAACATGAAAAATATGGGAAATAAATAATACTTAAACTTATGAGAACTTGGGTAACTTCTTAATAAAGGACTATTGTTATTTTTTTGTGTTATTGAAGACATTCTTCTAACATATGGGATTCCTTTTTTATTCAATATTTATATTATTTTATTTATTTTGTACCATGCACAACTATTAAATTTATAGGTTTAGGGGTTGAGGCAAGTGGTTGGGAGTGAGGAGTTTCACATCCTAAACCAAACTCCAAATTTCATAGGTGAACCTTAGTGTTTAATCAAACGATAGGTCTGGTTTAATATGTTTAGTTCAAATCTTGCCAAGTAATATATGCATGATTGCCAAAATGTTATAAACATAAGGGTTTGCATTTAATATTTAGCATCTATATTACTCTATGAATTTTACTTTGTATGTTGCACAACTATCAAATTTATAGGCCCATGAGGATGGGACAAGTGATTGGGAGTGAGGAGTTTCACATGCTAAACCAAGGTTTAAATTTTGTGGATGAACCTTAACATTTAATCAAACGATAAAAGTTCAATTTTCAAGGTAGGTTTTAATTATTCTCAAACAATATATATGGTAATTGCATGGTAAGACTATTATTGTTGTAATATGGGAGGAGTTTGTTTCAATCCCATTACCAATTAAATTTTTGGTGAGAAGTATATGTAAAAGGATGTTGTAACCTAATTACAGTTTTCAATATTTCTTGTTGAAATTGTAGCAAGTGATTTTTTTTGGAAAGTAGAAAATAATGTTTGCCATCTAGGTTGGTAGGAAGGCTTTTTGGCACATTTCTCATTCTCATATTAACCAATTGTGTGCCACATATTTATTCTAGTGCCCCTTTTACCTTGCACGTAGGTCAACTATTAAAATCCATACTTCCCACTATGATTAGTCTTTGTAGTTATTATTTCTTTGGTTGATATTAAAAATCTCATGTTACAACAAATTCAATTATTTCTTCAATTAAATTCACTCAGAATTTGGTATTCCATTTAAGTGTTTTCCAAGGTAGTGGGACAAGTATCAAGCAAAAATATATATTTTTTGTTACATAGGAGAGTTGGTCACAACCACACTATCTTTAGTAATTAACAAGTGTAGGGTTTAAACCACATGGGATACTCCCACAAAATATTTTCCACCTCATTATTGTTGACCCGTTGTGAAGGAGACCACTGGTCGCACGACATACGTATTGCCACCATCCATTTGGTGCACACTCAAAGGATTCAGATCAGACTACTACCTTTGCAAATATGTTGCCCCCGAGGTTTGAACCTGGGTGTCTTCTTGGTAAGTGCTTGGCCAAACAAGCACTTACCAATCCACCTAGCCCTTGGGGGATAGCAAAAATGTTAGTATAATTTTGTATGTGTTTGTTCCATAATATTTATTTTTAATCAAATTAACTTAAATAATTATTTTTTCTTGGGTTTTAATGCTTTTGGAAAATGAGACAAATACCAAGTAGAAGTTGTTCCATAATATTTTTGTAGGTGAAGTTGATATTGTAATATTAAATTGGTGCAGTGGTAAATGTCCTGGGTGTTGGTAGAGGCCGACCTAGGTTCCATTCCCCTGCCTCCATCTTGTAGATATGTGGCATAGATGGAAATGTCCTATGTGCTAGTAGAGACCAATAGGGCTCCATTCCTCCTATGCCCACCTTGTTGATAGGTGTCTAGACCCCTCTAAAAATCCTATGTTTACCCTAAATATTTTAGAAATTTTAGAAGTTATTGGCAACTGCATTGGTAGCTTTCTATTTATAAATTTTTCTACTAAGGAGAGGAGGAAGATGGTCTTTGCTAGACTTTGTGTGCTAGTTGGAGCGGATAAATCTTTGTCAAGCTCCGTTAAACTGATCTCAAGTAAAGGTACTTGGACATAGGAGATTTCTTACAAATATAATATTTTTGGATGTTGGAGATGTGGCAAAACAGGTCACCCGACAAAAAACTATTGCCTTAACAAAGATTCTAGAATTAGTTCAAAGGAGCAAGGAAGGAAGGATAAGGTCATTTGAAAAGTGAAAGAGACTAACAAAACTTTGGAGGAAATTGAACAAAACCCCAAGTTAAGCCTTAACAATCCCTCGAGTGTGCAAGAAAATATAGATGTATCTTTTGTTTCAGTATTTCATGAGGCAAAAGAAGCAAACTAAAGGGTCATGGAGAAATTGGGTATAAGCCCCCTAGAATGTAATGAAGTTGTAGAGGACCTAAAGATTGTCCCTTCTACATTGCCAATGCTACTGGAGAAAGATAATGTGAGTATGGTGAAGGTGAGGTAGGAAGGGCCAATCTGCCCTCAAGTGAAAGAAGATGTGTATATGGTGAAGGCAAAGCATGAAGGACCAAACTGTTCCTAGGAAGGACCAATTTTTTCCCCTGTGGATATGGAGACTATCCCTTCTACTTTGCCATTGATCTTGGAGAAAGAAAATGTGCTAATTTTAATACTAGGCAGGAAGGTCCAAATTATTCCCATGAGAAAGACCAATTAGAGATTGATACTCATGAGACTGTAGAGGAACAAACTATTGAGAAGGGTCCATCCTTTGTTACTCCAAATGTAATAATTACTAGTAGTTCTCATAAAGCCCTTGACTTAGGTCAAGAAGAGTCTAGAAAAGTGGGTAGGAATTCTCTCAAGGAGAAAAGGTACACGAAAGTAGAAGAGAAATCTATGGGGTCTCGGCCTATTATTAAGGAAATTCTTGCATGTTGGAAATTTTGAGTAGTTATGTTGTCATTGATGTCAAGAGTCAGTGTCATTGATGTCAAAAGTCAGTGCAAGGAATTGACAAAAGGAGGGTTAAAATATTTATATTTTAAGCCCAAGAGATTTGGTTTAAAGCTTCATATGATTGGTCAAAATATTGTCTAAATACCCCGAAGGAAGGAAATACCTAGGCCCAAAGGAAATAATATTATAATATTTATTATTATAATATTAAAGTTGTTAAGATAAGGCCTAAGGTTAAGGAAGGAAACACCTAGGCCCAAAGGAAATAATATTATAATATTTATTATTATAATATTAAAGTGTTAAAAGAAAAGGCTAAGGTTATTTATAAAATAATTATAATATTTATATTATAATAATTTTATAACCCTAAGTTGGGTTTGGCGCCAAGCATAAAGGTTAAATGTTTTATTTCCATCGACGTCCAAGCAAGGAGGGAACATGGTATTTATACCATAAGGTTTGAAGGCATAAGTAAGTCTCCGAATGCACATGCGAATGTTTAATTAATCGATCGATGCGAATTCGTGAGCACAAGAGGACAAAGGCTTTTAATTTTTAAAAGCAAAGAGGAGCACGTGGAAGGATAAAGCAGCAAGGGTTCATGCCCCTATCACCAACCACATGGTTGGCCTAGTGGCAAGGCTTGGTAGTGTAAGGCTTTGGTGGATGATAGGTCTCGCGTTCGATTCTCGATGGCAACAGAGGGGAGAAGTTTTTGTTTTACATGATTTGGCACCAGTGGACGGATAAAGGAGAGAAGGTGCATTGATAGTTTCAAGTGAGCGCTTAGCTCACGCGATGGTTAGGCCATGGCTAAGGCGCAAGCGACAGTCGAGCAGGGGTTCGAATCCCACGGAAGGCAACGCACAAGGTATTTAATTTTGCCTTAATAAAATTGATGCCTAAGGTTTTAAATTGCATGGTATGAGCTAACGTGGGAGGTATAAGGTGTTGAAATTAATTTTTATTTTTGCTATAAAAATAAAAAGGGTTTTGAGTTAAATTGGATTTTGATTTAAGTGAAGTTGCTAAGCACCTTGGAATATTATTTTGCATGATGGTTATATTTCTTTTGGAAATGCATTTATGACAAGTGGGAGATATAAGGGAATAATTTTTATTATTCTATGCATTTAAATTTTGAAGGAAGGTATAGTGAATTATTCTGAAAGTGAATTATTGGAGTCCTTGCTGATTGTGTTTTGAATGTGTTAAGAGGGAGTTAAAAGGTGTATGAGGTATTTTGATTATTTGTATGTCTTGCTAAAATATTTTGAAGGGTTTGATTATTTGAGAAACCAAGAGAGTGGTTTGAAATTTATTTGAGCACATATTGGAAGGAATACTTTGTGGATGTTTTGAAATAGATTGTTGCTATCTAACCTTTTGAGTGGCACAAGGAGAATTGATTGTGAAACATATTTTGAAGACATATCTCCATCAAAGCAAAAAGGTATGGGCACATCATCCTTTGATTGAAGTGTTGTTGGATTGAATGTTGTGAAATATAAGGTGGAGTGAAAAGGATTGTTTGATAAGCATTGTTGGAAATATTTGAGTGAGTTTTTATATGCTTGATTGGTGAATGTTTAGAGAACATTTGAGATAGAGATTGAAGATTATTTGAGTTAGGGTTTGAGACCCACATTGTGCTCTTTGTTTGAAGAAGTATGAAAACACTTGTTTAGGGTTAGTGAGCAAGTTGTGTTTCATTGATTGAATGATTGAGTGAAACTTCTTGAGCATTGGTTTTGAGTGATATTGAAAGTGAATGTGCAAACATTAGAAATCAAATTTGTGAAAGCAATAGACTTAATGATTGAGTAGAACATATTGAGTTTTTGATAGAGTACATCATTCTCTATATGTTCCAGAGGTTAAACAAATTCTGAATAGAATATGTCTAAACAGCTTCAAGTTAAAGGAATTACTTTGAAGATTAGACAAAGCATTTGATAGCATTGTGTGCAAGATTTGAGATTGATTGAGCATATTTTGTGAGCTATTTTGAGAAAGTTTGAAGACTTGAGAGTAGATTGAGCAAGTTTTTGAGAGGACTTGAAGGTAGATTTGAGCAAGTTGGTTAGGATTTGAGAAGTTTGTGAAGACTTGAGAGCATATTGAGCAAGTTCTTGAGAGGACTTGAAGGTATATTTGAAGCAAGTCTTGGTGAAGACTTGAGAGTAGATTGAAGCTTGGGATGATAAAGTTTGTGTTAAGGCTTGGGGTATATTTGAGCAAAGTTGATTGGTGATTTGTTCAAGCTTTGTGTTAAGGCTTGGGGTAGATCTGAGCAGAGTTGATTGATTGATTTGTTCAAGATTTGTGTTAAGGCTTGGGGTAGATCTGAGTAGAGTTGATTGGTGATTTGATCAAGCTTTGTGTTAAGGCTTGAGGATAGATTTTGGTGTATATTTGAGAGCATATTTGTGCTAGACTTGAGATAGAGTTAGAGAATATTTGTACTAGACTAAGATAGTTTAGTGTAGATTTGAGATAGAGTTGAGAGCAATATTTGGAGGTGATAGAGTAGAGGATATTAGTCTCTAGTGGATAGAGATCCATTAGCCAAGGTAGTGAGGATAGAGGTCTTCTATGGAGAGAGATCCACAAGCTAGAGTAGTGGGGGTAGAAGTCTTCTAGAAGATCATCATCTAGAGTAGAGGGGAAAGAGTTCTCCTATGGATAGAGATCCATAAACTAGAGCAAGGGGAAAGAGTTATCCTATGGAGTGTGATCCATGAACTAGCTGGGAAGATAGAGTTCTTCTATGGAGAGAGATCCATGAACTAGTTGAGGAGAAAGAGTTCTCCTGGATCAAGTTCCATGAACCAGAGAAAAGGAGAAAGAGTTCTCCTATGGAGAGTGATCCACAAATCAGAGCATTAGGGGATTGGTGTCTCCTTTGGATAGAGGTCCATAAACATTGTAATAGGGAAGTGATTCCCAAGAGATTTGTTGAGAAAATTTTAGTGGAAATATTTTCTCTGTGGAGTAGCCCACATTGGGTGAACCACGTTAAATTGGTGTCTCTATTGTGTGTGATGATTTGTGCATTGCTTTGATTACTATTTTTGATATTGCCATTGATAATATTGGATAATATTGTTTGGGAAAGAAAAGTAAAAGTTGATCTTATACTGTTCACCCTCCTCTCAGTATAAGCCTGTGTTCTTCAATTGGTATCAGAGTGGGTTCCTTCAGAAGAGTTTAACAACTTGAAGGAAGAGTGTACAGGAACACATATGGCATCTCAGAGTGGAGCTTCAGCAAATAAGGCACCATTGTTCGATGGGAATAATTATGCATTCTAGAGTGTAAGAATGAAGACTTACCTGATGGCACAAGGAATTGAGACATGGCAAGTAGTTGAGGATGGGTACACACCACTAGCTAGTCCTCCTATAGATAAATATGGTAAGCTCTTACACCTGTATAATGCAAAGGTAATGAATGCAATATTGGGTGGATTACGTGAAGCAAAATTTGTAAAAGTTATGCATTGCACATCAACAAAAGAGATATGGGATAAGTTGAAGAATGCATATGAGGGAGATAAAAAGGTTAAGATGGTAAAGTTGCAAAATCACAAGAAAACATTTGAAGACTTGAAGATGAAGGATGAGGAAGACATTGCTACATACTTACTTCATGTGGATGAGGTTGTTAACTCCATGCGAGGACTTGGGTTTAAAGTTGAAGAATCTGATGTTTGTCAAAAGGTTCTAAGATCACTTCCTATGAGGTTTGATGGAAATATTTCAGCCATAGAAGAAACAAGAGATCTTGAAAAACTGACTTTGGATGAGTTACAGGGAACACTCACAACATATGAGATGAGAATAGTAAAGGACCCTATCCCAAAGAAAGAGGTAGCCTTCAAAGTAGCAAAGAAAGCAAAGGATAAGAAATCTGTTTCAAGTGATGAGTCAACCAGTGATGAGGAAGCTAACTATGATAGAAGGAACAAGAAGGATTCAGGAAAGCACAAAGGTATGAAAATAGTAAAGTGTTTCAATTGTGGTAAATATGGTCATTATGCATCTAACTGTATAGAAGCCAAAAGCAACAATGGTGAAGAGAAACAGGATCATAAGAAAAGGGAAGCAGGGAAATCCAGGTATGAAAAGAAAAGTAGGGATGGACAAAGCAAGCATGGAAAGAAGTTTTTCCAAAGGCATAAGAAGAGTTTCTATGCAGATAAGATAGGCAAGATTTCAAGTGAAAGTGATGGAAGATCCTCAAATAGTGAAGAAGAAGAAATTCTCTTCTTGGCAATAGAGGAAGAAGGAAGTGCTCCTATTGAAGATAAATCTGAAAAGTATGAGGATGCTCTTGAAGACAAAGAAGTAGAGGAAGAATCAAAAAATGAAGAGGAAGGAGTAGTTGATCTAGAAGCTGAGCTTATTTATGCTCTTAAGGAATTAAGAAAGGTTAGAAAGTAGAATTCAAAACTCAAGATTCAATTTCAAGAATGTGATGAAGAGAAGGGAAAGCTTATACAAGATCTGACTAACTCAATAGCTAAGACAAGGAGATTTAAAGAAAAGTTAGAGGCAAAAGTCTTAGAATGTGAAATATTAGAGCATGAGGTAGTTTCACTAAGGAAGGAAGTGAAAGAGTCTAAAGACAAGCTACACAGGTTTGGGAAAAGTTCAAAGACTTTGGATAAGATTATCAATGCACAAAGATCTTCATCAAACAAGACAGGACTTGGTTTTGAAGAGGGACAAAGAGAACAAGGAGAGGAGTCAAGCTCAAGCTCCAAAGAAGAAGAAGCTTCAGAAGAAGAGAGTGAAGGAGAAAGTGAGACTTATGAGGATAAGTTGAAAAATAGAAGGTTCACCAAGGAAGGAAACAATGCACAAATAAGGAACAAGAAACATCACAGGGAAGAAAGGACTAAGAGACTAGTGGGTCCAAGGCAAGATTTCTTCAAAGGACGTTGCTTCTCATGTAACAGGTTTGGTCACAAGGCTATGCAGTGCAGGACACATGAAAAGAAGGAATATGGTTTCACTAAGAGAAATTTCAGAAATGGGCATCTCTTTCAAGGGTATTGCTACTCTTGTAATCATTTTGGTCATAAAGCAATTCATTGTAGGGTTCATGATAGGAATGGGTATGGCTTCACCAGGAGGAACTTCAAGATATTTGCACCTTCTAGGAACCACAACATTAAGTGTTACAAGTGCAATAATGTTGGGCATATGGCCAAGTGGTGTAGAACAAAATTTCCAGGGACAAGCAAGAACAGGGATATTCAAAAGAATCAGAAGGATCAGTTGAGGAAGAAGGTGGACAAAGAAAAAGAGCATTGTATGTTGGGAGTAGATATACTCCCACCCCAAAATTAATCACCTCAAGGAGAGGAGGTGGGGAGGGGGCTGAGCTAAGAGTCTTATCTTTAGCCCCAAAGGAGTCCCTTTGCCATTGATGTCAAAGGGGGAGAGATTTGAGTTAGGGGGAGAGCATTCAGTCAGGGGGAGCAGTTTCTCATGGGGAGCAGAATTGGAAAAAGGAAAAAGGAATGGTTAAGGAAAAAGGGTTGCCATCAATGACAAAGGGGGAGATTGTTGGAAATTTTGAGTAGTTATGTTGTCATTGATGTCAAGAGTCAGTGTCATTGATGTCAAAAGTCAGTGCAAGGAATTGACAAAAGGAGGGTTAAAATATTTATATTTTAAGCCCAAGAGATTTGGTTTAAAGCTTCACATGATTGGTCAAAATATTGTCTAAATACCCCAAAGGAAGGAAATACCTAGGCCCAAAGGAAATAATATTATAATATTTATTATTATAATATTAAAGTTGTTAAGATAAGGCCTAAGGTTAAGGAAGGAAACACCTAGGCCCAAAGGAAATAATATTATAATATTTATTATTATAATATTAAAGTGTTAAAAGAAAAGGCTAAGGTTATTTATAAAATAATTATAATATTTATATTATAATAATTTTATAAACCCTAAGTTGGGTTTGGCACCAAGCATAAAGGTTAAATGGTTTATTTCCACCGACGTCCAAGCAAGGAGGGAACATGGTATTTATACCATAAGGTTTGAAGGCATAAGTAAGTCTCTGAAGCACATGCGAATGTTTAATTAATCGATCGATGCGAATTCGTGAGCACAAGAGGACAAAGGCTTTTAATTTTTAAAAGCAAAGAGGAGCACGTGGAAGGATAAAGTGGCAAGGGTTCATGCCCCTATCACCAACCACATGGTTGGCCTAGTGGAAAGGCTTGGTAGCGTAAGGCTTTGGCGGATGATAGGTCTCGCGTTCGATTCCCGATGGTAGTAGAGGGGAGAAGTTTTTGTTTTACATGATTTGGCACCAGTGGATGGATAAAGGAGAGAAGGCACATTGATAGTTTCAAGTGAGTGCTTAGCTCACGTGGTGGTTAGGCCATGGCTAAGGCGCAGGTGGTAGTCGAGCGGGGGTTTGAATCCCACGGAAGGTAGCAGCGCAAGGTATTTAATTTTGCCTTAATAAAATTGACGCCTAAAGTTTTTAAATTGCATGGTATGAGCTAACGTGGGAGGCATAAGGTGTTGAAATTAATTTTTATTTTTGCTATAAAAATAAAAAGGGTTTTGAGTTAAATTGGATTTTGATTTAAGTGAAGTTGCTAAGCACCTTGGAATATTATTTTGCATGATGGTTATATTTCTTTTGGAAATGCATTTATGACAAGTGGGAGATATAAGGGAATAATTTTTATTATTCTATGCATTTAAATTCTGAAGGAAGTTATAGTGAATTATTTTGAAAGTGAATTATTGGAGTCCTTGCTGATTGTGTTTTGAATGTGTTAAGAGGGAGTTAAAAGGTGTATGAGGTATTTTTATTATTTGTATGTTTTGCTAAAATATTTTGAAGGGTTTGATTATTTGAGAAACCAAGAGAGTGGTTTGAAATTTAATTGAGCACATTTTGGAAGGAATACTTTGTGGATGTTTTGAAATAGATTGTTGCTATCTAACCTTTTGAGTGGCACAAGGAGGATTGATTGTGAAATAGATTTTGAAGACATATCTCCATAAAAGAAAAAGGTATGGGCACATCATCCTTTGATTGAAGTGTTGTTGGATTGAATGTTGTGAAATATAAGGTGGAGTGAAAAGGATTGTTTGATAAGCATTGTTGGAAATATTTGAGTGAGTTTTTATATGCTTGATTGGTGAATGTTTAGAGAATATTTGAGATAGATATTGAAGATTATTTGAGTTAGGGTTTGAGACCCACATTGTGCTCTTTGTTTGAAGAAGTATGAAAATACTTGTTTAGGGTTAGTGAGCAAGTTGTGTTTCATTGATTGAATGATTGAGTGAAACTTCTTGAGCATTGGTTTTGAGTGATATTGAAAGTGAATGTGCAAACATTAGAAATCAGATTTGTGAAAGTGACAGACTTAATGATTGAGTAGAACATATTGAGTTTTTGATAGAGTACATCATTCTCTATATGTTCCAGAGGTTAAATGAATTTAGATAGAATATGTCTAAAGTGCTTCAAGTTAAAGGAATTACTTTGAATATTAGACAAAGCATTTGATAGCATTGTGTGCAAGATTTGAGATTGATTGAGCATATTTTGTGAGTTATTTTGAGCATGTGTTTGAGAAGATTTGAGCAAGTCTTGGCTTAAATTTGAGTAAGTCTTGTGAAGACTTGAGAGCAGATTGAGCAAGTTCTTGAGAGGACTTGAAGGTATATTTGAGCAAGTCTTGGTGAAGACTTGAGAGCATATTGAGCAAGTTTGAGGACTTGAAGTAGATTTGAAGCAAGTCTTGTGAAGACTTGGGATTGAGATTATTATTGTTCAAGCTTTGTGTTAAGTCTTGGGGCATATCTGAGAGAGTTGATTGTTGATTTGTTCAAGCTTTGTGTTAAGGCTTGGGGTAGATCTAAGTAGAGTTGATTGGTGATTTTTTCAAGCTTTGTGTTAAGGCTTGGGGTAGATCTAAAGAGTTGATTGGTGATTTGTTCAAGCTTTGTGTTAAGGCTTGAGGATAGAGTTTGGTGCATATTTGAGAGCATGATTTGTGCTAGACTTGAGGATAGTGTTTAGAGTATATTTGTACTAGACTTGGAGACAGAGTTGAGAACAAGATTTGGAGGTGATAGAGTAGAGGACAATAGTCTCTAGTGGATAGAGATCCATTAGCTAGGGTAGTGAGGATAGAGGTCTTCTATGGAGAGAGATCCACAAGCTAGAGTAGTGGGGGTAGAAGTCTTCTAGAAGATCATCAGCTAGAGTAGAGGGGAAAGAGTTCTCCTATGGATAGAGATCCACAAACTAGAGCAAGGGGAAAGAGTTCTCCTATGGAGTGTGATCCATGAACCAGTTGGAAGATAGAGTTCTTCTATGGAGAGAGATCCACAAACCAGTTGAGGAGAAAGAGTTCTCCTGGATCAAGTTCCACAAACTAGAGAAAAGGGAAGGGTTATCTTATGGAGAGTGATCCACAAATCAGAGCATTAGGGGATTGGTGTCTCCTTTGGATAGAGGTCCATAAACATTGTAATAGGGAAGTGATTCCCAAGAGATTTGTTGAGAAAATTTTAGTGGAAATATTTTCTCCGTGGAGTAGCCCACATTGGGTGAACCACGTTAAATTGGTGTCTCTATTGTGTGTGATGATTTGTGCATTGCTTTGATTACTGTTTTTGATATTGCCATTGATAATATTGGATAATATTGTTTGGGAAAGAAAAGTAAAAGTTGATCTTATACTGTTCACCCCCCTCTCAGTATAAGCCTGTGTTCTTCATTGCAGGTATGAAAAAGCCTGCACCCTGAAAATGAAACTCCTGAGCTTGAAAGTTAGGGGCATGAACACCCCTAGAAAAAATAGGTTGGTTAAGGACCTTTTCTACTCTTACCAACCATATTTCTTGCTTCAACAAGAAACTAAATTGAATCTTTCAAATTGGCTAAAATTTCAGAAAGGTATTATGCAAAATGCTAATAGCTTTCAAGAGGAAGCTAAAGGGGCATCCGGAGGGATTATATCTCTTTGTAATTCCAGTTTTTATGAGGGATACTTGCTAGCTAAAAGTGAATATTAGGTCACATTACTTCTCACAACTAAAGCTTATAAATTTTCCTTTGTGATTACCAATATCTATGCCCCCAACTCAATTAAATCCTATAGAGAACTGTGGATATCTTTAGGGGAAATGGGTAAGCGGTTTAGAGGTTTAAAATGGATTATGGTGGGTGATTTTAACACCCCCTTATCTCCAGGTGAGAAGCAGGGGGGTGTGGCTGAGTTATTAGAAAGCATTTAGGATCTAGGGAAGCTTTAAGTTGATGGTGGTCTATTTGATGTGGAATTAGATGGTAATAGGTTTACTTGGATGAAAAAATGCTCTGGTAGAAACTTTATTTAGGTCCGGTTGGAAAAAGTTATTCTTTCAGAGGATTAGTTCCAAAACAACTTCATGTTTAATATGAAATATCTTCCTAAATCTTGATCTAATCACAATCCTCTGCTCTTTTTGTGTAGTGTGGAAGATTAGAAGCATAATGGCCCTTTCAAGTTTGAATTTATATGGTTGCACCACCCAAATTTTTATAAATAAATGGAAAAATTATGGAGTATTCCTACCCAGGGCACTAAGATGCAAATTCTCATAAACAAGCTTAAAATTGTGAAGAAAGAAGTCAAGAAGTGGAATAGGGAGGTCTATGGAAATATATTTCAAAAGAAGAAAGTTATTTGGTTATAGTTGGATTTGTTAGAAGAAGAGACTAATAGGTTGGGTATGAACCAAATCCAATTCCAAAGAGAAAATGAGCTTAATATTGAATTGCACACCATGACAGTCAAGGAAGAAACCCATTGGAGGTAAAACTTTTATGTCAAGGGATTTTTTGGCCACTTGCCTTGGCAGCTGTATAGTTGATGGGCTGATTTTGTATTGTAAAAGGTTTGGGCCCTTTCAAAATCCTATTTTTACCCTAATAAAAAAATATTAAACGCAATTCACATTTTTTTATAATGTAATTTATTTCAATCTAAGTCACTAAGTTTGAATTTGAGTTCACTAAGAATAATAATTGGAAACAATTGTCATTGGCAAAGGTTCTTATGAAAAATTTGGCCAAAGAACATTTACCTTACTGAAATCCTTTAAAAATTTTCCTTCATGATTTTATTTCAACATGTAGTTTTTGTAGATGTAGAAGGAAGCAAGTAAAGGTAAGATGCATATAAATATGACAAGATTTAATTGAACAAAATTATTGAAAATATAAGCTTTCATTGTATGTTGTTTTTATGTTTGTTGAATTCGTTTGTTTAATGTTAAAAAAAAATCATATATTCTTTTAAAAAATAGTTGAATCCAGTAATATTGATTATAATATTTTAACTATAATTTTAATTGAATCAATAAAATTTAATAAGTTATTTAAATAATTAGGTTTTCTTTTTTATCAATGAGAAAATATGAAGCAAAATGTTTGTTAAGTCTTTTACATATGATTTATTTTCTCTTAATTTGGTTTTAATTTTATTGTTTTAGTCAGTTATATGCAGTTTCTATAGGGGCCACCCAAACAAAACAACATAACAAGACCATATCTAGTTCTCATTTCTATAAAAAATATTTTTCCTTTCTCAATTAATTTCTTTTGTCAAATTCTTGATTTCATTTTCATTAAGAAATAGAATTCCCTTTTGGGGAGTTTCCTTCTAAAATTTGAATTTTTCTAAGATAAAATTTAACTACATGATTTACTAAATTATTTTCTACACATTTTTTTTTCTTTGTAGAGTTTTTCCAAGATATTGATCATTACAACATTTTTTTGACATTATTAACAATAATTTTTGAGTCTCCTCATTTGAAATGTGAATTCATCCTTTTTCCATCATCATCTTGATCCTTGTAAGAAGCGCCCTAGCATTTGCATAATTATTGGTTGAAGTTCCATATGATTCTAAGTAGATGAGGAGAATTTTGCCTTGATTATCTTGACACCACCTCCACTAGCTTTTTAAAAGTTTCCTTTGGAAGCTCCATCAAATCAAGTTTGATGAATCCAAATTTTGGACATTTGCATTTTACGTGAGTTGTTGTAGATTGTTTGCAATTAACTCCATTATTGTAGATCACCCTAATATGTATATTCATATCTTGTAACCAGGTGGCCAACACATTTATTTTCACCTAAGACTTCTTATCATGAGCACCATGCCTATAAGCATTTTGCATGAGAGGCAACAATACAAATCCAAACTTGGGTGTAATTTGAGATTTATTTTAAAAATTCTTATTCCTTTCAAGTCACAAATTCCAAAAAATGATGGCAAGACCAATACTCTACGAAATGCTTAGTGCTTAAATTTTAAAAGACTCAATCCAAGATTTCATCAATTCTTCTAATGTTGATGAAGCAACATAATGGATTCTCATTTGTTTAAAAAAGTGTCCTCAATTGGTCCAAGCAAAGAAACATTGAAGAAGTAGATAATTTTAAGTTTCTACCTTCTTACATAAGGCGCACATAAAAGGTTCATTATATATTCTTCTTTGCAAATTGTTGCTTATAAGAATTTTGTTTTAGATAATTAGCCAAAGGAATATTGGGGCCTTAGGAAGGGCCTCAAGTTACCTAACACTTTTCTAAGGGGAATCCTTGGAAGTAGGAATTTGATTGCTTAAAAGATTTATAACTTAATATACAACATATTTTGATGGGTTCCAAACCAAAAAAATACTTAATGAAAAATGGGCAAATAGAAATCTTGTAGTTTTTTTTGGAATTCATCTACTACTTGTTTGAGGTCTTGTCCATCAACCACATTGCTAATAGAATTCCAAGATCTAGAATTGTTGCTTGCATTGATATACAAAAACCTTTGAACCTCTACAAGTTAAATAAACATGAGCCAATGGTTGACATTTTGGATAAAAATAGGAGGAAAATGCTTCAACCAAACATCAAACTAAAAATCTATAGAATATCCCTCGTTGGATTTCCATATAATATATTTTTTGATTAATTGGAATATCTCTTATATGAAAATACTTATTGTCAACCTCCTAGCAAGGATCACTTCATTAAAAATTTGATTGCATCTATAGAACCTTTATATATTCTCGAAGTAACACTTGCTTAATTCTTTCCTTGATGTTTGGACAATCTCCATCCAAGTTTTCTCCCTAATGCTAAACTCGTAAATATTTAACTTTGCAAGCTTGTCCTTCCAATATTCTTTCCTCTATAAACCTTATATTAATTAGAAAATAGGAAATATAGATCTATCTTCACATGTTTCTAAAGAAAATATCTTTGAATTTTGTTGCGTCCAGATGCAATGCTTATTGATAATCAAGAAAATAACATCATATATGTAGAGATAGATTACAATGTAGCCTTTATGAGTTGAATATTTCTATCCATGGTTAAGAACTTACATACCCAACTAGCCAAACAAGATTTCATTCTATCAAAATTGGGTCTTAAATCTCATTTCTTTTATTTGACAAGGGAATACCTATACATGTTGATGGCAATTTCTAACAAAAGATCATGAATTTTGTTGTATAACTGATTGTCAAACAACATTATCATAGCATGATAATTTGATTTAAATTCCATGGTATTATTAATTAAAGGATGACATAAAAAAAATTATCATCAACAAATTGGAGATAAAATTCAAAATTATTGTAAAATTCAAATTTGAGATGGAACCATTTGTTGCAACCTAGATATCTTTTATTTTTCCTTCCAATTTTTCCTTTAGGAAAGCTCTTCCATAAACCTTAATAAGAATAATGAAATGTTAAGGAGATAATTGACCACCTTCGAAGATACCATGAGATAATTCAAAGTATCCAATGATGGATTCATTGATCAAAATAGAATATTTTAGAGTGTTGTAAGAACATCTAATGCATTCACATCAACATTGAACAAAACCAATTATTTTGAAAATATCATAGAGAAAACTCTATCAAAGCCTATCATATGTTGTATTCACATCCAACTTTATGAGCATGTCTATTTTTTTCTTGTATTAAAGAGAATGTATGTCCTCTTGTGTAATTATTATACCATCAAGGATTTGCTTACTACAAAGAAAATAATCTTGTTACATTGAGATAATATAATCTTAGAATGTTTTTTCTATTTGCCATAATTTTTGAAATTATCTTATAAATCATGTTTCAAAGGCCAAATTGTCAAAATATTATGTCTTATCTTTCTTCTGAATCATTGCAATAAAGAAAATTGGTATCTCACTTATTATAGCCTTCCTTTTCTTACCCTATTCAAGCACAACAAACATCTCAATATTCAATATATTCTAATGTATTTAAAAGGAAATTATAGGAAGTCCATTTGGACCAAGTGCCTTGTGAGGTTGGAAAGAGAAACTTGCCTCCTATATATTATTTATCAAGATATTTCTTGTCAAGATGTAATTTTATATTTTTGTGAAAACTAATGGAATGTTTTGCAAAAGCTCACCTTCAACCTCATCATCATCAAATTCTAATAAAATATATTTAAAATAATTGATTGCTTCTTCCTTTATCTCTTCTTCTTCTTCTTCTTCAATTATCATTCCATCTAGAGTTAAAATATCTTTTATTGGGCAAAAGCACAAATATATTTTTCTTGTAGCATGAAAAATTGGTATTTCTATGAAATTTATTAATACATTTATCCCTATATTTTGGATCAAATATGATTCTTTAATTTTAATTTTTTATGATAAATATAAAATCATTGTTTTTCTTGCACGTAAGTGTCTTTGTCCATTCTATTGATTTCCACTATATTTTATGCAATTCAATAACATTGGATTTAAGTATCTCATTTATGATCACAAAGTATTTGAAACCCCTTTAAATATTTCATCTTATACATACATGAATCTTCAAGCTTTATTTATTACAAAATAACCATTTGAAAAAAATCAAGATCTTAGAGCCATATAGACTAAAAATTATTTTAATCGAGTATTATTGAGTAGATCATATCTCAAAAGAGTTGGTGTATGACTTAATTTTATTGACAAAAAGATATAAATAAGATATTTTATAATTTATTTGGAGCCAACTATTGTATATAAAACCATGGTCAATGTTTTCTCCTTGAGTTTATACACTATGCTTATTATCCCATGTATATTAAAAGCTTGAAGGAACATCATCCCAAATGCCAATTAATTTGAAAAAGGAAGTATACTTTTCCATTAATCTAGACCAACCATGAGTACCAACCTATTTTTCAAAGGAGATATAATTATATTGAAATCCCTTCCAAGAATCCAACATTTGCAATTTGTCATTGAATTATACATGAATAAATCAAGGTCCTTCCATCATTAATTTTGAATCATATATTTATGACTTATTTTATATCAACCTATTTCCTACAAATACAAATAATAATACAATTACTTCTTGATTCTAGCAATTATTCATTCCATTTGTATTTGTCTCATACCAATCCAATACCTCCAAAAACTCTCATTACTGAAATTGATAGACAATCCCTCATATTACAAATATTTTTTAATGCTTCCTTACATTCCTTTCTACCTATTTTGGTTTCTTGTATTGAAATAAATTCATGACTATAACAACCATTACTTAACAAATTTTTCTTTTAGGGCCATAGTCATATTTTGAATATTCTAATATATCATATTTATCATTGTTTCTTCTCTTATTTGTGGCTTGTTGATCCACATAAGAGAATGTGCTTACGAGATTGTGTTTCAACAATTGGAATAAAGGGGATGAACCCTTTCAAATTCCAAATTTAGGCCAACTCCCTACTAATATTTCTAAAGTAAGACTATTCTAATGAAAGGATGTGACAGATAAAGTGAATACAATAAAAGATATATGATAAGGTGAATGTAACAATATTAGTGTCGATCAATTGATAAAATTTGGAAATGAACGAGTAAAATCAATGTGATAAAATCCATGCATAACTTGCTTTAATAAAATAAAGGAATGGCATAAAATGGGAGGACAAGTCCACAAGAAATATGCATCCATAAACCAAGAGGTCAAAGGAAATAATTGATCCATAAATGTCATGCAAAAATATTTTCATTAATTGTAAAGAATATCAAATGTACAATTAAATATTACAAGGTGAAGCTCTAATATTCACAAATAACTAAAAGACCATTACAATGGATCCCTTAGCTCGTATTTATAGAAAGTGTCTTCAACTCTACTTCTAACTATGGTTAGGTCATCTAAATATTAGTTGCATCCTATTCAATCACTAGAAGAAATAACACTTTTAAATCAAATTGTTGCTTTGAAATTCATGTCCCAAAATCTACTCCCATGTCTTTTCTATCACCAATTTGTTTATTTTTTGGTGAATCACTTGTTTGTTAGTGCTTTGCTTTCTTGTAGGTGAAACACTTAAATGAAAAAAATAAATCAATGGATTCTTGATTGAGACAATTTTATTGTATGTTTCTAGTTATCACCTTTCTATTACCCAAATTAACTTTGAACAATCAACTCCTAGTGCTTTGACTAATCCAAAATCAACTCCATCCCTTTGTTTTTGAAGATAGCACTCAATCTTCTATGTCCTCTCCTACTTGCAATGTTATATTTTTATTATAACATACAATAGTAGTAACTTGGTACTACATTTTTCTCAACTTATAAGGATGCTAAGATCAATTGATAGTGGATCCCGTATGAGCCTTACTCCATTGGGTTTAGAGTCTAGCAAAAATGGTATCAAAATTTTAGAAATGTAATATTGTGGATATACCCATCTATTTTATTTTGATGGTAGACTCTATAGTGCTTTCCACTCATCATATAAAAGTATCCTGATATTATCTACACTCATCATCAAACTAGCTAGGTCATTGTACTCCTCTCTTGGAAGGTCTTCCTCTATTTTAGAAATAAGATTTATACCTCTTATCAATATCTCCAAAATTGTAATGATTTTTAGAGCCTCTATTGCTACCTTTGTAGGATAAGCTTTATTTGCTTGAGTGACCTTTTCATTTTCTTCTTCAATCATACCAATATTATGGTCATCAGACACAAGATCACCTTGGTTGGTGAGAGGGTTCGTGAGTCCATTGTTGACCAATTGGTCTATCTCTTAATTTATATTTTTTACCAAATACGTTAGGCCCTCATAGAGTGTCTTTAATGTTTAAGTATCTATTACTTTAAAGTAAATTTCATCAACCAATTTTGAACTATTTGTTTGATTAGGATTCCCAATTTCTAGATCTACTAGTCAAAGACTTTATGAGTGCGCCTCATCATTTGAATGTGATTGGCCTTTGAGAAGAGATTTTACTAGGCACTATCAATAGTTGATCAGACATTATTTAGTATATTCTCATGCTCTAGAATATGCTATAGATAAATCCTAAGTTTTCCTACTTCATCATGTATTTGTTCTTGTAGAGACTTGATAAAATTATTGGTTGAAACCGACTCTTCATTATTTCCATATCCTTTTTTAGGTTTCTCTCAGATTTTTTAATTGTATAATTTCCTCATCATTTTTGTTCAATATCTTAGATTTTTTTTCTAGTTAGGTCTTACTTTCCTCCAACTACTATTTTATTTGATCTAACTATAGTTTCACCTTCTGCTATTCTTGTTGGACCTGATCAATCTATTGTTTGAGCTCTTATTTCTTCTTTCTTAAAGGAATTAGCTTATTTTTCATTTGGTAAATCTTGTTATCTTTTCCTCAGGCTTCTACCTACTTTTTATTCCATGCTACTATTATTTCTTAACTTTACTTCTTATAGCCTTTGTATTTATTTTTGCACCAATCCCAAAGGTCCTGTTTGTTGTAAATCTAATGAAGTCAACCTCATGAGGTGGTCAAAGATACTATGTATGGTTTGCCAGTATCAAGTCGATATGTCTTTACTTGCAACATATTTTTCTTCAATCATACCAACATATTGGTCATCAAACACAAGATCACCTTAGTTGGAAAGAAGGTTCAAGATTCCATTGTTGACCAAATGGTCTATTTATTCTTTCAACTTCTTTATTGATTCCTTTAGGATCTTATAGGATATCTAGAAGATTTAAGCATCTATTACTTAGGAGGAATATTCATCAATCAAACTTGTGCTATTTTTTTGCTCAAGATTCCCAATTCTTGGAGTTACTGGTCAAAGACTTTATGAGTGTGCTTTGTCATTTGAATGTGATTAACATTTGTGAAGAGTTCTTCTTAGGTACTATCAATAGTTGATTAGTATTTATTTAGTAGGTTTTCACACTCTAAAATATATTGCATGTATATCCTTGTGTTTTCTACTTCATCATGTATTTGGTTTCATAGGGGCTTGATAATATCAATAATTGAAACCTAAGTTTTCATTGTTTTATCATTTTTTAGTTTTTTATCAACTTGCTTCAATTTTATAATTTCCTTATCCTTCAGTTTCAACATCTAAACTATTATTTACTTCTTTGATTATAATTGGCTAGTTAGGACTTGCTTGTCTACTCAAACTACTATTTCATTTGATCCAATTATTATTTCACCTACTATTATTCTTGTTTGCCCTAATAAAAAATGTTGTTTGAGCTCTTCTTTTTCCTTTCTTAAATACTCCAACTCATGTTTCATTTGGGTAAGCCTATCATATTTTCATTAGGATTCTACATTTTTTCTTAAATGCTACTGTCAGTCATTGATTTTGCTTCTTGTAGCCTTGTACCTCTTTAATAACTTGAAAGTAATCCAAGGACATATCCAAGGTTGCTTTTTCTATGAATGACATCAAACCCAAAGGTCATGTCTATAGCAAATCTAATGAAGAAAACCTTGTGAGGTAGTTAAAATATTATTATGGTTGTTTTACTAGTATTGAGTTGATGTCTCCACCAACATCTGTTTTACCCCTTTTACTAACTATGTGGTAGGTATTGATGTCACATACAATAATTTAATTGATTTTCTATCTTGTTTTTTGTAGGTGCTCCTCTATCATGTCTATATTTTCTATCTTTAATAGTGATATTGTTTGCATAAGTAGATAGGCCATTGCTTGAAATAATTTGGATCAAATTTCAATCTTTGTTATTGTTTGTGATGGGATCATGGTTGAGCTTGGATGGGTTTCTATTTGTAGTCTTGACTCCATTGACAAGTTTGGTACATATAATTATTTCATTGGTCTAAAATTAAAAGGATGAAAGGTGGGAAGAGTGGACCACTCATAATATGCCATAGTTGACATAGTTTGGGATGAAATAAAAGTGATAGATGTACTAGTAGGGATCATTGATGTGGTTGGGATTATAGGTCAAAAATGTGGAGAAGAGATGGATGAAATTTGGGTACCTAAAATAGATGAATATGGTGACATTAATAATATTGACGTAGTAGAATAGACATTGTATAAAGAGGTGCAAAAATATCTATTTCCATCTACTAGGGCAGCTACACATTTTTATGGTGGAGTGGGTGCAATGAAAGAGGGAATATTAAGATAAGAGATATTGTAAGAAATAGTAGAGTATATGGGAGATATTAGAATTCAAAATAAGATGGTGGAGAAGATATTATCTAGGGGGCAAAATCCATTTGAGTCTCTCAAGTGATAACTTTTGTGTGTCACTTCTTCCATGGTGGGGCTAAGCACTTTCTCCTATGGAGCTTCATCAAGAGCCATTTGTAAATCTTGTTCCTCATCTTAACTACCTCTAATATTAATTTCCATTTGTGTCTCTCTATATTTATAAAAAACCACTAACAACTGACTTTGTAGGTGGTGGAGATTCCCATCCTCCTATATAGGAGAAGGATGTGTTGGAAATATGTTGAATATTTTCCATGTTATTATATTCAGGTTAACTCTAAAAGGTACTAGAAAATCTCCATGTATCCTCATCGAGGTTCAAGGCTGGGTCGGGCCTCAAGCAAGGATTTAGGGGCGGTAGTCCCCAATGGAAGTTTTAGGGTTTCTTAAGCTATTTTTTTATTTGTGGAAAACATCCCAAAAGGGATGCCACTTTCGGGTAAGACCCAAGGAGGCAGGGGTATCCATTCCGCCAAAAATGCCCAGGACTCGGACCTGGCCTACCACCTTTGACATACTCAAGGAGCAAACAAACACACAAAACCAATTTAAAAATAAGTAAATAACAACAAAAATAATAAAATAAAATAAAAAACATGCTCCTTGAGTGTGTCAAAAACAAAAGCACAACCAAACACGCACAATAAGATAAAAGAAACCACAACACAAACCACATAGAAAAACACAAGAACCACATAACAAAACACAAACAAGACAAAAACAACATAACACTACAAAGACATAACCCAAAAAAAACATGAAAAATAAACACAACCAAAACCTAAAAAATAAAAAATAAAATAAAAATAAAAAACAACCAACAATAGACAATAAACAAAAACAAAAAACATAGAAAACACTCACACATAAAAACACGAATTAACACAAACAAAGAGAAACCCAAGAACAAGAACGAAAAAAACACAAGAACAATAACAAAAAACATAAAAAAAAAAACACAAAACAACAAAAACACATGAACAACAAAAAACAACACAAAGAACACAAAAACAAAACAAAACAAAAGAACCCACCCACCTTAAAAAACTAAACAAAAAAAAACAAAAAAGAAAAAGAAAAAAAAATTGAACATAACAATGACCTATCTAGACCAGAAGACTATTAAGGCAAGAATCAACAGAGGAAACAAAATAAAGAATAGAATGAGCTAGGGAACTAAAAAAAATTGAATGAACCAAAGAGAAGCAAAAAAAAAAGCAAGAAGAAACTAGGTACCTTCAAAACTGGAGCCATCCAAAGAAATGATAGAAAGAAGAGCTTCCCTAATTTGAGAAGCCCACCATATAGGAGGGTGGCCATAACAAGTAAGATCACCTTTGTCCAAAGCCCAATTAGCTAAAGCATCAACACTCTTGTTTTGATCTCTAGACCACATGATTGTAATCAACTTTCAAAAATCCCATCTGGATTAATTGAATCTTCTCAATAATTCTTTTTATTCTCCAATCCACCTTATGATTCTTAGAAGGAGTCTTCAAGAGATTAATCATAAGTTGAGAGTCGACTCAACTAACACCTTTTCCCATCCAACCTTAGTAGCCTCCTCGAAGGCCTCTCGAGGATACCATACCCCTCAACAAGGTTATTGGAAAGAATACCCAAATTCTAAGCAAAAGTAAAAACCAGGGAGCCATCTGAAAGTCTACCAATTCCTCCCACACTGGCTTTTCCAGGGTTCCCTCTAGAGGCTCCATCAGTATTGACTTTTCCAAAATCCTTAGGAGGAGGTTGCCAATTTCTAGTCCTATCCATCTTACTAATACTCACATTCCCTTTAAGTTGGTTGCCCTTAGAAGATTTAATCTTCAATATTTGCATCACTTGATCCCATCTTTGGTGGGAGTTTTGGGGGTGATTAAGGAGTTGATGGACCGATTCAACTAAGTTGGCTATGGTCTTTTGCCAAATATAGTGAATATCCTTCCTATCTTGATTAAAAATTTGGTTGTTCCTTTCATTCCAAATATTCCAAAGAAGAATGGTAGAACCCATCCAAACTAATAGCCTAATAAAATGATCAACACCCTCTTGATTAGGCCAATCCCTCCAAATCTGTTCAAAAGTAAAAAAATTGGACCACTGTAAGCCAAGTAAAGTGGCCATTCTCCTCCATAGCTCAGAGGCTAAAGTACACTCAATAAAAATATGGTTGAGATTTTCTACATTCTCTTCACACATTTCACATCTAAAAGGGCCATGAAAACCACGCTTCATAAGTTGCTCACCAGTAAGCACCCTACGATGCAATAAAAGCCAATTAAAGAACCTCACCTTAGGCCAGAGCTTTTGAGCCCACAATCGAGAAAATATGTCAGAAGAATGGTTGGGATTATTATGGCATAAGGTCAAATAACCTTGAGCAACCGAATACTCACCCTTAGTAGTGTTGTTCCATCCAAAACAATCTTTTTCATGGGACCAAGAGAGGGATCTCATATGAAGGATGCCTTGGATATCTTGTCTTTGCCTTTCTGGGATTTGAATAGGCCAGTCCTCAATAGGGATCCAATATCTACCAACCTTTGAATTACCAGTATGGTACCGATAGTAATTAGCCACCTTTATCCAATTAGCTCGATGAAGCTCCTCCATCCAAGGCCTCCAATCGGGAAACTGAGTTATCAAAGGCTTGTGACCATCCCAAGAATCTGTCCAAAAATTTGCCTGTTGACCATTATGAATGATCCAAAATAATTTTTTCTTTATCAAATCCTCACCAGTCTTAAGAACTGCTAAAATGGGAGAACCTTTGGTAGGAAGTTGATAGCGAACAAGGTCTTCAGGACTTTTGTTCTCAGCATATTTAGCACGAAGATTATTGGCCCAAAGAGCATTGGGGTTATGCAACATCCTCCAATATAATTTAGCAGCTAAAGCTTTGTTGTTATTAATAGAAGACCGGAATCCTAACCCCCCTTCACTCTTAGGAAGACATAAAGTATCCCATTTCACCAAGGCCCATTTTCTTTTCTCCTTAGTACCACTCCAAAGGAAACGATGACTGATTTGATCCAATTCTCGAAGAACAACCTTTGGGATATTCAAAATGGAAGAAACATAAATAGGAATAGCTTGAAGGACTGATTTTACCAAGGTGATTCTACCCCCATAAGAAAGCCACCTGTTGGTCCACTTTCCAATTTTCTTCTTGACTTTGTCCAACAACCAATTCCAATATTTATTTTTCTGCCTTTGAATATTTATGGGAATACCTAAATAAGTGATTGGAAGGGAGGTCTTCTTATATCTTAATTTATCCAAGACCATGGATTCCTCGTCTAGCAGAGCAGTGAAAGAAAATAACTTTAGATTTGTCTTCATTGATCAACTGCCCAGTAGCCTTAGAAAAAAAGCTAATGATTTGCTTAATATTAGAAGCTTCCTTAACTGTAGCTTTACCTAAAAGAGTAGAGTCATCCACAAATTGAAGATGAGAGATAGGTCTAGCTCCATGAGCAATGGTAACTCCCTCAAGGGTTTTGTTTTCCCTCTTTTTGGTTATAGTCCTACCCAAGCATTCAACAAGAATGATGAATAAATAAGGGGATAGCGGGTCACCTTGCCTAATACCTCTGGAAGCTGGGAATGACCGAGAAGGCCTCGCCATTGATAAGAACTAAGTAGAAACTCGAAGAGATACATCCCATAATCCAATCCATCCAATCCTTAGAGAAACCAAATTGCCTCAAAACTTTGATAAGGAAGTGCCAATCCACTCTATCATAAGCTTTGGATAAGTCTAACCGAATGAACATGGAAGGAGAATTTTGCATATCCATGGAATGGATGGCTTCCCGAGCAAGAACTATCTCATCTACTATTTGACGTCCTTCCACATAACCCCCTTGCTCTGGGGAAATAATCTTATGCAAAAGAGGCTTCAACCTTTTCGCCATGATTTTAGTAATGATTTTGAGAAGAACATTACATAAAGCAATAGGTCTAAAAGTTGAGATATGATCAACCTCTTGAGCTTTTGGAACAAGAGTAATATAAGTTTTATTGATAACCTTCAAAATTTCTTTGGCTTTCCTGGCTTCTTCCACCACCTCTAATAAATCAACATGAAGGATATCCCATAACTCTTGGTAGAACTCAATGGGAAAACCATCAGGACCTGGGGTTTTCCCTTTTTGCATTTTAAAAACTACTTGTTGAAGCTCATTGATAGTAATAGGAGCAGTCAAAATAGAGTTCTCCTCAGAAGTGATAAGAGAAGGGATTGCTTGAAGAACATTTTGTTGTGAAGCCGAGTCAAGAGGAGTAGCAACAAAAATATTGGAAAAGTAATCAACAACAATAGAGTTCATGCCATCCCAAGTATAAACAACATCTCCAGAATCTGATTTTAAGGAAGAAATAAAGTTGTGAGATCTTCGAGCTAGAAGAGATTTGTGGAAGAAATTTGTGTTTCGATCTCCTTCTTTGAGCCATTGAATTCTAGATTTTTGCTTCCATAAGATTTCTTCTCTTTTTTCCCATTCCTCTAACCGAGTTGTGAGTTTAATTTCATCTGCACTTCTCTTCTCTTGTGAGGCCATCTAAATGGATTTTCTTATTCAAATTTTCAAGATGAGCAATAACTTCATGTTTTTTTTTATGAACATCCCCAAACTCTTTCCAGTTCCAAGTCTTGATTTTGGATTTAATGTATTGCAACATTTTGGCAAAACAGAACATCTTAGTCCCATGCCTAGGTTTACCTTCCTTCCACCATTGTTGCACACGAGGTCTGAAGGAAATGTCTCTAAGCCACATTAATTGAAAACAAAAAGGAGAGAAACTCACATTGGTTTTCCACATTTCCACCATGATTGGCCAATGATCCGAACCAACATTATTAAGAGTCTTCACTTTAGGAATGTGACCATGGATTAAGAAATTTTTAGAGAGCAAAAACCTATCCAATCTCTCCATTATACAAGCTAAGCCTTGCCTTCTTTTAGACCAAGTCATAAGGCCATTATCTAGTTGGATATCCACAAGATGGAGGTTTGCAATATATTCGCTCATGAGGTCAGTGCTTTTGTCCAAATTTCTATTTCCCCCCTTTTCTCATCCAGAGAGAGGATGGTATTGAAATCTCCTCCGATCAAGATCCAAGCTTCAGGAAAATGAGAGATAATATGAGTAATATCCTTCCACTGTCTTCTTTTTTCCTCCAAAGAAGTCGGAGCATAAACAGTAATGCAGAGCATAATCTGGTTGGAATGTCTACTTTGAATAGCTATAGCCAACAAACCCCAACTGCCAACCATATGGTGAATAACTACCTCTTTTGGGTCCCAAAGACAAGCAATGCCACCCGAAGTCCCTTGGGAACCGAGGGAAACCACTTTTCCAGCTGGCCAAATTTTATCGGCAATTGAGTCCATATCCTCCATTGACATCTTTGTTTCTTGAAGGAAAACAAGATGTGGATGATTTATCTGAATCATTCTTCTAATTTCATTTTGTTTTGAAAGACTCCCTTTGAGTCCTCTAATATTCCAAGTGATGATCTTCATTAATACCAGGGCTAAAAAATTTGGGAAGGGCATTAATCTTACCTTCCTCTACAAGCTTTTCACCTTCTTTTACCATATGATATTGATTGGTCTTGCGACTTGCTTTTTGATTAGAATCCATCTTCAATTTTTTTTCCCTGTTTCTTGACTTATTCCAATTGAATCTGAGATGGCTTCTAACCTTGAAGAATGCTCGTACACAGCCAAAATTTTACTAGATGGTTCAACGGAGTCTATATTGGGACCTGCATTATTTGAAGTTTTGACATTTGAAAGATTGTTTTTCTTGTGTAAATTTTCTCCCTTTTTTTCTCGTTGAAAACCTTTGATTTGTTGGTTTGTCTCTGAGTTCTTCCCTTCATATTTAAATTGTGTTTCTAAGATTTCAGTTTCCATTATTTCCTCTTCCTCACTTGGGACATCATTTGTGGAAAGGATTTCAAACATATTAGCAGATGACTTTGATTGATCCTTCATAACTGGTTTTTTCTGAGTGTTCTTCTTCTTAGGTATTTGGAAACCTATTGAGTTTATATCTTCTTTCTTTTGATCAAGAATTTTATTTGGGCAAGCACTGGCCAAATGACCATATTCATGGCAAATTCTACAATGAAAAGGAATGTTCTCATAGTCCACTACTTGCTCCCAAGTGTCTTCCCCAAATTGTAATGTGATATTTTTAGGTAGGGGTTTGTCAAAATCCATTAAAACACAAATCCGAGCATAAATAATATGTTCAAAATTTTGAGTACAATCAGCAATCATCATAAAAGTTCCTAAAGAGTTTCCAATTGAAGAAAAAATAGTAGGATTCCAAAATTCAATAGGGAGGCCAAAGAGTCTAACCCACACGGGAGCTATAGAAGGCATCTCTTCTTCGGCTTTAAATTTAGTATGCCAGGGCTTCATGAAAAGCCCCGCCCTTCCAAAAAACCAAGGACCCCCTTGAAAAGTTTTCTCTCTATCTTCATTATTAGCAAATAAAACAAGAAAATAACCATTTGGATAAATAGAGATTTGTAACTCACCTTTAGTTTTCCAGCTTTTTGCAGCCCAGACTTTGAAAGCAGATAGACTCGAACGAAAACCCACGAACCGACAAATTAGTCCTCTTTTTTCCAAATCTTCAATGCCAATCCGAATGTTACCCATATCAAGCTTAACAATAGGAGTTCCATCACCGCTTTAAGACATCCCGACTCCATTTTCCTGGGATCAATCTTAGGCATTCTTAGAGGTTTATGGGAAGCCCTAAGATTGATATTAGCATTGGGCTGAGGCTGTCCACCATGAAGGGCATCCCTAAAATTCATTTTTGGGACTGAGTCTTCGAAATTCTTACCCTTGACAGGGGTTTTCATAGTAGAATTATTTTGTGGGTGCACCTTAGCACCAGATTCACTTGAGATATGAGCCATTTTTTGATCAACTACTTGAAACTTGTTTCGTGATCTCTTTAATCCTTGCCCTAGACGTCGTGGAAAGGTATGGTTTTCACTTTTCTTTTGTGCAGCAAATTGGAAGCCGTTGTCACTCAAGTTCACAGTATGATCTGTTGAAAGATAAATTTCTAACCCATATTGGATCCCCCGCAACATTTCCTGCTAAAATATTGAGCATAAACCACAAAAATATTGGCCGCTAGGGCCCGAAGGCCCTAAAAACCAACCTCTGGAGCCGCTTGCACTCAACCCAGATGAAACCCTCGCATAGCCGCTTGCCAAATATCTCGTTCACACATAGGGATGCGCTAGGATCTGTGTTGCTCCAAATGATATGAAAATTGGTGGAGACGTTCTAGGGTTTTTCAGGCATCTACCCTCAAAATTTCAGCTCAATCCGAGTCCGGATGAGTGAGATATGGCCGAAACGAGTTCGGAAGTTTGGGCAGTCCTACGAAAAACGTCGACTCGTTAATATTATATCTTTTTCTCTTAAGCTATTTTTAGAATCATATGGGTTTTTTAGGGTTAATTATTTGAACCCATGGTTTTTTTACAATGGTATTGTAATATTTGTTCTTGTTTTGTTATTTAGTTGCACTTGCATTAGGGTTTGAAGAGAGATGAGAGATGAACACTATTGTATTGGAGATGGTTAGTTTATTACAATAAGGAGATATTACTGTGCTAGGTTTTTCCTGTAAGGGTTTCCTAGGTGAAATACTATGTTATGTGTGTATCTATTATCTTCTTCTTTTTTCCTTTGATTTTGTATTTACTATTTTTCTAGATTTAATTTATCGGGGCCTTTTGCTCTTCAAGATGGATTAACTTTGTTAGTCCTTGGGTAGGATGACAATGAGCCATGCTAGTTGATGATTTTGGTTCTCTTTATTCGTCTAGTTGTTGCCTTTATGCCACCTTCTCTAGGATGTTTTTTCTTTCTAAATTTTGCAAAACACCAAAATAAGGATATACTCACAATTAAGGGTTGTATTGATACATTTCCCCCAAAGCACATGTCCTAAAAATTGATGGTGCGAATATTGTTACTTTATGTGACGGTCATGGTTGTTGATTGAATTTTAGGGATTTTAATGTACAATCATGATTCTAGTGCATTTTTACACATTTGGTTTGAATAATGCATCAATTGGATCAAGGTTGTGATTTTATGGAGCCAAAAAAATAAAATTATGTTGTTGACCTCAAAAAGAAAAGTTGTTTTTTTCTTTCCCTATAGATACCCATTTCACCTCATCATTCATTTATTTACTCTTTTTATTCTTAAAATATTTTTGAAATATTTTTGCCTCTGTTGCTTCCACATCATGTGATCCATTTTTTCTCTCTTTCTCTCTCCTTTGCCCTTGTAGGTACAACCAAAGTCTTTGACCACTAGTTTGATGCCTTCAATGGAAGAGTATGGTATGCTCTACTAGGATTTATAGTCAAAGGTAAATAATTATCATTCAAAGACTGATTTTCAAGGCATGTTGTCCCCTTTGCATATAGTTTAGTTGTGATCTCTCCTTTCTTACTATGGTGACGTTGTAAGAAAGATAGAGTAGAAGTATCTTGCTATGATTATTTCATGGATGGAATGATCCTTAATGCCCTAGGTATAATTTAATTTATTACTACATTAGGATTATCCCTAGATTTCATATTTTATAAATATTCTTAGTGTAGTACACTCTTAAATGCATTACTTCAATTTTTTCTTGAATTAGGATCTCAACTTTGATTTGTTTAGTTAAAGCTTTACAATATTGATTCAATAATTTTGGTTTATCTTATATTAATTGGTGTAATTGTATGATACATCCCATTTTTCAAGCAAAAATTTTGGTAAACCTAACATTAAATCCACATTTTGAGGCTTTTGTTTCCATTTTCATCTCTTACGATTTAGTAGGTTTACTACCACATGTTTTGTTTTAGAAATTGTTATTATCTAAAAGCTAAATATTTTTATCATAGTTTTTCTCTCTCTTAATAATGAGTTAAAATCTAATATTGTTTTCTTGTGAGGGTTTTTTGTAGTTGGTTTGCTTAGGGATTGAAACTTTGGTAAAGCCTTAGCTGCCCCTAAGTAGGTTTGTTGCTTTTCCGTATTGTTCCTATTGCTTCTTCCAAGGGCTTTAGTATGACTACTATGTATAAGAAGAAGTAATTTTTTATAATTTCCAAAAGTAGAAGAGGATTTCTCTCAAGCCATTGCTTATAAAAATTATAGTATTCATCCTTTTATGCTTTATCATGATATTGAACTCCAAATTTAAGACTAGAAAAATAGATTTTTAGATTTTTAGTAAGAAAAATGCCATAATATTAACTTTAACAAACCTTACAGGTCTACCATAGGGTCCCAAAAGGCTTTGGGAGTATTTGTGTTGGGTAGTTATGATGAGTGATATGTTGAACTTAGATTGTCCTTAATGAGACAATTATGGGAAAAACTGAGATCACCACTTAATATGGAAATTACAAGAAAATAATTGTGTACATGAGTAATCCATGTAGAACATATTTTCTCAAAGTATTGTACCCATTTGAAACCTCATGATTAAAAATGAGTTGTGTATATGATGGCCCTTAGGGAATCTTTGGCTTATAAACTAGATAGTTATAGGAGTGATATTGAGAAGCAAATGGAGGCCTTTAGGAGAGAACCAACCAAAAAAATGTAGGATATAATGACCAATATTACTCAACTTTTTATTGATAAAAAAAATACTATAGTTCAATTTGTTATCCCTCCTTCAATATTGAACCCTAATGCTCCTCCTACTCCACCTCCCCCAACTAACCCTATAGAGGTTTTACCTACGTCAACTAATCCTACTTTGATGAATTACAAAAGCCAATCTCTAGCCCATGATGTGAAAGCTATAGACTTGTCGGGTTATGTGCCTAATTTCTTTTATGATGAAATAAATAAATCCTAGACATTAATTTACAAATTCATGGCATATTATGGAGATTGGTTGTATAATGGAAAGCTTTGCTAAAATTGATGACTAGGGATTTGGTAAGTAATGCTCTTGATTGGTTTACATACTTACCTAAACACTCTATTAACTTCCTAGATACTTTTCTTAATAACTAAATCAAGAATTTGATGATGACATGATTGTGATGGAAGCAATAAGTGTTTTTATGAACACTAAGCAAAGACCTAATGATTTCATCATTGATTTTTACAAAAGGTGGGAAAAATTAAATGTCACGAATATAAACCTAACTAAAATTACCATAATGATAATGTTTGTAAACAAGCTTAGGTCATCTTTTCAGGCTAATATCCAGGAACACAACCCTTGTGGTTTATCCTTTATTGATAAGGTTATATACTTTAGTAAAATTCTTGAGCATTAGGAAAATAAAGAAGATCAAATATCCCCAAAACTAAAAAACATGATAAATAATTGTTGGGGATGGTGTTTGTAATATAACTATCCATGATGCCTCTCATGAGTTATAGATAGCCAAAGCTTCTGTAGATATTCTAACGAAATATAGGGGTGGATTAAGACCTAAGAATATGATACCTCAATGGACTCATGAAGATATTCTCAAAATATATTTACCTCCTAACCTTAAAAACTTCTATATTAATGACAGGTTTGAGGCACCTATATGGCATGATCCTAACAAATTTTACTTTTGGCATGTAACTTATGGCCACAATAATTCTAGTTGTGTGGAATTGCATATATTTTGCTTTAATAAAACTTTTGGTCCTAGCTTTAACATTGATCAAGTCAATGATAATAGGATTATTTTATTTAATTAAAAAATAGCCTCCTAAAAAGGTATAACCACCCTTACAATGAGAATTTAGGTATCTATAATACCCCATTACCCAACCATGAACAACAAGCTCCCAATCAAAAAGAGGGAGAAAATCAAAATTAAGATCAAGGGTTTAATCAGGGTGGCATATATTTTTAACAAAATCAAGGACAATTCTAATCATAACAACCAAGAAAAGGGTCAAATAATCAAAATTAGAATGGTAACTACCCCCAAAATCAAGATCCTAGATCTAGTACTTCTCAAAATACCTATGAAGTTAATCATGTCTTTTGCCAACCTGGACCAAATTGAGAATACATTTTTAGTCAATAAAATGTGGTTCATTATGTCAATATTTTAGAAATATAAAGAGAAACCAGTGCATCCTTGGAATAACAAATTGTTGCTATTACTAGAAGTGTACCTCAATACAAAAAGAAGCAACCTTCTAAAAAGGATAAAAGAAAAGAATCTATCTAGGAAATTATGAATCTTGCCATAGTAGATAAATTTTCAAATCCTTATTTGGTTATTTGGGAACTTGCTACAAACATAGAAACATTAAAAAAATGTAGAAAATATTGTTGATAACCAACTTGTAGAACTTGTTGCTTATGAAAAAATTGAAAGATCATGATGACCACTTAAAGCTACTATCCTAGCACCTATGGAAGAAAAGTATGAGGATGTTACCCATCCCAAGTAATCACTTCTTTAATTATTCATGAGAAAAACTAAAGTGCGGGACATTTTTGAAGAGTTGTGTACGATCCCTTCTAAGGTCCTATAGTTGGAATTACTTAGGATATATCCTTATCACAACAATGGTTAAGATACTAATTGAAAGAGATGGATATGCCTAGACCAAGGGTTTCCAACATTATGCCCACCATTCCATGGTATTATAAAGTGTAATACATTCAATTTCAAAGAGAAAATATTTACATTGATGCACATACTAGCTTTTATTTGGTTATAAAATTCCCTTAAATAACATGATTGCTATTAACTATTTAGCGAGGACTAATGATCCACCATTGATGATTTTATTTGTATTTAATAATATGACATTTAATAGATATTTGGTTGATGAAGGAAGAGATACATGCATTAAGTGATTGTCCTTGATAGATAAATTGAATATCCCTAGAGAAAATATCCTCTCTACTAGAATTATTTTTATGCCTATAATGGTAAGCCACAAGATCCTATGGGTTGCATAGTCAGGCCTAAATAAGTGAGAGTGAAGTTTATGATGTTTGATTTTTAGACCAACTATAACATGCTATTAGGTAGACCTTGGACTCGTAAGATAAGAGCCATAGCTTCCTCCCCTTGTCAAGTGGTTAAATATGTCTATGATGAGAAAGTTTTCACCACAAAAGAAGAATAATATGGGGGCCTCATCCTTGAAACCATGGAATCTATTTTATTCCTTCAATTAATGAGACAAAAAAGGTTCCAATTTATGAACATGAGCCACAACGAAATTCTAGAATGAAGTTATACAAGGGGTATCAATAATTTTGCTTCAAATGCCCCCAAGATAGGTATGAATATGAAGATGATCAAACTAGCATGAATGTTATTACTCCTCTTCCTCAAGAGGTAGTTGAAAAATTTCCATTATTGTTAAAACCTAAGAAGAGAGAAGATCCTTTTTATTCTATCAATGGTTGGCCAAACTACATAAAACCCATGAAGATGTTTCCAAATTGAAAAAAATAATATTTTACATTGATAATGATAACATGGGAGAGAAAACTAATAGTACTGCATATTGTGACTTCAGTTAAGCCTTTAACATTGAAGTTGAGTATGCTCTTTCTACAATTCCTATTTTATGAGGTAGGTGTTAGGCACTACCAAGTAGGTTCAATGGGTATTTTTGTTTTAGGTGATGATGATAGTCAAGTTGATATAAATTTTAATGAATTGGCTTATAGAGATAGCAATAATTTGTTTGCTTATTTCATGCTTAGAAATAATGAATGTAATCAATACATAGCTAGACTACATAGGCTTAAAATAACTAATGTTTATGTTATATCTATAGCAAAATATTTGAATAGGCTAAGTGAAATAGGAATTACACTCTTGCCTAGGAATTCAACAAAAGTTGAAATTTATCAATTTCAAAATTGTTATGAAGATAGACTAATGGGTTGTTTTGTCTCTCAAAGTGATAAATTATTCATTGTGATAAACTATCCTAAATTATAATCCATTGATGGATTACCCTCTATTAAATTTTCTTCAACAAAACTAGGATCACCACTTAGAGTGGTGATCTTAATCAAGACCAATTTTCTAGTTGTTTTTTGGGTATGTTCCTACTGTTTTAGCATTCCATTATGACTATTTGGCCTATAAGGCTCCAATTTTTTTCAATTAATTTACACAAGATTTTTATGAGGGGTCCTAGTCCCCTCATATTGAATGGGTTTTGGAACTTGGAACTTTAAAAAATAGGTCGAAGCCCATACCACTACAGTAAGTTTGTAGCTCTCCTATAAGGCTCCTATTGTGCTCATAGCATTTGACATTTTTTATAAAATATTTTTGTAACTATGATCACCTCTTAATGTGACAATCTCATTCCTTTTATTTTTGGGAAAGGGTGAATGTCCAAGAATTTATTGCTACCTCTATTAGCTTATATTCATATCTAGAAATATTTTTTTGCTCTGATAGGTCATCTAACAAGTGGTTGAATAGTGTGCTTGATTTTACACCCTCTTGTCTAACAAGGTACTTGATTGAAGCTATTTTTTTTAATTTAAAAAAAGGGTTTCCATTAATTATTTGATGAAGGTTTACAAGAAATTAGAGCCATATCCTGGTCCCCACATCTCTATCTTTCTCAATTCTTAGTTACATGCTCACATCCTCTCTAGGATTAGGAGCAAGGAGCATGTGAAATAACCAATGATTCAATTCCCTAATAATGTCCTCTTTCTTTTATCATTAACTCATGGTAAAGCCATACTATATTTATTATATGCTAGAAAGGAAAGGGCTCCCTATAATTACCTAATGATGAATCCATACTAGATTTCTTATATGATAGAGAGGAAAGGACCCCTCATCAATACTAGATTTCTTATATGGTTTGATTATGTTTTTCAAGTTGGTATTTATTCTAAATTAGAGAAACTTCCCTCTACATAAAACTATTTTAAAGAAGCAAATATAGTGAATTTAAATACTACTATAGATACACCCAGGTGTTGTAGGTGAGTTAGATAGGAGAGGGCAATCCTCCAAGGGAGGTCCTAGGTTCGAATCTCCATCCTACAAAAAAGCTGAATTGGGTACCCAAAATCCAATTGATAATGTTGGTGCGAGCAAGGCTAGGTGCGACTCCCGGGTGACTTTGACGGTGTAGATCCCCTGTTCATGGTCTCTCATACCAAGGCGGCCTCGCAAGGGGTTTTTTGCTAAAAAAAAAAATACTACTATAGATATTAACATCGACATTCCCAAACAACCATACATAGTCAAAACTGGAGCTAGTCTATCTCACGATGAACAAGCCATATTTACTACCTTGCTTAAGAAGTACAAGGATGTATTTGCCCAATAATGTTTTAATATGTTTGGAGTGGATGAGACTGTTGTTGCTCATAAAATTATTACCTGTGAGGATCTCACTCCCATATGAAAAAAGCAAAGAAAGTTCTCTCCTCTCATTCAATACGTGCAAAATTAAAATCTAAAAGTTGTTATATACCAATTCTATAATATTTGTTGACTATTTGGTCTATGTATCTAATAATGTACTTGTAAAAAATAATTAAAATAATATTCTCTATATTTTCTATGATTTTAGAAAAAATACTATATTTATTATAGATATTCTTTGACCTCTATCAATGCTATTATTGATTATATCACATGGTATTCAATGTTGCCCCTTATGGATGGCTATTCAAGTTATAACCAAATTCAAATTACCCCTAAGGATCAAAATAAAATAATACTAATTATTCCTTGGGGTACATTCTATTACGTTTTCATGCTTGAAAATGCTTGTGCTACTTATTATTTTTTTTTGGTAATTATTATAATAGATTAACAGTGGGTTTTTATAGAGGATCCCAAAACCTTATATACAAAATCAGCCTTGCTAAATAGTGCTTCATGCCTCTTGGCTGGAAGAATAAACCTGTATGCAGAAAAAAAAACAAAAAGCTGATAATTGCCCGAGGGCTACAAGTAAGGCATTTTTGCCTGATTATCCCGGAAACCATGGCCATTATAACTGGGAAAACAAAAACTAGCCGGAGAAGTTGGACCATCGGAAAGCATAAGAAGACAACCAAGAAAACTACAAAAAATTCTCCCATACCTGGGAAATAACTTTCCACATTTCTGCTTTCCCGGAGGCAGAATTCGAAGCATACATGTTGGATAGGATCCAAGAAAAATGATCGGACTGAAACAAACCGTTGAAAATCCTGCTGGAAAATTTTGCCCTGGCCCAAATGGCCACTCGTTTAGTCTTCTCACATCCAGGATTTCATCCGTACGGTTTGAGGTTCTTCTTACTTCCCTTTCCCTGCTAGAAGGGAGGTTTTGGGATAAGCGCGTCACCCATCAAAGAATCGTAGTCATCCTGAAACAAAGAACCGTTGGGTTCCATTTGCAACATCAGCCGCAGTTTCTTTGTCTCTCTTTTCCTTGTTGGGGGGACGACCCCTGCTTCCTTTCACTACCAAAATCCACCCCTCGCTTTTGACTCCTTGTAATTCGAGGGCTAATATTACCAGGCTGGTAACCTCTTCTTCCCAACAGGTAGTCTTCCAATATCTTTTGTGCCTCGGGAGAGTTTCGGTCATAAATTTTGGGTGAATCTGCCTGTGTGGTGATAAGGGGGGGGCCTGTTCCTTTTCCTCATGTGGTCCTAGTTGGGGGCGCCCACCACACTGCTCGGAGTCCGGATGGGTGGTGATTTCCTCTTCTGGTAAGGAGGATTCGAGATGGTCCCTGGATGGACTTGGAGATTCATGGCCTTTTGCAAAAGGGTGCTTCATCTGACCTTCACCGTGCTCCAGAGGGTTGCAAGGATCCCGCTCCTTCTTCCTCGGCTTTTGGAGAGGACAATTGGACTAAAGATGCCCTTGAGAACTACACTGAGGGCAGAAAGCTGGCCTGTTCTCATAAACAATAGCTTGCTTGTGTAGAAAAGTAACCCCAGACCGCAGAGTAATGGAGGATGGGAGGTCCGTCTCCAAGTTCGCCAAAACACAGAATCGGGCTTGGACAAATCTAGTTCGAGCTCTGGTGGGAGGGTCTAAAGTGATCATCTCCCCGATGGACCGAGCAATACCTCTGATTACATTTTCATGCCAGCAAAAAAGGGGAAGACTCGGGAGCCTAACCCATATTGGAGTAATGTTGATATTCTGGGTATCGGGGTTAAAGTCCAAACCCCACTTCCTTAGAAAGAGACTCCTACGGCCCAAGAACCAAGGCCCTCCAGCCAAGATTTTACAGTAGTCCTCCTTGTTGCTCAGCCTAATCACAAAAAAACCTCGGGTTAGGGCAGCCAACTCTAAGTGACCAGAGGTCCGCCATTTTCCAGACGCCCACTTGCGAATGGTCTCCATGTCGGGACGACCACCAATAAACTTACCGATGAGGGTAAATTTTTCGAAATCCACAAAGCTTGAGAGAATTTTTGTCGGGATGTCCAACTCGTCCCCGGACGGAAATAACTCCTTGGAGAAGAGCCCGCTTAGGGTTTCAGAGGCCGCTGCCAAAGCATATGACTTCCGAGGTCCATCTCCCCGTTTGTCTGGCGGATCCTTGCCACGACTTGGAAAGGACTCCTCGGCGTCCCCAGACTCTGTTTGCCCTCCATCCACCCCTCGCCGAGCCCCTGGTTCGACCTACCGACGCTCCCGTGCTCTCCCAGAACAGCCTTCCCGCCCACTGTCATCCCCACCCTCCCAAGAAACCCTAATTTCATCGCTCCCTATATCCGAAATCCATAGACCATATTTAGGTCTTGCGCAAGAACAAGGCTTGTGCTACTTATTAACAAGCTATGACAATTGCATTTCATGACATGATTAGAAAGATATTGGAATATTATGTTGACCTTTTGGATAAGTTTGAGATGTAGGCTAACTACCTAGCCAACATTTGTGTCATATTTAAGCAATTGTGTCACCATGATATTAGAATTAGTCCCAAGAAATATATGTTTGGTGTACTAATGGAAAGCTACTAGACTTTGTGGTGTCTCATAGGGGTATAGATATCAATCGTGACAAGGTTGAAGCCACTAATGTTATGCCTTCCCTTTGAACTATTAAAGATATCAAATCCTTCTAGGGAAACCTCTAAGCCATTAGGTGGTTCATCTTTGAGTTAGCTTTCAAGCTTATCTATTGAATCACTTAAGAAAAATATTGAATTCAAACAAAATGAAAGTTGTAATAAGGCCTTTCATGAATTCAAGAAATTTCTTTTACGATCCCCAACTCTTTGCCAATTCAACTTAGATAAGCCATTTATCCTATACACCTTGTCTATTGAGGTTTCTTTTGGAGCAATCCTTACTCAAAAATATGATAATAATGGGGTATGTTGTGTATTGTATTAGCCAAACAATGCTTTTGGTTGAGACTCGATACACTCCCATGGATAAAAACTATCTAGCCATTTATTTTGCATGTGAAAATATTAGGCATTATATGTCAAAAAAATTATTTTGTCATTAAAACTGATCCCATGAGACACCTACAAGAATAGTACATTCCTAGTGACAACCAATATGACACATATTTTACTATGATGCAAGAATTTGATATTTGCATTGTCACACAAAAGCTGTGAAATCTCAGGTGATTTCTAATAAATTAGTGGTAGCTTTTGACCCTGCGCAACAACCCTTAAAGGAGTCATTACATGATGAGGACATAATGGTCATATATCTTGTGCTTATTATTTCATCATTTTTCATTTCCTCTAGCCTTATTAAGGATTCTATTTTCTTATGATGTTACTAAGCAAGAAAAGGCTTTGTTGGAGTCTCATGAGATTTTTGAAAGGTATCATAAGACTAAGGTTAAATATAAATAAAATACACCTTCTATTTTATAAGAGTATGATGAAAAATTTCATCCTAATACTTGGATCCTTCACTTTGATGGAGCAAAAAATTAATTTGGGGTAGGAGCTCGTATCTTTCTTAAGTATCCAACAAGCCTAGCTATTCCTATGGCCTTTTGCCTAATTTTTTTGGTATTACTAATAGTGTTGTGAAATATAAGGATTTAATTTTAGGGATCCTATCCACCCATTGTATAAATTTTAAACACATTATAGTGTTAGAAGACTCCCATATTATGGTCCATCATATTTCTAATGAGTATGCTATCAAAGCTCCCCATTTGATCCCTTACCAACAAGTGGCTACCAACTTACAGTACTAAGTTTGACTCTCTAGCCACATTTACTAGTAAATTCATACCACATGAAAATATTACTTAGATAAATTTTGTGATATAAGTTCATGATGAACCTATAATATTTGTCATTAATGGCCCAATGGATGTGCATAATGCTATTGATTGCTAAATTCCTCATGATTATCCTTGGTATGGTGAATTTATGCTTCCTCGATAATAAAATCTATCCACCTCAAGTTAACACTAAGAAAAAGGATTGCATACATAAGAAATACTTTTGATATGTTGTCCTAAGTGGGATTTTGTACTACTATAAGTCTTATAGGGTTCTCTTATGATGCCTTAAAGAAGCCAAGGTTCTCAAATATCTCTTTGATATTTATAGTTATGACTAAGGATGGGTTATTTCTAGCCAACAAGGGAAAATGTTATTAATACATATGTTAAACCATGTGATAACTATTAGTTCCATAAATATGAAATTCACACCCCTATAAATTTCTTCATCCAATTGAATCTCCTTGACCTTTTTCCACTTGGGACCTTGAACTTGTAGGACCTATTTCTCCTATGCCCTTATATAGAAACAAGTTTATTATCACAACCACAAAATATTTTACCAAATGGGTGGAACTATACCACTTACAAATCAGAAAACCCTCACCATATCCAAATTTATCTTTAATTAAATTGTGTGTCATTTTGGTGTCCTATATACTCTCATATCAGATAAAAATTATGGTTAGTTTCAATAATTTCTCCTCGAATATTGGGCTAAAATTATGTAGTTAGTTCTAAGAGTGTTAGTGCCACTTGTATTATCCATGCTAATAATTAGCAAGTGGTTGAGATAGAATAGGAGTGCAAAGTTCCACTCTTGTTATCCATGCTAATTATTAGCAAGTGGTTAAGAGAGAATGAGTGTAAAGTACCACTTGTATTATCTGTGCTAATTATTAGCAAGTGGTTGAGAGAGAATAGGAGCGTAAATGTGATTTGTACTATCCATGCTAATTATTAAGTGGTTGAGAGATAATAGGAGTGTAAAGTGTCACTTGTATTATCTATGCTAATTCTTAGCAAGTGGTTAAGAAAGTGTAGGAGAATAGGGATGTAAAATGCCACTTATCTTATCCATGCTAATTCTTAGTAAATGGTTGAGAAAGTGTAGGGATGCTTCCAATAGAATAAATATGTAAAGTGCCATTTATATTATCCATCCTAATTCTTAGCAAGTGGTTGAGAAAGTGTAGGGATGCTTTCAATAAAATAGGAGTATAGATGTATTATTCATGCAAATTATTAGAAATTGGTTAAGGAAGTATAGGATTATTTCCAATAAATTAGGGGTTAGTTAGGCACCACTTGTATAAAGATGTGCCTAAGCTTGTGTATCATTTTTTAGAGAAGGGTGAGGAAGAAAATAAATAAAAAGAGGATGGGATGTGTTTGAATTGAAGATTTTATAAAGGGGTAATTCCCTTCTCTTTTTAATATATAATGATTTTGTCCTTTCCTCATTTGTATGTATTTTAAATTGAAATTTACTTTTTTTTTTACTGAGTAAGGGCCCACTTCATCAACATAGTTAAAAGTATTGTTTATTGTAGATATGTTTATAGAATAATTAATAAACTTTCATTTTGCTTAGTTTAATGCCTTTTGTATATTGTTTTTATTTGTAATTAATTTATAAATTGTTTACACATGTGTTGTAGGTGAGTTGGAGAGGGTAGGGCAATCCTCCAAGGGATGTCCCTCGTTCGAATCTCCACCCTATCAAATGCACATTGGGTACCCAAAATCCAGTTGATAATGTTGGTGCAATTAGGGCCGGGCATGACTCTTGGGTGATTTTGATGGTGTAGAACCCCCTGGTCATGGTTTCTCATACCAAGGCAGCCCCACAAGGGATTTTCACTAAATTCAAAAAAATTGTAAATTGTTTTAATTAATTATTTTAAATTTTTGGGTTAGTTTTATGCAACTGTTAGATTAGATATTATTTTCTTATAGATAATTTATTTTTTTTGCAAGTGTGTTAATTTATTTTTCTACAAAGTGTATTATTTAATTTTTGTAAGTGTGATTTTAATTTTCACAAGTGCATTTAAATTTTTGCAAGTGTGATTTAAATTTTTTCAAGTATGATTTTCATTTAAGCAAGTAGAAAACCTTAAAAATACCTATACTGAGATACATTTTCTTACTCTCTAGTGTATACAACCATCAGATACCACCCCAGATTGATAATTTAAAGTGTGAGCATTAACGACCCTCATCATATTTATTGATAAAACTATTTTTAGAATTCTATACAATCTAAACATATCTTGGATAAACCTCATTGCTTAAATTGGGGTATCATCCTTCAGATTTCCAAGAATAAATCATGCTACTTTGGTTAGTTTATCAACTACTATAAAACATCATGCCTATTTTTAGACAAAGGTAAGCCTTACAAAAAATCCATATTAACTTTCTATCATTTCCATTCTAATGTGTCAGGAGGACATATATTTTTACCCTTTTTTTAAATAAAGGGGTAAAAATTTATTGATAAAAAGTCTGGATTACAAAGTACAGTTGAGCCCCCACCCAAGACTCAAATAAGCAACAAGACAGGCTAAATCATCAGACAAGGTCAACTCCCAAAGAAAAAAAAAAAAAACAAACCACATTAAGTCTTAACATCCTTATGGATCAACTCCCGTAGGTGTTGAGAATCCCGAGACGGGAGACTCTCCCGATTATCAATACTCTGTCCTGAATAAAAATCACATCCGGAGAATGAACACGAATCAAATCACGAACAGCTTTTTGTCTGGGGATGTTGTTCAACCCCCTTAAATTCCATGAAACTATAATCATTTTTGGGGGTTATAAAAATGGGAGTCCAATGTTCTCACCAAACCTAACTCTACCAAAGTCTCCCCCATTAACTTAATTTTATCCTGGTCTTTCTTCCGACCCACCTTCATATTCTTTTTTTTTAAATAAAGGGGTAAAAATTTATTGATAAAAAGTCTAGATTACAAAGTACAGTTGAGCCCCCACCCAGGACTCAAATAAGCAACAAGACAGGCTAAATCACCAGACAAGGTCAACTCCCAAAGAAAACAAAAAAAAACAAACCACATTAAGTCTGAACATCCTTATGGATCAACTCCCGTAGGTGTTGAGAATCCCTAGATGGGAGACTCTCCCAGTTATCAATACTCTGAGTATCCAATAGCTCAGAAGCCCTTTTGGCTAGGTAATCAGCAACCCCATTCCATTCCCTTGGAATGTGCACAAAGGATATAAATTCGAACTCTTCACTCATTCTGAGAATCTGAATGGTCACAGAGGCCAACTGCCAATTAACATCCTCCACTCTTTTGCTGTTTAAAAGATTAACCAAAATTTGAGAGTCAGACTCACAAAGAATCTTGCGCCATCCAAGAGAAAACACCCTTTGCAAGGCCTCAAGTATCGCCAGAGCTTCCATAAGATTGTTGGAGTGAACACCTTTATAAATGGAAAAGAAAAAACTAACCATGCCAGCAGAATCTCTCCCAACACCACCAATTCCAGCATGTCCAGGATTGCCCCTGGACGACCCATCAGTATTAATTTTTAAAACTCCTCTAGGGGGCAGTCTCCATATACCCTCTCTCCTAACATTCTTGCTAAGCTGAGGAATCCTACTAGGGCTAGAAGAATTCACACCAACCCCAAACAAACCAAGGGCCTATCGTACCTTCTCCTCCTTAGAGTCCAAATGAGGGTCCACATCACATTTACTATGGATAGTTTCTTGAACCATACACATGATCCTTTGCCAGATCTGTTGAACAACCAAATGACTTCCCTCAAAAATATGTTAGTTTCATTCGAGCCAAATCTGCCAGATGATGCAAGAAGGGCCCAAATTCCAAGCCACCTGGAGGAATGGGGCCTTGGCTGGTGGTATGCCCAGACTACTCCAAAACTCCACTAGGGAGAGCACATGAAAACAAGGATGGTTCCAGGCACTCCACCAACAGTGCCAAATGTCTCTGGCAAGGGAGCATTGGAAAAATAAATGAGAAGAGTCATCCTCATTCTTACCACAAAGGACACATAAAGAGGGACCCTAAAATCCCCTCTTCCTCAAGTTATCCCAAGTGAGGCATTTATTACGAGCTACCAGCCAGAGAAAAAAGTTACATTTCAGCCAAGAAAATCTATTCCACACCTTTTTCCACCATGTGACAGGGAGACTCTCGAACTTTTGCTTATCAAGAACTTGATAACCATAGGCTACAGAGTAGGTTCCCTTGGGATTAGGGTTCCAAGCCAGAATGTCTTTATCCCTCAATGAAGAACAGTACCTCCCTGCAAGAATAAGAGCAAGCACCTCTCTATCCTCGGCCAATCCCCCTTGGGGCCATTCCTGCGGATATTTCCATTTGTACATCTCCATATTTCCAAAATACTAGATTTTTTTAAAGTCCTCCACATGAGACCAGCCTGCTTCCAAGAAACAAATGCTTAGGGAATGTGGCCATCCAAAGAATCCTCCCAGAAAAGAACATCTGATCCTCGATTGCAAATCCATAACAAACCCTGCTTAATTAGATTAGCTCCTCTTTTCAGAGTGTCCCAGATAACAGAACCTTTCCCAAAAAAATTGGCTCTAGGGATATCTGCCTCAGAAATACCTCTCAAGTATTTATAAGATAATATTTTAGCCCAAATCTGATCTTGAGAGGTACACGATCTCCAATAAAGTTTCGCAGCCAAAGCCTGCCTAGAAAGATTTTCCTATCGCAACCCAAGGCCTCCCTCTTGAACTGGCCTACAAATGGAATCCCATCTAACCAAACTCCATTTAGATTGATCAAGTTTGCCAGACCACAAAAACTGTCTTGACAGAGCATCCATGTCCTTGATGAAACGAGGAGCTGTTTGCACAAAACATCTGTAAATGGGTAAAGCTTAAATAACATATTTTAAAAGCAATACTCTACCTGTAGAGGATAACCATCTGAAAGTCTAGTGATTTACCTTCCTTCTAAACTTATCAAGTATAGACTGCCAAGAAGATCTAGGCAGAGGATGAGATGAAATCGGGATCCCAAGATAAATGAATGGGGGAGTCCCGACCTGGAATCTTAGAATGCCAGCAATCCTGGCTTGAATAAGAGGGGGGGTATTGAAGAAGAAAATAAAGGACTTGTCCTCATTAATCACCTGTCCAGAAGCACCAAGATATATGTCAAGAGACTGTCTAATGTTTCCAGCTTCCTTGATAGTGGCAACTCCCAACAAAGTAGTATCATCAACAAATTGAAGGTGGGAAAGAGGTGGCAAACTGTTATCCCACTTCCACCCCTGAATGAGACCGTGCCTGACCTGAGACTTGAGTAATATGCCCAACCCTTCTGCCATAATGATAAAAAAATAAGGAGATAGAGGATCTCCTTGCCTCAATCCCCTTGAGGCCTCAAACAGCTCTGTAGTCTCGTTATTAACAAGAATAGAGAATGAGGAAGAAGAAATACAACTCATCACCCATCTAATCCATTCCTCCTCAAAGCCAAAAGTAGCAAGAACTTTTTGAAGAAAGGACCATCTAACTCTGTCATAGGCTTTTGCCATGTCCAACTTAATGAACATAGTTTTCTTCTTAGAAGTTTCCATTGAGTGAATAACTTTTGTAGCAATAACAACCCCATCCATGATTTGTCGGCCAGCAACAAACCCACCTTGCTCCTCAGAGATGATTTTTCTCAACCATATCTTCAGCCTTTCAGCAATAATTTTTGTGATGATCTTATATACAACATTACAGAGAGCAATAGGCCTGAACATATCCAAGGAATTCGCTCCCTCTTTCTTGGGAATAAGCACCACAAAGGTAGCATTTAGGGCCCTTAGCATCTATTTTTTCTTTTGGGACTCACGGACCACTTCCAAAAGGTCAAATTTGATTAACTCCCAAAACTCTTGATAAAACTCAATCGGGAATCCATCCGGACCCAGGGCTTTCCCCTTTTTCATCTTGAATACAACACTTTTCAGCTCCTCAAGGGAAATTGGATCCATCAAGTGCTCATTCATCTCTCTAGAAACAATCGAGGGAATGCAGTTTAGAATAATTTTTTCTTCCTCATCATCTGAGAGGGCATCCTCCTTGAAGAGAGAGGAAAAATACCTCTTAGTCTCTTCTGAAATATCCCTGAAAGAAGAAAGCAGGGCACCCTAAGAATTAACAAGAGAGGTAATCAGGTTACCATTACGACGAGCCTTAACAGAGTTATAAAAAAATGTTGTGTTCCTATCCCCTTCCTAAAGCCAATCTACTCGAGCTTTTTGTTTCCAAAAAATTTCTTCCATCAGTTCCCATTCAGCAAGGTCTTTTACAGCTTCAGATTCCGCAACAACAAGCTCCTCTGTGAGTCCCTGATCTCTAATCTTCCTTGAGGCTTCTTCCACCCTCCTAAGAGCTGCCAGCTTAGCCAAGGAAAGGTTCCCAAAATTTAGTCTATTCCATCTCTTCAATTTATGCTTAACAAATTGAAGCCGCTTCATAAAGGAGTACATAGCAGTGCCATGAGGAGGTTTGCCATTAGTCCACCAGCCTCGCATGAAATCATGAAGCTTAGGATCTCGTAGCCACATAAGTTGAAACTTAAATGAGGGATTATTTTTTAGCCCTAACTCCAGAGCAGAGAGTTTGATAGACCAATGATCAGATCCTCTACCCTCCAGAATCATAGAACTAGTGCTTCTATTATTGCCAATCCAAAAACTAGAGATCAAAAACCTATCCAGTCTCTCTGAAATGGAATATTCCCCACATCTTCTATTATGCTAGGTAAATATCCCATTATCCGGCTTGATGTCAACCAAGTTCAAGGCCCGGATATGAGCATTGAAGACAGAAGAAAAATGCTCAAGATGATCAATCCCACCACATTTTTCCTCCAGACAAGTGATATAATTGAAGTCTCCAACCAAAATCCATGGGTACAGGGGAGCCAGACTTCTCACAAAGCCAATGTGCTCCTATAAATTCACTTTACAGTCCATGGATGACTGCATCAGTGCCTGGGTAGGAGAGGGCATGTCTAAATTTGTGCCATTTTCTAAGATAACTTCACTTCCAGGGCTAGGGCCAACCATATCACCTATACTCAAAACCAAAGCCCTTTGTTCTTCATTTAAACCCCCTATATCTGGTTCCCTTGGTTCCACCTCATGAAGAGACAACTGATTTGGTCCTATAACAGGTAGCGATGTTTCAGGTATCTCCACGCACTGATCAAGATTCTCTAGAATTTCAAAATGGTTGAGCTGAGCATCTGGTCGGTTATCCTTAATGTCTCTTTTTGCCTTTCTTCCTTTGTTTCAAGGTTTTACCGTAACAAAGCCTTCCTTATCCTGATCCCCCTCCTTTATCGGGGCTTTTCCTTTATCCATATTTTGTACAACTCGAGAGGGCCCAGGATTTGAAGCCACAGGCAAGACAAACTTAGGGCATTTTCTTTGTAAGTGGCCATATTCATGGCAAATCCGGCAACAAAATGGGAGAGCTTCATAGTCAAGTTTTTGAACCCATTTGGTTGATCCAAACTGTATTTCAATAGAATATGGAATAGGATTGTTTAAATCAATTTCAACACAGATACGGGCAATAGAGATTACCTTTTTATCCAGCGTTTGTCGTGACGGCCCAACCGGCTTCCCAAGTAGAAGGGCAATCATATGCAAGATGTCATTTCTCCAAAATTCCAATGGGAGCCACGGAAGCCGAACCCACACCGAAACCCATGACGGCCGCTCCTCTGATGGGTTGAAACCCACATGCCAAGGTTTAAGAAAGAGTCCCACTTGGTTACAGAAATAGGGACCTCCTTCAAATGCTTTGTTACGATCCGCAAGACAAGAAAAAACCACCATAAAATAGCTGTTTGCACTCAGCATCACCTCCACATCACCTTCAGGGTTCCAAGTCTTCCTAACCCAAGCCTCCACAAAGGGAAGAAAAATTTGGATGCCCATAAATTTACCAATAAGCGCATGTTTGGTTAAATACCCCACATCTTCTGCCACCGAGACTGGTTGAACCACTAGAACCGGCCTGGCTTCACATCGTTTCAAACATCCATTGTTCTTTAACAAGCGATTCCTAGCATGCAATGGGAAATCCTGTTCCTTCCAATCATTTTTAAAAGAAATACCAGCCCTAGCATGCACGCTCTGTGACGGACCTGATGCCATCACTACATTCCTCCAGTTGTTCATACCTCCTCCAGAAACTGCTGCCATCCCCGCAGAGCCCACCCTCGTTACCCTCAACCCACCTTCATATTCTTATCTGAAGCATTTTTTTTAATTATTTTATGCTGCAATCCCAGCATCGTAGGAGTTTTACAGTCCATGGATGACTGCATCAGTGCCTGGGTAGGAGAGGGCACATCTAAATCTGTGCCATTTTCTAAGATAACTTCACTTCCAAGGCTAGGGCCAACCATATCACCTATACTCGAAACCAAAGCCCTTTGTTCTTCATTTAAACCCCTTGTATCTGGTTCCCTTGGTTCCACCTCATGAAGAGACAACTGATTTGGTCCTGTTATATCTATAACAGGTAGCGATGTTTCAGGTATCTCCACGCACTGATCAAGATTCTCTAGAATTTCAAAATGATTGAGTCGAGCATCTGGCTGGTTATCCTTAATGTCTCTTTTTGCCTTTCTTCCTTTGTTTTGAGGTTTTACCATAACAAAGCCTTCCTTATCCTGATCCCCCTCCTTTATCGGGGCTTTTCCTTTATCCATATTTTGTACATCTTGAGAGGGCCCAGGATTTGAAGCCATAGGCAAGACAAACTTAGGGCATTTTCTTTGTAAGTGGCCATATTCATGGCAAATTCGGCAACGAAATGGAAGAGCTTCATAGTCAAGTTTTTGAACCCATGTGGTTGATCCAAACTGTATTTCAATAGAATCTGGAATAGGATTGTTTAAATCAATTTCAACACAGATACGGGCAACAGAGATTACCTTTTTATCTAGTGTCTGTCCTGACGGCCCAACCGACTTCCCAAGTAGAAGGGCAATCATATGCAAGATGTCCTTTCTCCAAAATTCCAAGGGGAGCCACGAAAGCCGAACCCACATCGAAACCCGTGACGGCCGCTCCTCTGATGGGTTGAAACCCACATGCCAGGGTTTAAGAAAGAGTCTCGCTTGGTTACAGAAATAAGGACCTCCTTCAAATGCTTTGTTACGATCCGCAAGACAAGAAAAAACCACCATAAAATAGCTGTTTGCACTCAACATCACCTCCACATCACCTTTAGGGTTCCAAGTCTTCCTAACCCAAGCCTCCACAAAGGGAAGAGAAATTTGGATGCCCATAAATTTACCAATAAGCGCATGTTTGGTTAAATACTCCACATCTTCTGCCACCGAGTCTGGTTGAACCACTAGAACCAGCCTGGCTTCACATCGTTCCAAACATCCATTGTTCTTTAACAAGCGATTCCTAGCATGCAATGGGAAATCCTGTTCCTTCCAATCATTTTTAAAAGAAATACCAGCCCTAGCATGCATGCTCTGTGACGGACCTGATGCCATCACTACATTCCTCCAGTTGTTCATACCTCCTCCAGAAACTGCTGCCATCCCCACAGAGCCCACCACAGTACCATGTTCGACATATATTTTTACCCTTGACTTGTTGGTATTCTAAGCATTTAATAATGCATAGTATTACATCTTTTTTTAATTTATGCCAAAAATATAATCTTTTCAAGTTTACCATCATTTTGTTACCCTTGGATACCTTGATTATGGAGCACAATGTGTCTCTTCTACACCATTTCTCTCAAATTACCAAATTTTGCACATATATATGTCCCTCAAATCTAAATAGCCCATTAGATTTCAAATGGTAACCATCAAATATTTGATCTTTAGTATTTTCTAATAAGGAAAAATTTACCATTTTGAGGTGTCCATCCATTTTAAGGAGTCCCAAAACTTATTATTTAAAGGTTATTTTCATAGTAGTGACATCTATAATATGCCTCCTACAACTTAAAAAAAAAAATATTATTTTATTCTCTTTCCCAACTATATAGTTGATGTAAAAATCATACTCACAAAGAAATTTCAACCATTTTTATTGCCTAATATTCGGGTTATATAAAATGTACTTTAGACTTTAGTGATATGTTTTGAGTTCAAACGGTTTTTCCATCTAATAATACCTCCAAATCTAAAGTGCATATACTATAGCTACTAGGTTTAGGTCATGGTAGGCATGATTTTTCTCATAGTATTAAGTTTATAGAATTCATAGTCTATTACTCATCCATCCTACATTATAACTCCCCCTAAAACTTCCCCCAATGCATCAATAGTGACTATGAAGACACCATTAGGATTATGCACCTTCAAAATCGATGTTGTTATTTTTACTTGATAAAATAAAAAAGCTTGTTCACATTGTTTAGTCCATTTGAACTTTTTACCCTTTCATTGAAGCAAGTTGATGGGATTTGTTATTTTAGAGAAACCATTTATAAACATTCTATAATAACCAACTAGCTTCATGAATTTGCATACTTCATAAATGTTTATAAGAGTTCACTATTCTAAAATGGCTTTTACCTTGGATGGATCAACAACTATTTACTTATTTGATATAATAGGTCCTAAGTAATGCATTTTTTTCTATAAAAAATCATATATAAATAGCTTTCCATATTTAGTGCTCCCTCAACCTATTCATTACCATTCTTATATGTTCAAAATGCTCTCTCCCATTGCATGAGTAGATGAATATCATCTAGGAAAATAATGATAAACTTATCCAAAAAGTCCTAGAATATATATTTTTATCATATTCATAAGGTTGCAAGTACACTTAGGAGTCCAAGGATACTACGATAACCTTATAGTATCCATACCTAGTCCTAAAAAACTATTTTTTGAATATCTTCCTCTTTTATTCTTAGTTGATGATAACCAGATGTAAGATCTATTTTTAAAAATATGGTTTCCTCCCTCATATGAGCAAACAAATAATCAATTCTAGGGAGGGCATACATGTTCTTTACTATGGCCTTATTCAACATAAAGTAATCAATACAAATTCACAAGGTTCCATCCTTCTCACAAATATGACTAATGGACCCTAAGGTGACACACTAGGTCTTATTATCCCTTTGGGTATAAGTTTTATTTATTGTATTTTTAGCTCAAACAATTCAATTATGGTTATTCTATATGGATTTTTTTATTGTGGTTCTATCCTTAGTAGAAAATATATAGAAAATTCAAATTTATATGGAGGCAGTCTCAAAAGTTCCTTAGAATTCACATCTTAATATTCATTTAAGATATTATAATCCTTAAAAGTAGGAGCTTTCTAATATTCCACTTCATGCATGTGTATATCATACAATAGATATCCCTTCCTTTAAGCTTCATTAATTTAATGGTATAAATTACCTTAACTTTATGGGTATTAGATATCTTAAATTGTAGTACTATATCCACCATCATCAAGACATTCCACTGTGTTGACATATAAATCAAATTTGGTCCTATGTTGCCAAATCCAATCAATGCCTATGATGCCATCATAAGATCCTAAGGGACCCAAATAGAGATTTACATCAATAGTAAAATTTAAAAAAATCTTAGGTATAAAAACACATTGCTCTACTCTCTGTTTTTTCCAATTTCCATATTAGATAATCCAATAATCAAACATATAAGAAGCTTTTCTATTTATACTATTTAAAACATGTGGAGAGATAAAGCTTTTAGTTGCACCATTATCAATTAGTATAGAAACAAGATGTTCACACAACATACTTGATGTTTGTATTAGAGCATTCTAGTGTTCTACTTTATGGTTTTCCACTACTACATGGATTTGATGTGGCTTCTATGTAGGTTGTGTAGGTGATTTTACGCTTGATCCAATACTTATTTGAGGATATTGGCTTGTGTAATGGTCCCCACTACAAGTCAAGCACCCATCTTTGGGTCCTTTTTTCCTATATTTTTGCAACCTCTTGTACTTCAAATGTTACTGATATTTAATTCTATTTTTGAAGTGCTTCTATTCCAATTTTCCTTTACTCCCATTATATAGTTTTACTTTTAGAAATATTTTTTAAAAGGTGGGGTACTATGTTGAATTATATTATGTTTTCCTCTAGATCTTTTCAATAAGTAAAAGTGGATTAAAATTTTTGTTCCTCCTTAGTAGCCTTATTTAAGACATACTCCATGGTTAGAGGACTATGTAGATCCATATAATCCCCTATTTGTGGGTTTAATCCCATGATCAGGGTTATGCATAAGGGGTCAGCCCTAAAATGTATTTTAAAATATGGGGTGATTTAGTTTCGAAGTCCAACCAAATAGTGTCCAAACTCATGTAGAAGATATGGTAAATTACCTTTTTTCCACCAAAAAATATAAAAATGGGGTGAATAAATTTTAAAATCTTACTACCACTCGTCTGTCATCTATTCTTGTGATAATACTTAGCCTCTATATAAGGCTTAGTTTCAAATATTATAAGAACAATCTTTACCAGATCCATCACTTGCCAAGATCTAGTATCCTTTAAGGGTTTTTGCACATTATCCTTACTAGATATCTACTTGTTTTTTCTTAGGGATATCACTTCAACAACTTTAGAGCTCATTTTTGAAGTCTTCTTATGGTATTTTGAGGATTTAAAAAATAAATTTGAAAACAGAGCTCTAGATCAAAAGTTACATCTTATAGAAGGTTCCCTGCTTCAAAAGTAAAAATAACCTTGATCATCCTTTTCACAATGGCTCCTAAGCATGATAATGTTCATCCCTTCTACTACCATTATTCTATTTTGCTATTGATTTTACCTTCTACTATCGATCATTAGTCGTTGGTCGTTCCATCCCTCCTGCTATCAGTCATCTAGTCCCTTATACTACTGGTCATACCTTCCCTTTTGCTATTGGTCATCCCTTTTGCTATTGGTCATCATGTCCCTTATATTACCAATCATCCTATCCCTTTTGCTATTGGTCATTAGTTGTTAGTCATCCCATATCTTCTACTATCAATCATCAATCATTGGTCATCTCGTCCCTGCTGTTATCGATCATCAATCATCAATTGCCTCATTATAGTGCTTTGCTCATCCAACTTTTGTTAGAACCTTCATGAATAGTGTTAATCATAGATTCTAAAATCAAATGTTCAATCGAGTTTTAGTTGGCTAAGTTTTGTTGGAACTTTTCAAAAAGAGTGAAAATCATTGGTTATTGAGATTAGACAATTGAAAAAACTTTACCTCCTCATTTGTCATTAGACTATTTATAAAATTTCATGGGTCATTGATCTTTCATTGAATAGTCTATGTAAATTTTTGCCTCACTATCTTCCATTGAAAGTTTTATTTCTCAAATATTTCATTAGAGCCTTTCAGAAGACTCGCCCCTCAAAAAATTTATTCTCACCTTCCTTTGGAGATCTCTCAAAACTTCATGGGCCACTGATATTAAATATAATAGTCTATGGAACTTTTTTCTTTGCCATCTTACTTCCTCCATGCCATCCTAATTCTCCAAGATTTAGCATCCATCATGGATCAATAAGATTGGATTCCCATGAATATTTATGACTTGAAATGCTCCAATATGCTTCTACATTTCCATGAACCATTAAGTGCTAAGCTTCTCTTGATGGAAATATTGATATGGAGGAGCTTAACCTATTGTACATTTGACCAAATACTAAAGAGCTATATATGGTAATGGTCACTAGGACCATAAGATGTCATGAATAGATGGTTCATAAAATGTCTATGTGATGAGAACTTCTAGGTGTTTTCTCTCTTTTTTATCTATCATACTAATTGTGTCTTTTAAGTGTGGTGGAGAGATGATAGATGCATAGATAACCACCACAAACCTAGTTAGATGCAAAATATTATTAGGTCTATGGGCTTGCTTGTATGGGAAGGGATCAATCCCACAACCATTATTTAGGTTGAACCTCATCCAATGATAGAGTCATTATAATTATCATCAAAAATGTTTTTGGACTCCATCCAATGGAAAGCCTTAACTCAATTATCACAAAAAAGATGATAAAGATATCATGGATCACTAGGCATTCAAGGCAGCTCTTGTGGTTCAGCAAGGTTTATACCCACTTCCAGCTTTCATAAAATATTCTCCTAATAGTCTCTTTGGAAATTTTTATAGCATGGGCTTCTTGACGATTTGTAAATTTTTAAGGACCTTTCAATTTGTCCTTCTTCTAAATTAACACTAGTTGATTGGTCAATCAAAGTCATCCTTCTTAGAAGGATTTTGCTAGGTGTAGTGAAACTTCACTACAATACCCTTGTTGTTTCCCTTTTTGATGTTGTGACCCTAGTGAAACTTCACTACAATACCCTTATTGTTTACATTTTTGATGTTGTGATTGAAACAATTGCTTCCTCGAGAGAGATCCATGAAATTGATCCCTATGATTCATCAAATTATAGTTACAAAACTTGATTTCATGTCCTCCTTATTCAAAAATATAACAATACCTCCTCCTTTATTGAGGATGCTTTTGTGATGAATATGAGGTAGGACCCTTTGAACCTTTTATACTTTTTTTTTATAGATAAGAGCATTATTGGACAACTCATCTCTTAACTAATTTTATATTCCCTACTATTGAAGGATGTTTGTAAATTCTCCAAATAAAACCCTTTTATTTGATACTTGAAGAGATGTAACCAATGTTTGAAATCATTCAAGGAGAGGTCTAAGTACAATAGAGACTAAGAGATTATCATCCATCTTATCTCTCATGGTGTTCAATTTTACCTTCAATTTGGTAACTCTTTGTAGAAATTGTTCTATACTCTCTCCATCCTAGACCCTTAATGTATACAGTTCTGTTGGCATTTTTGCCACATTGATTCTCATTGATTAATGCATTAGTGTATTGTTGGAAATCTGACCTTTGATATCAGCTTTGATGCAGCTTAGGCGAAAAAAGGAGAAAAATTGAGCAAAAAATGGTTAAGTCAAAAAACTGCGACGATGCGCTGACATGTTGCAGAATCGCGGTCAACGCAGTCAACGCGAGCAGGTTGGGCGGAACCGTCGCGATATCGCGACGTGTTCCGGAATCGCGGGTCGGGCAGCTTCAAAGGCACAAAGTGAAAACTTGCAGCGCGTCGCTGACATGTCAGCGAATCGCGACGAAAAATGGCGATTGGTGCGGAGAGAAGAAACATGTAGCGAAATCGCTAAATGTTTCGTTTTCGCGGGGCAGAGCGCAGGGAGGAGCCAATGACGGAAACATGTAGCGAAATCACTACATGTTCCGTTTTCGCGGGTCTTCAGCAGCGAAGCGTACGACATAAAAATATGTCACGATTTTGCAACCCGTCGCGATTTCGCGACCCATCGCGTTTTCGCGACCTGTAACTGTTTTCCCGCCAAGTGCAGTATGAACGGCCGAGGAGATATTTTTGGTTTTCGACGATTTAATATTGACCCGAATTAAATGCTTTGTGGATTTCCGATGCGGTTAAAGTCGAAGAAGCACCCAGGCCACCAAAATTGAAGGATTTATTGGTTCAAAGTTGTTGTTCGTGGATTGGCGTAACGGTTTCATGCATATTGTCAAAAATGAATTTAATGAAGAACCGCGAATGTTTCATGGCATTTAATTTTTATTTCTCTGAGACTGCAATTAAGGGGATCATGTTCCTCGTTTCCTTCGCATAATTGTAGATCTCAAGAAGGTCGGTTTAAATTATTTAATGCTGCAAAGAGGACGGACCTCTATAAAAACCAATGTAATTCTCATTTACTAAGGTTGGAAAAACTTGCTGCTAGAAACTGGAATTGTATCTGCGGGAATAAAAGGATCAATTTCTAATTTTTCAAGCATTGCATGGATGAATTTCTTTTCTATTTTCTGCATTTCTAATAGCATTCGTACTCCTGCATTGCTATTACATTTAAATTCTGCATACTGGATTTAAATACTGCGGTCAGGGTACGATTCTCGGAATGTGGGTTTGGAGGGATTTGCGACATGTGATTGTGCGAAGATTAAGCTGATTTCTTATGTTACTTGTTGTTGTTGCGTTTGTAGTTTCCTGCTGTTGTTTTTCTGATCCCATCACTTCGGCCTGTGGCCATATTTCCCATTTCTTTCTGCTACCTTTTAAATCTCTTTCCAGTAACCCTATCTTAAACCCAATTTTAGAATAGTAGAGGGAACCGACCCACTCTGGAGATTGGTCTGGGAGCCATTTCTTGCTTCCAGCCTTTCAATGTTGGCCGGGTCTAGGGCGCAATTGTAAAAATCCTTTCCTGTGGCAGATTCGTGACCAACAAGTTCTAACTTAATGTGAAGGATTGTGGCTTCATTTCTCTCTTTAAATATTAGTACAAAGTATGTGCCATGCATATTTTGATGTTTTTACTTCATTGATATGTCATTATATTTCATATGCCACTCCAAATGTGATGAGCATAACTACCCTTTCATCTCCTTCATCATACTTTTGCTTAGTTGTTGTATCCTTAGCTTAAGTTTCATCACCAATAACTATGTCCTAGAGATATTTGACCACTATTATTATCCTCATTTTTATTTTCCATGGTGCAATAATATTCTATGAGAAAAGTTTTTGAAATAGCCAGGGTGAAGGTTCCTGATATCTCCCGAAATGGTCCCCTTTTCTAAATACCACTAGTCCTCTATATTGAATCTTTTGATATACCTACTCTTCCTATCTATTTGTTGGTACATGGAAGAAGCTAGTCCTTTTGATATACATGACTATGCATGAGAGAGACATTAATGCAATTTTTTTGGAAAATAAGGTGTAAGTCACTACCAAAAGTGCACCTTTTACACAAAAATATTATTCTCCTTGCAAAAATATTCACTATAAACTATAGGACCCCTTATCTTAATTTTTTTTTTAATTTTCTTTCAAATAGATATGCCAACTACCCATTTTAAAAGAATTGCCCACTTAAAATAAAATGTACCTATGCATATTTTAACTTCAAAAAAAAATCTTACAAATTGCCCCCTTTTTCAAAATTTCTTTTAAATAAAAATCCCTCTATGTGAATTGAACCCATATTCATTTTTTGCAAAATACTTTGTTTTTCTTTCAAATACCAACACCCCACTATGCAAGTTATAACACAAAATGGTAAGCAATTTGTTTCCAAGGTATTATATCTTTCATCCAAGCATTGACCATAGCCCATATGGTCCTTACTCAAACGCCTTTCCAAACATCTCAATATGCTAGTTAATTTGAATATTGCTTTGAGTATTTCACTCTCCTACATCAAATGTCTCAAACTGTCTTCTAATCACACGTTATTGCACCTCTAAATGAGCATTCATTCACCTTCCAATTAGGGATTTTCTTCTTGTGTGTGCTTCTAATTTTCCTTTGGGTTAAAAGACCAAAATATTTTTATTTTTCTTTGGATTTAGGCATAAGTATATGGAATCATATACATAATTAGTGTGACTCAAGCATAATGAAAGACAGATATATGGAAAAAAAATCATGAATAACATGGATCAAGAAGAAATAAAGAAAAAATATTATATATAGGATGAGAGATTTTAAAACAAATTTGGTGGATATGGTGTTTGTTTCTATTTTGGTGTTGTTAGACTTATACAAGGCTCCTTAGGTTCTCACAACATAGTAATAAATACAACGCTTCTTTGGATGTCATGTCCTAGTAATAGCTATAATGCTTCTCAAGATCTCACATCTTGATAATAACTACAATTTGTAGTATTTTAACAATGTATTATCATCATAAATGTATTCTTAGGTTTATTTCAAATGTCTTCGACCTTCTGGGGCTACCTTAAAACTTTCTTAGCATTGAAATATTCTCAAGTAGTTTTTCAAGATAAATAAATAAAAACACATGTAGGGCATGTTGTCGGATGGCAAAAATTGTCCCTTCTTGAAAACTTCATAGAAAATTAACACAAATATCCTTTCTCTAATACTAGATGTTAGAATTAGTGGAAGTAGGAAATAATTTTTTATCACAACAATAGATATATTATTTCACTACAACTAGAACTTATATACACCATACATATTTACAAAGCAATGTCTCTTAGTTTCAAGAGACTCTTCAATGTTTTCACCCCTTGGTGTTTCACCTTTAGTTGTTTTTTTTCATATTCCCTCATGTTCACAGGAAATGTGACTATCCAATTATAAAACAACAAATAATATAATAATGTATGACATACAATAGGTTTTGTACACTAGGTTGAGGTTTTCTTAGGAACATTTTCTATAGTTTTTAACACTTTTGTATTTGTAGCAGGTTTCCAAATAACCAAATGAGAGTTTGAAAATTATCAATACCGTTGCCTAGATGGGTTTTTTTTTTTATCCTTCTTTTCCTTTTCTTCTTTAGAAGGTTGCTTCTTTTTGTATTTAGGTGCACTCCTAGTAATAGTATCAATTTGTTGTTTAAATAATGCAATTGTTTGTCTTTGCACCTCTAAAATATTGACATAATGAGACACATTTTATTGATTATAAATGTATTCTCTATTTGGGTTAGGTTGGAAAAATATTTGATTAACTTGAGAGGCATTCCAAGAAGTATCTCTAGGATTTTGGTTTTGGGGATAATTACCACTTTGAGTTTGATGGTTTTGAACCCCCTTGGTTTCCTCAATTAGAATTGTATCCTTGATTTTGATAATTTTATTGGCCATCATAATTAAACCTTGGACCTTGATTTCTATTCCCTTATTTTTATTTATTAGGAGCTTGTTTCTCATGGTTAGGAAATAGGGTTTTATAGATGCCTAACCTCTTCTTATGAGGGTATTTATACATTTTTTAAATACTTCATTTATTTTCATGAAACAAACCGATCCTATAATTGTTTATAATCAATGTTAAAATCATGACCAAAATTTTTCTTGAGGTAGAACTTATTTAAGTTCCATGCCAAAATTAAAATTTGGTAGGATCATGTTATACAGTTGCTTCAAACTTGTCATTGTTATGGTAGTTTTTGAGCTTTGATGGTAGGTATATTTTGAGAATATCTTTGTGGGTCCATTAAGGTGTCATGTTCACCCCTAAATTTGGTCAATATATGCACAAGATATCTAGATATATCTATTTCATGAAATGTATCTTGGACAATTACATTACAAATCCCATACCCTATGGCATTTATGTTAGGTCTTTTTGGTTTCAAGAATTTTTGGCATTATTTCTTTCCCTAAATTTTTAAGGATATTAATAAAGTGTATAACCTTTTCAAGGAAATATTAACCAAAAGTATTGTATTCATAGATCTTAGAATGAAAAGAGGGCCTAATATTATTTACAAGCATTGTCATTGTGCCTTCTTTAGTTAAATTTATGTTAGCATGACATTTAAGTCTTTCCCACATTTTGTAAAAAATTATAATATATTTATTAGGGCCTTGTTTGGTATTAATAAATACATCCATTGCATATCCATCATAGTCATGCCATCATCGAATTATTGTTTCAATTTTTTGATAAAAATATCTAGGAAGTCAATAAAGTGTTTACGTAAGGATGCAAATCAACCAAGAGCATTTCCTACCAAATCCCTAGCTATTATTAGCCAAGTTTTTTTAAAATTTAACCAAAACCTATAATATGTCATGAATTTATAAATTAATATTTAGGCTTTATTCATCCCATCATAAAATAATTTAAGCACATGCCCATACAAGTCTATAGCTTCCGCATCAAGGACTAGAGATTGGATTTTATAATTCCTCAAATAATGATCAATTGATGCAAGCGAATTCTCACCAAGGCTAGTTGGGGGAGGAGGAGAAGGAGGAAAATTGAAGTTAAATATGAAGGAGGGATAATAGCATGCACAGTGGGCTTCCTATTAGCACTCAAATCTTGAGTAACTTTAGTCATCATATCTTGTATTTGTTTAGTTGTTTCTCTCTTAAAGTCCTCCATTTTTCTCTTAGAAACCTCCATTTGCTTCTTAGTATCAAGCCTGTGAATTTCTAGCTAATAAGCCAAATATTCCATAAGGGTCATCATATATATAGCTAATTTTTATGATAAGGCTTAGAATGGGAATTTCACTTCATGGAAATATGTCCTGCATACATCATTTGCATGTGTGACTATTTTTCTATGATTGCCACATTAAGTGATGATTTTAGTCTTGCCATGATTACCTCTTTAAGAGCTAATCCTAGTTTAGCATGTCGCTTATCATCACTATCTAACACAGATACTCCAAAATCCTTTTGAGACCTTAGAGTAGACCTATAAGGTTTTTCAAAGCCAATATTGGGATTCAAAATCAAAATATCTATCTATCCAGTATGTAATTTGGAGTTCATATCACGATCAAGCATAAGAGGATGAATGGAATAATTTTCATGAGAAATGGATAAAGCAAGATCTAATCTATTTCTAAGGATTATATAATTTACGTCCTCTTAGATCTAATGATCATTTCAAAGCCCTTGGAAGAAGTGATGGGAGACATAAGGGTAAGCAAAAAACTCACTCAAAAGTAACTAAGATTTTACCAAAATTTCTACCCTTAAGGAGACCAACTAAAAAAGCCTCATAGAAAATAAAATAAAATTTTCAAGGCAACCCTAAGAGAAATGGAAAAATTATGATAATATTATTAAGCTTTCAACTAATAGCAACCGCAAAAACAAAACTTATGATAGTAAACCTACTAATTTGTAGGATTCAAAAAATAGAAAATAAAATCCTTAGAAGGTGTGTTTTATATCATGTTCACAAAAATATTTATGGAAAAAGGGGATACCTCATATAATTACACAAATTAATATAATATAACCCAAAATACTTAAATCAAGACAATAAAGCAATAAGTTAACAATCAAAGCTGAAACTATCATAATCTAAGTAGAAATGAAGTAAAGCATTAAGAAGTGAATCACACTAAGATAATCCATAGAAAATCAAGAGTTAGGGATAATCCTAATGTGATAAAATAGATTACTTGACACCTAAGTCATCAAGGACCATATCATTCATAAAATTAATTATAATGAACTACTTATTTCTATCCTATATTGCTTGATATGTCACCATAGTATGGAGAGATCACTTGTAGTCTATGTATAGAGGGTATGACATACCTTGGAATTGAGTCCTCAAGTAGCAATCAATAAATTTTGACTACAAATTCTAGTAGAATGTCCCATCCTCTTCCATGGAATGAAACAAACCAATAATCAATGGCTTTTGATGTACCTATAAGTACAAGAGAGAGAGAGAGAGAGAGATTAAGAAGGGTAATAGAGGTAGAAAGCTTAATAGTAATATTAGAATCAATAAATGAATGTATGGTAATGATCTAATTATAATATGGTAATTGAATGTTTGGTGAGAAAATAATGAGGTAAAATGGGTATTTATAGTGGATGAAATGAAATAACTTTCCCTTTAGAGTTGACAACTCATTGTCACTTTTTTTTAATCCATAAAATCACAATTTTTTGTCCAAATGATGTATCATTTGAACCCTATGTGTAAAAAAATTCTAGAATCATGATTATGCATTAAAAAATCTAAAATTCTATCGATGAAAGTTATTTCCATTAAAAGTGGTGATCTTGACACCATCAATTTTTAGGACATGTGCTTTGGGGATGCATGTCAAAACATCCTTTAATTGTGAATCAATATTTATTTTAAATTTTTGGAAAAGTTAGAAAGAAAAAATGGTTAGGATAATATTTTATTATATTATTTCAATATTATAATTAGGTCATATATCTTTAGATGATTATGTCATCCATTTTTATATGGAGTATTATTTTAGTATTTCTTGCATTGTAATTGTAGTGAATTCTCACTACACTTGGGTGGAGTAAGTCTATTCAACCATTTTTTAAGGTAGGTTCTAAGAAAATACCAAGTTACTTAAGGATCAAATGGAAGTCCAGGAGAAAATCAAACAAAACAAACCCACATGGTGAAGGCTCATAGCAAGAAGGCATAACTTGAGTTTTGATAAAATTACAATGCACCACAATATAACTGATAGTCAAAAATGAAAAAGAAGTTTGACCTATGGACTCTCAACTAGATTAAGCAACCAATCACATCCATCCAATTATAATAACCATAAAAACAAGATAAATTTAAAGAGAGAGATTGCCATAAATAACTGTAATCTAGCCAAGGAAATAACTAGATTCCAACTAGACTACCTTCAACTATGCCCCAAAATTTTAGGAGAGAATTTTTTTTCTTTAGGGAGTCTTACCCCTAAAACCCCTACATAAAGATGCATTAACCCCCATTTCCCCCTAGTTAGGGCTATTACTGCTACCCCAGACCCCACATGTTATATGAAGGTGTATAGTTTCCTAGATGTACAATATTTTCTCTATAAGGAGGTACAAAGTTTAAGGAACCTTCATAAAAATCTGTAGAGGAGAAACCATGGATCTAAGAACATAAATGGTAGGGGATATCTATAGCAAATATCTAGCACGAGCATCATGATCTCACATCCAACAAATCTAGGACCACCCAACCTTGGGATTGCACATCATCATTACAGAGTACCCTGGGCGAGAATTTTTGAAACAAAATGTTTTTATGACTCTCAAAAGGGGAAAGGATCCAAATATAAACTATTGAGATTTTTCCATTCTTCTAAGGAGTGCTTTCCTTCATTCTTCCCTGTGTATCAGCCTAGATTGAGTCTTGCATAGCTAGCCAAAGAGTTTTTGAACCTCTTCTCTATGCATGTATATAACTTGAATTTCATGCTAATAGGAATTTATGACTACTTATAAAATCATTGTACTATTTCTGGTGTGGGTGTTCTATTTTTCTACATGTTCTCGAAGGGACCTGTGTTCCTCGTGCACTATCGAATACTAAACATGTGTTCAATTAAACTTGTCAAGGTATGGGGGGTATTATTAGATCTTTGGTGCATCACCATAGATAGAATAGGCTAGATAGGTTTTGTTTCCTACACTTTATTTTCTTATCTTTTTCTACTTTCATTTCCTTTCCTATAATTTACATTTTCTATCATTTCTCACTTTCCATTTATAGTTTTTCTTTTATCTTTTCCATTTTCCCTTGAATTCAAAGGTTTGATAGAGTAGGACTAGAGTAGGAAGGAAAAAATTGCAAGCGTCAAATATCACATCCAAAGCAATGATCCAACCTTGGGTAAAAAAACTTTGGAGGTCATTCAATAGAGCCACATCCCATGCTCCCTTAGACTTCCTAGGACTGGCACCCCATATATGAGTTGTAGGGAACCATATGCACCTATTCAACAAAGGTAAAAAAAATAAAACCACAACCATGGAGAGTTGTTGCACTTAAGGAGAATAAGGGGTTGCTTCTACTCCCTAACAGTTCTGAATAGCATACCTGATGGGACACAAACTAGAAAAATTATCCCTTGATCAAGAAATCAGATCATGGTTTTGATGAAGCCCATGGTCATCTACTTATTGAAGCACTCTACAAATTCATATAGATACTCTATTACTAAATAAGGACCCAGAGGATGTCACCATCCTAGACTGAGGTTATAGTGGGAACCTATGTCTAGTAAACATCTTCCACCTGATGACTTTGTTGCAAAAAGAACCTAAAGAAGCCACCAAGAAGAGCACAAGATCAAGGTTCTGGTAAAGGAATTGATCCATCCACTTTTATAAATACTGATAGAATTCACTCGATGACTCTACTCCCATTAGAAGATCATAAGAAGCATGCTACCATATCCACATACATAAACATGGTTGCTTTCCATTTTGTGGGTTTTTCCACATGGAGAAAGAAGAGCCTCTTGTGGTCTTCAATACCACCACATGCATGAGACTACATTATTACATTAGTGCTTGAGATTTTGCCAATTTACACTAATGAATATATGTCAAACCCGTTGATGCACCTATGAGTTATGGTCTTCTTATTTTAGCTACATAATATTACAAAGCAGGACATAGCTCTAAGTCTTATTGTGGCATCATTCAGAGGAAAGGCTCGCAAAGGGTGTGACTCCTTTCCTCACATTATATCTATGAATGATACCAAATTGTTGTATTATTCATGTATGGTTTTAAGTACGGGGAGGAACCTTCTATCCAGTACATTGCACCTCAATCCTCTCTCACTCAACAACTTGCTACCCACAATAGAACTATTTTCATTCAATAAGAGAAGGGAAACTATGTTGAGGCAAAGGGAGTAATGCATAAAGGGCTACAAATCCAAATTAGCTACCTGATGGGCCCTAGAATAGTAGAGGACATGGAAACCACTTCATTTACATAATCTAAGAAAGCAAACTCCACCACCAATAGCTTAAAAGAGGCAAAGGACCAAAGATAGGAGTGGAGAATTATCATCACTTATAGAAGAACTCTATAAATTCACCTAGAGACTCTATTAATAAATAAGGACCCAAAATAATTCACCATCCTATATTGAGGTTACAGTGGGAACCTATGTCTAGTCAGCAACATATCCCACCTGGTGACTTTATTGCAAAAAGAACCTAAAGAAGCCACCAAGAAGAGCACAAGATCAAGGTTCAAGTGAAGGACTTGATCCATCCACTTCTAGAAGAACTGAGATAATTCACTCAATGACTCTACTCCCATTAGAATATCATAAGGAGTATGCTACCAAATCCACGTACTTAAATATGGTTCCTTCCAATTTTGTGGGCTTTGTCACATGGAGAAAGAAGAGTCCCTTGTGGTCTTCAATACCACCAGATGCATGGGACTACATTCTGACATTAGTGCTTGAGATAGTGCCAATTTATACTTATGAAGATATGTCAAAACTATTGATGCACCTATGATTTATGGTCTGCTTATTTTAGCTACATAATATTATAAAGCAGAACATAGCTCTAAGGTTGCTTGTGGCATCATTCAGAGGAAAGGCTTGCAAAGGGTGTGAATATCTTTCCTCACATTATATCTATGAATAGGATCAACTTGATGTCATATTCATGGATGGGTTTAAGGAGGGGAAGCAACCTTCTATCCAGCCCATTGCACCTCAGTCCTCTCTAACTCAGCAACTTGCTATCCCCAATAGAACTATTGTAATTCAATAAGAGAAGGGAAACTATGTTGAGGCAAAGGAAGTTATGCATAAAGGGCCATAAACCAAATTAGCTACTTGATGGGCCCTAGGATAGTAGAGGACATGGAAACTACTTCCTCTAGAGAATTTGAGGAAATCCACCACCAGTAGCTCAAAAGAGGCAAAGGACCAAAGCTAGGAGTGGAGAATAGGCTCTAAGGACAATGGTGGTAAAAATGGTATTAGCATTGGTACTAGGAGGGCTACATAAAAGAAATAAAACACCCCTAATACTATTCTATATGCAGAGAGAAAGCTACTTAGGAGCCTCAATTCCATAAGGGTAAGCCTATTTTACCCCTAGAACTGGAATAAAAGAAGAAATCATATGGATTTGATGGTCACCCAAGTGAGAGAGCCTTAAATCCATGCTCAATGGATAGAGGCCACCCAACATCTATTGTAGTTTATTTTTCTACATGCGTGTATTGATATTTACAAGTGAGCCTAATTTTTCAAGGGTGTGGAAGTAAGGGATTACAGCTGGTGTGCCTGCCTCTATTACCCTTCCCCTTAAACCCTAAAATTTTGACTCCATACCTAATGGATAAGGTGATGGATTTATGGGTTCCTTATCCTCATCGAGCTAAGTATCCCCTATAAGTCACCATAACTATAATGAATTCTAACTAAACTTGGATGGAGTAAGGCCAAGTGGCCATATTTGAAGGCTAGTTTTAGGAAAATACCAAGTTACTCAAGGACTAGATGGAATTCCAAGAAAAAATTAGATGATCGAGCCCCACATGAAAAGTCTCATAGTAAGAAGGTATAACCAAAGTTTCAGTAAAAATACAAGGCACTACAACATACCAGGTAGTCAAAACCAAAAAATAAGTTTAGCCCAAAGGCACCCAACTAAATCAAACAACCAATCACATCTAACCAGTAGTAATAACCAGAATAATAGGACAAAGTGGAAGAGAGAGTGTCATAAAGGACTCCAACTAGGTCAAGGGATATAACTAGATTCCAACCAGACTACCTTCAATTATGCCCCAAAAATTTAGGAGGGCAAAATTTTGCTTCAAAGGTTTCCACCCTCAAAACCCTGCATGGATTACCATCAGCTTCCCATCCCCCTAGTCAAGGCTATTACTACTACCCCAAACATTACATATTATGCAAAGGTGTATAGTTCCCTGAATGTACAATATTTTATCTGTAAGGAGATACAACATTTAAGGCACCTTCATAAAAACCTTTAGAGGCCACAAATATAAGAACATTAATGGTAGGGGATCTTTGGAGCAAATCTCCAACACAGGCATAACAATCTCACCTTTAACAACTCTAGGACCAAGCAAAATTTGGATTGCACATAATCATTAGGAAGTACCCTAGGTGGGAATTTTTGAAATGGAATTATTTTTTTAATCTCAAAAGGAGAAAGACTCTAAATGTAATCTATAAATATGTATCAATATTCTCATTGTAAAAAATGTTGAGATTTCTCCATTCTTTTAAGGAGTGCTTTCCTTAATTTTCCTTTGTGTCCTAGCCTGGCTCGAGCCTTACACAGCCAATTGAGGAGTTTTTGAACCTCTTCTCTCTGCATGTATGTAACTCAAAGTTCATGCTAATAAGAATTTATGACTACTTATGAAATCCATGTCCTAGTTTTGGTGTGGGTGTTCTATTTTATTGCATGTTCTTAGAGGGACATGTGTTCCTCATGCATTGTTGGTCGATATGCATGTGTTCACTTAAATATACTAGGGCACGAGAGGGTATTATTAGATATTTGGTGCATCACCACTTGTAGAATAGGCTAGATAGATTTTTTTTCTTGCACTTTATTTTCCTACCTTTTCTACTTTCATTTCCTTTCTTGTAATTTATATTTCATATCATTTTCCACTTTTCTTTTACTATTTTCCCTTTTCCCTTGAATTCAAAGGTTTGATAGAGTAGGACTAGAGTAGGAAGGAAGAAAATATGAGCAACAAATATCACATCCAAAGAAATAAACCATCCTTGGGTAAAAAACCTTAGAGGTCATCTAATGGATTCATGTTCGACATTCCCCTAGACTTCCCAGGATCGGTGCCTCCGCATGGGGTATAGGGAACCAAGCACACATGTTCAACATAGGTAAAAAGCTAAAACTACACCTCTAGGGGATCACAACACCTGGAGAGCACAAGGGGTCACTTTTGACCCCCAACAATAATGATCTCCTATTAGGAGTATCTACATTCTTGTTTGTAACCCTAAGGCATGTATTAAATAGGCTCTTGCCTCAATGAATGAATTGCTAATTTTCCATCATTGGTAATAGAGAAGGGTAATATGAGTATGCTCTAAACCTATGGTATTAAGTTGATTTGATTTATCAAAAAGGAATCCTTGGCTCAAGTGCACTAGCTAAGAGAGTGTGTGAGGTTTGAGAGAAGGGATAATCATTATCATTCGATGACATGCCCTTACTCATTTGATACATGCAGGTTTTGGTAGGTAGCCTTTATGGATTCGATCATCAATATGAGGAGGTAAGCGACGAAAAGTAGGAGGATTGATGGTTGGGTAGGATGACTATTTCATGAATAAACTAAAGTAATTTTTTTATTTCAGCCTAAAGTTACCAAGCATTAATTCTAGAGCATGTGGGACATAAGAACATCTATGGGTGAAAATTTAAGGTTTGAATCTTACATGTCCCCTTCATCCTGCTTAAGTAATCCTTAGTCACAAATAGGGGCAAATTGTGTCACATGGCCCCCTTGTTCAACATGTGCAGAGGCATCAAGATAGAAATCAACCAATTCATGGTAAAGCCCCCACCCATAGTGGAGCCAACATCTATTTAGAATTAGCATGCGGTGCATATTTTCCTTCCTAACCAAAACACCTAGGTTTGAAACCCATAAGCTCTCTTTTTTCATTACTTTAAAGTTTTTTTTGCTAAAGTTTACAAAAAAATAATAGGACATGATTATTTTTAATTAAGGGGGGTCTTTTAGTTTTAAAAAATATATTTTTTTTAAACAAGAAAGAAAGAAAGAAATGAGCATTTTTCTATAAAAAATTTACAAGTGCATCATTTTTTTTTTAAAGGAGTTTTTTTTTTTTTTTGGTACATGGTGGAATTGGTAGCCGCCACGAATCCAAGTAGGTTGTCTGGTTTTTTATGGCCGCCACAGTATTCTGCACTGTCTGCCCCGGAAGCCTCCACACATATCTTCGTGTAATCCACCCCTATAACCACCATGCCACAATCATTTTAAACTTTTTACGTCGCTGAAAGCACCAAGAAGGGGACAAGCATTCAATCCGGAGAGGCTCGATATTTGAACCTTGGACCTCCCCCCCCTTACAGGGTTTGGGGGAACCAATTGGTCTACACCTTGGACCTACTTTTTTTTTTTAATTTTAAATGCATGTTTTTTTAATTAAAACAAGGAAAAATTTGTATAATATGCATGTTTTTTTATTAAAAAGGTGCATTTTTTTAAATCGAAGAGGGACAATTTTTAAATTAAAAAAGAGGAGGTGAAAAAATTATTAAAAAAAAGACTATATATATTTTTATAGTTAAAAAATATTATTTTTTAACAATGTAACATTCATTATTCAAAATTTACTTCTATTGTCGTTGATTTAAGGGTGTAAAAATAATAATTATAAAAGGTGCAATATTAGCAAATTCCAACACCTTCATCCTTCTTGCATAGTTCAAGGATTGTAAAAGGTGAATTTTTGGTAGAGATCGACTAAGCCAAGAGTAATAAAGCCCCCAAAATCAATTAAAAATGTATAAGTACTAAACACCAAATAAGGATCTTTACTGCTCATAAGGATCTTTATGAAGATGGAAAATTTATCACTCTAAGGAGTTGTTTGCAAACAATTCTCAAAGATGTTAATGTTTGCAAAGATCTTCAAACTAGTGTTATAATCCCTATAGATGCTATAAGGATAGTATACATGGTGTTAATCACACTTGATATTTGTAAGTGTCCAAGGAAAGAGGACATAAAGGAGCAATTGAAGATCAAACCCTTGATGGTAAATGCTTGTTGTGACACAAATGACCTCAAGCCCTTTATGAAGATAATTTTTTGTGACTCAAGTGACCTCAAACCCTTGATGATAAATATCTATTATGACATAAGTGATCTATCACAAAGATAGATTTTGCTTTTGACACTAATGACTTGATTGTTATTGATGATAGTGGTGGCCATGATAAAGACCACATTACTATAGGTGTTGAAAGCCATGTTGAAGAACAAGAACTTGGGTGCTTTGAAAAGCACACCAAAGGAATTGGCTCAAAGCTAATGAAGTGAATGGGCTACAATGGTACAAGATTAGGAAGAAATGGGCAAGGTATCACACAACCCATAATGCCACATATCAAGCCAAAGAATGAAGTCCTTGGCTATGATTGTCAAGTAGGAACTAGTAACACTAAGTTTATGAAATCATAATATCATGCAACTTCTAGAACCATATGTTGGCACAAATAAAAAATGACCAATAAGGTACATATTGACTGTGGATGGATAGATGTCACACAATGGGACAATATGAAAGCAATTTTGAATAGATTATATAAAATAAGGTGGCATCCCAAGAGGTAGACCTAGTAGAAAAACCAATGGTAGAACCAGAGGCCAACCTAGTGGTAGATCTAATGGTAGACCTAGTGGTAGATCCAGAGGCTTCAAACCTAGAGGTAGACCCAAAGGCAAACCCAGTGGGAGATCTAGTGTTAAACCTAATGGAAGACCTAGAGGTAGCAAACCTCGAGGTAAACCCAAACGTAGGAGATCTAGAGGTCTACCCAATGGAAAATCCAAAGGCAGCAAACTGAAAGGAGTTTACCCAAGTAAGAGCTAGAGCCACAGATCATGAGTCAAAGCCAAGAGCCAAGACTCCTTTATATTAAGGGGGGATAATATTTTCTATCCCAAATAATGTAATAAGGGGGAATGTTAGGATAACATTTTATTATATTATTATAATATTGTAATCAGTGCAAGCATATTTATATTATTAAGTCATCCATTTTAGATGGAGTATTATTTTAATATATTTTACACTATAATAATCTTCTATTTGGGAGTATCGATCTTCTAGTTTGTAACCCTAAGGCATGTTATAATAGGATCTTGCCTAGATGAATTAATTGCTAATTTACCATAAAATGACCAAGAAAGGTGGCAAAAAAGTAGCAATTGGGTGAATAAAGGGAACCAAAGCCACTAGAAAACATGGCTGGTTGTCATCCTACCCAAGGACTAACAAAGTTAGTCCACCCTTATCTCATATATAGAAGGGAACGACTCTCCACCATTTGTAAAGTTAGTTGTTAATGTTCTTTTTACAAATACAATTACCAATTCTAGAATAAAAAAAACTTGGTTCCATTTCAATATATTTCTATAGAATTTGCACCAAAGGTTTTCCAAATTTTTTTTTTATTATTATACCAGAGGAATCGGTAACTCATTACAATTTTTTATACCTCTTCATGGATTTGAATCTCGCTCTTTATCACCACTATAACCTCCAGTTGCATCGGGAAAACCTTTTACATAGATGACTACATTGACCTAACACGCCCACTGGTACCACGGGGCCTGAGGGATTGGAACCCTAGTCTCTGTGCTCCTACAAAAGTGTTTTGACCATTGAACCAAGTCCTCAAACCCGGGATTTTTTCAAACTTTCAAATTCAAACTAGACTATATTTCTTGGTTAAAAAGTGCATCAACATTTCTCATAAATACAAAAATAGAGTTTGATTCCCATTAATTGAAAAATGGAAACCAACTTCATAGATTTATATTTTAAATATTCCCATAACTCTAGTTTTAAATATTCAATTATTTTAAGCATTGAACATAAAATTGCATAATATAATAGGGTATGTACACTAGGTTTCATATTTTAGAGCTAGAGAATCATTTTTTAAAGATAATAATGGCTATTTAATTATGTGTATCAAATTATCTAGTGTTTCTAAAATGTATGTTAACTCATTTCCATATTTTATTCATCAAACAAGACCCCTAATTCTAGTTGCATAATTTGGAACAAAAAAAAAATCTAGGGTTTTCTTTATGAAACAAGGTATAAATTTTCAAATGTGGAAAGCCCTATTTTCTTCATGCTATTCACAATAAATCTAAGCAATGAAACCATAGAAATTACCTAAATCAGTTGACCCAATAAACCCTTGGTGACATATAGAGATGATTGACAAAATTTTAGAAAAGTTTTTGCATTCTCCTATCCTAAAGCTAGATGATAAGTTTATTTGCATTTCAAATTAGGGAGGGTTTTATTAGGCTTTTTCCAAGCTCAACATCACCTCTAAATTGGTAAAGACCTCACAAATCCTACACATATCATAATAAAAATTACCTAGAATAGATTTTTTTTCTCCAAAATAGATTTATCTCTAAAAATTAGATGGAATGAAACAAAGTGACCACTCAAAAGCAACTTACATGACATGATAGAGTCAATCGATCTTACTTTACTACTAGTTCTCTCCCTCAATGCACTTGCATTTCAAAAATTAGGCATTAAAAAATGGAGATGATTTTGTATAAGGTTGTTATGATTTTAGTTCTCAAGCACTCAATTACTTCTAAGGCTACACAAAGTAATTTTATTAATTTCAATATTTTTATTCCATGTTCTATAACTTCAACATAATGTCATTGAAACCTAAGTAAGGTATGTTTCACAAGGTTTACAAAAGGAGGATTTTTAACTTACTCACTCATGGATCATGCTCTCAACTAACCTTCAAAAAAGGTTTTTTAAGCATGTTGGTGATATTTTTATGAATGTTTTATTATTATGCAAAATCATATATTTGCTAGCAACCACTTAATCAATCACAAGAATTGATTTAGGGTGCAATATCTATTTCATTGCAATGCAATTCATATGCAATATTTTTTTCTATGCAATTCATTTCAAATCAAACCAAACAATCATGGAATCATGCCTAAATATAATATATAAGTTAGCGTGGCATATCCATGATTCTCTTCCTTTTTCTATAATATTATTTAGACATCTATGATCCTCTCCCTAATGATACCCTTTCTCTTAAACTCGATTGATGCAAAGTCCTATAAAGCACTCAAACTAAGTCATGGAAATTATACTTGTTACAAAATAATAAAAATTTTATTACATAAATAATAAAAATATAATCATTAAATCATCATAAAATAATCATGTAATCATAACATGTTAAAATATCAATCATCATTGCCAATTCTCATTTAAATTTAATCACATACATAATTAAATTTCCATAATTTTATTACAAATTAGGTTGTGATACATCCCCTTAAGCAAGCCTATGGGTGCTCGAGGCTCCGAGCTCCAACTTTAAATATTATACCGAATGATAGAATTAAACACTCTATAATTTCTTTGTAGCCACATTCTAATACCACATATAGAGTAAATATTTGCTCTAATACTAAATTACCTTGATAACAAATAACTCTTAAATCAAGTGTTACAAAAGCATACAACTTCTCTTACACTTTCATACTTCTTATGATTTAAAATATGCATACATAAAAAAATTACACAATCCAATGTCATATAATAAACCCAGGTACAGAAACATTGCTCACATATTTTATTGAATCTTTAATAGAAATTTGTTGTAACTCCAAACAATATTACTGACAATGTTGTCATCCAATTCCATGCAAATTATTCCATCTATGGATGATATGCATGTTCGATGATCCATCTAGAGGATGGATCAATGAATTAATTTGTAGGGATACATGAATATATAAATTATTACATTGCTAATAGTAGATTTTCTTAACCAAAATATAGTATAATGTATTCTTAACAAACTTGAAATGTACCATTTTAATATTGGAAAAAAATAAGTATGATGTTGATATGGTTAGGACAAAATGATGCATCATCACATAGAGATATAATCACTTATATGATATATTTTGTGCAATATGATTGGTCAATTTTATTCCATTAATTATTGATTTATTGTTACATTTGTAATGTAGCATTTAAGGAGAAGTCATAACGATTTGATACTTAGTGCAAGAAATTAACATGATACACTCACAAATGGAAAGATGATCATTTTTTACCATGAATAATAAAAAATTATGACTTTGTACTCTATTAAATTTAGTTGTTCTATACGGGTGGGGCTCGTTTCAATCCCATATAACCAACTGAAAAAATGAGTTGTTCTATATTGATGCGTCATTACAATTGATACATTGGTCTATGCTAAAAAGACCTAGGAGGATGGCACAAAAGGGAAATTCACCATATTAACTAATGATATTGGATGGTTTATACTTTATAGTTGTGCAGTAAAACAAGTCACAACCAAACACTTTAAAAATACATGTATTAGAGGAAAAATAAAATAATTAAATTGGATGTTGATCAGGAAAAATGTAAGAAAATATAAAAGTAATATTTATTTATGGATAATACAAATGTAAATAAAGTATAAAATGCAAAGTTCTCATTTAGAATAGTTTACAACAATTTAAAATTTAAAGCCATATATGGAAAATGATGGGTTGTAGTGTGTGATGGACACTAAGTTTCTAAGTATTGATATAACACAACAACTATAGGAAATAAAATAAATATCTAGAAGTACATAACTATGTCTTACTCTAGCTCATGTATAACCATGTATATTATAATTATAAGAATCAATTAAAAACTAAAGTGGTTCCTTTCTCAAGAAGGAACACAAAGTAGTTCAAGAAAAATATTGTAGAACTAGTTATCTAAATTCTTGGCTAGCATTAGGGAAAGGATATTTCATAGTACAATATACTATTCATTTATCAATTGTTGTTGTTTTGGATGCATGGAAGTTCTACTAGTGAATGCTTGTGTCTAGAGTTAGTATTAAGTAATGGTGCTTGATATTACTCTATGACGTGGGTTTGAAATCATAGACTTTGATATCATATGCAAATTAGAATTGGAATCACTGGAGATGTTAACACCAAGTACACTGTTACCACTATATTGAAGTATGGCACCAAGTTCCTACATAATAAGCCCAAGTGGTAACAATATGTATGGGCTTGCATTTGCATGATATTAAGGACAAGTGTGGTACTATTGTACATGAGGAATTGGTAACCCATCTTTGGATTGGATTAATCGTACTTAATAGAGAAGCATTATTCCCATAATGTATAATTCTAATTGTGGAAATAAATGCTTTAGTTGGCCACTTTTTTGGAGTGGAAAACTAATTAGCCTTTACAATATCAAAAATATTTTATATTCACTTGCAAGTGATTTTAGTGATAAACAACTAGTTTACAATAAGAGATATCAAATATTTGAGTCCAATTCTATTGAATGTTAGACTATAATATGTTATAACAAAGGTAAAATACACATCTTGAGAAACTTTAAAAACTAGATATATCCTCAATCATGGAAATAAGTTAAGAATTTACCTATAATATAGTGCAAGGACCATAGGATAATATTTTGATCTCCACTATGGACCAAAGAACCATTCCTTCTTGAGGTGGATTGAAACTTGATCTCCAACTCAAAAACTATAAGGGATGCAATGTTACTCATGGCACTTATTATACTATTGTTGTTGGTTCCTAATTATCTACTAGACTTGATCATGTACATAGTTGATTTGTTGATAAAAGTGCTTAGATTTATCCTCTTCCTTATTCTAGCTAACATAGTGTATTTATAGGCATATTTGAAGGCACCATCCAAAGGAGTGCTATATTTAAACCATAGACATGCCTGGAAAGAGTTGTGTCTAATGGCGTTGTGCAATGCTTTCTTATATGAATGTCAAATTTATGAGAAGTTATTATCCCACATGTGAGAACGATTATGATTATATATCTAAAGTGGATGCACTAATATCATGTTTACTACTTGAGAATACTTAATAGTCTAAGTATTGGAAGATGTCAAATAATCTAATGGGTGTCTAATAGATCCCCTAAATATTTATAAAATAAGACAATTAACTAGAATCCCTATCTGCCATTTTGGAAATTTAGACATCAAAATGCATCTATACAGACTTAAAAAATACTTGTTAAACTTTAGTTGCATCAATGCCCTTCTTTATGGTACCATGATCATCATTTTTAAGAATTTATCTATAAAAACAAATATGTGATAATTATGAAGTTTAGGTGGAAATAAAACATAAAATAAAAGATAAGTTAATGGATTTTCAAGGTCTAGTAAAAATAAATGGTAGTAAGTAGAATCCCATTTTTTGTTTTTTGGATTTGGCAATGTTGTAAGGAATGTAGGATGTGATGTAAATATTTACATCCTAGAGCATGTGTAACCAAAAAATATATTTTTCTAACATCATACATGTCATATTAATGTCAAATTTTCTTTTTACTTTAGAGTAGTATGCCTTTTAGATCAAGCATTGATGAGGGACACTAGATGGAACATAAAACTTGCCTTGAAAATAAATAAGTCCATCACTAAGTAATGATTAGGTATTGATCTACTCAATACTAGTTGATGATGTGGATATCATTAAGATGAATTATTTTTTAGTTGGTGTAATTATGGTCCTAGGAATCCATGACTACCAATAGTTTTAGAGTAAAGGATTGCTAATATAGTCAATTGCCTAATTCTCCTAACCCTTGTGATGCTTGATCATAAAGTGAAATTATTGTAGATAATTCATATATTTTATATGAAGTGCATTTTTTACTTACTTTGAGTATGAAAATTTATATAATATTATGATCAGAATGGGCGATGGCCTCCTTACCCAATATATGATGATATCATTGTAAAATAATTTACATGATGGTGTATAGTTCCTTCTCATAGCATTGGATTGTCTTGTTGAAGGTTTCAAATTCCCATGTTGAACCAAAGAGTAACCAAGTGCATAGCCTAAAGCTTCAATTTCAATATCAAAGTATTGAGTGATATTATGTATAGCTACCATTGTTGTTGAGAAAAAGTGCATATTTAGCTCTTCAAATGCATGCTTTAGGTTGGCTTGAGGAATATCATGTACAACTAGCATTAATATTAAGAAAAAATATATTTTTTTATCTCTATAAATGTTACTTTTAGTTAAGTCCAAAATTTAGTCCTACCACACAAAATATTATTGAGTGGTTAAAAAACATGTGAAAAAAACCTATAGTAGAAGTTTGTTAAGCCCAAAAAATTAAAAGCGTGAATAGATTTATAAGAGCAAAAAATTCTTAGAGCAAGCAATTCTTCGACGGTGTATATCTTGGTTGGATTTACATAAATGTCTTCAAGGTCAATGATATGGCCTGGGTAAGATATTTTTGTGACACCAAAAGTACACTTGGCCATGTTGGCTTGAAGTCTTTCTTGCCACAATGTATCTAGAACTTGTTGCACATAGTCAATGTGTTTCTCCCAAATCTTAGTAAAGATAAGAATTTCATATAATTAAACTATCATGAAGGAACCTATGAATTTTTAGAATATATTTTTCATAAAGTACATGAATGTTATAATTGCAGTAGTCAAAGCAATCCATAACGAACCATTTAAATAATCATTTCATTGTCTTGAAATTATCTCTCGGATGCTTAAGGGTTGAGTGGAAACTAATGATATCTCAACTTTAGCATCGATATTATAATAAATTCATTGATGTGAGGCAATGAATACCCTTATTCTTTACCAATATCTTGTTGAGATCATAACAAACAATACATATGCATCATGAGCCTTTCTTCTTTAAAATCAATATGACAAGACTACCACATGGAGAGGAGCTACGCTAAAATTTATCTTGATCTATCATAAATGCATATGAACCATATTCCATCCTTCTTTGGAACTAATATGGTAGGAAAACCATATAAAGATTACCTTGGTTCAATATTACCTTGATTATGAGTTGTTGAATTTATCATTGTTTTTGTATAAAAAAAGTATTGCTAGAGAGTCTCCTATTTGTGGGATAGGTATGGACTAAATTTTTTATTTCTTAGGTACAAAAATAGCGATCCATGTTGGCCAAGGGTTTTGGTTCCCTTTATTCACCTAGTTCCCACTTTTTTGTCATCTTATTTTTGCCTTCTAACTTTCCCAAATCCCAAAAATAAAAATAGAGACAAGATTAAGGGATAATGTGACACATTTCCCCCAAAAAACACCTCTTGAAAATTTGTGATGCTAAGATCATCACTATAAGTGAGAATCACAATTCTCAATTTTTTTAGGGATTTTTATGCATAGTCCCAATGTTAGCATGTTTTTACATCGAGGGCTTGAATGATACATAATTTGGATCAATGGTTATGATTTTATGACCTCAAAAAGGATTAAATTAGAAATTTCTAGAGGGAAAGTTATTTTATTTTATCTACTATAAATACCCCTTTCACTTTCTCATTTTCTCACCTCACTATCACAAAACTCTCACTAAAACATTTTTATAATAATTACCTCTATTGTTATCATATTATATACCCTATTTTGCTTTCTTTCTCTCTCTTGTCCTTGTAGGTACAACTAAATCCACCAAATACAGGTTTACTTACTTTCATGGAGGACATGATGCTCTAGCAAGACTTGTAGACAAAGGTTGCTAATCATCATTCGAGGACTGCTTTTCAAGGTAGGTCAAATCCTTTGCAAAAATCCTAGGAGTGATATCTATACTTATTGTGGTGACATTGCAAGCATGATAGGGTAGGAATGATATTTTTTTATTTTTTAAATGATGTGGTCCTTGATACCATACGTGGCAAGTAATTACTTTTATTGTATTAGAATTAGCCCTAGCTTGATGGTATTTTGTGGATAATTTTAGTGTAGTTTTACTTGAATGATTCCAATTATTTATGGTTATATTATGATATTCTATGGAATTTACTATTAATCTACTACTTTGTTGTCTTAATTTTAGCATCTTTGTTTATTTAGTTTTAATTTGAATAATTATATTAGATAACCCCCTTTTCCCATAAACATTTTGGTGAACCCAATGTGAAGTCTATCTTTTGAGGTATTTATTTTTATTTTTAACCCCTAGGGTTTGGTAGGTTGGCTACATTATGTTTTGTGTTGGCCATAAATTTTTACTGTGTGCTAAATACAAACTATCATAGTTTTCCTTCTCTTAGGGTTTTTCTAAAAATTAAATTTTATTTGCTATAAGGAGTTTGTAGTTTATTTTCTTGAGGATAGATTATTTTAGTAAAACCCTAGTTTCTCTTGAGTAGGTTTTCTACTTACCCTTATGGATCCACTTGTTTCTTCCAAGGGCATTGGAATAACTAAAAGAATTGAGAAGATGTTTGTTCCAAAAAGTTTAGAAATAGAAGATCTTCCTTATATTACCCTTCAAAATTATGTCAACATTCATCCTTTGATAAATTATGTTGATGAACTTAGGATTAAGAATTGGTTTGATAAGAATTCTAATTTAGAAGAAGAAAATAACCCTAATATTGATTTTGATGAACTATACATGTCTATCATAGGATCCTAATGAGCTATAGGAACTTCAACATTAAGCAACAAATATGAGCATTGCGATGAACACAAACCAACCCTTAATGAGGTATTCATGGAATGACCAAGATTTCTCCAATATAAGGCAACAAGATCATAGTCACTATAACATGTAGTGATCATGGAAAGACAAATATGTGTACAATGACATAGGCCAAAGACTAGTCCCCAAGATCCAATACTCATTCTAAGCTTAATGATGAAAATTTGAATGCATACAACCCTTAAGGAATATTTACCTTACTAGCTAGACAGTCATAAGCATGATACTAAAAAATAGTTAGAAATTTCTAGGAGATATTTAGAGGCTTTTATGAGGGAAACATCTAAGCAAATACAAGATTTGATAGCCAATATGACTCAAATTTTGAGTGCCAATGGAAACTCAATAGTATAAGTTGTCATTCCTCTCTCAATCATTAACTCTAATGCTCTATTAAACTATAGCTTCAAGTTTCATAAATTAATTTTGTATGTACCCCTCCATATTATGATCATACTAAATATCAAGAGGTGATTCTAGTAACCATACTTCAAGAAGATTGATCCTTACATCTTTCCTATAATCTCGTTATTCTAACGAACTATATGGGGTTTCAATGTAATAAAAGCAATGCTATAGAAATGTAATTTATGATATTAATGAAAATTTATTTTTATATATTTTACTTTATTCCCAGCATGTGGTATCAGAGCAAATGTTCCTGATCCATGAGTGGAGATGAATTATTTTAGAAGCATTATAAGAGATTATGTTTCGAATGCTTCTAGTAGATCTCATGGAGACTAGATACCTAGAAGGAAATATAAGCATTGGAAGGATCTCAAATATACTAGGGACCAAGCCAAAAGAAAGTGTTGTCATGTATAAGTTTTTGTCATTGAAGAAAGGTAAATCAACATGATATTATTTGAGTAAATTTAATATTAATTGGAAACATTCATAATAAAACATAGAAGTTGATTTTTTTAGTGGAAAAATTCATATAAGAATATAACAATTAATTTCCTAAAAGGAAGCATTCACATAGTATGTATTTTATTTGAATAGAATGAACTAGTTCTTTTGAAGTTATTTTTGTGTAGAGGAAGTGTTCATAGTAGAATGCATATTTTAAAGCATGTATAGAGTTTATCTGATGAAAGTATTGAGTTTTTTAAGAAAGCATTTAGCCAAAATGAATCTACAAATATTTAAATGTGATCTTTCCCTTTTAAAGAAGAATAAATCGATGATACATACTCTTGGAAGAAGAATGAAGTTCTAGAAATAAGATACATTGATGAATACATTTGGAGACTCTTAGAGTTCTAGAAATAATTAAAATTGATTAAAAGCATAGCAGAAGCATGACAATTGTGAGACTCATCTATAGATTGAGACAGAGATAGAAGAACTAATATTTAGGTGAAGGAAGCAAGTTACATAAGTAATAATAAAACTTATTTTGGTCTAGAAGGAAAAAATCTACAAAATTACAACTAAAAGCTTCATTCAATCCCACATAATTCCATTAAACATTATATATATTTATAGGAAATTATTCATCCTTGCAAGAGAAGAAGAGATAAGGCCAAATTAAATGTTGGAAGTAGAGATAAGGCCGAATTAAATGTTGGAAGCAGAGATAAGGCTAAATTAAATGCTAGAATCCATCTAGAAGGTGCTCCATTAAATGGCCTATTTAATTTGCATGTGCTTGCCAACAATGCTATGCATCATGTGCATCTATAAGCAAACACCTACGTCAATATTACCGTAAGTGCTAGGATAACTAATGCATAAAATATTAAAATGCACTATCAACAACAAAAAATTCTTGGAATAACTTAATATAATACAGTCAATTTGATAGTTTATTGAAAAAACCAAGATTATACAAGCAAATTCATGAAGATATATGCTTGAAAATTTCAAGCAAATATTAAATATAATGATATAAAGAAAGTATGATTTATAGGAGCATGTGCATTGGTTGCGAAATAAAATCACAAAATGTGTGACATGATTGAGTGCAATATTCCATAAGTTCTACAAGGGAACAAGAAGAGCCTATAAATGTAGAAATATAACATTACATAAAATCAGTTAAGTGTATCCAAAGAATCACCTATATGAAATGAAAAATCTATAAGCATTCAAAGAAAGCTCCCAGGTTCAAATTTCTTAAGCATTTTTTTATTACATTTGGAATAATTTGCAATGATGACTCCAGCAAATGCTTCTCTCTCGTTCAATTCATGAAAATGAGCACATGAAATACTTTGAGACTTTGGAATTATAGAAAGAAATATTCAATTAATTCAATGATTTATTTCAAAAAATAATAGTATAGAATTTATTGAAGTACCTCAAATTTATTTACTATGTATCGAATAGTAAGTGGTTTGCATGAACATTAAAATTTGTGGGGATTAATAATAAAAAAGAAAAGAGAAAAAAATTGAGTCCAATCACTACTTTTTACCAAATAATAAAAGGCAAACAAGTTAAAAATTGAATTTAAAACTTGTTGATCACAAGAAACAAATGTTGTCTAGCACATAGTGGAAGTGTTTTGCCTAGTTGTAGAGATAATACAATCCTTACATTTTACCAGTGTTTTTAAGAAAGAGAATAATAACATTAACATTTGTGTAGTACAATTGAAAAGGAATTTTTGCACAAGAACGTTTACTTACGCAAGATTAAAATGTTGCCTATGTACAACCATAATAACTACTATAGTCTGGAAGCACCTACAGACAATCAAAACATCTAATACAAGATAAAGTGTGTGTTTTATTTAGAGGGAAACACTTTCAATTTTTTGTTTGGTTTACTAGAGAAGTGGATAAACTTATTAAATGAAGTAGCCCTAATAAACAGTGATTCAATTTTTTTGTAATTACATCATTCTCAACGGGGGCAAAGGTTGGAAGGTACAAAATTAAAACCTTTCCTTGTATATTTTACATAATTTTAAAGAGCATTGTTGGTTAGAATATGGAAAGTAAATTTTTTTATATAGAGAGTTTTGAGTTCAAATCATCGTCCTTGCATAAATAAAATGAGTATATAATAAGGATTTTTTTAGTCAAAGGAAGGGTGAAAAATCAATGGCTTATATTTTTTAAAAGGGCATGAAATATATATTTATCAAATAGAGAAATGTCAATTATTAGTGAAACAAATATTCCTTATTTTTTCCTTGAGCACTAAAAAAAGAAAGAAGGGATAAGGTGTACAAAGTATATTTTATTTTGTAAATATTTATCTAGCATTAAAAGAGAGGAGACATAAGGTGTACAATTTTATTTTTTTTAATGTAATTTTTTGGTATCTTAAAGAGTCTCTTCATAAAATATAACTTTTTAAAATTACTCTCATACACCCCAAATTTTATCAAACCAAGTGGTTTGAAAGCAACATAACATGGGAAAAGCAAACAGAAAGTAAATAAAGAAGCAAGCAGGGCATTCACAAGTGTGACTCATCAATAAGTAAATAAGAAGAGAAGCAATCTACTAATATTTAACAACCTACATCATCATAGGTTATTACAAGTGAAGTAAATAAAGGACCAAAGGTTGTTTTCAAAGAAGATAATGAAGAAGAATTTTCAATACTTATGTGCCTTCTACTCAATTATAAATAAAGTTGATGCCTATGAAGATTAATTTGAATATGGATTTAAAATCTCTATTGGTTTTATAAAGAGAATGAAAATGGCATTATTTACTCTTGACAACCTTGAGGTGTACTATTAAAATCTAGAGAAATTAATTGAGAAGTTACTATATAAATCCAAGATGAAAGATACCTATTGTGATAAGATTGAACTTCTTCAAAGAGTATTTTTTTTAAGGTAATAGAGGTTTTGGGGTCCCCAAACCTGTACAAAAGCTCCTTAATATTTTCTTGAAGTCCATAACGAGAACAAAAACTACAACCAGTCAACAATTAACATAATAACCTATAGTCCCTACTCTCTAACTTACAACTGCAACAACAACATCCACCAAAACACTACTACTTAAATAAACTATCATTATCCACCTTAAATAAAAAAATAACATCACCACAACCAAGACATAATAGAAAACACATACCAAAAGGAGAATGATCATCCTAAATATCCTTATCCAAGATTCTAACTACCTCCAATGCCTCCAAATGCCCAGCTAGAACCTTACCATCTATTTGACCTGGGCAATTCGATTTGTTGGCTAATGCCACCATGGCTAGACCATTTGGGTATGTCCCCTAGATATTAATTTCCATCATTGACTTCATATTTGAAACCATTGATTCCCACCTGCTACTCTAATATGTGCTTGTTCTTTATCTTCTTAGCTTATATTATATCTAATAAAAGGAGGGAAAAACCAAATTGCCAAATATTTTTATTCTCCAAGGTTACGCCTTGGTTTGCCATAAAATTGACCATCACATTACCTTCTTTATACACATGTTGAATTACTACATTCTTCAATCTCTTGAGATTCATTTTGCTCTCTAGCATCATATCAACAATAGTCCAACTTGGTTCTTGTTCTTCCTTCAAGGCTTTGATTATATTTAAAGAGTCCTTTTTGATGACCACATTTTCCACTTCCAGCTACAATAGGAGTTGGGTACCTACCAGCAAAGCTCTGGCCTTAACAAAATTATTAGTTTGATAGCCTAATGGGTCTCCATATGCTATAATGATCTCCCCATCAGCTTTTCTCACCATACCACTTGCACCATTTAGACCTGGATTTCCCTTTGTCACTCCATCAAATTTGAGCTTGATCCAGTTAGGGGGAGGGGGAGTCCATTGCACCTCATCTCTAGATGGTCATTGTTTGGGTTGATGAGACTAAACTAGAGTCCCCCATTATTTACACACTAGAAACTCTTTTTGTTGCACTATATCCTTGAGATTCACTATCTTAAGATTCTCCAATATTGAAATTTCAATTCTATTACTGACAGAGACCACTTCCCATTTTTTCTCCTTGAAAATTTTGTTATTGTATTCCCACCACAAACCCTAGAGGAGGTTAGGGAGACAGAGTTGCCATAAGGATTCCAAATGCTAACTTCTAAAAGGAGAAGTCCACTGGAGGTAAACATTTGCTAAATTGTTTGGTAGGACCCAAGAAACTAATAACTTATTAAGGATAAGATAGAACACATTATAAAAAAAATCACATTCAAGAAATAAATGATAAATTTTCTCACTAGCTTTCTCACACAGGGGACACCTGTTAACAATATTAAAACCTCTTTTGCAAATATTATCTATGGTCAAAATTTTATTTTAAACTACTAACCAAAACAAAAGTGAGATTTTAGGAATTAGACATTTTATCCATAATTTTTTTATTGGGAACCAACTTGGTCCTTCCCTATCTAGAAGAGAGTAGTCAATCTTGATATAATACTACCCTTTGTTTTATTTACTCTAAACAAAGGAGTATGATTCTCCTAAAGGGTATAAAGTATAGACACAGAGAAGGTTAGCCATAATCTCAAAAACTTTTATTTGGATCTCATCAAAGCCTTCCAAACTTAACTCTTTCCATTTTGGCCTTCCTTCTTTTAAGACTAAATACATTTTAACCCTGGGACCAAAAGTATCCAATAGTCTTGGTTTCAAGGAGTTCATTATTGGATCTACCATCAAAGGGGAATTTTTCAACCAACAATCTTACCAAAATTTCACCTTATCTACATTCCAAATCCTCCTCCCAAAGCCCTTTCTGATAAGATCCTTGCACTAAGTTAAATTGTTCTAGAAAGAGGAGCCTATACGCAGTTCTTCAGAATTGAGGAAGTCAAAACCATTTCTTAAATACTTTGATTTTAGGATTTTAACCCAACTAAGATGATCATTTTTTAAGAGGTTCAGCCCATTTTCCCAATAAGAGCTTCATTCATCAATTTTAAACACTTAAAATCTAACCCTCCATGTTCCTTTTTAGAGAAAACCTATTCTCAGGCTACCAGAGGGAGTATTTTTTTATCTTCTGAACCTGACCAGAGGAAGGTACATTGGATATATTCTAGCTTGTTTCTTATTGTTGTAGAAATTTTAAAAACTAACATGAAGTAAATGGAATCACTTTGTAAGGTTATTGGATTAATTGTGCTTTTTTGGTTTGGTTCAACAATTTTTCCCTCCATCTAGTTAATTTTTTGGTAAACCTTTCTAGAACATGATTCCAAAGGTTAGCTTTTATTCTACCTCAAAAAAGGGGCATCCCCAAGTAAGAGGTAGGAAGAACTTCTATTCCACAACCAAATATGTGGGCTATTCTTATTTATTCCCATTTGGGGTTTTAATGAAATATACTTTACTCTTATTAGAATTGACTTTTTACCCTGTCATTTTCTCATAACTTTCCAAAATGGATTTTATTACTTGGGCTTGAGGGATGGAAGATCCAAAAATTATAAGTATCATCAAAAAATTATTGATGAGAGATAAGATCCACTATTGTTGTTGGTTTGAAACCTCCTAAACTACCCTCCTAAAATATTGTTTAAAGGCTTCTTCCAAGGACCTTGGCTAGAAGTATTAACAAGTATGGAGATAGAAGGTCACCTTGGTGTAAACCTATTTTGCTATTGAAATAGCCTACTGCTACACTAAGACAAAAAAATTGGTACTGGAGATACAAATAAGTATGAGATCTATCCAATTCTTATGGAAATCAAACCTTTGCAACACTTTTACTAGGAAGGTCGAAGAAACACGATCATAAGCTTTATTAATGTCTAATTTTAGGAGTATATCAACCTTTTTGCTTTTATCCATGGAGTGGATGACTTCATTAATTGTTATGATACCATCTAGAATTTGTTGCCCTATTGCAAACCCTCCTTGACTAATATCAATAATGAAAGGAAGGATAACCTTAAGCCTATTAGCTAGTGTTTTGGTTAAAATTTTGTAGATTGTGTTATAGATACTAATAGGTCTAAATTGTTGAAAATATCTAGCACCAAAAATATTTTAAATCAAGGATAAAAAGGTGGAATTGACATATGTAGGAATAACATGAGAGATCTATACTTTATGGCTTCCACCACATCATTCCTTATCACATGTCAAAAGTTTTGGAAGAAAGTAGCAGGAAACCCATCTAGTCCTTGTTCTTTGTCACCTCCTAGATCAAAGGTTGTCTTCTTGATTTTCTCCTTAAATAAATGTCTTAACAGGTATTGATTTATATTATCATTAATCAATTGCAGAATGTAATTATCCCTTCCACCATAGAAATATCTACCTCCTTTGTAGATCCTAAAATCTCTTCAAAATAGTTCACTACTTGAGATCTGATATCATCAAGAATATTGGTAAAGGATCCATCCTGCCTCAAAACTTCTTTAATCTTATTGCAATTGTGGTGATGAATATTAACTTCCTTGAAATCTGGCTTAGTTTAGGACTTATAATATCCTTTTGACACAATTCCTCCACTCTCAAGGCTAAGTCCTCATGTTTAATCCATATTAAATCAAATCTAAAAGACTATTGTATTTCCTACTTTCTTCTACCATCCCCCACACAATCAAACTGTGATCCAGTCCTATTTTAGGAAGAGCAATCAAGATATAATCACCAAAGATAGTTAGTCATTCTTGTGAAACCAAAACTCTATCTAATATGAATTAAATGAACTGGTCCTTTTTAATCCAAGCAAAATAAAATCTCCTCAAATCCATATCCATGAGCTCATTAGAGTTTACAAAGTCTCAAAAATATTGTATTCCTACTATAGAACAGGGGGATCCACCTTTTTTATCTAGAGGATTAAGCTAAGAATTGAAATCCCTATCCAGGATCCAAGGGATTTATTGAAAGGTGTTTCTTAACTAACTTAGGTATGCTCACAAATTTCTTCTGCCTACAATTTTATTTGGAGCATAGATATTAGTTAACAACCATAATTTTTTGGTGATTAAGTTATGACAAAGGATAGTAATAAACCACCTATTTCTCACCACTAGTTTCTCTTAAATCCTCTTATTGTCCCATAAATAAATAAAGCCTCTTGAAGCTCCAATAGCTTCACTAACAACAATCTTTACCTCATTCCATATTGAAGCCTTTATTCTATCTACTCTAGAAATGTCCAACTTAGTTTCTTGAAGAAGAAAAAATTTTAAATTATGTTCACGCCTGAGGGCATACACTAGGCATTGCTTCAATGGGGCATTTAACCCCCTTGTATTATAGGAAACTAACTTCATCACTAACCTTTGGTGGGAAGTCTATTTCCTCCCACAAAATTAGGACTGATTGGATCCCATTAGCCACTTCTCAAGCTGATTATTTTTTAATAATACCTACTTTTGTTGGTCTTCTTAGACATCCTTCAATTTCCACATCTACATGCCCTTTTAAGTGGCTTATGGTAATTTTTTGTTTTCACTCCTAGTCCTTCAAGGTTTATTTTTTATTACCTTCCCTAGGCCGAGTCTAATCGAAATGACAATCCCTTTGCCATACAAGAGTTTGGATTATCTCAGGGTTTTGGGATGGGTTAGTGGAGAACTCCATAACATCTGAATTATTATTTGGGATTGAAGGAAATTCTTCAACAATAAAAATACAAGAAAATTAATTGGAGAGAGGAACTTCATTTATTATATTTAAATCGGGAGGATTATGGTTTACCTCACTAGATGATGCTTCAATTTTACCTTCCTCAAGCAGCTCCTTCTCTTGGCAATCCACCCTCGTCATGTGGTTCAAATCCTCAACCTCATCTGATTTTCCTTTATTTATAGTGTTATACCTACTTGCACCATTTTATGTTTGTTTTTTATCTCATATCCTTGTTGGGTTATTTTAGTGGGTTTTACAATTAATATTGATATGCTCTATCTTGTTGTAAATGTCGTAATGAACTAAAATATTCTTCTATTCAATCAGATGAGTCCAAGAGCCAAATTTTGATGTGATATTGATAGATTTTAAGATTTCTTGAGTAAGATCAGCATTTACACACACTCTAGAAAATAAAATTATAGATCTATCTAAAGTAGTCGAATCCGCTGCAATTAGATCACCCACATGCCTAGCAATACCTGCTAAGATCTCCTCATGCCAAAAGTGAATCTAAAGCTCAGGTAAATGGATCTAAACCAAATATAAATTGATGCTTTGTATGAATAGTTCAAACTATGGGTTCCATTTATTCAATAAAATTCTCCTTTGATCATAAAACCAAGGCCCACCTTCCAAAATCCTATCACAATCAATTGGATAACTAAGTTTAACCAAAAGAAGATATGGGGTAAGGGGACTATGTCAATATGACCAAGAGGCTTCCATTTCACATAATCCCAATTCTTGATAGATTCTAGATCTAACCTATCCCCACAAACTTACCAAATAGAGACATGTTACTTTGATCCACCACTAAGTCTTCTAGTTCATTCAAAATCTAGAGTTCATCGTTAGCAAGTTGAAGATTAAAACCCTTCCTATGAATTTTTTGTTTGCCTCGGAGGATATTGATCCATGACTAAGCACCAAGGTCAAAAGACCTATGAGGAATATTTTCTTCATCCACTCCTAGCTCAAGGCCTACCTCTATCCCCCCATCTATCCTCAAACCTTACAAACCTATCACAAACCACAAAATTTCCCTGACCTAGCTCCATTTTTTCTTACTTGTTTATATTCTTCAAAGAGTATAAGTGTCTTGTGATACAGATGATTTGAGGCCTATAATGATAGATAGTTGTTATAATACTAACAATTTGAATCCTACTATGAATAATATATGTTGTGATATAGGTGATCTTATCAAATAGGAAAAAATTGGTTGTAATACAATCAATATCCAAAAGAAGGATTTCATGTGTGACACTAGTGATATGGAAGTTGTTTGAGAAAACAACAATGGTGTATAAAGAAGTTGTATAAGCACTAATAAAGAACATATTGAATAGATTGATGATAAATATTGTGAAGAGCATACACCAAAAAATAGCTATAATGGAACAAGTCTAAAAATAAATGAACAAGCAAAAAATAAAACACTCCATGTTGATATCACAACACAATATATGTATTTATCAAGAAATAGTTATAAATATAGACATATTTTAGAGAAATGTTGGAACATTCCTCGAATAAACTACACAAATATCTAATTGAATTACATATGGATGGATATCAAGGAATGGAATTAGATAAAGGGGATGCTTTATAGATATTATACAAGAAAACCTAGTATTCTATTGATCTAGAGCTAATCCATAGAGATGGCATAGAGAAGATAATTAAGCAAGAGGACACAAAGAATACAAAATTTTAAAGTAAATGACAAAGTTCAAGACCACCAGCTATTCTAACCTCCAAGATTTAGGGGTTTAGTTATTCCATCATTTGCTACCACAAATAATGCAATAAGGGGGATGTTAGACTATAGCTTCAATTTTCATAAAATAATTTTGTATGTTACCCTACATAATATAATCATACTAAATATTGAGAGGTGACTTGAGTAACCATACTATGGGAATATTGACCGAAAAACCTTTCCCATTATCTTGTTATTCTAATGAACTATATGGTGTTCCAATGTAATAAAATCAATGCTACAACAATGTAATAGGTATGAGATTAATGAAAAATATTTTTAAATTTTTTACTCTATTCCTAACATGCTTCTCCTCCTCCTCCTCCCCCAACTAACCTAGGGAAGCATTGCTTGCATAAACTAATCCAACATTGATAAACTATAAAAGTTAATATCTAGCCACTAATGTAGAAGTTATTGACCTATCTAGGCATGTGCCTAAGTTATTTTATTATAGCACTAACAAAGCCCAAATGTTTATAGATAAGTTCGTGGTATATTATAGGGATTGGATTTATAATGAGAAGGCTTTATTGAAATTAATATCTAGGGATTTGTTAGGAAATTCTCTTGATTGGTTTTGCATCCTTGCCTAGATACTCTTGTTAAGAAATTAAAACAAAATTTTGATGACGATATGACAATTATAGAAGCAATGGATGTTTTTATAAAAATAAAATAAGGACCTAATGAATATGTTATTGATTTTTACAAAAGGTGGGAAAGGCTCAAATGTCATGCAATTATGAATTTGATTAAAGAGTCTACTGCTGTTATGTTTGTAAATAAACATAAATCCTCTTTTCAAGCTAAGATCTATGAACCTAATCCTAATATTTTTCCTTATCTTGAAAAAGTTATTCATTTTGTAAAAATCCTTAAATACTAAGAAATAAAGATGGTCAAAAATCCCTAAAATTTTAAAATCCTAACAAAAATGATGTACGGGTTGGGATTTACAATGTAGATGTCCAATATACCTCCCATGAAATAGAAATAGCTAGAGCTCCATATCACATGCTAACTAAATCTAGGGGTGGTCCAAAACCTAAGAATATGATGTCTGCCTTAATGGACATGAAGATATTCTCAAAATCTACTCACTCTTAATCTAAAAAGCTATCATATTAATGATAGGTTTGAAGCTCTAACAATTTTTATTTTGGCATGGAGCATATGGTCATGATAATTCCTCTTGCACAAATTTATAAAAAAATTTCCCTAGGCAATCCTTTGGTTCTAATTTTAACATTGATCAAATTAACGATGATATGATTGTTTTATTCCATGAAAGAAAAAATAATCTCTAGAAGAGGTTTAATCATCGTCGCAACCAAATTTTAGGTATCTATAGCACCCAATTTCTAACCATGATCAATAAGCTCCCATTAAATAACAAGAAGTGAATCAAAATTAGCGTCAAGGGTTAAATTAGGGTCACCAATAAGACTATAAAAATCAAGGATACAATTGTAATCAAGGCAACCAAGGAGGAAATTAAAATTATCAAAATCAAAATAGTAATTATTCCCAAAACAAAAATCTTGGAGCTAGCACTTCCCAAAATACCTCTCAAATTAATTAGATATTTGCCCAACCTAGCCCAAATGGAGAATGTGTTTGTATTCAACCAAATGTACCTCATTATACCAATATTTTAGAGGTGTTAAAAGAAACAATTGAATCTTTGGAACAACAAATTGTTGTTATTATTAGGAGTGTGCTTCAATACAAAAAGAATCAATCCTCTAAATAAGGAAAAGATAAGGAAAAAGGAAAAGAATCTATTCAAGTAATGTTCAATCTTGCTATTATTGATAAAATTCCAAACCCTCCCTTGGTCATATGAGAAACTATTACAAACACATAAACAACCAAATCTATAGAAAATATTCATAAAATACCTTAGCCTAATTTACAAAACCCGTTATTTCTAAAAATAGTGGAAGACCACAATCACATCTTAAAGCAGTTATCTTGGTGCCAATAGCATAATTATGACATGACATCACTCAGCCCAAAGAGTCACTACTAAAGGTAGTCATAAGCAAGACAAAAGCATGAGATATTGTTGAGGAGTTACATACAACTCCTTGTAAGGTTCCATAATTAGAACCCCTTAGGACATATCCCTATCAAATAAAAGGGTGAAGAGACTTACTAGATGATATGGAGATGCCTGGACCAAGGATTGATAATATTCTTCCTACCATTCTAGTACCTTATGAAGTGCAATATATTTAATCACATAGAGAAAACCTTTGTATTGATGCCCATACTAGCCTTGATTTGGTTATAAAATTTCCTTTGAAAACATGATTGTTGCTAATTATTTAGCAAGGGTTGATGATCTGCCATTGATGATAATAGTTGTTTATAATAATATGGTAATCCATAGGGCTTTAGTTGATGAAGGTAATGGTACATTTTTCTTTCCTTTGTCCTTAATAGATAAGTTAAAGATACCTAGAGAAAATATGCTTTAAACTAGAATTTTTTGTTATATGCTTACAATCATAAACCTCAAGATTACATGGGTTGTATTTGGTTTTTAATTTTAGTTGGGTCTAATAAAGTTATATTGAAGTTTATGGTGTTTAATTTTTTTACCAACTAGAACATGCTATTAGGTGGACCTTGGACAAGTAAGATTAGATCAATATATTCCTCTGTTTGCCAAGTGGTCAAGTATACCTATGATGATAAAGTTTTCATCTTATAAGGAGAACTAGATACTTGGGGACCTCTTCCTCCAAGCCATAGTAACTATTTTATTACTTATATGGATTAAAATAGAAATTTCCCATTTATGAACATGATCCTCAATGGACTTCTAGAAGGAAGTTATACAAGGGGCATATAAATTTTGCTTGAAATGCCCTCAAGATAGGTATGAATCTAAAGATGATCAAATATGGATGTTATTACCCCCTTTCTCAAGAGGTAGAATATAAATTTTTACTCTTGCTAAAACCTAAATAGAAAGAAAAACTTATTTTATTTTACCAAAGATTGGCCAAACTACATAAAGCACATGAGGATGCTACCAAATTAAAACAACATTTTGTGGAGATAATGACAACATGGGAAAGGAAATTTATAGTGACATAGATAATGATTTTAGTAAAGCCTTTACATTGAAACTAATAATGCTTCTTCTACTACTCATATCTCTAAAGTAGGAGTGGGTCATTATCAAGCAGGTTCAATGGAAGTTCATTTTCTATATGATAATGATGATCAACTAGATATAATGTCTTATGCATTAGATAACAATAATTTGTTTTCCTATTGTATATTTAAGAATTTTGAATGTGATCAATACAAACCTAAGACAAACAGGCATAGAACAACCAATGTTTATTTTATCTCTACTTCAAAACCTTTGCATAGGTTAGGTTAAATAAGAATAATTTCCTTTGCCTAGGCATTTAACAAAGGCTAAAATCTATCAATTTCAAAACTGTCATGTTGGCTGCTACATTCCTAATAACATTTATGCTAGTACTATTTTAACAAGTTCTAAACTAGATTATGTTTTTGGTTCATTCTCTATTAAAACATTTTTGAAATATCTAGGAATGCCTCAAAAAGTAATGGTCTCATTTAGTTTTTTAGCTATATTTGGGTCTATTATTGCGATCTTGACATTCTTTGAAAATTGTTTAACTTATATAAACCTTGTTGTTCCTAGGCTATTTGATATTTCTAAGTATATTTCCCAATAGCCATGACTACCCCAAAATGTAATGATCATATTTTTTACAAATTTTAGGGAGTATAGAATGCTTAGGTGTTCCTTGCCATCTCCACCCACCTATTTCTAGATCTAGAAATATTTTTCTGTTCAAATAAATTATATAAATAGTTTAATTATTTAATTAATCCTACATCCTCTTTCCTAGCAAGACATCTAATTGAAGTTAAATTCTCTATCAAGCTAAAAACCAAGTTATCATGAATATTTATAAGCAAATGAGACCATAACTTGATAAACACATTTATATCTTTCTCAATGTCAAATCTCAAACTCACATCTTCTTTAAGCTTAGGGACAAGGGGTATGTAGAATAAAAAATAATTAAAATTCCTAATGATATTTTTCTTTCTCCTGTCATTGCCTGATGATGAAGCTATTTTAGAATTCCTATATAATATAGAGGAAAGGCTTCCCTATCAATATCATAAGAGAGGGTTTATTCAAGAACGTAATCATAAATAGGGAAGGTATAAGTGGTTTGATTATATTTGCCAAGTTGAGATTAATCCTAAATTAGAGAATCTTCTCCCTATTCTAGACCATTTTGAATAAGGTAATGACATGAATGTTGATCCTACCATATAAGTTAACATAGGCACCCCTGAGTGACCACGCTTAGTTAAAATAGGGGTAAGCCTACCTACCAAAGAGCAATCCACCTTTATTACTTTGCTTAAGGCATACAAGGATGTCTTTGCTTGGGAATATTATAACATACTTGGAAGGAATGAGGATTTGATTATCCATAATATTTTTCATTATGAGGACACTACTCCCATCCAACAATAGCAAAGGATATTCTCTCCCCTCATTCAAGACCTGTGCAAGATTGAAATATAAAAGTTTTTATATGCCAAATTTATAAGACCTGTCAATTATTTTGGGTGGGTATCTAACATTGTACCCATGAAAAGAAAGAAAAGAATGTGATCCATATTTTTTGTAATTTTAGAAATATCAATCTAGCTTGTTCAAAGAATAACTTTTTTTTACCCTCTATTTATGCTATCATAGATTCTATTGTAGGGTATGAAATGTTATCTATTGTAAATTTCTATTTAGGATATAACTAAATCTAGATTTCCCCTAAGGATCAAACTAAAACAACTTTTAATACATCTTAGGAACATTGTGTTATGTTGGTATACCTTTTGTATTAAAGAATGCTAGTGCAATCTATAAATGGGCTATGAAAATGGGCTTTCATGACTTGATGGGAAATATAGTGTAATCTTATGTAGATGATATATTGGTTGAGTTTAAAGAGTGGGTTGACCACCCAACTGACCTTCATGTCATTTTCTAGTTATTACATCATCATAAGGTTAGGCTTAATCCCAATAAGTGTGTATTCAATGTTACTAGCATGTAAGCTGCTTAATGATGTCTTATGGGGTCATAGATGTTGATCAAGACAAGATCAAATCCATAGATGGTTTGAAGCCATGCATTTGACAAATTAGATAGATATCATTGTATCCAAACTTATTTTTAATTAGATTGTGTTTCTTTGGTGTTCTATCTACTCTCATTTTTGATAGAAATACTTTTGAAAACAAAGAAATGTAAGATTTAACTTCTCAATTAGGGATTTAGCACCATTTTTCCATGCCTTACTATCCACAAGAGAATGGTCAAGATGAATATAGCAAAAAAAATTTGGTTAGTATTTTGAAAAATATAATTAAAGAAATAAAAAATATTGGCACTTAAAGTTATATCTCATATTTTGGGTATACATCACCAATATTTGAGCATTCATAGGGGCAACCTCTTTTTATTTGATCTATGGTACTGAAGCTATGTCATTGTTTTAAATTGAATTGTCTTCTTTGCATGTTTCTCCAAAAAATTGTTGAGTCATGATGAGTACCATTAGGAGTATAGAGAGGATTGTCTCGTCAAACCCTCCACTCTTAGTAAGAGATATTTACATGCTCTTGATAATAATAGAGCCTATAAGAATCATGTTTCCAAGAAATATTATAAGAAAGTCTATCATTATGATCTCAAAGTCAGAGACCTTGTACTCAAATTTGATAATGTGCATAAGCATTAGGGTAAGTTTATTTAAAAAGGGCTCGATCCATATACTATCAAAGAGTTTTTGGATCTAGGGCAATATAATTGCAAAAAATTTATGGAGTTGATTTGGACGAACCTACCAATTCCATGCATGTCAAGCACTTTTATGCATAGTCCCCTCCAATCCATTTGTATAGTCCTTGTATTTTCTTGGTTTACCTATTATATTTAGTGTCTGGTTTTTTGCTTTGACTACTTTGGCTATCTATTTTCATGTGTTACTCATATACATCCTTTAGTTTGACATGTCTCTATGTGTTTTATTTTTCTTTTAATTTTTATCATGATCGTCCCTTAAAGCAATGATCTCGGTCATCTAGTTTTATGTGTTTTCTATTGATTATGGCTTGATGTTTTATATTTTTTGAGTGGTCTATTTTTCTTGGTCATGATCATCCTTTTTATCGATGATCTCAGTCACTTCGACTATTTGTTGGAATATATTACATCATTTGGTTCATGCCAATGTACCACCATGGGTACATCTATAGATTAGGAAAGAGTGTCATAGATTAGGATGAAAGTATTTACTTTATGCAATGTAATAAATGCACAAGTGTGCAAAGTATTTTGGCAATGTAAATGTGCATAGTTATCCCTATGTACATGTGTCCATAGAATAGGAATATGAAGAGTCATAGGAAGAGTGAAGGCCAAGAATCCTCCATATGAAGAGTCACATTCCATCCTATAAATGGGTATATGGATAGAGAGCAATACATAGAAAGATATAGAGTGATTGGTCATATACAATCACAATGGAGAGTGATGAAGTATGATGTATTTGAGGTCTTTATTCAATAAAGATCATATTTTCGTGAGCATTTATTAGTGGCATTTATATGATTCATTTCTGAAGTTTTTTATGAGTTTTATATGCTTAATAGATTGCCATTATCATATATTTCATATTGCAACTTTATTTTAGATCTTGTGATTACTTTATTCTATGCATTTAGCTTCAAAATCTAACAGTGGTATCAGAGCTACAACAAGGTTTTGTCTTGCACAGGTTTTTGGTTGCAAAGAAGATTTCTACTGGTTAAGGAGAAACCAGTAAAGTTGAAGAAATTACCTCTGGAAAGGAAAACCAAAGAAGATAGCTTTTCTCACTGTGTTGAAGGAAAACCAGTGATAATTAAGGATTTACCTATTCCAAGAGCAAAGTTGGAATAGAAGGAAATTTACAGGTCTTGAAGATAGACCTTGATATTGAAGAGATTAAGAGACCCCTAAAGGAGGTCCTATTGATAAGCTTGATAGAGAGAGAGAAGATTCCATATTAGTATTTGGCTAGAATATTTCCACAGGGTTGAAGGAAAACTCATGAAGACTAGGATTCAACAAAGATTTGCTTTCACTAGTTTTTGAGATAGCTAGTGAAGATTATTGATTTTAGAATTCTGGAACTTTGAATATATTTGATTATTATTGTCTAAGTTTTTGTTGTAGAATATTAGTTCTCATAAGTTGAGAAGCTTCCTACAATGGATAGAGAAGAATTTCACCTTCGATTGCCTGAAAGTCTATGTGCTTTCCTCGTGCAGGGATTAACTCTTTGTTGCAGAAAAGTAGACATTGAAGATTAAAGGAGGTCCAAGAAAGAAGGCCTCATTGAATATTGAGGAGAACCAAGAAGGAATTCCTCATTGAATATTAAGGAGATCCAAGAAGGAAGTCCTCATTGAAGATTGTAGACTACAAATTGAAGATTGAAGAGACCTAGAAAATAGGTCACATTGAAGAACTTCTAGATTTAGAAGATTGAAGATTGAAGTAAAAGATAAAGAGGACTACAAAAAGGTCCTATTGTAGAGTTGAGAAGCAACAGATTTTGGAGATCCAAGAAAGGAGATCTCATTGCAAAAATTCCATAATTGGAAGATTGAAGAAACCAAGGTAAGGTTTCATTAAAGAATTGATTAAGAAGATTTGAGTAGCTACAGAATTAGAAGACCCAAGAAAATAGGTCTCAAGAAGATTTCTAGAGAAGAAGAAGAAGGCTAGAGAAAGCCTCATTGTAGAATTAGAAGACCCAAGAGAAGAGGTCTCAAGAAGATTTCTAGAGAAGAAGAAGAAGGCTAGAGAAAGCCTCATTGCAGATTTGAAGTAGTGGCCATTGGAGGAGTTTTGAAGAAAAGTTTATGTTAGAATATTGCAAGTAGGAGAAGCTCCTGATAAAAGGAAGTTGGGACAATTATCACCATCCGACAACAAGCCCAAAAAGGAAAGAAGGATTTGGCAAGAAGTTTGCCAAATTTTGAGAAGTTTTGAAGATCTCAAGACATTCAGATTCTTGAGGAAGAAGATAATGAACAAGATTAGATTTGAAGTCAAAATTTGACAAGAATCTTGAAGAAAGAAGAAGGATTGAAGAGGCCATAGATTTGAGAGATTTGAGAACAGCCACAAAGGTTTTGTAGGCTGATTTGTAAAAGAGAATTTGTTGATTTTTAGAGGAGAAGTTGAAAGGTCATAGGACAACAAATCGAACAAAGCATAGAGCTACAATTTGGAGAAGCTTTGGAAATATTTTCGAGTACTTTTGGATAGCCAATTAAAGGAAGGCTTGATAGTAAAAGAGAGTAACATATTTGAAGATTCGTGGACATCAATGAATCAGATTTTTGTAAGCAATGATTGAAAGAATTTTAAGCTACAAATTTGAGCAACATTGAAAGAGTAAAGCAAGTCGTATTTTGAAAGAGTTTTAGGATAGATTTGGAAAATCTTTGAACAAAAAAGTGCAAGAGGATTTAGCAGCATCTAAGGAGGAGATTTACTATATATTTGGACAGCAAAAGGGTAGCATTTGCAGCTACAAACTTCAGAGATTGATAGCACACATTTGAAGGCAAGAGAGCTGATTTTGGGCAGCAACTACAACTGCAAGATAAAGAGCCTACAAACAGCAAGAGAAAAGGAGTATTGCTGCAAATTCAGGACAACAAGCTATCAAGAAGGAGAGCTACAAAAGAATCCATAAAAGGTGTGTTAAATTGATGCCATACAAAGTGTTATTTTAGAAACTTTAAAAGTGCTTATTATAAGTTTTTAAGAGCATCAATTTTAGAGCTATTAAGAGCTAGCAAAAGGATTTTTTAGAGTGTCTCTAAGCCAAGGAAAAAGACACCATTGCACACCATTATTATTGTAGAAATATGCATATTATAACAGCTAGAGTTAAAGCTTGTAAAGAGCTTAAAAGGAGTAATAAGAAGATTAGTATATGTTGTTTTCATAATAAGAGAAAGAGCAGATTTATCCTACGTTATAGTGAGGTTGAATAGTCATCAAAATCTAGGTAGATTTAAGGTGTTTAAAAACACCAAGCTTGCAGATTACGTTGGTGAAGGAAATCACCAAAAGTGTGGTAAAATCCACCACTGGAATCACCACCAAATTGCACAGGTTGAGCACCATTGAAGAGTGCAAAAGTGATAGCAGAATATAGGGGGAAAGCGCCCTAACAATGTCTAGACGAACAACCACCAAAAGAGCAACCGAGCCAAGAAGGATCACCATGGAACAACCACCAAAGGAGCGCCCAAGCAAAAGAAAACTATCATGAAAGAAGCCACCAAAGAAGAGCACTTGAAAGCTATCATTGGTGAAGTTGAAGAGACACCTGCAAATCTGGAAATGTAACCAACAAAGAAGAGGCTATGTTTTGCTATTGAAAATGTATCAAGGAGGCTAAAGATTCAAGTTCGTGCATTCACCAAGAAAGAAGATGTTCATAATGCAACACCAACCTGTTAAAGCATATCACATGCACAACCAAGTGTCCAAAAGGGAAACGTAATGCAACCAGGGAACGTTACAACTTTGAGCACCAAAATTTTGGTCAAAGAAGATGTTATAAATTCCTCATAGAGTGTGGGGAGCATTATAACATTGCATGAGACACTTGTCACAAGAAAGAGGAAGCATTGGACACCATCCAAGAGTCATAGGAGCATTGATATTAGTGAAGCCATTTGTCATAAGGGAGAAGAAGCACCACACAACCACAAGTTACGTTAACAAGAGCGAAGGAAGAACTCTAGTGACACTTGTCACTCATCTTGCAAAGATTACAAGCGTTACCAAGGAAGGCGAAAGGTTTTGAGCACTCATTTATTGCATGAGATAGAATAGTCTCATCAATCACAACAAGGACTCCACTACATCAAAGAAGAAGCACCTTGACCAGTTTGAAGGAAGTTGACCAGAGGAAGAGCACCCAATTTCAAAGGAAGACCAAGCATAGCATTAAGGTGGGAGTACCTAAAATATCAAAGGTAATATTTATTACTTTTTGGAATTAAATTTTATGCTAAGTAGGAGTTATAAGGTGTAAAAGGATATATTATCTAAGGTTAAAGTTTAAAAGTATTTTATTGGAGAGATAAGCATTATTGAAACCTTAGAAATCTGAATATTACAATTTAAAGCCTTTTACAAAGTATTGAAGATTATTTTGAATATTAAAGCATTGATTTTGAAGTTTTGTAATTTGCACATTTGAATTTACAAAACAAATTAAATATTTGCAATTTGATAAGTTTGGAGAAATAAGGTATTCTACATCAAATTAGGAATACACAAAACTTGCAAATATTATTTTTAGAATTTCTAAATTTCTAGAGTTGGAGTTATAAGGAATCCAACATCAACATAGTTTATGAAATTTAGAATTGAGAAATTATAGTCTTAAATTTGGGAGATAAAAGGAATTCAACATAGAAGTACTTGACAAAGAAAAATTGCATTAATCTCTAATCCAAAATTATTAGAGATATAAATTTGAAAGATTTGCAATATTTAAAAATTGCATTCAAATCATTGATTGATAAGAGGAAAGTAAAATTGCTATTTTTGAAAGAATAGAAGTTGAATAATTATATTGTCATATTCATTCACTAGGGAGATAAAAGGTTGTCAACAATTGAAAATTTATCCTTAGCTTATCATTCAAAACTAAGGAGAAAATAAAGAATAGAAAATTTGACTACATTAATTAAACTAGGGAGATATAAGGTAGTCTACTCATGACAACAAATAAGTTCTTTCTTTCAGAATCTCAACTACTCAAAGGTCCTAATTACACCTCATGGAAAAACAAGGTGAGATCAATACTTATAGTAGAAAAGCTTTGGGAGATTGTCAAGGGAGAAAAATCTAAACCTACTGAAGATGATAGGGAAATTAAAAAATATGAAGAAGATGAAGCAAAAGCACTTATGATTATAAATTTTGCAATTACAGATGATATACAACCTTACATCAGTTCAACAACAACCTCTACTGAAGCATGGAATACCTTAGCTAAGATATTTGAAGGGAAAAATAAAGCCACTATCCTGAATCTACAAACCCAATTACATTCTCTAAAAGTCAAGAGTGGAGAGAGTATAGAACTCTTTCTAAGAAAAGTGGTAGATATAAAAGGAAAGTTATTAACTCTAGGAGAGACAGTAGAAGATAAATTTCTTGTCCAAGTTATTTTGAGAGCCCTTCCAGAAAGCTACAAGCACCTAGTCACATCCTTACAAATTCTAAGGATACATCATTTGAAGAATTAGTCAATATACTACAGGAATATGAAGTAGAGATTTCAGTCAAAGATGAAATGACTAATAATGTATTAGTCTCAAAAAATGGAAATGTTGCTTCAGCTTCAAGAAACAAAACAAAATGGAATGAGAGATATTGTCAAGTTTGCAAAAAGAGAGGTCATAGTACAAATTATTGTAGATTCAATCCAAGGAATCAGTATCAAGGGAATCAAACTAACTCAGGAAATCAACCAAATAGGTTGTCTCAATCTAGACAATATCAGAACCAATATAGATCACATCAACAACAATTTCAGCATCAGTACAATCAACCTCAGCTACAATATAGAGAAGGAAATCAAAAGGGACACTTAGCTCAAGAGATACAAGAAATACAAGAACTAGAAGATACTACAAAAGATCATGAAGTTAAGGCACTATCAACAAATATAGTATTCTATGAAAATACTAATATTTTACTTGATCAGGATACAAACATGAAGCAGAATGCAGAAAGCGAAAAAGAAGAGCACATGTTTGAGAAAGAAGATGAAGACCATATTGAAGACTAAAGTCTTCAATAACCAAATAATGTAATACAAGGGGTGTTGGAATATATTACATCATTTGGTTCATGCCAATGTACCACCATGGGTACATCTATAGATTAGGAAAGAGTGTCATAGATTAGGATGAAAGTATTTACTTTATGCAATGTAATAAATGCACAAGTGTGCAAAGTATTTTGGCAATGTAAATGTGCATAGTTGTCCCTATGTACATGTGTCCATAGAATAGGAAGATGAAGAGTCATAGGAAGAGTGAAGGTCAAGAATCCTCCATATGAAGAGTCACATTCCATCCTATAAATGGGTATATGGATAAAGAGCAAGATATAGAAATATATAGAGTGATTGGTCATATACAATCACAATGGAGAGTGATGAAGTATGATGTATTTGAGGTCTTTATTCAATAAAGATCATATTTTCGTGAGCATTTATTAGTGGCATTTATATGATTCATTTCTAAAGTTTTTTATGAGTTTTATATGCTTAATAGATTACCATTATCATATATTTCATATTGCAACTTTATTTTAGATCTTGTGATTACTTTATTCTATGCATTTAGCTTCAAAAGCTAACACTATTCAAATTTTATTCTACCTTATTTTGGTCTAATTTTGCATTGTTGCTTTATTACTTGGTGTTTTTCATTTGTTTTATTAGTATTTATTTTTGTTAACTTTGTTTGTGTTTTTTTTCCCTTCCTTTGTCATGGTGTTGCTCTTGCTAGTAAGGGGCACCATGATGTTCCCAAAGTATTCCTTGCATTCGTACCTTGCTTTAAGGGCCATAAAGTAAACCACCTTAGCTCATTGTATGGTATATCCCATATGGTATGCAGTCGAAACACCAAGGCAACATTTATTTAAAATTTTATGTAATAGAAACACAAAAAAATCAATCTTTCCAATCAATCAATCATTTGATATCCCCTTATAGTGGCAAGTGTGCCTTGTTTAACAATGCACTTGACTAAATACTACAAGGGTAAAAATTGCTATAATAGGGGACATTGTGACTTACCTTGAATAGGATATCCCTCCTCTAGGGTGAGTTGTAGAGTGTATCTATCCTATATTTGATCACTTCTATCATTTTGATATCTCACTATAGTGGCATGTTTGTCTTGTTGAACAATGTACCTGATTGTATACTACAGTGGCAAATCCCATTATAGTAGAGGTATGGTAAATTTCCCTTCCATGGGATCTGCCTCTCCTATGGGTAATTTGTAGTGTGTATATAGCCCATACATTTCTTGCTCTTATCTTTTTGTTCCTTTTATCATGGTGGGGATGCATTGCCAAGAAACACGTCCATCATTAATGGTAGGAAATGAACTGGATTTGGGGATATATACTTACATATCATTTGTGGCATAGGTTGTCATCCCTTAGGCCCCCTCATAGTAATAGCTGGAGATGATTGACTACCATAATTTACATCTATGTTTGTCTTACATTTTGCTTTAGGATTGGGGTCAAAAACCTACATCTATGCATGGCATGGGTTAGTTTCTTCCAATCTACCCTATTGTAGTGATAAGTGTGCCTTATTGAACAATGCACTTATCATATGTTGCATGTGGAATGCCTACTTTAGTGGCATGTATGAGCAACACACCATCCCATGCATGGTTATCATAAAGGGAGGTGATATTTGTTTTTTCAACATTTCACTGAATGTTATATAAATCATACATGTTGTATGGTCATCATGCATGATTTTGAATGTTGCTCAAGTCTTACATGCAATACAATTCATGATGCATCATCAAAAATTTTAAATGATACATTGCCATGTGCTACACAAACCTTGAGTAAGTTTCATATAATACATTTGATATATCACCATGAGCCACATAAATCATATACATATACCATTATTACAATAAAATGAATTCAATACAAAAACAAATAAGTTGTATATCAAATCAAGTCATCTAACAATGAGACACAAAGAGATGCTACAATAAAAAATACATAGCATATATATATATATATGATCGTATATAAGGGTACATATGGTACAATAGGGGTACTAAGTACCATCATCCTAAGCTACCCCATGCCCAACTACATAACTCCATCATCCAAAGAATCCTATGTATATCCTATAGGTGGCATGGTGGCCACAAAAATGAATCTTATCTCATATAAAATGCAAAGGTTGTGCTACAAAAATCAACCCTTGTGCATCTACAATTGTGTGTTAGGTGCTTGTGCCATGGTCTATGAAGTGTGAGTCCAAGATCACCATGATATTGACATTCAAAACCTTGCTAGCTCCCCTAGGCCTATGCTAAGTCTAACTTAGCCTACATGACCTACTATTGTATTTCTCACTCCCTCGCCACTACCTCCTATCATAGTTGTAGATCCAAATCATGCTTGTGATGTTGGTAGACTTTATGATTTCCCCTTGATACCTATGATAAAATGGAACTAAGATATATGCTCTACTATACAAGTTAGGTGGTCTCTCATATGGGATGGCCTATGATGGTGAATTTGGAGGTAGGCTATCAAAATCATTAACCTCGCCAAACATAATTTAGTATAATATATCAATAAGATCCTATAATTATTGGGTTATCTCTATAAAACAAGCAAGAAAGCAAAGATTTAGATGCATTATAATGAATCAAATCATCTACGTCTAGATCTAATAGCAATAAAAAAAGTAATTTGAGATAATAAAGGAGCCAAACAAATTTAAGTGGGTTATCTAGTTGTTGGGTAGGATCACTATTCTCAAGGGGTGGGGACTAGAGGTTTATGGTGTCAATACCAACCTCACATACATGAATATCCTCTACCTCCATCTCATTCTTCAATTTCTTTCCCTTGATAGTATCCTTAGTTGCCTCCTCCTCGATTGCCTCCTCTTGTACCATCTCCTCCTTGGACACCTTTGATATGGATTGCCCTACTAACATATCTACCTCCCCTAAAGACTCATCACTACTAATCAAAATATTTTCCAAGGTGACACTCATTGGCATGCTCTGAATGGACTCCACAATTATAGCCTCTCCAATACCCTTCTAGTATCGTATTGTAGGACCATCTTGTTGCACTTTTCTCAATTGATGATGGCTAATATTGGCTTGCTCATCCTGCTTGCTTCTTACTCCCTTTGATGTCTCTATCGAGGCTTGGGTAGTAATAGCTATCTATCTAGGCAAGGGTTCCCAAATTATCTTAATATCCTCTCTACCCTATGCACCTCTATCACCTTGGATTGGTTATCTCAAACAATTATCACCTGATATACCCCTATGATTTGTATCAAACCCAATAGTTTTCTCTATTGTAGGTGGTGTTAGGGATTCCAAATTATTAGACTTTGAGGATTTTGTATCAATGATGGTGCATGTGGGAATGAGGTGCTTAGAGTGTGTTTCCACTACCTCATTGGATCTCCCTTGGTGTTATATTATGGGGTAGGCCCAGCATTATGCATAGTAGTGAAACTTCGACATTGGGGCGAAAAACCCATTTTTCAAAAATTCAAATTCGCAAAATTTTTGGGAAAAAATAAATTTTCGATTTCGGTTAGCCATCCTTTGATGAGAGTATCACGAATATTCTAAAAAAATCGCAAGTAATCCCGCCTAAATAAAGTACCCTTTTAGCCCTAAAATTTTAGAATTTCTAAATTATCTTGCCAAAATCACCAAGTATACCTCTATATACAATTAAAACCCTAGAGAAAATACCTACACAATTTTTCACAACATCGAAACCTTTTCTGCCATCGATCGCAACAAATTTAGCAACCGAATGGAACAGTGTTCTATTCTGCTGCCGAACGGAACTAATTTTGCAACCGATCAGAACAGTGTCATGCTTTGTAGCTAGACAAAACTAATCCTAAAATCAGCTAGAACTATGTTTTGCTTTGTATTCAAACAAAACTAATTTTGCAACTGATCAAAATAGTGTCCTGCTATACAACTGGACGGGACTAATTCTGTGCAACCGAACGAAACATGCTGTGCAACCGAACGAAACCTGTTGTGCAACTGATCGAACAGAACCTTCTATGTAGCTGGGTGAAACATTCTATGTAGCTGGGAAAAACCTTCTATGCAGCTGGACGAAACTTTCTATGCAGCTATATGAAACCTTCTGTGCAATTGGATGGAACCTACTATGCACCCAACTAAACACTTTTGTATCTGTAACCTACAATCGGACGAAACCATTTCTGAGTTCAGACACTTTCATGCAATCGTACGGACCTATGTTTACCAGGATCATTGTCTGCCTCCAACTGGAACCAATATATCTGCATACGGACATACTATCTTTTAGCACTAGGTTCTCTGTCACTTCTCTGCTTTTCTTTATATTGCCATGTTCTACTTGTTATTTTTCTAGGTTTTGAATGTCATTGTTTTGTTGAGTGTGTTCCCTTTTTTTTCTTTGTTTTGTCATTACTTTGTTGAGTATGATCCCTTGTTTTCTCTATTTTGCTTTGATTCTTAGTTTTGATTAAGATCTTTTTTATTGCTAAGATTATACATAAGTAAATGTTTTGGTTCTCTATTGACATATTAATGCTCTTTTTCTCTGTTAGAGTGCTTTCACCAGAATAATAACTAGTGGCATAAACTGATAAATTCACAATAAAGAATGGCTGGAAAAAAGTATGTATAATTTACTACCCAACAAGTGTTTATTCTATTTACAATAATATCTAAAGGCCTCTAGAAAATACACCCTCTTTAACTTTATTTTGTCACTAGTAAATTGTCACCCAGTGATGGAAATAATGGCACCAAATCTTCTACTGAAAAGAGTATCCTCAAATATTTTAGCCAAAATTTGAAATACGACGAACCAACGACATCTATGCAAATTCAAGGTAAAAATGATTTTTTACTTTGTAGTATGTGCTTGATTGACAGTTTGTATATTTTTTTATAAATTTTTTCATCCAATAGTGATAAAAAATATTATGGTATCCTACTATGCAGAATACCCTATCGATCCTGATATACCTCCACTTGAATATATTCCCCAAGAAGAGATGTATTTCACTGAAAATCCCTTTAGAAATGATATCCAACAAACACCTAATGACAACACACAAAATGACATCACAATTAAAAATGAAAGTGATAAATAAAAATCATTACAAGCATCAATTGAATCTTCAACCAAAAATTCCAAAAAAATAAAAGCATCTCTCTAGATACTTGGAAGGGGATTTAAGAAATAATAGGCAAAAATATTTCCCTAGCTTGATCCTGTCATTACTGAGGATAACCAAATTGATGAAAAATAATGTAGATGCAAAATTTGCAGTTGGAGACTTGGTAAGGATCATAGGCTTCAAAAAAATATTGATACAATTGAAAAACATGCTGGAAAATGTTATGTTAAAGTTATAAAAAATAATGGTGAAGTTAGTAAAGAAGATAAGTGGAAGGATGCATCAGAATTTATGCATTTAAGATATGCTATAGAATATGACAATCACTTAAAGCAACAATAATCTCTTGTTGAGAAAGGTGGAACAATTGGAGCCCAATTTGACAAATTACAGAAGACTGTTTTAGCTTCAAAAAGTAAGCAGTTTGCCATTGTTTACAATATTCTCAATAAAGGTAGACCAATGTTCAATTTTATTGATGATAAGCAGCTATTATGCCTTTTTAATGTGCAAAACCTTCCTAGTTTTCATTGGTCAGACCAAAGTGGTTGGAAAATGGCAAAATGTTTATCTTTTGTTGAGAAAGAAGACCTAAGGCAACAAGTAAAAATTGCCAAATTCATTTCACCTTCTATTGATGAGGTAACAGCTGTGGATAATACTTCTTGGATTTGCATGCATGTGTACACATTTCAAATCATGTTAGAAGGCCTATTTTGTTGGGAATACATAAGATGTTGGAAAGTTCAAATGCAAAAAATATTTATAATGTTGTTGTTAAAAGTTTAAAGAATATTGTGGGAATGAATGATATAGACATTGCAACAAAGTTAATTTGTGTTGGAGCTGATGGAGTCTGCTATTATGCAAGGTCACCAGTCTAGTCTGTGTGTTCGACTCCAAACCACAATTGCACCATATATGATTCCCATTCACTGTATGGCTCATAGAGTAAATATTGCATATAAAATTGTGAGCACATTTTCAAATGTTGCTAAAGTTGAAAACCTTGTTCGTGATATTCATTCTTATTTCTCATTATGTCCGAAAATATTTGCAGAGTTTCAGCAATTTGCACTAGGAGTTACAGAAGGGAAAAAATTGTTAAAATATGTGGATACAAGATGGATTTCACTGTTTCAACTTGCTCAGAGAGTTTTGGCAGAATATCAATCACTGACAGGGTTTATGCATGCAAATCGCATAATAGTTGATAAGGCAAAAGATATGTTGTTTCGTTTGACTGACTTGGAAACACTTTTGAAATTATGTGGTATTCTTCCAATGTTAAAAGAAATGAACAGATTAATTAATATTGCACAAGAGAGATCTATCTATATCGTTGATTTTATGAGGATGAGAAAACAAATATGCATGCTTCTTGATTCATTATACGTGTCTAATGCAGATTTTACAGAACTTGTATTTAATAGTTGGAATACATTGATAAACATGAACAATCCAAAAAGATTTTTGAAGTTTGACATCAATGATCATCTTTGTATTAATGTTCATGAAAAGATGATACCTATTTATTATTTTGAAAGGCAATCAAGTATTGTTGTGGAATATTTTGAAGAAGTTCCTGTAACACAATAGATTTCATATTGTAATACAGAAAACAAAGAGTAATTTGTCAAATATAGCAAAAACTTTGACAGGTAAGATAAGAGAACGGTTTTAGAGAGATGAGTTTCTTGAGTCCATGGGTGTGGTTAACCCCATGTTTTGGGGGCCTTGTACTGAATACAGTTCTGCAAATAAGTTGTTTATTAAATATATAGGTAATCTCATTGACAATTTTAGTAAGAGTGTGGAAGTCAATGGTGTAGCAATTAATGGTTTACTCAACAGTGAACTTTTGAAAGAACAGTCGTCGTATTTTGGAATAACAATGGTTTTTCAAACATCACTTATGATAGATATCCATGAGATTGGTTCCACTACACATTTATGGCAAAAATTGTATCCAAGCATAGTCTTAAAAGATACTATAAGTGAATGCTTTTTTTTATATGAATTATGTGAAACAATGATTTTGGGGTCAATCGATGATGAAATATTTTTCAGTGCACTTGTTTTTGTTAAATCTAAAATCCACAACAGACTTGACAAGAATTTAGAAAATTATTTAAGAATTTATGTGTCCTCATATCAGTTGGAAACATTTTCGTATGGCAGGGTGTTGGAATACTGGAGTTCCTTAGTAGACAGAAGAGGAATGTTGAATACGATTGATAATGATGATGATGATGCTTTTAGTGATCAGATGGTGGAGACACAAATTTCTGGACAAGCTAATATGTTTCAGCTTCCATAGTGATAATTTTCCATGATTTCATTGACAATAATAAACACGAAGTGATTTGATAGCAAATTTCTCAATATTATTCCAGATTTATATGATTTCAATGAATTGTTGTTTTAAATCATATTATTGTTTTAAAATTACATGGCTAAAATCATTTTTTGTAGATTGTAAAATTTTATGTTTGGGTCTTAGTGTCTCAACTCTCATTTCATGGAATATGATAATAACGAATTGATTTGATAGTAGATTTCAGAATATTGTTCCAGATTTATATTATTTCAATGAATTGTTTTTTTAAATCACGTTATTGCTTTAAAATTACATGGCTTAAATTATTTTTGTAGATTGTAAAATTTTATGTTTGGGTCTTAGTTTCTGAACTCTCATTTCATTGACAATGATAAACACAAATTGGTTTGATAGCAGGTTTATGTATATTGTTCCAGATTTATATTATTTAAATGAATTATTTTTTCATAACTTTCATGTGCATCATAACTTTTTCAAACCAAAATAAGCTATTGCAGTCCTTTTAAAATGTTTTCAAACAAAACTAGATATTGCATCATAACTACAAATTAGATATTAGATATTGCAGTCTTTTTCAAACCCAAATTATGTGCATCATATCTTTTTCAAACCGACATTAGATATTGTAGTCTTTTTAAAACATTTTCAAACAAAAAATTTCAAATTAACTAGTTCAAAAATATTTATATTACATCGTTCAAAATTAGATATTACAATATTTTTAAATCAAACATAAATTACATGACATTTTCAAACAAAATGTTTCATATCAACTAGTACAAAAAGAAACATAACATTTTCAAACAAAAATTAATATATTGCAATTTTTTTTTAGACATTTTCCAACTCATATATCAAATTTTGCATACCAATTACAAACATAAATTCCCAAATATTAGATAACATTTTCAAACTCAAATATTACATAACATTTTCAAACCCAAATTTTGTGCATCATAACTACAAATTAACTATTTCAAAAAGACATATATCACATCTTTCAAACACTTTAAACCCAAATATTACATACCATTTTCTAACTCTACTACATAACATTTTCAAACCAAAAATAAATATTCCAGTATTTTTAATACATTATCAAACAAAAATTACATGACATTTTCAAACATAATGTTTCATATCAACTAGTTCAAAAAGAAACATATTACATCATTCAAACATTTGTAAACATAAATATAACATAACATTTTCAAACAGAAATTAATATATTCCAATCTTTTTTTAAAAATTTTCCAACTCATATCTCAAATTTTACATACCAATTTCAAACAGAAATTCCCAAATATTAGATAACATTTTCAAACACTTTAAACCCAAATATTACATAACATTTTTAAACCCAAATTTTGTGCATCATAACTACAAATTAACTATTTCAAAAAGACATATATCACATCTTTCAAACACTTTAAACCCAAATATTACATACCATTTTCTAACTCTACTACATAACATTTTCAAACCGAAAATAAATATTCTAGTCTTTTTAATACATTATCAAACAGAAATTACATGACATTTTCAAACAAAATGTTTCATATCAACTAGTTCAAAAAGAAACATATTACATCATTCAAACATTTGTAAACATAAATATAACATAACATTTTCAAACAGAAATTAATATATTGCAATCTTTTTTTAAACATTTTCCAACTCATATCTCAAATTTTACATACCAATTTCAAACAGAAATTCCCAAATATTAGATAACATTTTCAAACTCAAATATTACATAACATTTTTAAACCCAAATTTTGTGCATCATAACTACAAATTAACTATTTCAAAAAGACATATATCACATCTTTCAAACACTTTAAACCCAAATATTACATACCATTTTCTAACTCTATTACATAACATTTTCAAACAAAAAATAAATATTCCAGTCTTTTTAAAACATTATCAAACATAAATTACATTTTTCAAACATTTGTAAACTCAAATATAACATAAAATTTTCAAAGAGAAATTAATATATTGCAGTATTTTGAAAAAAATTTCAAACTCAAGTCTCAAATATCACATACCAAATTCAAATAGAAATAACATATTTTAGTATTTTAAAAACATTGTCAACATTTTCAAATTTCAATTTTTTTATTGGTGCATGGATGCTTCACTAGTGTTTGGAGTTGTCGTTTCTTTTTCTTTATCAACTTTTGTTTCTTCTGGCAGTGCTCCAACTCTAACAAGGTCGTCACGTACTTTCACAATACTTGACACACATGCAACTTCTTCTTTGTTTGGGTCTTCAAGTATTGTTGGAAGTGTTTCTTTCATTTTATCAAGCACCATTTTCATATCTTCATGCAGCTTCTCTCTGATGAATTTTTTTAACTTATTATTTTTTACAATCTTTGACTGCATTGTCTTTTTCATTTCCATTGATTTCATCAAACATGATTTTGTTGTAAGAATATTGACATCCATGCTCTTAACCTGTGTTTTCAAGTTTTCAAAGTTTGACTGCAAAACAAATTGAAAACTTTATTCAAAAGGGATACATTGAAATTATTACAAATTTTCAAGAAATATAAAAATGTAAATGCAATAGAAAATTGGAATATATATAACTTTTTTACGTCAACCAATTCTTTTGCAGCCTCAGCAACTGCAACCCTTTCCTTATCAGAAGCCCATAAGTTGTAAAATGCTTGGGCTTTAGCATTAACATTCTCCAATCTACCAACAACAACATTTAAGACATCATCCTCATAAATAAAATCAGATTTAACTATTCCTAAAGTAGCCTGTTTTAGCAAGCCATCAAGTTTTTCAAGTTCATATTTGACTAAAGAATAAATATAATCTCTTTTTTCATAATTTTTATATCGGGCATTAATTTCTTTAATAAGGACCTTTGCTCGATATTCTTATTCTTTCAACTCTTGCAAATATTTCAAAACATACTCCTAAATTGTTGACTTGGTACTGGCTGCCAATGAAATATTTTTATTAAAATTGACAACATCATATTTAGTTTGAGGACCTTGAGGATGATGGTTGTCTCCTTGGACGGGTGGTTCTGATGTCTGCTGAGCTATAGGGACTCTTCTCGTGCTCTATCTTTAAGCACATATGTTGCCCTAAATCCTTCAATTGGGCCCTACATCATGTAATCGTCATCAAGAGGAATATTGTCCAACCCTTGTCTAGAACATTCAAGTGCTTGTGAATTTGAATAAAATGTAAACTGAGAGAATCCAATTCCTACCAAACTTGGTGTTGGTCTTTGTGATGTCTATGGTTGTGAAATCCCACGCCCAGAATTTCATGAAGTGGCTTGTGAAAACAAACGTTTTCCAACACCGACTTGCCCTCGCATAGGCTAAGGCTGTGACTGTCCCTATTGTTGATTGCATGTAAAGGGTGACTGTCCTTGTTGTTGATTGTGTGTAACCGGTGAGTGTGATGCTTGTGGAGGAGGTGGTGGCGGCATATGCCCTCTAACTTGTGATGTTACTATTTGATCACACGAATCAATTGAAAACAATAAAAAAAAATTGTTATAATTTTGCTTAAAATAAAAATAAATCTAAATTTTAATTAACTACACATAGAATCATAGATTTACCAGATGAAATGTGATGCAATTGTTCTACATTGGGGGAGGGGTTGGCCACACTAGATTTGGCTTGCACATTTTATGCAAACCTAGGTGTACGAGACACCCCATGAGTAGCTGCTTGCCTGGCACGTTTGTGTGACCTCTACATAGTAACAGGTGTTGCTTCATAGCCTGTATCTTCAGAATCACCTGTTTTCTCTGGCTTGTGACCCCTATTGACAACAATTTTTTTAGTCCTTGAAATTTTTGCCTTTGCCTGCATATAGATGAAAAAAATTTAAAAAAGAAATATTGTAAACTATAAAATAGTATGTCAAAGACAATGATGTAGTTATTACCCTCAATTCCTCTGGTGTCATGGCAATAGGCAATAGTTTTGAATTCATAACATTTGGTACAGGAGTAGTTGACAAATTATGAAAAGACTCAAAATATAAAGCTAAAATATAATTTACACTACCCACAATGGGCTGAGTCTTGGGGGGGCTGAGTCTTGGCGGTTGCAAGTTTGACCGCATGCAACTCAGTCTTGACTCGATCAGTAATATATGTACACCAATCGAACTTTTAATTTTTTTTCAAACTGAACAATATAATACGGTGCCCAAAACAAAATTTTTGGTATTCCCAATAGAATAAGCCTAGCCTGGAAAAACTCGATAATGGCCTCCAGAGTTTGATGGTTAACATCGTTAATCATTCGCGACGCTTTGAGAAAAATTGCGTGAAGGGGAAAAACCGTCGCGAAATCGCGACAATTTTTGTGAAAAGCTACTCAAAGGAAAATTTGTCGCGATTTCGTGCCTTTTTTGAGGAAAGGACGCAAAGGGGCAAACCTGTAGCGATTTCGCGACGCTTTGAGAAAAATTGCGTTAAGTGGAAAAACCGTCGCGATATCGCGACATTTTTGTGAAAAGCTTCTCAAAGGATAACCTGTCGCGATTTCGCGACATTTTTAAGGAAAGGAAGCAAAGGGGCAAACTTGTAGCGATTTCGCGACAGTTCTGGAGAACAAACTGCATGAAGGATAAACGTCGCGATTTCGCGACTAGTTTAAGAAAAGGGCACCATGGGGGAGAACATGTCGCGATTTCGTGACACTTTTGCGGAAGGGACGCCCATTGGAATTCTTGTCGCAATTTCGCTACACTTCCGGCCAACTGGGGCTTTAAGGAAAATTCGTCGCGATATCGCGACACTTTCTCAAAGTTGCTGTTTAAAGGAGAACTCGTCGCGATTTCGCGACAATTTTGGGGAGCAGGTGCCTTCTGGCTTTCTCGTCACGATTTCGCGACGTTTTTGGCGTTTGGGTGCTTTGGTGCTGTGCTGTCGCGATTTCGCGACATTTTTTGAGTGTTGTGGCCTCGGCGCTGTTTTGTCGCGATGTCGCGACATGTCGCGTTTTCGCGACCGGTTGTCGTGGCGCGGCGGTTGTTAGGTTTGGTGTCGCGATTTCGTGACTTGTCACGTTTTCGCGCCCTTTGTTCTTCTGGTCTCTTTGCTCTTGGTTGGGATGCCCTTTCTCCCTCTTGTAACTGTAATTTGTTTTAATGCAAGCTTTTTTCAATTTTTTCAAAAAAAAAACATCGTTAATCATTAAACCTCTTTTTGTTTTGGCGTTAGAAGCTGCATAAAAAAATTTGATGTCAATTTAGAAATTTAAAACATTGAAAATTAATAAAATATATTTAACAAGATTTATACCTGTCAAATATTCTGATGAAAGACCGTAATTGTTATCAAGGTGTTCTTTGTCATCTGGAGAAAGCTATGACCTCAGTGACGCTTGATTAAAACTAATAAATGGAAGACTTGTCAATCTGTGAATATCTTCAGGGGTGATGTTGAAAACAACATTTTTAGATCATAGATTAATGCTTAAAGTACCTATGTTGTGGTCATAACCAGAGATAACATGTTGCAGGAGCACTTTGTCTATTTTAAAATGTGGCATGGAAATGAGGGTTGATAAACCTACGTTATACAGCCACTCAAAGTTCATCCCTGACGTTGTCATGAGATCTGAAATCAAAGTGCACGCAAAATTCTTGAATTTTGGTTGGATTGTGAAAGGGGTATCCATTAGAAGTAGTTAGAAGTGGAATAAAAAGGATTGGGAATGGAAACTGAAAGGTCGATCAGAAATGTTAACTCTGGTTGTAGCTGTCACAGAAAAAAAATGGAAAAATGACTTGTTGATGCCCTTTTATAGACTTGAAACATATTTGACACATGGTAACATCGTATTAGACATGCAGGATGAGACATGTAGTATTAGACATGTGGCAGTACGATGGCGGTCAGACTAAACTATGCTACCGGTTCATAATATGCATCTGGTTTAATGACGAAGCATAGTATACATCTGAGGCACCGGGCGATTGTATATTATGCGATCAGTTTAATTTCGGAGCATGGTTTGCATCCACCTGGCACCTGGATGCATAAAATGCACCCGTCTAGCATCCGGATGCATAATATGCTCTGGTTTTAAACTGGTTGCATAATTTGCAACCGTTCGATACCCGGATGCATAAATGCATCCGCCCGATGTCTGGATGCATTAATGCATCCGCCCGGTGCCCGAATGCATTTATGCACCCGATCAGTGCTCGGATGCATAAATGCATCCTCCCGATGTCTGGATGCATTTATGCATCCGCTCAAGACCTGGATGCATAAATGCATCTGCCAAGTGCCCGAATGCATAAATGCACTCGCCTGGTGTCTAGGACCATTGTACCATCGTGACATTAAATGCATCCATCTGTTGCATCCGGTCCGTGGTCATAAAAGGCCAAGATCCAGGATAAGACACGTTGGTCTTCTTCCTAACGGGTGTAGTTGATTTCTTGCCTACTACACCCATCAGAAAGGGGCAACCCTTCTTGTCTTGAATCTTCGCCTACTTTACTATGAAGGAAGTTTCTTATTTAAGCTTTGAAATTAGAGTACACTAAATCATGTGGGATAAATAGTTATGTGGGATAGATAGTTATGTGGGATCAACTTTGCCAATATTGCATGTGTTTTCCCCCTAACAATGTCAATAGCGATAAGTTGCATCGTGCTACAATCCTTATGTTTACTAGATGTCATATCATATCTCTTACTTGAATATCCGATACTTATTATGCACCCGGCTCGAGACCGTTTCATGTTTTACAACCTGTTCGAAATCGGATCATATTATGCATCCATTCCATGACCGGACTGCAATTCGCGTCCAAGATTTTGCCAAGATTTTAAATGTAACTGGTGTCTTTTTTTTTGGTCCGAAAAAACTTTAAAATTCGCCATTTTTTGCCAATTTTTTGAGAAAATTTAAAATCATTCGCCTTGCCAGCATACATGCAATTTGACAGATTTCACTGTCGTTTCGAAACAGTTTCTCCATTTTTTTATAAGTACCTTTTGGGTCCTACCTCTTATGCATAACCCTGGCCGTAGGCCTGGGGGTCTACACATCAAAATGCTCATATACATACCCATGCCTCTAATAAGAATATTGAGCCAATGGTATGTGCTTGGTGGTGCTAGATGAGATATTTATCATTGTATAAAAACACCAAAAGTTTCCTTCCCTAGGCAAACCCCTCTCGATTCCTATGTGGTCTTCCTTCATGGCCATGCATAAAGGATAGATGAGGGACTCTATGATCTTGTTCGTGCCTATGTAATAAAACACACAAGTGAATAGGAGGATACCTATGCATTATGTGAATGGAATAGTTATGAATGATCATATGTATTCTAGCATAATAGTCCTATGTCATTCTAACCTCCTCTCCTCAATGGTCCAATATGTTATTTGAAGTCAAAGCTCCTAAATGGTACCAATTCATGGATTCTAGACCAAAATTGGCAACCTAATGATAAAGTAGACATCCTCTAAGACGACTATCATCTCAATCATCTTGTTAAGAGTTGACCTTCATAGAAAGGTGTTTGTCATGCTCTAGAATAGCATGAACTCATATCATAGTGGTCAATGAGGGTGAATGTACATCTCTTATATATGGTCAAGGCCTATCTTGCATAGCTTCATATATACTTGGGGAGTAATCCCATGTCTTCCACTCCCACATCCAAGAGGAATATCAATGCCTCCACAGGTGGTCATCTCCCTACCTCTCCACTTTGGCTTTTCCACTAGTGCTTGCCTTAACATCATGATGCCCTCAACCCCACCTGCAAAGATTTCTCATATGTAAAAAATTTTAAAAATTAGGGTTTGACTACAATTGTTGGCTTTGATAGCGATCATCGATCAAGGTCATGATCTCCCCTAGCTTGTCAAGCTTGTGATTACTCCCTTTCAGTGTGTGCATGGATCGTCACTTATTTCTATTATCGTTCATTTTAACCTTGATCACTATTTTTTTTTTGTGATGCCATGATCACTTAGTTTTCTCTTGATCATCACTTTTTGTGGTCATTATTGTTTTTCATGGTTTTCCTAAACCGCCCCATTTGACCATGATCATCAATTTTCCAAAAGTGGTAATCATGGTTTTTCTTGGATTTTGTGCTTTTTGGGGTATTTGTATGACCATTTTTTACTACCTCATGTAGGATCCACCCCTTAGGTGATTTGTTCCCATGTTCATTCTTTTGGTATTGCCCTAGCTACTTCCTATCTAACCTAGCTATGTGATCATTCATTTTTCTATTTGCTTAAATTTGATTTATTTATAGTTAAAAATTAAGGAAATCATAAAGAAATTATGAAAAATGACCTTTCATGCACTACCCCCGCATCCACTCACCATCGACTATCTTTGTGATCAAAAGTTATTTCATTTTATCTACTATAAATACCCATTTCACTTCCTCATTTTCTCACCTTCCTATCACAAAATGATCACTAAAATATTTTAATGCTAATTGACTTTTTTGTTATTACATCATGCACCCTATTTAATTCTTCTTCTCTCTCTTGTCCTTGTAGGTACAACCAAAATCATCGATTGTTGGTTTGTTGCCTTCCATGGAGGAAAAGTTGCTCTACTAGGACTCGCAACCAAAGGTCATCGAACACCATTTAAGGACTAGTTTTCAAAGCAAGTCAAGCCCTCTTTAAAAATCCTAAGTCATCTCTCCATACTTACTGTGGTGACAATGCAATTAGAATAAGGTAAAATTGAGCTTTATTTATTTATTGAATAATGTGATCTTTGATGTCCTAAGTGTCAAGTATATTTTATTGTATTAAAATTAGCCCTAGCTTAATGGTACTTTATAGGTAATTTTAATGTAATTGTTTTTTAATGCTTCCATTTATTTATGCTTGAATTAGGATAATTTAATATAGCCTATGATATTTATTGTCAATCTACTCCTTTGTTATCTTAATTTTAGTATCTTGATTTATTTGGTATTAATTGAACAATTATATTAGATATTTTATTTTTCTTATAAGTAGTCATCATGTTGTCGAGAGGCAGTTGCCCTAGTGGCTAAGATGGTGGTTGTTTCTTAAGTGGTCTTGTATTCAAACCCCTTGAGGGTCGTTGTTGATGTAATTTGTAAACGTTCTAAAAAAAAAAAGTAGTCATGTTTCATCATTTTCCTAAACAAATGTGGTAATACATATGGTTGTTAAAACAAAGCTGATATTTGATGGAATAATGAACTAAGACTCTAAATGGATCCTAAAAAAAACTTCAAAATAAAAATAAAATAATACATCCATCTATTGATACTAGACATAAGTGATTGATTTTTGTAATACAAGGGAAAATTTCTTACCATGAACAAACTTTCAAGCATGAGAAAATATTTGTTTACATTGTTTGACCAAAATAAGTATTATAATTGTTTTTGACACATGCATTGTGATATATTGTGACTTTGTTGTACAGTTGTTCTTATAAATAAAAAATATAATAATATTAACAATAATGTCTCGTAAGGAGGAGGGGGGATGACGATGGGCGGGAAGTCCTCTACGGGAGAGCACGGGAGCGACAGCATTTCGAACCATGGGCACAGAGAAGCGGGCGAAGGGCATCCCTATTCTGGTGATGCGGAGGCATCCTTGCCAAATGAAGAAGAATGGATTGACGACGGTGTCAGTCGGGGTAAGGACCCACCAGACAAATGGGGGGGTGGGCCACAAAAGTCGTATGCCCAGGCAGCGGCTTTAGAAACCCTAAGCGGTTTTTTTACCAAGGATTTGTTCTCGACTGGGGATGAGTTGGACATCCCGATGGAAGTACTCTCAAGCTTCGTGGAGTATGAGAAGTATACCCTCATAGGTAAGTTCATTGGTGGTCGTCCCGACATGGAGACCATTCGCAAGTGGGCAGCAAGCAAATGGAGGACCTCTAGACATATGGAGTTGGTGGCCCTATCCCAGGGTTTTTTCGCTATTAAACTGAACAACAAGGAGGACTACTGTAAAATACTGGCTGGCAGGCCATGGTTTCTGGGTCGTAGAAGTCTGTTCCTTAAGAAGTGGGGCATGGACTTTAATCATGATACCCAGAACATCAACATTGCCCCAATATGGGTTAGGCTCCCGAGTCTTCCCCTCTTCGGTTGGCATGAAAATGTAATAAGAGGTATTGCTCGCTCCATAGGGGAGTTGGTCACCATTGACCCTCCCACCCGAGCTCAAACAAGGTTCGTCCAAGCCCGTTTTTGCGTGTTGACGGATTTGGAGGCGGAGCTCCCATCCTCCATCACTCTCTGGTCTGGAGGCACCGTTCTTCACAAATAAGCTATTGTCTATGAGAATAGGCCAGCTTTCTGCCCCTAGTGCCGTTCTCAAGGGCACCTCCAGTCCAATTGTCCTCTTCAAAAATTGGGTAAGCAGAAGCGTGAAACCTGTAACCCCCTGGAACATGGCGAAGGACAGGCAAAATAGTCAAATATTCCAAATGCGATGGGCCATGAATCTCTAGGACCCTCCAGGGACTACGGCGATTTCTTCCAGCCTGTTGAGAAATTCACCCACCAAACGGACCCAGTGCAGTTTGGAGCAAAAACCCAGCTAGGAGCAGACTCCCGTCTGGAAAGCCATTCGCAGGAGGAGAAGGATTGGACTCCCTCCCAAAATATCACTCAATCCGATTCACCCAAGCTCCGGGACCGGGGCCACCCCGATTTCAATTCACAAACATTGCTAGAAGACTACCTCCTAGGTAGGAGGGGTGAACGAGTCTGGTCACATTAGCCCTCGAAATACGAGGAGCCAAAAAAAAAGTGTAGATTTTGGTAGTGAGAGGAAGCAGGGCCGTCCTCCTAACAAAGACAGACGAGACAAAGAGACAGCGACAGATGTTGCTAATGGAACCCAACGTCTACTGGTTCTGGATGATTTCGATACACAGACGGACGAAGCACATGTACCAAAACCTCCCCCCAACAAGGGAGGGGAGGCAAGAAGAACCTCAAGCTATCCAATGAAATTTCTCTCATGGAATGTGAGAGGACTGAACGGAACAGCCAAACGAAGGTTAGTGGCTGATCTTCGAAAGAGGACTAACCCTTCCATCCTAATTTTGCAAGATACCAAGACCGATGCTATCTCCTTTGATAGAGTTGCTAAGGCCATTTGGGCCAAGGCAAAAAATTTGTACAGCCCTACAGTGGGAATAGTGGGAGGGCTCATGGTTCTGTGGGATCTAGTGAGTGTTGAGGGCAACTTGCTATCAATTTCCAATAGGATTATCAATGTGTTATTCCATTCCAAAACTACCAATTTTTCTTGGATTCTATCCAATGTTTATGCTTCGAATTCTGCCACGGAGAGAGAAGAAATGTGGAAGGCTATTTCCCAGATGAGGGAGAATTTTAGTAATTTTCCTTGGGTCTTAGGGGGTAACTTCAACTGTACCCTTCACCCATCGGAAAAAAAAGGAGGGTCTGACCATTCAAGCCGCAACTTGGAGGACTTTAGAGATTTTGGCTCTACTAACAGCCTGCTTGACATCGAACTCAAAGGAGCATCCTTCACGTGGAGCAACAGAAGGATTGGGAGCATCCTGATTCAAGTCAAGCTCAACAGATTTTTCATTTCCCAAGAAGCTATTCCCATCCTTGACGGTGCAACTCTCTCGACCCTACCAAGGATTGGGTCTGACCACAACCCTATTTTTTTGGAGGTGAACGACGGGCCCGTTTTTAAGACCTCCTTCAGATTTGAATCCATGTGGATTTCTCACAAAGACTTCAAAGAATTGGTTTCAACGTGGTGGCAACAGGAGGTGGGAGGAAACACCCCTAAAAGAGTGGCTTTAAAACTCAAAATGGTCAAAGAGAGGCTGAAAATATGGAATAAAGAGGTTTTTGGCAACATTTTTGAGTCCAAAAAGTCCATCTCAGACAACCTAAAATTTTTGGAGGAGAGGATGGAGCTAGGAGGTTACACCGAGGGTCTCAGGGAGGAAGAACAGAGTCTTTTGGTGGATTACCATTCTACTCTTACAAGGGAGGAGACCTTCTGGCGCCAAAAATCTAGAGACCTTTGGTTGAAGAATGGAGACTCCAACATGAGGTTTTTCCATGCGTCTACCATGAGGCATAGAGGGGTCAACAAGATCATAGAAGTGTCTTGCAAGGATGGGCGTGTAACCAGGGAAATAGGGGAAATCAGGAGCGAAACAGTTGATTTTTTTCAGGACTTGCTTGGCACTCCTCTCGACAGTAACATTCAGGTCCAAAAATCGTTGCTTGCCAACTTTTCGACTAAAGTCCCCCATGAGGTAAGCATCAAGCTTCTGGAACATTTTTCCTTGTATAAGATTAAAGAAGCTTTGTTCTCCATGCAACCAAACAAGGCCCCTGGCCTTGATGGTTTCCCCCCCCCATTTTTTCCAAGTCATGTGGGATGTTGTGAGTTCGGATGCATGCGAAGCTATTCAGAACATACAAGCTTCCATATCCATCCACCCAAAACTCAATTCCACCTTTCTTGCTCTCATTCCTAAGTCTCCAGCCTGCAAGAGTTTCTCTGACTACCAACCCATCAGCCTGTGCAATGTTTTTTACAAGATCCTCACCAAGTCTATAGCCAATAGAATGAAACCCGTTCTCCCTCTCCTAGTTGATCCTTGTCAGGGAAGCACTGTTAAAGGCAGAAACATTCTTGATGGTGTCATCACTGTCCATGAAACTCTTCACTTTGCTTATCGCTCAAAGAATGCTGCTCTTTTTCTTAAGCTATACATGAACAAAGCCTTCAACCGGGTTGATAGAAGGTTCTTGTGTGCTGTCCTCCTCAAGTTTGGCTTTCATCCCCACTAGATTGACCTTGTATGTAGCTATATATCCACTCCCTCTTTTTTTGTCCTGATCAACGGGTCCCCAGCCGGGTATTTCCAAAGCGCCAGAGGCCTCAGACAAGGCGACCCTTTGTCTCCCATCCTCTTCATCCTTTTGGCGGAGGTTCTAAGCTGGTCTTTGAAAGAGGCTCTTCGTTAGAACAAGATTTCTGGCATTCTATCGACTTCTAGAGTTGAACCTGTCACTCATCAGCAATTTGTGGATGACACCCTCATCTCCACTGGGGTGTCTATTTCCCAGGCCAAATCCCTCAAGCAGATCCTTTCCCGTTACGAGCAAGCTATCAGGAAAAAGGTTAATTACATCAAGAGCAAAATTTATTTTATTAACACTCCCCTGCGTATGCAACTCCAAATTGCCAAAATTTTAGAATGCACCATTGACTCCCTGTCTACGTCTTATCTGGGGTTGTCCCTATCTTGCAATGGTCGTGCCAGTGGAGGTATGTGGAACATGATCCTGGAACGCCTTCACAAGAAACTTGGCACTTGGAAGGGCAAACTCCTATCGCAAGCCGGGAAAGCCAACCTTACCAAAGCTTGTCTTCAGGGGATCCCAACCTACTTTATGTCGGTGTTCATGCTTCCAATTTTTGTTCACTCCAAGATCGAGAAGATTTAGAGGACCTTTCTGTGGTCTGGCAATGAAGAAAAATCTAGAATTCCTCTTGTTTCCTAGGACAAGGTTTGTTCGCGAAAAGACCAAGGCGGCTTGGGGATGAGGAGATCAAGACTTACGAACTCAGCTCTGATCGCGAAGCATGCTTGGAGGATCCTAACTAGTGACCCAATGGAGTGGGTTAAGCTGGTCAAAAGGAAGTATCTTGGCTCCAACTCTTTTTTTGATGCTGAGATCCCTCTTGAAGCATTGACTTTTTGGAAATCTGTGCTCCAAACCCGTCATTTGATCAGCTTGGGAGCTCGCTGGATTTTGGGTGATGGCAACCTCATCCTATTTTGGAAGGATAGGTGGGCGACTGAAGAATCCCTTGGCTTGAGGGCGGACCTTGCTGGGCTGAGAGAACAAACCGACCCAAAATCTCAACTCAGGGTGGTGGATTTCATAGATCGGAGCTCCTGTCTCCCTTGGTGGAAACTTCTATGTGTGGAAGGGTTTAATAATGAGGTTGCCTTTCTGGCAAACATCCTCCAATCGGTTTTAATTCCATCTATTAGGAGGACTGATAGAATAATCTAGAGTGGTACGAAGGATGGTATTTTCTCTATTAGATCAGCCTATGAGTTTCTTACCAATGAGACTGCCCTGGATTATCGGTGGAAAGTTGTCTGGAGGAAAGGAGTCATCCCTAAAGTGAACTTCTTTACGTGGATTGCTTTTCACAACAAAGACTTAACCATTGACAACCTTCACAAGAGGGGTTTTGCCTTCCCCAATAGGTGTTACATGTGTTTAGCGGAGTGCAAGACGAGGGACCATTTATTCCTGCACTGCCCCTTTTCCCACTTGGTCCTCGACATTGTCCTATCCTCCTTCCAAATCCTCTGGTGCTCTCCCCGATCCCTCAGAGATGCTTTCCATCAATGGCCTAATCCTTTTAAGAATCCTAAACTTTGCTTCCTCCTTAAGGCCTCCTTACACCATTCCATTTGGCAAATTTGGTTAGAAAGGAATGCCAGAGTCTTTGGTAGAGCCCCAAAAGTGTCTCCTTGTGTCGCTCAAAGGGCCTTATCCTATGCCATTGAGAACTCTAATGTTGTTCCCAGTCCTTGCCCCCATCTTCTGATCAAAGAAGTGATTTTTAAAAGGATGAATCTCTGCCCGTTTTCGAGAGCTGTTACAAGCCCTTGCCAAAGAAGTGTTAGATGGACCAAACCCCTCGTGGGATGGATTAAATTAAATTTTGACGGAGCGACAAAGGGTAATCCTGGGCCCGTTGGTTCAGGGGGTGTTGTTAGAGATCATGATGGGAATCTTGTGGTGGCCTACTGTGAAGAGTTGGGCTCTCAGACAAATCACTATGCCAAAGCCCGAGGCGCTCTAAAAGGAATCTAGATCCTCTCTGAGGATCCTCGACCTCTAATTATTGAAGGAGATTCGCTCAACATTGTGAATTACCTCCTAGGCAGCAAAGACCCGTCCTGGAGGGTCTTTAACATCATTCTTGAGGCAAGGTCGCTACTTTCCCAACGTGGCAGGTGGAAAGCAAGTCATATCCTTAGAGAAGGCAATCGCATGGCTGACCACATGGCCAACAAAGGGCTCGCGACTACGTGTCCGATCGTGTGGCGGTCTCGCTTCCCTTCAGAGGTGGAAAGAATTGCCAGAGCAGATATCCCTTCATGAGGTGTTCCTCGCACAGATTTCGAAAGGTCAGGAGAACCAAGATTAGTTGTTTTTGGTGTTTGGCTGTTGTGCTTCCGATCGCCATGTTCCAGTTTCTTCGACTTTTTCTTGTTGTTTTCTCGATTTTTTTTTCAGTTTTGTTATATGGTTAATCAGGCTTAAATGCCCTTTTTGTAGCCTCATGGCAATCAGTCTAGGGTATGCTTTTCTTGCAATTCGGCTTATATTTCCAGCCAAGAGGCATGATACATCATTAGAAGTATGGCTAATTTTGTACATAAGGTTTTGGGATCCTCTATAAAAACCCACTGTTAATCTATTAAAATAATGACCAAAAAAAAATGTCTCATAAGAATATTGTAGTGGTATGTTTTTTAATATTTCATCTAGAAGATTCAAAGTTCAAATCCTAATATAAGGAGACCATGATCCTTTCTTAAAAAAACCCATGTTTTATCTTACATTTTTAACTTGAAAGGATAGATCGTTTGGTAGTAAAGTGTTTGTCAATGGACTACCTCGGTTCAAGCCAAGTATGTGCCAATGGATTACCTTGATTCAATTTGAAAGGATAAATCGTTTGGTAGTAGCCAAGAGTTTGCCAATGGACTACCTCAGTTTGAGCCAAGTATTTGCCAATGGATTACCTTGATTCAATTCTCTAGACGGGTTGAAGGTCTCATTGACTTTGTTTTTACCTAGTTTTTACCTAAAATCTCTAGAGTTTATAATGACAATATCCAAGTTTGATCCGAGTCATGCCTCACATTTACCGATCCCCTTATGTAAAAAATATATATCAACAATAACATTCATAGTAATAAACCTAGGGGAGAATGTAACCAACTCATCTATGTAACCAAAAAAAAAATACAACCTAGGGGAGAATGTTTGACTATATACTCGGTTGTTAAAGATAAAAAGATGTAACCTATTCCTTTAAAAAATAAACATTAATAATAATAATATTCATATGACAAAAAACTAAACAAATCATAACATTAAATAATCTCATATTAAATATAAATTAAATCTATCATTTACCTACAATTGAAATAATATATATCTATCTATGAAATAAAGGTTAAAACATTACTTATATTAAAAATTAAAAGCAAATTAAGTTGAAGTAAACAAATAAAAAATGGATGAAACGTTGCATAGGAGGAAGAACACATGGATGAAACAAAATCAGAAATGGATGAAACATTGGGAAATCAACATAAATGAATGCCCAAATTTCAACAAAGACATCAAAAGCTATGCGAATGAAAAGTTTAGAAGTGGAATGTGGAAAAATGCAAGCAGGAAAATACAATATTATATTATTACAAAGTTTAACCCAACATATGATCACAAGAAAAAATATATATATAGGCGTTGAAATCAAGTGGAAGAAAAAAATCCTCATTGCTTAGATAAGGACTAGCTCTCATAGGCTTAGATGTGAAACAGAGAGATGGACATCACCCAAAAAACAACGGGAAGAAAGGATATGTACTTTATGCAACACATGGGCTTAGATGTGGAACAGTGAGATGGACAACACCCAAAGAACAATGGGAAGAAAGGATATGTACTTTATGCAGCACATGGGTAGTAGAGACAGAGGAACACTTCATCTATAAGTGCCCGAGTTTTTCAGACATCCGTAGCAAATACAAAGAAACACTTGAAAACGGGTCTATGACAAAGTTATTTGAAGACAATAAAATAAAAAAAGTTGGAGAATTGCTAACCCAAATCAGTAGAAGAAGAAACAACCTTCTCAAAGATATTAAAGATCATATGATATGGTTTGAGTAGTTGTACTTCCATCTTTAAGATCCCATAGACCATATTTGAGTCTCCCGCATGTAATTAAAATCTTTCATTTCATTCAATGCAAATAAATGGAAGACTATTAATCACCATCGTCCTTTCTTAAAACGTTGAAACTCCAAATAATATTTTAGGTTGAAATTTTATCCCATAAGAAATAAAGTTTTGTATAATTTTTCTTTTTTATAACTTAATTGAATAAAAATATATTATAACTATATAAACCCTAAAAAGAAGTGAGATGTGAAAGCGATGTAATATTTTTGACCTATGTCGACCAATCATTTCGTCTATAGGACTAGACAAAAGCAACTCCCAAAGTCAAAGCTTAAGCTCTTATTGGCTAGTAAAAAGTTGCGAGTTTGTTGAGTACATACACACTTTGGCTGTGGTATCTTATATAATGTTTAAACTTTTTATTCATTACTTTTTAACGTATTTTTTTTATAATAAATTATTAAATAGATTTTATTTGTACTATGTTTTTGTTTTTAATTTTGGATTTTAAAAGTTGTTTTTTACATTAGCTTATTCACATTAAGTGTTTGTCCCTAGGGGTTAGGTAAATTGGTAAGTGCTTGTTTGGCCACACATTTATCAAGAAGACACTCAGAATCAAAATTCGAAGGCAGCCTGTTTGTAAAGATAAGAGTCTAATCTGAATTCTCTAAGTGCGTGCCAGATTGACGATAACAATACGAATCCAAGCGGCCAGTGATCACCCTCACACCAGATCAACATAACAAGGTAGAATAGGTTCCATGGGAGGAGCCTATATGGTTTGAACCCTACTCTTATTAATTATTAAAAATAGTGTGGTTGTGACCAACTGTCCTATGTAACCCCAAAAAAAACTTGTTCACTTTGAGCTTAAAAGTTTATTTGGTGTTGCCAAAATATGAACCTTGATGCAGGTTACATCATCTATTTGTTCCAACCATTAAAGGAAAACTTGTTGACCTTATTTATATTATATTATAATTACATAACTATATTATAATAGTTTGATAATTACAAGTATATCATTTTAATAAAATTAAAACTTTGATTTTCTTATTGAAAATAAAATAATGTAATTAATATCATTTACACTAAACACATAATTTAACTATTTTAATAAATTAAATAAAATTATTATAATTTTATTTTTTATTACATAATTTTAAAACAACCAATAAACTTAATACTATTTAATTTTCCAATTCTAATATTAATATGTACATTAAAAATAATAAATATCAAAATAAAACGCGATTAGTTGCACCATTCAAAACCTCATATCACTCCATTAATAACTAGAGCCAGGGAAACGGTTAAGTTCGTTCTTTTTGCATAATTTTTCAAAATGGGGAGTGGACTTATTAATTTGTCATAAATGAATAAACATTAATCTATAAATTTATAATCATTAAATACCAACAAATTATTTCAATAAAAAAATCTCCAAATTCATGTTAAACAGATTTCAATTATTCCTACCTGTTCATTTTTTAATCGATTTTGTTATTTTTATTTGATTTTTATTATTAGATTTTGGGTTCAAATCTTTGAGCTGTCATTATAATCTCTGTCTCACCTCATCATTAGTAACCTGGCTTGAAGAAGACCACTGGTGGCTCCCGATTGGAACAGCCATAGTTGGACTGGCGTGCACTCAGCGCAGTGAACAGTCTACTACCTTTACCACGTTTACCCTAAGACAAGCTTGCCTCTAAAGTGTAAACCTGAGTCTCCAATCAACCTTGATCTGATTGACTTTCTCTTTACCTAACTGCCGAGAATTTATAGTAACAACGTCTAATCTGGAATTATGTCTTTCCTCAAACAAAAGATGTTACCTGTTTCTATGAAAAAAAAATCTCCCGTATATAATGATTTAGTTTTATAATGATTTAGTTTTAAAAACATGAAAGAGTCAATTAAATCACAGTAATAAATCACAAAAGAAAGCCTGAGGAGATGGGGATCCAAGTACTTTTAACGCAAACAGTAATAAATCACAAAAGAAAGCCTGAGGAGATGGGGTCCAAGTACTTTTAACGCAAAGAAGGTTATTCTCGAGAAATTCTAGAGAAAGAGCGTAGAAACAGAGGACAAGAATAGAAACAAAAACAGGCTAATAATACTGCCGGTAATGCAACAATATTTGATTTTTGATCTGGGCATTGATAACTACGGGTAATAAGCAAATCAGATTATTATGTCGCCGAGCATTGCGGAAATTAATCCCGCGTCGCCATCCGTTGACGTCGCAACAAACATGCTTTCATTTCTCTCCTCGATTCTACAAATTACGTATTAAATACTTGCCTAGTTAGTCAAGATTTGACTATAAATCATTAATAATAAAGAAAAACCAAACCACTCCACAGCAAATTGCAATTTCCTTTCAGCGGACTCTGCGTTGTCCTGTTTTATCTGTACAAGAGTGGAGGACAGTGAGCTTTTTTCTGTACAAATTGGAATATAGGAGGGGACGTTGCATCCCAACTTGCTTTTCTTATTCTCTCATTTGGGCTTTATGCCAATGTCAATGCCACCCTTCACTGTATTACCCCTATAATAAGACAGGCCACCCATTTTTTCTTATATGCATATTTGGATTTGGATGTAGATGGAAATGGTGATTATGATTATGTACACAATATTAGGATTGGAACACCCATTGGGATCTTAATTGCTCTTGTGAATTGTTGCTGCTGTGAGAGTTGGAGGAATCCTTTTTGTTGTTGAAAAAACAAGCACCTTTAGCCAAAAATAAAAAAGGGTCTTCTAATTTTATTCAGGTTGTAGATGGGTTGGTTTGAATGTTTCAGATCGTCTAAGAAATCGGACAATGGTGGGAGCAGATCAAACCACAGAGTGAACGGTTCGGCCACTCCTCGGCACTCGTCTGCTAATTACAAAAAAGTTTCTACAGGTGAGTCCCACTCTTCTTTCTATTTCTTGTCTTGAAAATCCAATTCCCCAGCATAAATGGGGATATGGAATGTGCATTGCACGATCCAAGAAATGCAAAAGTGGAAATATTCAATTTGGGGTGGTGTTGGATGGAAAAAGAAAAGTTGGGTCTGTTTGAAAGGGAGTGAAATCTCCTCCTGTAGGTCTCTCTGCTAGAAATGCAAAAGTGGAAAAATTCAATTTGGGGTGGTGTTGCATGGAAAAAGAAAAGTTGGGTCTGTTTGAAAGGGAGTGAAATCTCCTCCTGTGGGTCTCTCTGCTTTAGGCTGTGGGGCGTTTAGATGATCCGGAAAGAGCTGTAGGAAATTAAGAGTGCTTATGTAATAATGTATTTTTGTGATGGTGTGTTAAAGAAGCTCTGTGGTTGAATTCTGATTGTGGGTAGGGGTATCATTTTGGGTGTGTGTAAAAGAATCCATTGGCATGCAAATGTGGATTGTGGGTATCTGTGCATGAAGTTTTTTGGTCTTTCCCCTGTTGCCGAATTTCTCTGGGGCTGCGTTTTAAGCTCCGACATCTTGACAAGGGTGGCTTAGCCTTGAACCCTGAGCCTCAACAACTCAAAGTCTAAATCATTTTGATTTTATGGTAGTTTCATGTCTCTACCAATAGTGCTGAGGTGGATTGGTAACATGCATTAACAAAATAATCCATGGTGCAAACGATGGCGCCTGCTACTGAAGTTTGAAAAATTCAGGCCTTGGAAATTTGGCTGAATAAGCAATTTTAGTTGTTATGACTATCTGTAGAGAAATTAAGGAGAATTATAATCTTATTTATGGCAAACTGCAGACAAAGTGAATGAAAACCAGATATTTAACCGTGGATCCAATGCCAATATTGCTGCTCATACTTTTACATTTCGGGAGCTTGCAACTGCGACCAACAACTTCAGGCCTGATCATCTGATAGGAGAAGGGGGGTTTGGTCGTGTGTATAAGGGGTTTCTGGAGAGCACTGGCCAGGTGAGTTGCTTCTATCGATTGTCCATTTTGGTTTTCCCCTGAACTCCATTATAGATATCAATGTTGTTCCAAAATTCTCAACTTTTGACAAACCATCCAAGATGTTGAAGTTGTGGCACTTGTTTGGCTTTGTCGTTCTTGATGTCAGGTTGTTGCAATTAAACAACTTGATAGAAATGGACTCCAAGGCAACAGGGAGTTTCTTGTTGAAGTTCTCATGTTGAGCCTTCTCCATCATCCTAATCTTGTGACCTTAATCGGTTACTGTGCTGATGGCGACCAGCGGCTTTTGGTCTATGAGTATATGCCATTGGGATGCTTGGAAGATCATCTTTTTGGTAAGTTTACAAGGCGAATGTAGGGACATTCATTATCCTTGAAGCATACTTATTCTTATTTAAATAAGGTTATTCTTTGCATGTTCATTTAGATTTTATAGTTTTAGGTACCTTTAAGTGACTTTTTGCTCGAGTTGTTGTGGTTCAATTAGTGCAGTTTTTATGGTTCATTTCCTGGGTATCTCAAAGGTCAAACAGAAATGTACAAGAAGGAAATGAATGTGAAGGTTGATAGGTGAAGATGAATGATGAAGTTTGTACTATTAAATATTAGAAGTGGCACTGATCAGCTAGATGTACTTGACAAGATGAATATTTCATTCTTTGCATTTGTAAATATCCAACCGTTTTCATGTTAGCCTGTTTGTCCCCCCAAAAAATTTATCTATCTATCTATATACATATATATAAAGCTTGAATTGGTTATTTATTTTTGAAGTAACTCTGGTCTACTGATAATCACTGAGCTTTTGATGGCAAATTTGAAAACATAGTTGAATAAAAGGGCATATGCAGGGAGGCATTTGTTATTTCAGATAAGATTTGTGGATTTTATGTACACCATAAGAATTTACAAGGAAAACTACCAATGCAACTGCTATATCTTGTCATATACCAGACTGTGCTTACAGAAGTTAAAATTAAAAGCAACGTCAAGCCAAATCTGATGAAAGGATTTAACTTGAAGTGTAAGGTGAACATCAGTAAAAACAGAATTAGCTCACACAATTTGCACTTCTGGACCAAGGTCTGCAACAGGGCTTCTCTAGAAACACCATTGCGAATCAGGCTACAGAAGTTATCCTATATGAACATAGAATTCTAAAAAGAATAGTAAAAATAAAGTCTCTTTAGAAACAATTGACAACTTAGACCATCAAATGGCATTAGCTCAACTAGTTAGACTCCTCAACTTTCAAGGAGGAGATCAAGGTTCAAATCTTGCCAAGTGATAAATGCATAATTGCCAAGCTGCTTGTAATACCACCATGTGGTCATGATGTAGTATGGATGGGGCCTGTTTCAATCTCATATAACCAATTTAAAAAAAAATTGACACATAGACCTCTATAGTTTTGAATTGAAACATTAAATACTTTTGAATGAAAACTATAGACAGAATTGTTCTCACAAGATTGTTACAACTGGATCAAGATTAGAGGGTGCAATGTGCCATGCATTGATCTCTCGGAGTCTATACATTATTAGCCTATCTCAATTCCATGTTACTCTGTTATTCAACTCTCTTTTAGACTTTGTTTATTGGAGGATGAACCCATAAACAATTGTGGTTCAGATGCGCTAGTGATTTGCACATAAGCTATTCACAGTAAAATATGTAATTACATAAAGATTATATTTGTCACCCAAAAAAGACTAAGCATAAGTTGTATATATGAACTTTCTATTGAAATATGTGTTAGAATTTTTTCTTCTATGTTTGTGGAACACTTGACAGCATATATGCTATGAAAGTACAAGTTGATCAGTGTTTGTAGGTGGTGGTTGTAGTTATCTTTTATATTTCCATGGAAATAACTTGGTTTGTAGAAAGCACTGCGTAGGCCCTAATAGCATGGTTGCATGTCTGATTAAAACCATTTATCATACCAAAATGTTTGGATGATGTCATTTTATGGGCTAGGTTTAGAACTTCTATATACTTTTTTAAGCTTTATTTTTCTATTTTGAAAATATTGTTTTTCTTATTGTTTAATTGTAATGTTATCACACTGAAGACAACGCAAAATTTTCTCTTTTAGGTCTCCCACCTGAGAAGGAGCCTTTGGGATGGCAGACTAGAATGAAAATTGCAGCTGGTGCTGCTCGAGGGCTGGAGCATTTGCATGACAAAGCAAACCCACCTGTAATATATCGAGACTTCAAATCTGCAAATATATTATTGGGTGATGACTTTTATCCAAAGTTATCTGATTTTGGGCTGGCTAAACTTGGTCCAGTTGGGGATAATACACATGTCTCTACAAGAATAATGGGTACATATGGCTATTGTGCACCAGAGTATGCTATGACGGGCCAGCTGACTTTGAAGTCAGATGTCTATAGTTTTGGTGTTGTTTTGCTGGAGTTGATTACAGGAAGAAAGGCAATTGATAACCTTAGATCTCATGACGAACACAACCTTGTGAAATGGGTATGCTCTTTATCCCCTGTGGAAACTTTGGTTTTGTGACATTTTTTCCAAAAATCATTAACGATATAGTTCATTGGTTGTGAGGGTCAATATTCTGGTTTTCTTGAGTGTTTTTTCTATCCCTGTTTTGTTTTCCCTAACATATGGTTATGATAAATTGCAGTCGTGTTCTCTATTCAAAGATCGCAGAAAGTTTCCACAATTGGCTGATCCATCACTACAAGGTCGCTATCCAATGCGTGGGTTGTATCAAGCTCTTGCCATTGCAGCCATGTGTATCCAAGAACAAGCTTCTACTCGCCCTCTTATTGGTGATGTTGTCACTGCCCTTACTTACTTAGCTTCCCAAACATATAATTGTGACATCCATACCTTTCAAAGTAATACACACTCCCGGGATTCCTCTTATGTTGAGAATAAGGATGATGAAAAAGATTCAACTGATACTGAAGACAAGCAGAATCAAGAACAATCTATTACTAGGCAAAGCAGATTTTTGAAAGAGTCTCAAAATGTGGATAATGAATAACAATCTCAATGGGGACTAAAAAAGGTATAAGCGAGGAGGAATAGTCTTCTAATCAGGACTTTGAAAGAAGGAGAAATGTATGCTAGAGGAAGAATCAAAGGCATAGAAACTTTGTATCAATTTTTGAGTTTGAGCATACTGCTTTTGTCATCAAATCATGCATGAAAACAAGAAAAGAAAAAAACAACCAATGCTATTTCTCGATGGAAGGCATCAGATAGCTAACAGTAGGGACTTTAGGGTGTCACTTGTCACAGTTGTCAATCTTTGGTTCTAGCAGTGACTTGACATTAATCAGGCTCTAATATATGAGAGCCATGAGTAGACAGTCCTGGTCCTTACCATACACGGGTACTTAATTCTTAGTTTTGACAGAGAATGGGGATGATCTATGAGGGTTAATGTTTATCTGTATATGTAAATGAATTTCGCACATATGATTATTTTATTAGTAATGGTTTTCCCTTAATTGACATTCTGAAGGGTTGTAGGTCCTTATTGTAATTGTCTTGATCATGCTGTTCATTGAGCTATCCATATAATATCATATCTGTGCATTAGTGTTTGCTTTATTGTAGTCCCTTTTGCATTTAGTTTTTTTTTTTAAATATTTCATTGATTCCCACATGATTATGTTCTGGTTTGTAGTGAGAGAGTATGACATGAGCAGAAGGAAGTGGTTGTGTGGGCAACTGATGCTCTGACATCAGTTAAATATGGAATGAAAGATCATTGATACATGGCTAACAAGAAAAGATGATTTATGCTACACAGCTTCAAAATAATGAAAATTTGGAGCACTGGAGATGGTTGACTTGTCATTTGAGATGTCTTTGTTAGAATCTAGTGGATGGTTTCCATTGACTTTTCATCTATTAGTGCAATGACATAGTTGAATATTTTGTGGCAGACATCTCATGTCTTCGCTAATAGCCTGAAAATCTGATCTCAAATATTTCAAACATTTAGACTTTATTTCTATCAATCTGTTACCAATGGAGTTTGTTTGTCCTTAACCAGGGATTGAACTGCTCATATATCAGAAGTTGTTTGGACTCTTGCAGAACACAATGATGATGATGACAAGATGACATTCCATGTTTTCTATGCCATATTGGTCTGTAGGGCCTAGTAAAAATCTCTATTTGATTCAAAATAGATTATGCGAGAATAAGTTATATGATACAGACAGTTGAAACTTTTATGAAAAAACTGATATGCATTGTTTGTAAGAATGTTGCATTTGATTTTCCTGTATAGAAAAGCTAAGAGGAAAACAAGTTCTAGAAGATAGTTTCTATTTCATATCTTATAGGAGTTTGGGTAGTAGTACTCTTTATATTCAAGTATTTCTGGATAATTAATATTATTCATATTTCAATAAATGCCTCTTAATATGGAATTGGTTGAACTTGTAGTAAATGTCACCTATAGGGCAGCTTTTGCAGCAGTTATTAATGTTAATGATAAATTAAAATGTTCAATTGTAGTCGTCCAAATTACTATTGTTAGCGTGTTTAAATTGCAATTTTTACCAGCACGTTTTATTTAAACATGTCAAAATTGTAATTTAAACAATTATAATTAAAAAAATTCAAATTTTCGTTGAAATAAATGCCTGCCAGAAACCTGCCTAAGATGTGCCATATGCTCAAAAAAAAAAATAGATGACTCCCTCATAAATATTTAGAAATAGAATATTGGAGATTATAAGATGGGATTTTGGAAAATAAGGTCTTCTATGTTGTTTATATTTAGCAAATTGAAGATAAGGTTATATAAGGAAGATTAACTCAATGAACTCTATTACAATTGCAATTGAAGATAAGGTTTTCCAAGTGATCAGTTCTATGCCTCAATGGAACATAGAGTCTTCTCCTAAATAAGAGGTGAATGATTAATAATTAACTAAATGCCAACCGTTATATGTCTGCTTTTAAATAGAATTACCAAATTTTCATTTATAAGGTGGTAATTTTATCTGATATCATTTTCAAAAGGTTTTATAGGATTAAAATGAATTTTATTTATATTATATTATAGTCACAAAGTATTATAATAACTTGGTAATAATATAAATAGTTTGTTAAAATTTAAAAGGGAAAATTTATTCACTAAACTAATACCATTTTTTATTGTCTGAAATAATAGCACTTCTCAATTTGTTTTGGCTTTAATAGTTTGGAAAAAAGAGGTCCAAGACCATATATCTAAAAACACAAGTGATAAAGAGGCAGGGAGGTTGAGACGAAGTTCTATTTTCTTTTGGAAAAAAGAGGTCCAAGACCATATATCTAAAAACACGAGTGATAAACAGGCAGGGAGGTTGAGACGAAGTTCTATTTTCTTTCAGTTTAATATAAAATACCGCAGTAGCAAGATGAAAGAATAGGTGATACAGCTGGCCAGCTTCCATTAAGGCTTGGCGTTACCAACAAGACTATTAATTTAAGTATGATCTAATGTTTTTTCCCCTTGATAACACACTAAACATGCATTTTGGGTGCAGGAACGACTTCAGTGTTAAAAGGAATACTACTATACTCTTTAAGATATGATTTGTAAGAATATTATCAATTAACTAAATGAACCAAAAAAATTAAAATTAAAATTGAAATTAAATTTATAATTTAAAGGAAAGTTTTAAATATTTCATGATTGGAATTTCGTCTATCTTAATACTTATCTATTTATTTACTTATCTATTTATTTATGGTAACTCTTGTCTTTTATTTTTGAACTTAAACTTTTCAGTTTTTTTAAATTTATCTTATTCCATTTTATTAAAAAAAACTTAACATGTAAACATTGTCTTGATCTTTTTAAAATTGTGTTGGAGACTACTTTGATCCATTCAATTTGCATTGGAAATATTAGAGAAAGAACTACAACTTTGGGGCATGGTTTTATGACCAAAAATGCTTAGACATATATATTTTTATTCTATTTATAATGTAGGGGGCATAACTTTTTTTGGGGGGTTTGATTTTGATCCATTCAAAATGCATTGAAAAGCTTAGAGGAAGATCTAATGACATAGATTTCTTTGACCAACTGCATGGAAAAAGCCCTCGAAAATGCAAAATAGAATATTTAAAAAAAAAATAGTAATTTCTAATTTTAGATATTTGCAACTAAATTACATTTCTAACCATGCTGACACATCAATAGAAGAGACAATACAAAAAGTCGTGTGTAATTTTCGTTTTATATTCACTTTGTAACTCAAGGAAGGTGAGCCATTATATTTCTATATGGGTGACCTAACTCGCAGAAGGTGAACCAACATATTTCCATATGGGTAACCTTCTATAATCAATGCAATTTTCATTTTATATTCACTTTGTAACTCAAGGAAGGTGAGCCATTGTATTTCCATATGGGTGACCTAACTCGCAGAAGGTGAACCAACATATTTCCATATGGGTAACCTTCTATATTCAATACAGTAGATTTTCAACATATCAAATATTGTATAAAGAGAGATACACCTCTAACTATAATAAAGCATGAGTAATTGATGCAATGTGATAGCCTTACATTTCTTCTTAGAGATTGCTTTCATTGTACTTTGTTGTTTGAGCAATAAAAGTATAATGTCATAATGCTTATATGTTTTTGTGTTTTAGTTTGTTATACTCTATTCTTTTTCTTTTTTCTTTTTTGAATTGCACTCTTTCTTGATAATCTTTAACTCAGCGTTATGCATAGCGGCGAAACTTCGCCATTGGGGCGAAAAAACCCATTTTCGAAAATTCAAATTCGCAAAATTTTTGAGACCCGGACGTCGGCCATGTAGCCGGAATTTTTGGGAAAAAATAAATTTTTGGTGTCGGTTAGCCGTCCTTTGATGAGAGTATCACGAATATTTTAAAAAATTCGCAAGTAATCCCGCCTAAATAAAGTACCCTTTTAGCCCTAAAATTTTAGAATTTCTAAATTATCCCGCCAAACTCGCCAAGTATACCTCTATATATAATTAACACCCTAGGGAAAATACCTACACAATTCTTCACAACATCGAAACCTTTTCTGCTACCGACCGCAACAAATTCAGCAACCGAATGGAACAGTGTCTTGTTCTGCAGCCGTACGAAACTAATTCTGCAACCGATCGAAACAGTGTCCTGCTCTACAACCGGACGAAACTAATTTTGTAGTCGATCGGACACTTTTGTGTCTGTAACCTATTGTGCGCGAGGTGCCTTCCGACTTTCGGCCACTACCGTGCAACCGGACGGAGTTTTTTATGCTTTCGGATACAACCATGCAACCGGGTGGGTCTTTTATGCCATCGAAACCATTTCTAAATCCGGACACTTTCGTGCAATTGGATGGAACCATTTCTAAATCTGAACACTTTCATGCAACCGGATGGAACCATTTCTGAATTCGGACACTTGTGCACGTATGGAACCATTTCTGAATCGGACACTTGTGCAACGAGAACCATTTCTGAATCCAGACACTTCTGTGCAACCGAACGAAACCATTTTTGAATCCGGACACTTTCGTGCAATCGGGTGGACCTGTGTTTACCAGGATCATTGTCTACGTGTGACCGAAACCAGTATCTCTGCATACGGATATAATATCTTTTAGCACCAGGTTCTCTGTCACTTCTCTGCTTTTCTTTATATTGCCATGTTCTGCTTGTTATTTTTCCAGGTTTTGAATGTCATTGCTCTGTTGAGTCTGTTCCCTTGTTTTTCTCTGTTTTGTCATTGCTCTGTTGAGTCTGTTCCCTTGTTTTCTCTATTTTTCTTTGATTCTTAGTTTTAATTAAGATATTTTTTTATTGCTAAGATTATACATAAGTAAATGCTTTGGTTCTCTATTGACATATTGATGCTCTTTTTCTCTATTAGAGTGCTTTCACCAGAATAATAACTAGTGGCATAAACTGATAAAATCACAATAAAGAATGGCTGGAAAAAAGTATGTATAATTTACTACCCAACAATTGTTTATTCTATTTACAATAATATCTAAAGGCCTCCAGAAAATACACCCTCTTTAACTTTTTTTGTCACTAGTAAATTGTCACCCAGTGATGGAAAGAAGGGCACCAAATCTTCTGCTGAAAAGAGTATCCTCAAATATTTTAGCCAAACTTCGAAATGCGACGAGCCAACGACATCTGTGCAAATTCAAGGTACAAATGATTTTTTACTTCCCAGTATGTGCTTGATTGACGATTTGTATATTTTTTTGTAAATTTTTTCATCCAATAGTGATAAAAAATATTATGGTATCCTACTATGCAGAATACCCTATCGATCCTGATATGCCTCCACTTGAAGATATTCCCCAAGAAGAGATGACTTTCATTGAAAATCCCCTTAGAAATGACATCCAACAAACACCTGATGACAACACGCAAAATGACATCACAATTGAAAATGAAAGTGATAAATCAAAATCATTACAAGCGTCAATTGAATCTTCAACCAAAAATTCCAAAAAAGAAAAGCATCTCTCTGGATACTTGGAAGGGGATTTAGGAAAGAATGGGCAGAAATATTTCCCTGGCTTGAGCCTGTCATGACTGAGGATAACCAAATTGATGAAAAAGAATGTAGATGCAAAATTTGCAGTTGGAGACTTGGTAAGGATCATAGGCTTCAAAACAAGATTGATACAATTGAAAAACATGCTGGCAAATGTTATGTTAAAGTTATAAAAAGTAATGGTGAAGTTAGTAAAGAAGTTAAGTGGAAGGATGCATCAGAATGTATGCATTTAAGATATGCTATAGAATATGACAATCACTTAAAGCAACAACAATCTCTTGTTGAGAAAGGTGGAACAATTGGAGCCCAATTTGACAAATTACAGAAGACTGTTTTAGCTTCAAAAAGTAAGCAGTTTGCCATTGTTTACAATATTCTCAAGAAAGGTAGACCAATGTCCGATTTTATTGATTATAAGCAGCTATTATGCCTTTTTAATGTGCAAAACCTTCCTAGTTCTCATTGGTCAGACCGAAGTGGTTGGGAAATGGTAAAATGTTTATCTTTGGTTGAGAAAGAAGACCTAAGGCAGCAAGTAAAACTTGCCAAATTCATTTCACTTTCTATTGATGAGGTAACAACTGTGGATAACACTTCTTGGATTTGCATGCATGTGTACACATTTCAAAATCATGTTAGAAGGCCTATTTTGTTGGGAATACATAAGATGTTGGAAAGTTCAAATGCAAAAAATATTTATAATGTTGTTGTTAAAAGTTTAAAGAATATTGCGGGAATGAATGATATAGACATTGCAACAAAGTTAATTTGTGTTGGAGCTGATGGAGCTGCTATTATGCAAGGTCACAGGTCTGGTCTGTGTGTTCGACTCCAAACCACAGTTGCACCATATATGATCCCCATTCACTGTATGGCTCATAGAGTAAATCTTGCATATAAAATTGTGAGCACATTTTCAAATGTTGCTAAAGTTGAAAACCTTGTTCATGATATTCATTCTTATTTCTCATTAAGTCCGAAAATATTTGCAGAGTTTCAACAATTTGCACTAGGAGTTACAAAAGGGAAAAATTTGTTAAAAGATGTGGATACAAGATGGATTTCACTGTTTCAACCTGCTCAGAGAGTTTTGGCAGAATATCAATCACTGACAAGGTTTATGCATGCAAATCGCATAATAGTTGATAAGGCAAAAGATATGTTGTTCCGTTTGACTGACTTGGAAACACTTTTGACATTATGTGGTATTCTTCCAATGTTAAAAGAAATGAACAGATTAATTAATCTTGCACAAGAGAGATCTATCTATATCATTGATTTTATGAGGATGAGAAAACAAATATGCGTGCTTCTTGATTCATTATATGTGTCTAATGCAGATTTTATAGAACCTGTATTTGATAGTTGGAATACATTGATAAACGTGAACAATCCAAAAAGCTTTTTGAAGTTTGACATCAATGATCATCTCTGTATTAATGTTCATGAAAAGATGATACTTGTTTATTGTTTTGAAAGGCAATCAAGTATTGTTGTGGAAGATTTTGAAGAAGTTCCTGTAACACATAATAGATTTCATGTTGTAATACAGAAAACAAAGAGTAATTTGTCAAATATAGCAAAAACTTTGACAGGTGAGATAAGAGAACGGTTTTAGAGAGATGAGTTGCTTGAGTCCATGGGTGTGGTTAACCCCATGTTTTGGGGGCCTTGTACTGAATACAGTTCTGCAAATAATTTATTTATTAAATATATGGGTAATCTCATTGACCATTTTAGTAAGAGTGTTGAAGTCAATGGTGTAGCAATTAATGGTATACTCAACAGTGAACTTTTGAAAGAACAGTCATCGCATTTTGGAAGAACAATGGTTTTGCAAACATCACTTATGTCAAGTGTCCATGAGATTGGTTCCACTACACGTTTGTGGCAAAAATTGTATCCAAGCATAGTCTTAAAAGATACTATAAGTGAATACTTTCGTTTATATGAATTATGTGAAACAATGATTTTGGGGTCAATCGAAGATGAAAGAGTTTTCAGTGCACTTGCTTTTGTTAAATCTAAAATCCGCAATAGACTTGACAAGAATTTAGAAAATTGTTTAAGAATTTATGTGTCCTCATATCAGTTGGATACATTTTCGTATGACAGGGCGTTGGAATATTGGAGTTCCTTGGTAGACAGAAGAGGAACGTTGAATACGATTGATAACGATGATGATGATGCTTTCAGTGATCAGATGGTGGAGACACAGATTTCTGCTATGCTTCATAATGATTCTGGACAAGCTGATATGTTTCAGCTTCCATAGTGATAATTTTCCATGATTTCATTGACAATAATAAACACGAACTGATTTGATAGCAAATTTCTCAATATTGTTCCAGATTTATATGATTTCAATGAATTGTTGTTTTAAATCATATTATTGTTTTAAAATTACATGGCTTAAATCATTTTTGTAGATTGTAAAATTTTATGTTTGGGTCTTAGTGTCTGAACTCTCATTTCATTGACAATGATAAACACAAATTGGTTTGATAGCAGATTTCTGAATATTGTTCCAGATTTATATTATTTCAATGAATTATTTTTTTCATAACTTTCATGTGCATCATAACTTTTTTCAAACCGAAATAAGCTATTGCAGTCTTTTTAAAATGTTTTCAAACAAATTGAAATTGTATGTTTGGGTCTTAGTGTCTCAACTCTCATTTCATGGACAATGATAATAACGAATTGATTTGATAGCATATTTCTGAATATTGTTCCAGATTTATATTATTTCAAGGAATTATTTTTTAAATCACGTTATTGCTTTAAAATTACATGGCTTAAATCATTTTTGTAGATTGTAAAATTTTATGTTTGGGTCTTAGTGTCTGAACTCTCATTTCATTGACAATGATAAACACAAATTGGTTTGATAGCAGATTTCTGAATATTGTTCCAGATTTATATTATTTCAATGAATTATTTTTTTCATAACTTTCATGTGCATCATAACTTTTTCAAACCGAAATAAGCTATTGCAGTCTTTTTAAAATGTTTTCAAACAAAACTAGATATTGCATCATAACTACAAATTAGATATTAGATATTGCAGTATTTTTCAAACCCAAATTATGTGCATCATATCTTTTTCAAACCAAAATTAGATATTGTAGTCTTTTTTAAAACATTTTCAAACAAAAAAATTCAAATTAACTAGTTCAAAAAGATTTATATTACATCGTTCAAACATTTTGAAACCCAAAAATTACATAACATTTTCAAACTCAAATATTACATTACACTTTCAAACCGAAATTAGATATTACAATCTTTTTAAAACATTATCAAACAGAAATTACATGACATTTTCAAACAGAATATTTCATATTAACTAGTTCAAAAAGAAACATATTACATCATTCAAACATTTGTAAACATAAATATAACATAACATTTTCAAACAGAAATTAATATATTGCAATTTTTTTTTAAACATTTTCCAACTCATATCTCAAATATTACATACCAATTTCAAACAGAAATTCCCAAATATTAGATAACATTTTCAAACTCAAATATTACATAACATTTTCAAACCCAAATTTTGTGCATCATAACTACAAATTAACTATTTCAAAAAGACATATATTACATCTTTCAAACACTTTAAACCCAAATATTACATACCATTTTCTAACTCAAATACTACATAACATTTTCAAACCGAAAATAAATATTCCAGTCTTTTTAAAACATTATCAAACAGAAATTACATGACATTTTCAAACATAAAATTTCATATTAACTAGTTCAAAAAAAATATTTTACATCGTTCAAACATTTGTAAACTCAAATATAACAAAAAATTTTCAAACAGAAATTAATATATTGCAGTCTTTTGAAAACATTTTCAAACTCAAGTCTCAAATATTACATACCAATTTCAAATAGAAATAACATATTTCAGTCTTTTTAAAACATTGTCAACATTTTCAAATTTCAATCTTTTGATTGGTGCTTGGATGCTTCACTAGTGTTTGGAGTTGTCATTTCTTTTCCTTTATCAACTTCTGTTTCTTCTGGTAGTGCTCCAACTCTAACAAGGTTGTCACGTACTTTCACAATACTTGACACACATGCAACTTCTTCTTTGTTTGGATCTTCAAGTATTGTTGGAAGCGTTTCTTTCATTTTATCAAGCACCTTTTCCGGATCTTCATGCAACTTCTCTCTGATGTATTTTTTTAAACGATTGTTTTCTAAAATCTTTGACTGCATTTTCTTTTTCATTTCCATTGATTTCATCAAACATGATTTTGTTGTAAGAATATTGACATCCATGCTCTTAACCTGTGTTTTCAAGTTTTCAAAATTTGACTGCAAAACAAATTGAAAACTTAATTCAAAAGGGATATATTGAAATTATTACAAATTTTCAAGAAATATAAAAATTTAAATGCAATAGAAAATTGGAATATATATAACTTTTTTACCTCAGCCAATTCTTTTGCAGCCTCAACAACTGCAACCCTGTCCTTATCGAAGCCCATAAGTTGTAAAATGCTTGGGCTTCAACATTAACATTCTCCAATCTACCAACAACAACATTTAAGACATCATCTTCATAAATAAAATCAGATTTAACTATTCCTGAAGTAGCCTATTTTAGCAAGCCATCAAGCTTTTCAGGTTCATATTTGACTAAAGAATAAATAGAATCCATTTTTTCATAATTTTTATATCGGGCATTAATTTCCCTAATAAGGACCTTTGCCCGATATTCCCATTCTTTCAACTCCTACAAATATTTCAAAACAAACTCTTGAATTGTTGACTCGGTACTTGCTGCCAATGAAATATTTTCATTAAAATTGACAACATCATCCTCAGTTTGAGGACCTTGAGGATGAGGGTTGTCTCCTTGGGTGGGTGGTTCTGATGTCTGCTGAGCTACAGGGACTTCTTCTCGTGCTAGATATTTAAGCACATATGTTGCCCTGAAGCCTTCAATCTCGCCCTGCATCATGTAATCCTCATCAAGTGGAATATTGTCCAATCCCTGTCCAGAACATTCAGGTACCTATGAATTTGAAGAAAATGTAAACTGAGAGAATCCATGCCCCCCAAACTTGTTGTTGGTCTTTGTGATCTCTGTGGTTGTGAAATCCCATGCCCAGAACTTCGTGAAGTGGCTTGTGAAAACAAACGTTTTCCAACACCGACTTGCCCTCGCATAGGTTGAGGCTGTGACTGTCCCTATTGTTGATTGCGTGTAACCGGTGAGTGTGATGCTTGTGGAGGAGGTGGTGGCGGCATATGCCCTCTAACTTGTGATGTTACTACTTGAACACGAGAATCAACTAAAAACAGTCAAAAATATTTTGTTACAATTCTACTTAAAATAAAAAGAAATCTAAATTTTAATTAACTACACATAGAATCATAGATTTACCTGATGAAATGTGTTGCAATTGTCCTGCATTGGGGGAGGGGTTGGCCACACTAGATTCGGCTTGCACATTTTGTGCATACCTAGGTGTACGAGAAACCCCATGAGTAGTTGCTTGCCTGGCACGTTTGTGTGACCTCTGCATAGTAACAGGTGTTGCTTCAGAGCTCGTATCTTCAGAATCACTTGTTTGCTCCGGCCTGTGACCCCTATTGGCAACAATCTGTTTAGTCCTTGAAATTTTTGCCTTCGCCTGCATATAGATGAAAAAAATTTAAAAAAGGAATGTAGTAAACTATAAAATAGTATGTCAAAGACAATGATGTAGTTATTACCCTCAATTCCTCTGGTGTCATGGCAATAGAGTGTAGTTTTGAATGCATAACAGTTGGTACAGGAGTAGTTGACAAATTATGAAAAGACTCAAAATATAAAGCTAAAAGATAATTTACAGTGCCCACAATGGGCTGAGTCTTGGGGGGTTGAGTCTTGGCGGTTGCAAGTTGGACCGCATGCAACTCAGTCCTGACTCGATCTAAAATATAGGTACACCAATCAAACTTTTGATTTTTTTAGACTGAACAATATAATACAATGCCCAAAATAGAATTTTTGGTCTTCCCAACAGAATAAGCCTGGCTTGGAAAAACTCGATAATGGCCTTCAGAGTTTGATGGTTAACATCGCTAATCGTTAAACCTCTTTTTGTTTTGGCGTTAGAAGCTGCATAAAAAAATTTGATGTCAATTTTGAAATTTAAAACATTGAAAATTAATAAAATACATTTAACAAGATTTATACCTACCAAATCTTCTGATGAAAGACCGTAATTGTTATCGAGGTGTTCTTTGTCATCTGGAGAAAGTTGTGACCTCGACGACACTTGATTAAAACCAATAAATGGAAGACCTATCAATCTGTGAATATCTGTAGGGGTGATGCTGAAAAGAACATTTTTAGTTCATAGATTAATGCTTACAGTACCCCTATCATGGTCATAACCAGAGATAATATTCTGTAGGAGCACTTTGTCTATTCTGAAATGTGGCATGGAAATGAGGGTTGATAAACCTACGTTATGGAGCCACTGAAAGTCCATCCCTGGCATTGTCATGAGATCTGATATCAAAGTGCACGTAAAATTCTTGAATTTTGGTGCGATTGTGGAAGGGGTATCCATTGGAAGTAGTTGGAAGTGGAAGAAAAAGGATTGGGAATTGAAACTGAAAGGTCGATCAGAAAGGTTAGCTCTGGTTGTAGCAGTCATAAAAATAAAATGGGAAAATGATTGTTGATGCCCTTTTATAGACTTGAAACATATTTGACACATGGCAACATCGTATTAGACATGCAGGATGGGACATGCATTATTAGACACATGGCAGTACGGTGGCGGTCGGACTAAACTATGCTTTCGGTTTGAGATAGGAGCATTTTATGCAATCGGTTTGGCCTAAACAATGCATCTAGAACAAAGTATGCATCCGTCCAACGAACGAATGCATAATATGTTTCGAAAATATATTGGATACACAGTATGCATCCGACCGTTACCCGAAACATATTATGTATCCAGATAGCACCCGGATGCAAAACATGAGCTAAGCATTATCTTGGATGCATATTATGCTCTGGGCAACTATCAGATGCATAATATGCACCCGGGTTAACGTCTAAGCATATTATGCATCCGGGATAACGTCAGAGCATATTATGCATCCGCGCATTATCTCGAATGCATATTATGTTTCGAGAAACGGTCGGATGCATAATATGCACCTGGGTTAACATCGAAGCATATTATGCATCCGAGATCAAATGCATATTATGCTCTGGGCAATGCCCGAATGCATAATATGATTCGATGTTATCCCGGATGCATATTATGCATCCGACCGTTGCTCAGAATATAATATGCATCCGAGGTAACGTTCGGCTTATATTGTGCATCCGATCATTATCCGACACATAATATGCAGTCGACCATCACGGAACACATCATGTTGTCGATCGTCGAGGAGCATGTTATCGTCGTAACATTAAATGCATCCGTCCTTTACCCAAAACATTATATGCATCCGGTTCGTGGTCGTAAAAAGCCAAGATCCAAGACAAGACACGTTGGTCTTCTTCCTGACGAGTGTAGTTGATTTCTTGCCTACTACATCCGTCAGAAAGAGGCCACCCTTCTTGTCTTAAATCTTCGCCTACTTTACTATGAAGGAAGTTTCTTATTTAAGCTTTGAAATTAGAGTGCACTAAATCATGTGGGATAAATAGTTATGTGGGATAGATAGTTATGTGGGATCAACTTTGCCAATATTGCATGGGTTTTCCCCTAACAACGCCAATAGCGATAAGCTGCGTCGTGCTACAATCCTTATCTTTACTAGACGCCATATCATATCTCTTACTCGAATACCCAAATTTTGAACGTTGTCAATCATAAAAATGCATCCGATCCGAGACCGGTACTTATTATGCACCCGGCTCGAGGTCGGACTATATTATGCATCCGGTTCGGGTCCGGACCATATAATGCATCCGATCCGAGGCCGGATCATATTATGCATCCGTTCCATTACCGGGCCGAAATTCGCGTCCAAGATTTTGCCAAGATTTTAAACGTAGCCGGTATCTTTTTTGCCTGGTCCGGCAAAACTTTGAAATTCACCCTTTTTTGCCAATTTTTTGAGAAAAATTAAAGTCATTCGCCATGCCATCATACATGCAGTTCGACAGGTTTCGCCGTCGTTTCGAAATAGTTTCACCATTTTTTTATAAGTACCTTGGGGGTCCTACCTCTTATGCATAACCCTCATTTAACTCAAAACTTTAAGTTGTGTATTAGTGGTATCAGAGTAGTTTATCTTTTAAGTGTATGTCCATAAACACGAGATCATGATATTAAAAGTTTGGGTACAAAAACGTGATATCTGTCTAATTATCTCTCTTGTAGTTCCAAACAATATCAGATGGGAACTTAGAATGAACAACATTGAGATAGTTGATCCTTTCAAGAAGATGTTGAATGAAGCCGTCGTGAAGCAGAGGGATGAGATGATGGATCAATTTGCTCAAATTCTTCAATTAATTCCTACTGCAAATCTTGCAACCTCCTCTACACGACATCTCAATTCTCTAGTACCATTCAATGCTCCTACACATTTTAAGGCACATGTGAACTTTGACATTCCTACTTTTGAATGTAAAGTTATTGCTAATGCCCTAGAAAATTGGTTGGATCAACTATCCTCATACTCTATAAATAAATTCATCAACAATGAGAAAACACATTTTTCACTTATGAAAACTTCATTACTTGTTTGAAATTAGTGGGAAGCATATTGTAAGAGGGTCAAGGAGCAGAATGAAGATGAAGTAGTGTTCACATGGGATTATTTCATGAAGGTTGTCAAGGAAGAATATTATCTTGTGGGAGCCTATGAAGACCAATACATGTGGTGACAAAAATTATGTCAAGGTAAAGATCAATTTGTTCAAGATTATACTAATGCTTTCCATTCCATGACAATAAAAATATATATCCATTACACATTAAAACATTGAATCTTCAAGTTTCGTAGTGGGCTATAATGGTATATTTGAAAGGACATGAACCTCTTAAAATTCAAGATATTAGGAGAGGCATACAAACTTCTTGTCAAATTGGAGCAAAATCAATAAAAAATAAAAATGGAGGAGAAAATAACAAGAACCAAGACACTAAGTTCCATCCAAAGAAATACAAGAATGATACTCCAAAGAATCAAGACAAAGGGGCTCAACTCTAAAATCAAAATTGAAAGCAAAAAAGACTTCCAAGAAAAGAATCCCCTAAAGGTCAAGAATGGCAAATGGTGTGAATATCACAAGAGCAACCAATATTCGAGGGAGGAATATCAATCAATTCAATCATTATTTGCTAAATCACAACCCTCTAGATCCACTACATCATTGCCTCCACATCTAAAAATTGAGGATAGAGGGAAGCAGATTATGGAAGTCAAACCAAATGTGACTATTGCCACCACATATGTTGCACCAAAGGAGTCAAAAGAGGAGGAGCACTTGTTTCACTCACAAATGTGGGTCAACAATAAGCTATTATATTTAATTATTGATAGTAGGAGTCAAAATAATTTTATTTCTACTCAAATTATAAATGATTCGAATTTATCTCACAGTCACAACCATGCAATGTTGGATGGTTACAACAAGGGAGATACATTCATGTCACTCAACAATATCTTTTTTTTTATACCATAAAATTCTTCAAAGATAAAGTTTTGTGTGATGTTTTGCCCTTGTATGTTTGTGATGTAATTTTGGGTGAGTCATTCATGTGTAAGAGGTATGGTGTGTATGAGTCTAGGACTCCAAGTGTCATCATCACTATTGAAGGTCAAATTATTTAGGATACGAGAGCTATATCCTCCTCGCTCTATTTCTTTAATTAGTTCTAAACAATGTAGGAAGATGAATCAAACTAGAAGGGGGTTTTAAAATAAGAGATTGGTTGTAAGGCATCAAGGAGCAGGGGGTTCTGATCAGAGCCAATTTTAGACAGATAAGAAATAATTCCATTCCCAAAGGAGTAGATAGCCTCCTTGGAGAGGAGAATTCTTTCTGATCTTAATTGGATCAACTGGTTGCCTAGTCTCCTATTGCTCCAATTTAATTATGTTCCTCTAAGTTGGATGTCCATGAGACCATTGTTGTTAACAATTTTTTTGAATTCATCATAACTACTGGGGTTGATTTTCGAGCCTCCATGTTTGTTCGAGGGGTACAAGGGAAAGTTGAAGTCTTCGATGAGCATCCATGGTTCATTGGAAAAAATGGTCCTCATTTGGTTAAGAGTGTCCCTTAGTATGGATCACCCGAAAGGAGTCTTTGGTGTATATATGTTGGATAGGACCCATCTGACTTTTGTGTCTTTGTAGTAGAATAAGATGTTAGTGATTCTGTCAGAAGTTGAAATAAGTCTTCCTTCAATTTAAAAAGGGTCTCATAAGTAGAGAAGACCGTCGGAAGCTCCCTAGGTTGGGCTAGCAAGGAATTAATTTTTCTTCCATTAAGTTTTTGAAACTCTTTCAACATTACTCTCTTCAATCTTAGTTTCTTGGAGGAGAATGATAGAAGGATTTATATATTTTCTCATGGATGAGACTAGGAATTGCTTGGTGAGACCATTAAGGCCTCTCACATTCCATGAGAGGATATTCATTTGGAAACTTTTGAGGTTGATTTTTTACCCCTGCTTTACAAAATGGGATTTTTGGCTCAGTGTTTGTGTTCAAGAGTGGAGGATGAGATGATATTCTCCTTTTGAGATAAGTTAAGGGTAGATTGGGTTCCATTAGAAATTTCTTCTTTAGAATCCCTACATTTGATGTCTTGCTTGGATGGACGACCTTTCTTCTTATTGTTACCCACATCCACAAAGGATTTTTTGTTTTGTTTTTGATTGTAGGTTTAGAGGGTCTACGAGGGTGGGGGATATGTGAGTTAGGAGATATAAGGTCCATATATTCTTTGGAATGATGGAGTTGGTGAAAGCTTGCATCATTAGTGGACTTGGAAGCTGAAGCCAATCCCAATATGGGATTGGATCCATTAGATGGAGGGCCATTAGGAATTATCTCTTCAACAACCTCAAAAATAATTTCATCAACAAGCTAAAGCGGTTCATAAGGGTTTTCATTGGAAAAGAGGGAGCATACCTAATCAAGAGAAGCCTTACCGAAGGAGGAAGGTAGCTTGGAGTCTAGGAGCTTAGGAGCTAAAGATCCATCATATTTGGAGGGGAAGTCTCCTTTTTGGTTAGTTGCTTTGTGCTCAACAGAGTGAGGAGGGGCTTGGATGCCTTGCTTGTTAGCTGCCAAGCTAGACAACCCAAGATTTGGTTTTGCATTCTAAGAATATACCCAATATTTTGTTTGGTTCTTGCTTCTACGTTGAGACATACTTTTGAGTAGTGGGCACTCAGTTTAGAAGTGGCCTTATTTCTTGTACTTTGTACATAAATCCAACTTATTTTTTGTATCCAATGGGTTGGTGATTTTGGTTGCGATTAGATACGATATTGATGTATGTAGGTAGCTCAATCTCAAGATTAGTGTTTACACATAACCAATCATTAAAAATATGGGTTTTGACCCTAGTTGAAGGGTCAAAGGCCACCAAATTTCTTACAGTGCTGGAAATGTCATGAAATATTTCTTCACTCCAAAATTATACAGGGAGGCTTGAAAGACTAATCCAAATTGGAGTAGTGTTGATATTTTATATTTCAAGGTCAAAATCAACGCCCCACTTCCAAATAAAAGGCTTCTATGATCAAAAAACCAAGGGCAACCAATGAGAATGTAGCTTGAGTTATCTTTGTTGTTCAACCTAATGAGAAAAATCCCCCAAAGGAGGGCTACGAGTTCCATATGGCCTTGGGACCACCACTTAGAGAATACCCATTTTTTGATTGATTTAATATCAGATCTGGAGCCCATGAATTTCCCCACAAGGGAGAAATTCATAGGAAATGTTGGAATCCATGACTAACGAGGGAATTTAGAGGGTGTCCTATGTTAGAAGGAGGACACAAATGTCTGAAATCAAGAAAAGAGGAACATGGTTATACTTAATTGTCTCCGCATAGGATGTCAAACGCACATTTTGAGAAACCTTGGGCCGCACAGGTTTAGAGAGGGGATCGCCTGTGACACCCATCAACACCTCACTTGCCTCAAGGTCCCATCCAATTTTGGTTACCTAAAAATACCTATCGGGTCATGAGGAGAACCAAACTTGTGATCATCTCCACTGCTACAGTCGCTGGAGGATTTATCGCCTTCACCAACTTTGAAATTTTGGATGGATGAGTTCACCATTTTTTTTGGACTGAACTTTATTTATTTAAAATATGAATATCTTGGAGTAAAAAGGAGTTTTTTAGAATTTTATTTATTTAGGAGTTATAAGGTTTAAATGTTTGAATTTTTTAGTTCTTAAATTTTTGAAATTTTAAAAGTTATTTGGAGTTATTTAAATATTTTTCAAATTTAGAAAAATTTTGAAATTTGATTTGAAGCAAATTGAAGATTTTTGAAGATTTTAAATTTTTGAAATTTGAAAGTTTGCAAATTTAATCTAGTAGGAAGTTAAAAAGATTTCAACATCAAAAATTTTAAAAAACTTTAAAATTTACAGAATTCTTATTTGAGTGTTTTTTAACATGAGAGATATAAGGTTAACTACTTCAAAGAAATTTAATTTCAAATTTTGATCATTATGGAAAGTGTAGACACCAAATCCTAGCCATTAATCCTTCATCCTAACCATCCTACCACCCACTTGTCCACCACACACCTTTCCCGCCACTCATTTAACCATTTCATGCCTTTCCCGCCTTCAAAAGGCCCACTTTAGCCCTTTCTCGCCACTTTCCGACCCCTTTGGACTTAATTTATATTTATTTTATATTATTTATATTTAATATAATATTTTATTATTATATTTTAATATATTTATTATAAAATATATATATTTAAACCCAATTAACCTCAGCCATTAGATTTAATCTAATCTCAACCATCCATCTTCATTAATCCATGTCACACTTAAAGTATAATCTCAGCCTTAGGATTTTATTTAATCTTAGCCACACGATCAAAAGTGTTAAGCTAAAACCTTAATAAAATCCTAGGTTTGGTTATAAATAGAAGCATTTGCAAATGCTCAACCCCTGGAATGTTCTCGCCCTTGGAGAGATTGTTGAAAAAGCCCTTGTGAAGTAGAAGGTTGCAGAGCCCTGAAGATCCCAACGGTCGAATCTACTTGTGAGAGCTGACTCAAACCTTAGCTTTCCATAGGACTTTCACCATTCTAGCCACTTCCACATCCATCCTCCATCGTCGTTGTAATCCACTCATTTTCTATGTGCTTTGCAACCATGTGATCCGCTTTTCGTAGATGAGGAACCATAACCGCAGGCTCATCATAGAGCCTACAACATCGTAGGTGCCCGCAAAGCCTTCCCAAACGCCCGCCAAAGCATGTCGTAACACAGGCTCAATCTAGGCCCTATTGTTGCCCTCAAAATGCTCTACATAATCTGCTGTGTCACATCTGCTGTTGTTGTTAGGGCATCATACCAACAGATCTACAACGAAACATCATCAAGTTTAGCAAGGTAAATCACCATTTATTTTTATTTCATTGCATAATATGTAGGTTTTATATGCCATTGTATTCATTTGCAGTTAGGGTTTTTTTATAATTGAGGGTCTCATGTTGTGGAGCCCTCACATGTATTACTAATCCCCTTGTCTATTTGTGTGTATGCAGATCTACAAGTTCTCATTCAATATTGGATAGCTATTGAAGCTAGAGTGGCTCGAATTCGGATATCACAAAGCTCACTAACGCTTGTTGGGAGCGAAGTGCAACTGAAGACACTCATTTTTGTATAGCTAGGGTTTCGAAGAACCCTAGCAATTGTATCTATTGTATCAAATCAACTCTGTTAAGGCAAAATAATTGTAACAAGGATATTTTCAGCTCCTCCCATTTATTGAAATATATTCTATTTTGTGCAGTTATTTATCTTTGTGGGTTGATTTCTTTATTACTTTCATAGTGTCACGTTTTGAGCTCTATAGAAAGAAATATGGATTCCATAATAAGAAAGAAAATACTAGAAGTTATAAAATTTAGCATTGGAAAATTGATTGAAAAATCTAATGGTAAGCTAGATATGGCAATACAATTTCTCTATAGAGAAACTATGGATGAAAGTTTTTATAAATTTGAATACTATCTACATTCAAATATTATTGAAGAAATTGATAATAAAATGAATGATATTAAAATACCTATTGATATAGGTAGTATAATGTATATGGCATTGCTTTCACTTGAACTTCATAAAGATGAAAATCTAAAACAAAAAGAGTTGATTGAAACTCTAAAAAGGAAAGTAGAGATTGATACAAGTGAATCATATCTAAAAATAGTATTTCATTCTTCATGCAATATTGACATTCCAAGTTCATCTAATTCAAGAAATTATTATGATGCTCTAAGTGAATGTTCAAAAGATACAAGACAATATCAAGATTATAAGAAAACTAGATCAAATGAAGCACATGATATAGAGGTCAAAAACAAATAAAAAGTTCAATCTATTCATGCACATGAACCTAAGGCCAAAAAAGGAGCTCAAGTAGTTCATAAATAAGTTAAAGAAGATACAAAGACTAAAGATTCAAAGAATAAATATGGAGAACTTAGAGCATAACTCAAGCAAGAGGAGGAAGAATATTCTAGATAAGTAGAGATTCATGAACAATGCAAGGTCACATGAAGATTGAATATGAAGACTAAATATGAAGATGAATATTGAAGACTAAAGTCTTCAATAAACAAATAATGTAATACAAGGGATGTTGAAGAATATCACATTATTTGGTACATGTAAATGTACCCCCATGGTATCTTCATGGTATAAATATAAATATGTAATATATTAGGGTTGAGTCTATATTTTAGGTGAATTATTTATATTTTCCCTTTCATGTAAGTGTCAATGTGCTGGAAATGCACAAGTATCATGTAAGAGTGCAATATGCTAAAAATGCACAATTGTCATGTAAGTTAGAGTGCAAGAGTGTATTGAGAGAATGTGCACAAGTGTCATGTAGTAAGTGTACAAATATATAAAGAGATGATATGCACAAGTATCTTGTATTAGGAGTGCATGTAGGAGAATAAGAGTCATGTAGAAGTGTGCAAGTGTCATAGAGTCAAGTATGCATGTAAGAAGAGAGTGAAGAGTCTAATATACAAGTGGCAAGATGATAAGCCAAAGGTCATGGGAGCTATCATATGGAGAGAAATAGTCAAGTATGTGAAGAATCATATTACTATGTCTATATTATGGAGATAAATCTTAATACAAAAAACATGAGGTATCTAAATGTGAAAAGAAAAAATTGAAAAGTAAATTAGTCTTGTATATAAATATTTGAGCAATTTATATTGTAAGTATTCTTCATGCATAGTACATGAATGAATTTTGCCATTTATATTCATATTTGATATTATAAGTGAATTTTATTTTTCATTATTATATTGGCCTAAATATATACATTTGATTACTCATAGATATTCTACTCCTTATTAATATTTTGACCTTTAAGATTGTGTCTTCTTTATATTGTGACCTATGATATTTTGAGATAGTAAGGCTTAAAATACAATAGTGGTATCAGATCCACCACCACTTAACTTTGTCTATTCTTGATAGAGTTAATTTAGAGTCTATCCATTTTGAAATAAGTGTATACTTGGACTCTATTTTTAAATTTTTGAGTAGATATTGAGGGGACAAATATTAGTCACCCCGATTTGGATGCTAGGGTCTTTCCACTTGATTGAAGGAAAATCAATGACGACTTGAACTCAGCTAATTTGATTAAGGGCCAACTCAAAATAAAGTTGGACATTGAGAGATAACTAACTTAGTAAAAAGTTGGACATTGAGAGAAAGCCAAATCAGAAGAAAGTTGGAAGTTTGAGGACATTCAAAATCACCCTGATAATATTTTAGATTCTATAAAGAAAATAAGAATCACTATTGAAGATTGAGAGAGCCAAATCAGGAGAAATTTATCATTAGGGGTATTCATAATCATCTTGACATTGATATTGGGTTCTCTAGAAATGAGGAGAATCATATTTTGTTCTTAGGTGTGACCTAAGACATTGAAGATAGATTTCAAGCATTGGATTTGGAATCCAGTAGATTGAGAAGCATCAAAGATTTCTACAAAGATAGAGAAGCACTCTAGATTCTAGAGTATAGATATTGAGTAGCAATATACAAGGATATATAAGAGTTGTACTGAGAAGTATAGAGAAGAAGGCTCGAAAGATAAAGAGAGAGGATCACTGAAGAACTAGGCTGACTGAAAATATTTTGTATCGATTCAATCTTGGTCGTGGATTAGTTTTTGAAGTAGGTTCTTTTAAGAAGATATTCATTACAACAATGAAGGAAAAAGGTAAGCAATTAGTATTGAAGAAGAAGCCTGAGTGGTGGCATTGAATAAGAGTCCTGAGAGGGCAACATTGAAGGAGAGACCAACATTTAAGTGATCCATATAGTTGAGAGACCATTATTCATGTGGCCAATATTTGTAGAATATTGCATAGCAGTCTAAAAAGGCTTGCACAAATAAGTTTAAGAAACGAATATAGTGGATACAAATTGACCAACAAAGCAAACTAAGAAGCATACTATCAAGAACAATGCTAAAACATAAGAGTGTTGTCCAAAAGGGACCAACACTATAATAAGTGAGTAAAGATATGTTGTAAAGCAAAGAACTATCTAAGAACAAAAAAGTGAAAGCAATGATAACATAGAAGGATATTGCTTGGAAAGAACATAGTTTAGTAGTAGAAGTGTGCTATCTTGCAGAAGTTAAAGCAAATTCCAATAGTGTTATCTTTCATCAACAAAATATAGAGTGCATCCCAATCATGTTATTCAACCATACAAAAGTTAGAGTGCACTCTAATTGCACTATCCATCCATCCAAAAGCTAGATCTCACTCCAATCATGCTATCCAACCATTTAAAATATAGTGCATACTTCTATCTTGCCATATAAAAGATAGAATTGATTTCTATATAAGCTATAAGCACTAAGTATGTCATTGGATTGAAGGGAATAGAGAATGAACTAAGTGTGCAATTCAATCAATGGAGACAACAAAGGTTTGAATACCCAACAAGACAAAAATCATTAAATTGAAGAGAATCTAATCCAAAGGAGATAACAAAGGTTTGAACATCCAAAAAAATAGAATCCATTCAATCGAAGAGAATCTAAACAAAGTGTCATGCTTGAGAGTTACAAATATCTGAGTGAATGATAGTATAGTATATGGAATTAAACCACAAAATGTGGAAAGGTAACGTTCATATGTTACAAATTAAGAGTGTTATTGTTGGCTTTAATAAATGTTCCAAAGAAAAGGTATGCTACGATACCTTTCATTCTTTTATTTACTTGGAGGGAAAGCATGATAATTAAGTCTAAATTTTATTCATCTTTATGAAGTAGGGAGTCATAAGGTTTTCTACCTTATTAGTTATTGGAGTTCATTTCAGAGTTCATTTCAAAGGGTATTTATTCTTACAAGATATAAAATATTTAAAGCTTTGAGTGAAGGAGTTTTTTAGAATTTATGTTTTTTTAATTATTTTTACTTTTGAGGATTTATAAGGTTTAAAGGTTTGAAGTTTTTAATTTTTAAAGTTTCTAAAATTTTTAAAGTTATCTGAAGATATTTAAAGATTTTTCAAATTTAGAAAAAAATTGAAATTTAAAAATTTTGAAATTTGAAGAAATTTAATTTTAAGCAGATTGAAGATTTTTGAAGATTTTAAATTTTTGAAATTTTAAATTTTGCGAGTTTAATCTAGTAGGGAGTTACAAATATTTCAACATCAAAAGTTAAAAAAAAAATGAAATTTGCAAATTTCTTGTTTGAGTGTTTTTTAACTTGGGAAATATAAGGTTTACTACTTCAAATGAATTGAATTGCAAATTTTTTATTATTATGGAAAGAATTATGGAGTCCATAATCAAAAAGAAAAAAATAGAAGTTATAAAATCTCGCATTGGAAAATTGATTGAAAAATCTAAGGGTAAGCTAGATATGGAAATACAATTTCTCTATAGAGAAGCTATGGATGAAATTTTTGAGACATTTGAATACTATATACACTCAAATCTTGTTGAAGAAATTGATAATTCAAAAGATGATATTATAATACATATTGATATAGGTAGTGTAATGTATATAGAATTACTTACACTTGAACTTCATAAATATGAAAATCAAAAACAAAAAAGTTGATTGAAACTCTAAAAAGGAAAGTAGAGATTGATACAAGTGAATCATCTCTAAAAATAGTGTTTCATTCTTCATGCAATATTAACATTCCAAGTTCATCTAATTCAGAAAATTATTATGATGCTCTAAGTGAATGTTTAGAAGATATAGGACAATATCAAGATTATAAGAAAACTAGATCAAATGAAGCACATGATCTAGAGGTCAAAGACAAAGAAAAAGTTCAAGCTATTCATGCACATGAACCTAAGGCTAAAGAATAATACCAAGTATTTCATGAAAAAGCTAAAGAAGATACAAATATTGAAGATTCAAAGAATGAATATGAAGGAGAACTCTAAGCAAAACTCAAGAAAGAAGATTCCATAGAAGCAAATATTCATTGACAATGCAAGGTCACATGAAGATTGAATATGAATACTAAATATGAAGATGATTATTGAAGACTAAATTCATAATCAAAAATAAAATATTAGAAGTTATAAAATATGGCATTGGAAAATTGATTGAAAAATCTAAGGGTAATCTAGATATGGAAATACAATTTCTATTTAAAGAAGAAGCTATGGATGAAAGTTTTGATACATTTGAATGCTATCTGCATTCATATATTATTGAAGAAATTTATAATTCAAAGAATGATATTATAATACCTATTGATATAGGTAGTGTAATGTATATGGCATTACTTTCACTTGAACTTCATAAATATGAAAATCTAAAACAAAAAGAGTTGATTGAAACTCTAAAAAGGAAAGTAGAGATTGATACAAATCAAGTGAATCATCTCTAAAAATAGTGTTTCATTCTTCATGCAATATTGACATTCCAAGTTCATCTAATTCAGCGAATTATTATGATGCTCTAAGTGAATTTTTAAAAGATACATGACAATATCAAGATTATAAGAAAAACTAGATCAAATGAAGCACATGATCTAGAGTTAAAAATAAAAAAAATAAGTTCAAGCTATTCATGCACATGAACCTAAGGCCAAAGAAGGAGCTCAAGTAGTTCATAAACAAGCTAAAGAAGATACAAAGACTGAATATTCAAAGATTGAATATAAAGAACTCAAAGCAAAACTCAAGCAAGAGGATGAAGAAGATTCAATAGAATTAAAGATTCATGGACAATGCAAGGTCACATGAAGATTGAATATGAATACTAAAGATGAAGATGAATATTGAAGACTAAAGTCTTCAATAACCAAATAATGTAATACAAGGGGTGTTGAGAAATATTACATTATTTGGTACATGCAAATGTACCCCCATGGTACCTTCATGGTATAAATATAAATATGTAATAGATTAGGGTTGAGTCTATAGTTTAGGTGAATGATTTATATTTTCTCTTTCATGTAAGTGTCAATGTGCAAGAAATGCACAAGTGTCATGTAAGTTAGAGTGCAAGAGTATATTGAGATAATATGCACAAGTGTCATGTATGTAAGTGTGCAAATATGTAAAGAGCATGTGCACAAGTGTCTTGTATTATAAGTGCATGTAGGAGAGTAAGAGTCATGTAGAAGTGTACAAGTGTCATAGAGTCAAGTATGCATGTAAGAAGAGAGTGAAGAGTCTAGTATACAAGTGGAAATATGATAAGCCAAAGGTCATGGGAGTTGTCATATGGAGAGCAATAGTCAAGTATGTGAAGAGTCACATTACTATGTCTATATTATGGAGACAAAAATCCATACAATAAAACATGAGGTATCTAATTGTAAAAAGAAGATCTTGAAGAGTAAATAAAGCTTGTATACAAATATTTAAGCAATTCTTATTTCAAGTATTCTTCATGCATAGTACATGAATGATTTTGGCCATTTACATTCATATTTGATATTGTAAGTGAATGTTATTTTTCATTATTATATTTACCTAGATATACATTTGATTGCTCATATATTATTCCACTCTTTATTATTAATATTTCAACCTTTAATTTTGTGGCTTCTTTATATTGAGACCTATGAAATTTTGAGATAGTAAGGCTTAAAAGTCAAAAGTGGTATGAGAGCCACCACCATTTAACTTTGTCCATTCTTTATAGAGTTAATTTATAGTTTGTTAATTTTGAAAGTGCAAAATTGGACTCTATTTTTAAAAGTCTGATTGAGTAGATATTGAGGGGACAAGGACTAGTCACCCTAATTTGGATGCTAGGTTTGTGCCACTCAGTTGAAGAAAAACTAGTGAAGACTAGGACTCAACTAATTTGATTAAGAGCCAACTCAAAAGAAAGTTGGACATTGAGAGAGAACCAACTCAAAAGAAAGTTGGACATTGAGAGAGAAAACCAACTCAAAAGAAATTTGGAAGTTTGGGGATATTCAAATTCACCCAAATAATATTCTGGATTATTTATAGAAAATAGGAGAATCACATTGAAGATTGAGAGAGCCAACTTAGGAGAAATTTAGAAGTGTGAGGACATTCAAAGTCATCCAAATAATATTCTAGATTCTTTATATAAAATAGGATAATCACCATTGAAGATTGATAAAACCAACTTAGGAGAAAGTTGGTCATTCAAATATATTCATAGTCACCCTGACATTGATATTGGGTTCTCTAGAAAGGAGGAGAATCATATTTTGTTCTTAGGTACGACCTAAGACATTGAAGATAGATTTCAAGCATTGGAGTTGGATTTCAACATATTTAGAATCATCAAAGCTTTCTAAAGAGATAGAGAAGCATCATAGCTTCCATGAATAGAGAAGCATTCTAGCTTTCTAAGTACAAATATTGAGCAGCAATATATAGGGATAGATAAGAGTTGTACTGAGAAGTACATAGAAGAAGACTCTAGATATAAAGAGAGATAGAAGCATTGAAGAACTAGGATGACTAAAAATATATTTATATTGATTCAATATTGGTCGTGGATCAATTTTTGAAGTAGATTATTCAAGGAAGATATTCATTACAACAATGAAGGAAAGAGGCCTAAGCAACTAGTATTGAAGAAGAAGCATGAGTGGCAGCATTGGAGAAGAGGCCTAAGAGGTCAACATTGAAGGAGAGGTCAACATCTAAGTGGCCAATATAGAAGCCAATATTTAAGTGGCCATTATAGTTGAGAGACCATTATTCAAGTGGTAAGTATGCATAGAATATTACATAGCAGTCTAAAAAGGCTTACATAGAGAATTCTAAGCAATGTATATAGTGAATACAAAGTGACCAGCCAAGCAAACTAAGAAGTGTGCTATCAAGAGAAATTCTATAACATAAGATCTTTGTCCAAAAGAGACGAAAACTATGATAAGTGAGTAAAGCTACATTGTAAAGCAAAGCACTATCTAAGAACAAAAAAGTGAAAGTTATGATGACATAGGACATTGTTTGAGAATAGCATAGTTTAGTAGTAGAAGTTTGATATCATGTAGAAGTTAGAGTGTATTCCAATAGCACTATCTTGCATCAATAAAAGATATAGTGCATCCCAATTGCGTTATCCAACCATACAAAAGTTAGAGCAAATTCTAATCGTGTTATCCATCCATACAAAAGCTAGAACAAACTCCAATCATATTATGCAACCATTCAAAAGGTAGAGTAGACTTCTATCTTGCCATCCAAAATATAGAATTGATTCATATCTAAGCTATAGGTAATAGGCATGTCATTCAGTCAAAGGGAATAGAAAATGCACTATGTGTGCAATTCAACCAAAGGAGACAATAGAGGTTTGAATATCCAACAAGATGAAAGTCATTCAACCAAAGAGAATCTAATCCAAAGGAGACAACAAAGGTTTGAATGTCCAACAAGAAAAAATATATTTAGTTGAAGAGAACCTAAACAAAGTGCCATGCTTTGGAGTTACAAATTTCTGAGTGAATCATAGCATAGTAGATGGAATTAAACTGCAAAAGGTGGAAATTTAACATTCATATGTTAGAAATTAAGAGTGTTATTATTGGCTTTAATAACATTCCAAAGAAAAGGTATGTTAAGATATCTTTCATTCTTTTATTTGCATGGAGGGAAAACATGATATTTAGGTTTGAATTTTATAAAGCTTTATTAAGTAGGGAGCCATAAGGTTTTCTACTTATTAGCTATTGGAGTTTATTTTAGAGTTCATGTCAAATATTATTTATTCTTAAAATATTTAAAGCTTGGAGTGAAAAAGAGTTTTTTTTAGAATTTAAGTTTTTTTTTAGGAGTTATAAGTTTTAAGGGTTTGAAGTTTTTAGTTTTTAAAGTTTCTAAATTTTTAAAAGCTATTTTAAGTTATTTAAAGATTTTCAAATTTAGAAAAAAATTGAAATTTGAATAATTTTAATTTGAAGCAAATTGAATATTTTTGAAGATTTTAAATTTTTTAAATTTAATATTTTGCAAATTTAATCTATTAGGGAGTTAAAAGGATTTCAACATCAAAAGTTTAGAAAACTTTTAAATTTGTAAATTTCTTATTTGAGTGTTTTTTAACTTGGGAGATATAAGGTTTACTACTTCAAAGGAATTGAATTGCAAAATTTGATCATTATGAAAAGAAATATGGAGTCCATAATCAGAAAGAAAATATTAGAAGTTATAAAATATGGCATTGGAAAATTGATTGAAAAATATAAGGGTAAGCTAGATATGGAAATACAATTTATCTATAGAGAAGCTATGGATGAAATTTTTGAGATATTTGAATACTATCTACATTCAAATCTTGTTGAAGCAATTGATAATTAAAGGGATGATATTATAATACCTATTGATATATGTAGAATAATGTATATGACATTGCTTTCACTTGAACTTCATAAATATGAAAATCTAAAACAAAAAGAGTTGAGATTGATACAAGTGAATCATCTCTAAAAATAGTGTTTCATTCTTCATGCAATATTGACATTTCAAGTTCATCTAATTCAAGAAATTATTATGATGCTCTAAGTGAATGTTCAAAAGATACATGAAAATATCAAGATTATAAGAAAACTATATCAAATGAAGCACATGATCTAGAGGTCAAAGAAAAACAAGTTCAATCTATTCATGCGCATGAACCTAAGGCCAAATAAGGAGATCAAGTAGTTCATAAACAAGTTAAAGAATATATAAAGACTGAAGATTCAAAGAATGAAGATGAAGGAGAACTCACAGCAAAACTCAAGCAGGAGGACGAAGAAAATTCTAGAGTAGAAGAGATTCATGAACATTGCAAGGTTACATGAAGATTGAAGATAAAGATGATAATTAAATACTAAAGTCTTCAATAACCAAATAATATAATACAAGGGGTGTTGAGGAATATTACTTTATTTGCTACATGCAAATGTACCCCCATGGTAATTTCATGGTACAAATATAAATATGTAATAGGTGAGGGTTGAGTCTACAATTTAGGAGAATGATTTATATTTTTCCTTTCACATAAGTGTCAATGTGAAAGAAATGTATGATTTTCATGTAAGAATGTAATATGCAGGAAATGCACAAGTGTCATCTAAATTAGAGTGCAAGAGTGTATTGAGATAATGTGCACAAGTTTCATATATGTAAGTGTGAAAATATATAAAGATATGATGTGCACAAGTGTATTTTATTAGGAGTAAATGTAGGAGAGTAAGGGTCATATAGAAGTGTGCAAGTGTCATAGAGACAAGTATGCATGTAAGAAGAGAGTGAAAATTCTAGTATACAAGTGGTAAGATGATAAGCCAAAGCTCATAGGAGCTATCGTATGGAGAGCAATAGTAATATATGTGAAGAGTAACATTACTATGTCCATCCTATGGAGACAAAGCTCCATACAATAAAATACAAGGTGTCTGATTGTAAAAAATAAGATATTAAAAATTAAATAAAGCTTGTATACGTATATTTGAGCAATTCATATTGTAAGTATTCTTCATGCATAGTACATCAGTACACCAAAAAAGGGCTTTAATGGTGGTTATAAATCATCCTTAAAGACATTTAAATGTGATTATTCAGCCGGCATATATGAGGGTATCGTAAAAATTCTACGACATATGATGGCGGCTAAAAACAACCTCAAAAAACCACCATCTTAGGGTTTAAGATGGCGGTTTAAAATTGTCCTCTTAGGGCTATGAGGCCGGTTCTCAATCACCATATTAGGACTAAGAGGGTGGTTAAAAACCACCCTCTTAGGGTTAAGACCTCTTAGGCCTAAGAGGGTGGTTTATAACCACCCTCTTAGACCCTAAGAGGGTGGTTTTAAACCGCCCTCTTAGGTCACCCTAAGACGACAGTTTATAACCATCATATTAGGGCTAAGAGGGAAGTTTAAAACCACCCTCTTATGGTCTCATCCTAAAAAAATATATAAAGGAGGCGATCCATGTTGGAGGGACTAGAAGTTAGGCCAAACAATAATGTAATTTATAATTATACCACAAACGATTTGTATGTAGTTGTCCCTATTCTAAATTATATGTAGTAGTATAAAAAGCTACATTGTGCAGTTGTATATCTTTTTACCTAGATTCAACATCATAACCTACATGCGAATAGCATATGAGCTTACTTACCATCATGTCCAATTTTCCAACCTTCCATTCATATATATATATCAAACAGAACAAGCATTTCTTGGAGAGTTATAGATAACATATGCAATAAAAATGAAACTTATCTACAAATAAAATGTCTAATAAAGCTTGCTAGACAAAGTGAACCCAAGGATGATAGAAGGATGATTCCTTCAATGAAGAAATAAGCAATAGCATATGATCAATTATGAATAGATCCCCCAGACTATTAACAGGTGGTAATATTTTGCATAAATTTCCCATCTTTGAAGGAAGCTTGTCATAAAGCTTTAAAGCTAACAATAATGCATCTGGATTTCCATTTCCATGTAAATCCCAAACACAAATTCAAGCAACAACCACTGTATGGATCTTCACGTCAAGCCTTGATGTCTCTAAATAGATAGGCTCAGGTTATAACACATCTAAAATCAACACCATATTTCAACTTGTAATTTGAACAGTTGAGTGGTAGATCCATTTTTTTAGCATCCAGATATAGGCAGAAAATGATTGTTATTATAACTTATCGGCCCTAAGAAACCATATTTATTAGTCAAACTTAGATCTGCATTATTTGAGAAAGAATTTTTGATCTTCCTTCCCTAGTTTTCCAACCTTCCATTCATATATATATTGAACAGATCAAGCATTGCATGGAGAGTTACAGATAACATATGCAATAAAAATAAAACTTGTGCAAATGTACTCTCTTAGATTAACTCCTGCAATATGGTATAAACCGATGTAAAACTTAAATTCAACCTGTTGATTAAAAAATACAATTAGTAAAATAACTCTCTATCCAAAGCATTTCAATTAGAAGCTATTAAATTGTTTGTTTGTTTTTTCAACTTCTAACTTTCTAGTAGAATAAAAGATATATCTTTTTTAAAATGGCTGACTTGAGAGACAATTCCAGATATAAGGACATCTAACTGAAGGATGTAGATGCATCTAGGTGCATGATAATTTAGATTGTATAGGTTGTTTAGATGGTAAGAAATCTATCACATAAACTAAAATAATGCCAATTGGAGGGCCTAATAGTTTACATGTATTTTAAGTTATCATTCAACCATGTTTCGATAATCGGAGTATGGTTGGACAACCATATATTACATAAACAACATCCTCCATAAGGATCATGGATATTAAAGACTACTTTACTTTTACTGATTTTATAGATAGAAGATTTTTCTTATAGAAGCTTCTTGTAAGATTTCTAATTTTCTAGTGTAATATATGAAACATTTTTGAAACAAAAAGAAAATATAACCAAAATGATGCAAATACAAACAAGAATTTCACATTTAGCAAATTCTAATCACTATTTAGAAAAGGCATTCCAGTCATCTACAGTATGTGATTTCCTTAGTGGGTCAATGTTGTAAGTCTACTCCCTAAAAATTTTCAGACATGGAAAAATCTTGTTTGTTCAAAATCCTCGGTTCTTGAACGTCCTACTAAGCATTCTCCATAATAGATTAAAATAAAATTAACAAGATGAACCAATTATATGTGTTTGAATAATCATGCAAATGTCAATTTCCATAAAAGAATATATGTATTATTTCTCTAGGATCTTTTGGAGAACATAATAACAAGTCCACATGCAAGTTTATCAAAAACATAAAAGATAAAAAGATACACTTACAAGGTTTGTTCAATCCATATAACATAGAACATGATAATTTCTTCTTATGCAAATGCAAAAACATGTCAAAGTTCTTCAAGCCTAAAAATTAAATTCTTCTTGCTTCTCATCATTCCATCACCTTGTATGTAGTAGTAAATAAATTTCCATGCCACAAGGCATCCCTATAAAATACTCTCTAGGACTAATACCTTGTAGTGAGGACATAATGTATTAAGAATAAAATAAATATGAAGTTCCAAACAAAATGCAAGAATATGCAACCAAATGATCGTGACAATTAGTATCATATATCAAGACTAGGTAGGATTTCCTCACAATATAACCATATTTTCCTTACAGTGATCAAGACACTCAGTCTTAAATTCTTCATCAATGTTAAAGTCCCTTTTAGGTGTCAGTTTTGGAATTATAGATAGCAGTGCTAATATTTTATCATCACCACTAATAACACCACACTTGACATTGAAGCCAACACCGATCCTAAATGACTTCACCTAACACAAAACATCAGGTGGATTGAAAACTAAAAACTCAATCCTACATATCATGCTCATACATATTTAATGTCAAAATTGAAAACTCTACATTTACCACACATTTTGCAAATTGTAACTTAACCATATTTAATCCCTTCCTCACCTCATAATAGCTTCTCCAACAAGTCACAAATGATGCTCTTGGTGGTCTATGGTATTTCAAAAGAATATTATTGTAGAAAATCTTAGTATTTTTCCTGATAACTCGGTCAATCCCCAAACACATTGTTTACTGGATTTTTGATCAACTCTTTTACAATTTGAACTTAACTCACAATGTTTTGCAATTTTGAATCTTCATAATTTACCTATCAAATTATCCTGTTCTACACCAAAATCCTGACCATAATGCTCCCCATGTTCAACAAAAGAAAACAACTCTGTACAATCTACTTGAATACCCATGCAAACAATGTAGGTGGCCAATGTTGCATACCATTTCCAATTGTTGTGCAAGTAAAACACAAGGACCACACCATGTTGCATACAAGTCCACCACTAAGGATCATAATAATCACATGTATGAGGATTAGAACCTAATAATAAGTTTGTTACATTACAAACTTGCTATGTCATTAGAGATAGGAAGCAATATGGACATGGGCTTGAACCGAGAAATAAATATTCACTGTTTTGAAATAAGAAATATTTTAGGGTCTTTTAAATATTTTCTTATACAAAAGTAAGATTCATCAACTGTTGTCAACAAAAAATTACAAATAGTTCATCTTTCTAAACATAAAATGATATATTGTAATAAGCTCTATCGTTGAAAGTCAGTAAACAACAAACAATATTTACATTGGAGAACTACCTCAGTGCTATATACTCTAAGTTTCACCAGTTGACTGACATCCATCAGATGGAACATAAAATATCAGAGAGCTAAATCAAAATATAGAATTTTTGGGGGGGCATGTTTAATTTAGTCAGCCATTTGTTGCAAGTCAGAAATGAATGAAGAAATAACAATTTTTTGAGATATGGATTTTGAAACAATGATAGCCCTGGGTGTTCCATTATTTGGTTAAATTTATGCCCAAAATATCTTCCCTCAAATAGAACTAAGCATTCTCAACTTCATATCCAAAATTTCTTCCTAGGACAAATAGGCACATTTGTAAAACATTCTCATCATTGTTGTGTGAAAATACTACCATTGTTTTATAATCTAAAACTTCTTTCAACAACATTTTAAACCAAAATTGCATGAATGAGTTCAACTCTAGCACCATCTTGTCACAACCTCTATTAGAAAAAGTTCCATCATCTTCAAGCAACATAAGAGAACACAAGGGCTATGAACGAGTCACTCATAAAGACATATGTCAACAACTAAAAGAGGTAACATCAAATATAGAGTAGAAGTGATTTTATCCATAAATAGAATATAAACCCTTTTGAAAAGGGAAGAACAAAACACTAATAAACAACTACATAAACCAAAATCAACTACAAAAACACTCAGTTCAATGCAATCTTAAATGAAAATAAAATAATAGTTATGCAGATAGACCACTAAGGGAGAAGTAAATGGAGAAAAGGCAATCTCTTTTGTAATCATTGATGTCATATGTTAATTCAAAGCATCATACAATATTGCTACAACATGGCATAATTTATTTGTAAACAATGTCTGATATAGGCTAGGCAATGAAGGAGCCCACAACATCCTTCATTGTGGCCATTTCATCATTCCTTCTATACAAGATTGTTTCCTCTTTATGGGTGACGTGCACATTAACTTTGCAATAACCTTCACCCAAATGTTGACCATGTATAAGGTCTTCAGGGTTAGTATTGATCACCGTGCCTTCGACCACTATGTTATCATTATGGATCTGAGTCAAGTAGCATTCCCTTCTCTCAGTTTGAGTGATTGGTGTCATTTTCAGTCCCTACATGGAAAATCAACAGCCCAGATAAATTCACTGCATAGCGTACAATACAAACTAAGTCAACCATTTTATATTTGAAATAATAGTCGTACCATTGATGACTCTGGCCTAGAAGGTATTGAGCAGCTACCTATGCCTTGATCACCACCACCAATGTTGTGTCCACTTGTAGGGGTAGCATGTAGTGATGTTGCCTATGGAATTATATGCAAGGGATCATTACAACTTTAGGGGTGCAACATGTAAACATTTCAAATATGAAATCATGAAAAAACTGACACACCTCTATCTGTGAAAGCCATGTCAAAATCTCTTCAATATTTTTATCTTTCTCTGCAAGCTTCTCTGCAATATTTTTTCATTCTCTGCAAGCTTCTCTTCCCACTTTTGCTCTTTCTCTATCGTATGCTCTTGCATATGTGCAACTTTTGTATGTAACCCTCACCAAAAAATAGAGTAGTTGGCGATACTCCTTTGCCGACACCCCGAACCCGACCCAATATTTTGGGTCCTAAAACCTTGGTGAGGGCATCATCCTTAATAGATTGATTTACGGAGCTCATAGATGATATTTCATCATCCAATTTTTTTGGCAACATCACATGCATAGTTAAATGGTAACATGTTAAAAAAACAATCGATATAACAATGGTTTGAAGTTCAACGTATTGCTATTTCCAAGGGAATGTCACTTATGATTGTCTTCGCAACTTCTGGTGAAATAGGAGCCCCATCCTTCTTTGTATGAGCTACCATCCACACAGTTGCCCTTGGTAGTGGAGTTTTCACATTTGGTTGGCTCTTCCTCTACAAGATATATAGTTGGAGAGACATGGGGATAAGTCATATGACAAAACAATATAGCTATGTTTATCACATATAATGGATGAGTATGATAGAATACCATTTCATGCTCCAGTCGAGCATATCATGTTCGATTGCAAGTGTGCATGATGGATTGGTGAGATCTATTTTATTTGTTTCTTTGCCTCACCACCTACAATGCAATGAAGAAACCAATATATAAATTCATTAGGGAGATCAAGGTTGAAAAAATTCATATGAACATAACAATGATATGAACTACCATAGTAGATTGGTTGGTACTTGCCTTAAACTCAGTGTTGCTCCTGCCATTCACAAAGGCTTCCCAATATTTTTGTGATACACAAGGTGGGGGATTAGCAATTCTATCTTCATCATTATCATACTTATCATAGTGTTTTTTCACAAGTCGATGCTTATGTTCATGCCATTGCTTGTCCATGGTCATGAAGACCCATTTCTTCATTGTGTTCGAAATGATATATTTTTGCTGCATCAAACCAGTATCTTATTAGATGCAACATTTATATAAGTATTAAAAAATGGACACTATGAACTGCATTGGCTAGAAAGTTACCATAATGAGTGTCCATAACTAGTTTTTAACTTCCACTAGGACTGCTCTCTAGTCTGTATGGGTGATAGGGACAATCTCCCTCACAATCACCCCAAGTAAGATGAAAACTTAATAGAATATTTTTCTACGGGCTATCCATTTAGATTGTAAATGATCTCCACCTTATCTGTGTTGCTTGACTCTATTGCACATCTTGTTGGACCTCTCTTTCTATGATATTTAGTGTTTGAAGTGTGTGATGACCTGACATCAACACCTATAATACCAACACCATCCAAACATCATTATGCCATATAGTATGACAACAATGAGTAACCCAATATCACGAGCAAATTTCTTGTGTGGTCTATATACCTTCTTCATTAGCCAAAGCATTTTCAACCTCATTTTAAGTATTCTCACCATCATATTCATTTATGTTATGGGTCACCTCCTTATCTTCCTCGTTAACAAAATGATATAGTTGGTATCCTCCACTAATTGCTACAATATACCATAGTCGATGATAAAACCATGATCAATTCTAATATGCCTAGTTCAACCACTATTGAACAACACTATCAAATTTTAAGTACTTACTAGCATGTGTCACTGACTCCTGATTTATTATGACAAACTCAACTACTTGTGGCATCTTTCTTGGTCTTTTTTGTACATATTGTAAAACTATGGAAAATAATATATCAAGGTCACACATAACCTCTATAAAAGAAAAAGAAAACAAAAGAAAGCACACAATTGGTTTAAATGCGTGTAATCTACAACTACCAAGGCTGCCATCAAAATATTGACAAATTAGATCTTGAAGCTTAGCATTACACAATTTATTTTGAATAATATATGGAATATTTTCTCTTAGATTGTTGGATGAAAACCAAGTTATTATTTACGAACAACAATGATCTATTGCACCTCTTACATGTACAAAAGCAAGCAAGAAAGAAATTATATTATGTCCAAGAGTGACCAAAGGAGGTAAATGAAATTCAAAGACCACATCCGGTTAGAATATTTAAGTACTAGGGAAAAAAGAACCCAAGGAGCTCAAGAAGTGACTAAGAGATAAAATAGTAAACCATTGTAAATATAACCACAATGGGTAAATCCAAAGTGGATAAACCCTAATTCTGTAAATCAAGTACAAATACAAACAACCATATGAGGGGGATCCCCTCAAGGTAAAGCAACAATAGATGAAGGCCAATAGTGGAGACTGAGGACATAAAGAAGAATGTGTTTATGCCTAGTGGAGAAATAGAAAGCATGATTGTAAGAATGCTAAATGAATGGAAAATTCTTATTTCAAGTGCAAAATTAGTTATGATTATATATGTAAATGGAAAATTCTTATTTCAAGTGCAATTCTTATTTATAGATATAGGTGAATGGACAACCTGAGCCCTCCATATAATGGGCAGATGTCTAAACATCCCTACCCACCCCAACCATCAGAGATGAGGTGAGAGGGTATCCTGAGACTTCCGTCAGATACATAAATATCCATCTATACAAATCAAGTACTATTGCTAAGGACTAGGACTAAGAGTCAAACATGAAACATCAATTTCATAACTAACACACACTCAACACAATAAACCTTCATTTCAACACATTACAACATGCATGCATGATTAGACTCTTAATCCTATGCCCTAGCAACACTTGTATTCTCTCTCTCTTATTTTTATACCAAATTACCTTCTTGTATCTGACTAGCCAACCTCATGCTCAGGATACCTACTCGCCTCACTCCTAGCTTGGTTTCCCATTAATTATCTACTAGTATTTTCTAAAAATAGAACAAAAAATATCTAACAACACTCGTTAATTATTTCAATGAGTGGTAGAGCATGTGTTCGATGCATATTTTTCATTCCAATGAGTTTTGCAAATAAAACTCATTTGCATAACCTAGTACATGTTTGTTTTGAAACCAATTCTTTTCTTTCAACTGACTCTTCTAAGAAAAAAGTAGAAGAAGCTACTACAAAACAAAAGAAAGAACCCTTAGCTAAACAAAAACTAGAAGAGTCAGTTGAAAGAAAAGAACTAGTTTCAAAACAAAAGAAAGAGCCATGGTTAAATTTGTCTCCATTAGCATTAGTTGTTGTTACATCAATGCTTTCAACTACAAAAAGTTTTAGAGCACCACAAATGAAGACTTCTTCTTCATCAAACAACACATACATAGTCCAACATGCACACATGGACATAGACATAGATGACACACCTTTAGGGTCATATGTGTCAATCTTTGGAGAAAAACTAGTTGCAGAATAAGCATGGTAGCCTTTGTAGAAAACTAGTTGTAGATAGACCTTCACTTGTTTAAAATTTCAAGTCTCATCCCATGTGCAAGAATAGTGAAGGTGGAAAATGTAAATCTTGAAGACCAAAGGTCCAGGATGCAAAAACACCAAAGACCTTACCAATAGGAGTTTCACACATATGCCATTGTGTAGTATGCAAGTAAGTAAAACAAACCCTCAGGGATATTGAACTAGTTAAAATTATTGAGGTACATAGTCAAGAACTAAGAATCCCAAGAAAAACTTGGATAAAAAAAGTTATTCGAGTATACAATGAATCTCAAGGATAGAGGCAAGAGCCGATCTGAGAGCCAAATAAATTTTGCAAGCACATATAAGCATGTTTTAATTATAACAATGACAAAGTACTCCTCTGTGGATAGAGAAGCAAGTCAAATGATAAATATTAGCCAAAAAAAATGTAGTTGTAGTATTTCACATAGTAAGCCAAGGTTCCAATCCCATGAGTGAACCTTAACAATTTTACAATCCCCAAGGGTGCCATGATAATAAAGTTTATCGTATTCCTACTATGTTGTTCATTGAAATATAGAGGTAATGCAATCATGAAGTAATATGGGTAGGGCCCATTTCAATCCCATATAACCAATTAAAAAAAGGTAGTTGCAGTACAAGAAAGCAAAAATAGATAGTACAAATACTCACCTTTTTATAACTATGGTGAGCTTCATGTGCCACATACTCATAAGGTAGTTCATTCAAAAACAGACACTCAAGATACCTAACAACATAAATAGTATGCTTAACTTCCAACCAAAGGGCTGACAACGTCTAACAATGTTGTAGTCTCTTGTAATATTTGCTTCTGCAATCCCATCATGCAACTATGAACATGGTCTATGTTTTAAAGCATGTTACAATTATGTTTTAAAGCATGTTGCTATTTTGTTTTACTTTTATCTTTTGATTAGACATTAAATGTAATTCCACAGGACTTTTCAAGTAAGGGTCCATTTACTCTAAGTTTACTAACAAAGAATACCCATCAGAGGGATGATCTTATAGCATGACATAAAGGTATGATATACCTAGAAAGTGAAAAATATGACCCCTACAAATCTAATGAAAAGTTTAACAATTAATTTTTTTGGAAACCTTTCAGGCTAGATGACTTAAAAATAGTCTTTGGTAATGCCAAGACTTGACCTAGTATGTTTTTATGCCCATGCCTTATGTTATTTGCATGTTACTTGTGTGAAGCTAGTTCCTTGAAGACCCAATGAAATTGAAGACTCAATAAACTAGAAATGTCTTACCATTTGCTTGAGGAACTTTGATTATTGCTTTTCTTTTGGTTGTTACATCCACACACAGTGCATAGGAAAAGGAGCTAATGCCTTACCATTGGCATAGCTTTAACACATACAATGCATAGGAAAAGGAGCTAATTCAAAAGCACAACTCTTGGTTAAATGAAGAGTTGACATCTAAAGTGAACACAGTTCTACAATAGTGCCAAACTAGTGTTGAAGTGGAAGCAGAGCTTTCTGCTAAACTTTCAAAGGTAAGATTTTAGTTTTGATTGCTCCTAACCTTGTTGGACCTTGCAAGTTTGTATGAGTTATGTCTAACATTTTCCATGATGAGAAGAAATGGAATGAGACTATAGGAGCATTACAGAGGAGTAAAGAAAAAGTGAAAGAACTAGAAGAAAAACTAGCATCAACAAGAGAGGTAACATATGGACTTTCAGTGTGTTCAATGGTCATTTTTATTTACATTTATTTTCATAAGTAGATTGTCCTCATTTTATGTTTCTATTATGTAAAGGAGCTACAATTTACTAAGCAAGATGTTGCTACCAAAGAAGAGCATTTTACGATGGAAGTTGCAACTGTAAGTCTCAAATTGCAGATGCATATTTTGTCACCCTTCTCTTTTATATTGATTTAATTATATTTGCATAGCAAGTCTTTTGGGAATGAAAATAATACCTGTAAGTTTAAATTAATCTAGATATTAGAAAGTTCATGTTATTATCCCTGCTTTACTTGAAAAGGAAGAAATAATTATGATAGAAGTTGATATTGGATTTTAATGAATTTTAAAGATAGAAATTTGTTTAGACAATTGAGATATAAGTGTTATATTGGTAGACCTAGAACTTAAACTAACAAAATGAATTTTGCAGTCAATTTTTTGTCTAACATAAATTTTATCCACTACAATTTTGACAAGTCTTAATCAAACCAACCATTCTTAAAAATGTGCATCCTTTTAAATCTTTCCCAACTTATGTCTTTTATTTTAGTTCATGGGAAATGGCTTAATACTTCCTATCAAGTAGACCAATTTCTAGGGTTTCATATGAGGGCATTGTATAACCTTTTCCAAATTCATGACTACATCTATGAAAATTTTGAAATGTGATGAATAAATTGCATTATAAAACATTCTAGCTGCTAACATGTTTACTTCATGTTTTTCTTTGTATTTTCATAAATACGTAAGGAAAACCTACAAACCCTTTCCTTTGGCACTTCCATTGAGTAAATAGTGATACAGAGTAGCTCTTTGTGGCCTTCAACCAATTTGTGAACTATATAAACCCCAAAGCATAAAGCAAGGTCAACCTGTGGTAAGGTTAGGGATTTGTATATGTGTCTTACCACTAACAAGTATATAAATATAATCAATTTTTCATTTTTCCTAACGCAAAGCTTTCATAAACAAGTTATTGCCTTCAATTCAAGTCAAAAACCAGTCAGGGGGCAACCAAGGGGTTACCCCTAAATGGCTTGGAAAATGGCCTTTTACTTTAATGATAAAAAAATATGAAGGTTGAAGGAGCGTGTAATGTTGGAGGCTAAAGAAGCATGGAAGGTTGAATGATTAGTTAATATTTAGAGTATTGAGGCTAAAGGATAATGGAAGGTTGGGTTGGCTGAAGGAGCATGGAAGGCTGGACTGGCTGAAGGAGCTACAGTGAAAGGCTAGGATGTTGGGTGGAAGGTTGGGATGGTTGAAGGAATGTGGTAGGCTGATAAGGTTGAAGGAGCATGGAGGGCTAATTTAGTTTAAGGAGCTACAACGGAAGGCTAGGATGCTGAGTGGAAGGCTAGGAAGGCTTAAGAAGCATGGAAGGCTACTTACAATGAGAAAAATAAAATTGCAAAGTGTGAAGGATTAGGATTTTTCCTAAAAAACATCTATCTTTCGGAATCCATATCTTCATGAAAAGTTATTCAATTCAACTAATTCTTGGAAAAACTTGTGCAGAATTTGAATAGATTTAAAATGAGTGGTCATATGCAAAAATTCAAGCAATATAAAGGGAGATACGATCATATGAAGTCATCCATTTGAAACAAGGGAAATGAAAATTTTTCAAATCGTGAAAAATAAAATTGCAAAGTGCAAAGGATTAGGTTTTTTCCTAAAAAATATCTCATTTTTAGGAGCATATCTTCACGAAGAGTTATCTGATTTAGCTGATTCTTGGACCAACTTGTGCAGAATTTGAATAGCTTTAAAATGAGTGGTCATATGCAAAAATATGAGCAATATTGATGGAGATACAACCCTATGAATTCAACCATTCGAAACAAGGGCAATGATAATTTTTCAAGTCACGAAAAATGAAATTGTAAATATTTGCCAACTAGGGTTCGAATGATGGGAAGAGCAATGAAGGGCTATGAATTTAGTGAGGAAGGAAACTAGCAATTTAGATTTGGTAAAGTAGACTATGATAGTGCAATATTTTGGAGTAATTATATTCATACAAAAATGTGAAAAGATCCAAAAAAGGAAAATCAAGAATTCAGATATTTTATGTAAAATGATGTAGGTTTATAGCTATAACATCTCAATTAATATGAGAAGTGTATCTCTTTGTAAACTCTCAGGCTCTAAAGAAGAGAGATATAATTTGTCAAGGGTGGGGGACCCAAGTACAACACCTTATTATCAAGCAAAAAAAATAAGTCAAAAACTAGTCTGAAACAACTAGTTGGTGGTAAAAAAATGACTTTGATTAATATGTATATTGAAGGACTAGAAGATGGATAAAAATGTTGATAGATGTATAGTTAGAGAAAGAGAGATATAACTAGAAGCAAGGGTATAATAGAATGAAATCTCAATTTGTATTAATGATGAGACTATGTAAAGCAAGTGGAATATGAGGGTAAATCAAGGACCCACGTGCTCAGTGCCCTCTCTTCTATAATTCAAAAGCATGATCAATCAACAGTGTGGATACCTAAAAAATTAGATATTTGGATCCTAATGTATTGATATGTCTTAGATACTTGTCAAGCACCTAAGCATCACCTATGTCAAACTATATATTTATATCACATTTCATCTTTTTTCCATAACCAACTAAACAAGTCCCACACAAATATTTGAATGCCCTTCCATTCAAAAAGGTGATATTGATTTACATTGTTTAAGAGAATACTATTGTTTAATATATGTAACACTATCAATATTGCTATGCTTTTAGATTTTTTTACTTCATGATTTTTCGATGCTAAATTCTTTTTTGTTTAGTGATCTTGGGTTTTGTTCCTGAATAGAATAGTGCTTTCCAAAATGCCTATGTAATCATAGCTTTGAATTTATCTTTCCAAGAACATGTGTATTATACAATTTAGTTTTTGATGTTAGGATCCAAGCAATTTGGGTTCGCCTTTACTTAGTGTACATCTAGGCAAAACCTAGCTCATTTTAATACAAGTTTGATTGATGAGAGTTTGTATTCAATTGGTATGAAAAGACTGATCTTGGGCTTATACATGTGAATTTACATCATCTAGAATGTGGGTATTATGTCCTATCATTTTAGTGTCTGTAGTTATGAATTTTATAGTGTGATTGGCCCTTGGACCCCTTTATGACAACATTGGATTGGTCCTATCCATTTTATCTACTGATTTCTAGGTACATGTGGTTAGGAAATAAAAAAACAAGGGGATTCTAGTCTAAACAATTACAAAATTTAGGGTATTGAGTCCTTGGTACCGGTCTATTTGATTTCCTCATTACTTGTGAACTCTTTGTATTTCTAGGAGACCCAAATCCTATAGGATCCTATACATATATACACCACCTAGCAATATAGTTGATGAAGTGTTTAAAATATTCAAATATATAAATTTTGTTACATGGCAGCCTTTGTTAAATTTTGACACCCTTTAAAGAGCTATATGTCATTGATACAACTTTATGAATACAAATAATGATAATAAGCATGATAAAGACAATTGTTATAGTATGAAAAACTAGTCTTGAATAATAATGCTTTGAATCTTTGTGGTTACATGGTAGCCTTTGTAGAACATTAGTTGTAGATAGACCTTCACTTGTTTAAAATTTTAAGTCTCATCCCATGTGCAAGAATAACGAAGGTGGAAAATACAAATCTGAAATACCAACGGTCCAGGATGCAAAAACACCAAAGACCTTACCAATAGGAGTTTCACACATATGCCATTGTGTAGTATGCAAGTAAGTCAAACAAACCCCCAACGATAGTAAACTAGTTAAAATTATTGAGGTATGCAATCAAGAACTAAGAATCCCAAGAAAAAATTGGATAACAAAAGTTATTCAAGTATACAATGAATCTCAAGGATAGAGGCAAGAGTTGATTTGAGAGCCAAATAAATTTTGCAAGCACATATAAGCATGTTTTAATTATAAAAACGATAAAGTACTCCTCTATGAAAAAACAAGCAAGTCAAATGACAAATATTGGCCAAAAACAATGCAAATTGTAGTATTTCACAAAGTAAGCTAAGGTTCCAATCCCATGAGTGAACCTTAACAGTTTTACAATCCCCAGGGATGCCATGATAATAATGTTTATCGTATTCATATTATGTTGTTCTTTGAAATACAGAGGTAATGCAATCATGAAGTAATATGGATAGGGCCCATTTCAATCCCATATAACCAATTAAAAAAAGTAGTTGCAGTACAAGAAAGCAAAAGGAGAATACAAGTGAGATATTCCATAGGGATACCTAGCAAGATATTAATGGCACAACCACCCTAGCACTAGATTCACGGCTACAAAATTCATCAAATATTGCAAACAATAAAATTTATTAATACATGAATGTTATATAAATATATAAAATAAATGCATACATATCAACTAGTCTTTGATCATTCAATATCTCACATTTTTATGTTGTAGATATCTGACAAATTCTAGAGAAAATGTTATCTATTCTATGTCCATATTTAGCAGAGTATAACATGTAGAAATCCTTTGAGGTGGTAATCCTTTTATCTCCTAAATTTAAAAATCAAATAAGAAATTTGTAAATTCTAAATTCTAAACCTTTGGCGTAGAAATCATTTTAACTCCCTACTAAATTAAATTAGCAAAAAAAACAATTTTCAGAATTTTCTCTAAATTTCAAATCTTTAAACACTTTAAAAAGCTTCAAATAACTTTAAACCAAATTTAAATCTTCAAAACCTTTTTAACTCCTCTACTTTCAAATAAAAAATAAAATAACATAAGTCTTCTAATCTTAAAATCTTAAAAAATAATTTAAAATTACAAAACAACTAAATCCTAGTAGAAATCCTTTACACTCCAAACCTTAAACAAATTTAAATATTTTCAAAAATAAACTTCAAAAACTATTAGGGTAGAAAACCTTATAACAAGTGAGATATTCCATAGGGTTTTATTATAAATGGTATCTCTATCTTTGTTTTACTCCATGAATCAAACTCTGAATCATAAGTTTACAGCAAAAGAGTTATGTTTTCTAAATCATGGTCAACAGTTACAATGTCCAATGGTAGAGTAAAATGACAATTGGAAGGATGACAAGTCATTGTCGTAAACAACCCAACAACCTCATTCAGGTACTTGGATTATATATCCAAAATTGGTAAAAAAAATGATGAACAACCTAACAACCTCTTCTAGTTCAAGTACTTGGATTATATATCCAAAATTGGTAAAAACCATCCCTTGCTAGCTTTCCATAACAATAGATACTTTTGCAAGTGAGTGCTACATATGATCACCTATGTAGTCATTATGATTATTCACCACAAAATCAAACATAAGTATTTTCTAGATATTTCCTTCTACAGATATAACCCATGAGTTTTGAGAATCCAACTAAACTAAAAAGGTAGGGATATGACTGCTAGGGATATACCAAGGAGAAATGGTTGTAAAGACATTTTTAGGTGATAACAAAATTTCATGGCTTGCAAACAACTTTCATACGGATAAGACATTTAGGTAATCTAGGGTTTAAATTTTCAAATAAATTTCAGGGCAAACCCTAGATAAAAAATGAATGGCACAATTAAGGTAATCTAGTGTTTAAATTTGATTTCAATCCCTAAGGTTTAAGATATAAACTAATATCCCTAGAATTTAAACTATATTTCAAAAGGGTATTAACGTCATCCTAGGATTTAAATTTTATAAATCTCATGCATAAACACAACTTTACAAACTAAAATATTCCAAACCCTAAAAGGACATGGGTTCACAAAAATACCAAAAATAATGTAAAATTTGTTGAACCTAACTAACCTCATCTCTTCCAATATTCAATTCTTATTCATGCCCTATTTTTTACCATTGACTTCTGCTTCGGCTCTCATCTCTCATCATTTTAAATTACATATTTATTCAACGTAGTGAAGAACTAGGGGTAAAGTAGCATATGCCATAGTTTCAGATAACTTTTAGAGTAAACCCTAGCCAAAAAATGAACAACACCAAAGTCTCTATCCGCTAAAACTAAAAGAAAAATAAAACACACGTCTTTATATCAAAGGAAGTCACTCCCAGAGTTCTCGTAAGCATATATTTTTTAAAATAGAGAGGGTATAGGCTCAATAAAATCCTAGGAGCCCTAGTATTATAGATTATATGAGGCTTGGTTTGAGCGGTGTGGTGTACGACTGTATCTATTCGTGTAGTGTCTATTAGCTAAGCCAATTCAATTTGTAAGGACTGTTGAAAGAAAAACAAAAGCTTTTGATCTAGTAGAAAGAAGAAATAATAATGTCAATGGGGTTTTAACATGGTTTATCAAGTATGCATTCCCACATTTTAAAAGGTTTCTTTATAACCCTAAGAGGTCGTTTATAGATATCTCACTCATCCGAACTCGGATTGAGCTAAAATTTTGAGGGTAGATGCCTGAAAAACCCTAGAACGTCTCCACAAATTTTCATATCATTTGGAGCAACATAGATCCTAGCGCATCCCTATGTGTGAACGATATATTTGGCAAGCGACTATGCGAGGGTTTCATCTGGGTTGAGTGCAAGCAGCTCCAAAGGTTGGTTTTTAGGGCCTTCGAGCCCTAGCGGCCAATATTTTTGTGGTTTATGCTCAATATTTTAGCAGGGAAATGTTGCGGGGGATACAAGATGGGTTAGAAATTTGTCTTTCAACAGATCATACTGTGAACTTGAGTGACAACGGCTTCCAATTTGCTGCACAAAAGAAAAGTGAAAACCATACCTTTCCACGACGTCTAGGGCAAGGATTAAAGAGACCACAAAATAAGTTTCAAGCAGTTGATCAAAAAATGGCTCATATCTCAAGTGAATATGGTGCTAAGGTGCACCCACAAAATAATTCTACTATGAAAACCCCTATCAAGGGTAAGAATTTTGAAGACTCAGTCCCAAAAATGAATTTTAGGGATGCCCTTCGTGGTGGACAGCCTCAGCCCAATGCTAATATCAATATTAGGGCTTCTCATAAACCTCTAAGAATGCCTAAGATTGATCCCGAGAAACGGAGTCAGGATGTCTTAAAGCAGCTGATGGAACTCCTATTGTTAAGCTTGATATGGGTAACATTCAGACTGGCATTGAAGATTTGGAAAAAAGAGGACTAATTTGTCGGTTCATGGGTTTTCGTCCGAGTCTATATGCTTTCAAAGTCTTGGCTACAAAAAGCTAGAAAACTAAAGGTGAGTTACAAATCTCTATTTATCCAAATGGTTATTTTCTTGTTTTATTTGCTAATAATGAAGATAGAGAGAAAACTTTTCAAGGGGGTCCTTGGTTTTTGGAAGGGCGGGGCTTTTCATGAAGCCCTGGCATACTAAATTTAAAGCCGAAGAAGAGATGCCTTCTATAGCTCCCGTGTGGGTTAGACTCTTTGGCCTCCCTATTGAATTTTGGAATCCTACTATTTTTTCTTCAATTGGAAACTCTTTAGGAACTTTTATGATGACTGTTGATTGTACTCAAAATTTTGAACATATTATTTATGCTCGAATTTGTGTTTTAATGGATTTTGACAAACCCCTACCTAAAAAGATCACATTACAATTTGGGGAAGACACTTGGGAGCAAGTAGTGGACTATGAGAACATTCCTTTTCGTTGTAGAATTTGCCATGAATATGGTCATTTGGCCAGTGCTTGCCCAAATAAAATTCTCGATCAAAAGAAAGAAGATATAAACTCAACAGGTTTCCAAATACCTAAGAAGAAGAACACTAAAAAAAAAACGAGTAATGAAGGATCAATCAAAGTCATTTGCTAATATGTTTGAAATCCTTTCCACAAATGATGTCCCAAGTGAGGAAGAGGAAATAATGGAAACTGAAATCTTAGAAACACAATTTAAATATGAAGGAAAGAACTCGGGAGACAAACCAACAAATCAAAGGTTTTCAACGAGAAAAAAAAGGAGAAAATTTACACAAGAAAAACAATATTTCAAATGTCAAAACTTCAAATAATGGAGGTCCCAATATAGACTCCATTGAACCATCTAGTAAAATTTTGGTTGTGTATGAGCATTCTTCAAGGTTAGAAGCCATCTCAGATTCAATTGGAATAAGTCAAGAAACAGGGAAAAAAAATTGAAGATGGATTCTAATCAAAAAGTAGGTCGCAAGACCAATCAATATCATATGGTAAAAGAAGGTGAAAAGCTTGTAGAGGAAGGTAAGATTAATGCCCTTCCCAACATTTTTAGCCCTGGTATTAATGAAGATCATCACTTGGAATATTAGAGGACTCAAAGGGAGTCTTTCAAAACAAAATGAAATTAGAAGAATGATTCAGATAAATCATCCACATCTTGTTTTCCTTCAAGAAACAAAGATGTCAATGGAGGATATGGACTTAATTGCCAATAAAATTTGGCCAGTTGGAAAAGTGGTTTCCCTCAGTTCCCAAGGGACTTCGGGTGGCATTGCTTGTCTTTGGGACCCAAAAGAGGTAGTTATTCACCATATGGTTGGCGGTTGGGGTTTGTTGGCTATAGCTATTCAAAGTAGACATTCCAACCAGATTATGCTCTGCATTCTTGTTTATGCCCGACTTCTTTGGAGGAAAAAAGAAGACAGTGGAAGGATATTACTCATATTATCTCTCATTTTCCTAAAGCTTGGATCTTGATCGGAGGAGATTTCAATACCATCCTCTCTCTGGAGGAAAAGGGGGAAATAGAAATTTGGACAAAAGTATCGACCTCATGAGCGAATATATTGCAAACCTCCATCTTGTGGATATCCAACCGAGATAATGGCCTTATGACTTGGTCTAACGAAGGCAAGGCTTAGCTTGTATAATGGAGAGATTGGATAGGTTTTTGCTCTCTGAAAATTTCTTAATCCATGGTCACATTCCTAAAGTGAAGACTCTTAATAATGTTGGTTCGGATCATTGGCCGATCATGGTGGAAATATGGAAAACCAATGTGAGTTTCTCTCCTTTTCGTTTTCAATTAATTTGGCTTAGAGACATTTCCTTTGGACCTCGTGTGCAACAATGGTGGAAGGAAGGTAAACCTAGGCATGGGACTAAGATGTTCTATTTTGCCAAAATACTGCAATACATTAAATCCAAAATCAAGACTTGGGAGCTGGAAAGAGTTTGGGGATGTTCATAAAAAAAACATGAAGTTATTGCTCATCTTGAAAATTTGAATAAGAAAATCCGTTTAGATGGCCTCACAGAGAAGAGAAGTGCAGATGAAATTAAACTCACAACTCAGTTAGAGGAATGGGAAAAAAGAGAAGAAATATTATGGAAGCAAAAATCTAGAATTCAATGGCTCAAAGAAGGAGATCGAAACACAAATTTCTTCCACAAATCTCTTCTAGCTCGAAGATCTCACAACTTTATTTCTTCCTTAAAATCAGATTCTAGAGATGTTGTTTATACTTGGGATGGCATGAACTCTATTGTTGTTGATTACTTTTCCAATATTTTTGTTGCTACTCCTCTTGACTCAACTTCACAACAAAATGTTCTTCAAGCAATCCCTTCTCTTATCACTTCGAGGAGAACTCTATTTTGACTACTCCTGTTACTATCAATGAGCTTCAACAAGTAGTTTTTAAAATGCAAAAGGGAAAACCCCAGGTCCTGATGGTTTTCCTATTGAGTTCTACCAAGAGTTCTGGGATATCCTTCATGTTGATTTATTAGAGGTGGTGGAAGAAGCCAGGAAATCCAAAGAAATTTTGAAGGTTATCAATAAAACTTATATTACTCTTGTTCCAAAAGCTCAAGAGGTTGATCATATCTCAGCTTTTAGACCTATTGCTTTATGTAATGTTCTTCTCAAAATTATTACTAAAATCATGGCAAAAAGGTTGAAGCCTCTTTTGCATAAGATTATTTCCCCAGAGCAAGGGGGATATGTGGAAGGACGTCAAATAGTAGATGAGATAGTTCTTGCTCAGGAAGCCATCCATTCCATGGATATGCAAAATTCTCCTTCTATGTTCATCCGGTTAGACTTATCCAAAGCTTATGACAGAGTGGATTGGCACTTCCTTATCAAAGTTTTGAGGCAATTTGGTTTCTCTAAGGATTGGATGGATTGGATTATGGGATGTATCTCTTCAGTTTCCTACTTAGTTCTTATCAATGGCGAGGCCTTCTCGGTCTTTCCCGGCTTCCAGAGGTATTAGGCAAGGTGACCCGCTATCCCCTTATTTATTCATCATTCTTGTTGAATGCTTGGGTAGGACTATAACCAAAAAGAGGGAAAACAAAACCCTTGAGGGAGTTACCATTGCTCATGGAGCTAGACCTATCTCTCATCTTCAATTTGTGGATGACTCTACCCTTTTAGGTAAAGCTACGGTTAAGGAAGCTTCTAATATTAAGCAAATCATTAGCTATTTTTCTAAGGCTCTATGGGCGGTTGATCAATGAAGACAAATCTAAAGTTATTTTCTTTCACTACTCTGCTAGACGGGAATCCATGGTCTTGGATAAATTAAGATATAAGAAGACCTCTCTTCCAATCACTTATTTAGGTATTCCCATAAATATTCAAAGGCAGAAAAATAAAGATTGGAATTGGTTGTTGGACAAAGTCAAGAAGAAAATTGGAAAGTGGACCAACAAGTGGCTTTCTTCACGGGGTAGAATCACCTTGGTAAAATCAGTCCTTCAAGCTATTCCTATTTATGTTTCTTCCGTTTTGAATATCCCAAAGGCTATTCTTCGAGAATTGGATCAAATCAGTCATCGTTTCCTTTGGAGTGGTACTAAGGAGAAAAGAAAATGGGCCTTGGTGAAATGGGATACTTTATGTCTTCCTAAGAGTGAAGGGGGGTTAGGATTTCGGTCTTCAATTAATAACAACAAAGCTTTAGTCTGCTAAATTATATTGGAGGATGTTGCATAACCCCAATGCTCTTTGGGCCAATAATCTCCGTGCTAAATATGTTGAGAACAAAAGTCCTGAAGACCTTGTTCGCTATCAACTTCCTACCAAAGGTTCTCCCATTTTAGCAGTTCTTAATACTGGTGAGGATTTGATAAAGAAAAAATTATTTTGGATCATTCATAATGGTCAACATGCAAATTTTTGGACAGATTCTTGGGATGGTCACAAGCCTTTGATAACTCAGTTTCTCGATTGGAGGCCTTGGATGGAGGAGCTTCACCGAGCTAATTGGATAAAGGTGGCTAATTACTGTCGGTACCATACTTGTAATTCAAAGGTTGGTAGATATTGGATCCCTATTGAGGACTGGCCTATTCAAATCCTAGAAAGGCAAAGACAAGATATCCAAGGCATCCTTCATATGAGATCCCTCTCTTGGTCCCATGAAAAAGATTGTTTTGGATGGAACAACACTACTAAGGGTGAGTATTCTAGTTGCTCAAGGTTATTTGACCTTATGCCATAATAATCCCAACCATTCTTCTGACATATTTTCTCAATTGTGGGCTCAAAAGCTCTGGCCTAAGGTGAGGTTCTTTAATTGGATTTTATTGCATCGTAGGGTGCTTACTGGTGAGCAACTTATGAAGCGTGGTTTTCATGGCCCTTTTAGATGTGAAATGTGTGAAGAGAATGTAGAAAATATCAACCATATTTTTATTGAGTGTACTTTAGCCTCTGAGCTATGGAGGAGAATGGCAACTTTACTTGGCTTACAGTGGTCCAATTTTTTCACTTTTGAACAACTTTGGAGGGATTGGCCTAATCAAGAGGGTGTTGATCATTTTATTAGGCAATTAGTTTGGATGGGTTCTACCATTCTTCTTTGGAATATTTGGAATGAAAGGAACAACCAAATTTTTAATCAAGATAGGAAGGATATTCACTATATTTGGCAAAATACCATAGCCAACTTAGTTGAATCAGTCCATCAACTCCTTAATCACCCCCAAAACTCCCACCAAATATGGGATCAAGTGATGCAAATATTGAAGATTAAACCTTCTAAGGGCAACCAACTTAAAGGGAATGTGAGTATTAGTAAGATGGATAGGACTAGAAATTGGCAACCTCCTCCTAAGGATTTTGGAAAAGTCAATACTGATGGAGCCTCTAGAGGGAACCCTGGAAAAGCCGGTGTGGGAGGAATTGGTAGACTTTCGGATGGCTCCCTGGTTTTTACTTTTGCTTGAGAATTTGGGTATTCTTTCCAATAACCTTGCTGAGGGGTATGGTATCCTTAGAGGCCTTCGGGAGGCTACTAAGGTTGGATGGGAAAAGGTGTTAGTTGAGTCGACTCTCAACTTATGATTAATCTCTTGAAGACTCCTTCTAAGAATCATAAGGTGGATTGGAGAATAAAAAGAATTATTGAGAAGATTCGGTTAATCCGGATGGGATTTTTGAAAGTTGATTACAATCATGTGGTCGAGAGATCAAAACAAGAGTGTTGATGCTTTAGCTAATTGGGCTTTGGACAAAGGTGATCTTACTTGTTATGGCCACCCTCCTATATGGTGGGCTTCTCAAATTAGGGAAGCTCTTCTTTCTATCATTTCTTTGGATGGCTCCAGTTCTGAAGGTACCTAGTTTCTTCTTGTTTTTTTTTTGTTTCTCTTTGGTTCATTCAGTTTTTTTAGTTCCCTAGCTCATTCTATTCTTTATTTTGTTTCCTCTGTTGATTCTTGCATTAATAGTCTTCTGGTCTAGATAGGTCATTGTTTTGTTCATTTTTTTTTCTTTTGTCTTCTTTGTTTTTTTGTTTAGTTTTTTAAGGTGGGTGGGTTCTTTTGTTTTGTTTTGTTTTTGTGTTCTTTGTGTTGTTTTTTGTTGTTCTTGTGTTTTTGTTGTTTTGTTTTTTTTTTATGTTTTTTGTTATTGTTCTTGTGTTTTTTTCGTTCTTGTTCTTGGGTTTCTCTTTGTTTGTGTTATTTCATTTTTTTATGTGTGAGTGTTTTCTATGTTTTTTGTTTTTGTTTATTGTTTGTTGTTGGTTGTTTTTATTTTTATTTTTTTTTTATTTTATTTATTTTATTTTTTAGGTTTTGGTTGTGTTTATTTTTCATGTTTTTTTGGGTTATGTCTTTGTAGTGTTCTGTTGTTTTTGTCTTGTTTGTGTTTTGTTATGTGGTTCTTGTGTTTTTCTATGTGGTTTGTGTTGTGGTTTCTTTTATCTTATTGTGCGTGTTTGGTTGTGCTTTTGGTTTTGACACACTCAAGGAGCATGTTTTTTATTTTATTTTATTATTTTTGTTGTTATTTACTTTTTTTAATTTGGTTTTGTGTGTTTGTTTGCTCCTTGAGTATGTCAAAGGTGGTAGGCCAAGTCCGAGTCCTGGGCATTTTTGGCGGAATGGATACCCCTGCCTCCTTGGGTCTTACCCGAAAGTGGCATCCCTTTTGGGATGTTTTCCACAAAAAAAAAAGAGAGGGCGGTTATAAACTACCCTCTTAAGGATAAGAGGGCGGTTATAAAATATCCTCTTAAGGATAAGAGGGCGGTTTATAATCTCTCTCTTAGGGGCACCTAAAATCCCTCAAAAGGGCAGTTACAAATTGCCATATTAACCTTAATAGGGTGGTAATAAAGAGGGCAGTTAGCCTAAGAGGGTGATTACTAACCGCCCTTTTAGGATCTATTAGGGCAATTTTTTTACCACCATAAAAAACCACCTTATTTTAGTCATCGTTAAAGCCCTTTTTTGGTGTAGTGCATGAATGATTTTGGCCATTTACATTCATATTTGATATTATAAGTGAATATTATTTTTTATTATTATATTGGCCTAGATATACATTTGATTGCTCATATATTATTCTACTCTTTATTATTAATATTTTGACCTTTAATATTGTGTCTTCTTTATATTGGGACATGTGATAATTTGAGATAGTAAGGCTTAAGAGCCAACAAAACACATAAACATAATGGATGCGAGATTCTAGATTATGAATAATGCAAAAATATATTAGTATGGAATGAAGTAGAAAAGCATAAAATGAGACATGGAGGATTAACAATACTAATTAAAGAATCTTAGGGTAGACACATACAAGTTGAGAAAGAAGATCCAAATAATAGTATATATGGATTACAATCACTAATAATGACAAAAAAAAATTATTAGATAAAATAAGGGATTTTGAAAGGATCCCCAAATATTATTACAAAAAGAAACTAAAATACCTTAAGGCTTAGCCTAAGAGACTCTAACTAAAATATCCAAATCAATTAGAACAACAAATTGCCATAACAAAACCAACCAGATGATCAAAACCACATCAGACTAGAGAACCAAATCTTGTACGGGAACAAAAATAGGATCACCATCCTACATAGGAGGGACCCAAGGAAAACCCAAGAAGAAAAAATAGCTATGCCTTGGGGTATGACTTCCTAGAGTTCTCCACTTCCTTAATGGGGGTTCTTAGATCATCACGCTGATTCAAAGTCATGTTTTGGATCTCCTCGATAAATGAGATAACTACATGGAGTGAACATTTTAGGGTTTGGTTCTTCTTGTTTAGCTTACTAAGGAATGATATGAAATTAGAGGACTCATGCCATAGCATGGGAGAATCCTCACAAACTTCATTCGATTCCACTGATAACTTACCTTTTTTCTTTATAGGAGATAAGTCCTTGGAATCCAACATCTCCATAGTAATAAAAGAGGATTCAACACAAGTACACTTTATGGATAGCAATTTGGAATGTTTGGCATAGCCACCTCTGATTCCTCTAGGTTAAATTGACACTCCACCTAAATTCTTGACCCTTCCTTTGGTTGGGATCATGAGGCTCTTAAGGACCTCTGAGTTAGACATCCAAGGTATTGTTGGAAGAAGAGTTGGAAGAAACCAAGGGTGGATAAAAAACTAGAGGGATATTTTGGGTTATTTTTTATAGAACCTTGTGCACCACCACCCCTTTGGCCTTGGCAACATACTCAAAAATTAGCAAGGATAGGCCTTGGTGAATGGGTCTAACTATTTACCTCCCCTCATGTCTATCAATGTCTTAGCCAAGGAGTAAAATAGAAAATATGACACATTCAAAAGTTGTTTATGCCTCAATTGATTCAAAAAAATCACATGGAAATTGTGCAACATGTCCCTATTGGAATCCAACATAAAAAAATCCATAAAAAATAAAATTACACACTTCTAGGGATCTGTGAGGGCATTGGCATCATAACCATTCTATAATTTTGGGAGGTACTCATCTTCATCCAAAAAGAATCCCAATTCCCTAATAAGGGAATAATTCTTCCTATTATGATAGGCTCCATCCACTGGAAGACCTATTACCTCTCCAACCAAGGTAATAGAGATTTGAAACTCCAAACCACCAACCTGGATCCAGTTCTTCCTCCATGAGTGAGCCATAAGTCTAGAAATTCCTCTATGGTGACCATGGAATAATTGAATACAATCAAGTAGAACACCTTCATGTAAAATTTTCTTAAAGCCAACCACCACTAAAGGCCGCAAAAGAAAGAAACTTTGGGTCAATCCATCCAAGCAACTGTAATCATGTCAAAAATGCGAATGCGCATCCTGGACAGCCCTAGGAGGATCCCGTAGAGGCCCTGGATATGCAGTAGGGAGATCCTAGGAAGGTCTACCCTTATAGGAATCCACAAGACGAGAGGGAGGAAGCAAGGAATTCAAAATAAGTTCTTCCTACCTGGAGTAGGGAGACCTCCTACTCCCCCCTAATAATGATAAATTGATTAGCATTATAGCTTGTTATTTTGCTCCATAACAATCATTTTTTTGTAATAACATGGATTAGATCATGACTATCCATATATGGCATTGGTAAAAGACGTCATAAAAAATAAAAGCTTGGAGAGGTGGTTTAGTGGGTGACTTTAATGCAAGGATATCAAATAGACAAGCAAGATCTTTAAAGATCAATGAAGGTATACATGATAATCCATTATGGCTAGAAGAAGAGGTGGATCACCATTGGTTAAGGTCCTTAAATAATAATAAAGGACCCATCACACATTATGATGAAGAATATCATAAACTATGTAGTGTAGAGATATTGATAATGTATAATGGCATAAAAATATGGAAAAAAATATGTTAAACACATAACGAACACAATGTAGTTGATTATGTTATTTGTTCACCAAACTTCATTTCAAGGATAAAATATCTAGAAATTGTAGTTCCCATGGTGCTAACATCTTATCACAATTCAATGTACATATATATCCAAATGTAGGAAAGTAAGCAAGAATAATATCTTCAAGTAACTAAAAAATAAATAAAAGAAAACATCTTTATGACAGAGAAATTATATTTTTTTAAAACATCACTCAAGCTAATTATGTAACGAGAAGAAAGGAAGAGGACATGTATTTTTTAAACTTATACTTTGATAGTAGTAAACTAATGGATATAATCAGAGAAGCCTTGGAATCATACAAAAAGTTGAAACCAAATAAAAGAAAACATGAAATCTTACCTGTAAATCCATACTATGATGAAGAATGCAAAGCAATAAGGAGAACCTTGGAAGAATAGACAAAGAAAAAATAAATAGCAAGATATATAAATAACTAGTGAAAAAAATGGGAAGAAAAAATTAGAGCGAGGCAAAAAGAGTTCATATATCTTGCAAAGCATAGCCTAAGATAAATATGAATAGAGATACAACAAATCAAAAGAAACACATAAAACAATATCACAAGCTACGCAATTATATGAGAGAAACCAAGAAAATATACCCTTCCTATAATTGGTACAATTGAGGAACTATTTTATCTTAAAGATGTGGAGGGCATTAAGAAAATAGCAATAGGTAACACTTCAGATATAGATGGTTTACAAGTTGAACATCTCAAGTGTGAGGTTGAAATATTAGCACCACACATCCAGATTATTTTTAATGACATCATTAAAGGAGGCTTTCCACTAGAATGGATAACCAACCTAGTCATACCATTGCATAAAAATGGAGACACCAACAATCCTTCAAATTACCACACCATCATTATTAGTCATTTAATTGCAAATTGTTTGGTATCATAGGAGAAAGCAAAATTAGTCAAGAGTAGAGAATCAAAGAAAGAGGTCAATAGGACAAGCAGGGTTTAGACCAAAGTACTCAACAATAGATCATTGCATTACTTTAAGGCACCTAATAGAGAGGATATGGAATGAAAAAGGAATAGTTTTTTGTGGGCTTTAAAAAGGTTTTTGGCATAGTACCTAGAGGTAAGTTATGAAAAAAATGGAAGTAATTGGCGTAGCAACCAACTACAAAGAAACTATAAATAGACTTTATGAGCAAGTGGTGGAAAAAATCAGAACTCTAGGACTATTAGAGTGTTTTGGGAGTGATATTGGGGTGAAACAGGGTTGTCCATTATCACCTACTTTATTTGACCTTTACATTGACAAATTGGAGGAATGGGTAGAAAGGATGGGAGGAGAGGAAATACAATTGGCTAATTATGTAGTGAAACTTCTTCTTTATGTTGATGACCTCATCTTGATTAGCAGGACACTTGAAAGTTTATAAGAACATTTAAAAGATTTAGAGAATTTTTGAAAAGAAATTAGGATGTAGGTCAAGAATAAAACTATGGCCTTCTTTACTCAAAAAGATAATAAATGATCATATATTTTACTTAAAGGAAATCCTTTAGAGGTAGTAACATAATACTAATACCTGAGATTATATTTTCAAAGCAAAGTCAATTAGGGAATATGAAGGATAAAACGAATACAAGAAAGATGGAGGGCACTCTACTCATTGCTAAATAGGGGCAAAAAAGCATAGTTTTGGGATTGAAGAACCATTAGGATCCTTTAGGGGTTATGAGTTATTCTAATGGTGCTATATGGGTGTGAGATGTGGGCTAGTAATACATCAAATTTTAAATGTGGACAAATAGAAAGAATTCAAAAGTGGCTAATTACAAATAATTTCATAAATAAAGCATTACTACCATATAAGATTTTACTTGCTAGAATATGAATTTTTCTACTAGAAGCAAAAGTTATGATAAGGCCATTGGGATGCCCAAACAAAATACAAAAAATGGAAGATAGTAGGTTGTCAAAACAAGTAATCAAAGAAACATTGAATAGAAGAAAAGACACATGGATGAAACAAAACAACAAATGGATGGATAAATGGAGCATTAAATTTCATGAGGTCCTAAACTCCAACAAAGAAATTAAACAATATGTGAGGAAAAAATGGACTTGTCATGTGGACTGAAAATTTAGGAAGGAAAAAATAGTTATATATCAACAAGTTCAATCCAAATTGTGAACATAACCAAAAGAAGTACATAGATGCAAAGATCAAATAGAAGGGAAAAAATGTTTATAAACCAACTAAGATCTAATTCACACCATCTTAGATGCAAAATTAGGAGATGGACAATTCCTGAAGAGGCATGGTTAGAACGAATATGTATCCTCTGCATAGCAAGAGTAATAGAGACCAAAAAACACTTAGTCATGGAATGTAAAACCTACAAGAACATTGTGATTGCATATGAAAACACTCTAAAAGTAAACTCACTAATAAAACTTTTTAAAAAATTAGAAAAAAAAAAAAAACAAGGAAACTTCTCATCAAAACCATGAACAAAAGAAAAATGTCTTATTTTGTTAAACAATATTTTTTAATTAATTAATGTTGTTAAACATTGGAGCTTTAACTATGAGTTCAAGTCCAAGGTTTAAATTCAAAAAAGAGTGGAGTTGTACACCATATCCTATCTTGTATTAAAACCCTTCATCCTATAAACTATTTAGGTCTTGTCGACATAATTAAAATCATTTCATTTTATTCCAGATTTGAATGCGGGTCCAGAATTTAACTCAATAAACTAATAACATTTTATTGAAAAATATAATTAATAAATTATTTTATATAATTTAACTCAAAACTAGACAAATGTTTATATTCTTCTCAAAAACCCGGTTAATTAAACTAGATTTAATTATGTCTCAATAAAACCTTAGCTGCTTGACAGAATCACCACCCAAAAGCTTAGGCTGGTCAATCCATCTCACCAAATAGGCCCGGCCCACAAGCTCAAGAGAACAGGCAATAAGCAAGACTCTTTTTTTACTTCTTTTTTCTTCACTAAATCATCACCACTGTCTATCTACTATAAGAACCGAAGTGCAAATAACAGAGAGAATTCACAATTTTACAGAGATAACAATAGCAAATTGCTAGGTGAAAATGGATGAAGAAAATTCAGAATCAAACCGGAAGACCACTCCGGGAGAACATGCTAAATACGCTCACAGCCCGGCTCATTGGGCAGTTGCCCGTGGAGACCACGCAGAACTGAGACGCATAATCTCCTGCTTGCCTCGCCCGCCCGAGACAAGAGAAGTAATAGAAACCGAACCAGAGGCGGCAGAGGAAGAGGAGCTCGTCACCCAAATATCGGCCGTCATCGACCGAAGGGATGTCCCCAACGCCGAAACGCCGCTCCAGGTTGCCGTCCGCCTGGGCGACTCCACGGCGGCGGAGCTCCTGATGGCGGCGGGCGCCGATTGGAGCCTCCAGAACCAGCGGGGATGGAACTCCCTCCAGGAGGCCGTCTGCCGCGGAAGGCGAGAAATCGCCGCCCTAATTCTGCGCCGCCAGCAGCCCATGGCTTGGGGGAAGTGGTGCCGCCGCCTCCCCTGCTTCTTGGCCGCCATGAACCGCATGCCGGACTTCTACATGGAAATGGAGTTCAAGTTCGAGAGCCCCATCATCCCTTTCCTCTGCCGCGTCGCGCCCTCCGACACCTACCGGCTCTGGAAGCGCGGCGCCGATCTCCGCGCCGACATGTCCCTCGCCGGCTTCGACGGCTTCAAGATCGAGAGATGCCCCCGCACTTTCCTCTTCTTCGGCCGAGGCGCGGCGGGCAAAATCCCGGCGGGGAGCCTGCTGGTTCTCAATCATAAGGAGAAGCGGGTGTCTGATGCCCTGAAGAGCCTCCGGGTCGCCCCCTCCGAAGCCTCTGTTTTACGGGAGGTGGAGGAAATGTTGGGAGCCAATGCCTGTCGGCACGGCATTGATGTCACGGGCGCCGAGCTCGTGCCGCTGCGGTCGTGGACGAAACAGCACAAGGCCGAGATGGTGGGTGCCTGGAAGGCCAAGCTCTATGAAATGAGGAATGTTTCGGCTTCTCTCGTTACCAGAAGACCTGCGCCGGTCTGTGACGGCGAACCGGGTGCCCAACAGCAGGAAGATGATTTGAACGCCAATTGCTATGGTGGGTTGGAGGATTGCTTGACGGAGGAGGAGCAAGAGAAGTTCATGGCGGCATTGGACAAGGCAAACCGAGAGTATCGGGAGGCGGCCTCTCGGAAGGACGGGCGGCGCACCGCCGTTTCTTTTACCAACGACGAGTGGCGGTCCTCCATGGGGTGCCCTGGTGCCGAGAGCTGCAGGATCTCCCCTCTTGAAGAGGGCAATGGGAAGGGTAGGGAAGTGGGGCATGAGAGGAATCAAGAGGAGGAGAAAAAGTATAGGAGGGGATTGAGACCCATTCTGTGGCTGACGGAGCATTTCCCTCTCAAGATTGAGGAGCTGCTGCCGCTCTTGGATATTCTGGCGGACAAGGTCAAGGCTGTTCGCCGTCTGCGAGAGTTGCTCACCACCACCCTCCCTCCCGGCACATATCCTGTCAGGGTATGTATTTAGTCAGTGGGGCTCGATCTTTTAGTTAGTTTTGTTGTTTAATTGTTTTTTAAAGGTTGGTTTTATTTTTGGTTGCAGGTTTCATTTGAGTGGATGTTTTTGCCTAGTTTGTTATTCATTTGCCTTTTTAAAGATAGGTTTTGTTTTTGATCCCAGGTCTCATTTTTACAGTATTGGGTGGGTGTCCTTTTGCCTAGTTTTGTTATTTATTTGCCTTTTTAAAGGTTGGTTTTGGTTTTGGTCGCAGGTCTCATCTTTACAGTATTGATAGTTTGGTAGTTTGGGTGGGTGTTCTTTTCCCTAGTTTTGTTGTTTATTTACCTTTTTAAATGTTGGTTTTGTTTTTGGTCTCAGGCCTCATCTTTACAGTATTGATAGTTTGGGTGGGTGTCCTTTTACCTAGTTTTGTTTATTTACCTTTTTAAAGGCTGGTTTTGGTTTTGGTAGCAGGCCTCATCTTTACAGTATTGATAGTTTGGGTGGGTGTCCTTTTACCTAGTTTTGTTGTTTATTTACCTTTGTATGGGTGTCCTTTTACCTAGTTTTGTTGTTTATTTACCTTTGTAAAGGTTGGTTTTGGTTTTGGTGGCAGGCCTCATCTTTCCAGTATTGATAGTTTGGGTGACCTTACACCCATCGTAGTGATTTTTCTAACTTTTTTTTTTTTATTGCAGCCTCCTTTTTATTCAATATAATTGTTAGTTCCCATAAATAGTTTTTTATTTTTTGAAAGTTATATATTAAATTTTTTTCTTATTTATGCCATTGTTAAACCAAATTTTTTATATATAATATTTATTATATTTATCCAACCAAATTCTTTTATATGAAGATTAAATTATAATTAAACTTTTCTATATAAGAGGGTGGGTGTGTGTCTCCTTGATGGAGTTGTTATAACAGGTTGTTTTTAATTTTCTGAAAGTTATATATTAAATTTTTTTCTTATTTATACCATTGTTAAACCAAATTTTTTTATATGTAATATTTATTATATTTATCCAACCAAATTCTTTTATATTTTATATGAATTAAATTATAATTAAACTTAACTGTTGAGTTCTTTAGGAAGTCCAAGGTTTAAACAGGTTGTTGTAAAGGTTGGAAGATTCATGATAAAAAAAAACCAAACTCTTGAAAGAATATAATATATGATTATCTAACTTATGTGTTGGCAGGTGGGCATTCCTGTAATAGCATCCATCAAGGTGGTGGTGACGTTCACCAAGTTTGTAGAGCTACGGAAGAATGAAGAATGCAGAGGGAGAGGGAAAACTTGTGGGGCGGAGAAGACGACAATGGCGACGTTTTGTGATTGGATCAAGGGTTCCAACGCCATCGGTGCAGCAGCACAGCCGGCGAGATGTGATCCTTGTCTACAAGATGATGACCCATTTTTGATCCCAGCTGATTATATCTGGCAAGCAACAGCCCAACAAACAGTAGAGAAACAAAACAAGAAGCCCATCACGAGCAAGCAGAGGAAAGATGAAAATCAATGAGTGTCAGATTGAAACTCCTGCACAAATTTCGTCATGGCGATTTTGTATCTTTGAATTGGTTTTTTTTTTTTTTCCTTTCCAGATTTGAATTGGGTTGATGGCGAATCCATATTCTGAATGCTTGGCAAAGTTTGTCCATAACTAGAGAGGCATGCATGCACGTCCCTTCACGTCGTCTATGAGATACTGTAACTTATCACAACAATGCATATCATATTTCATTTGGTCGGAGATGACAAACAACAATATTGGGTGATTTGGTGATAAGGGCAGGAGGGAAATTATTTGCATTGACCTGGGTTTCTTTCTTTTCAGATTAGCAACTACAAATTTAAGTAGCATGCTTCAATAATTTTTTATTCATTTGTTTTTGTTTTGTAATTGTATTGGTATTTTATATAAATTTTTAAAATATATTTGGAAGCTGATTTGTATATATAAATGGAATATTTGGACAACAAATTTTATTTATTATAAAGTATTTTTATAATATTGGAATTTTGGTTGATGGTGGCAAACTCTCTACTTCATTTGTGAATATTTTTGCTTTGCTCACAGGAATGTTATATTAAGGTTTTATTTTAGGTTTTTTTATAATATTGGAATTTTGGTTGATGGTGGCTTTAATTGTGAATTGTTTTTTTGCTCTACTGGTAGGAATGTTATATTAAGGTTTGTTTATATGATTGAAATATTGATTTATCATATTAAACTTTATAATATTAGGTTTAGGGTTTAAATTAGTAAGAGGTTGGGTTGTACATCATACTTCTGATTAAATAAACATGTAAAATCATATTATCTTATATGACCTATGACCCTTGTATGTTAAAAATTACTTTATTTTAATTTTTTTTAAAGATTGTTTGTCTCAAACCACGGGTTAAGATAAGTTGAATTTAAAGGGAATAGTCTTTTAAATTCTTTTACCATTATTTTAATATAATAAATTATGAATATTATTTTTTAAATAAATAAAGTGTGGATTTTATTGGGTTATTTTATTTAAATACTAAAAATATTATACTATTATTAGGTTAATTAAGGTATATTCATACTCAGGAGAAGGAGGAATAATTAGAAATAATAGAGGAGACATTTTATCTCATTATGCTTTCAATAGTGGATTTAAGACAAATAATGAAGCAAGCTTGGGCAACTTTAGAATGGTTAAATATATTTAAACAAATGAAATGGAATAGAGTATGGATGGAAGGTGATTTTCTCATAGTAATAAATTCAATTTTGAGGAAAGCAAAGGCTCCATGGAACATACAAGAGATAATTGTGGAAATTCAAGATCTTGCTAAAGATTTTGAAGAAATCACGTTTACACATATTTTAAGGGAAGGAAACAAATATGTAGATAAGCTAGCCAATAGAGGGGTTTTTATTGAGGATCGTGAAGTTAAATTCTCCTTTCCATGGTTAGAGGAAGTAGAAAGTTTAGTTGAAGCTGACAAAAAATATTGATTGCTTAAATAAATTAATGAAGGTAATTTGATTGTAGAAGGAGACTCTATGCATGTTATAAATCTCCTCAATAATTGGAAAACACCTCCTTGGAGGATTAAAACAATTGTTGAAGAGGCTATGATCCTTTTCTAGGGAAGACAGGACAAAAAATCCCAACATGTCTTTCGAGAAGCTAACAAAGTTGCTGATAAGCTAGCCAATTTGGGTGTCGATGGTGACAGACTTTTCAAATGGGAACACGGTGTCCCAAGCGAAGTAGAGGAGCTTATTAAACAATAATGTCAAGAATGATAGTCGAATTTACCAACAGGGAAGGCACTGTAAGTTCGAAGGCTATGAGTATTCCCGTCTCTTTTTTGAAATGGAATCATAATAAAAATTATCCAAGTTGTCAGTATTGGTGGATGTTGCATGGAAATACCACAAAGACTAATGGGGACAGTCACATGTCAGATAACATGCCTCCTAGTCATCTTAGTAATTTGAGGTTCGTTGATAATCATAGGGCATGAAAGAAACGACAATATAAGACTTCGAACCAGAGCCACGTGGACCACCAGATAGCCACTGCCATAAATCTAGCCTGCAGGTTCACTTCTCCAAGGTTGATTGGCCAAGATAGGATGTGGTCCCAAAGCATGTCATATACGGAATAAAACAATTACCAAAGAATTATTAAGAGTAACTATCAATGTAGAGCTTGTGGGAGATTTTTTCAGTACTCTGCTATGTGTGTCTGCAACTTTTTGTTTCTCCACTGTTTCAAGGAAGGGATCTGTGTCTGTTTCTTTTTTTATAATTATGATGCAGGTGTGTTTTCTCAAGGTATACCCAAAATGTTGTATGTGAAGTTTCTTTTTGATAACAGACTATGTGCCTTACCGGATGTAATGGCTTTGGCGGCATGTAGATTTTACATATATAGGATCCTTAGTAAGGAAATGTTCATCAACAACCTTGGGCTGATTTTTGTAAAAGGTTTTGGGTCAACCTGTAAAACCTAGTATTAATGCTATAGTATCTTATCTACAAAAAAAAAAAGATTAAGTTTTACTTTAATGTTTTCCATTGGTAATATCTATTTTATTTTGTAACAATAATGTGTTTTCATTTAGACTATTTATTATAATTTTTGTGGTTGCACTTGTGTTTCATAAAGGAAACTAGCAATCCAGATTTGGTAAAGCAAACTATGATAGTGTGATGTTTTGGAAATATTACTCTACTAAGATGCAAGGCATAGTAGTAGAGGTGAAGTTTGGGCATTGTGAAGGCTGTTATAGAAAAATGTTAAGAAAGATGCTAAATTCTGGAGTAATTGTATTCAAACAGAGATTTGAAAAGATCTAAAAAATAAAAATCAAGAATTCAAATATTTTATCTAAAATGATGTAGGTTTCTAGCTATAGCATCTCAATTGAGATGAGAAGTGTATCTATTTGTAAACTCTCAAGCTCTAAATAAGAGATGTAATTTGTCAAGGGTGGGGGACCCGAGTACAACCCCTTATTATCAAGCAATATACATAATGTTTTTTTATTAAAGATATTATTCATTTGTTTTTTTTTTCAATTAGTTATATGAGATTGAAATAGTCACTTGTATTACAAAACTTGGAAATTATGCATGTATCACTTGACAATATTTTAATCTAGGTCTCCTCCTTGTAAGGTAATGAATTTAAATAATTGAGCTCATGTCATTTGATCTTTACCTTCATTTTATTAGAGGTAATTTTTAATATTTTTTAAATTGTTATATTTTTGTTTGAACTAGTTGATCTTATTTTAATAAAGAGACAAAATCTCACTCAACTAATTGTCTTCTAAAATTTTAATTTTGCTAAGACAAATAACAACACCATACTTGACTTAAATATCTCCTACTATATTTAGTTTTATTGGAGACCACTCTTATCAAAATAATATAATATTACATTAAAGTAAATTAGACCATATCTAAAAAACACTCAAAGCAAGTTTAAGCTAGGAGTCAAACTTACCTTTTCTTATTTGAGAACAAGCAAGTGGTGTGCATGTGAGCATGAAGCAAGTGAAAGCAAGGGATGAGGTTCACCTTTTCTTATTCTAGATATTTGGGGAAATTCAAAATTAAGGGATTATTTTGAGGAAAACTAGGTAGCATGGAAGGAAAGTCATTTTTGGAAGTATTAATTGGAAGTAAGCATGCCCTAGCTAGAATTATGGATGCCCTAGTTGTAAACAATAGAAATGCTAAATATATGTTGAATATCCTTAATTCAATCAATCATTAAACAAAAAAATTGTAAAATTATTCTTATTGATGAACCACCTAATATATTTCTTAATTAATTACAAATTGTTTGATATGAAGTTCCATGTTGTTAAACCCTTAGGTAGGGGTTGTTTCCTTATTAATTTTATTGCATCCCTAAAATCTATATATTTTTTAAAGTAATATTTATCTCCCAATATTTCCTTAATCTTTGAATAATTTCCAACTAAAATTTTCATATAATTTCATAAGGTCACCTTTGTAGTATTCTTTTATTTACAAATCGTATCCCACTTGCAAAAAGGAAATTTAATTGTTTTTCACATCCTTTCCAAATAAAATCTCTTTAAATTTTGTTAAACTTGGATGTTATACTTTCTAGCAATATAAAAAATGACATCATTTATATAGAGATAGGTTATAATGTAGTTTTTAAGAGTTGAGGCCTTATAGCCATGGTTAAGAATTTTCTTTTCAACATGTCAAACAAAATTTCATTCTATCTAAAATTGAGTTAGAAATACCTATATACATTGATGGTGAGTATCCAACTTTAAACATTGAAATATCCACAACAATTCATTGTAAATATAGGGTAGTATTAGTACAAGAGATCTTAGACTTTGAAGTATAACTCAAGATAAAAGTGTAGAGATGATATTTGAAGAGACCCTTTCTTGCAACATGAATACTCTTGATTTTACCTTCTATTTTTTCCTTTAAGATTCTTTAATGCCTTAACACGAATAATGAAAGATATAAGAAGATAGTGAGTCATCCTAACATAGTCCATGAGATGATTCAAGTATCTACCAAGGGATCCATTAGTCAAAATAGAATATTTTGGATTTCTATAGCAATAGCTTAATCCATTTATAGCAACATTGATAAATTTATCATGTAGAAAAACCCAACAAACCCTTTTATCTATTGTATTCATGTATAGTTTTACAAGCATGCATAGTTTTCATGGAACAAAGAGAACATATGGCCTCTTATAAAATGATTATACTATCAATAATTTGTTTACAATGGATAAAATTACCTTCCTTATTTGAAATTAAATGATCTAGAATGTCTTTCAATCTATGTCGAGCTTGATGGTAAACACTTTGGCACTCCAAATAAGGGGTCCAAGGATTGAATTTGAAAGAGGGTAAGCTTTTACATCAAATTTTGGCAACTAAAATATTAGAGTTTGGGTGGATTTTTACATTGGATAAACAACATAATCATAAATGGATGACATTATTATGAATGTTAAAATCTACTTTCTTTTTCTTTTTTTCTTTTTTCCATAATTTTAAAATTATCTTATAAATCACATTATAAATGCGTATTAGATGGAAATTATCAAAATAGTTTGTATCACATTTCTTGGAAAGTAATGCAATAAAGGTGATATTTTTTTTGGTAATTTAAGTAGTATTTACAAAGCGGGTTTTGAAAGGAACCCAAAACCTTATTATATTCAGGGCTAAATCGCCATACGCAGGGACAACATTTTTAAAAAGGTACTATCACCTACCACAAAACCCCTCGAAGACTCAGAGGGAAAACCACTGAAACAGAGGATCAACTAAAAAAATAGTAAACAAAAACCACCAACAAAAAATAGGTTTTGTTTAGATAAAGGAAAACCCCAGCAACCAGTTGTATCAGATTCAAAATTCCTACCTGAACACTGACTCAAAACATATTTACCAGTAAAACGAAACCAGTCTTCTCGCCACTGCCCCAAGGGGAGGGACCCGCACCTGTCAATTTTTGCCATCATCATTTTTTCTCGTAGCATAATGGGATAGAATCTTGGAGGCCTCCTCTAGGTATTTGATAGAAGTGTTGATGGTGGAAGCCACTAAATCCAACAAAATCTGGGAAAATTGATCCTCCTTATCACTTGCAGAACTGGATATGATGTGGGTAGAGGAAGAGGATGGCTCCACTTTTGGTTTTTTAAGCTTGGTCGAAAATCTGGTTGTTGGGGGTGTTTGACACTGTCGTGCATTTCTTCTACTCACTTCGCATAGCACTCCTAATAGGGGAGGTCTTGGAGCGGCCCCCAACTAGACCAGGACTAACTGAGGACTCCATAGGATGATTGGGCGACGAGGGGACCTCGTAAGGGGGACTAGCAGACACAGGTTTGACAATGTAGATAGGAGGCATGTTGGCTAAAGCATGGTTGAAGATAATTGCTAAGAGACCTTGGTGCAGCGTTTTCCCATTCATATTTTGACATTTTTCCATGGTTAGGGAGAGGGAATACAATAGGTAGTCAGGGACACAGACTACCATACCATCTCAGATGTGGTTGATGAAGGCTAGGTGAAAGCTACGCAAATGCTTCTCTGGGTCATTGCACGTCATGTACTGCATTATGGGAACAATGGCAATGTTCCAAGGACTTGGGAGGGAAGAAACATGCAAGGTGGACTTGTCCCAACCCAAACTCTTCCCCTTGTTTGGGAACTAATCCATCTCCTCTTCCCAACTATGCTTATCACACCGAATGAAGCACCCTATCAGCAAAAAATTGGTGATTCCATCAAGCATTTCGATTATGACCTTGAAATGAACTCCTTGTATGGTGACCTCACCCTGGTTCCAAGAGGAGATAAAATCTTTGGTTATTTGTTCTTCAAATCTAGAGAATTTTGTCAAGAAGGGGGTGAACCCTTTGGCATCCATAAAAATCTTAGCAGCTGGATCAAGATTCAATTGGGAGGGCTCGAAAAAGGCCATGCTTTCAAAAGGGGGACAAGGGCAAAAATAGGGAGACAGGAGGTGAATGGAGCCGAAGTGGATGACCAACAGAGCTGAGGTAGGGAAAATAAAGGAGGGAGGATAGGCAGAAAGGTTGAGGCCAAATATGGTTAAAAGAGAGTGGGTAGAGTGGAGGAACCAAGCAACGGTGAAAGTGGGTTGGATGATACTACGATGGGGGAAGACACGAGATGGTCCTTGGAGGTGATTGGATGAGAGTCGATAATCATTCCCAACCATGGCAAGATCAACCTCAACCGACTTAAGATTCGAAAGATCGAAACTCATGCATGGGATCGGGGAAGCTTACAAAAAAAACTTTATGAGGGGAATGGGAGGTATTGGGAAAAGTAATGGACAACTTGGGGAGCCAACAAAAGTTGGAGAAAATCACCATGATTAGTGGGGTAGGGGTAAAAACACCTTCCCAGCTTCTTACTCTTTGCCATATATCAAGAAAAGTGTCAGGCATTGATAACTTGAAGCACGATGGCTTGGAAGGTCCGTGTGTCGTTGGTCTTGACATCTAGGTAGCACCATAAATCAACCAAGTAGGAAGTGTGTCAGTTTCCCCATGTTTTACCTCGCACGAGCTTGACCCTAGTGACATACCTAATTGACTCATGGCACTTGCCTGTGCACTGGGACAAAGGTCTAGAAAACTCACCAATGGTGAGGAAATCCCCTGCAGTTAGCTTTGATTCAAAATTCAACTCATTAGGACTTATCATTTTGAAAATTATCCCTTTCACGACTTGCTACATTAGTTATCTATTGGGGAAAGCTATCTCTCCAAATTCTGAGACTGGTTGAAGATGTTGTCAGGTTGGCCATAAGATCGGCTAGCTGATTAGCCTCCCTGAAATTATGGTAGACGGTTGTCTACGGGCGGCTTCATAGGATTTTCCTGGATTCGTAAATGTTATTGAAGACTTTCTAGGAAGGGGTATTGTCATTCATCATATAGTTGATAATATTTAAGGAATCGTCCTCAATGATGGCCTTTCTGGGGTCCTCTTAAAGGAAGACAAGCCCCTTCCATAGAGCCATGGCATCCACAATATTGTTAGTCTAAGGCCCGAGGAATTCTACAAACACAAGAATCAGGTTGCCTTCATGGTCTCGGATGACTCCTCTTGCCGCAACAAGGCCAGGATTTTTCTTGGAGGCCCCATCAAAGTTCAGCTTGATCCATCCTTCCGAAGGAGGCATCCACTTGGCATTGACCCTGGGATTGGGCCTTGGCTGAGCTTAAAGATACTCTTTAGGAATACTAAGGGATTTGAAAAGGAGCACTGAGAGCCTGGGAGGGGGCCATGGAATTGGGGATGAGCCATATGTTTTCAATAGCATAGGCAATGGATTTGGAGGCCACAGCTAGGGGGTCCTTAGGGGAGGACAAGAAGGCCATGTTATTGTGCTCTAGCCAAATTTTCCAGATCAAGTGATGGATGCAGAAGTACTAGAGAAAACAGAGCTTGGGATTGCTAAATGGGTTTGTCCACTAGGCAAAAAGGTCAATGATTGAGTTGAGCTGGACCGACTGGATGTGGAAGGAATTGAGCAAGTGGTCGAAGGCTACGAAAGAGAAAGCACATTTGGTAAAAATGTGATTTATAGATTTCCATATTGAAATGCATAGGTAGCAACGGTTGGGGATCATGAATCCTCTTTTGGCCAAATTTTCAAGCATGAGGATCTTGTTTTGAATGGTCATATAAGAAAAGAAACTGATTTTGGGGATGATTTTATTTCTCCAAACGAGGTTGAAAGGGATGGTTGCAACCTATGCCATCTCTTGGAAGGAGTAAGCTGACTTTATAGAAAAGGACTCTTCATCAGTTCCTCTCCATATGGGCCTATATTTTGCCTATCCCATTGGAATGGTGATTGCATTGAGTAAGCTAGAGAGGGCAGCAGCTTGAAGGGGGAAGTTGCCCTCGTTGATGAATCTCCACTTGGGACTTCCATTGTGACTAGTGATAAAATTTACAATCTTGCTCCCCATGGTGATGTCAGTGGATGGTTTAAGGACCACTAGCTCCCTGTCTTCGCTCAAAGGTTCCTCTTGAAGCCACCTATCATGCCAAAATTTGATGGTGTTCCCATTACCCAAAATCCATCTACTACCTTTTTGAATGAGACTTTTGGTCTGGGTGATGGACTTCCAGAACGTTGACCCATTTCGGGGTCCCTGATCATTCAACAAATGGTGGTTTTGCATGTATTTTTTTTTTACTATCTCGACCCACTCTGCACTGTTTTTGGTATAAATCTTCCATGCATGATTGGCTAGGAGAGCGAGATTCATTTAAGAGACTTTCCTAAGACCAATGCCTCCTTTGCTTTTGCTATGACAAACTAAGTCCCAGGCCACCAAGGGGATTCTCTTCTTATCCTCACTCCCAGACCAGAGGAACCTCTTTTAGATTTGTTCTATCTTGGAGCTCACAAAGGCTGGGATTCTGAAGATGGACATGAAATATACCATGATGCTCTGGACAGACCAAAGTGAGGGTGGCCTTGGCTTCCTAGGAGAGGAGATGACCTTTCCAAGAGGTCAATTTTTTTTGAATTCTTTCAATGACATTATTCCACATGGGTCTAGTGGTATTACCAAATAATAGGAGAAGCCCAAGGTAGGAAGTGGGGAGAGCCTCTGGGGAGCACTCAAGGATCCATACAATATTGATTTTCCTAGACAAGGGAATGTTGACGAAATAAATTTTGCTTTTGAAGAGGTTGATATTTTGGCCTACAACATTCTCATAAAGGTGAAGGATGTGTTTGATGGTCTTAGCTTGGGCAACTGATGCTGAAGTGGCCAAGATGGTGTCATTGAAAAACAATTGATGGGTAACTGGATGAAGACTCGAGGTAGTTTTGAAATAAAAAATGAAACCTCTCCTACCAACACTTGCAATGGACCTCCCTAGATCCTCGGCCAAGATGATGAACAAGATTTGGGATAGGGAATCTCCTTGTCTCCAACCTTTGGATCTCAGGAAGAACCCAACAGGGGACCCATTGACTAAGACGAAGAACCATGGGGAGGATATGCACCTTTTGATAAGATCAACCCAAGTAGGTTGGAAGCCAAATTTAAGGAGGACCTCAATGAGAAACTCCCAGCAGACCCTATCAAAGGCTTTGTTCATGTCCATCTTAAGAAGGAAAGTAGGTTTCTTGGCCAAGGTGGCAGAATGCGGGGCCTCATGGATAGTGATCACTTTGTCTGTAATGACTCTTCCTTTAATAGAGTTGCCCTGGTAGGAATCGATGATAAGGGGGAGGATACCCTTTAACCTGTTAGCTAGGGCTTTGGTTAGGATTTTATATAGAACATTGCAGAGGATGATAGGGTGAAATTTAGACTGATATTTGCAATCTAGAACTTTGGAAACCGGGGCAATGAAGGTTGAGTTGATCCTCCAAGGAATGGCCTTGGATGACTGAATATCTCTAACTGTTGCACACACCTCAGGCCCAATCAAGTCCCAAAATTCTTGGAAGAAGCATGGAGGGAATCCATATGGTCTGGGAGCCTTGTCAGGCTGCATAGAGAATAGAGTTCTTTTGATCTCTTCAATGGAGAGAGGGCTAATGAGCATTTCATTAATGGAGGGAGAAATAGAATGGGTAATATTGCCCAAGAGAGCATCAGTAGCCTAGGGGGAGCTAGGGGAGGAGGTGCCCAGGAGGAACTTAAAGTAGTTGGATGATTCATCCCTAATCTCAAAGATTTTCCTTGTGACCCTCCCATTGTTGTAGGTAAGCTCTGAGATTTTATTCAAACTTTTATTTCTCATGGTAGATGCATGAAAGAATTTGGTATTCTAGTAACCATCCCTAAGCCACAGGGCTCCTAATTTTTACCTCCAATACATTTTTCTCTGGCCAGGATGTTGTGGAACTCTGCTAGGAGCTTGCTCTCTTCAGTTCTGATGTTGTTGTCTTGGTTGTCTTCTTGGATTTGTTGTTCTATGATCTCTAGCTTCTCTTTAATTATCCTCTTGCTTTAAAAAATGTTGCCAAATTTTTCTCTATTCCAAGTCTTGAGATTTTTCTTGATAAATGTAATTTTTTGGTCAGGTTACCCAGACAGGGACCCTTTGAAGGGTTGTTGCCACCATTGGGAGACTTGGTTCTTGAAGTCTGGATGGTGGAACCACATCACCTCGAAGTGGAAGGGGCTCTTAAAAGAGGGATATTTGGTAGCTTCAAACAGAAGGTGATTATATTCAAAGCTAATTTTTGGGAGGGATTTGAGGGTGGCATCCCCAAAAATAGGGATAGCCTCTCTAGATAGTAGGACCCTGTCCAATTTGACCTGGATGAGATTTGTTCCAGCCCTTCTACTACTCCAAGTGAACTTTAATCCCTTCAACTAGACATCCATGAGTTCATTTGCATCTATGAATTCTCCCAGTTCCTCCATGGTTTTGGTAAGCAATGTGTTACCTTTGTTCTTATTCGACGAGAATAGAGGGCTATTAAAAAATCCTGCGAGGATACAAGGGATGGTTTTGAACAACTTTCACTTTTGGCTAATCAAATTCCATAGCAACGCTCTTTCAAGGGGGTTATTGGGGGCATAGACATTGGAATGGATCCAAGTATTATTGCTACTTTTGCAGTGGAAAATCATGTTGATGATCTTGATGGAGGAGGAAATCAACCTTCCTTCAACTTTTGATGGATCCCACATGCATAACATCCCTCTGGATGTTCCTTGGGTAGGAGTGAAGAAAAATTCACTTTTGTTCCATATTGCTTTGCAAAATTTGGGGGAAGAAATCTCATCTACTTTGTTTCCTGCATGATGAGGATTGTGGGGTTGTAATATTTCCTTATATTTGTGGCTATCCATTTTTGGGGATACCATTGAGCCCTCTCACATTCCAAGTGAGAATATTCATTTAAAACTTTTTGAGGAATTTCTTGCCTCCCTTCCCCTGCTGAGAAGGAGGTTTGGATTTTTTTGGTTTATCCCTTGTTATATTTAGAGAATCAAAAAATAAGGTGGCTTGAAAGTTGTTTGCTATATCATCTTTGGCCTCTTTCCTTCTCTGCTTAGCAAGGGATGGCCTTCCTATTTTTTTGTCACTTTCAATGTCGATGAGGGATTTTTTACTCCGAGTCTGCTTGGGACTGAAGCCTTTTAGGAAGGACTGGTGATGCAAGAGCATCTAGTGGTGTAAGAGTTATCTTGCATCACCAAAAAAAAAAATTGTAATTGTATAATTTTGTAAAACTAGTTTAACTTGTAGGAGATTTTTGAAGGTCTTAGAGGTTAAATTTAGATTTTTTCAAGAGCTTAGCTTACCCCACTTAGTTCGTCTCGTGACCTTTCTAAAAACATGTTGTAATAGTCAATTGGGTCAACGAGCGCAAAGTTATGACCTCAGCAAGTTGCCCCCAAATTTTCAAATTTCAAACTCATAATTTTAGGCAAGAAAGGAGAAAACAGGGTCAAAGGGGGGAATTTCGAATTTGTAATCAGTTGGTCTCTGTAAGCTCTATCTTTGGAGGACAGAATACAAGAAATATTTGGCTAATTGGTCATTTTCTCAATATTTTCTGGATTGTATGTGCTTGTTTAATGTAACTCTGCTTTAAGTGGTATCAGAGTGGGAGTTTGTGAGTGTGTAAATAGAGCACTGAACGTGAGGCAGTTTACACCAAGATCTATGGTTAGGTTTTATGAGAGAAGTGGGCAGAATGCCTCCATGAAGAAACCGTGGTGGTGGGATAAATGTGGTGCCAGAAAAATATTTTAGAGCTTTGTAGAGGCAAGTTCAGGCTCTGCAAGAGGAGTTGCGTAGAGGGTTTGATCCAAGGAGAGAATATGGCAGTGAAGATGAAGTTGAAGAATAAGAGAACCCGTTTGAAGAAGAAGAAGTGGCAGTAGATCCTGCACAAGATAGTTTATATAGAGCCATATATTATATTGGAAAGAGACCAAATATGAATGTTTCTACGTATTCTGAGAAATCTTGATCCAAAGGAGTTGATTGATTGGATCAATGATTTGGAAGAATACTTTGAGTATGAGGATATTGAAGATCATGATAGGGTCAAGTTTTCTAAGACCAAGTTGAATGGTCATGCCAGCATATGGTGGAATGGAGTGTAGCTAGACAAAAATAAAAGAGGAAAAGAAAGGATAACAAAATAGGAGCATATGGTGGAGAATTTGAAGAGGTAGTTCATTCCAATTGATTATGAGTTGGATCTACTTAATAAAATGTAGGGTTTGATACAATCGAGTAAGTCTATCAAAGAATACATAGAGGAGTTCTATAAGATCCTAATCATAATAGGCCATTTTGAGGCCAACAAGGAGAAGGTAGCTCGTTATATTAATGGGTTAAGAGCAAGTATTCAAGAGGAGTTAAGTCTGGTCAGGATGACCACCATAGAGGATTCTTACCAGTTTGCCTTAAGGGTTGAAGAGAAGCTTAACAAAAAAATTGAGAGAAAGCAAAGAGGAAGAGGTCGTGGTGGAAAAATTGGTGGAAGAACAAATGGAGGACGAAATGAATATGAAAATAAGAATGGAGAAGCCAGTAATAGTCAGGACCAAAAGGGGGATAATGCTTATCGCCCCCATGATCAGAAAAATGGCTACTAGAGAGGAAGAGGAAGGTATGGACAAGGGTTTGGAAGAAGAGGATTTCGTGGAACCTGTTTCCATTATGGAGAAGGACATCGAGCATACGAGTGTCCACAACACCAAGAGAGGACAAATAAGAGGCTTGAAGATAATGCCCGAGCTATGATTGTTGATGAATATGCTGAATCTGATCACTCTAAAGAAGTAGAAATAGGAGAAGTGCTGATCATAAGGAGAGCCTTGCTAAATGAGGAGAGAGATACATATCAGAGGAAGAGCTTATTTTTCATAAGATGTAAATGTGCAGGTAAGGTCTATAATATTATCATAGAAAATGGTAGCACAAATAACCTATTTTCATAAGGAATGGTTACCAAACTGCAGTTAGAGAGGAAGAGACACCCGCACCCATATCGGATTGCATGGTTGCAGAAGGACCATAGGGCTTTGGTCAGTGAGAAATTCATGGTAAAATCTAATATTGGGAATTATCGTGATGAGGTCTTGTGTGACATCCTGCCTATGGATGCTTGCCATTTGCTATTGGGAAGGCCATGGTAGTTTGATCGGTGTGCAATGCATGATGGGTGTGCTAACACTTACTCCCTGAAAAAGAGTGGAGTGTACCATAACCTGAAGCCCCTAAAGGAGGTGGACAAAATGGTATGTGGCAATGCCAGAATCTATTTAGTTGAAGGTAGAAAGTTTTTGGATGGTTTGAAACATCAACATATGTGCTATGCATTAATTCCTAGAGTTAGGGAAGAAGAATGCAAATATACCCTAGTAGAAGTCTCAGTTCTGTTAGAAGAATTTCTAGATATTATATCAGATAATGTGCCTGAGGGTTTACCACCAGTGAGGAATATCGATCACCATATAGATTTGGTATCGGGAGATAGTTTACCCAATAAGGCAACCCATAGAATAACTCTTGTAGAAAGGGAGAAGCTAAACAGGCAAGTCTAAGAGTTGCTAAAAAGGGATTGATTTGGGAGAGCTTGAGTCCATGTGTAGTACTTGCAGTACTAGCACCATAGAAATATGGAGAGTAGAGAATGTGTACAGACTTCCGAGCTATTAACAAGATCACCATCAAATACAGATTTCCATTTCCAAGGATGGATGACATTATGGACTATTTGAGTGGGGCCAAGTACTTCACAAAGATTGACCTGAAGAGTGGATACCATCATATTTGTGTCAGAGAAGGGGATGAGTGGAAGATAGCCTTCAATACCAAAGAGGGTTTGTATGAGTGGTTGGTCATGCCATTTGGGCTAACCAATGCACCAAGCATGTTCATGCGGTTGATGAATGAGGTATTTAAGGAGTTTTTAGGAAAATTTGTCATTGTTTATTTGGATGATATTTTAATATTTAAAAAGACTCTAGAAGAGCACCTGATGCATATCAAAAGAGTTTTTGAGAAGTTGAGGGAGGAGCATTTATTGATTAATTTGAATAAGTGCAGTTTTGTGAAGGAGTTAGTGTATCTGGGATTTTTCATCTCAGTTGAAGGTCTAAAAATGGACCCAAAAAATGTGAGGGCTATCATTGAATGGCCTACCCCAAGGAGCATAACCGAGGTAAGATCATTTCATGGTCTAGCAAGTTTTTACAGGAAATTTATTAGAAATTTTAGCAGTATTTGTGCACCCCTAACAAAAATAATGAGAGGGGATAAGAAAGAATTTAAGTGGACCTTAGGAGAAAATAAGAGCTTTGATATGTTGAAGAAGAAGGTCATAGAGCAACCTGTTTTGGCACTTCCAGATTTTAACAAGGTATTTCAGGTAGATTGTGATGCTAGTGGTAGTGCCATAGGAGTTGTGTTGAGTCAAGAAGGTAAACTTGTTGCCTATTTTAGTGAGAAGCTTAATGATGCTAGAAAGAAATATTTTGTATATGATCAGGAGTTTTATGCTATAGTTCAAGCTTTGAAGAAATGGAGGCATTATTTTTTGCCAAAATAGTTTGTTCTATATACTAATCATTAGGCCTTATAGTATATTAATAGCCAAGGGAAGCTAAATCAAAGGCACTTGAAGTGGGTTGAGTTTCTACAGAGTTATACCTTTGTGTTGAAGCACAGGAGTGGAAAGTCAAATAGAGTTGCAGATGCCTTAAGTAGAAGGTAGTGTTTGTTGATAGAAATGAAGGTGGAAGTTGTAGGGTTTGACAAACTTAAGGGTTTGTATCTTAAAGATCCTGATTTTGCAAAGGCTTGGAGGGCTTTCTTAGCACCTATTACTTTGGACAGGACTAAGTGGTTGGATTTTATAATCCAAGATGGAATTTTGTTTAGAGGAAAATAATTATGCATTCCAATGAGTTCAATGAGGGAGAATATGGTCAAGGAGAAGCATAGTGGAGGGTTGGCTAGACACTTTGGTCGAGATAAGACCATTGCCCTCATTAGTGAGAACTACTATTGGCCACAGTTGCAACAAGATGTGAAGATATTTGTGCAAAGTTGTAGAGTATGCCAGATGGCCAAGGGTGTGAGATAGAACATTGGACTATATCAGCCATTACCTCTACCAAAGAGACCATGAGAGAATATCGGCATGGATTTTGTTCTTGGCCTACCAAGGACACAGAGGGAAAATGAATCCATATTTGTGGTGGTTGATAGATTCTCAAATATGGCACATTTTATTCCCTATCAAAAAACTAATGATGTAGTTCATGTTGCAGGGTTGTTTTTCAAAGAGGTGGTACGACTTCATGGTCTACCAAAGAGTATTATTTTCGATAGGGATACCAAGTTTATTGGGTATTTCTAGAGGACCCTATGGAAGAAATTGAAGATAGATCTGAAATTCAGTTCTGCATACCACCCAAAGAATGATGGACAAACAGAGGTGGTGAATAGAAGTTTGGGTAATCTACTAAGATGCTTGGTAGGAGATAAGCCCAAGGGATGGGATTTGGTTTTTCCACAAGAAAAAATTACATACAACAATTCTGGCAATAGGAGTACTAACAAATCTCCATTCTAGATCATATATGCGAGCAGTCCAAGAAATGCTTTTGAGTTGAGGAAGATGGATATAGGGGAAAAGTGTAGTGCTGAGGCTGAGGAATTTGTAGAGCATATGAATAGATTACATGAAGAAGTGAAAAAGAATATTACTAAGATGAATACTCAGTACAATACAAGGGCAGACCAAAAGCGATGGTTTAAGGAATTTGAAGTGGGAGATGAAGTTATGGTCCATCTGATAAAAGAAAGGTTTTTTGCTAAAACCTATAACAAGTTGAAAATGAAGAAGTTCGGACCATGCAAAATCATAGAAAAACGAGATTCAAGCAATGCATATGAAGTGGAATTTCCAAGTGGGCTTAACATATCACCTATTTTTAATATTTTAGATTTGGCAAAATACCATGAAGGAGACAATGGTGAGGGACCAATAGAAAAATTGTGGAATATTCCATAATCTACTCTAGATATGGAAGAGATAGAAGATATTCTAGATACCCACATCAGTAAAAGTACCAAAAACAGACAGTATGCAGTTAATCTAGTTAAGTGGAAGGGCATACCTATTGAAGATTCTTCTTGGTTGTCGAAGGCTGAGGTTGAACGCCTTGGTTTTATTCCAACAATAGAGAAGTGAAGGTCACTTATCAAATTACCCTGGGTGTCTGATGCAGGAGCATCCAGTGGTGTAAGAGTGATATTGCATCACCTAAAAAAAAATTGTAATTGTTTAATTTTGTTAAACTAGTAAAACTAGTAAAACTATTTTAACTTGCAGGAGATTTTTGAAGGTATTAGAGGTTGAATTTATGTTTTTTCAGTTAGACGCAGGCCTTGGTGCGAAGAGCCAAGGCCTATATCACTTAGTTCATCTCATGCTCTTTTCGAAAACATGTAATAGTCAATCAGGTCAACGAGCGTGAATTTATGACCTTGGCAAGTTGCCCCCAAAATTTTAAATTTCAAACTCATAGTTTTAGGTGAGAAAGGATAAAATAGGGTCAAAAGGGGGGAATTTTGAATTTGTAATCAGTTGGTCTCTATAATATCTATATTTGGGGGATTTAATGCAAGAAAGCTTTGGCTCATTGGTCATTTTCTCGATATTTTTTGGATTGTATGTGCTTGTTTAATGTAACTCTGCTTTAACTGGGATGGAATAGGACTTCCCTCGTCTTCATCATCAGTGTGAATGGATGTTGATTCGAAGGTTTCCAGTGGGAGGAGGGAGGGACCTGATTTAGAAGGGGACTCAAAAAGAACTATTTTTGTCGATCTGGTCTGGGGAGGATCAGAGTGAGGATGGGGAGGGGGATCACCCATAGGGGGGTCCAAATTACCCTCAAATAAAATAGGGTTAGATTCAAGCAGTGGACATACCTATGAGATTTTGGAGCCAAAAAAGGATCGATAATTTTTTCCCTTTTATCTTTTGAGGAACCGTCTCTCCTTTGACTTGAAGCCTGGTTTGCCTGTGCAAATGAGTTTACTTTTCAAGGAAAGGGTTGCCCATTCTTTGGATGATAATTTTGTGGCAGATGAAACCGATTCTAGGATCTTGGAGGAGCCCTCAGGAAGAAAGAGTTACCAAACTCAGTTTCCTCTACCGGTTTGGTTTTGAGGAGAGGGCACTAGTTTCTAAGGTGGCCTTGCATGTGGCATTGGATATAGAAGACTATTTTTTTTTGTATTCAAGATGTTGGCACCATCTGAAGGACTTCAAGATCAGGTTAATGAAATATGGTAGCTCAGACTCAAGATTGGCATTCATGCAGATGCGAGCATAGACCATTTTTTTTTTAAAGCGAAAAACCCCTTGTGGGGCCACCTTGGTCTGAGAGACCATGAACAAGGGGTTCTACATCGTCAAAGTCACCCGAGAGTCACACCCAACCCTGCCCGCACCAACATTATCAATTGGATTTTGGATACCCAATTCAGCTTTTTGGTAGGGTGGAAATTTGAACCTGGGACCTCCCTTGGAGGATTGCCCTCTCCTCTCCAACTCATTTATAACACATGGGTTAGCGTAGACCATTTTGAAACCCACTTTAGTTGCATAATTAATAGCCACCAGCTCACCGACTATTCATGCAATAGATTTTAGGACCTCCTCTTGCCATAGGTGGAAAGGCAGATCTGGGATGTGGACCTAGATGAGAGTAAAGTTGATACTTTGGGTATTTGGATTAAAATCCATCACCCATTGTCTAAGAAACAAGCTCCTCATGCCTAGGAACTAGGGCCCTCCTGTTATGATACAACTTGCATCATCCTGATTGCATAGTTTTATGAGAAAAAAACCCTCTGGATATGGCTACGATCTCCATTTTCTTGAGGTTTTCCATTTTGAGAAGGCCCATCATCTTATTGTCTCCATATCCGGTCGTTCCCCAAAAAACTTCCTAATTAAGTAATAAGATGCCTTTGAAACATAGTTGGAGAACACCTCATCTAGGATGATAATATCTGATTCGACCTAAGTTAGGTGGGCATCTGAGGTTTTTGGAGAGATCACCTCACCAAAAGTGACTTATGCGTAATATGGCCCACCAGGGTTCCCATGCAGGATGGGGCCCTCAGTAGGCATTTTTTTGGGAGGCTCCTTATCTCGAGGACCTATGTGGGGCATCCCTCAGGAGCTTGCTTCACCATCACTGGTACCATTCTTACCTGGACCAAGTCCTCCATCCGCCGTTCAAGCAGAACGGATCCCGGCATCACCATCGCTATCCTCCGTCTCCACCATTTCTCATTAAGGGGGTATTTTTCCATGCAATAAAGGTGATATTAATCTCACTTATTATAGGCTCTTTTTTTTGTAGCATTTTCAACCATAGCCAACATATCACTTTTCAAACAAATACCAAAAATTTTTAAATAAAATTAGAAAAATTCCATTGGGTCTAGGTGCCTTATTAAGATGGAAAAAAACAAAGAACTCCTATAGCTTCTCCATAGAGATCTTCATGTCAAGATTTCATTATCTTTATGTGATAATTTATGAAATATTTTATAAAAGCTTATCTTGTTTCTCTTTATGTTTCCCAACTTATTATGGAATATATTTGAAATAATTAATTCTTTCTTTCTAATATCTTCTTATTCTTTATTATGTATTCTATTTGGAGTTGGAATAGTTTTGATTCAATGAAAAGACAAATCTATTTTGGCAATACCATATAAAACTTTGGTATTCTTATCTTCTTTCCTAAGCCATTTCTTCCCAAATTTTTGGGCTCAATATGAATATTCTTTGTAATACACTATGTTGTAATTATTTTCTTATACATAAGTATCTTCAACCATTTCATTGATTTCTACATTCTCTTATAAATTATTGAGCTTTGATTTAAATTCATGCTTTATTTTAAATATGTTACCAAAGGAATTAGCATTTTAAATATTCATTTGCCTTTTTGGATATCTCATATCTTGAAAAAAGTTTTACATACATGATCCTTCAAGATTTGCATCATTACATCTTAACATAACCATTTAAAATAAAATAGGTTCTTGTAGCCACAAGGTAAAATAAGAATTCTTTGGTTGACCATTATTCAATAGATCAAGCTCAAGAGTGTGAGCTTTGTGATTTTATCTTGCTTATAATAAAATATCTAGAGAAGTTGTATAATATAATTTTAACCATGTATTAGAGAATAAAATCTCGATCAACCTTTATACCATATGAGTTTACCCAATATAACTAGTATCTCCTGTATATTAAAAGCTTAAAGGATAGCATCCCAAAGTCCATTTGAATTAACTAGAAATGTGAAATCCTGCATTACTATGGATCATCTATAGGTATGACCCTTTTTTTATTTAGGGAGATATAAATTTTTGAATTCCCCCAATAATCAGTAGATCACAATTATGAATAATCAATCAATTAGATATAAATAAATAAAGTTTATTCTAACATCTACCACAAAAAGTAATTATAGTTATAGCATGGACATTATGAATCCAACGTTGATATTTTGATCTTTCCTACCAAATGATAAACAACCCAATATTTTTTTTTTTTTATCAATTATACATTGCATTTGTGATTATCCCATATTGTTGTAATACCTCATAAATCTTCCATAGTATTTTTGTTAGATAATATCCCTTCTTCCAGATATTTTTAAAGGTATCTTTACATTCCTCACTATTTATTTATATTTCTTGTATTAAATAAATTCATATCTATAATAGCCTATTACTACTTGTTGGAATATGTGGTGGTTAAGCTTCTCTTGAGGCTATGACCAACTTTTGTATTTTATTGATCATATAAACCCTTTGGACCCTTGTAAACCTTGAACAATGTATTCTTGTAATATTTTGTTAATCTAACCCTTAAAGTCAGTCTCTTGACCTTGAATTAAAGGTAACTTTTATTTGGGTATAAATATCCCTTCATACCAACCTTTTTCTAATGGTTTGAAATATAATTCTATTCTTTGATGGTAAATTTTATATGGTGATCATAGACACCCTCATATAGTATGTGTTTTGCTTTGTGTGTATTTTCATTTTCAACAATATAATGTAATATGTTAATTCTATTTATTTTTGGAAATTGCTATGAAATATAACATGGTATTAAACTAGGTGTGAATCATTGTTACTCAATTTCTTATCATCAATAGTTTGGCTTCTACAACTTCTTCCAAGGGAAGCTATGTTTGGAATAGCTAAGAATATTTTTTTTAAATCTAAAAAGAAGACTAGAAGAAGGGTTTTAGATAAAACCCTAGGTGGACTTGGATCATGAAGATATTGTTGGATTTAGCATATTTTCTCCAAGATAATTATTCACTTATACATTATTGTGTCCCTTTTATTAGCACTTGACCCTCTTTTCTTTTGATTTCTAACTTGATGAATGTCCTAGTTTTAAAATTGAATTTTATGAGGTTTTTTAAAAACTTTATTTGTCTTCTATAGATTTTTTGCAAAAAACCTATCTCCTTTTATCTTTTGACTTTTTTATCCAATAGCAACATAGATGAGAGGATAGATTTATTATCCACCATTAAAGAAGAAAATAAGAGGCTAAAAAAATTTATATAGATACTTGGTGCTACATAACCCATGGGTAAGCTTCCATGATTGGTAAAGACCTCCAAGCCACTTGACAAAGTTGCTAAAACTGTTTAATAGCTTTTTTTGTTGCATAGGCATGAAAGGATATCATGATTGGTTGCATTTGATAAAAAATTAATATAGGAAAAACCATGATAGACATAGATAAACCATTAGTGTTTCTATATTCTTTGCAAATTTTCAATGAGGGTCCCAATTTAGCATTTTTGCTCATTCTACCTCCAAGAACCCTATTTTTTGCATTTGAAAACTATTCCTTTTTCCCTTGAAATTTTCAAAAAATGGATTTGTCAAGGAATATTACCTAGTATGGTGGGAGTAAAAATGCATGCATGCATCATGTTGATGTATGATTGCATCATGTAAGGGTAGGAAGAGAGCATTTGATATTTGTGTTTTGTTTGAAATTAATGTGGGTGACTTACCTTCCAAGGGATGACTTAGGGATAATGACTAGTAGAGCCCATGTAAAGGCATTAGAAGAAGAATATCTTGAGTTCAAACCTCTAGTTCCACTACCTTTTTAATTATGATGATGTCAGCATATCATTTAAAACTAATAACATGGCAATATATGATGACATGGTAGTATGCATTGATGTGACACCTATTAGCATCATTTATTTATAATCACATTCTAACATTGCATGACGTATGGTCATTTATATAAGTGACATGGTAACAAATATGTGATACATAATAGTTTGTCTACTTGATGCAATAGTTTATACAATTGTCATGGCAATCCACACACGTGATGTGGCAACTAAGATGGCATGACATGTGGTAGTCTATAAAATTGGCATGGTAGTTTGTACATGTGACATGATAACTAAGGTGGTGTAATAGGTGGTAGTCTATATAGCTTACATGATAATATATATATATATGATATGGTGTGACACATTCTAGTTAACTTAGATACTAATGTAGATGTTGATATGGTAAATGGAGAGAGAGTGATAGTTTTGGCACTATACCATCTAATGAGAACCTTGAGAGAAGAGCCTCAACGTATTCTATTATATAAATAATAGAAAGATACAATTAGGATGGAACTATGAGTCCATTATATAGGAAGAGAGGTTTCTTGGTCCTTACTCTTCCTATGACACTTGGTACCTCTTACATGACACTTGGCATGATAGCCAAATAATGGAATATATTCCAACACCCCCTATATTACATTATTTGGTATGAAGTTCTTTTGAGTCGCATAGATGATCTCTAAATGTTTGAAACTTGGTTTTTCCAAGTGCTTTTGTGAAGATATTTGCTAGCTGATCTTCTATAGGGACATGCTTGAGAATGATATGATGATTCTGGAAGTGGTCTCTGATGAAGTGACATTGTGCTTCAATATGTTTAGTTATTTCATGTACAATTGGATTTTTGATCAGATTGAGTACTCCTTGGTTGTCGCAAAATATCAAGGTTGGAGTTTGTCTGATGCCCATGTCTGATAATATGTATTGTAGCCACAATGCTTCATAGGTAGTGTCTCTTGCTACCCGGTATTCTACTTCAGTTGATGATTGTGCCACTGCATGTTGTTTCTTGCTATGCCAAGATATAGGTCTTGATCCAAGGTAGAAAACGTATCCTAAAGTAGATTTTCTATCATCAATGGAGCCGACATAATCTGAATTTGAGTAACCCTAAAGGCAAAAATATTTGACATTCTTCATATAAGTTAGTCCATAATCAGTAGTTTTCTTGATATATTGCAATATTATTTTTGTAGCTTTCCAATGACTCTCTCTTGGTTCTTGCATGAATCGTGAAAGATAGTTTACTGCAAAAGCTAAATTTGGTCGATTGTTTGTTAAGTACAATAGACTTCCAATTAATTGATGATACATGGTTGCTGAAACCAGTGGTGTTTCATCATTCTTAGATAATTGAATCCCTTGTTCCATTGGTGTATCTTTTGGTTTACAATCCTTCATTCTGTATTTTTCTAGTAGAGTTTTTGCATATTTGGATTGAGTAATAGTAATCTTATCTTCACTTTGATGAATCTCTAAGCCAAGACAATAGTTCATTAATCCTAGATCAGTCATTTCAAATGCTTTTTCCAGATCTCTTTTAATATCACTTATTAGTTTTTCAGAACTTCCAGTGATTACTATGTCATCAACATAAACAATAAGAATTATTATGTGATCTCTGATTTTCTTTGTATACAAACTAGGATCGGATGTACTTCTTTTGAAGTCTTGTTGTAATAAGTGATTGTTGATCTTTATATTCCATGCTCTGGGAGCTTGCTTTAGACCATATAGAGATTTTTTCAATCTACACACTTTATTTTCTTGTCCTTTAATAATGAATCCTTCTGGTTGTGACATATAGACTTCCTCTTCTAAATCACCATTAAGGAAGGCACTTTTTACATCCATTTGATGAAGCTTCCAACCTTGATGAGCTGCTAGTGCACAAATTATCCTGATAGTAGTCATTCTAGCCGTTGGAGCAAATGTTTCTTCATAGTCAATTCCTTCAGTTTGTGTGTATCCTTTCGCTACTAATCGAGCCTTGTACTTATCTAGAGTTCCATCTGCTTTATATTTGATTTTGTAAACCCATTTACAACCCACTATTTTCTTTCCTGGAGGTAGTTTCACTAGATTCCATGTTTTATTCTTTTGAAGTGATGCATATTCAGATTCCATAGCTTCCCTCCAACGTGAGTCATTCAATGCCTGAAGTGTTGATGTTGGTTCTACTGTATTGCTTATTAGTCCTCTGTTTATTCTGGTTTGACTACGAGTTTGAGGTCTAGTAGAAGTGAGGTCTGGCATTCTTTCTAGATTAGATTCCCTAAGAGTATCTCTGAGCCATATTGGTTCCTTTCTAGGAATTGTAGATGTTTCTGTGTATTCTTCTTCTTGTGATTCTGATTCTGATTTTGATTCTTCACTTGTTGTGTCTTCTTCAGAGTAATTTAGAAGAATATTTGTATCCTTACTAGGTTCTTCTGTGTCACTTTTTACTTTTTCATCAAATATTACATCCCTACTAATGTAAACTTTCTTTGTATGTGGATCGAGTATTCTATACCCAGTAGATTCAGTGTCATAACCAACAAATATGCCTACCATAGTTTTGTCATCTAACTTTGTCCTTTTTTGTTTTGGAATATGCATGTAAGCTTTACATCCAAAAACCTTGAGTTTTCCTATATTTGGTTTTTGTCCTAACCATGCTTCTTCTGGTGTAGTATGTCTAAGTACTCTTGTTGGTAATCTATTTTGTATGAAAATTGTTGTTTGTACTGCTTCTACCCAGTATTGATGACCAAGATTAGCTTCCTTTAACATACATCTTACCATTTCCATTATTGATCTATTTCTTCTTTCTACAATTCCGTTTTGTTGTGGAGAATAAGTTGTAGTGAGTTGTCTTTTAATTCCATTTTTTTCTAAAAATGAGTCAAATTCTTTAGATACAAATTCTCCTCCCCTATCTGAACGAAGTGCTTTTATAGTCTTCCTTGATTATTTTTCTACTTGTAGTTTGAATTGTTTAAAACAACCAAATGCCTCTGATTTGTATTTCATGAAATATACCCACATTTTCCTAGTGTGATCATCAACAAACAATTGAAAGTATTTATGTCCTCCAATACTATTGGTCTTCATTGGTCCGCATAGATCTGTGTATATTATTTCTAGTGGTTGTTGAGTCCTGTGTTGTCGAAGCTCAAAAGGAATTCTATGTTGCTTACCTGCTAAGCATTCTGGACATATGGTAGATTCTGGAGATAGATTAGGTATTCCTTCAACCATTTGATATTTAAGTAATTCTTTCATAGTAGATTCACTAGTATGTCCTAGGCATCTATGCCAAAGATCTAAAGCTTTAGCTAAAAGAGTTGAGTGAGTGGTAATATCTAAAACAAATAGACCATTTTTGTAGGACCTTGATGCTATATTTTCCCCTTGTTTAAGAATGTGACATAGTTTTCTTTCAGAAGACACTTTGAATTCTATAGTCATGTTTTGATCCATGAGTTGAGAAACTGAGAGAAGATTAGTAGTCAAACCTGGGACATATAATACATTTTTTATCATCCCTTTTCCATCTACTAGATCCACTGGAATGTTTCCTATTCCCTTCACTTCATATGTTTTGCTATCTGCTACAACAACTGGTTTCTCATTTACCTTATGAAGAGATTCAAACAAGTATATGTTTCCTATCATATGCTTGCTTGCTCCTGAGTCTATATACCAATAATCCATGACTTGAGACCTATCTTGATAAAATATTTTAAATTTGAGTCTTGTAGAACACCTTGTATCTCCCTAATGATTAGAATATGCTTAGTTCACCTTCTAAGTTGATTTTGTAATGTTTTGAGAATAATCAACCTTTTAATTTTACCTTATCTTTCCCAATGAAGTATACTTTAATGGTTGGATTTCTTTTTGTCTCCTTAGAATGAGTATGATATAATTTTTACCAATTAATTCCAACTCTATATGTAGGCAATTGATTCACTTCTCTATCCAATAGATTAATTTTCTAAATTCCAATTATATGTATATAGTTTGAAGTAGTATGCCTTATATCTCCCTACTTTGGAATATTAGAAAACAATAATATTTGCAATAATAGAGTTTTAATTTTCCAAGTAGAAACCTTTATATCTCCTATGTTTTAAATTGTAAATATTAAACTATTTAGGTGTATAGATCTCTTTTAATTTTACTTTCAAATGTGGTTGATTTTGCTATGGTTTCAACCTTATATTATACCCCTTATAACTCCTTAATGAAAGTAAATTTAATTAAGGTAAATCCTTACCTTTATAATGTTGCAAATGGGCATTGTATTCTCCAATGTATGACATTGTATTCTCCAATGTATGGCATTGTATTCTCCAATGTTGGACGTAGATGATGATAGTAGGCTTTAATGCTTCTCTTGAATTAGTGGGCGCTATGACTGATGTAGATAATGGTGGTAGGCTTTGACTACAATTCTTGGATAGCGGGCACCTCAATTCTTGCTTCTTTGACTCTCCTTGACCACGAGCTTTTAATGCTCTTATCTCCTCTTACATGCTACACTCTTTTGCTTGCTATGAATGCGCTACTCTCCTCGAGTTTTGGCACCTTAAATAGGATGGATGTCACTTGACATTGGACAAGTGTCCTGGGAGTTACGTTCAATGCTTACTCCACCTTGATGCTCTTGAACACTTGGTGGATAGACATTAGGATCTTCTTTGAGCATTGGTTAATGAATCTTCAATGCTCTTGGCTGGAAATAATGATGACTTCTTTGAAGGATGCCTCTAATGCTTCCAATATGGGTGTTATATTATGGATGCTTCTTCTAACACTTCAAGAATGAGCATTTCAAGTGTTATGAGTGCTTCACCAAATTTTCCAAGTGTCAGGTCCTTCATTTGCATGTAGACCTTGCTTCAATGTATATCAAACCTTATATTATCCTTGCTAATGCTTTCTTTGTTGTATTTTTCACAAATATTTTCTTGAGCATTCTAAGTTGGCTCCAGATCGATGCTTGGATGGTGGTTGAGTGGTGCTCTCCTCAATGTTTGTATGGAGCTTTGTTGGCAGTTGAGTGGTGCTCTCTGAGCTGGCAGTTCTCCCTTGGTAATCTACCCTTATTTTATGTCTTTCTTGACTTCTTTTGTAGTGAGTCATCCTTAATGTTGTGTTTGAAATACACAATAGACTCTTAGTGTAATGTTATCCTCCTTATGTTGGATTTGGTACTGTAGGTGAATGCTTGATGATAGGTCGAATATGGAGGCTTTGTTCACCTAAATACGAGCCCTTTGTTGGCTCTCTTCCTTTCTTGGGTGATGTTGCAAATTTTGCAGGTCGTTGGAGTGTTTCTATGACACTCAAGCTTGTCCTTCGAATGGTGCAAGAAACTAATGTAAATAAATTTACAAAAGTTAGAATAGAATATTTGATTTTGCACCTATTTCCAATATTCTCCTTGCAAGCTTGCTTTTTGTTGGTTTTGATGATGGCTTCTTTGAACAATATCTTGTAGGTAGAGGATGATCCGATGTTGTCTTCTTTGTTAGACAACTCTCTCCTTTGCTTGGTTAATTTAGTAATGAACCCAAGCTAATAATCATGCAAATAATATGCTTTTGAAGGAGTAATTTTTGCACTAACTTTTACCTTTAATGAAGCCTTTAGTGCACCTCGAATCTGAGACTCATCAAGTCTCGATTTGTAGCTTCTTTCACTGATTTGATGGTGGCTTTCTTCTCCACTCCTTGGAGGAATATTTTGATCTGCTTGGTGGCTTCTATAGGCCACAATACCTTGTAGGTGCTGAGTTTTGAATAGTGTCTTTAGACACTTTGATATTTGCAGATTTTTGTGTCCTTGATCTTAACAATCAATACACAAAATAACCCTTTGAGAGTAACTAGTTTAATGAACAACTAGTATAGTGCAATGAACCAATAATATTTCCAACTTAATGCACTTTAATAATCTCACCTTATTTCTCCTGTTAATAAGCTCTCAAAGTAGTTTCAAATGCACTAATGATCACTGCAAATTTCTTAATGTAGTCCTCTTCTCAATAATTAGATAATAGGAAGAATGTATCTAACTCCTATTAATGTGCAAGTAATGAACCTTAACATAAACTATCTTCTACACTTTCTTTGAGGACTTAAAATGCAACCTTCTATTTTACAACTTTCAAATTCTAATAAGGTGCTTGATAATGAACCCTAATTTAAAGTTCAACTAATGAACCTAATTGCACCCAAGTTGCTTACCTTTAATGGCTTCTATAAGTGTTGTAGATCTTGGTGTTTTGATTCACCAAGTTGCTACCTAGAGTGGTGGTTTCTTGTAGTTGTGAACTCTTCTAGTTTCTTTCCTTGAAATTGTAGTAGATGGCTTCAACTTCTCCTTCAAGATTTGGCCTAGAACTCCAAATTCTTGTAGCTAGTAATGCTATCTTGATTGTTATCCTTTAGCAGTCAATCTATTCACTGAAATGTGCCTTCTTTAGCTATGAAGGACAATCTCCAAATCTTCTTGGATTTTGTAGGTTTCTTCTATCTGAGTTCTGACTTCAAATAGGGCTTTCTTCTCAAGAATCTAAAGGTCTTAATGCCTTTACAAATCTTCTCTCTGAAGTTTGACAAACTGTTTGTCAAATATTTCTCCTTTGGGCTTGTTGTTGGATGGTGATAATTGTCCCAATATCCTCCAATGATCACTACTTCAGCTTTTGCAATAAGACCTACCGTGGCTTTTCCTATCAAGCAATCTCTTATGATAATGTTTGCATGCAACGATGCATAATGGCTGATAATGTTTGCAAATATGCAACAGATTTCAGACCTATACTGGTAATGGTGGTCTCTTGTGGCTCTCCCTATTCCTATTGATCTACCATGGCTCTAATACCAATGATAGTTTTGGCACTATACCATCTAACGAGAACCTTGAGAGAAGAGCCTCAATGTATTCTATTATATAAATAATAGAAAGATACAATTAGGATGGAACTATGAGTCCATTATATAGGAAGAGAGGTTTATTGGTCCTTACTCTTCATATGACACTTGGTACCTCTTACATGACACTTGGCATGATAGCCAAATAATGGAATATATTCCAATAGAGAGAGAGTCAACATGGTAGATTGTATAACAATTTATGTAGCAAGTTGTATGCACTTGACACATAAATACTATATCGACCAATTATATTTTGCTAAATCATAAAACTCAACAAGTCATTTGTACAATCAACAATAGACTTGGTAAAACATAAAATTTTAAGCAATTTAGGATATAAATAACTAGCATTATGTGGTTTGTATATCAAATAGCTAATCAAAGTATGACAAGTAGCACATTATAGTTTACTAGTACCTTGCTCCAGTGGCCAACATAATTAGTGCACAAGTGGCAATCCCCTAATCTAGATGAGTGGCATCACACTACTTATCAATAGTGCACACTTAGCACCCCCTCAACCACCCACGTAGAAACACATAGTAACCTCTCATTCACTACAAGTACTCAAAAAAATAAATTTTTAAAGGTTTTGGAGGTATTTTATGTGCTTTTTGGGTTTAACTTTTGAGTCCAATAACTTTTTGCATATGGAAGTGTTTTTTACCCTTTTTTTGTCAAATCACATGGTTTTTTGAGATCTCTATATTAGTGGATTTTTTTATGGTCACGACTACATATAAGATTTTAAATTTTGGTAGGATAGTTATGGATTACCATTTGCCCTTATTGAGTGGTACAAACTATGCTACTTGGAGATTGAAGATTGAAGCTTTGTTTTGGAGTAAGGGATTACTCAAATATCTAAATGAGCAACCTTGTGCTACTAATTATGAAGAAAAAAAAAATCTATAAGGATAATAAGGATGAGGCTCATGGTTTTATAACATTTTATGTTGACAATCTCTATGACACCCCTGTAAGTAGCAAGGATCCCAAGAAGTTGTTTGAGAAATTTTAGGGATTTTATGATCACATTTATTCTACACAAATCAATAGGCTAGAGGTTGAGCTTGCAACTTTATCCAAAGGCACATTTGATATTTTTTATGAGTACAATAGTCACTTTAAGAAACTATAAGAATATATCTATATTACAAGAGTATTACCTAAGGTGACAAGAGAAGGACATGAACCTATGGAGAAGAATATTGTCTTTAACAATGTTTCAAAGACATATGAGCTAGTTGTTTTATTTGAGATGCTTTGCATGTAATTTCCCAGTTCTCCTGCACCACAAATTGATGAGGTATTCAAGTACTTTTTACATTACAAGGCTATAAGGAAAATGTGTAAGAATAATTTTATGATCAACCAAGCCCATCCAAAGGAATTTATTGCCAAAGCTCAAAATAACAAGAAGCCAAAATAAAATAAGAAGAAGCCCTTCAAAAATCCAACATGTGTATTTTGCAACAAGGACATAAAACATATTTTTACCAAATTTATATCAATAAGCTTAAGGAAGTAACAAGAAAATGTTTTTTGATGCTACTCTCTTCTATGCATAGGGAAAAGAGCTTGGATGAAGAAATCTCATAGACACATGTGGTTGTTCATTCAACATATTGAACATCCACTTCATTTAATAAGTGGATTGCTAAATTAGGGGTAACTAGACACATGATAAATCCTAAACATCTTCTATTGGAGATAATTCCTCATTACAATTTATAGAATATTGGAGAGATCGGTATTGGGTCTTCTTATTTAGATGAGGTACTTCATGTTACTAATATTGGTCCTGATTTCTTGTCTATTTACCGCATTACTCATCCAAATAACAAGGTATAATTATGGCTTGATGATTGGGTAATTAAACATATAGAGAATGGATTTAAAATTTTTCATTTTGGCTATGGTGATAAGTTAAACCAAATGTATAAGCTGGTAGAAAGACCTACCTCTTCTATTTATTCTTATAGGAAAAAATATTTTGTTGTTAATGTTACACATGTAGATGATAAGAGTTAGAGGTGGCACCATAGGTTTGGGTATCTTAGTTATGGATCCTTGACTTACATGAGTCATCGTCATATGTCCATTGAACTTCCACACATATCTCATTTGAGTGGTGCATGCAAGGGATGTATTCTAGATTACCATCATAAGGAGACTTTTCCAAAAGGGACTGCAAATCATACCTCTCACCCCTTGGAGACCATACATAGTGATATTTGTGGACCTATGGGTACACCATATTTTTCTAGAAATAAGTACTTCATTCTTTTTATTGATGGTTTATCTAGATACGTGTGGTTGTATACTATTTATACTAATAATGAGGACTTTGATATATTCAATACCTTCAAGGCTCTTGTAGAGAACTAGTTGCATAAAAAAATAAATGTCTTAGGATATATAGAGGATGTGAATACATAAGTCATTGCTTTCATGAATTTTTAGCTTTTTATGGAATTGCATATTAGGGGACTATTCACTATCCTCCTAAGTAGAATGGTGTGGTTGAAGGTAATAATAGGGTGATCATGGAGATGGCATGGTGTATGATTCATGCCAAAGGGATGAAGCATAATTTTTGGTGTGAAGTCATCACTTTTATAGCATACATCATCTATTGGATTTTCACAAGGGTAGTGTAGGGTATGATACCTCTTGAGAGATTGATAAGAGAAAAGCCTAATGTATATCAATTATATATATTTGGGTATTTATCATAGGATCACATACCCAAAGATCTTAAAAAGGAGACACCAAAGAGTCATAGATGGATGATTCTTCTAATACTTTGACTACTTTAGATTTAATTGTTTCTTCAAATATTTTGATAGGATCTGTTTCCATTAGAACATATTATTATCTTCTTCTTTGAGTGGAGGTTTATTGCCTTTTGATTTGACTCTATCATGAGTAGCACCACCAATAGTACCTTCTTTTCTAGATTTAGGGTATGTTGAACATGACACATCAGTTTAGAGTGCTTAATCTTTACATGACAAAGTAAATGGTAATTTTGAGTTATATTATTTAGATTTTACTTTTGATATTATTTTTCCATTGAATGCACATGGCTCTTCCTTATGTAATACAACACCCAAGTGGGTTAAGATACTTCTAAAAGATGCTCAATTAATCTTATCTCTACAATGATATCAAAAGGCTTCTTCGCGAGACTTGATCTTTAAGGGTGGTCATTTTTAGGATTATATTATATATCCTTAGGCTAAGAATCAGTGATGGCAATTTTACAAGAATATCTCATAGGTCCAATATCAAGGATCATACAAATACTAAACACAATAATATGCACACAAAATATAGAAATATTAGTAATCAAGTATCTACTAATGCATGCAAGAAGCTATGCATATTTTATACTTATTATAATGTTTTATCACAAATATATAGTTGCATGTGAGTACTCACATGTATGCCTCTTGACCTTATCTCTCCTACATAATTCTTCACTTGCCCACTTGACACTTTTTATTCTAATAACTTTCACTAGCACACCTTGCACACTTTATTACATTGACACATGGACACTCCTCACACAATGACACATACATTAGAAAAATATTAAATTCTCTTCCTAATATAATAATTCACTCCCTAAACTATTACATGACCAAATAATATAATATCTCCAACACCCCTTGTATTACATTATTTGGTAAATATTTTGCTTTTGATTTTTTTTCATTTCACTGAATCTTAATTCAATCCATCAGAATTATGACTTTACATAAATCTCAAAAGATCCACTCTTATAATTCATATACTTCCTCGTCAAAGAAAAATACATCGACATATTTTTTAACTATGACCATTTCATTTTCTTCGTCGAAGTCTTCACTTTCATTGAACTCATCCTTGTGACATCTAGTCAACAATTTTATAAAATTCCTCATAGCCTTGTACTAGACAACCATCCATTTGCCATAATTGTTTTGATTAACCTAAATATTTTCATTTGATTTATAAGTCTCTAAGCGAAGCACTTGCACTAATATTTTCTATCTACCATTATTTATTTTTGTGGTCTCCCAAGAATAATTCAAGCTATTGATTGTAATTATAAATTCAGATTCAAAGTCATAATCTATTTTTCTAATGAGCCTTTGGATAGCCTTGAAAATATTTTAAGAAATATTTCCATATTTATGTGCTTCTCTTAACATAACTAACACTATTTATGAACATTCCCTAATTGTAATGTTCTCCTAACAATACTAAAGTTTCTCTACCAATTGGTTTTCCTTGATAGCTATGTTGCAGATGATGTCAAAAAAAATGTCATCACCTACATTAAACATCATTTTGATTTCATTCAATTCCATAATTATAACCATTTGATAGTGTTTATATTTTTTCCATGGAAAATAAAACTCATAGGCAAAATTTATCATTATTCTAATCTCAGGCTCATCTAGAACTATCTACGTGCAAATGTTAATTTTTCATCGTTAAAAAGTAAACCAGTCATCTAGTTAAGAGCTTTAATGAAGTCTAAATAAAGTTTCTTTGTATCACGAATCACCTTTTCATCCAAGCTCATTAAATGTGTTTTTATTAATATATGAAGTTGTCTGACTATGATAGGTACACCACAAAATCAACCTCCACCTATGGTGTTGTAGAATTAGAGAAAATATTCCTAATAGCAACCTCATTTTCATAGGCTAATTTTTATGTCATCATGCAAATGTATACATATTTTTTGCTTCTAGTTCATTCATTATTATCTTCATATTTATCCAAGCATATATCCATGTGCTTGATGAAACTAAAAAAACTTTGATTATCCCTCTCAGGTTTGATTATCTATTCACTTGTTATTATCTTGAAGAGCATTCCTCTAAGGCATCAATTTTCCAACAATGAATTCTTCAATATCAGATTTAAAATAAATTTGATATAGGCAATGGTTTTAGCTATTAAGTGAAAAATGTTTTATTACAATAATGGAGACCTTGATGATCCAATATTTCTACTTTATCTTAGTTGGTTGGGAATGTCTATAATATTCATTAAAACTATATTATTTTTTAGGTTAAAACAAATCCAACAATCTCATCATCCCTCCATAATCTAGATGTAAAACTAGATAATCAGTAGATATCTTGTTGTGTAATTTTTGGTGGCTAACATTGATTTTCTCTGCTCCAATCATTCTAGTTCTATGTCTGCTACACTCTAGAATGGCTTTCTCCATAGGCTCTTGGCTCACAATTTGGCTTCTCCATAGGCTATCTGCTCACGTAATCATAGCTTAGCTTTTCACAGACTCCTCCATCTTGTCTTCAAATATTCCTTTTGTCTTCTTCTTTCTTCATAATTTTTCTCCAGTTAATATCTAGAGCTTTTAATTTTCTTCTCTTCCTATTCTTCCTTCAACAATTTTTTCTTTCAATTTCTCTTTCTTCAAATTTTTTAATTCTTTTTATATCTCTTATTAATTTTTCTTCTTATTAAAATATGAATTTCTCATCCTTCAAATGTATTAATTTTCTCTTCTTATAATTCCTATAAAATATTCTTCTTATCTCTCCAACAACAATATTAATTTCTCTAGAATTTTCTTCTCTTCACAAATCCTTTTATTCCTCTCTTATTTTCTTTCAATTTCTCCAAATTATTTCAATCATTCAAATTTTCCTTCAAACAAATTCTTTATCTTATTATCTCTCCAATATCAATTTTTATAAAAATACTTCTTATTTCTCTAGCAATCCAAATCACTTTAAAATAAATTTCTCAAATGAATTTTGCCTTACCTTGGCAATTCTTCTCTGCAATTTTGGTGACTTTAGCCTCTTCAATATTTTTTCTTTATTCTATGTTTCAATATTCTTTCTTATTCCTCTCATACTATTTTCTTCTTCAATCTTCTTTAATTTTTAGTGTTCCATTTAGTTGACTATCTTCTCACAAATTCTTCACTAGACTTGGGCGATCTCTTCAACCCTACTTTTTCAATCCTTAGTTGTACTTATCAATCTGATTTCTCTTAATTTTAAATGGCCAGAGTGTGGCTTTGATACCATTGATGGAAATTTATCTATATTATCTCATAGGCCCAATATTAAGGATCATACAAATATTAAACACAATAATGTGCACACAAAATACAAAATATTATTAGTCAAATATTTGATAATGCATGCAAGAAGCTATGCATATTTGATGCTTATTACAATGCTTTGTCATAAATATATAATTACATATGACTCATCACATGCGTACCTCTTGACCTTCTCTCTCCTACATAACTCTTCACTTGCCTACTTAACACTTTGTACTCTAACAACTCACACTAGCACACCTCACATTTGTACACCTTGCACACTTTATTACATTGATACATGAACACTCTGCACATAATGATGCATATATTAGACAAGAATTAAATTCACTCCCTAATCTAATAAATAACTTCCTAAACTATACACATCCTAAACTATTACATGACCAAATAATATAATATCTCAACAACCAACCAAAGTGGAAAGATGTTATACTTACAAAATATAAGGCTTTTATGATAATTAGGGTAGGGGAGTTGGTTCCTCTTCTAGAAGAGAAGAATGTGATTGGATGCAAATAATTTTATAATACCAAGTATACTTTAGATTATTAGGTGAATAATAACAAGAAATGCCTTGTTTCTAAGATATTCTTACAACAAAAAGGAGTTGGTTATTCTAAAACATTTGCACCCATGGCTAGGATGGACTCGGTCGGGATGATTCTCTCTATTGTTACCTCATATGGATAGCAGGTACACCAAATGAATGTGAAGAGTTTCTTTCTATATGGGAAGCTTTAGGAGGATATCTACATGTAGTAGTTCCCTCGCTTTGAGCTTAAGGGTGTTGGAATTTAAAATACTTTCTAAAAATAAATAGAAGCAATCCATCCACTCAAATATTATATAGAAAGCATAAAAAGGATGAAAGAAATAAAAATAGATAGAGATTGGGGGTGCATATAAGCACCATAAATAATAATTTTGTTATCCATAGATAATAATCACAATGCTCATATAATAAAATGAGTGGTGGGAGGTATTTATACTAATACCAAAATCCCAAATACATAAATGATTTCATCCTTAATCCAATATAACAAGAAAGGCTTTAAGGTTAATTACAAGTTTATAAGGTGGGTTTAATCATAAAAATGTTAATCATAGCCCATAGATCTTGCATAATAAAATATTACATTAAATTCAATATATGTACAAATAATTCCTTGAATCCTATCCAATATTATATCATACAATATTGGTCTTGGCCATGAATTAGGTTACACTTTCAACACCCCCTATAATGCAAACTAAGGGACCAAGAAAAGTGATAATAATATCTACCCAATCATAATGGATACGCTAGCGGACCTCTATAGTTGAGCTAGATCCTTTATAATCTCCCTCAATATTTGAAAGACATTCACCTATCTTCAAGAACTTAGTTTTAATCCTTTACAATTTTAGTAAGCAATTCTTCATTGGATGTCCTTCCCTCTAGCATTATCCATAAATGATATTTGACTTCATTTGAGTACTTCTCCTAACCCTTAGATCCCTAGGTCTTACTCTCCCTAGATTTTAATTCCTTCACATGATCCTAAATTTGTGAAATGCCACCACAATTTCTCATTACCACCTAAAAATTACCAAAGAAATAAAATTGTTGAACAAGAGTATGTGTATTTTGATATCCTAAAAACATAGGAATCATATAAACCATAGGTTCAATATTTGAAAAGAATGGGAAATATTAGCAAGGACAATCTTCTTGCATTCTACATCATAATTCTTTTTTCCTCTAGAAGATGCAATATATACTCTCAATAACTTAAATCTTGCGATATAGTCCTCAACATTATCAAAATAAACCAATTAAGAGAGGGGAGGACTAGTTCCAAGTAACCTACTTTAGTAGTATTAAATATTTCTAAATGACTCATGCAATTTTGATCATACCTTGATAGGATTACTCTCTTCTTTGATGTAAAAAATTACTCTATTTCAATTGGCAAGAAAAACAGGCCAATAGCCTCTTCTTTGAGTTGACCAAATACTATAGTTTTACCCATTGAGACCAATAACTAGGGATTTGTAGTCTCTATTATATAAATTTATCCCTATCACTATAGTAGGTCTATGAACTGCTGCCACCAATGCATAGAGCTCAAAAAATTATGTGATTTGAAAAAGATATTGGCTCAAAATTCTTAGGTGTATAAAAGTTATGGCCTCTAGAATATTTTCCCTGATTGACCTCATAAAAGAAAAAAATAATTGCCCAAACCTTAGAAAATTAAAATCTAATTGCCTAGGGCCACTTGGTGCCCTATGATCCACTAGTGCCTTTCATTGATATTTTTCCACTTCAACATGTTTTAGCCTTGCAATCTTGAACATTGGTGTACTCTGACTAGATAAAGAGGGTTAAATACATAAAATTTTATTTGTTATGGTATACTAAAGTTCCACATCATCCACCATATTGACCAAGGCTACCATGTCAAAAGGAACAACATCACTTTTCTCTCACTTTGACAAAAGAGGGATTTGATCCTAGGTTGTCCAAAAGCAAAGTCTTTCATGCTAACCAGGATCCCACATTTCCCATTGAGACGACATAAAAGCATATTATTTTTGTATTTCATACTTGAGATAAAAAATAATTAAACTTTGTTAGCAATATTTTAACATGTAATATCCTACACCAAGCATTCTTTGACTAACCATTATAGCAACATGTGCCATTGGTAATTGAATGCAAGCCTCTACTTGAAGAACACCTTTTATCTGTATAATATTTGGTGGATGTAAAATGACATAGGTGTAGGTTTTGAACCCTGCATCTCTCCTTACTCACAAACAAAGTAGTTGCATCATCACCAATGTACCTTACATGTTGATATACTAGAAATAGTTCCAAGATTTTAATAAATTCATTCACATCTATCAATTTCAAAAAAAGGAGGTATCTCCCAACTTGAACCTATACACATTTCCATATGCTTGCACACACCAAGCTAGCCAAGTGAATTGTCCCCATAGATAGAATCGAACCTACTGATTCATGACTTTTCCATCTATGAAGTGGTATAAAATTGGTTGTGATACACATGCCTTTTTTCAATTCATATTTAAATATTGGCACTAAATATTCAATTTTCACCCATTTGCTAATAGGAAGACTCAGATGTGCTTCTAAGCCAAATTTTTTAAAAGGAAAACAATAGAAAATATTAAATCCTTTAGTAAAAGAAATTATGGATGGAAATTCATGAAAGAAAAAACCTTTTTTACTTCTTATGCTAAAAGTGCTTAGGAATTTTTGAAGGAATACTTGCTCTAAATCCTAAAAAAAGAATGTTATTCGTGGTGATGTATGCAAATGAATGAATGCTGTCACCTTATTAATTGTCGCTCAAAAAAATTTTGGACCATTATTTATCAAACTTTGCCTTTATTGCTTGATCAGGGGCACCAATACAGTACTACTGGTTTGGCCACATTTTGTAGGATGAAATGGACTATGATATACGTGTGATAATGTGATGGTGGTATGGAATGGAAGCTTGCTTATGACTTTGTTTGCCTTAGGTATAAATGTTCTAGGGATGTTTTACAAAGACTCAAACATCCTAGTGATCTCAAACAAACTCATCTATTCATCTTGCAAATCCATATGACTAAGTGGAGTCAAATTTCTCAAGGACCAACTGTGTGTGCAATGAATGTTCCTTTCTCATTATGAGTAAGGGTAAACTAATCCATTGGTAACTTATTTCAATAAGATAGCTCATATGTGAGCATCCATAGGTCTGTACAAAAGAAGGTTGTTAATGTGACAGACTTGGTGCCACGCGTAAGGATACGCTATTTCCAGGCGAGTTTCATTCAACCTATTGATGTAATGAGGAACACCCCACGATTTTCAGGATACTAAGAATTCCAGGGATTCAAGCTCATTTCCCTTCTTTTATTGTATTTTTGAATTTTATTTGGGACTATGCTCATTTTGTAGTGGAGCTAAGGGGATTTTTATTGCTTTTGGGGCTTGCTCATTTTTTGAGAAGAGCAAGGGTTTTTTTTTCTAGGATACTTGCTCGTTTTGAGGAGCAAGGGGTTTTTTGGGAGTTGCTTGCTTTTGAGAAGAGCAAAGGGGATTTTTATTCCTTTTGGGATACTTGCTCATTTTGAGGAGGAGCAAGGTATTTTCTCTCTTCTTCTTCTTTTTTAAAGGGTGAAGGGGGAGCTTGTCCTTTTGTTAATTCTTAGCTTTCTAGATTATGCGATAACTGGATGAGTATGGAAAACTATTTGCTTTATGGAAATAGCAATGCATATATTCATCATTCCTAGGCTTCACAATATTTTAATATATTTTATTGTGCATGGTCCAAGAGGAAACTTGATTAACCAGTAACAACCTATAGCACCTAAGGATTGTTTAACATTGAATTGAGGTTGCTTAAAACACTAGGAGTGGTTGAGTGTTTTAGGTATTGTTCGACAAACATGGTATTATGTGAGATGTAGTTTTTGTTCCTTATGAGCTTTTGAAAATTAATAAGTGTGCGTAAAATAATCAGTGGCCATGTAATCATCATTGTTGATTGTCATACGGTATCTATCCTATCTTACGGGGAACCCTTAATGATCAAAAGACCACAAGGAAAGTTATAAATGATTGTGACTAATGGATTGACAACTAATGCTAGATCGAAGGTGCCCCTGATTAAGGCAACAAGACATAGTGGGCTAACAATTATACACACTAACTGAATGATTATTAACATTACAAGCGACATGAATGGATGAAAATGGTACAAATGCATGTATGTAATGTAGGTGGAATGTGTGAATGGATGCATGAAATGCAATGTGTATGATTGAGTGTTAATGAAAATATTTCTTGATTTTTGTTTTTTTAAGATGTTTTTTGTGCTTTTTTTGTATTAGGTTGGCGAAGGTGGCGTTGGTGAATCTATTGGTGGCTCGGCTCACTCTTTTAGAAGAAGTGAAATCTAGGTTGATGAATAGGAAATAATCTGATGTAGTACTCATCTTCTTCATTTATGGGCACTATTGCCCCTCCAGAATTATTAGAGGTGACATATAGGGCATCAAATTCCTCTTCAAATATCATCAGAAATGGAGTTAATCATGTCGATGTGCAATCGTATTTTTGGAAAGGCCTCATATAAATAAGGTGCAGACTTAGGTTCTATGTACTTATCCTAACTATCATCGCTATCTTCACTCTCTACCTCAGATTCTAGGTTGAGTTGTTGGAATGCATTCTCAAAGGATGTGGTAGAAGATAGTGGCATGTATCCCAAGCCAGAGAAATCATGTCCCTATCGATAGTGATGTTCGAATATATTTCCCACACCCTTCTCGTGTTGTCCAAGACCATATCCTTACCAGTTAACCCGATGAAAATATCACATAGGAAAATATAGGTTGAACATATATTCAATATTGGCACAAAATAATTGTCTAGGTTTATCATTAGGAGGGTGTGGATCAGATGAAGAATCCACTCCCCCATATATAAAATTAATTCTATTTGGTTTTAAACCTATGTTATACACTACACCTATGGCTAAAGGTTGGTCATATGGGTGACCATAATCTCTAATAATTTGAATAGGTGGTGTTATAGCAACATTTTCAATTATGTACCCACCAATGCTTGGATTGGTAAGATGGGCTGCAACTTGAGTGGGTATGGACATGGATGAATCGAGTGTAGTGATGGAGGCTTCAATGGTGCTTTGTGGTTCTAGTGGAGGTTTTGGAGTATATTGCAATGGTTTCTCTTAGATATGTGGCCTTATATGTGAGACAGTAGATGGTGGAGGCAGAGATGGATTTTGCCAAACACAAATACTAGTGTCTATAGGCTCATGTTGATATGATATGATGAGGGGTATTTGTAAAATTGAAGGGGGGTGAGATGAAGTGTTGTGGATGATTGTGGATGTTGATGAAACATTAGGTTGTTGACTCTATGATATAAATACTTATCACTCTAGTGTAGATATTGGATATGATGATTGGGTTTGACCAAATGTAAATGGTGGAGATTGTGATGAATGATGAGGTGTGGAAATATTGTGATGATATGTTGAAGTGGAAGCATGATTCGAATAATCAATTGGAAGAGTTTTTGATATGGGTGGTTGACTTGGAATATGGAATGGTGGAGATGGAATGATGGGATTTTGTTGTATGGGCATATTTATTTATTGTGTTATAGGAGTAGGTACTGGTTGAGTTGGTCTAATTGATTTTTGCATGTAATTTACACTTCTTTACCCATGGTTGGCTATGTCAATAAACTCCACAAAATCTTGGCACACTTGAGATACATGATTGACTTGGTTGGGTGGAAATATAGAAGTTGATGCCCCATTCATTTGTTGAGTTACCTCACAATAAGGTAGTGGTGTCTGATAACTACCAAGGTTCTGGTTGTGTTGGGCCAAAGGGTTATCAATTTTTATATGTCCTCTTTCAATCAGATCTTGCATGATGTCTTTGAATGTATAGCCATTTTTGATGTCATGACCTTTTAGTCGATGAAAGGTGCAATACAAATGCTCCTTATAGCTCTTGATACATAGTTTATTTGGATCTTCAAGTTTCATTTTTGGAAAGGTAATAGCTTGTGCATCATACAAATTTTAGAAAAGTAATGAATATGGTTCGGTAAATGGAGTGTAATTGTAGGGTGGCCAATTGAATTAATGTTGATGATTGTCTGCAAGTTGGGCTTGATTTTGCATTTGTTATGGGGTGGAACCGATTGGTAATTTTATTGTTGTTGTGGGGGTTTTTGTTGAGAAAAATGCTCATTGAATTTTTATTGAATCCCAGGCATTACAATATATAGACCTTCTGATCAGAACTGAAATCAGAAGTGTACAAATAGGTAAGTTGAGAAATATTCTCACACTTATGACTTCAACCCAGAATTGACAAATATGTTACAAACCACTAACAAATCCTTTGGACTAATGCACATCACACCATACCAGAAGGAATCTACAACCTCCAGATGGTTACAATATGTTAAAATAGTAAACAACATTGAATGCAACAAGCCAAACTCCAAACAAACACCCAAAACTAGAAAACTACCAAACAACTATTGAAATGCATTGGTGTGCAGAAGTGCGATCACGTTGAAGCTAAAATCATGACTTTAGTGTGCTCAATATCCAACATTCTCCCCCTTGATGCTGAGGGGACTAACCAGGAAGTTCCTCAGCTTCAAAAACTGAGCTTTGACTACTCCCTTGGTAAACAAATCAACAATATTATCTTCAGTATTGCAATGCTTCAACTCAATGACCTTCTTCTCAACCATGTCTCGGATGAAGTGATACTTCATGTCAAAATGTTTTGACCTGCTGTGATGAACTGGGTTCTTTGCTAAATGTATAGCACTCATGTTGTCACAATACAAGGTAGTAGGACCATATTGTTTTTCTCCAATTTCTTCAAGGACTTTTCTCAACCACAATGCTTGAGCACTAGCACTTGTGATTGCAATGTATTCAGCCTCTGTAGAAGAAAGAGCAACAGTACTTTGTTTCTTTGAAGACCATGTAATCAAACCAGACCCAAGACTGAAACAATTACCTGATGTAGATTTTCTATCATCTATATTACTTCCCCAATCTGAATCACTAAAGCCAACAAGTTTTATATCATCATTTTTACAATAATGAATGCCAAAATCAGTTGTACCTTTTACATACCTCAGTATTCTTTTTGTTGCTTTCATATGTAATTCAGAAGGGTCACTCATATACCTTGATACAAGTGAGACAACACATGCAATGTCTGGTCTAGTGTTGGTGAGAAACATCAAACTCCCAACAATGCTTCTATATGTGGTCACATCAACTTTTTCAGTTCCATCATCTTTACTCAACAACTCACCATGAGCTATTGGTGTTGCAACAGGTTTACAATTCTCCATGCCAAATTTTTTCAACATATCATTGGCATATTTAGTTTGACAAATGAAGATTTTATCATTTTGTTGATACACCTCCATACCAAGGAAATAATGCATCAAGCCTAAATCTTTCATTTCAAACTCTTGCATCATTGCATCTTTGAAATCATCATTCATCTTTGAGTTACTACCCAAGTAAATCAAATCATCCACATAGAGACAAACAAGGAGAATGTCATTACCTTCCTTCTTGTAGTATAAGGTTGGCTCACTCTTGCTTCTCATGAAGCCATATTGATGAAAGTAACCATCAATCCTTGAATACCAAGCTCTTGGAGCTTGCTTAAGACCATACAAGGCCTTCTTCAACCTATACACAAGATTCTCCTTACCTTGCACTTCAAATCCTTGAGGTTGTTGCACATAAACCTCTTCATCAAGATAGCCATTCAAGAATGCACTCTTTACATCTAAATGATGTACCTTCCATCCTTTATGGGCAGCAATAGAAAGAACCATCCTCATTGTTTCTTGTCTTGCAAGCTGGAGCAAAGGTCTCCTCATAATCAATGCCATACCTTTGTGTGAACCCCTTGGCCACAAGCCTTGCTTTGTGCCTCTCAATACTTCCATCACTATTATATTTTGTTTTGTAGACCCATTTAGAGCCCACAACCTTCTTGCCTTTTGGAAGCTCAACTAGCTCCCAAGTATCATTCTTCTTGATGGAGTTCATTTCATCTTGCATTGCTTTGATCCACACTTCATTAGCACATGCTTCTTCAAAACTTGATGGTTCAAAATTAGCTTGTGAAAATAAAGCAAAATTGATTGTCTCACCTCTTGGGTTCTCTTCATGTGTTTGAATTGTACTCCTTCGATAAATGTCACTTAATCTTCTTACCTTCCTTGGTGGACTTGGACTTGCACTTGAAACTGAAGAACTAGATGAGGGGCTGCTTGGTGGATTAGTAGCACTTGGAACTAAAACATTAGTGGGCTGCTCATCATCAATATCATCAATAATACCACCATTCAAAACAGATTTTGACTTCTCAATATGGCCTTTTTGATGACCATAAACTCCCCCTTCATCAAAAATCACATCTCTTGATACAATACTCTTATGAGTTTTTGGATTATAGAGCCTATAGGCTTTGGTATTTTCACAATACCCAATAAAAATGCATGCTTCACTTTTTGGATCAAGTTTCCTTCTATGTTCTTTTGGAATATGTGCATAAGCCAAACAACCAAAAATTCTGAAATGAGTTACATTTGGTTTCTTTGCATACCATGCTTCATATGGAGTGATGCCATCCAAGCTAGAAGTTGGACTTCTATTCAAAATATAGATGGTTGTCCTAACAACTTCAGCCCAATACATATTACTTAATTTCTTTGTTTGTAGCATGCTCCTTGCCATGTTTACAACTGTTCTATTTTTACGTTCAGCCACACCATTTTGTTGTGGAGTATAGGCAACAGTGAGTTGCCTTTTAACACCACAATATTTACAAAATTGCAAGAATTCATTTGAACAAAATTCTCCTCCTCTATCAGTTCTTAAGCATTTTATATAGTGCCCACTTTGCTTTTCAACATGATTCTTGAAATCTTTAAAACAAGCAAATGCCTCATCTTTTGCTTTCAAAAAATAGACCCAACACATTCTTGAAAAATCATCTATGAAAGTGAGGAAGTATGAATTCTTACCAATACTTTGAGTTTGCATTGGCCCACAAATGTCAGAATGCACCAATTGAAGAGGATAGGAGGCTCTCCATGCTTTTCCTCTTGGAAAACTCATTCTTGAGTGCTTTCCCAAAGCACATCCTTCACACACACCTTTGTGATCTTCAACCTTGGGCAGCCCATACACCATTTCTTGAGATACCATTAATCTCAAACTTGGGAAATTCAAATGCCCAAATCTTAAGTGCCACAACCAACTCTTGTTATCAATGGCAACATTTGTAAAATTAGCTCCTTGTTCTCCAAAATTTAGAGGAAACAATCTATTCTTGGTCATAGGAATAGTGGTGACAAGCCTATGCCCATGATTCTTATCATAGATGACACATTTGTTATCTTCAAAAACAAGCTTATAATTCTTTTCCATGATTTGACCAACACTCAACAAATTATGTTTCAGATTTGGAGTGTAGTATATATCATTCACCTTCTTTTTACCTTCATTGGTGTGCACCTCCATAGCTCCTTTACCTTCAACTTGTAATGCATTATCATCTCCAAGCTTGATCTTGGACTTGTAGGAATTGTCCATTGTGGAAAACAACTCCCCCTTGTCGGTCATGTGGTTGGAACAACCAGTATCTAGGAGCCATGTCTCATTCAAATTCTGATCTGATTTGCCATATGACAAAAATAAAATTGAGGAGTCTTCCTCCTCTCCATAGTGTGCACTACTCCTTCCTTCATGGGATACCTTCAATCTACACTCTTGTTCAAAGTGTCCAAATTTGTTACAATAGTAACATTGCTTGTCACTCTTGTCACCTCTTCCTCTTCCTTGAGCACCTCCTCTTCCTTGGAAGCCACCTCTTCTTCCTCTACCTCTTCCTCTTGAAGGAGATCTACCTCTCCCTCTACCTTGGCCTCTTCCTTGGCCTCTTGAACTAGATTCACCTTCTTTGGATGTAAAGGCTTTTTCTTCAACTCCACCAACATTTGAAGATGAAGATAGCCTTTCTTCATGGGATGTTAAAGAGCCAATGAGCTGATCATAATTAAGAGTAGTGAGATTTTTACTCTCTTCAATTATGATAGCTACATGATTCCACTTTGGAAGAAGTGTTCTCAACACTTTCTTCACCATGACTTCATTGTTCACCTCTTCACCAAGAGACTTCATCTTGTCCACACAAGCTTTTACTCTCACACAATATTCTCCCACATTTTCATCTTCCTTCATTCTCAAATTCTCAAACTCCCTCTTGAGAGTTTGCAATTTGACTTGCTTCACTTGATCATTGCCTTGAAAGCCATCCTTCAAAGCTTTCCAAGCATCCTTAGTTGTTGTACAACTAGCAATTCTAGGAAAGAGGCTCTTATCCAAGGTTGTTTGGATGTGGTAGAGAGCAAAGCTATTTCTCTTGTGTGCTTCTCTTTTTGCTTGTCTATCAGCAACTGGTACAACATTCCAATCAACAGGCTCAGTATATCCATCTTCAATTATATCCCAAAATCCTTTTCCAATGAGTAGGGTCTTCATTTTTATGGCCCAATACTCATAGTCTTCACCATTGAATTCTGGAATTGGCAATGAGTTGTTGTTGTTAGCCATGATGCTAAAAAAATAGCAAGGAACCTTGAGGCAATGTGCAAAAGCTTAATAAACTCTTACAAACACTCCACAGGCTCTCTCCAACCCAAAAAATCTGACTAGCTCTGATACCACAATGAGAAATGCTCATTGAATTTTTATTGAATCCCAGGCATTACAATATATAGACCTTCTGATCAGAACTGAAATCAAAAGTGTACAAACAGGTAAGTTGAGAAATATTCTCACACTTATGACTTCAACCTAGAATTGACAAATCTATTACAAACCACTAACAAATCCTTTGGACTAATGCACATCACACCATACCAGAAGGAATCTACAACCTCCATATGGTTACAATATGTTAAAACAATAAACAACATTGAATGCAACAAGCCAAACTCCAAACAAACACCCAAAACTGGAAAACTGCCAAACAACTATTGAAATGCGTTGGCGTGCAGAAGTGCGATCACGTTGAAGCTAAAATCACGACTTTAGTGTGCTCAATCTCCAAAAGTTGTACTTGGACTTACAGAACACAAGCTTATACTAAAAGGGGGGGTGAACAGTATACGACCATTTTTTACTTTCTTTCCAAATTAATATCAATTAATATCCTTAAATGCAATGACCAAATATAGCAGTGTGCATTAATAACTCAGATAGCAGTAGTAAGAAAGAGCACAAGTCACCACACACAATTGAGACATAAGATTTAACGTGGTTCCCCCAATGTGGGGTACTCCACCAAATAATATTCTTATAATATTTCACACAGAAATAAGGATCTTTATCCAATACAATGATTTCTTTGATCTGCTCAAAGCTAGGACATAACAAGTTCACACAAAACTTGTCCAAATCTGAATAACAAGCTCACACATAACTTGTCCAAAATTGAATAACAAGTTCACACAGAACTTGTCCAAAACTGAATAACAAGCTCACACATAACTTGTCCAAATATGCTCCAACAAGCTCACCAAGAACTTGTTCAAATATTCTCTAGCAAGCTCACCAAGAACTTGCCCAAATCTGCTCTAGCAACCTCACCAAGAACTTGCTCAAATCTATCCATAAATCTGTCCCAAAACTATCCATAAAGTTGTCCATAAAGCTGTCTCAAAACTATCCACAAAGCTGTCCCAAAACTGTCCACAAAGCTGTCCCAAAACTATCCACAAAGGCTATCCTAAAACTATCCACAAAGGCCTTCTCAAAGGCTCAATCAATCATGCTCAAGTAGCACTCAAATCTCATCCACAAATCTATTAATGCAAACTCAAATATGAAATCAAAAATGAATAACAATGCACTCTTCAATGGATGACAACAATGATCCACAATGATCTCAACTCAACTCAACTCAAATCAACTCATAGAAGCAAAAAGAGAATTGTTAGAGACTCAATATGTTCTAAGCTCAATATTCAACTCAACTAAACTCAAATCAATCTCAACTCAACTCAAGTCAACTCATAGAAGCATAAAAAGAATTGTTAGAGACTCAATATGTTCTAATATCACTCTCAACTCAACTCAACTCAAATAAATCTCAACTCAACTCAACTCAACTCATAGAAGCATAAATAGAATTTTTAGAGACTCAATATGTTCTAATCTCACTCTCAACTCAAATCAGAATTATGGAATAGTTTATTTCATGGAACTTGACCAATCACCTCACACAATCACTTGACTAGGCTCAATCAACTCAACTCAACCAATCACCACAAGGGACTACTCTTTCTCACAAACACCCTAGTCCAAGCATGTATCAACCAACTCAAATGTTTCCAACAATGCTCAACCACAAATCTCACATAACAATGGTACTCTTGTTCTTTTCAAGTTCTTTTACAACCAATGAGCTTCAATGACTATGCTTATAAAACAAGGTTTAAACACAACTCTCAAACCAGAAAATCTTGAAGCATTCAACCAACCACTTTTGAAAAGGAAACCACAATCAATCATTTTCACTCCAATGATATTTCAGAAATCAACCACCATAAAAAATCAATAGGATAATGTGCCTATACCTTTTTGATGCCAAGAAGTTGTCCACAAAATCTGCCACACTAAACACAACTTTTCTTTCCAATCTCAATAAGGGTTAGTGGACTTCAAATAATAATCACAAGATAAGCATAACTCAATTTACACCTTTTTACTCCAACTTAATAAACACATCCACCAAAGTCCTTTTTAATAAAAACCCTTATAAAAAATAATAATCAATAAGGCTCTCAAAAATATTTTATAACAACTCCTTATTTCTCCTAAATCTTAATTTTCAATTTCATGAATATCAAAATAAATCAACAACTCATCCACCTCTGAAATAATAATCACAACCCTTATAAAAATAAAGTTTAATTAAAAACTTTAATTATTCCTTAACCACCTTATAACTCCTATCCTAGGGCATCAACGAAATTAATTAGAGCAAAACGTAATTACCTCCTCAAGGGGATTCGAACCCCCAACTTGTACACACCATGAGAGCCTTAGTTGTGGCTAAGGTTGCCACATAAGCTAGCCACTCATTCTAAAGGAAAAGGTATGACGTGCCTTAAGTCCTTCCTCCCTTCCATGCAAACCAAAAGCGCTTCAAGCGCTTTCCTTCCAATGCCTTAGAATGCAATCAAGGAGATTCGAACCTTGATGTAAAGTGATGCCACACAACTTAAAAAAATCCAATTGCCAATGCGCCACTCTGCCCACAATGTCTTGGGCTTTCAACCAACCTTGGATTTATTCGTTGTCTCCCTTTTCAAAATTATTTTCGCATGAGCTCTCTTCGGATGCTTAGCCAATGATTAACACGAGCAAGGATCAATTTCAAATGAACATTAGGATCCCCCTTTATATAGTCTTCTCCTCATTTTTGATGACATCAGCTCATTATTGATTTTCCCTCTTTCTTTAGAATCGGCGCTAACTTTAATTTAAATTTTAAAATTTTAATTTTAATTTTAAATAATTAAAATTTAAACTAAATATTTAAAATTAAATATCTCCATCATCGGGGCACATTTTTCGATGAAACGAAAGGCCAACCTAGGTTTTAAGAAAACCCATTTCAAATATGCCATCCATGGTTTTAAATAAAACCTTTTATTTTTCTTGTCTTGGTTTTCACAAAAACCTTGATTTTATCCATGTTTTCCAAAATATCATTTGCCCATAAAAACTCAATGCGATCCATATGACATCAATGATTCATGTGACATCAATTACAACATAAAATAACTCAAATTTCCAAAAATCTCCCCCTTTTTCATTGATGGCAACACCTCTAAAGCAAAAACCATAGTCATTGCAAAAACCATCTCTGAGAATCAAAGCTGCTTCCCCTGACTCAATAATCTCTATGGAGGCTGCTCCCCCTAATTCAATGCTCTCTTTGGAGGCTGCTCCCCTAACTCAATGCTCTTCCCCTTACTCAAATCTCTCCCCCATTGACATCAATTGCAAAAGGGACACCTATGGGGCTAAAATATATGACTCTTAAACTTAGCCCCCTCACCACCTTCTCTTTTGAGGTAATTAATTTTGGGGTGGGAGTACTTTTACTCCCATCTCACATTGTTTATTTCCTATATCAAATTCCTTCCATATTTTTCTGATATCCTTCTCTTGATGAATTACTTGATCTTCTTGTCTAGAACATGTTTTACCTTCTTGCCTTGAACATGTTTTACCTTCTTGCCTTGAACATGTTTGACCTTCCTGCCTTGAACCTATTTGGAATTGATTCCTACACCATTTTGCAATATGCCTAAAGTTATTGTAATTAAAACACTTGATATTGTAGCCTTTGTATGGTGCCCATGTCCTGAATTCTTTCTTGAAATAATTTTCATATCCATTCCTTTCCTGAACCCTGTATTGTGAAGCTCTATTTTCATGACTATTACTCCTATGACTTCTAAATTGTGAAGCTCTAAAACCAAAACTATGTTGCTCATTTTATTTGCACTAAAAAGCTCTATGACCAATCTTGTTACATGAGAAGCAATGTCCCTGAAAACCATACCTTCTTCCTTTGAAGTTTCTTCTAGCAAAATCAAACTTCTTTGATCCATGAATCCTGTAGTCTATAGCCCTGTGTCCAAATCCATTACAAGAAAAACAATGTCCTTGAAAATCCCTTTGTTCATGCCTTGGTTCCTCATACCTTTCTTGACCATTATCTTTATGATAATTTTCAACTTATGCATTGCATCCTTGAACCTTATTTGTAGCATCTAAAACCCCTTCCTTAGTTTCTTCCTTGCTTTCCTCTTCGAGATTTTCGTTTTCTTTTGAACTTGATTCACCTATCTCAAAACAAGACCCAAACTGAATATTTGGATCCATAGGAACTTTGGAAATTTCCTCATAAATCTTAGGTGCTTCCTTGCTTTCATCTTTTAGAACTTCCTTTCCTTTTGAGTGTGATTCCCCAAACCTGGAATATGAGACCTTTGGTGCTTTGGAATATTCCTCTTATTTTTCTTTATTTGTGTGAAGTAGCAACTTGGCATCCATATCTATAGCCTTTGAAACACATGTTTCCTTCTTAGTGAAAATATCTTGACCTTTTGATTCATGTGATGGATCAAATTTAGTAAGGAATATTTTATTTCTTTCAAATTCTCTTTAACCTCTTGTAGTTGCTCATGGATAACATTGAACTCTTCCTTTAGATCAATTGAGACATTATCCTCTTGCTTAACTTCTTATGTTTGGAGTGAATGTTCTTCTTCTACTTCTATTATTCCATATTAAAAACCTTCTTCATCTTCACTATCACTAAGATCATTATAATCTTCTATAGCAAATAAACTCTCAAGATTTCTTTGACCATACCTGTTTCCTTGATGTGTCATCTCATCTTCACTATCACTAAAACCATTGCAATATCCTGATCTATGATCTCTTTGACCACACACAAAGCACTGTTCTCTTTCACCTTCTATTCCTAGGAATAAATGTTCTTCCTTTTCATCATCTGACTTGTCTCTATCACTGTGATCTAAGCTATCACTTGCTTCTACAATGTAGTAAGATTTATTTGTCTTACAAAAAAAAATCTTCTTCTCATACCTGTTTTGTTTGTATTTGTCATCTTTGTCATGCTTATGCTTTCCATCTTCTTTTCTTATGTGACCCTATTTTTCATCATCACTATTTTCTTCATGTGGAAACCTGTATGCATAGTGACTAAGATCACCACACTTGTAGCATCTGACTTTCCTTATATCCCAAAAATTCTTTGAGTCCTTATTCCTTTTTATGAAGTTAGCTTCCTCATCATTATATGAACCTCTACTTGTTTCTAAAACTTTCCCTTTCTCTTTTTCTAAAGCCTTGAATGCAATTGCTTTTATTGTAACCTGATGCTTACTTACCCTCATCTCATAATTTGTGAGAGTTCCTTACAATTCTTCCATTGTTAGCTTATTGATATCCATTGTTTCTTCTATTTCTGAAACCTTAGCATCATATTTCATGGGAAGTGATCTCAAAACCTTTTGAGTAACTTTTGATTCTTTCATCTCAAAACCTAGGCCTCTCATGGTGTTAGTAATCTCATCAACTCGAAGTAAAAACTTTGTAATATCTTCAGAATCTTCCATTTTCAATTTCTCAAATATTTTTCTATGTGTGTATTTTTGCCAACTTTACCTTGGAATCTCCTTCATAAGTATTCTACAACTTGGTCCACATCTCATTAGCTGAATTACATACCATAACGTTTGCCCACTCAAAATACAATTCATTGCTCTTGCATTAATCTCAACCAATTTCCTGATAGTCTTATCTGCCTCAGGATCACCTTCAACCCTATATTCTTTTTCAACCATTTTCCATACCTCATATCTTTGTGATATCAATTAGTTCTTCATCCTCATGCTCCAGAAAGCATAATTGTTACCATAAAATAATGGATCCTTATTTGTATATGATCCATTATGTGAATCCATCTATGTTCTTGTAGAATCTACCCTCAAGTTGTTAACCTTTTCGAAGGAACCCGCTTTGATACCAATTGAATAACATAAGCTTATACTGAGAGGGGGGTGAACAGTATAAGACCACTTTTTACTTTCTTTCCAAATAAATATCAATTAATGTCCTTAATTACAATAACAAAATATAGCAGTGTGCATTAATAACTTAGATAATAGTAGTAAGCAAGAGCACAAGTCACCACACACAATTGAGACACAAGATTTAACGTGGTTCCCCCAATGTGGGGTACTCCACTAGATAATCTCCTTATAATATTTCATATAGAAATAAGGATCCTTATCCAATACAATGATTTATTTGATCTACTCAAATATAGGCAATAACAAGTTCACATAGAACTTGTCCAAATCTAAATAACAAGCTCACACAGAACTTGTCCAAAATTGAATAACAAGTTCACACAGAACTTGTCCAAATCTGAATAACAAGCTCACACATAAATTGTCCAAAATTGAATAACAAGATCACACAGAACTTGTCCAAAATTGAATAACAATCTCACACAGAACTTGTCCAAATATGCTCCAACAAGCTCACCAAGAACTTGTCCAAATCTGCTCTAGCAAGCTCACCAAGAACTTGCCCAAAATCTGCTCCAACAAGCTCACCAAGAACTTGTTCAAATATGCTCTAGAAAGCTCACCAAGAACTTGCCCAAATCTACTCTAGCAAGCTCACCAAGAAATTTCTCAAATCTGTCCACAAATTTGTCCCAAAACTATCTACAAATTTGTCCACAAAGCTATCCCAAAACTATCCACAAAGTTGTCCCAAAACTATCCACAAAGGCTATCCCAAAACTGTCCACAAAGGCTGTCCCAAAACTATCCACAAAGGCCTTCTCAAAGGCTCAATAAATCATGCTCAAGTAGCACTCAAATATCATCCACAAATATATCAAGGCAAAGCTCAAATATGAACTCAATAATTAATGGCAATGTACTCTTCAATGGATGACAACAATGATCCACAATGATCTCAACTCAACTCAACTCAAATCAACTCATAGAAGCATAAAGAGAATTGTTAGAGACTCAATATGTTCTAAGCTCAATCTTCAACTCAACTCAAATCAAATAAATCTCAACTCAACTCAAGTCAACTCATAGAAGCATAAAGAGAATTGTTAGAGACTCAATATATTCTAATCTCACTCTCAACTCAACTCACTAACAATCTCACTCAACTCATAGAAGCATAAAAGAATTTTAGTGACTCAATATGTTCTAATCTCACTCTCAAAATCAAAATTATGGAATATTTTGTTTCATGGAACTTGACCAATCACCTCACACAATCACTTGACTAGGCTCAATCAACTCAACTCAACCAATCACCACAAGGGACTACTCTTTCTCACAAACACCCTAGTCCAAGCATGTATCAACCAACTCAAATGTTTCCAACAATGCTCAACCACAAATCTCACATAACAATGATACTCATGTTCTTTTCAAGTTCTTTTACAACCAATGGGCTTCAATGACTATGCTTATAAAACAAGGTTTAAACACAACTCTCAAACCAGAAAACCTTGAAGCATTCAACCAACCACTTTTGAAAAGGAAACCACAATCAATCCTTTTCACTCCAATGATATTTCAGAAATCAACCACCATAAACAATCAATAGGAGAATGTGCCCATACCTTTTTGATGCCAAGAAGTTGTCCACAAAATATGCCACACTAAACACAACTTTCCTTTCCAATCTCAATAAGGGTTAGTGGACTTCAAATAATAATCACAAGATAAGCATAACTCAATTTACATCTTTTTACTCCAACTTAATAAACACATCCACCAAAGTCCTTTTTAATAAAAACCCTTATAAAAAATAATAATCAATAAGGTTCTCAAAAATATTTTATAACAACTCCTTATTTCTCCTAAATCATTAATTTTCAATTTCATGAATATAAAAATAAATCAACAACTCATCCACCTCTGAAATAATAATCATAGCCCTTATAAAAATAAAGTTTAATTAAAAACTTTAATTATTCCTTAACCACCTTATAACTCCTATCCTAGGGCATCAACGAAATTAATTAGAGCAAAACGTAATTACCTCCTCAAGGGGATTCGAACCCCCAACTTGCACACACCGTGAGTGCCTTAGCCACGGCTAAGGTTTCCACACGAGCTAGCCGCTCATTCAAAAGGAAAAGGTACGATGTGCCTTAAGTCCTTCCTCCCTTCCATGCAAACCAAAAGCGCTTTGAGCGCTTTCCTTCCAATGCCTTCAAATGCAGTCAAGGAGATTTAAACCTTGATGTAAATCGATGCCACACACCTTAAAAAAAATCCAATTGCCAATGCGCCACTCTACCCACAATAATATCTATGGATGTTGCTCCCCCTAACTCAATGCTCTATTTGGAGGCTGCTCCCCTAACTCAATGCTCTCCCCTTACTCAAATCTCTCCCTCTTTGACATCAAGTGGCAAAGGGACACCTATGCGAGCTAAAAGATATGACTCTTAAACTTAGCCCCCTCACCACCTTCTCTTTTGAGGTGATTAATTTTGGGGTGGGAGTACTTTTACTCCCATATCACATTGTTTCTTTCCTCTATCAACTTCCTTTCATGTTTTTCTGATATCCTTCTCTTTTTTAATTACTTGATCTATGAGACAAGCAAAGTCTCCCCAAGATCGAAGAATGCTCCACAAGATCAATCACACATAAAAGAGGTAAACCCACAACACAAATATTGAGTGGTAAAACCCTACTTCAAATGAAGAAGGGAAACATCCACTATGAAGCTCACTATATTACTCAATGATTCAATAGTACAAGAATGCTTCAATGTTATGCAACAATATGCATCAACATAAACTACAACACAAGTCAATATGACAAGATATGATCATATGTAGTAGAAAACACCCCTATTTAAAGAGAAGCTTTTCTACTACAACCCTAAATCTTATCACAATCTAATCTTATCACAATCTATCAAATATTAGAAAGTGCTTTAGTTACTTTCTAATTTTATCACAATCTAATCTTTGAGATATGTGATAAGTGGCATCTATCAAATATTAGAAAGTGATTAGTTACTTTCTAATATTTGCTAGAAAAGGGAAATAACTTTTTCCCAAGAAATTAAATATTCCTAGCACCCTTAATTTATTTATTAATTGGGTGGGAATATTTTACATAAGATAGAATTATATTCTAATTCAAATATTATTCTTTAGACTTTATATTTTAGTCTAAGAATAATTTACACAATGTTGCATTACATATTCCAACACTCCCCCTTAATGCAATATTGGGGAAAGGAATTATGAGACAAAGAAACATTCTCCCCCTAAAGATACAAATGGGGATGAGAATCAAATGAGTAATATAGTTACAATGAGCTTCTATGACCAAGAATGGTCTACAATAAGGCACCAATACAAAATGGGCCAAAATGAGACTGCAAGCCCCCAACGGAGTAGCTTCAGATACAAGCAGCTTACAAAGCCATCCATCAACCACAAGTGGTTGCAAATGACAAGAAGAAAACATCACAAGGGTGTCTTCAGTAAGCCTACAAAATCCCAAATGGAAGTACCTGCAAGCTACAAGCAACTCAACATAAGATCAGTTAGATACATCATCATAAATATATTCACCACAACATATATGAATATCCAAAGATGATAACAAAACTGATCTAACAAATAGTGAACTATAAGTCATCACAAAAATATGCCAAGCCATACTTATAGTCACGTGCTATATAGTTGATCAAAAAATATCATGTACAAAGTTGCATAAAGCAAACAAGGAGTACCATGATAATGCAAACTCTAAAGTACCATGTACAAAAGTAGCACAAGGCTAACAAAAAAGTACCATGTACAAGAGTTGCATAAGGTATATGAAAATAATAAAGTGTGCACACCGGTTGCATAAAGCCAACCATAAAATATCATGTACAAAAGTAGCATAAATGCTAACAAGAAAGTACCATGATAAACCAATTGCATAATGCCAACTACATAAAAAAATATGTACAAAGTTGCACAAGGCAACAAGAAAGTACCATGTAAAAGAGTCGCATAAAGCAATTGCATCATATACCATAATTGCACAATGCCATCTACAAAGTAACATGTACAAAAGTTGCACAAGGCAAACAAGAAAGTACCATGTTCAAAAGAGATGCAAAAAGCAATTATACCACCAAAGATCAACTCATATATATAGCACAAAACACCTCATAAGGATGAAGTTGTCATCACACAAGTGTAACTACACTTCATTCCCCCTTGAGGACAACTTCACCAAACCAAGTGAGTCCCTCAGCTTACAAAACTGCTCCTTGGGAAGAGGTTTGGTGAACAAATCAACGAGAATTAGAAGATGATGGGCAATACTCCAACTGAATAGTCCCATCCAATACCTTCTCTCTGATAAAATGGGCTTGGATTTCAACATGCTTTGTCCTTTGATGCATTACAGGATTTTTAGCCAAGGCAATAGCTGATTGATTATCGAAGAGCAAACGTGAAGGACCAAATTGCTCAAAGCCAATTTCCTTCATGAGGGTATGAAGCCAAACCGCTTCCTGTGCAGCTATTGTCATAGCCTTATACTCTGCTTCCATTGTAGAAAGAGCAATTGTATCTTGCTTCTTGGAAGACCAAGAGATAGTTGCAGACCCAATACTAAAAACATATGTTGTGGTAGACTTTCTGTCTATTCTATCCCCTCCAAAATCAGAATCAGCATAGCCAAAAAGAGCAAAGGAAGGAAGCCTAGAATACTTGAGTGCCAAATCTCTAGTACCTGCAAGGTACTTCAGAATCTTCTTGGTAGCTTGTAAGTGCTCAATATAAGGTTTTTGCATGAACCTAGCCATCATACCAACTGCAAAAGCAATATCTGGCCTTGTGATGGTAACATAAAGAAGACTACCAATGAGCTGCCTATACAATGTAGCATCAGCCAACTGAGATTTTGTACTTACTTCCAACTTAACCCCTGTAGAAATAGGAATGGAAGTAGGATTGCCATCCTCCAAATCAAACCTTTTAAGAAGATCTCCAATATACTTGGATTGACTCAAAAAGGTACAATCCTCATGCTGATAAACTTGCATGCCAAGATAGTAGTGTAGAAGACCAAGGTCAGTCATTTCATACTCTGACTTTAATTTGGAGATGAAATAAAAAATGGCCTCATTCTCATTTCCAGTCACAACAAGGTCATCAACAAATAGAGCAATTAAAATGACCAAGTTATCCTTCCTAAGCACATAGAGATCTGTATCTGAATAGCATTTATCAAAACCAAGAGACAAGAAGTAACCTGAAATCTTCATGTACCATGCTCTAGGTGCTTGCTTCAGACCGTACAAGGTTTTCTTTAGTTTACACACAAGTGTTTCCTTACCTTGTACAACAAATCCTTGTGGTTGACTCATGTAGATATCCACATCCAAATCACCATTTAGAAAGGCACTTTTCACATCAAGCTAAAAAATCTGCCAACCTTGAGTAGCAACAATAGCAATGAGAAGTCGAATGGTGGGCATTTTGGCAATTGGTGCAAAGGTTTCATCATAGTCAATGCCATGTTTTTGAGCATAACCCTTAGCAACCAATCTAGCCTTATACTTTTCTATCTCTCCATTAGAATTGTACTTGATTCTATAGACCCACTTGTTCCCAATAACATTTCTCTTATTAGGATAAGGCACTAGATCCCAAGTTTTATTCTTTAGAAGAGAATCCATCTCAACCTTCATGGCATCAACCCAACAAGAGTGTTGTGAAGCTTCTTGGTAAGAAGTAGGCTCATGATCATTCTCTATCTTAGCTAGAAGAGACATGTTAAGGGTCATACTTCTAGTTATCCTTTGGCTAACTGAATTCTGCTCTTTAGGACCCCTAGAATGATCCAACCACTTGGTCCTTTTGACACAAGGCCCACCCTTTTCTAACTCAAGAAGGTCTTCATTGAATTTGACATCTCTTGAAACAAATACAATGCGTGAAGAAGGTGAGTATAACCTGTAGCCCCTATGTTCTGCATCATAGCCAACAAAGATGCATTTTTGAGACTTTTTGTCCAATTTCTTCCTCTTTTCTGAAGGAATATATGAAAATGCATCACATCCAAACACTCTTAAGTGTGACAAATTTGGCTTCTTACCATTCCAAACCTCATAAGGAGTCTTCCCCTCAACTGATTTTGAAGGACACCTGTTAAGAATGTAGATTGTTGTACTGGCTGCTTCACCCCAAAGAAATTGAGGTAAGTGGTCACCAAGCATGCATCTTACCATCTCCATTATTGTCCTATTTTTCCTCTCTGCAACACCATTTTGTTGAGGAGTGTATGGACAAGTAAACTGCCTTTTGATCCCATGAGAAGAACAAAACTCATTGAAATCATTGCTATTGTACTCCCCTCCATTGTCACTTCTAATCATTTTGATCTTTGCTCCCTTTTGATTTTCTACCAAAGCTTTGAACTCCTTGAATGTCTCAAAACAGTCTGATTTATTCTTAAGTAGATACCCAAAGATCATTCTTGAATAATCATCTATAAAGGTGAGAATATAGGATGCACCACCAAGTGATCTAACATGTAATGGACCCATAATATCTGTATGAATGAGTTGAAGAATTTGTGTGGCCCTTGTTGACTTGTCCTTTGCAAACTTTTGTTTGCTCATCTTGCCTAAGATGCATGTTTCACACAAACCATGAATAGGTGAAATGTTAGGCAAGCCTTCAACCAAATTTTTGGACTTCATCATTTGAATATTTTGATAGTTGGTATGGCCTAACCGTAAGTGCCAAAGCTTGCTACTAGGAGAAACATTAGTTGCTAAACACACTTTAGGAGGAGCATCACCTAACACATAAATATTATTCTTCACATAACCTGTAATGATTGGTAACATGCCTTTCCTAATGCTCCATGAAGTTGCATTGAACTCAATAGTGTGACCACTTCTAGCAACTTGCAAAACTGAAATTAAATTTCTCCTAAGGTTAGGCACATATAGGACATTATCAAGTAATTTCCCTTCAATTACAACATTGCCAACACCTTCTACTTGAAGTCTAGTATTATCACCAATGACAACTGAATCCGAAGAGTGCTTATGAAAGTCCACAAACTTATCCTTTTCAAAACACATATGGTTAGTGCATCCAGAATCTAACACCCATTCATTAGAAGTAGATGAGTCAATGGAGTAGAGGGCACAAACAAAGGCATTTTTATTAGAATTTTGCTTTACATTGTTGTTCTTTTTCTTTCCCTTGCCAAACCATTTCTTAGGTCCTTGTCCCTTAGCCTTTTCTTGCTCTTCCTTTTCTGCAATCTTCTTCTTCTTGAAACAATTTTGTTCCTTGTGGCCTTTCTTGCCACAAAAGTTGCAAGTGAAATCAACTCTAGGCTTGTTGGGTTGGAAATTTTGATTTTTCCTTCCCTTGTATTTCTTCTTGAAGGAAGCTTTAGTGGCACTCAAGGCAACATTCTTCTCCTTGACAACTTGACCATTCACTTTGTCTCGATTAAGAGACTCTTCATGTTGAATCAATAATTGTGAAAGAGTGTTGAGAGGAATGCCATCCTCTTCTTGCTCTAGCCTAGTCTCAATAATGGTGACAAAATTCTTGAACTTGCTTGACAAGTTCCTCAAAATGATAAATCTTAAGAGCTTCTCACTTATCCAATCACAATTACAAGCCAATAGTTGAGTTCTCATGTCTTTCATCTTTGAGAGGAAGATCAAGGCACTTTCTTCTTCACCTTGCATAGTGCTAAGAATTTTGGACAATAAAGTGAATTTCCTTGATGTGTTGGACCCTAGATGGACTTGTTTTAGCAAATCCCATGCATCTTTAGCATGCTCACAATGGCTTATAGTGAGCAATATCTCATCACTCACACTATTGATAATCATGGAAAGTGCAAGGTGACTCTTGTTGTTGTATGTCTCAAGTGCCCTTGCCTGGGTTGGGATTGCTTCATCTCCATTCACAATGGGCCATAACTTTCTTGCTTGAAATTCAGCCCTCATCCTTGGTTCCCATATTCCAAAATTTGATCCATCAAGGATGTGCTTAGGTGTGAAGGAGATTCCATGATCAACCATTCTAGAAAGTGAACATAATCAAAACATAAGATGCATTGACAAAGTAAATAAATGATGCAATAAGAAAGTAGATAAACATACTTGAATATATAAAAAAACATAACTTTCAAGTAATCTACTTTTCAATCATCAAAGATAAAATATCATGAAAGATAATCAAAGTTAAGCATCATTAAGAGAGATAAGCATCATCATGAAAGATAATCAACATCATCATGAACTACTATAACCATCTTGCAATAAACAACTATAACCATATTGCAATTGAATAAATGAAATAAACCAAGATCAACTTGCAATAGATTAACTTGCAATAAGAAGGTAACTAACCATAACAATCATCTTGCAACAAAATAAACTAACTTGAATTGAACCATAAAATATTTGTTAAATGTTAGATAGTCAATAAGTTAGTAAGTTAGTGTTCATTTTAAGGTTTTGCTATAGCCTAATGAATTGCCAATTCATCTCACCCAAGGTCAACCAAGCTACCCAAAAGGGTACGGGTACGAGGACCCGAAAAGGACTTGCTACCGATAGAGCAGATTCTTTTGGATTCAATAGGTGTTTAGCAAATATAAATTGTGTTGCAAGATTAAGTAAATTTTAATCAAATACTAAAGTTGTGGTTAGGAAGTTGATTCATTTTTAACCTTCTTGATTAATATGAAAATTAGTAAATTGCAAGTTAGTTGGTTAGTAGATTGTTTAGTAGCAAGTTAGTAGTTAGATTAGTTGAGATGCAAAATGTAAGAAATATGAACAAGAGATAGTGGAGACACAAAGCAAAACACAAATACACACTCTCTCTCTCTCTTTCTCTCTCTCTCACTCTCACTTTCATTCTCTTTTACTTTCATAATGAGAGATACAAGTTACATTAATTTACAGTATGCTTCAAGCAAATACTAGAGAGAGATTAGAAGAAATTAATAAAAATAGGGGAAGAGAGTGAAAAAGTTGATCCAAAATTGCCTTGTATACTCCAAAACATACTTGGATAACCTTGCAAAACAAGCAAACTCACAAACAACCATTGTTAATGTGAGACAAAAAAATATTGCATTTTAAGGAGAATAATAATAATTTTTAATACAAAAAATTGCTTAAAAAAATGCAATTAAATTAATAAAATTTATTTTATTAATAAAAAAAATGGTATGAAAAAGTTTAAAGATTTTTATAAAGCAAAACTTTTCAAAAAAAACAAAACTATTTTTTTTTTTATAAAGCAAAACTTTTTTTTTTTTTTAAAAAAACTATTTTTTTAAAGAAAATTTTATATATATATATATATAGAGATGTTTTTTTTAAATAAATAAAAAAATGACTATATATGGAAATAGGGGTTTTTGGGTCTTCCGGACGCAACCATGGGGTCCGTTTGGCTCCAAAAACCTTTCCAGCAAAAGCTTAATGCCAAAAAAAATTATAGATTTAAAATGAAAATATTGTTTGCAAAAGATCTAACAACTAGATCTAAAAACATAATAAATCTATAAACCCTAATGGCAGATTTGCAAAATAAGTTTACATAAAATACCCAAATATCAAATGCATGCAAAAAAATATATACCTTAATGGGTTTTTCACCTCAAAGGATTGAAGACACTTGATGGAGATCCCAACCGCTCTGATACCAAATGTGAGACAAGCAAAGTCTCCCCAAGATCGAAGAATGCTCCACAAGATCAATCACACATAAAAGAGGTAAACCCACAACACAAATATTGAGTGGTAAAACCCTACTTCAAATGAAGAAGGGAAACATCCACTATGAAGCTCACTATATTACTCAATGATTCAACAAGTACAAGAATGCTTCAATGTTATGCAACAATATGCATCAACATAAACTACAACACAAGTCAATATGACAAGATATGATCATATGTAGTAGAAAACACCCCTATTTAAAGAGAAGCTTTTCTACTACAACCCTAAATCTTATCACAATCTAATCTTATCACAATCTATCAAATATTAGAAAGTGCTTTAGTTACTTTCTAATTTTATCACAATCTAATCTTTGAGATATGTGATAAGTGGCATCTATCAAATATTAGAAAGTGATTAGTTACTTTCTAATATTTGCTAGAAAAGGGAAATAACTTTTTCCCAAGAAATTAAATATTCCTAGCACCCTTAATTTATTTATTAATTGGGTGGGAATATTTTACATAAGATAGAATTATATTCTAATTCAAATATTATTCTTTAGACTTTATATTTTAGTCTAAGAATAATTTACACAATGTTGCATTACATATTCCAACATGATCTTTTTGTCTAGAACCTGTTTTACCTTCTTGCCTTGAACCTGTTTGACCTTCTTGTCTTGAACCTATTTGGAATTGAGTCCTACACCATTTTGCAATATGCCCAAAGTTATTGCAATTAAAACACTTGATATTGTAGCCTTTGGCTGGTGCCCATGTCCTAAATTTTTTCTTGAAATAATTTCCATATCCATTCCTTTCCTGAACCCTGTATTGTGAAGCTCTATTTTTATGACTATTATTACCATGACTTCTGAATTATGTAGCTCTAAAACCAAAACCATGTTGCTCATTTTCTTTGCACTAAAAATCTCTATGACCAATCTTGTTGCATGAGAAGCAATGTCCCTGAAAACCATACCTTCTTCCCTTGAAGTTTCTTCTATCAAAATCAAACTTCTTTGATCCATGGATCCTGTAATGTATAGCCCTGTGTCCAAATCCATTACAAGAAAAACAATATCCTTGAAAAGCCCTTTGTTCATGCCTTGGTTCCTCATACATTTCTTGACCATTATCCTTATGATCATATTCAACTTGTGCATTGCATCCTTGAACCTTATTTGTAGCATCTAAAACCTCTTCCTTAGTTTCTTCCTTGCATTTCTCTTCAAGAATTTTTTTTCCCTTTGAACTTGATTCACCTATCTCAAAACAAGATCCAAACTGAATATTTGGAGCCATAGGAACTTTGGAACTTTTCTCACAAATCTTAGGTGCTTCTTTGCTTTCATATTTTAGAACTTCCTTTCCTTTTGAGTGTGATTCCCCAAACCTAAAATATGAGACCTTTGGTGCTTTGGAATCTTCCTCTTCTTTTTCTTCATTTGTGTGAAGTAGCAACTTGGCATCCATCTCTATAGCCTCTGAAATACATGTTTCCTTCTTAGTAAAAATATCTTGACCTTTTGATTCATGTGATGGATCAAATTTCTCAAGTAAGGAACTTTTCAATTCTTTTATATTCTCTTTAACCTCTTATAGTTGTTCGTGGATAACATTGAAGTCTTCCTTTAGATCAACTAAGACATTATCCTCTTGTTTAACTTCTTATGTTTGGAGTGAATGTTCTTCTTCTACTTCTCTTATTCCATAGAAAAACCCTTCTTCATCTTCACTGTCACTAAGATCATTATAATATTTTATAGCAAACAAACTCTCAAAATTTCTTTGACCATACATGTTTCCTTGATGTGTCATCTCATCTTCACTATCACTGAAACCATTGCAATATCTTGATCTGTGATCTCTTTGACCACACACAAAGCACTGTTCTCTTTCACCTTCTATTCCTAGGAATAGATGTTCTTCCTTTTCATCATCTGACTTGTCTCTATCATTATGATCTGAGCTATCACTTGCTTCTATAATGTAGTAATATTTCTTTACCTTACGAAAAAATTTCTTCTTCTCATACATGTTTTGCTTGAATCTGTCATCTTTGTCATGCTTATGCTTTCCATATTATTTTCTTATGTGACCCTATTTTTCATCATCACCATTTTCTTCATGTGGACACTTGTATGCATAGTGACCAAGATCACCACACTTGTAGCATCTGAATTTCCTTATATCCCTAAAATTCCTTGAGTCCTTATTCCTTTTGATGAAGTTAGCTTCCTCATCATTATCTAAAACTCTACTTGTTTCTGAAACTTTCCCTTTCTCTTTTTTGAAGCCTTGAATGCAATTTCTTTTATTGGAGTCTGATGCTTACTTACCCTCATCTCATAAGTTGTGAGAGTACCTTGCAATATCTTCCATTGTTAGCTTGTTGATATCCATTATTTCTTCTATTGCTGAAACCTTAGCATCATATTTCATGGGAAGTGATCTCAAAACCTTTTGAGTAACTTCTGATTCTTTCATCTCAAAACCTAGGCCTCTCATGGTGTTAGTAATCTCATCAACTCAAAGTAAAAACTTTGCAATATCTTCAGAATCTTCCATTTTCAATTCCTCAAATATTTTTTTATGAGTTTGTAGTTTTGCCAACTTTACCTTGGAATCTCCTTCATAAGTATTTCTCAACTTGGTCCACATCTCATTAGTTGAAGTACATACCATGACATTTGCAAAATTTGTCTCACATAGCCCACTCAAAATATAATTCATTGCTCTTGCATTGATCTCAACCAATTTCCTGGTAGTCTTATCTTCCTCGGGATCACCTTCAACCCTATACTCTTTTTCAACCATCTTCCATACCTTATATCCTTGTGATATCAAGTAGTTCTTCATCCTCATGCTCCAGAAAGCATAATTGTTACCATCAAACAATGGAGCCTTATTTGAAGATAATCCATTTTGTGAAGCCATCTGTGTTCTTTTAGAATCTACCCTCAAGTTGTTAGTCTTTTTGAAGGAACCCGCTCTGATACCAATTGAAGAACATAAGCTTATACTGAGAGGGGAGGTGAACAGTATAAGACCACTTTTTACTTTCTTTTCAAATCAATATCAATTAATATCCTTAGTGCATAACAAATATAGCAATGTGCATTAATAAGATAGTAGTAGTCAAAGCAATGCACAAATCACCACACACAATTGAGACACAAGATTTAACGTGGTTCCCCCAATGTGGGGTACTCCACTAGATAATCTCCTTATAATATTTCACATAGAAATAAGGATCTTTATCTAATACAATGATTTCTTTTATTTGCTCAAAGCAAGGCAATAACAAGTTCACACATAACTTGTCCAAATTTGACTAACAAGCTCACATAGAACTTGTCCAAAATTGAATAACAAGTTCACACAGAACTTGTCCAAATCTGAATAACAAGCTCATACAAAAATTGTCCAAAACTAAATAACAAGCTCACATAGAACTTATCCAAAATTGAATAATAAGCTCACACATAACTCATTTAAATCTGCTCCAACAAGCTCACCAAGAACTTGTCCAAATCTGCTCTAGCAAGCTCACCAAGAACTTGCTCAAAATCTGCTCCAAAAAGCTCACCAAGAACTTGTTCAAATCTTCTCTAGCAAGCTCACCAAGAACTTTCCCAAATATGCTCTAGCAAGCTCACTAAGAACTTGCTTAAATCTATCCACAAATCTATCCCAAAACTATCCTCAAAGCTATCCTAAAACTATCCACAGCTGTCCCAAAACTGTCCACAAAGGCTATCCCAAAACTGTCCACAGAGACCTCAAAGGCTAAATCAATCATGCTCAAGTAGCACTCAAATCTCATCCACAAATCTATTAAGGCAAATTTCGAATATGAACTCAACAATGAATGGCAATGTACTCTTCAATGGATGACAACAATGATCCACAATGATCTCAACTCAACTCAACTCAAATCAACTCATAGAAGCATAAAGAGAATTGTTAGAGACTCAATATGTTCTAAGCTCAATATCAAATCAACTCAACTCAACTCAACTCAACTCATAGAAGCATAAAGAGAATTGTTAGAGACTCAATATGTTCTAATCTCACTCTCAACTCAACTCAACTCAAATCAATCTCAACTCAACTCAAGTCAACTCATAGAAGCATAAAGAGAATTGTTAGAGACTCAATATGTTCTAATCTCACTCTCAACTCAAATCAGAATAATGGAATAGTTTGTTTCATGGGACTTGAACAATCACCTCACACAATCACTTGACTAGGCTCAATCAACTCAACTCAACCAATCACCACAAGGGACAACTCTTTCTCACAAACACCCTAGTCCAAGCATGTATCAACCAACTCAAATATTTCCAACAATGCTCAACCACAAATCTCACATAACAATGATACTCATGTTATTTTCTAACTCAAGTTCTTTCATAACCAATGGGCTTCAATAACTATGCTTATAAAACAAGGTTTAAACACAACTCTCAAACCAAAAAACCTTGAAGCATTCAACCAACCACTTTTGAAAAGGAAACCACAATCAATATTTTTCCCTCCAATGATATTTTAGAAATCAACCACCATAAACAATCAATAGGAGAATGTGCCCATACCTTTTTGATTCCAAGAAGTTGTCCACAAAATCTGCCACACTAAACACAACTTTCTTTTTCAATCTCAATAAGGGTTAGTGGACTTCAAATAATAATCACAAGATAAGCATAACTCAATTTACACCTTTTTACTTCAACTTAATAAACACATCCACCAAAGTGCTTTTTAATAAAAATCCTTATCAAAAATAATAATCAATAAGACTCTCAAAAATATTTTATAACAACTCATTATTTCTCCTAAATCTTAATTTTCAATTTCATGAATATCAAAATAAATCAAAAACTCATCCACCTCAGAAATAATAATCACAACCCTTATAAAAATAAATTTTAATTAAAAAATTTAATTATTCCTTAACCACCTTATAACTCCTATCCTAGGGCATCAATGAAATTAATTAGAGCAAAACGTAATTACCTCCTCAAGGGGATTCGAACCCCCAACTTGTACACACTGCGAGCACCTTAGCCGCGGCTAAGGTTGCCACACGAGCTAACTGCTCGTTCGAAAGGAAAAGGTACAACGTGCCTTAAGTCCTTCCTCCCTTCCACACAAACCAAAAGCGCTTTGATAACTTTCCTTCCAATGCCTTTGAATGCAGTCAAGGAGATTCGAACCTTGACATAAAGCGTTGTCACACACCTTAACAAAAATTTAATTGCCAATGCACCAATCTGTCCATAATGTCTTGGCATTTCGACCAACCTTGGATTTATTCGTTGTCTCCCTTTTCAAAATGATTTTCGCATGAGCTCTCTTCGGATGCGTAGCCAATGATTAACACGAGCAAGGATCAATTTCAAATGAACCTTAGGATCCCCCTTTATATAATCTTCTCCTTAATTTCTATGACGTTGGTGCATGATTGATTTTCCCTCTTTCTTTAGACATCGGCACTAACTTTAATTTTAATTTTAAAATTTAAATTTAAATTTTAAATAATTTAAATTTTAAATAATTTAAATTTTAAATAATTTAAATTTAAACTAAATATTTAAAATTAAATATCTCCATCACCGAGGCACCTTTTTCGACTAAACGAAAGGCCAACCTGACTTTTAAGAAAAACCCATTTCAAATATGTCATCCATAGTTTTAAATAAAACCTTTTATTTTGCCTACCTTGGTTTTCACAAAAATCTTGATTTTATCCATGCTTTCCAAAATATCATTTGCCCATCAAAACTCAATGTGATCCATATGACATCAATGATTCATGTGACATCAATGACAAAATAAAATAACTCAAATTGCCAACAGGGCTTGATCTTGTTGTGTTTGTTGTGTTGGTTGGCTCAAGACTATTTGATTAACCTGACCATTCTTGGATTGACCCTGGTTGTTCTCCCTTTAGCCCTTGTTTTTCCATTATGTCTTCAACTTATCTTGTCCTCTTGGATTTTGATTTCCTCTATCACTCTAGCTTGGGCAAGTGCTTCCTCGAATGTTCTATATTTTTGCAATTGTAGTAACAAGGAGATTGGTTTGGAACAACTCCTTGTGAACATTCGAGTCAATTCCACCATGGGGAGGGAGAATGGCAATTTGGTAATGATTGCCCTCCAACGGTTTCCAAAGTCATAAACCGACTTGTCTTCAAATTATCGTAAATTGAACAAATTAGTCAATGTTGTTTTCTTTCTTACATTCAGAGAGAAGCATTCCAAGAATTGGTCTGCTAATTGCTCAAAAGTATAAATACTTTCATGTGGGAGATGATTATACCAATCTAGGGCATCCCCTCCAAATGTTTGAGGAAATGTGTGGAGCATGAGAGCATCATTTTCTTGGATTTTGAAACATGCATTGATAAATTCACTCACATGCTCTTAAAGTGGGATCGTCAGTGGAGGTAATGATAGAAAGATAAAGCTGGCTATATTTAGATAAGTCCTAACAACATCCATGTCCACATATGTGACACAATTATCATATGGCATGGGTTTCTCACTCCTAGGAGTTTTGGGAATGGTGGCATGAGTAACTCTCTACATCAGACTTATGTCCAAAGTGGGGGTACCACTAGATGATTCAATATTTTAGGGCTACACTGACTTGCCCTACCTCTGAAGTGGTGGAGGCTTGGGAATACTGGGAAGGAAACTCCATGGATGAAGGTGGTTGACTCTAGACTTGGGCTTGCTTTCTAGCTTGACCACAAGTTGTTACCATAAGCTAGGGGTGGGATGAGGTGGAAAATGTGCAAGTGTGTGTGTGAATATGTGATGGAAATGCAAAGAAAACAACACGTAAAGCAAACAAACAAACAAATTTTTCCAAATTTTGTCATAGGTTTTGTTTTTGGTTTGATTCTTTTGATTTTTTTTTATTGTTTTTCATTTTTTTTTTGCCTATGCAAGTCTAAGGTTTTCACCCAAATGCTCACACACACTAACTTGGTGATGAAATCCAAGTTGTGAATCCCACCAAGGCTTGGTGATGAAATCCAAACCCAATGAGGGAGCCCAGGTCCTACCAGTCCTCACCCAGTTCACCTCGATCAACGATATACCTCTTCGAAGAGAGATACCTACTCTATTCCTTAGTTACGATGGTTCTTGGATCGACCTTGGCCAAAAATAATAGGGTATCGATTGGGGGTTGGTGATGAAATACAACCTTACCAATGTTCAAGTGAGTGTGTGGAAGTGAGTTTTTAGTTGGCTATGGTGTTATGCAAATCTAAAATACATTTTTTTTTTCATGCCTAAATGCAAAAATGGAAACATATAGAGGTAAAAATATTTTTAGGTTAGAGGTTTGTTGGAATAATTTCTTGCATCCATAGCTTTTTAATTTTTCACGCTACAAGAAATCATTTTGAACCAACGACCTATTACAGACTCTGGTCGACCTACCTCTTTATTATAATAAAAGAAATATTGCTAAATAAAACATAACATAATGGGTAAGGAAACCCCAATGGTAAACTTATGATTTTACAAGTATTATACACTCCAAATTTTAGTTATATACTTATTATATTTAAAATGACCAAGCAATGACAACAACAATTATTATGCCTTATGCAGACCGGTGCCTTATTTTTTGGGTTGTTATAGCAATTTAACAACATTCATAACATGAACAAAAAGAATGGGGAAAGAGAAATTGGCACCATTAGACTCATTCGAATATCGTAATCAGTCTAAGAGTTAACCAACGAAAGAAACACTCAAAACATGTTCAAATAATGTAACTTGTTATGAGGAAACACACAAAACTGGAGACAAGAAATGATAAAACTGAAACCCAAAATTGTATTAATTTTTCAATGATATTACATGCAGAGTGGGCAGAAAGCCATTAAAATCTATTACAATTTTTTAATACAATGAGAAAGCCTTGTTCAAATAATGTAACAAGACTTCTTCAATTCTCCTTATTTCAAATTGATAACAAGAAGAATCTCTGGACTTTAGGCTCAGAAAGAACTGGAAATATTCTCAGCTTTCCAAACACAACATTAACAAAACTTGCACAACAAAGGGAAGAATGAGGGATGACAGAGAAAAAGATACAAAGGGAATACAATAGCACAATTCACAGGGCACTCAAGTATACCTCTTAGCAAAAATGCTATCTCTAAATGCTTGATGCAGATTTTGGACCTGGATGCTCTCTTTTATAGCTTCTGGTTCTTGAATCTGTTATTTTTGGCCTTATCTAGGCCTTACACTTATCACTATTTGGTTCGATCTTCTTTGTATGTTGTCCAAATGTTTAGAATTATGTGGAACTGGATTTTTTGTCTTGCTTGCTCTTTGATTTGAAGGAAGCTCTCAAAAAGTGGTGCATTGGGTGGTTATTAATGTATACGATTGGTGAACTAGTATATACATATACATGAACTTTTATTTTTTTTGTTCTTCCTAGCTATTCGATTTTATCAATCGAGATTAAACTAGGCTATTGTAGTGAACTTTTGACGTAGAACAGAGGGGGACCCAACATGATAGTGAAGATAAGAGATGGAGTGTGAGTGGAAAATAGATGAAATAGCATTGATTACATGATGGATATAAGGGAGTAGGGAGCAATGGGAATTGATTGATTAGTGGTTGGTGGAGATATGGTGCTATGTGGGGCAAATGGTTACAATGGATAATAGAAGATGCCTAGAAGGAGGAGGGTAGTGATAGGTAGGATAAAATTAGAATGGAAAATAAGATCTGGAAGTATCTATATGATGCTCCCATAACTTACTTCGTTAGAGTGACCCCTATGTAACTATATTCCATTGAAGCGTTGAATTAGCAGCTTTTTGTAAGCTAAATAAATTTCTTAGTCTTCCCATGCTTCTTACATCTTCTGAATATGCATAATAGGAACTGGTTGCACCATTTAGCCTTATGTATTTTATGCTTAATTGCCTCTCTCATGTATGGCCCTTTTTCACCTTTTACCTTCCTTATTTATGAGTCGAGGAACTTCTCATATGAGTCTACCTCGAATAGGTTTGTTTTATTTCCCGTATAGTATGCGATCATATTCCATGGATATGCAATGATCTGATTTTTTTCTTTAGTATCAAGTTTTACTATTTGAGCAATCCACATTACCCTTATTTTGGTGTAGTCTGAGGGATTCTTCTTGATTGTCTGCACATTTTCTCCATCAACTACTGCCTAGATTTGCAGCTACTGCTAGACTTTTGTTTGTACCTTTTGGTCTGATCCGATGGCGTAGTCGTTGCAAGTTTATATTTTTAGTGAATGTTTCCATGAATGATCTGCCACCTTGGTCTTGCATGGGAACTAGCTTTAAATACGTACCATTATGAAGTAACTCTCTTTCTGGGAGTTTGATCATTAGATTTGTTCATGGGGGTGTACATCCATTGAAATTCTTTAATTTGCTCAAAGCTTAGGGTATCTTAGTCATAATATTTGCCTTCTCGAGCATTTCTTACCATGCTTACAGTTATATCTTGTTGGTTTCAATTCACCGTCGTTGATCTCTATAACCCTGCATGATTGTTAGTCATACAACAAAATATATGTTTCCTAAGGTTGTCACATATACTATGTGAAAAACATGATTTACAAAAACTTAGGTCTGGACATATCATTTTTAATTTTATTTTTACATGTGTTAGTTATCAAATATCTCATTTTATTAATGTATGCATGGTGATTATAGATTTCCAATATTCTTTAAAACTTAACCCTTCAAACCATGCTCATGTCTCTAAGAATCCAACGTCGGATCAAAAATCCTGTTATGCACGCTCGTTCGATCTTGTAGATATGTGCCAAGGTTAACCAAGTAAAATAGGGTTATTAGCAACATATTAGACCCTCAATTAAACTTAATTAGGTGTAGGGTTCGATGATATTAACCTTAATTAATTATCTAATCATGAAAAAAAAACTTACCTTAACCTCTGGGTGCATTGGCTACGCATTATCATCAGATATGAGCAAGGTCAAGCACTACCTTCAGATCAGATAAAGATACATGCTTCTTGTACCGCTTTATTTCCCTTTTGATAGTCTCGATTATGTGCAGTCGTTAGATCTATGCGGGGGTAAGCGTGACCGTTTGATCTATGTAGAATATAGCTTGGTCATTGACCTCCTTGTTATATTTTGATCATCTTTGGTAAAGCGCCATTGTTTGATTTGGTAGGCTTGAGCATGGTCGTTCGATCTTCCTTTGAATATAATTATGCGGATGATTGCTTTGTCATTATCTGACTTATTTTTGGTGAACCACTATCGTCCAATCTTCGCTTGGATGAGCACGACCATTGATTATCCCATGATGTGTGCTTATGTTATTTGTGTGATCTTGATTAAAATGCAGTCGTCAGATATGGGCGGGTTAAAGCACTGTTGTTGATGTCTTTGATTTCTCTAGAAAAGGTGACATCATTAGATTTCATGGATTTAAGCACTATCATTGATTATCCTTGGCTTTAGGTGACCCAGTTTTTAACTGTCGACTGGTATACTACAAGCGCGACCGTCAGACCTATTGGAATCGAACGTTGCCATCAGATTTAATTAAAGATGTACAAGCCTTTTATTTACCTCTGTAAGGAGACTTCTTTAATCTTTGGTTTACTATCTTAGTGTGCGACCATTGGATTGATCTTGGATTATGTGCAGTCATAGATCTCTTTTTGACCTGCAAAATTAAAGAAAGCATAAGGCACACATGCTTTTTTAATTTTTATTAATATGTGATTAATGAAAGGGGTGTGATTAACAATGTATTAATACCCTCGCTAATTATAATTAGTTTTTGCTCTACCTTTTAATCCCCCGATCACTTTTATCATGCTATTCTTCAATAACTTTGATCTTAGCACTACCTTCAGATTTGAAAGGAGCCATCACTACCGTCGGATCTTCCAGAGTTACACGACACCTTAGTCAAAAACGATGCATGACCAATTTGAACTTCTTCGGTGAATGTGCATCCGTTGGATCTGTTTAGAGATTTATCGTGACTGTTGATATTTTTTTACTTGCAAGTTTAATATTCGATGGGTGTGTACTTTTATTTTTCATTAATTCTCAACTAAGTGAATGGATAATAATTAGTAATGTATTAGAACCCTTTCTAACCATGATTAGCAATCTTAATTAATCTCGAGGTACTTAACCTTTTCAAAGCCAATATTTTTACATTTAGAGCAAGCGCGACCGTTGGATCTGTTTGAAGTGGGTGCAACCATCAGATTTGTCAAAGATTGGGGGATGTTTTAACTTTGACTCGGATATGAGCTTTTAATGGTCGATCAAGTTGCCATGAGCATTGCCGTCGGATTTTCCTTAGGAGAAAGCACAACCGTAGATTTTCCTTCTACCCTGCAAAACCAAAAACATAAGGCACGCATGCCTTTTTAATATTTATTAATCTACAATTAGTGAAATGGGGAGAAATTATCAACGTGTTAAGACCCTCACTGATCGTTATTAGAAACTTGATTAATCCCAAGGTACTTATCAGTATTTATCGTTAACCCTTTTATATTTAGATCGAGCGCGATCGTCTAATCAAAGAGGATTTGAGCGCCGCCCTTGAATATTTCTAAGGTGCTCAATTTTAAACCAAAGGGGGTGCATACCCTTAACTTGATTTTATTTAATTTATATCAATACCTTAGGTTAACAGCTTTTTTACCATGGTACGTCATTGACTTTAAAGCAAGCACAGTTTATGCAAGCGCATCTGTACGATTTTGAATGATGAGATGCTATGATCCAAATCTTTGGACTTGCTCGATCTTTAAGCATGAAGGGGGAGGATACCCTTATTAGCTTACGTTAGAAATTTAAACTTGGGTTTTAATTGATTTTAGGTTCTAATGCTTTAATCAATATTATTAGAGGCCCAAGGACTTAGGGGTCCACTTATTTTATTTAGGTCAAAAGTTATGATTGATTTGAAAAATAAGGACCATGATCTTCTTAGGTGGACTTTCATTTGTTTCACGAATTACAAACCCTTTTAATGGACTCAGAGAAAAACAATGGTTAAATTCCTTTAATGATTAAAAACACCTTAGTGAACATTTGATCAATTTTAACTCTATAGTCCTTTTGATTATCAGATAAAACAAACAATTACAAAGGCCATTTTATTAACAGCTAAGGCCCTAACTTTTGATTGAGATCAGTAGGGATTAAATTATTGAAAACCAATTTCTCATAGGAGAGTACAATAGAGACCAGCAAAATTTGCTAAATTTATTGAAGTCAAGATTTAAAATTGGGGATCTCTGATGTTGAGTCAAATTTTTCTCCAACATAGGCTTTGACTGGGACAATGTGCTTAAAACATGAGGCACTTGAGAATTCCAAAATCTCTTGGTTTCATTTCCAACATTGGACAGAATCATAACCATCAAGAATTATTAGAAAAAATGAAAATATAAACAAAGTAAACTTAAAACTAAGTAATAAAATAAAACAGTAACAAACATGATATCAAAAAAATTAGAGTATCCAAAACTGTTATTTTCCTCAATCAAATTTAGATCAAAGGATCAAAATTTTAGTTTTGAAAAGAGTTTTTGGAATATTGTTATGATTGTTCTACAAAGTCTTAATATATGATTATACATAATGTATCAGAGTTACTTGATCCATCATGTCTTGGTCTGAGTGTGTGTTAGTGTATTCATTTTAATTCTTGAGCCTTCTAGGACTTCATTATATTTGGAAAATGGTAAAGCCTAATAAGTAATTTCACTCTTTAAGAATGTTTCCATTTGTAGGGCTCCACTGCTAGTCAAGCGTCTATAGCCCTAGTGGAAATGCCACTGATCCCATCTGGTTTTACTCTACTACTAGCTAAGCATCTATAACCCCGATAGACGTTTTCCAAGATATCTTAGATACGAACTCAATCTACATTATTTAATTTTCTTTCTCAATATTTGGATATAAGCAAATTGTGCAATGAGTGTATTCGAGTTGAGGATCAACTTTGGCTAAATAATAGAGTGTAATTATTTTTAGCTCAACCATCTTACCAAAGATAAATCTATCCCTTGGATCCTGGAATTATTTTAGTATGATTTGCAATGTGAGACTTTATCATGATGGACCAACAACTCTTGATTTACTTTTGTTTTGTTTCATATCGTATGATCATTGCATGAACATCCAAATTTGAAAATTGTAAGCATCCTCAAAAACTAAAATAAATTTCCTCTTTTTTGTTTATCTTTTAGGGAAGTAGATAGTAAGGAATACTCATCATTCTATGATAGTCATGAGAAACAACACAAAGCAAAACAAGACACAAAAGTAAGAAGAATACTGACTAAAGAAAACAACACATCCTGACAGGAACAACACTCTGTTTTTGGGTTTTTATTAATTTTCCTTCTTTTTTATATATGTTTATTTTTCTTTTATTTTTAGGGTTTTTATCCCCTGTTGACCCCATGGCAGGGGTTATAAACTTTGAGATGTATACCATTGATACAGACTTTCATCGGGTCTCCTTCTAATGTTTTCAACTTTTAAGTGTTTTGACCGACAACCTGAGCTATTTGATAGGGACCAATCCACTTGGGTTTAAGCTTCCCTTTTTCTCCATGCTTATCATTCTTAGGATCCTAGTAAATTACTACATCACCTTCACAAAAAGGAGTACCCTTTGCTTTCTTGTTAAATGATTTTACAATTTTTTGAGTTTGATCAATTATTTTGTTTAAGGTCTCTCTTCTTTGTTCTTGCAACTGGGTGATTTGGTCTAATCTTCTCTGCAAAGCATTAGGGTTCTCATGATATTGTAACAGTAGGGAAAGTGCTAATTTTTCTATTCTTGAGGGTAACAAGGCCTTCTCTTTGTATATCATTTCATAGGGAGTTCTACCTGTATTTATCTTTAGTGATAACCTATCTACCCATAAAGCAAAATTTTAACTCACTGTCCCAACTCTTCTTATTTTTAACCAATGATATTTTAATTTTGGTGATTAAATTTTTATTTGATGACTGAGCCAGACCATTCCCTTGAGGGTAGTAATTTGGAGACTGGGAAATTTCTATTCCATACTTAGCACAAAATTCTACCATTTCATATGATACAAAATATTACCCATTATCTGTTACTATTTTCTGAGGAACCCCAAACCTGGTTAGAATACTTTCTTCTAAGAATTTAATGATAGTTTGAGAAGTAGAACTTCTTAGAGGTGCAGCATCTACCCATTTTGTGAAGTAATATGTTGCAGTTATAATCCACTTATGTCTTCCTGATGAGTTTGGGTTAATTTCCCCAATTAGGTCAATGCCCCATTGTGTGAATGGTGCTTCTATGATCACTGGTTTGAGAGGCATAGCATCCAAGTGCTTCTTACCTGCAAAAACCTTATAGTTATGATAATTTATAACATATTGATATCCATCCTTAAAAATTATAGGCCAGTAATAGTCTGCTCTCATGATTTTATTTGTTGTGGCTTTGGGAGCAAAATGTCCTCCATAGAAACCTTCATGAAATTATTTCATTGTTTCTAGGACTTCACTTTCATATAAGCAGACTAATAACACACCATCAGGGTGTCTCCAGTAGAGCACACCATTATGCACATGATATTTTTGTTTTTTTAGTTGTACTGATCTCATTCTATTTATTGGCATGTCCTTTGGGAAAGACAGAATTTGTAGGTATGCCAAAATTTCATCATAACATTTACATTCGAAATTATTAACTCTTATGATGTCATGCATCTCATCTATTGTAATGATGTAATTAGAATCTTCTCCTATATATGTTAGGTATTTTGCTAAGCCTTGCCCTCTTACAGTTTTGACTATTTTAAATTCTGCATCATACTGTAATAGTTTTACCATCCACCTTGCAAGCCTTCCTAGTGGCTCAAATTGGGTGAAGACATATTTTATTGTTATGAAAGGGATACAACAGTAAAATTTATTTGACCCTAATATACCTTTGAAATGTTCTAAGGATTGAATTACTGCATAAGCATGTTTTTCCAACAGGGTATATTTAATATGTGCTCCTTTCAACCCTGAACTCATGAAGGCTATTGGTCTTTCACTATTTTCATCATCTTTCTATGAGATGACTACAGTAATGGAATGTTCAGATGTGTAAGAGTAAATGTTGAAGTCTTTAGAATAATCAGGGCAGTTTAAGGCTGGGGAAGTGGAAATGGCTTCTTTTATCTTATTGAATGCTTCCATGTTTTCTACTATCCATTTTATTTCTCCAGTATTTTTAACCATGTCATTTATGGGTTTAGTCATTTCAGAAAAATCAGGAATGAATCTTCTGACAAAATTTATTTTTCCAAAGAATGACCTAACTCCTTTTAGGTTTCTAGGAGGGGGAATTTTGGAGATGGCTTCTATTCTTTCTGGATCAATATTTATCCCCTTTTTTGAAACTATGTAACCTAATAATTTCCCTTGTGTTGTTTTGAATATGCACTTCTTGGGATTTAGGGAAATTCCAAATTCTTTACATCGAGCAAATATTTTAGGTAGATGTTCTAAGTGATCTTCTAGATTTTTATAAAATATTGTGATGTCATCCAAATATACAACCACTATTCTGAACATTAATCCTTTCAAGATGAAGTCCATGGCTCTCTGAAAGGTAGCACCTACATTCATTAGGCCAAAAGGCATTCTCAAATATTCAAATGTGCCCTAGGGTGTGGTGAATGTTGTCTTATGTTTGTCTTCTAGATTAATCTGGATTTGGTTATATCCAAAAAATCCATCCAACAGGGACATTTTAGATGAACCAACTACTACTTGCAATAGTTGTTCCATATTTGGCAATGGATAATTGTCCTTTAATGAACTTTTATTTAAATTTTTAAAATCTACACAGAGTCTAATATCACCATTTTTCTTTCTAACTGATACTAAATTGGATATCCAGGAGGAAAATCTTACCTTTATGATTATTTTAGAATCTAGTAATTTTTGTACCTCTTTTTGCATTATCGGATGCAAGGTAGGGTTATACTTCCTCTGTTTTTGTCTGAAAGGCTTGGAATATTCCTTCAAGGGTATTATGTGTGTCATTACATCTGTTTGAAGATTTTAAGATCTTCATAAGTCCAAGAAAAATGCCCTTTATTTTTATTTTAGAAACTGATATATCCAGATTTTTCCTTTGTTGGTAAAGTTGTGTCTATTTTTACTATTTTGGGCTCTTTCATTGTACCAATATTAACATTTTCAGCTATAGTCTCTTTCAAGAGAGGTTTAAATGCTTTATCAAAATCATCAAATAGACTCTCCAGAGAAACTAATCCTTTTGGTATTCTATTTGTTTTCAGTTGGATTACTTCTACTGGTTCACCTATTTGGTCTTTCAATTTTTCTTCATCTTTTTCATCACAGATTATGTTTGCATATTGATTTTGTAAATTCATGAAATATTTTATGTCCACATCATCTTGGAAGACCTGTAGGTAAACTATGTTATCTGGTACAAAGGGCTTATAGACTGAAATGGTGGGGAACCTATCCATATATTCTATAGTAATTTTTGAATGGTCTAGGTCTGATGCATTTATAGCCAGAAGATCTACAACATGGTTCTGTTCTCTAGGGATAAATGAGATATTGAAAGCTAAACAATTTTCAATTTCTTCCAACACTACATTTTTATACTGCTTCAACCTAGGATGTTTGGTTTGATACTTGCCTTTAATCTGCTGAATAATTAATTTTGCATCTCCTGTTACAGTCAAGTAGTTAATGCCTAACTCTTTAGCTTTCCTCAATCCTAGCAACAAAGCCTCATATTCGACTACATTATTTGTGCAATGGAATTATAGTCTGTAAGGAATACCAAGGTAGTTTTCTTTAATATCAATAAAATTAACTCCTACACCTGCTCCAAATTGGTATTTGGCTCTGTCAAAATTCATGGTCCACATTTCCTGTGTTACCACCCTATCTGATTCAGCATCAACCATTTTTCATAACTTTTGGATCCATGTTTTTAGCCTCTGGTACTTCTACCAAGAATGGATTATGCCATATTGAATAAACTCTCATTCCTTTTTCTTCCATAGATTTCACTAAGTTTATCATGGTTTCATCGATAGTGGTAGCTTGCTCTTGCCTTAACTCATAATTGAATTCACCTTGAAAAGCATTTTTATAAAAACAGATTGACTAGATATCACTAGGCCTAAGGTTAACATGGATTTTATTTCTAGTTTTGGAAAACCGCATGTTAAAATCACTGACAACTTCATTTTTTTTCTTCATGGTGGCTAATTTGGTTAACAGGGATTGCTCATTTTTCCTTTCTTTGAATTTCTTTAGGAACATAGTTTCCATTTTAACAAAATCTTGGATGTCATTGGCTGGGAGGTTGTTGAACCACTCCTTGGCATCATTTTCCAATGTTTGCAGAAACAGTCTTAAGACTACATCTTCATGTTCTACCTCTAGACTATCCATAGCGTATAGGAAACTTTTAATATGGTCCTCTCCTGTTACTGCATTATTTCCTTGAAACTTGGGGAGATACTTATGAGCTTTATTTGGTAAGGCATTCAAATTTACAGGTAAATTAAATGGCCTGTATCTATTGGCTCTCCACTATTGAATGTTATTTTGATTTGCTTGAGCCATTGTGGTTGTAGATGCAATGCGGTTTGAATTCATAGTAGCACATCCTACAGGGATTTGGGGTTGGGTAGCCTAAATATAATCTAAAGGATTATTCACCTTTGTGTTATAATCTACAGGACTACAAGACTAAGATGAATCTGATGTATTTTCTATAGTAGAATTAAAAATTTCATCTACAATAATATCAGCAGCAACAATATTCTGAGTTTTATTTTTCTTTATGTACTTTTTACTGCTAAAATATGATTTTTTCTCATAGACAGTACTCTTAAGAAGTGGAATTTTTGGTTTTGGGTAAATACCTCTGGGTTCTTGAATTCTGGAAATAACTCCTTATCGCTTCTCCTAGTGTGTGCCAGCACATTCTGTTCTCTCTTTCTTGATTTTTGGTTTTTGGGTTTGTCCAGATAGAGTCACCAACATGGTGGTGCAGAAAGAACATAATGTACTTATCAAGGTTGCTTGATTTTTAACTCTCAAACTCATATAATATGGTTCTTGGGGTAATTCAAGAAAATCAAGAAACATAAAAAAATACACTTCAAAAGGTAATTAAAAAATAAACACGGGCAAAAGAAATAAAGAACACTATTGACGTAAAAAATAAATACATTGGTTCTTCATTCTAACTGGTTGCCCATAGATTAAATCATAATCGTTGTCAAACCAAGGTTAAGAATTTAAAAATTCTTCCCTGGAAACAGTGCCAAAAAATTATTGGAACAATTTCTTGCATCCATAGCTTTTTAATTTGTCATGCTACAAGAAATCATTTTGAACCAACGAGCTATTACAAGCTCTGGTCAACCTACCTCTTTATTCTGATAAAAGAAATATTGCTAAAGAAAACATAACATAATGGGTAAGGAAACCCCAGTGGTAAAATTATGATTCTGCAAGTGTTACTGTTGGTCATCAAATCTGCCTAGGAAAGGATTTTGGGTAAATGTATGCGCCCTAGACCTGGACCAACATTGAAAGGCCGAAGGGAAGAGATGCTAAGGGAAGAGATGCCCCTCGTGCCAATCTTCGGAGAAAGGTCGGCTCCTATGCTAATCTACTTTGGTGTTTTGAGATAAGGGATGCAGGAAAGAGATAAAAGGAGTTAGGGTTAGAGAAAGAAATAAAAAAGGGGTAAGGGAAGAGAGATCGGTGATTTAAGGTGGGAGAGAATAGGAAGCACGATCACTAACTGACAACTTGAATAGCAGCAAGGAACACCAAGAATAAATGAAAGAAATGCAACATTAACCTTCCTATGTATCCTCTAGGCGAGCTCACAGGGATTCTCCTTCTCCCTTTCATCGAAATTCAGGGTTCAGAGTAAAGACGATTAGGACAAGTGAATGTAACAGAAACCACAACCCACCAGGCAGCATAAAAGAAAACCAATATAGCATTTTTCCTCTCCTATGTATCCTTCAAGCGAGTTTCAGGGTACAATCCCCAATCGCACATCGGATTCAAGATTCAAAGTCTCAGTATACAAATGAAGAAAGACAAAAGAATCAAGCACAGAAGGCAGCATAAAAGAAAGAAATTGAGCCCAAAGCTCTTTAGTATTAATCGTAGGACATCAAGTTACAACAACTTTCTAGCAGATAGTTCCCCCCAATTTCTACATTACAATGCCTGGGTTTTTATAGAGGACCCGACCCTTTGAGTCATTATTACATAGAATGGCGAAGTATACTCTTGAGATCCGAGAAGTCGGCTCCTCTTGGCCCTCGTGACTGAGCTTTCAAATCCATTACTAGAATTGGCAACTATGACCGAGTCAACCTTGGAAATATGCATTGATGAGCCGTCTGAGTGTCCTTGGTTTCTGGGTGCAATGCTCGAGTGGCCGCCATGCTTGTCGGGCTCTCCTTTCAGGGACTGATACTTCGCTTCCAATTGCCAAAAATGAGCAGCGAGCTTATCGGGCAAGTAAGAATGCATTTATGAGGCACTTGATTGTCTCGAGAAAATACCCGGCTTGGAGCGTGTGCCCCTTTTGAGTCACAAAAGCAACATGTCACGATATCATGACATTTCTATGTCTTCAGCTTGGTTCTTCTTCTTGCATCGCGAAAATATGACATGTCGCGATATCGCGACATTTCTATGTCTTTGCCCTCTTTTGTTGCTTTTGGCCACGAAAATGCAACATGTCACGATATCGCGACACTTTTCCTCTCTTGTCTTCCTCTGCTTCGAGAAAAGGACATGTCGCGATATCGTGCCTTTCTTCTTGCTCCTTCTTTAATGCGACATGTCGCGATATCGCGACACTTTTCTTTTTTTCCGACATGTCGCGATATCGCGACACTTTTCTCTTCTGCTCTTCCTTGCTTCGGCCCGAAAATGCGACATGTCGCGATATCGCGACACTTTTCCTTCTTGCTCTTTCTTCTCTTTGGTCATGAAAATGCGACATGTCACGATATCACGACACTTTTCCTTCTTGCCTTTCCTTGCTTTCGGTCATGAAAATGCGACATGTCACGATATCGTGACACTTTTCCTTCTTGCCTTTCTCCTCGCTGTTGGTCGCAAAAATGTGACATGTCATGATATCGCGACACTTTTCCTTCTTGTGCTTTCTCCTTGCCATGAAAATGCGACATGTCACGATATCGCGACACTTTTCTTCCTCTTCCTCCTTGCTTTTAGCCGTGAAAATGCGACATGTCACGATATCGCGACACTTTTCTTCTTTGGTCTTCCTCTTGCTTTGAGCCACGAAAATGCAACATGTCACGATATCGCGACACTTTTCTTTCATGCACTTTCTCTCGCTCTAAGCCACGAAAATGCGACATGTCGCGATATCGCGACACTTTTCTTCTTGCTCTTCTTCCTTGCTTTTGATCACGAAAATGCGACATGTCGCGATATCGCGACACTTTTCTTTCTGCTCTTCCTCCTTGCTCTCGGCCGTGAAAATGCAACATGTCGCGATATCGCGACACTTTTTCTTTCTTGCGTGAAGCTATCTTCTTTGGCCTGTTTGGCAGCGAAGCTCTTCTTCTTCATTTTGTGTACAAGGGGGTGGCATTGAAAGCCAAAATTGCTGCAACACTTACAAATACTTTCGAAGCAACAAAAAGAAATACTTTTGCAAAAGGAAAGACTATACAAAATTTTGATTTTTTTGATTTTTTTCTACCCCTTGTGCAATGTGACAAAATTGTCAACATTCTTGGCGGCTCGCGGGGCATTTAGCTTGTCTGAATGCAGAGATCCCAGGCCTTTATCCATTGGGCAACAGAGTCATTCCCATTGTCCTCTTCTCTGACTATCCACTGACAACATTTTTTTTTTGTTTTGTGCCTAAGCTCCTAAGCAACACTTAGCGCTTTCGACACTTATTTACTAGCCGGGCTATTTACAGTATTTACACAAAATTTTGTGACATGATTGGCATGCCGCTACCATAAACCCAGCTTCGGGTGCCTATCCGGTGAACCTGCAATGTCCGGACTAGATCTGATTGAACTTTAGTTGATCTTTGAAGTCCGGCTGGCCTCTTCCCAAAGTTGTCCATGTTGCAAACAGGGAGCAACGCAGTGAGTTGTCGCTCCTGCCAGTACCCGTACTGTTGATGAAAGATGTGGCGAAGAAGTTCGCCGCATGAGGGGCCTCTTGGGGTACTGGTCGTAGTGATGGCTGGAACCAATACCAGAATACTAAAGAATCTACTAACTATGGGCTGGGTACAGGTTCTTCCATCCTCTTGATGTGGTAATAGGGCTCCTCCGGCAAAGAGTAATCTTCCAGGATCTCTTCAGGTTCAGCTTCTTGATGAGGCATGCTTAATGGACTCTGGCTGAATACTTGCATGCCATCCACTGGGATACAAAAAGGGTGCAAAAATGTGCCCTCTTTGTTCTCAGGTTCTACCACTTGAGTCTGCTCTTCTCCTTGGCCCATCTCCTGATGGAGACTGCAAGCAACCATATTGTTCATTTTCGGGGCAAAGCTTGCATATTCCCATTGTTGGACTTGGATGAAACCCACCTCTTGAGCTTCAAACGATTGCATTTCAGGCCTCTGCTCAGTATGAGGAGTCTGCCATGATGAACACTATGTAGGATAGACAGGAGCAAAAAATATTGGTTGGCCTTGGATGAAATTTGCCTCTTGAGCTCCAAATGACTGCATCTCAGGCCTCTGCTCAGTATGAGGGATCTGCCATGATGAATACTGTGCAGGATAGATAGGAGCCGCAATTATTGGAGAAAGTGATGGAGTCTCCCCCCACTGCCACTTTCCAGATAGGAGCAGAAGCTGCTCTGCTCGTACTGCTTCCTCAAATATTTGAGGAAATCTTCGTTCACCTGATTGCAGTAAGATGAGGCCCATGTCCGGGTGAAGAGCCCGAACATAGAAGAGGTGGGCTTGGGCGGGCGTCGGTTGGATATCCCCTGGAATTCTCTTCCAACTTCTGCAGAATCGGACATTGAAGTCCGTGATGCTCTCCAGAGGTGCTCTCCTGATGGTGGAGAGGTACGTCAAAAGCTGGAAGGGGTCCTGAGAGCCATCAAATGCTTCGAATAGTGCTCCCGCTAAGTCATCCCATGAGCAGATGCTTTTACGCCCGAGCAGTCTGTACCACTGCAGCGCCCTTCCTTCCAGAGATAGAACCAGGAGTCTGATCATGACATCTTCATGGATTATGTCATAGAGGGGCGCTAAAGCAGCAACATCTTCAAGGTGCTCTCGGGCCATTCCCTTAGTGCCATTGTATTTTGTCACTGTCTCCAAGGCACTTTCAAGAATTTCATGGTAACTTTGAAGATTTAGAGGGCCACGATCATCCCAGCTGGGATAGCATACCCTCTCCATTATAGCAGTGGCCTGCAGAGATCACGGTTCTCGCCACTAAGTCGGAGTCGCCAGGTGAACATACTTTTCTCCGCTTGTGAGGTCAAGGCTGCTCACCGAACCTTGATTCCTCCGGGGTGTCTTCTTTCAGATTTAAAAGGTGCCTACGATCAAGAAATCTGGATCTTCAGCTCAATCAGAGTCGCCAGGTGATTTTTCCAGATGGAGGCAAGCCAGAGATTCACCAACTCGGGCTTCCTTAAAACATGGGGACTTTTGTCATGAAGGCACAGGTTTAGGTACTGGTCTTTACGACTTAGAGATTTTTGGGTTGAACAGAGTCGCCAGATGCTAAGAGTCTTTTGGTAATGAGAGCATCGATTTTCACTACCACTCAGAAGGTGAGACTGACCGGGTCACACCGGGAACTGGTTAGAACTATTGGCCCCGATGTAGACGGGTTTGAGATTTGCGCTTAAAATATGGGACCTTGGTCCCACCGGGCGTGCCAAAAACTGTTGGTCATCAAATCTGCCTAGGAAAGGATTTTGGGTAAGTGTATGCACCCTAGACCTGGACCAACATTGAAAGGCCGAAGGGAAGAGATGCCCCTCGTGCCAATCTCCAGAGAAAGGTCGGCTCCTATGCTAATCTACTTTGGTGTTTTGAGATAAGGGATGCAGGAAAGAGATAAAAGGAGTTAGGGTTAGAGAAAGAAATAAAAAGGGGTAAGGGAAGAGAGATCGGTGATTTAAGGTGGGAGAGAACAGGAAGCACGATCACTAACTAACAACTTGAATAGCAGCAAGGAACACCAAGAATAAACGAAAGAAACGCAACATTAACCTTCCTATGTATCCTCTGGGCGAGCTCACAGGGATTCTCCTTCTCCCTTTCATCGAAATTCAGGGTTCATAGTAAAGACGATTAGGACAAGTGAATGTAACAGAAACCACAACCCACCAGGCAGCATAAAAGAAAACCAATATAGCATTTTTCCTCTCCTATGTATCCTTCAGACGAGTTTCAGGGTACAGTCCCCAATCGCACACCGGATTCAAGATTCAGAGTCTCAGTATACAAATGAAGAAAGACAAAAGAATCAAGCACAGAAGGCAGCATAAAAGAGAGAAATTGAGCCCAAAGCTCTTTAGTATTAATCGTAGGACATCAAGTTACAACAACTTTCTAGCAGATAGTTCCCCCCAAACTTTTACATTACAATGCCTGGGTTTTTATAGAGGACCCGACCCTCTGAGTCATTATTACATAGAATGGCGAAGTATACTCTTGAGATCTGAGAAGTCGGCTCCTCACGGCCCTCGTGACTGAGCTTTCAAATCCATTACCAGAATTGGCAACTGTGACCGAGTCAACCGTGGAAACATGCATTGATGAGCCGTCTGAGTGTCCTTGGTTTCTAGGTGCAATGCTCGAGTGGCCGCCATGCTTGTCGAGCTCTCCTTCAGGGACTGATACTTCACTTCCAATTGCCAAAAATGAGCAACGAGCTTACCGGGCAAGTAAAAATGCATTTATGAGGCACTTGATTGTCTCGGGAAAATACCCGGCTTGAAGCGCGTGCCCCTCGCGAAAAAGCAACATGTCACGATATCATGACATTTCTATGTCTTCAGCTTGGTTCTTCTTCTTGCATCACGAAAATATGACATGTCACGATATCGCGACATTTCTATGTCTTTGCCTTCTTTTGTTGCTTTTGGCCACGAAAATGCAACATGTCACGATATCGCGACACTTTTCCTCTTTTGGTCTTCCTCTTTGCTTTGAGCCACGAAAATGCGACATGTCGCGATATCGTGACACTTTTCTCCTTCTTGCTCCTTCTTGTCGCTGAAAATGCGACATGTCACGATATCGCGACACTTTTCTTTGTTTGTGCTTCTTTGTCCCTGTCGACCGTGAAAATGCGACATGTCGCGATATCGCGACACTTTTCTCTTCTGCTCTTCCTTGTCGCTCTCGGCCACGAAAATGCAACATGTCACGATATCGCGACACTTTTCCTTCTTGCTCTTTCTTCTCGCTTTCGATCGCAAAAATGCAACATGTCACGATATCACGACACTTTTCCTTCTTGCGCTTTTCCTTGTTTTCGATCATGAAAATGCGACATGTCACGATATCGCGACACTTTTCCTTCTTGTGCTTTCTCCTTGCTGTCGAGCCGCGAAAATGCGACATGTCGCGATATCGCGACACTTTTCCTTCTTGCGCTTTCTCCTTGCTTCGAGCCGCGAAAATGCGACATGTCGCGATATCGCGACACTTTTCTTCTTCTGCTCTTCCTCCTTGCTTTCGGCCACGAAAATGCGACATGTCGCGATATCGCGACACTTTTCTTCTTTGCTCTTCCTCTTTGCTTTGAGCCGTGAAAATGCGACATGTCGCGATATCGCGACACTTTTCTTTCATGTGCTTTCTCCTCGCTCTGAGCCGCGAAAATGCGACATGTCGCGATATCGCGACACTTTTTCCTTCTGCGCTTCTTCCTTGCTTTCGATCCATGAAAATGCGACATGTCGCGATATCGCGACACTTTTTCTTTCTTGCTCTTCCTCCTTGCTTTCGATCGCGAAACTGCAACATGTCGCGATATCGCGACACTTTTTCTTTCTTGCGACGAAGCTATCTTCTTTGGCCTGTTTGGCAGCGAAGCTTTTTCTTCTTCATTTTGTGTACAAGGGGGTGGCATTGAAAGCCAAAATTGCTGCAACACTTACAAATACTTTCGAAGCAACAAAAAGAAATACTTTTGCAAAAGGAAAGACTATACAAAATTTTGATTTTTTTGATTTTTTTCTACCCCTTGTGCAATGTGACAAAATTGTCAACAGTTACACACTCCAAATTTTAGTTATATACTTATTATATTAAAATGACCAAGCAATGACAACAACAATTATTATGCCTTATGCAGATTGGTGCCTTATTTGTTGGGTTGTTATAGCAATTTAACAACATTCATAACATGAACAAAAAGAATGGGGAAAGAGAAACCGACACCATTAGACTCATTCGAATATTGTAATCAGTCTAAGAGTTAACCAACGAAAGAAATGCTCAAAACATATTCAAATAATGTAACCTATTATGAGGAAACACACAAAACTGGAGATAAGAAATGATAAAACTAAAACCTAGAATTGTATTAATTTTTCAATGATATTACATGCAGAGTGGGCAGAAAGCCATTAAACTCTGTTATAGTTATTTAATACAATGAGAAAGCCTTGTTCAAATAATGTAACAAGACTTCTTCAATTCTCCTTCTTTCAAAATGATAACAAGAAGAATCTCTGGACTTCAGGCTCAAAAAGAACTAGAAATATTCTCAGCTTTCCAAACACAACATTAACAAAACCTGCACAACAAAGGGAAGAATGAGGGATGACAGAGAAAAAGACACAAAGGGAATACAAAAAAACAACTCATATGGCACAGGACAAATGCTTGATGCAGATTCTGGACTTGGATTCTCTCTTTTATAGCTTCCAGTTCTTGAATCTGTTATTTTTGGCCTTATTTAGGCCTTACACTTGTCACTATTTGGTTCAATCTTCTTTGTATGCTATCCAGTTGTTTTAAATTATGTGGAACTGTATTTTTTGTCTTGCTTGCTCTTTGATTTGAAGGAAGCCCTCAGAAAGTGGTGCATTAGGTGATTATTAATGTATACGATTGGTGAACCAGTATGTACTTATAGACATGAACTTTTATTTTTTTTTTGTTCTTACTAGCTATTCGATTTTATCAATCGGGATTAAACTAAGATGTTGTAGTGAATTTTTGACATAGAACAGAGGGGGACCTGATGTGACGATGAAGAGAAGATATGGAGTGTGAGTGGCAAACGGACTTAATGGCATTGATTACACGATGGATATGAGGGAGGAGGGAGCAATGGAAGTTGATTTGCTCAGTGGTCGGTGGGGATATGGTTCTATGTGGAGTGAATGGTTACAATGGACAAGAGAAGATGCCCAAAAGGAGGAGGGCAGTGATAGGTAGGAGGAAAAATAGAATGGAAAACAAGATCTGGAAGTATCTATATGATGCTCCCATAACTATACTCCATCGAAGTGACCCCTCTGTAACTATATTTCGTCGAAGCATTGAATAAGTAGCTTTTTGTAAGCTAAACAAATTTATTAGTCTTCCCACGCTTCTTACTTCTTTTGAATATGTAGAATAGGAACTGGTTGCACCATTTAGCCTTCTGTATTTTATGCTTCATTACCTCTCTTATGGATGGCCCTTTTTTCACCTTTTACCTTCCTTATTTATGAGTTGAGGAACTTCTCATATGAGTCTACCTCGAACAAGTTTGTTTTATTTCCTGCATAGTACATGATCATATTCCATGAATATGCAATGATCTGATTTTGTTCTTCAGTATCAGGTTTTGTCGTTTGAACAGTCCACATTACCCTTATTTTGGTACTATCCGAGGGATTCTATTTGATTGTCTACATATTTACCTTGCTCTTACAATGGACAAGAGAAGATGTCTAGAAGGAGGAGGGCAATGATAGGTAGGAGAAAAAACTGAATGGAAAACAAGATCTTGAAGTATCTATGTGATGCTCCCATAACTATACTCCACTAAAGTGACCCCTCTATAACTATATTCCGTTGAAGCATTGAATGAGTAGATTTTTGTAAGCTGAACAAATTTCTTAGTCTTCTCGCGCTTCTTACATCTTCTAAATATGCAGAACAGGAACTGGTTGCACCATTTAGCCTTCTGTATTTTATGCTTCATTGCCTCTCTCATGGATGGCCCTTTTCACCTTTTGCCTTCCTTATTTATGAGTTGAGGAACTTCTCATATGAGTCTACCTCGGACAGGTTTGTTTTATTTCCCACATAGTACGCAATCATATTTCATGAATATGCAATAATTTGATTTTGTTCTTCAGTATTAGGTTTTGTCGTTTGAACAGTCCACATTACCCTTATTTTGGTACTATCTGGGCGATTCTATTTGATTGTCTGCACATTTTCTCCCTCGACTACTACCTGGATTTGCAGCTACTATCAAAATTTTGTCTGCTCCTTTTGGTCTGATCCTATGTCATAGTCGTTGTTGTTTGTTGCAGGCTTCTCTTTATAGTGAATGTTTTTGTGAATGATCCGCCATATGGTCTTGCACAAGAACTAGCTTTAAATATGTACCATTATGAAGTGACTCTCTTTCTGGGAGTTTGATCATTAGATTTTTTCATGGAGTACGTCCATTAAAATTATTTAATCTACTCAAAGCTTAGGGTATCTTAGTTGTAATATTTACCTTCCCGAGCATTTCTTACCATGCTTATTGTTAGATCTTATTGGTTTCAATTCGTTGGAATTGATCTCTATGACCCTGCATAATTGTTAATCATACAACAAAATATATGTTTCCTAAATTTGTCACATATACTACGTGAAAAACATGATTTGCAAAAACTTAGGCCTAGAAATATAATTTTCAATTTGATTTTTCCATGTGTTATCCGTACAATATCTCATTATATTAATGTTTGCATGGTGATTATAGATTTCCAATATTCTTTAAAACTTAACCCTTCAAACCAAGCTCATGTCTTTAAGAATCCATCGTTGGATCAAAAATCCTATTGTGCGCACTTGTCCAATCTTGCAAGTATGAACCAAGGTTAACCAAGTAAAATGGGGTTATTAGCAACGTATTAGACCCTCAATTAGACTTAATTAGACGTAGGGTTTGATGATATTCACATTAATTAATTATCTGATCATAAAAAACAAACATACCTTAACCTTTGGGTGCATTGGCTATGTGCTATCATCAGATCTGAGCAGGATCAAGCGCACTTCTTGTACCGCTCTATTTCCCTTTTGATAGTTTTAATTATGTGCAACCATTAGATCTAGGTGGGGGTAAGCATGACCATTTGATCTGTATATAATATAGCTTGTTCATCGACCTTCTTGTTATTTTCTGATCATCTTCATTAAAGTGCCATTGTTTCATTTAGCAGTCTTGAGCATGGTTGTCCGATCTTCCTTTGACTATAATTCTATGGATGATTTCTTTGTCATTCTCTGACTTGTTTTCATTGAAGTGTTGTCATCCGATCTTTGCTTGGATAAGCATGACCGTTGATTAGCCCACAATGTGCACTTATGTTCTTTGTGTGATCTTTATTAAAACGCAGCCATCAGATATGAGCGGGTTGAAGTGCTACCATTGATGTCTTTAATTTCTCTACAAAAGGTGCCACCATTGGATTTCATGGATTTAAGTGCTACCATTGATTATCCTTGGCTTTGGGTGACCCAATTTTTAACTATCGACTGGTATACTACAAGCGTGACCATCGGATCTGTCAAAATCAAACACTGCCATCAAATTTTATTAAAGATGTGCAAGCATTTTATTTACCTCTTTAAGGAGACTTCTTTAATCTTTGATTTATTGTCTTGGTGCGCGACCGTTGGATTGATCTTGGATTATGCGCAGCCTTAAATCTCTTTTTGACTTGCAAAACTAAAGAAAACATAAGGTGCACATGCTTTTTAATTTTTATTAATCTATGATTAACGAAAGGGATGTGATTAACAATGTATTAAGACCCTCACTAATTATAATTAGTTTTTGCTTTACCTTTTAATCACCCGATCACTTTTACCGTGCTATTCTTTAGTTACTTTGATCTGAGTGCTACCATCTAATATGGGTTAATTATTTTCATCAATCCTAGGTTGATGATTATTAGGACTTAGTCGTAAGTTTAATTAGCCACCTTGATGTGAGTTTATTAGTAGCTCATGTTGACATTGTCTAGGTCCAGGTGTTTCCCATTTCATAGGTTTAGGGCTTAAAACTTAGACTTTCTATTATAAGGAACTAAAATCGAGATAAGAAATTAATTTCCAAATACTTAAATTTACAAAATGAGGTGCTTTAAATAAGCACAAAATACAAACAACCAATCATGGTAATATGTTATCAATCCAAGGATTGTGTAAATGATAAAAAAATTCTAAGAAAAGCCCTTAATCTATGAAAATGCAAACATCAAGACCTAGACAATGTCAACATGAGCTACTAATCAACTCACATCAAGGTGGCTAATTAAACCTACAACTAAGTCCTAATAATCATCAACCTAAGGTTGATGAAAATAATTAACCCATATCACCATCAGATTTGAAAGGAGTCATCGTTGTCGTCAGATCTTCTAGAGTTGCACGATGCCTTAGTCAAAAAGGGTGCATGACCAATTTGAACTTCTTCGATGAATGTGCATTTGTTGGATCTGTTTAGAGATTTATCATGGTCGTTGATCTTTTGACCTGCAAGGTTAATATTCGATGGGCATATACTTTTATTTTTTATTAATTCTTGATTAAGCAAATGGGGAATAATTAGTAATGTATTAGGACCCTTTCTAACCATGATTGGCAATCTTAATTAATCTCAAGGCACTTAACCTTTTCAAAGCCAATACTTTTATATTTAGAGTAAGCGCGACCGTTGGATCTGTTTGAAGTGGGCCCAACTGTCAGATTTGTCAAAGATGGGGGGTGCTTTAACTTTGACTCAGATATGAACTTTTATTGGTCGATCAAGTTTTTGTGAGCTGTCGTTAGATTTTTCTTAGGAGAAAGCACGGTCGTAGATTTTCCTTCTGCCCTAAAAAACCAAAAATATAAGGCATGCATACCTTTTTAATTTTGATTAGCAAAATGGGGAGTAATTATCAATGTGTTAAGACCCTTGTTGATCATGATTAGTAACTTGATTAATCCCAAGGTACTGATCAATCTTTATCATTAATCCTTTTATATTTAGATCGAGCGCAATCATCCAATCAAAGAGGATCTGAGCACCACCCTTGGATCTTCCTAAGGTGCTCAATTTAAACCAAAGGGGGTGCATACCCTTAACTTGATTTTATTTAATTTATATCAAGACCTTAGGTTAACAACTTTTTGACCATGGCATGTCATTGAATTTAAAGCACGAGCAGTTTATGCGAGCGCATCTGTATGATTTAGGATGATGAGATGCTATGATCTAGATATTTGGACTTGCTCGATCTTTAAGCATGAAGGGGGCGCATACCTTTATTAGCTTATGTTAGAAATTTAAACTTGGATTTTAATTGATTTTAGGTTCTGATGCTTTAATCAATATTAGTAGAGGCCCAAGGACTTAGGGGTACGCTTATTTTATTTATGTCAAAAGCTATGATTGATTTGAAAAATAAGGACCCTGATCTTCTTAGGTGGACTTTCATTTGTTTCATGAATTACAAACCCTTTTAATGGACTTGTAGAAAAACAACGGTTAAATTCCTTTAATGATTAAAAACACCTTAGTGAATTTTTGATCAATTTTAACTCTATAGTCCTTTTGATTATAGGATAAAACAAACAGTTACAAAGGCCATTTTATTAACGGTTAAGGCCCTGACTTTTGATTGAGATCAATATTTTTATAACTGTTCTTAGGGATTAAAATATTGAAAACCAATTTCTCAGAGGAGAATGCAATAGAGACCAACAACATTTGCTAAATTTATTGAAGTTAAAATTTAAAATTGGGGGTCTCTGATGTTGAGTCAAATTTGGCTCTAACAGGACTAAAAGCTAATTTTAGAGGGACCCTGCAAGGATTGTAAAACACAAACCCAAATGCCCTTTGGAGTTTGGATCAGGTCAAACATTGTTGGGCATTTAACCCAACACAGGTGTGTGGTTGGGACAGTCCAACCACGGGCACATGTTTCCAACTGTGTCTCAGAAAGCATAGAAGAGCAGATCTTAAACCCTGAAGGTGCTTGGACAGGTAGATATAGATGATCTAGGTCTTAATATGTAAATTTCTTCTTTTTTAAAATCTAATATCTAATTGCAAGCAGTAAACAGAGACCTAAACTTAGTGATATTGTAAAATACAAGAAAAAAATGGTGGGTGGGGGTTTAAAATTCTATGAACCTATAATCCTTTTGTCACTCCCTTCTCACTCTTCAAACACCTACGCGCGGTTGTGGAGATCCACAAATGTCATTGCATGATTGTCAGGTCATAAATTGCCCATACGCAGTCCTTAGGTCTGCAACCACTCGTCCATATTTACTCAAGTGCAAAATTAACTTGAAATATGCTTCGGAGCTCTCGATCACGATCTTCAATTTCCACATAGCCGAACTCCAAAACCCTGCAATAACAAATAGAAAAATATCAGTACAACAAAAAATAAGGCAAATCATATATGGAACCCTTTGGGTCAGACCATGATTTTTTTTTTGTAAGCAAAATATAGACAACACCAAACAATGCAAGAAAGACAAGCAAGTGCAATGATAAAAAATGATCTTTGTATTGAACAGTGGAGCCTTAGTCTTTGTTTACAATGATTTACCCTGAGTGTGCAAGGGTCTATTCATAATGAACTTGCTCGCTTTTTAAATTACAATGGGTGGAAAAGGAGGAAATACCCCTTTTTGCCAAATAGAAATAATGATGGTGTATTCGGTATTTTCTTGCTCTAATCTAATTGATAAGTGGGCTTGAGTATCTAGTGATGGGCTACTCCAGCTTTAGCAGTTGCTTCAAAGACCTGTAACCTACACACATGAAATGCAAACAAAAAAGTCAACAACACCTATTAATATGAATAGAAATGTCTACTTAAAAACCCTAAAAATAAATGCACGTAAATTGTGAACAATGCGTAGAGAACAAAAAAATCATGAACAAAAGCCTTGCTGATTTTTACCTGATCTTGATCCATCTATTAATGGCCAAAATATCACTCCTAAGCAACCACGCGCACGTGGGTGAGGTTGGTCAACCATGGGAGGGCGATTGAACAACCATTGAAGGGTATTTGCCTCTGTGTAAACGTCAATAGGCATTTTTGCAAAAAGGGTAGAAAGCTTTAGGATTTGATCTAGGACCTTGGTAAAGGGATCTCCAAGTGCACAAGTAACTTCCTGCGGGGATTTTGGCAGCATAATGATGTATTTTTCTAGCCTCTTTTATTGATGGGATGAAGGTACCTATATAAGCTCCTTGGTATTTTGGAGGTAAAGAGAGGTGGTAAGCTAGCATTGCCAAATGACAAGCTATAGTTACCACATATCTAAGGTAGTTAGAGTGAATCACCAAGGATATCTCATCCAAGTGGAGGGATGTCCCATGTGAAGGGACAAGGGTGAAATGGGTGTGTGAGATGTGGCAAGGGGTGTGGGTGATGTGGTCAGGATAAATTTCTAGTGGGTAGGCAAGGTATCCTAGGAAAATTTTCTAGATTTAGAAAATCTAGAAAATACTTTTAATGTGTAGGATTTATATGCCTAAGTTTGGACTTAGGCATATATTTTATTATGCAAATTTTGAATGTGCTATGTAAATGAACAATGTGCAGGAATTATATGCCTAGGTTTAGGATTAGGTATACATATAATTATGCAGAATTAAAATATGCAATGTGAACGTGGTTTTACAAATTCCTAGGTTTTGGTGTCTATACCTAGTTACCCCTGAATTTGTAATCCACTCACTCGAAGAAATTGATATTTGATGTGCCAAATTAACATCTACATGAACTTGTGAAGTATCGCCATCATGGTCATCCTCACTCTAAGAATGGAAGATAATAACTTCAACATCCCCTTTTGGGATACTTCCTCAAGCTTCTTAATCGGTATCTAATAAAATTTTCTCATGTCCTTTCTTCATACAAAAAATACAAACATTTTTCTTTAAAGATGTTTAGCTTTCTTCTCTCCTTACTTTGAATTTTTGTCAACATTTATCTTAGTGACTTCCTTTGCATAAGCCTAAATGGTGAAAGAATTATTTTTAGGTATCTATCACCAAATATGATGGTGAAGAAGGCACATGAATACATAATCAATAGGAGGGGTAAAATTTAGGAGCTAGACTTGAAGTATCTTAAACATAACTACAACCATCTCATATGTCTCTAAAAATTTGTTGAACACAATGTTGAGAAGCTCAACATCCTTATTCCCATTGGTGTTCTTCCTACTATAAATACTTCTAGTATTGTAGATATCTTCTTCTAACTTCTTGAAATGATTTATGTACTCATCTATAATCCTAATAATCCTAAATTTTCTCATGTTTAAGGTAGCAAGCTCTAATTCTAATCTATTGGTTTATGTAGAGTCAATGCAATCGCATAGGTTGTAAAACTTGTCTAGTAACTCCTTGGGATGTGAAATGCTAGTAACATGAGTGTCATAGATCTTATCGATATGAAGAGAAATTGCACCAAGCACCTCATCTTTTTTATCCTTTAGTAGCTACTTTATCTCATAAAAATCATTATTTTGAGGGACCTTGTTAATATATTTGAGCAAATTTTTACTTTAGAGCAAAGCTTCAATCCTAATAATCCAATTGGCATAATTTGGCTCATTCAACAAGCACACATGTTGATCCATTATTTTCCTATCAATAGTGTAATCTCTTGTGTACAATTATAATTAGAAACAATACTACTATTTTAAAGAGCTCAAAAAATACAATTTGACAAATAAAAACAAATTAAAACGTTTTTATATGCAAAATTAATGGCTCCCAAAAAAATGGCTCTAAAATCACACAAATACCACCAAAAGCTTTCAAAAATTCAATTAAATTATTTGTACCACTAATGAATGGAATAATACCATGTGTTGATTAGGTGGTTAAGGGGTGCCAAATAAATGCTAACAAGGGAATAATGAATCATCTCTCACCAAGAATCATTGTTCTATGCAAGGAGTGCCACTAAGATGTTGATTATGTAGACCAATGGTACTAGTGAATGAGATTGTGGCATGTGTCACCTTATAGTGCCAACTAAGGTCCACAATTTTCCATGTCTATTGTTGACTATGTAAATACTAGAATAGAGGACTTAATAAATTATTTTAATTTGATTGGTTAACCTTATTTGTATACCATAATTTTGATGCCCATCTCATTATTTCATACCACATCATCATATATCATGTCACCATATGCCATGTCAACAAATATCACATCATCAAGTTTAAGGTCTATTGGACATTTTGAGTCAAAGTTGTCATTGATGTCAAGGAACGAAGTTGTCATTAATGAGCTACCGATGATGTCAAAAGGTCAAGAGGAACAATGCAGAGGTTAAAGGCAAAAGGGCTTCATAATATTTTTAATATTATGTGGAAGCATAAGTTAGAAGGTTTAAAATAAAAGGTTTTTCATAAAAACCCAAGGAAGCTTATTGCAAAGCTAAAGGAAGGTTTAATATTTATTTTATAAAACATTTAAATTCAAATTGAATTTAAATTTTATAAATAAATATTATTTATACAAAGTTGTACAATGAGAGAAGGCCTTAATAAAACCAAAGGGTTTTAAAGAATTAATTTATAAAATTTAAATTCAAGAAAATTTAAATAATTTATAAATTAATAAGTTTAAAGGAAAATCATAGTGCCGACATCTAAAAGTTTGAGAGATATTTTAGAAGTCGACGTAGATGTGTAATGTGAGAATAATTAATATAAAACCCATACCTTAGAGACATTAAAATTATCCTTTGGAAGTTAATGTATGTATATTTATTATTGAGATTTGGAAAAAGTAGAAATATTTTTATGTTATAATGCAGATAAATTATATTAAAGAATTAACAAAATTTTGAAACCATAGAGTGTTATAGAGGTAGTGGGGTGGTTAGTGTGTTTGGGCGCTAGGTGCTATTTTCAATATGGTGGAATGTTTTGGTGGTTGTGTTTGTGTTGGAAGCGCCAAAGGAAAGGTGCACGTTTTGCTAGGCAAAGCGGGGAGCTTTATAGAGCACGTGGTGCTCTTCACTCCCCAAGCGAGCGCCTAGCTCGTGCGGTGGTTGGAGCCACGGCTAGGGCGCTGGTTGAGGCTGCGTCGTGAGTTCGAATCCCACCAAGGCAAAGGTAATAAATTTTGATTATTATTTTGTGTTGCCTAAAGTTTGACATGAGGTCTTAGGGAGTTAAAAGGGTTGCTTAAAAGGATTTTTATTTGATTATTATTTTTGGTAAATTGGAGGAATAAGGGGTTAGCTTTATTTTTGAATAAAGTGTTTGTGTCACATTGATTTGTTGAAGTTTTAAAAGGATAAAGGGAACTTCTTGCATTGAGTTATTTTGAAAATAAGAGTGCATTGAATATTATTTTAATTGGGAGATTATAAGGTGTAAGTGGTGAATTATTTTTGTAAATGTTGATGAATGTTTTCTTAAATATGGAGTGATAAGGTGTATGTGTGTCTTGATATTTATATTGTATTTTTGAGGGAGTTTATCATCTTATAACTTCTTTGAGCTTGGCAAAGAAGTGTTTGTGGTTTTGGCAGATTTATGAGATTCCTTCATCATCAAGAAAAAGGTATGAGCACATTCTTCCATAGTTAAGTTGATTGGTTGTTTTTCTGGAAAATAAGTTTGGAGTGAAAAGGACTTGATTAGGGTTTCCTTTTTGAGTGTGTTGAGTTAATGCTTCAAGGTTTTCTGGAATAAAGAGTTGTTTTTAAAACCTTGTTTTATAAGCATTGTTGTTGAAGCCATTGGTTGAGCAAAGAACTAGGGTTTGAAAAGAACATGAGTATCATTGTTATGTGAGAGTTGTTTTGTGAGCATTGTTGTTGAAGTGAGTTGTTGAGAAAAGAACTTGAACTAGGGTTATCATTGTTATGTGAGATTTGTTGTTGAGCATTGTTGGAAATATTTTGAGTTGGTGTTTATATACTTGGACTAGGGTTTGTATGGAAGGATTGTTTCATTGAGTGATTGGTTGAGTAGAGTTGGTTGAGCCTAGTCAAGTGGATGTGTGAAGTGATTGTTCAAGTTCCATAAAACAAACTATTCTATATTCTGAATTGAATTGAGAAAGTGATTGAGTTGAAGCATATTGAGTCTCTAACAATTCTTTGTATGTTTTTGAAAGAGTGATTGAAATTGTTTGAGCATTGTGATGAGTATAGAGCATATTGAGTCTCTAAAAATTCTCTTTATGTTTCTATGAGATTGGACAAGTTCTAGTGTGGACTTGTTGAGCAGATTTGAGGTAAGTCTTTGAGAAGACTTGTGGACAGATTTGAGTAAGCTTTTGTGGAAGCTTACAATACATATTGAGAGTAGATTTGGTTAAGTTCTTGAGAGGACTTATTGAGTAGATTTGGTTAAGTTCTTGAGAGGAATTATTGAGAGATTGGACAAGTTCTAGAGAGGACTTGTAGACTGATTGGTGTGAGATTTTGTGAAAGCTTACAAGGCATATTTGAGATAAGTCTTTGAGAAGGCTTGAGAGTAGAGTTGATTGATTGATTTTTTCAAACCTTGAGTTAAGGTTTGGGGTAGATCTAACAGAGTTGATTTGAGATTGAGTCAAGATTTGAGTTAAGGCTTGAGGACAGATATTGAGGACTGATTTGTGCTAGATCGAGGGACTATGTTTAGTACATATTCGAGGATAGATTTTGGTGTAGATTTGAGGATAGATTTGTGCTAGACTAGATATAGATATTGAGGATAGATTTGTGCTAGACCGATGGACTATGTTTAGTATAGATTTGAGATAGATCTGAGTGTAAGCTTTGGAGGTGATAGAGTATAGAGGATGATAGTCTCTAGTGGATAGAGATCCATTAGCCAGGGTAGTGAGGACAGGTCTTCTGAGTGAGGACAAGAGTCTTCAGTGGATAGAGATCCATTAGCTAGTGTAGTAGAGGTAGCAGTTCTTCTAGAAGATCACCAACTAGAGCAAGAGGAGAAAGGAGTTCTCCTATGGATAGAGATCCATGAACTTGATTAAGGGGATTGGTATCTCCTTTGGATAGAGGTCCATAAACATTGTAATAGGGAAAGGATTCCCAAGAGATTGATTGAGAAAATTTTAGTGAAATATTTTCTCCATGGAGTAGCCCACATTGGGTGAACCACGTAAATTGTGGTGTCTCTATTGTGTGTGGTGATTTATGCATTGCTTTGATTACTACTATTGATATTGCTATCTTTACATTGCATAATATTGATTGGGAAAGAAAAAGTAAAAAGTGGTCTTATACTGTTCACCCCCTCTCAGTATAAGCTTGTGTTCTTCAATTGGTATCAGAGCGGGTTCCTTCGAAAGAGTTTAACAACTTGAAGGAAAAGCTAACAAGAACACAATGGATTCTAAGAATGGACCTTCAGATAATTCAGTACCAGTATTTTATGGAAGTGATTATGTATATTGGAGTTTGAGAATGAAGATCTACTTGAAGGCACTTGGCAATGAAGTTTGGGAAGCAAGTTGAAAATGGATACGACCCCTCAGTTGATCCACCTATAGATAAGGAAGGTAAGCTTCTACAACATTACAATTCAAAAGCAATGAATGCACTTTTGAGAGGTTTGCATAGAACATAATCAATAAAAGTTATGCATTGTGAAGATGCAAAAGGAATGTGGGATAAGTTGCAAAATATATATGAAGGAGATAAAGGTGTCAAGAAAGCAAAGATACGAAATCTCAAAGGACAACTTGAAGAGTTAAGAATGAAGAATGAGGAAAACATTAGTACTTATCTACTTCGAGTTGATGAGGTTGTTAATGCTATGCAAGGACTTGGAATGAAGGTTGATGAATCAGATATTTGTGATAAGATCTTAAGGTCTCTTCCAACAAGGTTTAGTGAAAATATTTCAGCTATAGAAGAATCAAAGGATGGTGATTCTTTGACAAGAGATATGTTGCTTGGTATTCTTACAGCTTTTGAGATGAGAACAAAAGAACCTATTCCCCAGAAGGAAGCAACCTTCAAAGCAATCAAAAAGACAAAGGGTAAGAAGTCAGAATCAAGCAATGAGTCATCCAATGATGAAGAAGCTAATTATGGTAGAAGGGATAAGGATTCTAGAAGATCTAGAGATCTAAAATCTGTTAAATATTTCAATTGTGGAAAGTATGGTCATTATGCAACAGATTGTCAAGAAGCTAAGAATAACAATGGTGAAGAGAAACAGGATCACAGAAACAGGGAATCAAAAAGATACAGGCACCAAAAGAAAAGCAAGGATGGACAAAGCAGACAAGGAAAGAAGTTCTTTCAAAGGCAAAAGAGGAGCTACTATGCGGATAAGGCAAGTAAGTACTCAAGTGATAGTGATGCTAGTTTTTCAGATAATGATAGAGATGAAGTCCTATTTATGATTGAAGAAAAGGAAGTTAAGAAAAGGGCACCAATAATTCTCAAGTGTTTTAGATGTGGTAACTTTGGACATCTTGAAGATAGTTGTACAAGGAATGGTTATAGTTTCAGTGATGATGAATATGAGGATGCACTTGAAGGACTAGAAGAGAATATTCTAATGGCACTAGAAGAAGAAGAAAATGACCCTATAGAAGACAAGCCAAAAGAAAATGATGATATGGACAAAGGTAAACAAATAGAGGAATATTCAGATAAATATGGATATGATCTCAAGGGAGAACTTATCTATGCCCTTGAAATAGTGAAGAAGGTAAGAAAGCAAAACTCTAAACTTGAAATTCAGTTTCAAGAATGTGATGAAGAGAGAAGGATGCTTATAGAGGATCTAGAAAAATCAAAGGCTAAGACAAAGAAGTTCAAGGATAAGTTAGAAGCAAAGATCTTAGAATGTGAAAAGTTAGCACAAGAAGTGGCACTACTAAGGGAAGATTTAGAAGACTCCAAATTCAAGCTAAAAGGGTTCAAAAATAGCTCAAAGAACTTGGATAAGTTCATCAAGATACAAAAGCCTACATCAAGCAAAATAGGTCTTGGATTTGAACAAGGACAAAAGAAATGGGAAGGAAAGTCAACCTCAAGTTCTGGAGGAGAAGAAACTTCAGATGAAGATACTACAAAAGAAGACAGTGTAAGAGAAAGTGAGACATCTGAGGATGAGTTGGACAATAGAGAGTTCAACAAGAATAGGAACAATGCACAAAGAAGATACAGATGGAACAACAATCAGAATAGGTCAAGAGAGACTAAGAGACCAATGAGGTCAAGACAAGGAAACTTCAATGGAAGATGTTTTTCATGTCATAGGTTTGGGCACATGGCTTCATAGTGCAGGACACATGAAAGACAGGAATATGGGAACAAATAACTTTTCCATGGGTATTGCTACTCATGTAATCAGTTTGGTCACAAGGCAATGAATTGCAGGGTTCATGACAAAAGAGGATATGGCTTCACTAGGAGAAATCCTAAGACATTTGCACCTCCAAGGAATAATAACATTAAGTGTTATAAGTGCAATAATGATGGTCACACAACAAAGTGGTGTAGAGCAGACATTCCAGAATCAAGTATGAACAAGAACAGGAACAGGAACATGGATATGAACAGGAATAGGAACAAGAACAGGAATAGGAATGTGGACATGGATAGGAACATGGACATGGAAAGAAATAGTCAAAGGAATCAGAAGGATCAGATAAGAAGGAAAGAGGATAAAGGTAAAGAATAGTGCTTTCTGGGAGTAGAAATACTCCCACCCCAGAATTAACCACCTCAAGAGGAGGTGGGGGAGGGGCTAAGCTAAGAGGCTCATTCTTAGCCCCGAGCCCCAAAGGTGACCCTTTGCCATTGATGTCAAAGGGGGAGAGATTTGAGTAAGGGGGAGAGATTTGGTATTTGAGTAAAGAAGAAATATTTGAAGAGAGCATTGAGCCAGGGGGAGCAATGTTCCAGGGGGAGCTGAACAAAGGAAAGATCAAGTTTTTGGTAAAAATAATTTGGGTTGCCATCAATGACAAAGGGGGAGATTGTTGGACATTTTGAGTCAAAGTTGTCATTGATGTCAAGAAACGAAGTTGTCATTAATGAGCTACCGATAATGTCAAAATGTCAAGAGGAACAATGCAGAGGTTAAAGGCAAAAGGGCTTCATAATATTTTTAATATTATGTGGAAGCATAAGTTAAAAGGTTTTTCATAAAAACCCAAGGAAGCTTATTGCAAAGCTAAAGGAAGGTTTAATATTTATTTTATAAAACATTTAAATTCAAATTGAATTTAAATTTTATAAATAAATATTATTTATACAAAGTTGTACAATGAGAGAAGGCCTTAATAAAACCAAAGGGTTTTAAAGAATTAATTTATAAAATTTAAATTCAAGAGAATTTAAATAATTTATAAATTAATAAGTTTAAAGGAAAATCATAGTGCCGACGTCTAAAGTTTGAAGGAAATTCGAAGCACCGATGTATATGTGTGAAGGAGGAAATTGATATAAAAACCCATACCTTAGAGGCATTAAAATTATCCTTTTGCTCGAACGTTAATGCGTGCAATTGTGTTGAGAACTCGTGCGAAAAAGAGAAGCAAATTTCTTGTGTTATGTGCTAGTGAATAGAGATAAAAATGAAAAGTACCAAAATTTGAAAGCCATCTAGGCAGCGTGGCCTAGTGGCAAGAGGGCAATGGTTAGAGTGTTTGGGCGCTAGGTGACCTATGTTTGAAATGTGGTGGCAATGTGTTTTGGTGGTTGTGTTTGTGTTGGAAGCGCCAAAGGAAATGGTGCACGTTTTTCTAGGCAAAGCGGGGAGCTTTATAGAGCACGTGGTGCTCTTTACTCCCCAAGCGAGCGCCTAGCTCGCATGGCGGTTGGAGCCATGGCTAGGGCGCTGGTTGAGGCTGCATCATGAGTTCGAAACCCACCAAGGCAAAGGTAATAAATTTTGATTATTATTTTGTGTTGCCTAAAGTTTGACATGAGGTCTTAGGGAGTTAAAAGGGTTGCTTAAAAGGATTTTTATTTGATTATTATTTTTGATAAATTGGAGGAATAAGGGGTTAGCTTTATTTTTGAATAAAGTGTTTGTGTCACATTGATTTGTTGAAGTTTTAAAAGGATAAAGGGAACTTCTTGCATTGAGTTATTTTGAAAATAAGAGTGCATTGAATATTATTTTAATTGGGAGATTATAAGGTGTAAGTGGTGAATTATTTTTGTAAATGTTGATGAATGTTTTCTTAAAGATGGAGTGATAAGGTGTATGTGTGTCTTGATATTTATATTGTATTTTTGAGGGAGTTTATCATCTTATAACTTCTTTGAGCTTGGCAAAGAAGTGTTTGTGGTTTTGGCAGATTTATGAGATTCCTTCATCATCAAGAAAAAGGTATGAGCACATTCTTCCATAGTTAAGTTGATTGGTTGTTTTTCTAGAAAATAAGTTTGGAGTGAAAAGGACTTGATTAGGGTTTCCTTTTTGAGTGTGTTGAGTTAATGCTTCAAGGTTTTCTGGAATAAAGAGTTGTTTTTAAAACCTTGTTTTATAAGCATTGTTGTTGAAGTCATTGGTTGAGCAAAGAACTAGGGTTTGAAAATAACATGAGTATCATTGTTATGTGAGAGTTGTTTTATGAGCATTGTTGTTGAAGTGAGTTGTTGAGCAAAGAACTTGAACTAGGGTTATCATTGTTATGTGAGATTTGTTGTTGAGCATTGTTGGAAATATTTTGAGTTGGTGTTTATATACTTGGACTAGGGTTTGTAAGGAAGGATTGTTTCATTGAGTGATTGGTTGAGTAGAGTTGGTTGAGCCTAGTCAAGTGGATGTGTGAAGTGATTGTTCAAGTTCCATAAAACAAACTATTCTATATTCTGAATTGAATTGAGAAAGTGATTGAGTTGAAGCATATTGAGTCTCTAACAATTCTCTGTATGTTTCTGAAAGAGTGATTGAAATTGTTTGAGCATTGTGATGAGTATAGAGCATATTGAGTCTCTAACAATTCTCTTTATGTTTCTATGAGATTGGACAAGTTCTAGTGTGGACTTGTTGAGCAGATTTGAGGTAAGTCTTTGAGAAGACTTGTGGATAGATTTGAGTAAGCTTTTGTGGAAGCTTACAATACATATTGAGAGTATATTTGGTTAAGTTCTTGAGAGGACTTATTGAGCATATTTTTGAGAGGACTTATTGAGTAGATTGGACAAGTTCTAGAGAGGACTTGTAGACTGATTGGTGTGAGCTTTTGTGAAAGCTTACAAGGCAGATTTGAGATAAGTCTTTGAGAAGGCTTGAGAGAAGATTTGATTGATTGATTTGTTCAAACCTTGAGTTAAGGTTTGGGGCAGATCCAATAGAGTTGATTTGAGATTGAGTCAAGCTTTGAGTTAAGGCTTGAGGATAGAGATTGAGGACTGATTTGTGCTAGACCGAGGGACTATGTTTAGTACAGATTCGAGGATAGAGTTTGGTGCAGATTTGAGGATAGATTTGTGCCAGACCAGAGACAGAGATTGAGGATAGATTTGTGCTAGACCGATGGACTATGTTTAGTACAGATTTGAGATAGAGCTGAGTGTAAGCTTTGGAGGTGATAGAGTATAGAGGACGATAGTCTCTAGTGGATAGAGATCCATTAGCCAGGGTAGTGAGGACAGGTCTTCTGAGTGAGGACAAGAGTCTTCAGTGGATAGAGATCCATTAGCCAGTGCAGTAGAGGCAACAGTTCTTCTAGAAGATCACCAACCAGAGCAAGAGGAGAAAGGAGTTCTCCTGTGGATAGAGATCCATGAACTTGATTAAGGGGATTGGTATCTCCTTTGGACAGAGGTCCATAAACATTGTAATAGGGAAAGGATTCCCAAGAGATTGATTGAGAAAATTTTAGTGAAATATTTTCTCCGTGGAGTAGCCCACATTGGGTGAACCACGTAAATTGTGGTGTCTCTATTGTGTGTGATGATTTGTGCATTGCTTTGAATACTGCTATTGATATTGCTATCTTTACATTGCATAATATTGATTGGGAAATCTTGTGTTCTTCAAGGTCATCATCCTCAAGTGTGATATCATCATGTGTTGTCATTGGATGTGATGTCATCATTTGCCATTTTACTAGGTGTGGTATCATTATGCACTATGTCATATGCCATATTAGTTGGTGTGACATCATTGCATGCATCTCAAACAAGGATTATAGATTAAACATAATATTTCAAGTAGATCTTATACTATGCATATTATATTCACATATAAATTCATAGACAAACAACAAGTTCAACCCATGGTTGAAAAAACATACTTAAACCAATCTAAAATGGCATTCCATTACAAAATACAATAATTCTTTGCTATTACATATCTCATGAACTTGACACGCTATATATAGTTATAACATAAAATCTTTTCATAATTGTGAGACCTTTGACATTTCAACTTTAACTAATTTTTCACCTTCTCTCAATCTCACGAGAGATATGACTATTCATATTTCTCATGAGAGAAATATTTTATTAACTCCCTAATAATTACAAACATCTAATGATTACTAAATACCAAATATTTACAAGACACATAGACACCAATTATTTACAAAGTATTTCTTTGATTATTATATTCATGGTTTTAATATTTGACAGTTAAAGTTTTAGTTTATTTCTTTGTAACTCTAATACCACTATAATTTATTTCATAATTTTATTTATTTATTTATTATTTTTTAATTTAAATCATAATACATAAAAGTTTGTATAAAATTTATATGTTTAATTTAGATGAGATTAATTATTTATTTACTTTGTTGAATTAATAATTATTATTATATAATTTATTGTCATTATTTTTCATAGAATTTAATTTGATAATTACAAGTCACTTAATTTACTAAATAATTATAATTATTTTCAATTAGCTCAAATTCTTTAGGTAAAGATAATTAGTCTTTGAATACTAAGCTTAAGGTTTATTACTTTTTAAATTATAAATAGAAAAAAAAAAATATATATATATATATATATATATATATATATATATATATATATATATAATTTATGTAGTTTTTGGTCAAAAAGTTCTACCTTATGTTAGCCATATTTTAAGATTTAATATTTAAATTTATTGTTAAAATCTAGTTTCGTTACAAATATTTTGATAAACATTATCTAGAGAAATACCTCACAAGATAAAAAGGATAAAAACTAACTAATAATATGGACGGGTCTATCTACTAACATCATGATTGTTATTTGACTATAACAAGTTGTTTATAATAGGTTTTTGTCTATGGTAGGTTGTCTACAATAAACTATTGTCTACAACAAGTTCTTGTTTGCAATAGGTTATCTATAGCAAGCTAATCAGGTGATTACAACACAACTAATTAATTATAGATGATATTATCTTTAGTTTATTTGGGAGTCAAAACCATTTCCTTATTTTAATTAATGATATAAATATAATCATTTCTTATTGTTTATAATATCCATAAACAATAAGGAGATTAGGAGCGATGGAGGAAGCGGAGGAGGAGCAAAAATGGCAGGCAAGAATTTTGAACCAACGAAAGGAGAAGATCCAGAGGCAGGGCAAAATGTTGTAGCTGGAAAGGAAAAGGATTCCCTGTCAGCTCAGTTTGAAAAGGCTAAAGGTACAGATCCTCCAGATAAACCCTCAAACAAAGGGTCCCACTGGGGTTTAGGAGCTGGCAACAAGGGCCCAACCTTTTTGGAAATGCTAAAAGGGAAAAAGAAGGAGCTAGTCAGTGAACTACCACCCCTAATACCAAACAATAATAGGTTAACTGTGCCAGTGGAGATTATGGAAAGATTCTTGGATATGGAGGCATCATCCTTAGTTGGCAAGTTTTTGGGAGGAAGGTCGGACATTGAGACTATTCGCTCATGGGCCGTGACAAAGTGGAAAACTTTAGGAAGCTTAGAAATTGTAGCCATGTCAAGAGGTTTTTTTCTGATAAGACTCAACAACAAAGATGATGCAGAGTGCATCTTGACAGGAGGACCCTGGTTTCTAGGAAGGCGTAGCCTCTTTCTGAGGAAGTGGGGGGAGGATTTCAACCCTGAGAAGTAGAACATTAATATAGCACCCATTTGGGTCCACTTACCAAACCTCCCAGCCCATTTTTTTAATGAGTATTGGCTTAGTGGCATAGCAAATACGATAGGAGAGCTCATGGTAATAGACCATTCAACCCGGGCAAGGACTAGACTAACGCATGCCAGGATCTGTGTAAATGCAAACTTAGATTCTAATCTACCTTCTTAGGTGGAACTAGCATATGGAGAGTTTTTAAGGATTCAGCCTGTGGAGTATGAGAACAAGCCGACATTTTGTAGCATGTGCAAAACCCAGGGCCACCTTCAAGCCCAATGTCTAACAATAACTACAAACAAGGAAGCCACGAGCAAAGGTTTTCTAGGGAAAGCTAATGGGAGAGGGATCCCAAAGTTTCAAGGATTGTGTCTTAACTTGGAAGGATACAGACAAGTTAAGAATAACCAGGCTGACCAAGCCAACACAGAACTGGTAAAAATCCAAGAGAAAGGAAAGCAACATAATGAGGGAGGCAAAAATCATAAGGTATGTAATAAATATCCCAGCTTGAACATGTTTGATATCCTAGCAAATCTAGAAGTTGAAAAAGAAAACATTAAGGATGATACCATCAGTGTCAAAGTTTCCTAAAACCCTAGACTCCCCATCCAAATCGGGACCATCCACAGCTATGAAAAAAAGCCCCAAAAGCTATGCTCAAAATGAAGAAAAATTGCCAGGTCATTTCAGTTTAAACATGGAAAAAATAGAGTCAAGAGTCGAAGTTGTGGAAACAAGAGCTAAGAATGTAACTCCTAATCCAGTAGTGGAGCAAATTATCCCTTATCATATGATCCCAACGGTAAAAGGTTCCTTGAAGGAAAGCCCCCTGTTTAGGAACTAGATAGGAGAGGTGAACCAAAACAAGGTTGAGGATGAAGAGGGAATTGAAAACCCCCAAAATAAGGAAGAAGGTTCAAGCCCTAGACTATCACAGTATATGCCCCCTCATTTCAGTCCAAAACAGACTAGAAGCACTACCAAGCCTCCGATAGATTATGGAAGTGAAAGAAATAAAGGGAGAACATCTACAGTAGAGCACTATAGAATGAGAATCAATGAAGAAATTGCAAATGAAAAGCAAAGAACATTGTTACAGCAAGCTATTCTTGGTCAGGATAATAGCAAAATTGACAAACCCCCTTTGGATCAGGGAAGGAGGCGGGGAAAAAATATCAAACAGTCTAAATGAAGGTTCTCTCATGGAATGTGAGAGGCCTAAACGGCCCACCAAAACAAAGGATGTTGAAGTCTATAAGGAAGGATTGGAATCCTACTATTATTTATCTTCAAGAAACCAAAACAGATGCGGCACAATCGGTACTTATAGCTAGAAGGATTTGGAAGCAATGGGGAGTGGCCTTTCAACATGCGAGAGGAGCATCTGGGGGCCTCATGATCTTATGGGATCCTATTAAAATAGAAGTAAGTATTATTCAGGAAAATGAAAGAGTCTTAAGCGTATTATTTCATGATTTTGATACTAATAAGAATTGGATTATGTCAAATGTTTATTCCCCCACCTCTATCCAACGGTGGTCTGAACTGTGGGAGTTTTTGGGGTATTTGAACCAAGATTTTAAAGACATTCCTTGGGTGATTGGGGGAGATTTCAATACCCCCCTTTACCCATCCGATAAGAAAGGAGGATATGGGTTACACTCAAGGAGCATGGAGGACTTCAATGAATTCATTAACACAAATGAATTGATGGATGTAAGACTAAAAGGAGTCAAATTTACACGGAGTAACAAGAGGATAGGAAGTCAGCTGATTCAAGAAAGGTTGGACAGGGTTTTTTATCCAAGGAAGCTACAACAATGTTTGGTGATTCAGCGTTACAAGCCCTTCCTAAATGCGCTTCAGACCATAATCTTATTCTATGGGAGGCATTTCAGGCTAACTCCTTTAAAAATCCATTCAGATTTATGTTAATGTGGGTTAAACATCTGGACTTCAAGAAAAAATAGAGGAATGGTGGCAGCAGCCTATCCAAGGAAGTGCTTCCTTCAAACTATCTCAAAAACTTAAGATGGTGAAAAACAACCTTAGAATATGAAATAAAGAAGTCTTTGGAAATATTTTTGAGAATAAGAGAGTAGTGGGGAAAAAACTGAGAATAATAGAAAGCAAAATCCAAAATGGAACCTATGATGAGTTGACAAGGACTGAAGAGAAGGAAACCCTTTGTGAGTTTTATAATATTTTAGCTTGTGAAGAGATGTATTGGAGGCAAAAATCAAGGGCATTATGGCTAAAGGAAGGGGACTCTAATTCAAAAAAATTCCATGTTACCACATTGAGCAATAGAAGCAACAATAATATTAGAAATTTAACTAAGGTGGATGGATCCTCAACTCAAAACATTCAGGAGATCAGGGACAAGGCTGTTAATTTTTTCGGTTCATTATTGGGTGAAGAACAGGCCTGTAATGCCCAAGCAAAGGACTCTCTCCTTTAATTCATTCCACAACTCATTGATGAAATGATTAACGAGTCTCTTACAGCAGCTTTTCAGATGAAGAGATCAAGGAGGCTTTGTTTAACATGGATCCCGACAAAGCTCCTGGGCCGGATGGGTTTTCACCATGGTTTTTCCAAGTTTGTTGGGATATTGTTGGAGCAGAAGTTATTGCTGCAATCAAGGAGATCCAAAGTTCAAATCATATTCCAATGGGTTTCAATTCAACTTTCATTGCTTTGATCCCTAAAGGCCCCAACCCCATTACTATGGCTGACTTTAGGCTAGTTAGCCTATGTAATATATCCTATAAAATTTTGTCCAAAGTTTTAGCCAACCGTTTGAAGAAAGTTCTACCGGTTATCATTGATCCAAGTCAAGGAAGTTCTGTACAAGGAAGATCAATCTTAGATGGAGTTATTACTGTTCATGAGGCTCTTCATATAGCCGCTCAGACCAAAAAATTAGTCATGGCTTTAAAGTTAGACATGAAAAAAACTTATGACAGGATAAATTGGGAATTCCTAGATTCAGTTTTATTAAAATTTGGCTTCAACATGAAATGGGTCAAGTTAATAAGAGAGTGTATTTCTAAGCCTTGTTTTTTAGTTTTGGTTAATGGGTCTACTGCAGGTTTTTTCAAAGCAAATGTGGTCTAATACAAGGAGATCCCATAAGTCCTATGTTGTTCATCATTGTAGCTGAGGCCTTGGGAAGAACCATTAAGGTAGCAGCAGTAGCTGGACTCATATCAGGTATCAAGGCCACATCGCTAACTACCCTGGTGACACATCAGCAATTTGTTGATGATACATTGCTACTGACTTTGGCTTTTGTGGTTGAGGCAAGAAGGATTAAAAATATTCTCATAATGTATGAAGAAGCGGTTGGACAGAAAGTGAATTTTGATAAGAGCAAACTTTATTTCATCAATACCCCCATTCCTAGGCAAAACGACATAGCAAGGATCATGGAATTTCAGATTGCATCCCTTCCCACCTCCTATTTAGGTCTTCCCCTATTTACGAGGAAAACTGAAGGATCAATGTGGAACATAGTTCTGGAGAGGATCCAAAAAAATCTAGCAGGTTGGAAAGGACATATGTTATCTCAAGCGAGCAAAGCATTTTTAACTATGGCTTCACTTCAAAGTATACCCGTTTACTTCCTATCGGTCTTCGATGCTCCCGAGCAAGGTGTATCACAAAATTGAGCGACTTCAAAAAAAAAATTCTCTAGTCAGGGACTGAGGATGAGAAAAGGATCCATTTAATAGGTTGGAACAAGGTTTGCAAACCTAAAGCTGATGGGGGGTTAGGATTGAGGAGAGTTGCTCATCTCAATATAGCTATGTTAGCCAAACAAGCGTGGTGGTTATTGACTAAGGTCGATAATTAATGGATTGTCATAGTTAGAAGGAAATACCTCCAAGGTGTGAACTTCCTTAATGACAACTTAGCAAGCATGGGGTCTGCTTTTTGGAAGGCAATCCTCACAAGCAGGGATCTTGTCAAGAAAGGTCTTAGATGGATTCTAGGAAATGGGCAAATAATAGACTTTTGGAAGGATCGGTGGGTGAGAGCCGAGGAGTTATCCCGGAATCCTCGTTTGGCTAGGATTCAAGAGCATATGGAGCAACATATTGGGAAGAAGGTTGCAAATTATATGTGACAGGATATAAATATCAACAAGTGGGAACACATCAGAGTACGGGGTTTTGAAGCGGAGTCTGAAGAGCTTTATAACATTTTAACTCAGCAAATTATTCCCTCTAGAGAGGATGAAGATCACATTGTTTGGGCTGAGACTGAAAGTGGTGACTTCACAATTAAGTCTGCCTATAATTTGCTTCTCAATGTGGAAGGTCAACAATTTCAATCGAGTTTGGTTTGGATCAAAGGCTTAATTCCTAAAATATCCTTTTTTCATGGCTGGTGATTCAAGGAAAAATCCTCACTATGAACAATATTTTATCCAAAGGTATGGTTATTGCTAACCATTGCTACATGTGCAAGGCAGGATGGGAGACAACCCAACACTTGTTTTCGGAGTGTCCGGTAGCGGAGTCCATCCTGGATGAACTTTTCCAAGCCTTTAGGATCTCGTGGGTTAAGCCTGCTCTTATATCCAAAGTGTTCCATCAATGGCCTCAACCCTTTGTTAGCCTAAAACTTAAGTACCTATGGAAAATCTATTGGCATCATTTTCTTTGGCAGATTTGGCTAGAAAGGAACCATAGAGCCTTTAAGGATACCATTCACAACCCAAAAACCATCCTCAACAGGATTATTGTCTTTGCGAAAGAAAACCTTAGCACCTTAGTGGATGAGAACCACTCAATTCTTCCCCAAGAAAAACAATTAGCTCAAGCCTTAGGTATTGAGGAAAAACCTTCCATTCCTTTGCCTAATCCCAGAAATGGGATTTCTTTGGAGCCACCCCACAGGGTTGGTTTAAACTAAATTTTGATGGTGCAGCCAAGGAGAACCTAGGAAGAGCTGGAGCTGGAGGAATAATCAGGTATCATTAAGGAAATCTGGTCAAGGACTTCATTGAACCATTGGGAATCAGAACTAATAACGAAGCAGAAGCTAGAGCCCTGTGGAGAGGGTTGCAAGTAGCCCAAGCAACTCAAGGTAACTTGATGATTGAATGTGATTCTATGAACATCATCAACCTGTTAACCAATGGCAAAAAACCTCCATGGAGAATTGAGGGAGTCATCCATGAAGTGAGGATCCTTTTTACGACAAGACAGAATAGGAGGGCTCGTCATGTGTACCGTGAGGCCAACAAGTCAACTGAAAAATTAGCCAACATAGGTGTTGATGTTGGTAGTTTGGTGACATGGACACAAGGTGTGCCATGTGCAGTGGAAAACATTATTAGTCATGAAAAGAAACCTACCCGTTAAGGAGAAATATGAATGGGTGTTCTTTCCCCATGGAGCTAGTAATAACTATGGGGTTTCCCTCTAAATCATACCAAATTGGAAATGAAGGTAACAGGGTGTAAGCCTTGGAAGATTTCGATAGAGAATAGGAAATGGGCAAGCAATAGGTTTCACAAGTGCAAAGTTCCAAACTTCAATTCCTGTCAATGTAAGTAATGTTTATAGTTATGTTTAGGTATGGGTGTGCTTTGTTAGTAAGGTGTTGTAGGGGATTCAACACAATTTCTGGTAAGAAAGTTTCAAGGATGACTAGGATCTACAATCTCAGCAAAAGGCTAGATATTGTAATAGGTTTTGGGTTAACCTACAAAACCCGATAATTAATGAAGACTTTTATTTACCAAAAAAAAAAATCCATAAAATGATAATAAACTATCACATAATGATTCACATAAAGCATAATTTTCATGCTCAAGATGGGTCTAAAATATAATATTTTTGGGATCCATCAAATTTGTTGACATAAATATACTCTTTGGATTTATGCTAGAATGTATTAAACAAATGGGGGGAGAAATAAGCCTTGCTATAAAACAACTTCGAGAATTATAGCAATAGTAGTAGCAATCCCATAATGAACAAATAACATTACCCAAATAATCATAATAATTCAAATCCAATTGCCAGAAAATAAAAATGTAATAATCAAATTCTAGATTCAAATCAATGCAAATCCTTAGCCACTTAGAGAGGGTGAAATCTCATAGCCACTTGGAGAGGGTGAAGTATCATATGTGCAATAGACATGACTAAGATTCAAATATGAAATATTATCTCAACTACCACCTAAATCTTCCCATTTATAGATTAAATCAATCATTAACCTTAACCTCAAACCTCAAGGATTGACTGTCTAAACCTAGGGCTCAAGCTAATAAAAATAAATATAGTTGATGTGGTTATATTAGAGTTATTACATGGCTCCCCCCTTAGAAGCTTTATCCTCAAAGCTAGAAAAGATTTAAAAATGATCTTATACTCCCACATAATATCTTCTTCTAGAATATCCCGTCACTTTATGAGGAACATTTAAACTTGTTGAGATTGAAGATAACAAACTCTAGACCACAAAATTACTTTAGGCTAGAGAGTGATTCAACCTTCTTCTTCATGTACTAGGAACTTCATCTGGGACTACACCTTCTGGCCAATAACCTATTTGAGATAAGATACATGAAATACAAGATGAATGTAGGAAGATGGTGGAAGATCTAATTGATATGCCACTTCATCAATGCAGTGAACCACCTTGTGGGACCCATAAAATCAAGGAGCCAATTTTTGACTAGACTTGGTCTTCAGAGAAGATTGCTTGTAGGGTTGCAAGCACAAAAAGACTATATCTCCTATGGTAAATTATCGTTTAGAATGGTGTGAACATTTTTGTTGCTTCATGTGAATCTAGGCTTGAGTCAAATTGTCTTTAAGAAGTTGAAGCACAAGCCATCATTACTATAACAAGTCTTCTATTTGGGCAACCATCAAGGATCCTAAAACATAGTCTATCATTGATAAAGTTTTTTTTTACCATACAATATTTCAAATAGGGGCATCTTAAGAGATGAATGGTAAGAAATACCAGTGGTTAGGTGAAGAATGGGAAGCTGAAAAACGTGAACTGAAAGAAATTCTAGAAAAAATAACATGGCTATGGAAATATGGACCTAACCAACTAGCATGGGGATATGGGAAACAAGGCACTTACATAGTGAAAGCAGGCTACCGAAAGGCTCACCAAAGTAGCAAGAACCAACCCCAACAACATCCCTGGAAAGAAATATGGCAACCAAAAGGCTGGCCAAAGGTTAATTGTTTTATATGGCAGGTTGCTCACAAAAGTATTATGACTCAGGACAATATGAGGAGAAAGGGGTTCATAGACCCAGTAGATGTATAATGTGCTTCCAAGAGGTAGAAACTATAAACCAACTCCTTTTTTATTACTCCTATGCTCACACAATCTAGAATTGGTGGTACTCCTTATTTATCCAAAGAGAATAGTATCCTCCTAACGGTAGTAATTTTTGGGACTATTGGTCACATAACACCTTCAAATCCAAAACACTAAGCACAACTTGGAATTTAGGGATTGGCTTCATCTGTTGGAAAATATGGTTGGAACGGAACAACATAATTTTTAAAGAGGAATTCAGCTCAAAAGAGAGGATTTGGGGGATTATGTTAAGGAAGTTATTAGAAATGATGCAAACCAAAGTACAGGAAGAATCTTCGATGATAGAGGTAGAAAAAGACATTTGGGTAAAACTATGGAATCAAATGCAACATGAAAACTATCAAGAATAGAAAAAAGAACAAAGAGGGCTTCAATAATCTTTGTTGGAAGAGGAAATATACAGTTAAGAAGGTAAAGTCTAAATAACAGAGGATTCAAAGATCCTGTGTAGATAAAAGAAAATAGAAAAACTGCATTTTGAGCCTTACCAAGAAAGGTAGGATATCAAAATAGATTTGTATAAGCTGATCATTTTTTTGAATAAATTTTTAACCTTTTACTCAAAAAAAAGAGATGAATGGTAAGAAATATTATGCCATCATTTAGCTAATGATAGCCAATGAACCTAGTGATATTATTTATCTTAAATAGAACAACAAAGGTAGGTACACAAATAATTATTAACAACTTCTATTTGACCATCTGACTAAGGGTAATAAGAAGAGAACATACTCAACTTGATATCACTAAGATAAGATAATTATTTTCACAAGTTACTAGTGAAAACAAGCTCATGATCACTCGATTATTTTGGGCATACCATGTAATTTAAAAACATAATCAATAAATACCTTAGTCATATTACTTGTTGAATAGGGATATTGTAATGCATAGAAATGAGCATACTTGGAAAGGCAACCAACTACCATTTTGCCATTATATTTGGGAAGGCCCTTAATGAAATCCATGGATATGAGCTTCCATTAGTAGCCAGGGATAGGCAAGGGTTTCAACAATCTAAGAGATTTAACTCTTTTCCCTTTATTATGCTAACATAGCTCACACTCATCCACAAATATCTTGACATCTGCTTTTAATCCTTTCCAAGAAAAGATTGGTTCACTTGTTGCTATATTTTCAAGAATCTTGAATGTCTAGCCAAAGGAGATGCATGTAAATTTGACTTAATAGTTGAAGAGTAAGGAAGATAAATATGATCATTTTTGTTAACGACTCTAGTAGTATATGAGAAACAAAAATGAAATGATGAGCCTACCTCCCTTTCCTAAATGATCCATGTAGTCTCTGAGTCAGAAAACCAATCTTTCCAATATTGATAAAGCCATTGTGGAAGAGGACTAAATATGGCATTTCCAGCAACAACATCCTCATATTTGTGAGATAAGAAATTGGCCACCACATTCTCCTTTTCTTTCTTATATTCAATGATAAAATCATAACCCAATAGCTTAGACATCCATTTATTCTATTTAGGGCATGAGACACGTTGTTCTACGAAATGTTTAAGGTTGTTATTGTTGGTCTTGATGATGAAACAACACCCCAACAAATAAGACCTCTATTTCTCTATGGTATGCAAAACAACTAGCATTTCCTTCTCATAAGTGGATTATCCTGGATTCTTACCCAAAGTTTACTTACTTTCAAAGGCTAATGGGTGTCCATATTGCATCAAAACAACTCCAATACATGTGTCAAAAGCATCACACTCAATGACAAAAAACATTCTAAAGTAAGAAGTGGTACACATAGCTTCTTTAGGAGATTAGAAGGCTTGAGAAGTGGATTTAGACAAAAAAAGAATATTTTTTAGTGAGAATAGTGAGAGAAGTGGTAATCTTGCCATAGTTGGGGGCAAATTTTCTATAGTTGCATGTGAGTCCTAAAAATCCACAAAGTTGTCTTAGGGATTTAAGCAAGGGCTAATCTTGATTAAATTTGATTTTGTTAGGATCTACCTTGATTCCTTTTTAAGTTATTGTATGTCCCAAGAATTCTACCTCATGATCCCAAAGGAATACTTAGACATTTTGACAACAAAAAAATTTCCTCCTAAGAATTACTATAAATTAAAATATCATGAAAGAAAATTAGGACAAACTTACGAACAAAAGGATGAAAGATAGAGTACATGAGACTTTGAAAAGTGGAAGGAGCATTAGTGAGACCAGAAGGTATGACTAGAAACTCATAATGGACTCATGTGTATGAAAAATTACCTTAGGGATATCTTTTTTCCTAACTCTAGTTTGATGAAACCTAGAACGCAATACTATTTTTGTAAAGTATCTAGCACCATGCATTGCATTCAATAAATCATATATAATAGAGATAAGAAACTTATATTTTATATTGATCTTGTTGAAAATATAAGGATTATGACACATGCACCATGAATTATCCTTGCATTATAACATCACAATCAAAGAGAAGTATGGACTAATGCTTTGATGGATAATTTCTTGCTCCAACGTTTCCAAACAACTTCTCTATTTATAACTTTTGGGGTAGGGTATAGCGGTAAGGACATACATTAGAAGATTGAATTGTTGGAATAAGGTGGATGTCATGATCATGTATGCACTTAGGACGAAGACCCATGGGCTCACTAAAGACCTTATAGCAATCCATAATTGCTAGAAATATGTTGAATATTTTCCATGTTATTCTGGTGGGGTTAATTCTAAAAGGTACTTGACACTCTCCATGTATCCTCATCAGGGTTTGAGGTTGATTCAAGCCCTAAGCAAGGTTTCAAGGGTAGTAGCCCCTAAAAAGCAAGTGTGCAGGGGCGAAAATCCCTGGAAAAATTTTTAGGGTTTCTTAAGCTATTTTTAGACCCATATGGGTTGTTTAGGGTTAAAAATTTGAACCCATGGTTTTTTGCCCATGGTATTGTAAAATCCATTTTTGTGTTGTTATTTAATTGCACTTGCATCAGGGTTTGAAGAGATATGAGATATGAACATTATATTGGAGACATTTAAGTTTATACAATAAGAAGATATTATTGTGCAGGGTTTTTCCCATAAAGGTTTTCCAAGTGAAATAATGTGTTGTGTGTATTTGTTATCTTATTTTTTTCATTTGATTCTATATTTACTATTTTTCTAGATTTAGTTTATTGAGGCCTTTTTTTCTCGTCATTTGCTATCAATGCTAGGTTTTTAGCTTTGTTCAAGGATTAAAAGTTTCAACCTCTTGATAAATTAATTCTTGAGTGGGAGTTGTACGTGAAAGAATCTAGGGAAAGGAAAATTATGAAAAACACACGGGTAGAGATTAAAACATTTAATGGATAAAAAACTCAAGATGAGGGATTTGTTGGTTTATAAAGAACAGTGGATTGTGGTCTTGAGAATAAAATCAACATCAATGACAGATGAGGATTAGCTAAATATCAATAGGAAGACAAGGAGTTCTATCAAATTGTGCTTATCTAATTCAGTATTGTTGAATGTATCGACAAAGGCCACGACAAAGTCATTATGGGATAAGCTAGGAACTTTGTATCAGATAAAGTCAATGGTAAATAAACTCTTTCTCTGGAATAAGTAGTCACTTTGAATGAATGATGGTGACTCTGTGGCTAAAAATTTGAATGCTTTTAACACTATGGTAAGTCAATTAAACTTTGTTGAAGTAAAAATGGATGAAGAGAAAAAGTGTATTACTTTACTTTATTCATTACCTGATTCGTGGGATAACCTTGTTATGGATATCACCAATACTACTTCTACAATGAAAGTAAAGGATATAATAGGAATATTGCTATTTGAGAAAATGAGATGAAAATATTTAGAGGATTATCATCACAAGGATGCCTTGGTGTGAGAGGTCATTCTCAAGAAAGAAGCAAAAATAAATTAGGATAAATAAAATCGAGATCTAGGGTTAAATCTATTGCTTCAAAAAAGAGGAAATGTTGGAAGTGTGGTAAAATAGGGCATTATAAAAGAGATTGTAGATCTAAAAAGGTTGATAATAGTTGATCATCTAATGAATGATAGTTTTTGATGTTCTATACTTAATAGAATAACTACCACAAGGTATAAAATGAGCATGCAATCTTTAATATATGATAATGGTAATATACTAAACATGTAAAACTCATAAGATACTTCTGCAACTACTAAAAAATTTACCATTAATGAAAGCTCACAAAAAATAGTGAAAGTGCTCTAAAAATGGAGATTTATTCATACATATTATGAGTATTACATTTGCTATGAATGTTATGTTAGTCTCACAATGACACTGAGAGGGAGGGGTGAATCAGTGTAGCTCTTTATAACTTAAATCTTCAACTCTTAAAGCCGAAACAATGAAAACTTAAAACCAAATAAAGCAAGTATAACAAGAGAACATCACACAACACAAGATGTACCGAGGTTCACCGATTTGGCTACTCCTCAAAATGACTGTTTGGACTCCCATACAAATCCAGCCTTTGCAAAGCACCAACTTTACAATCAATTTACCAACACCCACTGGAAGGAGCATCAACCCCTGATTTACCAGCACCAACTGGAAGGAGCACCAACCCCTGATGCCAAGCACCAACTTGGACTTCAATTTTGAAACTAGAAGATTGACATAAAAATGCCTTCACTTTTACAAGACCCTGACTGGTCTATTGCTTACCCAACGTCTACCACAATTCACAAAACACACACACTCATCGCACTTCACAAAATAAAATCCCCTACTGAAATTCTCCAAGCAACACTCCTTTTATAACTATCCTTTCTCTTTGTAACTCCAATTGTAACTCCTTATTTCATATTCTCATACGCCACTTGTCAATTGTAACACCTTCTTTCATATTCTCATATGCCACTTGTCAATTGTAACTCCTTTATGTAACTCCTTTTGTATATATTGAGAAGGCATTTCATCAAACACGTCACATGCAAATAATTGACACCATATTCTCCTACCATGACTGTTCGTTTTCTCGGTCATGACTGTTCGTTTTCTCCTTCGATGACTGTTCGTTTTCTCCTTCGATGACTGTTCGTTTTCTCCTTCGATGACTATTCGTTTTCTCCTTCATGACTGTTCGTTTTCTCCTTGCATGACTGTTCATTTTCTTTTGCCTTTTTGTTTTCTCCTTTGTTCGTTTTCTCTTGCTGATTATTTTTTCTCCTTGCATGACTATTCGTTTTCTCTTTCCCTTATGCATGCATGTGTTTTGGTTTCCAAAAAGGCTTTTCATTTCTATTTTGAGGCCCTTCGTTTCCTTTTCTCCACATGGGCATGCGTCCACTTCTTTCCATGTGTAATGACCATCTTAAATGATTTCAAATCATTAAATATTCCTTATGGGTCCACGTCACTATGCAGTCTTTAGTTTCACCATCCTGGTGTTCATCACTAATATCAGATGCACTGTCAACTACTCTGTTCCTTTGGCAAAAATGCAACATGTCGCGATATCGCGACACTTTTGCTTCTCTGCCTGCCTGCCCTTTTTGAGTCACAAAAATGTGACATGTCGCGATATCGTGACACTTTTGTTTCTTGCTCTTTCTCTTTGCTTTGGATCATGAAAATACATGTCGCGATATCGCGACACTTTTTCTCCTTGCTCTTTCTCTTTGCTTTGGCCCACGAAAATACATGTCGTGATATCGCGACACTTTTTCTCCTTGCTCTTTCTCTTTGCTTTGGCCCACGAAAATACATGTCACGATATCGCGACACTTTTTCTCCTTGCTCTTTCTCTTTGCTTTGGCCCACGAAAATACAACATGTCATGATATCGCGACACTTTTTTCTCTTTGCTCTTTCGACCGTGAAAATGCAACATGTCACGATATCGCGACACTTTTTCTCCTTGCTTTTTCTCTTTGCTTTGGCCCATGAAAATGCAACATGTCGCGATATCGCGACACTTTTTCTCCTTGCATTTTCTCTTTCTTTGGCCGCAAAATGCAACATGTCACGATATCGCGACACTTTTTCTCCTTGCATTTTCTCTTTTCTTTGGACCGCGAAAATGCAACATGTCGCGATATCGCGACACTTTTTTTCTTTGCGGTGTTTTGCTTTTTCTTTGATCTTTAGCATATGGGCCACTTTGGTCTTCTTGGAAAATATGCAAAAAGGTGGGTAAACATCCTCATAAGCATTTAACATCACTGTACATACTCTGAGTAACCTCTAAACTCCTATCCACTGCATCAACCGATCTATCTGATTGTGTTGACAACAATGACAATACTGTCATTGCACCTTGCTCAACAATCTCCCCCTTTGGAATTGTTGGCAACACACGTGCAATTTCCTGTAACTCTTCTCCCCCTTTGACAACAATATCAAAGGGCTACTACAAACTCCCCCTGAGTCCATGCACAACATTCTCAGGCAAAAATTATTACACTTAGCAAAAATCACAAACATGAGCAAAAAGATAAACAAATACACAAATGCTCCCCCTGAGAATGTGGTCCCGATAGCTAGTCAATTCTTGGGAAGCATGACCACTCCCAATTTATTGCGAAGGTACTCAAAGACTTCCTTGGGCAACGGTTTTGTGAAGATATCCGCTACTTGCTCTATTGTTGGAACAAAATCCAACTTAACCTCACCTTTCGCAACTTTCTCCTTCAAAAAGTGATACCGGATAGCAATATGTTTTGTGCGAGAATGCATAACCGAATTCTTTGAGATGTTAATGGCACTGGTGTTATCACACTTAACTAAAATTGGCTCATTGAAGTTAATACCAAGATCTTTCAGGGTTTGTTTCATCCATAATACCTGCGTACAACATGCTTTCGTTGTAATATATTCTGCCTCTGCTGTGGATAAGGAGATTGACTCTTGTTTCTTACTGTGCCACGCGACCAACCTGTCTCCAAGATAGAATGCACCTCCACTGGTACTCTTTCTGTCATCTACACATCCTGCCCAATCTGCATCTGAATACACAATAAGGGTGAAGTCCTTACCTTTCGGATACCATAACCCATACTCCATAGTACCCTTGAGGTACCGAAGAATCCTCTTCATTGCTGTCACATGAGTCTCCTTGGGACTAGCCTAAAATCGTGCTACCATGCATACTGCCTACAAAATATCTGGTCCGGTAGTCTGTCAAGTATAGTAAGCTCCCAATCATAGATCTGTACATGGTTTGATCAACATGTGGAGATTTGTCATCCTTGCTCAACTTGCAACCTTGTCGTCATGGGAGTGCTAACTGGCTTACAATCCTCCATTGTGAACTTTTTTAGTATCTCTTTCACATATTTAATTTGAGAAATAAATATGCCCTTCTCATTTTTATTAACTTGCAACCCGAGGAAATACGAAAGTTCACCAATCATTGACATTTCAAATTCTTTCTGCATCTTATTTGCTAAATCTTTACATGACTCATCTTTGTTGCTGCCAAATATGATATCATCTACGTATACAACAAGAACAATAAGATGGCCATTTTCTGTTTTGACATACAAATTACTATCCACCATACCTTTCTTGAACCCTTGTTGAGTAAGATAGTTGTCTAGCCTTGCATACCATGCTCGGGGTGCCTGTTTTAAGCCATATAATGCTTTCTTCAACTTGCAAACCAAGTTGGGATCATCACCAAGTTGGAAACCATCTGGCTGCTCAATATAAACCTCTTCTTCAAGTTTCCCATTCAAAAATGCTGATTTCACATCCATTTGATAAACTTTGAAATTCTTGTAAACTGCTAAAGCCAAAAACATTCTAATTGCCTCTAGTCTAGCCACAGGTGCAAAGGTTTCCTCAAAGTCAATACCTTCAACTTGTGCATAGCCTTTACATACCAATCTTGCTTTATTCCTGACTACCTGTCCGTCTTCATTCAATTTGTTTCGAAAGACCCATTTAGTATCGATTATATTTTTATTTGCAGGTCTTGGTACTAACTCCCAAGTTTTGTTTTTCTCGATCTGATCTAATTCTTCATTTATTGCCTTCATCCAACTTTCATCTTTGCTCATGCTGCATAATAGAGAGTAGTTGCTTACTACTCTTCTTCTTTTCTGAACACCAACTATGGGGTCTCCCAATTATTTGCTCTCTAATATTTTCTATTGATTGTTTAAATTTCTCATTTTCTTCCACTTGAATCATTTGAATCATCGAGTCATTTTTTTTTTCGCTTTTTTTCATCTCCTTTAATAACCTCTTCATAAATGGTAGTTCTCTTCATACTAATTACTCGTTCCCTACCTTCATCAACTTTAACATCGACACTATCCATAATTTTCCTTAGCTTCTTGTACCACAACCAATTTTCTTCTTCCTGTCCAATCAAGCAAGCTCCTTCTAAAGTCTCTGAGAGAGTGTACAGGTTTCCAGATGTCCTCGATCCAATTGCTATCAACTTTCCACTCTTTGCTTTTCGACTTCACATACCCTTCAAAAATACAATTCATGACCTCTATCACAAATCGACTTACGCTCAACAAGTTAATGCCCTTCCGGACCAACCACAAACAAGACTTATTTTGACTTCATTTTTCCATCACTGATCTTAACCGATCCTTTGCCAACTATCTTAGCTCCATCACTATTTCCAAATTTTCTTGAACCACCTTCATATTGTCGTAACTTCTCAAATTTATGTTTTTCACTGTCATATGACTGGAGCATCCACTATCAAGTATCCATGGTGCAGATTTATTCTGTGCTTTAAATGTTGTCTGTATGATCCAAGGATTCCTTTTCTTCCTTAGATCGCTCTTTTTCTTTCCACTCTGGTTTGATTACGGTTTTGGGCTCTTGTTTTGACTTTTCTTTTTCAGTAGCTTGTGCATGTTTTTCGAGAAATTTTCTATTTTGTCTCATTCCATTTGGTTGAAATTTTCTTCCCTGAAATTGATTTGATGCAAATGTACTTCGACAATTTCTTGCAATGTGCCCAAACTTATGACAGTTATAACATTCTATTGCATAATCCATCAAAGGTGAAAAAACATTTCTACTGGTAAAATTCCTTGGTCCTACGTTATACTTGCAATCTGAAATCTTATGTCCATAACCATTGCATTTAAAACAGTAACCAGAAAAGAGATGATTGAACCTGGGTGATGGTCTTTGCCATGTTGTCGTAGGAGTCATAAATCTTCTTCTTCTTTGATGTGTGACATTGGTGAATCCATCATTGTCAATTCTCCTTTCGTGCCTTGCATTATTGCTTTCTTTTGCATGAGTCAATTTTTCTTGATCAACCTTGTTTCTTATCTTCATTCTTTATTCCTTTGATCCATTTGATGATTCTCCTTCGTCAAAGCCCAAACCAAATTTGATGCCTGTAGTCCTTTGGTTATTTATGATCTTATCCAGCTTCATAGAACTTTCTTCACGTTTGTGATGACAACTAATTTTACGATTCATCTCTTCTATCTGCATCCTTAAACCAACAGTCTCTTCTTCTAGCTTGCAGCAATAATCTATTTTCATGGTTATTTGCACTTCGAGATCTTCGGATATTTTCTTGGATTCTTCTATCTGTACTTTCAAACTGGTTATGATTTCATTTGCATCCTCAAGCTTTCTTGAAATTTTCTTATTCTTTTTTCTTTCTATCTTCAATTCATCCAGAGCTGCAATTAGTTCCTCTTCCAAATTTACTTATGCATCAATTTCTTCTTCATCACATTCCTATTATTTTTCTATTTTTTCTTCTTTGAGTGCCATGAAAAGAGCTTCACCTATTTCCTTTTCAGAATCCTCACCGTAGCTGTCTTCTGATGAACTGACATTCTTGGAGATGAAACTTTTCTTCTTGAAGTTGCCTTTTCTGAAATTTGTTTTTTTCTTCCAGTCACTTCTTTCTTGGTGCGATCCTTCATCACTTTTGTTCTTCTCATTAAGTGGACATTTAGCTGCAAAATGCCCAATGCCTCCACAATTGAAACATTTAAACGGTAACTTTCCTCTGTATTTTCCTTTTCCCCTTTTTAGTTTTCGAACAAAGTTTGCTTCCATTTCATCTGATGTCTCTTCTTCCTCGGATTCTTGTTTTGCTTTCATATTTTTATGGGCTTTAAAAGTAGCTTCTCTGTCTGTGGGTTTAGATTTTCCTATTCTCATCTCATATGCAGTCAAAGAACCATGCATCTCATCCATACTAAAAGAATTTAGATCTTTAGCTTCTTCTATAGCTAAAACTTTAGAATCAAATCTTTGGGGAAGAGATCTTAATACCTTTTTCATGATGATAGAATCTTTGATTTCCTCGCCGAGTCCTCTAATCGCATTAATGACTTCATTAACTCTCAGCATATATGCCTCTATGTTCTCATCGTCATTCATCTTTAATACTTTGAACTGAGCTCGATGTGTTTGTAACTTGGCCTCCTTGATCTTAACGTCTCCTTCATGAATGCTCCTCAGTTTGTCCCATATTTCTTTTGCCGTTTTACAACTCATAATTTTTACCAGTTCACTGTCCACTAATCCGCACATGATAGCATTCTTTGCTTTTGAGTTATTCTCAAACAGTTTCTTATCGGTAGCATCGGTTGGAGAAGTGGTGGGTATTGTGTATCCACTATCTACTGAATCCCAAATGTCGTATCCCAAAGCACAAAGATATGTCTGCATCCTGAGTCTCCAAAATGCGTAATTAGTTTCATCAAACAATGGTGCTTTGTTTGATGAGAAGCCTTCACCACCTGCCATTGTGTCACTTCCAAGATCACCCTAGCCGGTTAAGCTTGTTCAAGAACCTCGCTCTGATACCAATTGTTAGTCTCACAATGACACTGAGAGGGGGGTGAATCAGTGTAGCTCTTTAAAACTTAAATCTTCAACTCTTAAAGCCAAAACAATGAAAACTTAAAACCAAATAAAGCAAGTATAACAAGAGAACATCACACAACACAAGATGTACCGAGGTTCACCGATTTGGCTACTCCTCAAAATGACTGTTTGGACTCCCATCCAAATCCAACCTTTGCAAAGCACCAACTTTACAATCAATTTACCAGCACCCACTAGAAGGAGCATCAACCCCCAGATTTACCAGCACCAACTAGAAGGAGCACCAACCCCTGATGCCAAGCACCAACTTGGACTTCAATTTTGAAACTAGAAGATTGACATAAAAATGCCTTCACTTTTACAAGACCCTGACTGGTCTATTGCTTACCCAACGTCTACCACAATTCACAAAACACACACACTCATCGCACTTCACAAAATAAAATCCCCTACTAAAATTCTCCAAGCAACACTCCTTTTATAACTATCCTTTCTCTTTGTAACTCCAGTTGTAACTCCTTCTTTCATATTCTCATACGCCACTTGTCAATTGTAACACCTTCTTTCATATTCTCATATGCCACTTGTCAATTGTAACTCCTTCTTTATGTAACTCCTTTTGTATATATTGAGAAGGCATTTCGTCAAACACGTCACATGCAAATAATTGACACCATATTCTCCTACCATGACTGTTCATTTTCTCGGTCATGACTATTCATTTTCTCCTTCAATGACTGTTCATTTTCTCCTTCATGACTGTTCATTTTCTCCTTCGATGATTGTTCATTTTCTCCTTCGATGACTGTTCGTTTTCTCCTTGCATGACTGTTCGTTTTCTCTTTCAGATTGTCGTTTCTTGGTTTGCATTTCTTTTGCATCTTTTCTCCTTGCATGACTGTTCATTTTCTCTTTCCCTTATGCATGCATGTGTTTTGGTTTCCAAAAAAGGCTTTTCATTTCTATTTTGAGGCCCTTCGTTTCCTTTTCTCCACATGGGCATGCGTCCGCTTCTTTCCATGTGTAACGACCATCTTAAATGATTTCAAATCATTAAATATTCCTTATGGGTCCACGTCACTATGCAGTCTTCAGTTTCACCATCCTGATGTTCATCACTAATATCAGACGCACTATCAACTACTCTGTTCCTTTGGCAAAAATGTAACATGTTGCGATATCGCGACACTTTTGTTTCTCTGCCTACCTACCCTTTTTGAGTCACAAAAATGTGACATGTCGCGATATCGTGACACTTTTGTTTCTTGCTCTTTCTCTTTGCTTTGGACCACAAAAATACAACATGTCGCGATATCGCGACACTTTTTCTCCTTGCTCTTTCTCTTTGCTTTGTCCTGCGAAAATACATGTCGCGATATCGTGACACTTTTTCTCCTTGCTCTTTCTCTTTGCTTTGGCCCGCGAAAATACAACATGTCACGATATCACGACACTTTTTTCTCTTTGCTCTTTCGGCCGTGAAAATGCAACATGTCGCGATATCGCGACACTTTTTCTCCTTGCATTTTCTCTTTTCTTTGGACCGCGAAAATGCAACATGTCGCGATATCGCGACACTTTTTCTCCTTGCATTTTCTCTTTGCTTTGGCCCGCAAAAATGCAACATGTCACGATATCGCGACACTTTTTCTCCTTGCATTTTCTCTTTGCTTTGGACCACGAAAATGCAACATGTCGCGATATCGCGACACTTTTTTTCTTTGCGGTGTTTTGTTTTTTCTTTGATCTTTAGCATATGGGCCACTTCGGTCTTCTTGGAAAATATGCAAAAAGGTGGGTAAACATCCTCATAAGCATTTAACATCATTGTACATACTATGAGTAACCTCTGAACTCCTATCCACTGCATCAACCGATCTATCTGACTGTGTTGACAACAATGACAATATTGTCGCTGCACTTTGCTCAACATGTTACAATGTTTAGTCACAAATATATATAATAGTATGTCACTCTTCACTTTCCTAATCTAAGGACACATGTATTCTGCATGATGGACACTTGTGTGCATGCACACCTAACTAAACACACTTATGTATTATTTGCACATTATTACATTACATAAAGTAAATACTCCTAATCTAAAGATGTATCCAAGGTGGTACATTAACATGTACCAAATAATGTAGTATTCTCTAACACCCCCTTGTATTACATTATTTGGGATGAAATTCTCTTGATTTGCATAGATGATCTTTGAATTTTTGAAACTTGTTCTTGCCTAGAGCTTTTGTAAATATATCTGCTAACTATTTTTCCTGTAGGAATATACTTCAAATTGATATGACAATTCTAAAATTTATCTCTAATGAAATGACATTGTGCTTCAATATGCTTAGTTCATTCATGTACAATTATATTTTTGATCAGATTGAGAACTCCTTGATTATCACAATGTATCTAAGTTGGAGCTTTTTTTATTCTCATGTCAGATAATATATATTGTAACCACAAAGCTTCACAAGTTGTATCTTGCATTGCATGGTATTTTGCTTTAGTGGATGATTTTTCTTTTGTATGTTGTTTCTTACTGTTCCAAGATATTGGTCCTGACCTAAGATAGAAAATGTATATTGAAGTAGATTTTCTATCATCAATAGAACCAACATAATCAGAATTTGAATAACCCTGCAGACAAAAATCTTTAACATTCTTCATATAAGTTAGTCCATAATATGTAGTCTTCTTAACATATTGTAGTATTTTTTTGTAGATTTCCAATGACTCTCTCTTGGTTCTTGCATGAATCTTGAAAGATAATTTACAATAAATACTAGATTAGTTCAAATATATTATTTTTTTTTTTTTTTATATTTTAAAGCAAAAACCCCTTGTGGGGCCGCCTTGGTCTAAGAGACCAACGGGGGTTCTACACCGTCAAAGTCACCCAAGGGTCGCACCTAGCCCCCGCACCAACATTATCAATTGGATTTTGGGTACCCAATTCAGCTTTTGGTAGGGTGGAGATCGCGGGACCTCCCTTGGAGGATTGCCCTCTCCTCTCCAACTCACCTACAACACCTGGGTTGATTAGGTCAAATATTTGTTAAGTACAAAAGACTTCCAATTAATTGGCGGTACCTTGTAGCTGAGACTAAAGGTGTTCCATAATTTCTTGATAATTGAATCCCTTGTTCCATGGGTGTATATTTAGGCTTACAATCATTCATTTTATATTTCTCAAGTAGGGTATTTGCATATTTTGACTATGTAATGGTAATATTATCTCCTTTTTGATGAATTTCTAGACCAAGACAATAATTCATCAGTCCTAAATTTATCATTTCAAAACCTTTCTCAAGATCCTTTTTTATCTCACTTATTAGTTTTTTAGAGCTTCTAGTAATCACTATATCATCAACATACACTATAAGAATTAGTATATCATTTTTAATCTTCTTTGTATATAGACTTGGATTGGATGTACTTTGTTTGAAACTATGTTGTAACAAATGATTATTAATTTTTATGTTCCATGCTCTAGGGGCTTATTTCAGACCATATAAGGATTTGTTTAATTTACAAACCTTATGTTCTTGACCTTTAACAAAAAATCCTTTTGGTTGTGATATGTAGACTTCTTCTAAGTCACCATTAAGAAAAGCACTTTTTACATCCATTTGATGAAGTTTCCATCCCTGATGAGTTGCTAAAGCACATACTGTTCTGATAGTGGTAATTTTGGTTATTGGTGTAAATATATCTTCATAGTCAATTCCCTCTGTCTGAGTATATCCTTTTGCTACTAACCATGCTTTGTACTTGTCAAGTGTGCCATCTGATTTATTTTTAATCTTGTAAATCCATTTGCAACCCACAACTTTCTTTCCTAAAGATAATTCTACTAGATTCTATATTTTTTTCTTTTGTACTGATGAATATTCAGATTCCATAGTTGCCTTCCAATGTGAGTGATTTAGAGATTGAAGTGTTGATGTTGCCTCTATTATAGTGCTTAGTAATCCTCTGTTCATTCTACTTTGACAATGAATTTGAGTTCTTGTGGTAGTAAAATCTGGCATTTATTCTAAGGTTAATTCCCTAAGTGTGTCCCTAAGCCATATTGGCTTCCTTCTTTGAGGAATTGTAGATGATTTTGTATATTCACTTTCTTCATCATGAGATTCTGACTCTGTTTCTTCATTTACCAAATATTTCTCTGAGAAGTTTAGAAAAACTTTTGTATCATTACTTTATTTTCCAGTGGCAACCTTGAATTTTTCATCAAAAACTACATCTTTGCTTATATATACCTTCTTTGTACTTGGATCCATTATTCTATACCCTACAAATTCATCATCATAGCCAACACATATATCGGTCATAGTTTTATCATCTAATTTTATCCTTTTTTGTTTTGGAATATGCATATAAGCTTTGCATCCAAAGATTTTTAGCTTTTCAACATTTGGTTTTTGTCCTAACCATGCTTCTTCAGGTGTAGAATGCTTGAGTATTCTTGTAGGTAATCTATTTTGTAAGTATATTGTTGTTTTGACTACTTCTTCCCAATATTGATGATCAAGATGAGATTCTTTTAACATACATCTCATCATTTCCATTATAAATCTATTTCTTTTTTATGCAATTCCATTTTGTTGTGGTGAATATGTTGTAGTGAGTTGTCTTTTAATTCCATTTTCTTCTAGAAATAAATCAAATTATTTTGATGCAAATTCACCTCCTCTATCTGAACGAAGAATTTTGATAGTCTTTCCTAATTCTTTCTCTACTTGAAGTTTGAATTATTTAAAATGACTAAATGCTTTTGATTTGTACTTCATGAAGTACACCCACATATTTCTAGTATGATCGTCAAAAAATATTTGAAAATACTTATGTCCTCCAATACTTGTAATATTCATTGGACCACATAAATTTGTATATATTAATTCTAGTGGTTGTTGAGTCCTATGTTGATGAAGTTCAAAAGGAATTCTATGTTTTTTTCTTGCTAAGCATTCTAGAAAAATAGTAGATTCCAAAGATATATTTGGTATCCATTCAACCATTTGATATTTGAACATTTCATTTATAGAGGATACACTGGTATGTACTAAAAATTTGTGTCATAGATCTAAAGTCTTAATTGAAAAATCCAAATGTGTAGTAATATCCAGAACAAATAGACCACTTTTATAGGAACCTAAAGCAATCTTTTTCCCTTGTTTGAGAATATGACACTGTTTTCTTCCATTAAAAACTTTGAATTCTACTATCATGTTTTGATCCATGAGTTGAGAAACTAAAAGAAGATTGGTAGTTAATCCAGGAACATATAACACATTGTTAATTATTCCTTTTCCATTCATTAGATTGACCAGAACATTTCCTATTCCTCTTACTACATAAGTTTTACTATCTACAATAGCAACTGGTTTCTCATTTTTTTCTTGTAGAGAATCAAACCATTGTTTGTTTCCAATCATATGTTTGCTTGCTCCTAAATCTATATACCAATAATCCATAATTCTTTTATTTTCCAATTCTCTAGTCTGTATGAAGTTGACTACCTTATGACTCCCTAGTTTCAAATATATAAATTGGCTTTAATGTGATACTTTACTTTCTAAGTTTCCTTTGAGTTGAATCCCCCTTTTTTGTTTATGAGTAGAAATCTTGATGCAATTTCAAGTTTGATAAGGTTCTCTATTTTTAGAACCTTTAAGTTGGATTCCTTATGTCTCCTTAATTTGAGCAAGAGACTAATACCAAATGTAATTTCCAACTTGTCAAAACCTTTATGTTTGTATTTCTTTTAATTTTCTATAATATAGTTTCTAAATTTAAAAAATCTAAGTTGGTGTTGAACTCCTTATAACTCCCTAATTAGAAATTTAGAAAACAAAGATATTTGCAAATTAAATATTTCAATTTTTGTGTAGAAATCCTTATACCTCCAAGTTAAACAATTTGCAAATATTTCAATGTAATATGAATTTCAAAAGTTGTATAAAGTAATTTCAAAACCTTTCAAAATGCTTCTTGCTTCAAATATTTCTAAGGCATTCAATACTTCTTCTAAGGTTATAATTTATTACCTTATTTCTCCTTATATTCAAATAACCTTAAGTATAAAAGTTTAATTAATCTTATCCTCAAAAAATAAGCTTTATACCTCCTTTAATATTTGCAAAGGCTTTGATTTAAATATTTTTTACCTCCTCGTATATGGGATGCGCCAAAATTGACTTGCTTCAGCTGCAACCTATGCTCAAAAAGTCCTCTCTTGCTGCAATTAATGTGTCTCCTTGCTCATTAAATTCAACCTTATGAAGTTTGACTCTCTACGCTTTTCAAGCTTTTCCAAGGTGCTCAAGTTTTATTTCCACCCGCTCACTCTGTCTTTTGCAGACTAAATTCAATCCCATGAATTAATAGACGCTCTTAGATGTTGTGTATTCCTCCAATCATGATTTGCATTCTGAGTTTCAAGTGCCAAGTGGCATCTAATATCATTTATTCTTCTATAGTTGTTATTTATGGAGCTATATCCAACTGATCTTCACTCAACGCTTGGAAAGAGTGTTATATTTCTTGAGATTTAAATTATCTAATGATATTATGACTCCTTGAATGTTATAAATGTAATTGTGCTCTTCTCCAATACCAATTTTAACATCATCCATATGGCAGATGGCTTCTTCAATGCTTTACCTTCCTTATGATGCTCCTAACATGCCCTAAATTGGTTCTTTTGTTGCTTGGATCTCAAGCATTCAAAACTCCTTTATTTTATTTAGCTTACCAACGTCTTCCCAAGTTCTTTTGGATGTCACTTCTCCAACGCTCTCCTCTTGTGGCGGTTTCAATGTTCGATAATTCCTTTATAAAGAAGCTTGCTTCAAATTTGGTGACACTCAAACTCTTCGACGTTTCAACACGTCCAAGTATCGTTACCTTCTATAATGTTTTTATATTTCATTTTTACATTATTTTCTTTGTCTAACATTGTGGCTTTTCTTCTCTATGGTGTCTCAAGTTTGTTACGGTGGCTCCTCCTTCAATACGATGGTGCTTCTTCACTATGGTGGTTCTACCTTTCAATGGTGGCTCAACTTTGCTATGGAACCTCTTCTACACCTTTGGTGATTTATCTTCACCAAAATTTTACCACTCTAAGCACATATTTCCATGTCTTTAAACACTACAAATCTACCCTGTCTTTGTTCACTATTGAATCTATTTCTTTTACTCAATAGGACTTAGAAAAATCTTCACTTCAATTATAAACACATCATATGCTTCTTCTACTTATCTCTCCTTTTTTGAGCAAGTTTTAACTTCTAACTTTCCTATTTTTTTGGCAGATTTCAAGATAATAATGAAGTCTCCTTCCTTGGATTGGAGATACTTAAATAAAAGTAGATTTTATTCCCTAAATAACTCTTAATATGGTGCTTTCAAAAACCTTAAAATTAACTAGTTTTAATACTTTAAAAATGAACTATCATAGCACCACTTTTACACACCTTTTGGCCTCCTTTTGTAGCTAGTCTGCTTGGTGATTTGGTTCACCTATTTGTTGCCTCAAATTTGTTAATTTTTTTTGTAACTCTAATTTCTATTCAGTTGTTGCTCCAAAAACCTCTTTAATTCTCCTCAAAATGTGCTCTCTTCAATTCTGAAATTTGTATCTATTAGTGCTGCCCAAATAATAACCTCTTGCTATCCTAAATTCTCTCAAATCTACTTGGGAACTCCTCCAATTTGCTGCCTCAAAAATTTGACTTTTCCTCCTTATTTTCTTGTCACATTCTTCTTATTTTTGGTTTTGTTGTTAAATGGCGATAATTATCCCAAATTTTTATTTTTAGGAGCTTCTTCTACTTGCTATTGTCTATCTCGAGCTTTCTTCAAATCTCCTCCAATATCTCTTGTGGCTTTGATACCACTAATAGATTTTGATGTTGTATATTTAATGAAATAACTACCACAAGGTATAAAATGAGCATACAATATTTAATATATGATAATGGAAATATACTAAACATGTAAAATTCATTATTTACTTCTGTAACTACTCAAAAATATACCATTAATGAAAGCTCACTAAAAATAGAGAAATTGCTCTAAAATTGAAGATATATTCATACATATTGTGAGTATTATATTTGCTATGAATGTTATAATGCTTAGTCACAAATATATATAATAGTATGTGACTCTTCACTTTCCTACTCTAAGGACACATGTGCATTCTGCATGATGGACACTTGTGCACATGCACACCTAACTAAAGACACTTGTGCATTTCTTGCACATTATTACATTACATAAAGTAAATACTCCTAATCTAAATATGTACCCAAGGTGGTACATTAGCATGTACTATATATTGTAATATTCTCTTAAAATAAATGAACTTCTGTAGAAATGAAGACCACAAATGAAGATTCAGGGAACTTATTCTTAGTTGCAACATGCTCAAGTGAATGCCATTGATTGACTCAGATGCTTCCTTTCATATGACTCCTCATAAGGAGGGGTTTTGTGAATCTGAAAAGATAAATGGAGGTGAAGTCTTCTTGGAAGACAATTCAACATATAAACTAATAGGACAAGGAAGAGTCAAGTTGAGGTTAAAAGATGAAAGAATTAAAACTCTTCCTAGTGTGTTGCATATTCTGAGTTTGGTAAGGAATATGATATTCATGAGTAAGATGAATGATGCGGGTGTGATTGTAGTATTCAATAAGGATAGTGACAAGATGGTTTGTGGAGCCTTTGTGTTGGCAAGGGGAGTTCATATAGTAACTTTGTTCAAATTTGAGTCTAGCATTGTAAGTATTGATTGCAATAACTCTTCAATTGTAGAGGAGGAGAATATAGTAGAAACGACTATGAGTATTCTTGTAGCAAAGTCAATGTTGTGGCATCAATGCATGGGGCATATTGGTGAGAAAGGCCTTCAAACATAAAAAATGAAAGGTATAGCTGAAGAAATATTTGATTGCCCATTAATTTTTTATTTTTGTGAGCACTATATTTTGGAAAGCAAACCCAAGTCAAGTTTCCTAGTAGTGCTACAATATCTAAAGGAATTTTGCATCTAGTTCACAATCATGTGTTTGGACCTACAAAAGTACCATCGTTAGGTAAATCTATCTATTTTGTTACATTTATAGATGACATTTCAATAAAGACCTGGGTATAATTTTTATGAAACAAATCTGATTTTTTCAATAGGTTTAAAGAGTTTAAGGCTCTCGTATAAAATTAGATAGAGAAAAATATAAAGGTTTTTAAAAGTGATAATGGTGGTGAGTATTTCTCTAATGAATTTGAGCAGTTTTACAAGGACTATGGAATAGAAAAATAGAAAACAACTTCATATACTTCATAATAGAATGGAGTTGTAGAATATATGAACATAACATTGATGGATACGACTAGAAGCATGCTAAGTGATATAGAGTTAGAAAGGAAATTCTAAGTAAAAGTTGTGTTAACTACTTATTACCTCATCAATATATATCCTATCTCATATTTGGTGGACAAGACTCCACAAGAAGTGTGGATTGGTAAGAAACCCTCTCTCAGTTATATAAAGGTTCTTGGTTGTGATGCTTATATGTATGTCCCAAAATAGAAAAGGAATAAGCTATACTATAAATCTGAAAAAAATACATATTTGTGGGTTATAGTATTAGTGTTAAAGGATATAAGTTATGAAATCCATAAACACATAAGATTGTTTACAGTCGTAATGTGATCTTTAGAGAAACAATAGGGGCTCCAAAACAGGAAATGCAACCAAGTAAAGAACCTTAAATAGTTCAAGTAAAATTGGAACAAGAAGAAGAGCCTATGGTAAAACCTAGTGCTACAAAAGAACTATTGATAGAGTATGAAGAAAATTCAAAGGAAGAAGGTGAGGAGGAAGTTGAAGATGAACTCCAAGTTTGAGGAGATCATATTGAGTGAGAAGACTCCTAGAAAGGTATAGCCCTTCAAATCTTTGTTTTGCATATAATATATTAGTTACTGGTAAAGAACCTAAGACTGTAAAGAAGTCACTTCAGTCAAGTGAGAATAAGTCTTGAAAAGGACTATGGAGGAAGGAATGAAGTCCTTGGATAAAAATAAGATGTGGTACTTGGTGAAATTACCCCTTGGAAGAAAATTGGTTGGTTGTAAGTGGGTATTCAAGAAGAATTATAATGTAGTAGGGAATTTGGAGAAGTACAAGGCTCATTTGATAGCAAAAGGATTTTCTCAAGTTGAGGGAATTGAATTTGGTGAGATTTTTTCTCCTGTGGCTAAACTAACTTCAAATAGATTTTTTTGACTATTTTTGTTGCTTTTGATCTTGAAATAGAACAAATGGATGTAAAGACAATATTTCTACATGGTGAACTTGATGAAGACATATATATGTCACAACCAGAATGCTTTAGGGTAAAATGTAAGGAGGAATTGGTATGCAAGTTGAAAAAATCTCTTTACGGCTTGAAGCAATCTCCAAGAATGTGGAACCAAAAATTTGATAGGTTTGTTTTGACACTTGGGCTTGAAAAAGCAAAGCAAATTTGTGTGTGTATTTTAAACAAGAAGGTGAAAATTTTATTATCATTATTTTGTATGTGGATGACATGTTGTTAATTGGTAACAATAAGGAGATGATAAAATTACTAAAATCTCAATTATCTTTTGAATTTGACATGAATGATTTGGGTGCTGCAAAATTTATTTCGTGTATGTAAATAATAAGGGATCATGCAAATAGAAAGTTGTTAAATCAAATGAAATGTGTTGATTTGATACTATAGAGGTTTAGGATGCATGATTGTAAACCAATATGTACTCTATATCTTGTTGGTCAAAAGTTATTTTATGAGCAGTGTCCTAAAATAGATGATAAATTTTAAGAAATGTATCATGTTCCTTATTCTAGCGTTGTTGGTAGTCTAATATATGTAATGGTATGTACTAGACCTGATATTACACATGTAGTGGGAGTAGTTAGCAGATATATGTCCAATCTAGGAAAGGAACATTGGACTACTATGAAGAGGATCTTCAAATACTTGCATGGAACTTTAGACTATGCTATTTGTTACCAAGGAAAATATGGAGATAGTAATATTGTAAATCTACAAGGTTTTGTGGATGTTGATTGGGTTAGAGATCTAGACAAGAGAAGATCCATGAGCTCTTATGTGTTCATACTATTTTGAGGGGCAGTAATTTGGATGAGTAAAAAGCAATCAACAGTTGCTTTGTCCACAACAGAGGCAGAGTACATTATAGTAACTCATACATGTAAATAAGCAGTGTCGCTATAAAGGTTGTGTTCAATGTTTGGTATTAAGTAGAAGGCTATGAGAATTAACAGTGACAATTAGTGTGCAATATGTTTGGCCAAAAATCTTGGTTTTCATGATCGGTAAAAATATATTGATATCAAGTGCCATTTTGTGAGAGATATGGTTGAAGGGAATCAAGTGATGCTGGAGAAATTTGACACAGAGAATAATATTGTTGATTCATTAACAAAGAATGCACCTGCTAAAAAAAAAAATTGGTGTAGAATATCTATGGGTATGGTTTCCCTTGATAGTTGACAATGGCAATTTTTGGACCCTATGGAAAGTATTTATTAAGTGGAAGAATGTTGGAAATATGTTGAATATTTTCCATGTTATTCTGGTGAGGTTAACTCTAAAAGGTACTAGACACTCTCCATGTATCCTCATCAGAGTTTGGGGCTAGGCTATGCCCCGAGCAGGGGTTCAAGGGCAACAACCCTTGAAAAGTGAGGGTTCAGGGGCGACAACCCCTGACAAAATATTTAGAGTTTCTTAAGCTATTTTTAGACGTATTTGGTCTATTTAGGATTAAATATTTGAACCCATGGTTTTTCACCCATGGTATTATAATTTTTTTTTTTGTGTTGTTATTTAATTGCACTTACATTAGGGTTTTGAAGAGACAAAAATGCAACACCAAATAATAATATATAAATTGAACTCAAAAGATAATATTGCACAATGAATGATTTTATATTAATGGGGGGAGTCTCAAAACTCCATTGTTACAATAAGAATCTTTGAACTCTTTGATACAAATATATACAATGCTAGGGCTCTCTAAAACCCTAGCTACAACGCTGGTGGTGTCTCAAAATGTGTCTTTGCTCCCAACAGAAATGAGTGGGCTTTATGTTATCCAATACTGGGCCACTCTAGCTTAAATAACTACACAATGCTTGTGTATCCCCAAACCTGCACGCAGTAAATAATAACAAAGGGTTAGTAATAACTATGAGGGATCCACTATGTGAGACCCTCAAAAATTAATAAAACCCTAGCTATCCAATAATGAAACTGCATGCAAATATGAAGAATATTAAAATAATAATCAAAATGAAGGATTTACCTTATGACGCTTGTTGTTCTCTGATCTGTGATATTTTGTTGCAAGAAGTAGTGCAGCGATGCTCTAGCATCACTCAAGGGCTAGTAGGGCTACAAATATTTGGTGTAAGATGCCCGCAGGTGCTCGACGACAGCAAAAAATGCTCGTGGGTGCTTGGGAATGGAAAAGGGTGCCCAAAGGTGCCTGGCGGTGGAGGAGAAATCCATAGAAGGATATCTTATTGGGTGAGTGGTGCAACAACAAATGTGGGGGGCGATGGTAATCAAGGATGAAGGGTGAGAGTGCTTGGATACTCCAAGGAAATCGGGTACAAATTGCTTAGGAAACTTAGGACTTCGACTTAGGGAAAACTCAGGCGTTGAGCCATCAAAATGGCTCCTATTAGGGTATGTTAAGTTTTGAGCGACAAAAATTGTGTGGCTCAAATTAAAACATAACAAAAGGTGGATATTAATTTTGGGTGTGTGGCATGGATTGAAGTAGATGGGAGGTTGGAATTAAGTAAAATTGGATGGTTGGAATTAATTCACTTATATAAATATATATTTATTAAATATATAAGATATAATATATAAAATATTAATATCTAAATATATATAAAATAAATATATAAATATATATGAATAATGGGTAGAAATGGCAGGAAAATTTGGATGAATAACAAGTGGCTAGGTTTTGGTGTCTACAGGTGCCCCTTTTTATATTGCATTACGTGAAACACAATGTAGTGCAAAAACACAAGACACCTATTTTGGCTAGGTGCAGAAGCAACTTTCTCTTGATATGTGAAACGTGAGCTTGAAGATAAAAGAATGAAAAAAAAATTGCATAGCTTACCCCCTCAATTGGCGAGTGAGTTTGCAGATGAACCTCATGAGCCAATTGAAAAATATATGCAAATGAATTGTGGACGATATGAATGATGTAAATGTGATACCATTTTTTCCCCAACGATATGAAGGGGATTGGTGAAAAATGTGAAATGATGCATCTGTTTTTACCCCAACAGATGAAGGATTTTGTGGAAAATGTGATGAAAATGTGTCTGTTTTTGCCCCAATAGATGAAGGTTTTTGTGGAAATGTGATGAAAAATGTGTTTTTTTTTGCCCCAACAGATGAAGGTTTTTGTGGAAAATGGGATGAAATATGTGTTTGTTTTTGCCCCAAAAGATGAAGGTTTTTTCCAAGTATAGATGTCATTATCATGTAATATTTATATCATTGTGGGAAAGTCAAAACCAAATGTGATTGCCCCAAATTTGGGGTGATTCGATGTTGTTGAAGAATGTGCCTTCCAGCGTCATTGATATGCAAGGATGAATATGCAAAAATAAAAGTAGTCAACTTCGAAGAGCCAACTAGTGACTGTCAGATAATTCCTATGATCGAAACCAATCACCCTAGTTAAGACCAATTGCCATGATGACTATCAGGGAAATGTGTAATGATGAAATGTGATTTTATCCATGTTTTAAGCCCCATGAACTAGGCCATCAATGATAGCTTTTGTGCAAATTGGTCTTGGCATAGTTTCACCCAAAAAGTGAAGTACCAAATGTGATTGTGATTTTGAACAAGGAGATATGGAATGATGAAAATGACCAAGTTTCCTTATGGTAGGTTATTCATCTTACCAAATTGCATGGATACAAATCGTTGTAATTGCCAAGTATATAGAATAACCCACTAGATACAAGGTTCACTTGAATGTTGTTTGAACTTGGCAAATATGCAAATGATGATGTGGAATGATTTTGATGATGTGAAAATGATGTATTAATGATGATTATGGTTTTTTTGTGAATATTTGGACCATTTTGGAGTGCTTTTGTAACTTGTTAAAGGAATTTGCAATTTGTGGTCACAAATGAGAATTATGCACCCAAATCAGTTGGAACCTTCACAAAACCTATTAATATCATGAAACAAATGGATGAATGCAATATAAAGTGATTTTGTGGGGATAAGCCACTGTTTTGAAAAAAAATGTTATTTTGTCAAAATTGATGCCAAAGGCAAGTTGGCGCTTTTGGAATGCACAGACGCTCACCAGTGTTTGGGTATTTTGCAAATGCCCTGGTGCACTTCAGTGTGCCAAGAAACAGCCATTGGCATCTCAAGGTGCCTAAAGCAGCTATAAATAGTTGGTAGCACGAGAAATGAAGTTCATTTGTGCATTTGTGAGTTTGAGAAGTTGCATCTGGGAGATTTGGGTGGAGTGGAGTGGAGTGAGGTGAAGTGAATCTGGTGCAGAATCTATGGCAATGGATGGAGCGAAGTTGGGGGCCAAAGCTGGAGTGTGGATGGCTAAGGTAATGTTCGTTGTGCAAAAAAAAAATGTGTTTTTTTGTGTTTTTTTCTTGTACAAGTATTAATTACAAATGTTTTGTGTTTTGTTGTAGCTTAGGATTTTGGAGGCTCGACACTGGTTCTCATCATACATTTTTGGTATGAGGAAGGCACTGGTGAATGATGAGTGGGATTTGTTGGAGGTTGTAGGGCTAGCAAAGGTAGCCCAAGTTAACGTGATTAGGGTGAATGAGGGGTATCTCTCTGCCTTGGCGGAGATGTGGGATCTATATAGGGGGACTTTTTAGCTTCCCATGGGAAATATGACCCTTACCCTCGAGGATGTGTACTGCATACTCAAGGTGCCAGTGGACAGGATTCATGTTGAGGTTGGACACGATCGGGGTATGGAGATGAAGAAGATGTTTGGTGATGGTTGACGGAGTGTGAGGGTGGAGAGTGGGGGTATACCTTACTTATCTATGTATGTGTACAAGGAGTTAGATGCCCTCCATGCTTTGGTGATGTTCGTGTTGTCCAATATCATGGCCACAAATAGTACTGGGTGTAGGTTCCATTAGAACCTGGTAGGGTTAGTGAGCGATATGCTTACTATGCGGTAGGTGTATACATGGACTCTTGCCTTATTGGTGCAGATGTACTAAGAGCTCTATGAGGTGAGGAAGTGTGGTAGGAAGGGCTTAGGATGTAGCTTGTCATTGTAGTGTTGGGGATGGGAGCACTTCAACATGGTGTGATCGGAGGGTTTACTAGTGGTAGGCTTGGGTAGGGAGGAGCCCTACGCTAGGAGATGGGTGGTGGTCGAGGAGGTACAACCGATTCAGCCTGTGAAGATGAGCCAGTGGTACTAGGATTTATGGGTTATATTGACATCCACCCAAGTGATATGGATGCCATGGTAGGGTAGCCGATGGATCATAGATGGAGAGCATCTATAGCGGGTGTGGCATGCTAGGTGGGTAGTTGGGAGATATCGAAGTGAGGCTGAGTATCTTCAGTTCTCATGAGTACTTTGATAGTTTGGGTTGAGGTAAGGGATTCCTAAGGAGTCGATGCTCTATAGGAGGTATCGAGAGAAGGCAAGGCTACCATGTGTGAAGCCATGGAGGGAGGATTACGAGGATGACAAGGATATGGACCAACCCAATATAGATGATACAAAGACTACTGTGAAGTATGATGTGTGGTTTGCTACACAACCACAATGGGCACTGGTTTGAGTAGCAGCTGATGGAGATAGAGGTGAGGGTGAAGATGAGGGGACCCATGAGGCCCCCATGTGATAGAGGTACCTTCGATCAGATAGTCAAAGGAGGAAGGCTAAGGGTGCATCTAGGTAGGCTTCCAAGAGTGGAGGAGATGGCAAAGATGGAGATGATATGGAGGAGACTCTGGATGGGCCTTTAGATCAAAGCGAGGAGGATTGGGCTAGGTTGGAGCAATAGGTAGCAGAGCGGGATGCGAGGATCATGAGGCTCCAAGTAGAGCTACTAGAGAGGGAGCACCGACATAATTTCGATATTATGCACCTTTGATCTCGACATAGGTATATCAAGGCATTGGAGGATAGGTTGATGGAGCATCATATTCCACTTCTCGATCCTCCATCCTCATATATATCCAAGGTTGCTAGGCATAGCGATTTTAGGCATAGTTCTAGGTCTAGGGCTCCTTCTAGGTCACAAGGGTCCTCTTGGAGGGCTTAGCTAGTGCTTATATGCACTAGCTAAGCCCTCCATTGTATATGAGCCTTAGTGCTCCATTGTATATAGCCTTTTAGCACTCATTGTACATGCAATATTTATACATACATACATACATACATATATATATATATATATATATATATATATATATATATATATAGACATGGCTTTTACCTTTTGTGTTATATGTTTTTGTGAATGCTTTTTTTGTGTAATGCTTTTGTGGAATGCATGTTTATATGGATGATGAATGTATATGATATGTTATGGATGATTAATGGAAGATATGCTAATGATCATTCATAGTTTAGATCTTGTTTGACCATGTTTCTAGCATTGTTGTTCAATCAGGGGCACCCAAATTGGTGGTATGTGGGGTGAATGACTCATGAGGTGACATGGATGTTAACATGGAAGAAGATATGGATGTTGATATGGAAGAAGATTTGGATGTTGATATATAAAATTGACTATTTTGTAGAGACTCAGACATACTAGTGGCATCAAACAAACTCACTAAAGCTGCCTAATCCCTCTAGAACCAAATGTGTGTGTAGTGAATTCATTTATAGAATTAAAAGCATGGTAATGACTCGAGGTAATCAAGAACCAATGTGTGTGCAAGTGATTTCATGAACTCATCTTGAGTAAATTAGGTAAACCTATTATGGATGAGTCCAAGAAGTTAGCTTGTCCGTATGTGAAATCACAGGTCTCTTTAAAAGAGACGTGTCACCATACATGAGCATACTCCACTACAAATAAAATGTCTATAGCTCCGGTGGAGGCTAACTCCATAGTCCACAATTTGTGTTTTTAATCTCTTAAGTTTTGGGGATGACTACCTAACCGTCTAACTAAAAATGTAGTACGATCCTTACAACCCAATGATCAGTGGTGTGTGATGTAAAATATTTAGAGCTTTGGGGAATTGGATTCTCAACCTAAGTGTGATGAGAATTGTACCCTATCCTTACTACTCCATATTTTGTATTTGGAAGCAACTGTGATAGTGGTGAAAATCATTATTCTTGTGGATTATGTTGCATGATGGGACTAGAAAGGATGACTCTTTTCACTTTGAGGTTCAAACCAAGGATGGTGTTATCCCTCTTTGACACAAGATGTTTTTAAGATGTGGAATTGTGTTTGGTTCAATAATGTTTTGGAGTCAATTCCCAAAACTCAATATTTTCTTAGTGTATATGTGTGATGGTCCTAAAAGGAACTTGACATGTATTTTTGGAGGTTGCTTAAAACACTAGGAGTGTCTGAGTGACCGAAAAAACTAGGCAAGCTTTTCTAATGGTAATTTGACTTGGTGTAAAGATGGATGATGATGTGAAGGTGCCCCTGATTAAGGAAACATGATTTTATTGGACCAATTAAAATCTTGAACTTAATAAATGATCCCTATTATGAAATTTGAAATGGGAATGGAATTGTGAAATGAAATGTAATATGAAATGTGTGATAATATAGTGTGTTGGCATAAAATGTATGCAAATGAAGTGTGATGTTTTTAGAATGAAATATATGCAAATAAAGTGCAATGTTTTTGTGTATGAAGTGTATGCAAATGAAATGCAATATTTTTGTGTATTAGCCATGTATATATACATATATATCTCATTATGCATAGAATACCCTCAAGTGTATAACATTAAGTGGTTCGGGTTCTTCCTCTCCCTCTATACTGGCAAGCCTATAAGTGTTGTTACCCACTTTTTGAGTAACAATGTATGGACCCAACCAATTAGCTGTGAATTTATCATGAAGATGCGGTAATGCATTGGTGTTTTGTTGGTTCTCTTTAAGGACAATATCTCCTACTTGGAATTCATGTAAATGAACTTTGGTATTGTAAGCACACTTTAGGCGGTCTTGATAAACTCATAAATGCTCTAAAGCATTGAATTACCTCTCATCAAGAAGTGTGAGTTGGTCAAGACATGCTTGTCTAGCAGTGTCATCATCTATGAATTCCTGCAAATAAATTTGCAAGGAGGGGATCTCAAGCTCAAGAGGTATGATTGCTTCGGCTCCATAGACAAATTAAAATGATGTTGCCCCTGTAGGCATGCAGATGCTTGTTTATAAGTCCATAATGCCAAGGTAATTTGTGTATGCCAATATCTGTGATTTTCTTTAACAAGTTTCTTGAGAAAATGTCTTGTTGGAAGCTTCAACTTATCCATTTTCTTGTGGGTAATAAGGAGTCGAGAAACCATGTTGAATATTATATTTCTCGCAAAGTGCTCGAACATCCTTGTTCTTGAAAGACTTACCATTTTTGGATATGAATTTCGAGGGGATACCAAAATGACAAATGATGTGATGAAGTATAAACTCCACAATTCTAGGTCTTATCGTACTGGTTAGAGGAATTGCCTCAACCCACTTTGTGAAGTATTCAGTGGTTGTGATGATGAATGTATGTTATCCCGAGGAAGGAGGTGAAATTTTACCAATTAGATCTAAACCCCATTGTGAAAAGGGCCAAAGGCTTTGAATAGGTTGTAAAGCTTGTGATGGCACATGAGTTAAATTAGCATGTTCTTGACATTTCTTGCAATATTTGATATAAGTGCAACAATCACGTTCCATTGTGTGCCAATAATAACCCATGCGTAAGATATGCTTTGTAATGGTTATTCCACTAAAATGACCACCACAAGTACCATCATGGGCTATGGCTCTTTGTACCTCACTAGACTTGAGACAACAAAGGAGAACCCCATCATAACCACATTTATACAACATGTCCTCCAAGAGAACGAAATAAGCTACCTTTTGCTTGAAAGTGTGTTTGGAAGTTTGAGACATGTTAGATGGGAGTGTTCCAAACTTGATAAAGGCTACTATTTGGCTTGACCAAGGCTCATATGGATCCGACTGGATAAAGCAAACATCCTTTTCATATTTAGATTCAGCACGGACAATTGTAGATTTAGAGATCATTGAAATTATAAGGGGTTGTACCTCTTCGAAGGAATATTTTGGAATCAATGATCCAAGGGAGGCCATCACATCTACAAATATATTAGTCAAACATGGTAAACTATTGATTTCATATCAATCAAACTTAGAGAGCAATTTCATTGCTACTTCAAGTTAAAGCTTAATGGTAGGTTCCTTGCATTGGTATTCTCCATTGATTTTCTTTAAAACAAGTTGAGAATCACCAAATTTCCTTATACGCTTAATTCTCATAGCTATAGATTATTGAAGACCTAATATTAAGGCTTCATACTTTGCAGTGTTGTTTGTGCATTGCAAGTCAAGTTTGAATGATAAGGGGATAGGTACCCCCTGGGGTATATAAAACACGACTCCAACACCCTAATCTTTCATGCACTTAGAGCCATCAAAGAATAGTGTGATATCAACGTCTTCCTCCGGAATGACATCTTCTTCTTGTTCGGTGACAAAAAATATCGAATCATCTGGGAGCTCAATAATCAAAGTATGATCACTAGGTAGTGGAGCTTTCGCAAGTTGATTGGCTATTACCTGACCTTTTATGGATTTTTGGCTAATGAATTCGAGGTCAAATTTAGTAAGTAGCATTATCCATTTAGCGGTGTGGGTGTTATTGCAAGTGTGATACATCATATAACTTAGAGTATTTTATCTAGCTATGACATATGTTGTGTGACTAAGCATGTAATATTGAAGTTTCTTAGTGGAAAAAACCACTGCTAAGCACAATTTTTCTACATAAGCATATCTAGTTTCATAGCTTACCAATGTTTGACTAATGTAATAGATAGTTTGCTCTCGATTTTCTTCATTATTTTGTGCAAGAATTATCCCTAATGCAAAGTCCATTATTGCTGACGTTGATCCCCATGAGTTCCACATAATAAAATGTGTCGACCTTAGGGTTTCGGACCATGGGTGTGAAAATCGCACCTCTAGGAGTGGCAGCGGGGCCGAATATGAGCGAGCTTGTCATTGCCACATCATTGTTCCAGCTAGACGAATCAGGCAACGATGGGGTCATCATCGACTCTGGGATGTCTGTCACGCTCCTCATCGAGGCAGCGTACGTGACCATGAGGGACGCCTTCAGGGTTGGGACGCAAAAACTTAAATTCGTTATAGAGTTTTCTCTATTTGATACCTACTACGATTTTTTGGGGCTCAGCACCATCAAGGTGTTGATCGTTGTCTTCCATTTCTAGAACGGGTAGACGTCTCTCTGCCTACGAATAACTATCTCATCCCCATCGACAAAAATGGGATTTTCTACTTCGCCTTTGCGGGGAACACTGGTGGGCTCTCAATCATTGGGAATATTTAGCATAGAATGGGACCCTTGGATGAGGAGGAGCTAAGACTTGCGAAGAAGCTAGGTTATGCTTAATGGTATCAAAAGCTTTTTGACATTCATTTGTCCAATAAAATGGTACCCCCTTTGTAGTAGGTGATTGAATGGCCTACATTTGTCAAAAAGTTGCACAATGAAACGACAGATTGATTGAAGCTTTCCTTATAAACTATGCAATTCCTTTAAGTTAGTTGGAGGAGGCATCTCCATGATGGCCTTAACCTTGGTTGGGTCCACCTCAATGCCTCTTTTGAATACAATGAACCCTAGAAGTTTAACACAAAAGACACATATCTTGGGGTTCAACCTTACATTATGCTCTAGAAGTTGATCAAAAACTTTCTCCAATACACCAATGTGCTCTTGTCGAGTTTTAGATTTTTCCAAGAGATCATCAACATAATATTTGATAATCTTATGCATGTAGTTGTGGAAAATTTATGTTATGGAGCGTTGATAAGTGGCACCTACATTTTTGAGTCCAAAGGGCATCACCTTGTAAAAAAAAGTTTCCCAAGGTGTAGTGAATGATGTTTTGTGTTGGTCATTAGGGTTTATTCGAATTTGATTGTATCCTAAGAAATCATCCATGAGAGAAAGCATTCCATGTCCAGCGCAAGTATCAACAAGAGTATCAATGTTTGGAAGAGGAAAGTCATCCTTAGGATACACTTTGTTAAGATCTCGAAAATAAGTGCAAAAGTGTATCATCTCATTAGGCTTACGAACAGGTACCATATTTGAGAGCCACTCAGGATAATCAATGGGTACAATTAAACCCACATCTGATAGCTTTTGGAGCTCTTCTTTGACCAATATGACAATGGTAGGATGTATCCTTCTAAGTTTTTGTTTAACCAGCTTAGCATCAGGATGTAAGGTGAGATTATGGACAACCAGACTAGGGTCAATACCAGGCATGTCCTTGTAGGACCATGCAATAATACCCTTTTTCCTCTTAAGGAGAGCAATTAATTTCTCTTGTTCATCGTTAGATAAGCTTTTGCGAAGCTTGATAATTTGGGATTGTCTTTGTCTAAACTAATGTCCACATAGATGGTATCTTCAATGGACATATGGGAATCTTCCTCAAGTTGATGGGACGAAGGGATCAAATGAATGTCGTCTAAGATGTCATCAAATTCTTCTGACTTGTCCTCATCTATGTCTGCTTGGAAAACCTCAGGATTTGAAGGTGAAGGTGAAGGTAAATACGGAGGGGATGGGGGAATGTAGTTGGCTGAAGCCCTTAACAATTCCTCGAATAAGACAAACTTAGAAAAGGATGGAGGCAAGGAAATCCGATCCATATCAATGAGACTCATGTCAATTCGAATTGGTTTAGTTGGATCATATGGATTACAGAGTGGGGTGAATAAATCAACAGAATTCATGTTGATTTATGGGCAAAGTAGATAAGGTCTGATGGAATGAATGAACCTAAGAATTGGTGCTAGGATCTTGGTAAACAAAAAAACCTATGTTTCTGCTCCAACTCTCTGTAAAACATCTCTCGATGTTTCTAGATGGCCCTCGAGCATCACCGAGCGTTTGTGCACCTTCTGCAACTTCCTGCAATACCTCAAAAATCCTAACAAGAAAAAAATGCTCGATTCGTGCCTCTAAAAATCCTGCAAAACAAGACAAAAAACAATAAATAAATTAGCAAATCAAATCAAAAAAAGAAACCCTTAGTGGTCCCACCGAATAACAAGATATAAATTGAACTCAGATGACAATATTGCACAATGAATGATTTTATATTAATGGGGGGGAGTCTCAAAACTCTATTGTTATAATAAGAATCTTTGAACTCTTTGATACAAATATACACAATGCTAGGGTTCTCCGAAACCCTAGCTACAATGCTGGTGGTGTCTCAAAACACGTCTCTACTCCCAACAAAAATGAGTGGGCTTCATGTTATCCAATACTGGGCCACTCCAGCTTAAACAGTTGTACAATGCTTGTGTATCCCCAAACTTGCACACAACAAACAATTAGTAATAACTATGAGGGCTCCACTGTGTGAGACCCTCAGAAATTAATAAAACCCTAGCTATCCAATAATGAAACTGCATGCAAATATGAAGAATATTAAAATAATAACCAAAATGAAAGATTTACCTTATGACGCTTGTTGTTCTTTGATTTGTGATATTTTGTTGCAAGAAGTAGTGCAACGATGCCCTAGCATCACCCGAGGGCTAGTAGGGTTGCAAAGCTCTAGTGTAAGATGCCCGCGGGTGCTCGGGGGCAGAAAAAAATGCCTGTGGATGCTTGGGAATTATGGAGGGCACCCAAAGGCGCTTGGTGATGGAGGATAAATCTGTAGAAGCAGATCTGGCTAGGCGAGAGGAATGACGACAAATGCGGAGGGGCGATGGCGAGCAAGGATGAAGGGTCAGAGTGCTTGGATACTCTAGGGAAATTGGGCATGAATTGCTCAATAAACTTAGGATTTTGACTCAAGGAAAACTCAGGTGTTGAACCATCAAAATGGCTCCTATTAATAATCCACATTAGGGTATGTTAGGGTTTGAGCGACACGAATTGTGTGGCTCATATTAAAACATAACAGAGGGTGGATATTAATTTTGGATATGTGGCATGAATTGATGTAGATGGATGGTTGGGATTAAGTAAAATCGGATGGCTGGGATAAATTCACTTATATAAATATATATTTATTAAATATCTATAAGATATAATATTTAAATATATATAAAATAAATATATAAATATATATGAATAATGGGTGGAAATGGCGGGGAAATCTAGATGAACGACAAGTAGCTAGGTTTTGGTATCTACAGGTTTGAAGAGAGATGAGATATGAACATTATTGTATTGGCTATGGTTAATTTTATACAATAAGGAGATATTATTGTGTTGGGTTTTTTCTTGTAAGGATTTTCTAGGTGAAATACTATGTTATGTGTGTATATGTTATCTTCTTTTTTCTTTTATTTTATATTTACTATTTTTCTAGATTTAGTTTATTAGGACCTTTTTGCTCTTCAACAATGTTCTATTAATATGAAAGAAGAGCTAGAAGAAGCAACTCTAATGACTAAACCTCCATATTTTTTCCATGCTATGTAAGCTAACCACCTTGAAAGGAGAGGATTGGATTCATTGGAGATAAATGAATCTTCCCTTCTCTATCTATTTGACATATATTTTTTGTATATTAATAGTAACATCTTCAAGCTGAGATAGCCATTGTGCTCTCAATATGACATCTAAACTACTTACGTTCATGGCAAAGAGATTTCCCTATAGAGTATAATCCTCAACTTGGATGATAAATTTAGTCATTCGAACCACACACTGGGTGGTACCACCATTTTCAATTAAGATTTGAAATTTATCCTAATTTAAAGTATTGATATACAAGCCCAAGGACTTCAATGTTTTACTATCTATAAAGTTGTGTTCTACCTGAATCAATCAACATATTGGCATGCTGTTGTTTAATAAATCCTTATACCTTAATAGTATGGTGAACTTAGAGCCCCATAAGAGAATGATTAGAGATATTCAAGGCATCATCCTCATGTTCTACCTCATCTACTTTTGCCAATTGCCCCTATTGTGACAAATCTTCATCTTTATAAATTGTTGTCTTCACCTTCCACTTGAAAGTTATGACGTTCTTCATAAGATTGATCTTAGGGATGGTGAGAACAATATTTAAAATAGAATAATCCTTGGGAATGCTCATTATTGTAGTAAGGAAGATAAGAGTTAAAGTCACATCTATGTTGGGGAATAAAATATTAGATCTTTTGTTCTACCAACAAAGCTATACATTGAGTATCATTGAGAGTATAAGGATTGGGCATGTCAACTTCCTATTGAATATTGTCCTTAAGACTATGATGAAAGGTTGAGACCACCATCGCTAGATTCAATTGGTGGATGTAGTTGAGAATATTGGTGAACTCAGAGTAATACTCCTCCATTGTACCTATTTGCTTTACATAAGATAAACCATATATGATATCGAAGATCCATTATCAAATCTTTACAGAAATCATTCTTTGAAGTTAGGCCACAAAAGAGAACCCCTATGTTGGCAAATCTACCACAACAACCATTGATGAGCTTGGGTTCCCAACTTAGAAGTTGCTAATGTGACATGACCTACTTTAGGAACATGGTGTAGGTGGATAAGGCTATCCATCTTGGCCAACCACCCTCATGGATTGACACCTTCAAAGGTGGCATGTCTATGCAAGGAACAAGAACATAAGGCCAATTAAAGAAATTAGAAGCACCTCTTGTTGTGGAATCTAGATCAAAAGCAAAGCCTAGGTTATAAGCATCCATAACTAGAGGAGAACCTTGGGTGGCATAAGGAGTTGAGTGACTTCCATAGGAATTTGAAAGACTATGATCAGGTGGTAATTGTGGAAGAACACTAGTATTTGATGCCTAATGAATGATTGAAGGTTGTTGCCCTATAGTTTATTTTGACCCTTGGACAAGAGAGGGCATAATAACAAATATTTGTAGGACTCTTTGGATGTTATCCAAGGACTTGGAAATGGAAGTAATCATCTAGTCTTGATTATCCAAGGACTTGACAATGAAAGTAATTATTTGTTCTTGATTCAAAAGATATGCACACATATTAGGATCAATAGTACTAGAAAGAGGATTACCAATTGGAGGGGTAGCAAGAGGAGTGACCAAGGGAGGGTTATTGGGAGGAGAGGAAGAACTTGAGGTGTTGGGAGGAGGCAAAGCCATGGTGTTTAAGAAAGAAAGAAGACATTGGTCAAAACTATTAACATTTGGGGAAGTGTTATGATGCTCAGTAGAATGTTTGCTTGGCATTTATTTTTGCTCATACACATACTCTAACTGAAAAATACATTACAATCAACCATTAACTCGTGCCTAACCAATAATGACAATAAGTTTATTCATACACTAGGGGAAATTGAAAAACTAAAAAATGCTTGGAATGCTAATAAAAAGGGGTTGTGAAAAATACCTCTTAATTTGATCAACTCAAAGAGACAACTGCAAAGAGATAGGTCTCCCACAAGGGTCCTAAGACACTCATATTTTGAAAAATTATTGTTGGATATACCCCTTGTTTTGACAATCTCAAAGAGATGGTCAGAATGATATAGGCATCTCACAAGTGTTCGACGATACCCAATGCTTCTTTTGGGTTCAAGGAAATAAAGTAACGACAATGAACTCACAATATTCTAGAAGATAATTGCAACATAAGATGGACTAGAAAAAAATATGAAAAAATTTCTAGGAAACAAGCAACAATAATATTTTGCAGAGGTTCTAGAATGGTTTGCAAGCCCTTTTGTTGTAAATTCACATCGCACAAGGAGTCGAGATCAAATATTTGATACCACTTGTTATGAAATAACTTCAAGAATTATAGCAATAGCAATAACAATTCAATAATGCACAAATAATATTACCCAAATGATAATAATAATTCATATCCAGTTGCTAGAAAATCAAATATGCAATAATCAAATTATAGATTCAAATCAATGCAAATCCTTAGCCACTTAGAGAGGGCATGATATAATATGCACAACAAACACAACTAATATTCAAATATGAAAGATGATCTCAACTACTACATAACTCTTCCTATTTATAGATTAAACCAATCAATAACCCTAACCCTAATGCTCAAGAATCGACTATCTAAGTTTATGGACCAAGGTAATAAAAATAAAGATAGGTGACATGGCTATATTGGAGTCTTCACATTGCATATAGGCATGGACTTACTTCATTAACTTTTTAATTGACTTCATTCTATAGAGTGATAACTTGCATTGTAATTTATTTTATGAAATTTTTTATTTAAAAAAATACAAAGCATTAAAAACATAAATATTAAATAATTTGGAACATACTAAATATATTATACTCTCAACTCTATTGGAAGTTATTCAATTTTGAATTAAAAATAAAAGCAAAACAAAAAAAACCTTATTTCACATCACTTTTTGATATTCAAATCACCACAAATTGTTAGTTTTTGACCAAACCAAAATTTAGGATACTTGACTTTATGAAATTAGGAATTTATAAGCTATGCCCAACATGGATAATGTTAAGATATCTTAGAAATATGCATAATGAAATTTTCTAAAAATCGGACCAAAAATCTAGTGCTAAAGTTTAGTTCATTTTCTTAATATAGCACCAATTTTAGAGGGTCAAAAAATAATTTTTAAGATTTGTTTATATAAAAAAAATCTCTCGATCCAGGTGTTGTAGGTGAGTTGGAGAGAAGAGGACAATCCTACAAGAGAGATCCTAGGTCCGAATCTCCACCCTACCAAAAAGTTGAATTGGATACCTAAAATCCAAATGATAATGTTGGTGTGGGCAGGGCTGAGCGCGACTCCCGAGTGACTTTGATGATGTAGATTCTCCTGGTCGTGGTCTCTCATACCAAGGCAGCCCCGCAAGGGATTTTTCGCTTAAAAAAAATCTCTCTAATTCTATTTTTAAATCCAACTAGAATAATGTCATTTTCATACTAGATAAGTGAATTAGCCCAAAATAATAAAGGTTGGTCAAAATTAAAAATTACTATAAATACACAAACTAGACTAATTTTTAGAAAATTAAAATAGAAAACAAATGATATGGAGGAGGGAATAAAGTAGAGAGGGGAGGGCTTTGGTCCCTCCCCTGCTCCCCCTCCCATGGCTCCTGGTTCCTGCCCAGTCCTTGGCTCAACCCAGGTCATCCCTCCCGGGGAGTGGTTGTTTGCAGATGATCTCCTGGAGGGAGATCCTTCTCCACTATCTGCGCCCCTCCCAGCCGGCTAGGGTTTCCTTGGTTGTTTTTTTGGACTGGTGCTTCCTAGGGATCCCTGTTTGGTTGGGGATCCCTTCCCTTTTTCCCTCAGGCTTCCCCCTGGGGTTTTTTGCAGGTTATTCGCATGGATCTGGTCCCTTGTGTTTCTCGGTGTGGTGGAGGTGATGGTTTAGGGTTTGGACAGCTTCCCACTGTTTTGGTTCCTAAGGATCCCATCCCTGTGACTGGTTCCTCTTCCCGCTCGAGATTCCTAGTCCCTAGATCCCTGGTCCCTTAACCTGCTGTTTCTTTTTGTTTTGCCGGGACGGGATCCTCTTCTTTTTTCCCAAGGCGGGTTCATCGTGGTGCAGCTCTCTGGTCGCTTCTCGATGGGCTGGATTCTCTCTGTGCTGGCTATCGTCTTCCTGCAGGATGGCTCTCGCTGAACGATATGTTTTCCCGGTGGGTGGGATGGTTTCTCCATAGGGCGGGATCCGCCAAATCCGTTGGTTTTCCCGCGAGGCGGGATCCTTTCTTTTCTACTGGTTTCCTGGATGGCGGGATTTCCCTGCTGCTTCCCGCTAGGCGGGACTGTTTGTGGTGGTTTTTACTGCTTCCCATGAGGCGGGATTTTATTGTAACGGTTTTTCTTTGCTTCCTACTGGGCGGGATCTTCTCGATGGTGGTTTTTGGCTACTCCCCGTGGCGGGATCTCCAAAACTACTTTCTTTCTTATTTGTTTGTTTCCCGCCGAGAGGGATTGTTTCATGCTTCATCGTTACTCTGGGCGGGATTTCTGTTTTGGTGTTCAGTTTCAAGGGATTGATGCCCTAGGCCCATTGCTTATGTAATCAGGTTTTGGGATCCTTGTTAAAACCCACTGTAAATACAAACACTACTTACCAAAAAAAAAAATAGAAAACAAATAAAATTTCAAAATATTTTTTACATAAAAGATTTTTTTAAGTCTATTTTCCAACTCAACTATAAAATTTGCAACCCAATTTTTTTTTGAATTTAAAATAGTAAAAATATCTTTATTGTTTTTGTGAATTTGAAATAGTATAAATATGTTTTAAAAAACAGATTATTTTTTTATGAATTTAAAATAGTAAAAATATGTTTTAAAAAGCCATATTTTTAGAAGAGAGAATTTTTGAATCTAGTGTTTCAAACAAATTAAATCACCCTGTTTTGATATCATGTAAAGGAGATACAACTAAAACACTACCTATATGTTCGCTATTTTAAATTTTTTAAACAAAATTGATTAAAATCTTATATATTTAAGGGATTAAATAAATAAATTATTATTATTTTATTTATATCTCATAAAGTTATATTACTCTAGTTTATTTTAGCTTTTTAATGACTCCAATACAATGTCAGATGAGGAAGATGTGGTTAAAAGACCACTTGTCGATCTAGGATTATCTCAACATAACATGTTTAGCATAATATTTGGTTATGGTTTTAGATTATGAAAATGTGATTTGTAATTATATATTTAGTTTGTATAGTCCCTCCACCATTCGACCAACAAACAATTGGATTGTGACATATTAGCATTGAAAATTTGTTTGCACACTATCAAATGTGTTCTTAATTGTTGTCATTATTAGAATTTATTTTGAAGTATTTGTGGGAACACTTATACAATGTTGAAAGTAATTGCAATACTTTTCTAAGTCACAGTTATTTTTTTGGTATAAGGTAGAGGTGGTTATAAGGTCCACAAACCTTTTACAAAGTCAAAATGGGCTGGTTCTAGCATCAAGCCCGTATAATCAAAATACAAAATGGATCTTTCTAAGACTCACATTAAGCCATACTTAGAGTCCAAAGTCCTATACTTGTCGCTTGACTATTCAGGATAAAACAAAAACCAAACAACACCTAGCACTTACTAACACTAGGTTGTTGTATTGTACACTTGTCACCTCCCAGGCCCCAACAAATGGGATGCCTTTTCTGCCTAATTCCATCTATCGGATTACTCATCATCGACCCCTCCGATCTCCCCGATGCTCTAACGAGTTTGATCTTAGCTCTTCTCTAGGAGCCAACACCAATAGTTCTTGAGGGAAGTTATCCTTCCAAATTTGCATCTCCCCAACAAAAACTGCAAAATTTGCCATTAGATCCGTCGCCTGGTTCCCTTCTCTGAAGGTGTGTTGGATTCGGGCATTAACAAAATGAGATTTATGAATCTTTGCTTCTAGGATAAGCTCCAATATGGTCCAGCTGGGGTCTTTATCCTCCTTAATTGCCTTGATTATATTAAGCGAATCCCCTTCAAAGATAACTTCCTTATAACCCTCAAGTCTGGCAATTCTCATTGCTCGCATGCGAGCTCGGGCTTCTGCAAAATGATTTGTTTGAGTTCCCAAAGGTTTCGCAAAGGCAAGGACCACTTTTCCTTCCTCATTTCTCAAAACTCCTCCTCGCTCCCTGCAGCCCCGGATTTCCTTTAGTTGCCCCGTCAAAATTAAACTTAACCCACTTTTGTGTGGGGGTATCCACTTGACACCATCCCGTGGGTTGGTTGTAATGTCTAGGTCCGGAAGTTCCTCTCCCGGTTTCGCAAAATCCTCCTTTCCCTTAGAGACATGGTCTCATTTTTGAAGAAGAAATTTTTCCAGTTTTCTTTCAAAGCTCTAATTATTTTATTACCACATAACCTGGGATCTTTCTTACGTCCTTTAAATACTCTCTTATTTCTCTCATTCCAAATCCCCCATAAAAAATGGGGTAAGTCGAGCTTCCGAGCCAAGTCAAAAGCTTTTCCCGAAGGGGGAAGCCCATTGTATGCAGAAGTCAGACATGCTATTTGGACAGACCCAATCTATATGAAATTTGGACAGGATCATTTGGAAGACTGTACAAGAAAAATCACAAGTTAGAAATATATGACTTATAGATTCTATTGCTTTCTCACACAAGATACATTGATTGATGAATTGGAAACCTCTCCTTTGCAGATTATCTGTTGTCAGGATCTTATTTTGAACTCGCCAACCAAAAGAAGAAAGCTATTTTTAGGGTTAAATTATTTAACCAAATAACGAAGTCGGAGTCCAGACCATTGAATCCCGAGTGGATTAACTTATAGGCGCTTTTACCGAATAGATCCCACTTGTAGTTTTGCCCCAAATCGCCTTGTCTCTTCCTCCCCCGGGGAATGATCGGGAACACCCTTAAAGCATCATTGAGTTTGGTTAGGGCCACCTTCTCTTGCTCGACGGATTATGAACTCGTGATTTTCTTCCAAGAAGAAGTTTCCGTGCTACAGACAATAAAATCCCCTACTTTTCCTCCCATTTCCTTCGAAAGTTTATGTTGGAGGACCTGAAGGTCTAAGTTATCTTTCAGAGGGGCCTCTTCCAACCACGGGTCTTTCCAAAAGTCCACTTGTCTTCCATTACCAATTCTCCATATGATGCCTTTCCTGACTACCTCCCGACATTCAAGCAAACAATTCCAAAAATAGGATCCTCTAGGGAGATTATCGACTTTCAGGAAGTCCTGATTATTTCTGATATATTTTGCCTTAAGAAGTTTTACCCATCCCAATTGATCATTATTGATAAATCTCCATACTCGTTTGCCAATCGGAGCTTGATTCATTTCTTTCATTCTCTTTAACCCCAGGCACCCCTGATCCTTGCTTGCACACACCTGATTCCATGCTACCAACGAAATTCTCTTTCTCTCCTCTGAACCTGACCACAAGAAGTTGCGTTGAATTAGCTCCAATGTAGCTCAGACCTTTGCAGGCATTATAAATAGAGACATGCAGTAAAATGGAATGCTCCGTAAAGTAGTTTGAACTAATAAGGCTTTTCTCGCGGAGTCGAGAAGGTCTGCCCTTCCACCCTCGCTAACTTTTTGGAGATCCTGTCAATGACCGAGTTCCACAAAGTAGCCTTCATTCTTCCTTCGAACATAGGCATGCCTAGATAAGTTGCTGGTAGAAGCTCCTTTCCACAACCGAAGAGGTTAGCTATTCTTTCCTCCCTCCCACCAGGCGTGTTAAAGAAATAGATGCTACTCTTCTTATAGTTTATGTATTGTCTCGCTCTGTCTCATACTTGGTTAGAATTCTCTTCAACTTCCTAGCTTGAGGCACCGAGGCTTTGGACACAATGATCGTATCATCCACAAACCGTTGGTGAGACACTGCTCTGCTTGTTGAGGCTGGTTTAAAACCTTCCAATTGACCATCTGCCACCGCCGCTGAAATGTTCCTACCCAATGCTTCCGCTAAAATAATAAACAAGTATGGAGAGAAAGGATCTCCTTGTCGCAACCCCCTTTCACTCTTAAAGTACCCGGAGGGTGACCCATTCACCATGACAGAAAATCTTGTAGTAGAGATACAACTAAAAATCAACTTAATCCACTAGGGACAGAAACCAAACTTACCCAAAATCTTGGTGAGGAACCGCCATGAGACCCGATCGTAGGCTTTATTCATATCAAGCTTTAGTAACATACCTTCTTCCTTACTAGTCACCATTGAATGAATAACCTCATGAATTGTGATGATACCATCCAATATTTGTCGCCCTTTCACAAAGCCACCTTGGTTCATATCAATGATGAAAGGAAGGATAACCTTCACCTATTGGCGATTGTTTTTGTGAGAATCTTCATAGAGTGTTACATAAACTAATAGGGCGAAAACTGGAAAATTCCATTGTTCCCACTAGTTTAGGGATGAGGACTAAAAAAGTAGCATTAACTCCTTCTGGGATTTCCATGTCCTTTTGAGCCTCAATTATAGCTTCTACTACATCATTGCCTAGGATATCCCAAAACTTCGGAAGAAAGCCGCAGTGGAAGCCATCCGGTCTCGGGGAGTCGTTACCATCCATGTCAAAAACGACCTTCTTGATTTCCTCCTTTGTGAAAGGACTAAGTAAGAATCCATTAAGATTATCAGTTACGAGGGGTGGAATGGCTGCCAATAGAGAGTCCTCTTCTTCAATAGTCGGATTTACATCTTCTAACAACGATTTAAAGTACTCAACCGCTTCCCTCCTTATGTCTTCCATATCTTTGGTGTTAGACCCATCGACCATCTTGATCTCCTTAATTTTGTTAGTACTCCTGTGGCGAAGAGTAGAGACATGGAAGAACTTTGTATTTCTGTCACCCTCCTTTAACCAACGCAGTCTGGATTTCTGCCTCCAAAAGGTTTCTTCAAATCCTAGCATCGTGTGGTATTCGGCTAACAACTCCCTCTCCTGGTTTCTCAGATCCTCTGTAAGCTACTCTGACTTCAACTTCTCCCCGTAGTTCATTGATCTTGTCTTTTAGTTTCGCCTTTTTAACAAAAATATTGCCAAAGGAAGTTTTGTTCCACTCTCTAATGTTAGCCTTCACATTCCTTAGTTTACATGCCACTTGGGCCGGTTTCGAACCATTATACTTTTTGTCCCACCATTGGGCAACCGGATCCTTGAGATCCCGATGTTGGAACCACATAAGTTCGAATCGAAAGGGTCTGATGTATCTTTTCTTAGAGTCCTCCCCTGTTTCCCACGGAATTGGGTTGTGATCAGACCCGATTCTTGGGAGTGTCGTTAATGAAGAGTCCCCAAACCTCTCCAGGCATTCTTGAGAAAGAAGAAACCTATCTAATCTTATCTGAATTTGGTTTTCCTTCAATCTTTTGTTAGACCATGTATAGGAGAATCTACGCAGGTCCACATCCATCAACTCATGTTGCTCAACAAAATCTCTAAACTCGTAGATATCAGCAGTTATTCTTTGAGAGCCCCCCAATTTATCTACAAGATTAAGGTAGCAATTGAAATCCCCCCGCCACAATCCAAGGGTAGTTGGGGACCGTCTCCCTCAATTCGACTAGCCGACTCCAAAGAACCCTTCTCGGTCCCTCGTCTAATCGGAGCATATACATTCGTTAAGATCCACTCTTCCCGCGTGGTTTTATCCACACATAAGAGACAAATAAACCAACTAGACATCAGAATCACTCTACTATCAATCACATTTTTGTTCCACATAACTAGTAACCCTCCTGTTGTTCCAGTGGCCTCTTGGCCTACTACTTCAACTTCTCGCCAAGTCCTATTCTTAAAAGGAATAACTCTACTCTCCTCCATTTTAGTTTCTTGCAGTAAAATCATATCCGGTTTGTGTTCTTGTCTAAGAGCATACAAAGCTCTTATTTTTGCAGGATTACTCCCACGAATATTCCATGAAATAATCTTCATTTATGGGCTTTGGATCCTCGAGCCTTCGCCCCAAAGAGCAATATTGCTTGAGTGCCATCAGCCACTCCTTGCTCTGCTTCTTTTCGCCTTAAGGCAGCATTGCTAGGTTTCCCTTTTCCTACCGAACCATATCCCCATACATCCGCTCTAGGTTGAAGTTCCTTGGGATTCACTTGGCTTCTAGTAACCATCTTGGGTAGGTCGGTCTTGGTCTTTGGGGTAACAATCGGCTTTCCGGGTTAAGCTGGTCTTTTTGACAGTGGAGATGATTATGTGCTCTTAGCTTCTTGATTAGTAGATTCTTTTTTCCTCGCTTTGGGGTTACACCGATCTTGGTGGTTCACCTCTTCCTCCCCGAGTATCCTTGCCCGTATTATTAGTTTCCTGCTCCTTCCTCCGATTTTTCTCCTCTAAATCCTTCTCTTGAGTCTCCTCTACCTCGGATTCCACTTCTTGGTTGTCCATCCGATCTCCCTTCAAATGATTTAATGCATCAAAGCTGTTCTCCACTCGGGATGTTGATCTCCTTGGAATTTCTTCCCATAAATTCCTCTGCAGTACATGGGACCACTTCCACCGAGCCTCCATAGGCCTCCCATATCACCCAATCAAACTTACTTGCCCCAGGGCGTTGATCTATGGGGTTCTTTCCTTTGTGATTTGGCTCTGAGGCTTGTCTGTATCATCTTAGGAGCGGAGTTGAGCTTGAGGGTTCCCATAAAAGGGACCAGCTCCCCTGTGAGAGGGTTTCGGGGCATAGGAATTTTTGGGAGGATGGTTAAAACGTTGCCTCTTGCTTACAATAGGGCGAACAGGGTCTCTGATATTCGGATTTCGAGCTCCATGTCCTTGAGGCCCGAGGTTGGGTAGGAATGGAGATCCGCGGGGAGGGATATTATTCGGGTTTGAGGATCGGTATTTTGGAGTGGAGGTGGTTCTTGGAAATGCGAGTGGATACCCTGGTGCCCTACCTTCCCACAAACACTACACTTAAAAGACATATTTTCATATTCAAAGACCTGAGTATGAAGGCCAAACATAGACGACAAAATAATGGATTTAGGGAGCTCTTTACTCAGGTCCGCCAACACACACATGCGAGAAGACGAGAGTCTTGTTTTGCTCAAGGTTGCAGGATCAATAGCTATTAGTTCTCCAATCTCCGTAGCTATCCCGACCAAGATTTGTTCGTTCCAAAAAAGCAGAGGTAATCCCGGCATCTTAACCCAAATAGGAGCCAAATCCAGCACCTGAGTCTGGGGGTTGAAATCGGGGGACCAACGCTTCAGATACAAGCCCATTTTCCCAAAAAACCAAGGACCTCCTTGGAGAGTCCTTTCCATGTCTTGTTCACATTGAAATGTCACCAAAAGAAAACTCTTGGGTAAAGCCTTAATCATCATACCGGCCCTTGGCTGCCATTTTTGGATGGCCCATCTCCTTATGACTTCCATGTTTGGCCTCACCCCCATAAATTTAGCCACCAGAGATGTTCTGCCCTCCATATCCACATGCTGAGCTAAGGAATTCGGGACGTGCAACCTACCATTGACAGATTTTAGATTAAAACAAGAGTCGGATAATTTTTGCTTATCGCGAAGAGCATTAAGATATGAAGGTCTCCAGTTGCCAGGTTTCTCTTTGTCTCCTTCTTGGGTATTCCTTTGATCCTGATGCATAGAGTCCTGGTCCCCCTCAAAGAAATCTTCAACCGCATCCGCCCAACGCCCTTGGACCGATTCCAATAGAACTTCCTTGTCCACATCCTCCGCCCGGGGGCTCGCTATCTCGCCGAGCCCCCCACCGCCGCGTCTCGCTGATCTACCCTCCGAAGTCCCACACCTAGGGTTTGATGCCCCTAGACCTCTCGCTCCTCCTCCTTGCTGCTCCATCCGTCACAACTTGTTGCCTCCAAAATCTGCCATTTTTTTTTTTTTTTTTTTTTTTTTTAGGGCCAAAATTTTTGTGACCGCTACCGTGCATGGACTGCTAAAGTGGCGGTCGCTACGAGTATGCGAGCTTCTACAGTGTCGGCTACTACAGTGGCAAATTTGATGGGAGACTACTGCTCCCCTCTCCGATTGATGGCGGCTGCTGCCGTCACTGTTATTACCAACAAAGTGGTGAATGTTTAAAAAGGGTAAATCAAAAGTATTTTTTTAAAATTGGAGTGTGTTAGGATAATTTTTTTTATGTTTATTTAGTTCATTGAACATCTCTTCTAAGCAATTATTGATGAACATCTCCACCCTTAGTTTATCATGATCACAAAGTAGATAGTTCTATACATAATATAAGATAGAAAAGTTAAAACCAATAATTAAACCCATTGAATTATTTTTAGATTGTTTCACTTGCACTTGTTGCATTTATTTTTGAAGGAAAACACTCTTATTCAATCACCTCATGTTGTAGAACAAGTGTTAGTTTTTCATATCACAAGAGTAGGATTTCAACCTCACTAGGATATTTCCAAGGTTAATTTCTCAACTATGGAAACCCTTTTTCACTTCTTCATAATGATCTATAATATAATTTTATTATATTATTTTAGAGATGCCTATAAGAAAACATGGTCACTTTGGTTCATTGATATATAACATAGCTTATAAAAGCAATATAATTAGAACTATTATTCATGTTGCATTGAAGGATTCTTAAATAGAAGAGATATCATACTTTTCTATATATAAGAGGTTCAACAATCTCACTTGTTTGTATCTCTCCATATTTTAACTCTTGTATTTCTCAACTCACCCATACCATCTCATCAAAACCCTGTACTTGTTATTGACACTTGATTTTGGATTGCTTTTCATTAATGACTATGATATGGTGTGTACATGTGGTACAAGCTTGTTGATGCTTTTGTAAGAACAATAGAGGGATCAAAATAGGTTCTACAAGAAGCAGTTAAGGAGCAAGCCAACTAGGCTTCATAAAAAAAGAGTCAAAGAGGTTGTAGTAAGCATTATCATTGCATCATAATCTACCACAACCTATCGTATTCACTCCCATAACATTAAATGTAGCTAACATGATTATTGTAGCATTGACTATAACACTCCTTGTCATAAACTACTTACTACATTTAAAATGAGAGCAAATTGTATCCAATATAATTTGTTGTAGTGAGATGCTAAGCAATGTTGTTATAACACCTATTGTTATAGATTATCCATTAGATTTCAAAGAATAATTGCTACAACTATACCTTCTAGTTTCTTCACTACTTGCTATAGAAGCCCCCATTCCCCTAACACAACATCCATTTGTGCTTCATATGTCTATTTCATTGAATGGCCATCTAGGTCCTATTTCCTATGCTACATGCCCATGCCTATCATGTATTGTTTGCTATATCTCCCTACATCCCTTCAATTTTTTATGATTTATCATCTTTGTAGGTGATATTTTGTTGATTGCTTTACAAATGTGTATGTACAATGTACTTAATATGCTTATTTTTGCTTAAAAAAAGAAGAGAAAAAGTCAAATATAAAAAATAAAAGGGAGAATAAAAGAACAAATGATGGAAAAAAGTTTAATGATGAAAACCCACATGGCATTTTTGGATAACAATTTGCTTAAAAACCAAGTTTTCAATAAGCAAAATTATAAGAAATTATGACAATTTTATTTTAGTCCTCTTCTATGTTTTTATATGTAAGTAGCATTAAGGGACCAATGACATCTTAGTTGAGGGGGGGACACTTTGTGCTTATTATTATGTTTTATTGACATTGTAAATGTTGCCGATTGTGCATATTTAATATTGTTGGAAGAATTGTAAAAGGATTGAGGGGTACTACTCTTGGACAACTCTATTACCCTTCCCTCAATCTAAGAGGAATTCTTTAAAAAAATATAGTTTCATTCCAAATATGGTGTGTAGAATAGACAATGATGGTTTCATACCCATGTTGTTATTTGCTTTTACAACACTATCCAACCAATATGCTTTTGTGATGTTCCAAGACATTCAACAACACAAATATAGTCTTTACAAGTTGTTTTTATTTCATGTGCTATCAATGTGCTTCTAAAACAAGACTTTATAGGAATGAAAAAATGACATATTGAAAGTGATCATCTCTTAAAAAAAAAAAAAAATTCATCAAAACAAAAACTAGAAATGACAATCTAATGAAGCACCAAATCAAAACCCTTTAATGATTGTGATAAAAAATAAAAAAACTATAACGATTGGCTTGGTGGTGCAAATATAATAATATGACATTGAAGTCCATGGATTTTTTTTAGTATTATAACACCTCATCATTTGTTGGAGCAAATTTAATGCATAACAAGGTATCACAATAGGTTTGTGAGAGATTTGTGTTGCTAAGGGCTTGATAATAGCTTCAAGAGGAGGCAGATGATGGGCACCAAAAATACCAGATTTCAAACCCATATTTAGCATAAAAAGAATACTTTATATACATTGTTATATGACCCTTAATTATAATTTTAATCAATTTTATGAATTCTATAAACAATTTAAAATAATTTATATTTATATTAATATTTAAAAAAAAATGATTTTGACTACTAACTAAGTTAAAATAAGATTAAGTAGTCGTGCTATAGTCAATAGTCATGCTACAATTAGCCAACTAGTTAGCCATGTTGCAGTAAATAGTCATGCTATAGTTAGCCTACAAGCCAACCATGCTATAGTCAATAGTCATGTTACAACTAGCCAACCATATTATAGTCAATCAACTAGTTAGCCATACGATGGTCAATAGTCATGTTATAATTAACCAACCATCCATGCTATAGTTAATAGTCTATTGCATCAGTTTGTTAGTTATGTTGTTATCAACCAACCAATTAGCCACATTATAGTCAATCTACTATAGTTTGTAGTCATATTGCAATCACATCATAGTCATGACATCATCAAATAGATAAAACAAATTGTATCTAATATAATTTGTTGTAGTGAGATGCTAAGCAATGTTGTTATAACACCTATTGTTATAGATTATCCATTAGATTTCAAAGAACAATTGCTACAACTATGCTTTCTAGTTTCTTTACTACTTGTTATAGTAGCCCCCATTCCCCTAACACAACATCCATTTGTGCTTCATATGTCTATGTCATTAAATGTTCATCTAGGTCCTTTTTCCTATGCTACATGCCCATGCCTATAATGTATTGTTTGTTGTATCTCCCTACATCCCTTCAATTTTTTATGAATTATCATCTTTGTAGGTGATATTTTATTGATTGCTTTACAAATGTGTATGTACAATGTACTTAATATGCTTATTTTTGCTTTAAAAAAGAAAATAAAAAGTAAAATATAAAATATAAAAGGGAGAATAAAAGAACAAATGACGAAAAAAAGTTTAATGATGAAAACCCATGTGGCATTTTTGCATAACAATTTGCTTAAAAACAAAGTTTTCAATTAGCAAAATCATAAGAAATTATGACAATTTTATTTTAGTCCTCTTCTATGTTTATGTAAGTGGCATTGAGGGACCAATGACATCTTAGTTGAGGGGAGGACACTTTGTGCTTATTATTATGTTTTATTGACATTATAAATGTTGTCGATTGTGCATATTTTCTATTGTTGGAAGAATTGTAAAAGGATTGAGGGATACTACTCTTGGACAACTCTTTTACCCTTCCCCAATCTAAGAGGATTTCTTTATAAAATTATAGTTTCACTCAAAATATGGTGTGTAGAATAGACAATGATGGTTTCATACCCATGTTGTTATTTGCTTTTACAACACTATCCAACAAATATGCTTTTGTGATATTCCAAGACATTCAACAACACAAATGTAGTCTTTAAAACTTGTTTTTATTTCATGTGCTATCAATGTGCTTCTAAAAAAAGACTTTATAGGAATGAAAAAATGACATATTGAAAGTGAACAACTCTTAAAAAAAAAATTAAATTTCATCAAAACAAAAACTAGAAATGACAATCTTATGAAGCACCAAATCAAAAACCTATAATGGTTGTGATAAAAAAATAAAAAAACTATAATGGTTGGTTTGGTGGTGCAAGTATAATTATATGACATTGAAGTCCATGGATAACAAGGTATCACAATAGGTTTATGAGAGATTTATGTTGCTAAGGGCTTGATAATAGCTTCAAGAGGGAGAAGATGATGGGCACCAAAAATACCAGATTTCAAACCCATATTTAGCACAAAAAGAACACTTTATATACATTGTTATATGACCCTTAATTATAATTTTAATCAATTTTATGAATTCTGTAAACAATTTAAAATAGTTTATATTTATATTAATATTTAAAAAAAAAGTGATTTTGACTACTAAGTTAAAAATAAGATTAAGTAGTCGTGCTATAGTCAATAGTCATGCTACAATTAGCCAACTAGTTAGCCATGTTGCAGTAAATAGCCATGCTATAGTTAGCCTACAAGCCAACCATGCTATAGTCAATAGTCATGTTACAACTAGCCAACCATATTATAGTCAATCAACTAGTTAGCCATACGATGGTCAATAGTCATGTTATAATAAATCAACCATCCATGCTATAGTTAATAGTCTATTACATCAGTTTGTTAGTTATGTTGTTGTCAACCAACCAATTAGCCACATTATAGTCAATCTACTATAGTTTGTAGTCATATTGCAATCACATCATAGTCATGACATCATCTAATAGACAAAGCAAATTGTATCTAATATAATTTGTTGTAGTGATATGCTAAGCAATGTTGTTATAACACCTATTGTTATAGATTATCCATTAGATTTCAAAGAACAATTGCTACAACTATGCCTTCTAGTTTCTTCACTACTTGTTATAGTAGCCCCCATTCCCCTAACACAAGTGCTTCATATGTCTATGTCATTGAATGGTCATCTAGGTCCTTTTTCCTATGCTACATGCTCATGCCTATCATGTATTGTTTGCTATATCTCCCTACATCCCTTCAATTTTTTATGATTTATCATCTTTGTAGGTGATATTTTGTTGATTGCTCTACAAATGTGTATGTACAATGTACTTAATATGCTTATTTTTGCTTAAAAAAATAAGATAAAAAGTAAAATATAAAAAATAAAAGGGAGAATAAAAGAACAAATGACAGACAAAAAAGTTTAATGATGAAAACCCATGTGGCGTTTTTGGATAACAATTTGCTTAAAAACCAAGCTTTCAATAAGCAAAATCATAAGAAATTATAACAATTTTATTTTAGTCCTCTTCTATGTTTTTATATGTAAGTAGAATTGAGGGACCAATGACATCTTAGTTGAGGGGAGGACACTTTGTGCTTATTATTATGTTTTATTGACATTGTAAATGTTGTCGATTGTGCATATTTTCTATTGTTGGAAGAATTATAAAAGGATTGAGGGGTACTATTCTTGGACAACTCTTTTACCCTTCCCTCAATCTAAGAGGATTTATTTATAAAATTATAGTTTCATTCCAAATATGGTGTGTAGAATAGACAATGATGGTTTCATACCCATGTTGTTATTTGATTTTACAACACTATCCAACAAATATGCTTTTGTGATGTTCCAAGATATTCAACAATACAAATATAGTCTTTACAAGTTGTTTTTATTTCATGTGCTATCAATGTGCTTCTAAAACAATACTTTATAGGAATGAAAAAATGACATATTGAAAGTGAACATCTCTTAAAAAAAAGAGAAAATTTTCATCAAAACAAAAACTAGAAATGACAATCTAATGAAGCACCAAATCAAAAACCTATAATGGTTGTGATAAAAAAACAGAAAAACTATAATGGTTGGCTTGGTGGTGCAAGTATAATAATATGACATTGAAGTCCATGGATTGTTTTAGTATTATAACACCTCATCATTTGTTGGAGTAAATTTAATGCATAACAAGGTATCACAATAGGTTTGTGAGATATTTGTGTTGCTAAGGGCTTGATAATAGCTTCAAGAGGGGGCAGATGATGGGAACCAAAAATACCAAATTTCAAACCCATATTTAGCATAAAAAGAATACTTTATATACACTGTTATATAACCCTTAATTATAATTTTAATCAAATTTATGAATTATGTAAACAATTTAAAATAGTTTATATTTATATTAATATTTTAAAAAATGTGATTTTGACTACTAACTAAGTTAAAAATAAGATTAAGTAGTCGTGCTATAGTCAACAGTCATGCTACAATTAGCCAACTAGTTAGCCATGTTGCAGTAAATAGTCATGCTATAGTTAGCCTAAAAGCCAACCATGTTGTAGTCAATAGTCATGTTACAACTAGCCAACCATATTATAGTCAATCAACTAGTTAGCCATACGATGGTCAATAGTCATGTTATAATTAACCAACCATCCATGCTATAGTTAATAGTCTATTACATCAGTTTGTTAGTTACGTTGTTGTCAACCAACCAATTAGCCATATTATAGTCAATCTACTATAGTTTGTAGTCATATTGCAATCACATCATAGTCATGACATCATCAAATAGATAAAGCAAATTGTATCTAATATAATTTGTTGTAATGAGATGCTAAGCAATTTTGTTATAAAACCTATTGTTATAGATTATCCATTAGATTTCAAAGAACAATTGATACAACTATGCCTTCTAGGTTCTTCACTACTTGCTATAGTAGCCCCCATTCCCCTAACACAACATCCATTTGTGCTTCATATGTCAATGTCATTGAATGGTCATCTAGGTCCTTTTTCCTATGATACATGCCCATGCCTATCATGTATTGTTTGCTATATCTCCCTATATCCCTTCAATTTTTTATGATTTATCATCTTTGTAGGTGATATTTTATTGATTGCTTTACAAATGTGTATGTACAATGTACTTAATATGCTTATTTTTGCTTAAAAAAAGAAGAGAAAAAGTAAAATATAAAAAATAAAAGGGAGAATAAAAGAACAATTGACGGAAAAAAGCTTAATGATGAAAACCCATGTGGCATTTTTGGATAACAATTTGCATAAAACCAAGTTTTCAATAAGAAAAATCATAAGAAATTATGACAATTTTATTTTAGTCCTTTTCTATATTTTTATATGTAAGTAGCATTGAGGGACCAATGTGATGCAGGAGCATCCGGCGACAGCAGGACAATCTGGCATCAACCGAATTTTCTAAGTAATTTTTTTTTTCTGTTTCTGTTCTTTCCCAAGGCAAAAGTTGGGGGGGGTTGCGAAATTGCGACCCCAAAGGCTACGGCAAGGCGAAGGGGAGTTGTCATCGTGATATCGCGACGTCGCGATGTCGCGACGTTTTATAGGCTAAGGCTCGAAGGGGGTTTCCATCGCGATATTGCGACGTCGCGATGTCGCGACGTTTTTGAAGGCAGAGGTACAGAGGGAGTTTTCGTCACGATATTGCGACGTCTTTGAAAGCAAAGGCATGAAGGGTTCGAAGAAAAGCGAAGACGGAGTTGACAAAGGGCTCGAAAGGTGAAGGCGGAGAAGAACCAAGGATCAAAGGCAAAAAAAATAAGGCATGGACTCAGAGGCGGAAAATCCAAGGCAAGGGGCTCGGAGGAGAAACGGTCGCGATGTCGCAATGTCGCGATATCACGACAAGAAACAGAGTAAAGGAGTCAGAGGTAAAACGGTCGCGACGTCGCGATATCGTGATGTCGCGATATCGCGACGTTGCGATATCGCGATAGGAAACTGAGCAGAGGAGTCAGAGTTGAAACGGTCGCGATGTCGTGATATCGCGACGTCGCAATATTGCGACAGGAATTTGAGCAAGGGACTTGGGGGCATTTTGGTCGCGATTTCACGACGTTATTTACAAACGAAGGCAAGGCGCCAGTTTGGTTGCGATATCACGACATGTCGTAATTTCGCGGCCGATTGAAGACAAATAAAAATTGGACACGTGGACGGCCCCGCACACGGGAAAAGAGATAGCGGGCACGGTTAAATGTTCTGACAAGGCAACAGTTCCCGAGGGACAGTCTGGCAAACGACGGTTGTAGGTCAAGGTTAATGCGTGCTTTCATGGCGGATCGGGGGTGGTTGCCCATTGATGAAGGAAATTTGAAAACGTAGCAGAGGAAGCGAACTTTCATTTTTAATTTCATGAATTCGTGCTGGTGGGCATTAATTGCATAGAGGGCCGAGACCTCGATAAAAAACTTGAGATTTTGTAATAGAGAGGGGTGGCGAATGAGAGAGGGAGGAGACAGAGTGCAGGGAAGAAGACCAAGCCGAGCTTGGTCCTTTGTAAAGCCTGCGGGCTATTTTATTTTGCTGTATGTATTTATTTTCAGAAGAATTTAATGAAAAGTGGAATTTTTGAGAAGGTGTAATCTCTTGTCCGCCATCAGTGGTATCAGAGCCGAAAGTTCCTGAGTGTGTAACAGATCGTCGGACGTGAGGCAGTTACACCAGGATCTATGGAACGGCTCGTGAGAAAGTGAGTAAAATGCCTCCGAGAAGAAACCCGGCTGGTGGGAGAGGCATGACGATAGCATAAGATTTTTGGGCTTTGCAGCGGCAAGTTCAGGCCCTGCAAGAAGAACTGGCAGAGGACACGAACCAAGAAGAGATGCAGACAGTGAAGATGAAGTAGATGAAGAAGAAAATTAGTCTGAAGAAGAAGAGGAGGCTGTAGATCCGACATAGGCCAGACTGTACAAAGCCATATCTCAGATTGGAAAGAGGCCAAAGATGGAATTTTCCACGTATTTCGAGAACTTGGATCCGGAGGAATTGATCGACTAGATCAATGATCTGGAAGAATACTTCGAGTATGAAGAAGTTGAAGATCCCGAGAGGGTCAGATTCGCTAAAACCAAATTAAAAGGTCATGCCAGCATATGGTGGAAGGGAGTACAACTAGAACGAAATAGAAGAGGAAAAGAACAGATAACAAGATGGGAACGAATGGTAGAAAAATTAAAGAGACAGTTTATTCCGACAGATTACGAGTTGGATCTGCTAAGGAAAATGCAGGGTTTGAGACAGATGAATAAAACTGTCCAAGAATACATGGAGGAGTTTTATAAAATCTCCATCAAAACCGACCATTTAGAAGCAAGCAAGGAGAAGGTGGCCCGTTATATTAATGGGTTGAGACCCAGTATCCAGGAAGAGTTGAGCTTAGTTCGGGTGAGCACCATTGAAGATGCTTACCAGTTTGCTCTGAAGGTTGAAGAAAAACTGAACAGAAGGTTTGAGAGCAAGCAAAGAGGAAGAGGGCATGGAGGAAAGACTGGTGGAAGAAAATAGGAAGGAAAAGAGGAGAAGAAAGAAGAGGTTAGCAGCAGTCGGGATCAGAAGGAAGATGAAGAACCCAAACCCCAAGTTCAGAACAATGGCTACCCAAGGGGAAGAGGTAGATCTAGACGTGGGTATGGAAGAGGAGTGTTTCGAGGAACATGTTTCCACTGTGGAGAAGAGGGACATCGGGCATATGAGTGTCCCCAGCACCCGAGAGAGTGAACAAGAAACAAGTGGGTCCTGCCAGAGTTGTTGTGGCAGAGGAAGATGCTGAATCAGAACATTCTGAAGAAGCTGAGAAAGGAGAAGCAATGATCATGAGGAGAACCATGTTGATTGATGAAGACAAACCAGAGCAGAGGAGAAGCCTGTTTCGCACACGGTGCAAAAGTGCAGGCAAAGTCTATAATGTTATTATAGACAATGGGAGTACAGATAACTTAGTCTCCGAGGAGATGGTTGCTAAGTTACAGCTGGAGAGGAGGAGACACCCGCATCCATACCGGATTGCATGGTTGCGAAAGGACCACAGAGCATGGGTCCGTGAACAGTGCTTAGTCACGTTCAATATTGGGAAGTACCAGGATGAGGTCTTGTGTGATGTTTTCCCCATGGATGCTTGCCATTTGCTATTAGGAAGGCCATGGCAGTTTGATCGAAGTGTAGTGCATGATGGTCGTGCAAATACGTACTCCTTGATGAAAGGTGGAGTGCGCCACAAATTAAAGCCATTACAGGCAGTGGATGAGAAGGTGTGCATCAATGCCAGAATTTGTCTGGTAGAAGGTAGAAAAAGTTTTTGCCAGGAGACGGGGTTGAAGCAGGTTGCAGGGATAGGTGCCCGTTTGGAGATGTTACAAAAGACACGGACCGAACAACACAGAAGTGAAGGTCACTTCTCCTTTTTACCCCGGGTGTCTGATGCAGGAGCATCCGGCGACAGCAGGACAATCTGGCATCAACCGAATTTTCTAAGTAATTTTTTTTTTGTTTCTGTTCTTTCCCAAGGCAAAATTTGGGGGGTCACGAAATCGCGACCCCAAAGGCTACGGCAAGGCGAAGGGGAGTTTTCGTCACGATATCGCGACGTCGCGATGTCGCGACGTTTTAGAGGCTAAGGCTCGAAGGGGGTTTTCGTCGCGATATTGCGACGTCGCGATGTCGCAACGTTTTTAAAGGCAGAGGTACGGAGGGAGTTTTCGTCATGATATCGCGACGTCGTGATATCGCGACGTCTTTGAAAGCAAAGGCGCAAAGGGTTCGAAGAAAAGCGAAGACGGAGTTGACAAAGGGCTCGAAAGGTGAAGGCGAAGAAGAACCAAGGATCAAAGGCGAAAAACATAAGGCATGGACTCAGAGGCAAAAAGTCCAAGGCAAGAGGCTCAGAGGAGAAACGGTCGCGATGTCGCGACGTCATGATATCGCAACAAGAAACAGAGTAAAGGAGTCAGAGGTAAAACGGTCGCGACAGGAAACTGAGCAGAGGAGTCAGAGTTGAAACGATCGCGATATTATGACGTCGCGATATCGTGACAGGAATTTGAGCAAGGGACTCGGGGGCATTTTGGTCACGATTTCGTGACGTTATTTACAGACGAAGGCAAGGCGCCAGTTTGGTCGCGATATCGCGACATGTCGCGATTTCGCGGCCAGTTGAAGACAAATAGAAATTGGACACATGGACGGCCCCGCACGCGGGAAAAGAGATAGCGGACACGGTTAAATGTTCTGACAAGGCAACAGTTCTCGAGGGACAGTCTGGACAGTCTGGCAAGCGACGGTTGCAGGTCAAGGTTAATGTGTGCTTTCATGGCGGATCGGGGGTGGTTGCCCATTGATGAAGGAAATTTGAAAACGTAGCAGAGGAAGCGAACTTTCATTTTTAATTTCATGAATTCGCGCTGGTGGGCATTAATTGCATAGAGGGTCGAGACCTCGATAAAAACTCGAGATTTTGTAATAGAGAGGGATGGCGGATTAGAGAGGGAGGAGACGGAGTGCAGGGAAGAAGATCAAGCCGAGCTTGGTCCTTTGTAAAGCCTACGGGCTGTTTTATTTTGCGGTATGTATTTATTTTCAGAAGAAATTAATGAAAAGTGGAATTTTTGAGAAGGTGTAATCTCTTGTCTGCCACCACAATGACATCTTAGTTGAGGGGAGGACACTTTGTGCTTATTATTATGTTTTATTGACATTGTAAATGTTGTAGATTGTGCATATTTTATATTGCTGGAAGAATTGTAAAAGGATTGAGGGGTACTACTCTTGGACAACTCTTCTACCCTTCCCTCAATCTAAGAGGATTTCTTTAAAAAAATATAGTTTCACTCCAAATATGGTGTGTAGAATAGACAATGATGGTTTCGTACCCATGTTGTTATTTGCTTTTACAACACTATCCAACAAATATGCTTTTGTGATGTTCCAAGACATTCAATAACACAAATGTAGTCTTTACAAGTTGTATTTATTTCATGTGCTATCAATGTGCTTCTAAAACAAGAATTTATAGGATTAAAATAATGACATATTGAAAGTGAACATCTCTTAAAAAAATAGAGAAAAATTTCATCAAAACAAAAACTAGAAATGATAATTTAATGAAGCACCATATCAAAAACCTATAATGGTTGTGATAGAAAAATAAAAAAACTATAATGGTTGGCTTGGTGGTGCAAGTTTAATAATATGACATTGAAGTCCATGGATTTTTTTAGTATTATAACACCTCATCATTTGTTGGAGTAAATTTAATGCATAACAAGGTATCACAATAGGTTTGTGAGAGATTTGTGTTGCTAAGGGCTTGATAATAGCTTCAAGAGGGGGCAGATGATGGGCACCAAAAATACCAGATTTCAAACCCATATTTAGCATAAAAATAATACTTTATATACACTGTTATATGACCCTTAATTATAATTTTAATCAATTTTATGAATTCTGTAAACAATTTAAAATACTTTATATTTATATTAATATTTAAAAAATATATATTTTGACTACTAACTAAGTTAAAAATAATATTAAGTAGTCGTGCTATAGTCAATAGTCATGCTACAATTAGCCAACTAGTTAGCCATGTTGTAGTAAATAGTCATGCTATAATTAGCCTACAAGCCAACCATGCTATAGTCAATAGTCATGTTACAACTAGTCAACCATATTATAGTCAATCAACTAGTTAGCCATAGGATGGTCAATAGTCATGTTATAATTAACCAACCATCCATGCTATAGTTAATAGTCTATTACATCAGTTTGTTAGTTATGTTGTTGTCAACCAACAAATTAGCCACATTATAGTCAATCTTCTATAGTTTGTAGTCATATTGCAATCACATCATAGTCATGACATCATCCAATAGATAAAGCAAATTGTATCTAATATAATTTTTTGTAGTAATATGCTAAGCAATGTTGTTATAAAACCTATTGTTATAGATTATCCATTAGATTTCAGAGAACAATTGCTACAACTATGCCTTCTAGTTTCTTCTCTACTTGTTATAGTAGCCCCCATTCCCCTAACACAACATCCATTTGTGCTTCATATATCTTTGTCATTGAATGGCCATCTAGGTCCTTTTTCCTATGTTACATACCCATGCCTATCATGTATTGTTTGCTAATATCCCTACATCCCTTCAATTTTTTATGATTTATCATCTTTGTAGGTGATATTTTGTTGATTGCTCTAAAAATGTGTATGTACAATGTACATAATATGCTTATTTTTGCTTAAAAAAAGAAGAGAAAAAGTAAAATATAAAAAATAAAAGGGAGAATAAAAGAACAAATGACGGATAAAAAGTTTAATGATGAAAACCCATGTGGCATTTTTGGTTAACAATTTGCTTAAAAACCAAGTTTTCAATAAGCAAAATCATAAGAAATTATGACAATTTTATTTTAGTCCTCTTCTATGTTTTTATATGTAAGTAGCATTGAGGGACCAATGACATCTTAGTTGAGGGGAGGACACTTTGTGCTTATTATTATGTTTTATTGACATTGTGAATGTTGTCGATTGTGCATATTTTCTATTGTTGGAAGAATTGTAAAAGGATTGAGGGGTACTACTCTTGGACAACTCTTTTACCCTTCCCTCAATCTAAGAGGAATTCTTTAAAAAATTATAGTTTGATTCCAAATATGGTGTGTAGAATAGACAATGATGGTTTCATACCCATGTTGTTATTTGCTTTTACAGTACTATCCAACAAATATGCTTTTGTGATGTTCCAAGACATTCAACAACACAAATGTAGTCTTTACAAGTTGTTTTTATTTCATGTGCTATCAATGTGCTTCTAAAACAAGACTTTATAGGAATGAAAAAATGACATATTGAAAGTGAACATCTCTTAAAAAAAAAAGAGTAATTTCATCAAAACATAAACTAAAATGACAATCTAATGAAGCACCAAATCAAAAACCTATAATGGTTGTGATAAAAAATAAAAAAACTATAATGGTTGGCTTGGTGGTGCAAGTATAATAATATGACATTGAAGTCCATGGATTTTTTTAGTATTATAACACCTCATCATTTGTTGGAGTAAATTTAATGCATAACAAGGTATCACAATAGGTTTGTGAGATATTTGTGTTGCTAAGGGCTTGATAATAGCTTCAAGAGGGGGCAGATGATGGGCACCAAAAATACCAGATTTCAAACCCATCTTTAGCATAAAAATAATACTTTATATACATTGTTATATGACCCTTAATTATAATTTTAATAAATTTTATGAATTCTGTAAACAATTTAAAATAGTTTATATTTATATTAATATTTAAAAAAAAAAAGTGATTTTGACTACTAACTAAGTTAAAAATAAGATTAAGTAGTCGTGTTATAGTCAATAGTCATGCTACAATTAGCCAACTAGTTAGCCATGTTGCAGTAAATAGTCATGCTATAATTAGCCTACAAGCCAACCATGCTATAGTCAATAGTCATGTTACAACTAGCCAATCATATTATAGTCAATCAACTAGTTAGCCATACGATGGTCAATAGTCATGTTATAATTAACCAACCATCCATGCTATAGTTAATAGTCTATTACATCAGTTTGTTAGTTATTTTGTTGTCAACCAACCAATTAGCTACATTATAGTCAATCTAGTATAGTTTGTAGTCATATTGCAATCGCATCATAGTCATGACATCATCAAATAGATAAAGCAAATTGTATCTAATATAATTTGTTGTAGTGAGATGCTAAGCAATGTTGTTATAACACCTATTGTTATAGATTATCCATTAGATTTCAAAGAACAATTGCTACAACTATGCCTTCTAGTTTCTTCACTACTTGTTATAATAACCCCCATTCCCCTAACACAACATCCATTTGTGCTTCATATGTCTATGTCATTGAATGGCCATCTAGGTACTTTTTCCTATGTTACATGCCCATGCCTATCATGTATTGTTTGCTAATCTCCCTACATCCCTTCAATTTTTTATGATTTATCATCTTTGTAGGTGATATTTTGTTGATTGCTCTAAAAATGTGTATGTACAATGTACATAATATGCTTATTTTTGCTTAAAAAAAGAAGAGAAAAAGTAAAATATAAAAAGTAAAAGGGAGAATAAAAGAACAAATGACGGAAAAAAAGTTTAATGATGAAAACCCATGTGGCATTTTTGGATAACAATTTGCTTAAAAACCAAGTTTTCAATAAGCAAAATCATAAGAAATTATGACAATTTTATTTTAGTCCTCTTCTATGTTTTTATATGTAAGTAGCATTGAGGGACCAATGACATCTTAGTTGAGGGGAGGACACTTTGTGCTTATTATTATGTTTTATTGACATTGTAAATATTGTAGATTGTGCATATTTTATATTGCTGGAAGAATTGTAAAAGGATTGAGGGGTACTACTCTTGGACAACTCTTTTACCCTTCCCTCAATCTAAGAGGAATTCTTTAAAAAATTATAGTTTCATTCCAAATATGGTGTGTAGAATAGACAATGATGGTTTCATACCAATGTTGTTATTTGCTTTTACAACACTATCCAACAAACATGCTTTTGTGATGTTCCAAGACATTCAACAACACAAATGTAGTCTTTACAAGTTGTATTTATTTCATGTGCTATCAATGTGCTTCTAAAACAAGACTTTATAGGAATGAAATAATGAAATATTGAAAGAAAACATCTCTTAAAAAATATATATATTTCATCAAAACAAAAACTATAAATGACAATCTAATGAAGCACCAAATCAAAAACCTATAATGGTTGTGATAAAAAAACAAAAAAACTATAATGGTTGGCTTGGTGGTGCAAGTATAATAATATGACATTGAAGTCCATGGATTTTTTTAGTATTATAACACCTCATCATTTGTTGGAGTAAATTTAATGCATAACAAGGTATCACAATAGGTTTGTGAGAGATTTGTGTTGCTAAGGGCTTGATAATAGCTTCAAGAGGGGGCAGATGATGGGCACCAAAAATACCAGATTTCAAACCCATATTTAGCATAAAAATAATACTTTATATACACTATTATATGACTCTTAATTATAATTTTAATCAATTTTATGAATAGTGTAAATAATTTAAAATAGTTTATATTTATATTAATAATTAAAAAAATAAAGTGATTTTGACTACTAAGTTAAAAATAATATTAATTAGTCGTGCTATAGTCAATAGTCATGCTACAATTAGCCAACTAGTTAGCCATGTTGTAGTAAATAGTCATGCTATAGTTAGCCTACAAGCCAACCATGTTGTAGTCAATAGTCATGTTACAACTAGCCAACCATATTATAGTCAATCAACTAGTTAGCCATACGATGGTCAATAGTCATGTTATAATTAACCAACCATCCATGCTATAGTTAATATTCTATTACATCAGTTTGTTAGTTACGTTGTTGTCAACCAACCAATTAGCCATATTATAGTCAATATACTATAGTTTTTAGTCATATTGCAATCACATCATAGTTATGACATCATCAAATAGATAAAGCAAATTGTATCTAATATAATTTGTTGTAGTGAGATGCTAAGCAATGTTGTTATAACACCTATTGTTATAGATTATCCATTAGATTTCAAAGAACAATTGCTACAACTATGCCTTCTAGTTTCTTCACCACTTGTTATAGTAGCCCCCATTCCCCTAACACAACATCCATTTGTGCTTCATATGTCTATGCCATTGAATGGTCATCTAGGTCTTTTTTCCTATGCTACATGCCCATGCCTATCATGTATTGTTTGCTATATCTTGCTACATCCCTTCAATTTTTTATGATTTATCATCTTTGTAGGTGATATTTTGTTGATTGCTCTACAAATGTGTATGTACAATGTACTTAATATGCTTATTTTTGCTTAAAAAAAGAAGAGAAAAAATAAAATATAAAAAATAAAGGGAGAATAAAAGAACAAATGACGGAAAACAAGTTTAATGATGAAAACCCATGTGGCATTTTTGGATAACAATTTGCTTAAAACCAAGTTTTCAATAAGCAAAATCATAAGAAATTATGACAATTTTATTTTAGTCCTCTTCTATGTTTTTATATGTAAGTAGCATTGAGGGACCAATGACATCTTAGTTGAGGGGAGGACACTTTGTTCTTATTATTATGTTTTATTGACATTGTAAATGTTGTCGATTGTGCATATTTTCTATTGTTGGAAGAATTGTAAAAGGATTGAGGGGTACTACTCTTGGACAACTCTTTTACCCTTCCCTCAATCTAAGAGGATTTAAAAAAAAAATTATAGTTTCACTCCAAATATGGTGTGTAGAATAGACAATGATGGTTTCATACCCATGTTGTTATTTGCTTTTACAACACTATCCAACAAATATGCTCCAACAAATATGCTTTTGTGATGTTCCAAGACATTCAACAACACAAATGTAGTCTTTACAAGTTGTTTCTATTTCATGTGCTATCAATGTGCTTCTAAAACAAGACTTTATAGGAATGAAATAATGACATATTGAAAGTGAACATCTCTTAAAAAAAAAGAGAAAAATTTCATCAAAACAAAAACTATAAATGACAATCTAATGAAGCACCAAATCAAAAACCTATAATGGTTGTGATAAAAAAATAAAAAAACTATAATGGTTGGCTTGGTGGTGCAAGTATAATAATATGACATTAAAGTCCATGGATTGTTTTAGTATTATAACACCTCATCATTTGTTGGAGTAAATTTAATGCATAACAAGGTATCACAATAGGTTTGTGTTGCTAAGGGCTTGATAATAGCTTCAAGAGGGGGCAAATGATGGGCACCAAAAATACCAGATTTCAAACCCATATTTAGCGTAAAAATAATACTTTATATACACTATTATATGACCCTTAATTATAATTTTATGAATTTTGTAAACAATTTAAAACAGTTTATATTTATATTAATATTAAAAAAAAAAGTGATTTTGACTACTAAGTTAAAAATAAGATTAAGTAATCGTGCTATAGTCAATAGTCATGCTACAATTAGCCAACTAGTTAGCCATGTTGCAGTAAGTAGTCATGCTATAGTTAGCCTACAAGCCAATCATGCTATAGTCAATAGTCATGTGACAACTAGCCAACCATATTATAGTCAATCAACTAGTTAGCCATAGGATGGTCAATAGTCATGTTATAATTAACCAACCATCCATGCTATAGTTAATAGTCTATTACATCAGTTTGTTAGTTATGTTGTTGTCAACCAACCAATTAGCCACATTATAGTCAATCTACTATAGTTTGTAGTCATATTGCAATCACATCATAGTCATGACATCATCAAATAGATAAAGCAAATTGTATCTAATATAATTTGTTGTAGTACCCAGTGTTGTAGGTGAGTTGGAGAGGAGAAGGCAATCCTCCAAGGGAGGTCCCAGGTTCAAATCTCCACCCTACCAAAAAGCTTAATTGGGTATCTAAAATCCAATTGATAATGTTGGTGCGGGCAGGGTCGGGTGCGAACCCCGGGTGACTTTGACGGTGTAGAACCCCTTGTTCGTGGTCTCTCAGACCAAGGCGGCTCCGCAAGGGGTTTTTTCGCTTTAAAAAAAAAAAAAAATATATATATATATATATATATATATATATATATATATATATATATATATATATATATAATTTGTTGTAGTGAGATGCTAAGCAATGTTGTTATAACACCTATTGTTATAGATTATCCATTATATTTCAAAGAACAATTGCTACAACTATGTCTTCTAGTCTCTTCACTACTTGCTATAGTAGCCCCCATTCCCCTAACACAACATCCTTTTGTACTTCATATATTTGTGTCATTGAATGGTCATCTAGGTCCTTTTTCCTATGCTATATGCCCATGCCTATCATGTATTGTTTGCTATATCTCCCTACATCCCTTCAATTTTTTATGATTTATCATCTTTGTAGGTGATATTTTATTGATTGATTTACAAATGTGTATGTACAATGTACTTAATATGCTTATTTTTGCTTAAAAAAAGAAGAGAAAAAGTAAAATATAAAAAATAAAAGGGAGAATAAAAGAACAAATGACGAAAAAAAAGTTTAATGATGAAAACTGATGTGGCATTTTTGGATAACAATTTGCTTAAAAACCAAGTTTTCAATAAGCAAAATCATAAGAAATTGTGACAATTTTATTTTAGTCCTCTTCTATGTTTTTATATGTAAGTAGCATTGAGGGACCAATGACATCTTAGTTGAGGGGAGGACACTTTGTTCTTATTATTATGTTTTATTGACATTGTAAATGTTGTCGATTGTGCATATTTTCTATTGTTGGAAGAATTGTAAAAGGATTGAGGGGTACTACTCTTGGACAACTCTTTTACCCTTCCCTCAATCTAAGAGGATTTCTTTAAAAATTATAGTTTCATTCCAAATATGGTGTGTAGAATAGACAACGATGGTTTCATACCCATGTTGTTATTTGCTTTTACAATACTATCCAACAAATATGCTTTTGTGATGTTCCAAGACATTCAACAACACAAATGTAGTCTTTACAAGTTGTTTTTATTTCATGTGCTATCAATGTGCTTCTAAAACAAAACTTTACAGGAATGAAAACATATGATATTGAAAGTGAACATCTCTTAAAAAAAAGAGAAAAATTTCATCAAAACAAAAACTAGAAATGACAATCTAATGAAGCACCAAATCAAAAACCTATAATGGTTGTGATAAAAAAACATAAAAACTATAATGGTTGGCTTGGTGGTGCAAGTATAATAATATGACATTGAAGTCCATGGATTTCTTTAGTATTATAACACCTCATCATTCGTTGGAGTAAATTTAATGCATAACAAGGTATCACAATAGGTTTGTGAGAGATTTGTGTTGCTAAGGGCTTGATAATAGCTTCAAGAGGGGGCAAATGATGGGCACCAAAAATACCAGATTTCAAACCCATCTTTAGCATAAAAAGAATACTTTATATACACTGTTATAAGACCCTTAATTATAATTTTAATTAATTTTATGAATTCTGTAAACAATTTAAAATAGGTTATATTTATATTAATATTTAAAAAAAAAGTGATTTTGACTACTAACTAAGTTAAAAATAAGATTAAGTAGTCGTGCTATAGTCAATAGTCATGTTACAATTAGCCAACTAGTTAGCCATGTTGCAGTAAACAGTCATGCTATAGTTAGCCTACAAGCCAACCATGCTATTGTCAATAGTCATGTTACAACTAACCAACCATATTATAGTCAATCAACTAGTTAGCCATAGGATGGTCAATAGTCATGTTATAATTAACCAACTATCCATCCTATAGTTAATAGTCTATTACATCAGTTTGTTAGTTATGTTGTTGTCAACCAATCAATTAGCCACATTATAGTCAATCTACTATAGTTTGTAGTCATATTGCAATCACATCATAGTCATGACATCATCAATAGATCCAACAATCCAACAATATCCTCATTTAGTTTTTATATTTTATATTTTTATTTTATAGAAGGATCCTCCAAATATTGTTTTTTTTTCAATTGGTTATATGACATTGAAATGGATCCCACTTTTATTACATCATCACCACATAGTTATATCACAACTAAGCTTAGATATTATCCAAGGATATTATTCATATTATCCATGAATATTCTATATGAATAAGAGAAAAACAATTGTTGCTCTTAACCTCAATTAGTTGTCGTTTGTTTGAAAGTTGTAATCATCTAGTTGTAGGATAATGCATATGATTATGATGGGATTCTATTCTATCCCTATAAATGTTCTCCATGCATTGTAAAGATGTTATACTCTAGCCAACCAAAGACATATGCCCAAAATTTATATTTAAATAAAGTTTGATTTGTATATTTTCATTGGTTTTAAGTTATAGAATAGGCTAAAGATATGGTAATCTCCCTATACCGCAACCAAAGAAGGTACCAATCCTTTACATAGGAGGAGGGATTCATAATTTGTTAGAGTAAATGCATTTTTTTTCTTGTTCTTTTCTCTATTCGTTTTATAAATAGTCTTAGATCCAAATCTCCACAAACATATATAACATGTTCCTTGGCATAATTTTGCACAAATTCCAAATTGACAATTGTAGAATCAAATTTAAAATCCAAATTTTTCTAAAATTCTAATCCCATAGTTACTTTCAATTTGACTACAACCTATGCTTATTCATAATTTAATCCAATCGTGGGGAATCTTGCATATCTAATTAAAATTGTAGCTAAGCACTTGGTGGTCAACATATAATTTTCAACTTGGCTGATTTAAATTATTATTATATATATATTTTTGGATTTGATTAATGTGATAAACCTCTAATGGTCAGGGACCAACATCCCCATCCCACCATGACCTCTCATAAGGGGAGAATTGAGCTTATCAACAAGAAATTTCTTTAAATTATAATAAAGAAATAGTCTCTATCGCGACACTCAGTGATATATTGTTGGACTCTCATCTAGATACTAAAGTTCAAATCATGGGAAGGATGGTCCCCAATAATTTTGGAATACTTTCATTTAGAATACCCAAATTCAAATCATGCTATACCCAATGATATGTTGTTGGACTCTCATCTAGATACTAAAGTTCAAATCATGGGTGACCTCATATTGCTTCACGGAGGATGGTCCCAAATATTTTTTAAAAGCTTTCATTCAGATATCCAAGTTCACTTCACAAAGAGGGTGTATCGTTGAGCTCTCATCCAAAACATCCAACTCACGAGGAAGGTGAAGAGGATGTATTGTTGAGCTCTTATCCAAGATATCCATCCACAACATCCAAGTTTTGAATCATAAAACATTGGAAGGACGGTACCAATTATACTTTACATTACTTTAAAAATGTACAACAAAATAATAGTAATTGCTTTAGGGTCAACTCCACTCCCATACCATCCTTGCTCCCTTGCCCTATAATTATGACTAATATGACCACTGGGGGCAGGAATGGTGAATATAGGCACGTGGCATGACCCCACATAAACACTACCGCCAACCAACCGAATTTCTTTAATCCCCTCTTGCTTTACGTTTAATCTGAGGGAGCAAAAAGACCAAAAAGAATGCTGCGGATGTGAAAAGAACAACGGAAAAAGCACAAGAACTCTATTCTCTCTCTGCCTTACATCATGGTTTTCCATTTCCAGCACATCGACGGCGCAAAATCGGTCCCTATGCAGGGGATCCGACACCAGCCGTGGATGTGGTCCATGGTTGGATTCGTTCAAATCAGAAAAGTCGTTAAACACATCTTGTGCCGAGAATCTCGTGAGGGCTGTGTACAAATCTGTGTATTTGTTTATTTATTTATTTATTTTTTTACTTGCAGTAGATTGGGATGCCCATTGGCTTATTGCAGAGGAAACGTGATGCAGGACAACTAACCCTTGCCACGTGGCACGCAGAGACAGAAGCTCCACATTTGAGAAACAGAGCAGAAGGTGCCAGGAGGTTAAAGGGCTAGATTTTAATAATAATTTTCGACACGTGGCGGTGCAACAGTAGGCGGGGAATAACCGAGCCACGGAGGTTTGAGGGTCGGGCCGGAGCAGAGAAAACGGTCAAAACTTGCCGAGGCGGAGAAGGGAAAGCGGGGCGTGCTGTGATTGGCGGAGACTGGAAGTTGAGGGTCACGGGACGCCCCAGGCAGAGGCTCGGAGGTCCGAGGCGGAGGGGTGGAGGGTAGAAAGAGGAGAGAGGAGAGAGAAGGGGGTGGGCGGGGGAAGGGGGGCAAGAAAAGGGGATCTTTGGGAAAGGGGGTAGGGTTTGTAGAATTTTGTGGAAGAAAATGGCTAAAGATGAGCGGAAGAGGAAGAGGAGGAGAAGAAGAAGAGGAGGACAACAGGCGGAGGACGAGGAGGGAGAAGAGGAAGCGGAAACAGAAGAGGAAGAGGGGGAGGAGGATGAGCGAGAAGAGGAGCGGCGCCGCCGCCACCACAATCACAAGCAAAAGCTAAAGCTGGTTCTCAAACTCCCACGGTCATATCCGAACGCGACCAATACGACTACCACCGCAACAAATTCCTCGTCTTCGTCTATACCCACCACGTCGTTGGCAGCGCGAGGAGGAGGAGCAGCAGCAGGGGGATTGGCGACGGCAGCGGCATCAGCGGGGGGCTTGTTGTCTGACACCTTGTCTTCGCCTAATCCAAGGCGGAGGGAGCGAAAGGGAGCCCCGCCGGCGGAGGAGGGGGAGGCCCATACGACCGTGGCCCACGCCCGCAAGCCCCCCCCGCGTCCTAAGTCCTCGTCCTCCTCCTTCTCCGACGATGATGACGACGACGATGATGACGAAAACGGGGAGAAGCCGCCCAAGAAGCGGAAGCTCAATGCTGTAGCCGCCACCTCCAATGGGTCCAGACAACTTCCGGAGGCTAATGCCGGATCTGGGCTTATTAGAAGGCCCTCTAACAATAAGGTACGCTTCAAATCCGAAGGCGTTTTTGTTTATTTTTGTCAAAGAATGAAATTTTAGGGCTTACTGTGAACACTCTTTTTAAAGGTTTCAGTGTGAAATTGTCAACTTAGAGCACATCTGTAGCGAAGTAAGTTTATGCTTACAGGGCGGATCCAGTCGTTATTACCCATTTGTGGGGAACCGTGTGGCCACCTATATCAATGCACCTGCTTGTCGAGTTGTACTGGGCCATCGCTATAAGGATGAAGTTCTGTTAATAAAATTTGTAGAAGTGTGGACGGCTTACATCAGTTGGGTGCTTATGATTTTAGGTATTTTATGCAGGTCCAGCGCAGCTCTAACGAAGATTGAGAAGTCTCAACTATACTAATGGCAATAACCCAAACGAGATTATGTTTTTAATCCTTTTATTTCGAGTTGGGGAAGATGAGGGCTGAAAACACTAGCATAAGCTTATGGAGACGCCTGATAAAAAAAAAAAAAAACACTCAAGTTGGATACACGCTCTTCGAGGCGGGCAGTCCCAGTAACTCTCAACATTAGGCCTAGTCATAGGAGGTTGGAAGTAGTAAAACTCCATACTCTCACATCAGCATTTACAACTCTCCGAAGAACAAGCAGGGGTCAAACTCTTTATAGTGTGGTCATTTAAAACTTGTTCAAGTTAGATAGTTTTAGAGGGCATTTTGTGAGTTCACTTGCTGATTTAGTGCCCCCAGGGTATCTATCCAACTTTTTGATAATTCAACTCTTACTCTTAGACTTGTTTTGGTGGGCCTATAGTGTGTTCATTTGCTGATTTATTACCGAGTAATGGGCTATTTTTTGGTTAAGTCAACTCTTACTCTTAGGTTTGCCAAATTGTTCTATAGTCCAAGTCATACAACGATTTTTCAATGGAAAGTTCCCCCTTGCTGTGTGGGTGTTTGTCTTTCAGAACATAATTGAATATAGAACCACCATTATAAAGGTTTTGTTTTTTGGGGGTGTGTGTGTGTTTTCAGAACATAATTGAACCTAGAACTAAAATTATATAATCAATTTGGAATGGTCAAATATGGAATTAAGGGTTATTTTCCACTGATTCTCAATTCACAACAGGTTTTCTCCTTTTCTCCAAATTTCTATGGTCAACTTGACGCTTCGTGTTATTATGATTTAATCTTAGTTTGGCTATGAGTAATATTTGTATTTTTGTTTTACTGGCCTTCCCTTTCCAACTGCTTTGGCTCTCTATGCACTCATCCTCCAGTATTTGGTGATTCAATCTTGGCTATCCTTCAGGCTGTTATTTGGTACAATAGTCACAATAAACAAGCAAGTTATGATTGAATCCCCCTTCCTGCCCATATCCTCATAAATGTGGAGAGTTCATTGGCACAAAAAGTTACCCTTAGTTCTACTCTAGGAACTGTACATGCGTAGGGTATTCAAAATGTAATGTTTTTGATACTACCTAGATTAAATTATATGAAAGCTTCTCTTTTGCTCAAAACAGGTCCAAGTCCTGGCTAGTATTCCAAATTCTCTTTTGCATAAACCATAGGTCTTCAGCCAAGATGCCCTAATAGACTTACTAATGGATCAATTAGCATAATAGCCATTAACTCTTTGAACTTGAGCATGAGATATTTCAAAAAGGAAAAATATATACTTTTGTCAAATTTGATTTAACGGCTCTCAATAGTATTTGTTAATGATGGAACCCTGTAAGAATCTAACGTTATCTTAATTTTAAGGGTGGGACATAAGCCTGAGCAGATATGGTTGGAAGCCCTTCCATTGCTGTCTATTAAATTTGGATGAAAATGCTATTTCATTTTAGAAACAGATGTCCATTTAGATTCATACCTAGGACTAAGAAATACATTCTTCACTGAAGAGTACAATCATTGGTTCCAAAGATTTCAATTGGAGTGATTTTTCATGCAAGAATTCATAGAAGTCATGAAGAGTACTTTAGGTGAATGTGGTTGGGACAACTGTTATATTGTATTTAAGCAAAAGTGAATGAGCTGTAATAAGTTTGTAAATATCACACACATATATAGATGCTTACCAGCTCTTGGATGTTGTAATGAATGAGTGCATTGTGGATATGTTTGGGTGCTGGGCATACAAACAAACATAAAAGGGATGAATGTAAGTGAGGCAATATATTTTAACTTGATATGATGCTAATAAAATGTTAGATAACATCTGAAATTTAGCAAATATTTTATTGATACATTAAGGCTCCATTACATAAATTTCTGATTAGGGTTTTTGCTAGATCATGATTGCACAGCATATCAAGTTTGTAAGCAAAATAACTAGAGGTGGTTACTTAACTTACTTTCATGGTTTCAGTATGACAGTAATTGTAAGTAACAAGATAGTGTATTATGTTATGGATGGTCTAAAAATGGAAAATATGTTCTATTATAATGTTGTAAATAGGTTAGGTAAGTCTTCACCTCTCTAGTCATTTATTTTTGTTGAATTGCAACATTATTATTAGATATTATTTGACTAGGATTTCATTAATGTTTTGCAATGTACCTAGCATATTTTGGCTCATTTTGTGATTGAACCAGTATGTGATGGATGCCAACTTTGTAATGTTTCTCTTGTTGTAGGCAGAAAAGCAAAACCAAATTCAAGAAGTGACAGACTCTGTTCCAGGTTTGTTTGTTTCTTGCTTTACAGTTTTCTAAAGTCCTTTGGACATGCATAATCCTCAACTCATTTAAGCAAGGAAATGTTTATTTGTTTAACCAGTCATTTGCTATTGATGTAATAGGTATATCATCAGATCCAGGAGCAAAGACACCCCTACCAGAGAAGAAACTGGCTGAGTTTGTACTTGATAAGCTTCAAAAGTAAGTAGAGTGGTGATTTTTTTTAACATAACTGGCTTACGTTATGCATGAAATTATTTTTCCTGGTGCCATTGCTATAACTCCCAGTACTAAACAATTTATTCATTTATTTATTGTGTTTCCAACAGAAAAGATACCTATGGCGTGTTCTCTGAACCTGTGGACCCAGAAGAGGTATGCTAGTCATCATGTCTGACTTTCCAGATTGAATACTTCATGTGAATATGAAAAGTGAAATATGTGAACATTTATGTGATGACCTGATAATTCTTTATGATGCCAGCTTCCAGACTATCATGAAGTCATACGACACCCTATGGATTTTGGCACAGTTAGGAAGAAGCTTGCAAGGGGAGTGTATGCTTGGTTGGAGGAATTGGAGGTTAGTTAAATAGATGACATTTAGAACATGAACAAGAAGAAGTTTTGTTAAAAAGTATCAACAGTTGGAAACCTGGTCTTTTAATTGTGCAATTTGTTTCCCTTATTTCCTAAGGTATTTTTTGATTCTATTTTAGGGTGGTTAGCATTTAGAATATCTTTTCTTCATTTATAACAAACATAATTCTAGTATTTACTCTCCCTTGATTCAAATTTACTTGGATGTTATTAAAATATGTCCGGCTATGATTACTTGTTGATTATTAATTTAAATTTACTATGAGCAACAATCTTGTTTATGATTTTATTCAGAAGGCAAGATATTTAAATGATAGACAGCCTGCTGTTTACCTTTGTATACATTTAAGAATATATGGTATCATTAGTTGAAAATTGTAATCTGGGCTTCTGTGTGTACCGGTTATGCTGTAAACTTAGGCAGATAAGCAAAACTTGATTTACCATGAGCTTGGTCAAAAGGTCAAAACCCAAAGAGATACACAGTTGATACTTCTTGCTTGCTTCCAAGAGGGGGTCTTATATACCGAAGAAACGTGCTAGCATCAGTGACTTGAAAAATTGCCTTTACCTTTATTATAGGATATAGAATACCAATAATTCTTTTGCCTTTCATCAAAAGAGCCCTCTCTATCCCAGCCAAATCGTCAAACCCTACCAACCTATCCAAAAATGGAATTCTTCTTAAAATGGACATTCTACCAAGGGTTTTGGCAATGGGAAGAAGAACTTTTGTACTTATCATAAGCATGTTGGACATTCTACAGAAGAAAGCCATGTCTTGCAATTAAGAAAGGCCAAGGCACTTCTAACTGGGTCACAGCCTCAGCTCCAGCATGAAGATTCAATGATTGAGGTAACCGATTCCAACAATTTTAATCCTCAACTTGTTCTGAAGGTCAATAACTATGATGCAAAAAGCCAGGAAGCTTTGTTTACACAAAATTACCAAATCAATGACAAACTGGTGGAGCTGAATGGCTGGCAGTCAAAAGAATCTGATTTCACAAAAATTGGTGGATGAACTTCATTTGCCAACCACAAAGCATCTATGCCTATACCTGTTGGGATGGGCGAAGAAGAAAGGGCAGCCTATTCTTGTCACTTGCCAGTGTTCTATGACATTTGCCATTCAGCCATTCCAAGACATAGTGGTCTGCGATATCTTTCCATTGGATTGCTGTAGTTGCTATTTGGAGAACCATATCAATAAGATTGTCAGGGTTGATTTTGATGTCTTTCACAAGATCCACCAGTTAGTTGCAAAAGGATGGTGAAGTGTATAAATTCACTTAGATTAGTCCTTTGTTGTCGGGTAGTTCAATTTGCATAATTTCTTACTCTTTCTATCCTTCAAGAAGATGCTCTTTGGCATATGAATGCTTCATCCACTTGAACAACAACCATTCCACCTTGAGACAGACGCTTCTTAGTATGCAAGTGAAGAACATGGACTTATACTGAGAGGGGGGGGTCAATAGTATAAGACTTAACCAATTAATAATTTTAACTTTAGATAGTAGTGGCATCAACACAACATTAATCAAGACAGAAAGCATCACACATTGAAGACCCATTTTTACCGTGGTTCACCCAAAATGGCTGGGTTACGTCCACAAAACTCTTCTCTAAAAATTTCCTCAAAGTTCTTTGGGAATCCTTCCCAATTACAATGTTTATGAGCCTCGGCCCAAAGGAGATACCTTCCCCAATCAGAATTTATGAGCCTCTGCTCAAAGGAGATACCTTCCCCTCTGCTCTGGAAATGATCCCTCAGAAGATCAACTGCCTCTACCTCTTGCCAGCACGTGGAACTCCTTTCCACCGAAGACCTCCTGTCCTCAATGCTTAGCCTAAGAGACCTCTGCCTTCTATGATCACGTCCACAGCAGCTCAACAACCAAATCTGTCCTCAAGTTCTTCTCAAAGAACCAGTGCTCCTCTGTCCTCAAGTTCTCTGATAGAACTAACAAACTCAGCTCACAAGTCCTCTGCTAGGACCTGTCCAAATCTGCTCACAAGTCCCCACCGGAACCTGTCCAAAACCTGCTCACAAGTCCCCACCGGAACCTTTCCAAAAACTCAGCAAGCTCACCAAGAAAAACTTTCTCAAAATCTGAAATGGATAGGATAGAATGCTTTCTTTCAAGAACATAAAACCCCAACAATTGCCAACTATGCAAAGAATCACATAACAATGATACTCATGTTCTTTTCACCATCAATTAGGGCTTCAACAACAATGCTCATCAAACAAGGTTCAATCAACACCATTCAGCTCAAAACACAACCTTGAAGCATTTCACAATCAACATCAAAAAAGGAAACAAGTAGAACTCCTTTTCTCTCCAATATTGTTTGAACAAAAAGCATCCACCAACTCAACTCTCAATAGCATAAAACAACTTTTCAATTCATCAACAAAAGAGTAAGCCCAAAACTTTAACCAAGTAAAGAATAGCTTGATTATAACCAATTTAATGAAAGCAAATGTCAATCTCAAAGCTGTCCACTTAAGGTTTCACAACTTCACACAAGAAGCAATTAACCTTAAAACATCATGCTTTCATTTCCATAATCAACCAAAAGAACTCTCAACATTACAAGAAAGATTTATCCATTATACACCTTATTTCTCCCTTATTGTCTCATAAAAAATAAAGTTTATCTCTTATAAGAATGCAATAAGATATTTCAACAACACCTTCAAACTAATCTTTTATCAAAATAACAACAAGCTTTAAAACCCTTATTACTCCTAAGCTGTTTTTCTTCTAACAAACTTCGTCCATCCGCAACATACACTTAGCAAAAGATTAAATTCGAAAATACCTTAGCCAACATTAAAAAATCGCTTTGGAGAAATTTGCGCCCGAAATCTAACACCACCCGCTGCGTCCACGCCGAAAAACCCTTTCGCGTGATTCGAACGCGGAACCTCCTGTTTGGATAGCGCGCCAACAACCTAGCCGCTACCGGTGCGCCAAAGGCACCCGGTGAGGTTAAAACCTCACGCTATTATGCTTGTCCCTTCTGCGCCAGGAAAATAAAACACAGTCCTCCCTTCCTTCTGACGCGAATTTGCAGACAACAAGCTCTACGGCGGATACGAAAACCGGCCGAGACAAACAAACGAACAGCGGATACGAAAACCGGCGAAGACACACAAACGATCAGCGGATTACGAAAATTGGCGAAGACAGTCGAATTTACAGCGAGCAACTCCTTTCGAAAATCGGATGGGATAAATCTTTGTTTTCACCGAGGGGTATTAATATGAATCCTTGCCATAAGCTCTTTGACGTCGGCGAGGAGAACAACACGTCGGCGAAGGTCTTGGCTAGCGCCCACCAGGTTAAAACATTTGCGCCATGGATTAGGAGAACCCATTGCAAATAATTAATATTTATTTTAAAAATAATTAAAGGGAACCTTAACAAGGTTTTTAATTATTTAAATAAATATTTCCTCCTGGACCCAATTGCATTAAACTAATGCATCCACCTGTAATCTTTAAACCTGCCAACTTGGGGTTTACAAAAGACCTTTGAAGCTGTCATGCCAAACCTTCATCAAAACAAATTATTTGACATCAAATCAAATTCCTTCAAGAGCTTCTTGACATCAATGACAACTTATACACTTGAGCAAAGGCAATGTACCCAAAGTACCCAAAATTGCCAACAGCAAGTTGTTCAGTTCTTAAGCAGGGAGGACATGCAGCCTGTGATGACTTTTTAACCCTTGGCCCCTGTTCCAATAGCTCTTCTAAACCCACTTTCCCACAGACAAAAGGAGCATGACATCTTCTTCCTTTGTACAGAATTTGGCTAATCTTCTTGCGAAAGTTCAGGATATTCTTTAGCATCCATAAACCACATTCAAGGCACTACATGATGAACTTTGAGTACCTTATTGTTTCCAAGTTATTGACCATGTTTAGCTTCACTTGGACATGCAAAGGTTTCACAGCCATGCCCCTTGGAAGAGGTTCCTGTCTCTTGTTCTAAAGATCCCATTTCCAGATTTTCACGAACCCTTGGTGGATGATACTTTGCTTGAACTTGTGCCAACCACAAGAAGCAAACCGTGGGCTGCAAAGCCACTTTGCCGCAGGCCAGGTGGTTGTTTGAGTAAGTTCTTACAGAGAAGTTTCCACATCTATTGTAGAAATGATGAAATTTATAGGGGGTGTCTATGCTTAATCATCTCCTTCATCCTTGTAATTATCCCAGTTAGAAAATGGGTAGTCCTGGTTTCTGTGTCCAGTTCATCTCAGTTACCAGCCCAGAGTCTTGGTTTGCATGTTTAATTCATCTCAGTTACAAGCTAGAGTCTTACTTTGCATGTCCAGTTCATCTCAGTTGGACTGAATGAAGTGTACATGCATCTTTACATATCACTAACTCCATGTGAGTTAGACTGTATGAGGCGTCTATACATATCCAGTTCAAGGGCAGTTTGCAACCATTCAACCTCACATTTGTAAATCTGGCGTCTATACATGTCCAGTTCAAGGGCAGTTTGCAACCATTCAACCTCACATTTGTAAATCTGGCGTCTATACATGTCCAGTTCAAGGGCAGTTTGCAACCATTCAACCTCACATTTGTAAATCTATTTATACCTCATTAATGAAGAGTGCACACCATCAGTTCTGGTGCCTTCTCTTGGTCACATATCTGTTTCTGATTTCTGCTATTTGCAACTCAGTGTGTGCATTCTGCTGTCATAATTTTATTGCAGGTTCATATCAGATCCAAATCCATAGAGATTAAATCTATATTTGGAATGCAGGCACCAGTTTTTGTTTTAAATAAGAACTTTTATTGCAACTTTGTCTAACTAGATATGAAATTGGAATTGGTGAGGCTAGATACTTACATATTTCAGTCCTCACATACTCCCATTGTGGAAGTGCTCATCACTTGTGAAAGAACGGGAATATCAAGTTGTTACAATTCGTAAGTAATTGCATTGGCCCATTGTTGTGTAAGTGCTTGTGGTTCTACTCATTGGTTATAGTTCAAGTTCAGTACTCTCCTTTGTCATATTTCAATTTGTCAAGTTATTAAATAGAGCTTTAGCAACTCTTTTCCTTTTTCTTTTAAATGGTTATATGGGATTGAAACGGGCCCCACCCATATTACATCATGACTACATAGTGGTATTACAACAGTTTTGCAATTATGCATATATTGCTTGGCAAAATTCGAACCTCGGACTACTCCTTGAAAGTTGAGGAATATAATCGTTTGAGCAAATACCATTTGATTAGCTTTAGCAGCACTTGAACATGACGATTTGACGATTTTTTTAATATTTATTTGGTATTGTCCTTCTCACAGCCTTTCTGTAGGAATTTTCTGTTTCATTACTTTGTGATGCACTTGAATATAGTGATCTCAAATTGAGATTGAGTGATGAGAACATGTTTCGAGATATGCAGCTAGGTCTTGAACATTTCCACCTTTGGATATCCTAGCATTCAGTTATGCAAAATAATGACTAAAGTGTTTGTGGTTTGGAAAAATCTCTAAGACGATGTTAACAATGTTTTCAGTCGTTGAATCCATTTGTTGTATATTCAGTGCTTCCTGTGAACAAAGTCCATCTGTGTGAGTTTTCAGATTTAAGTCAATTACTGACTTTGGAATTTTGACGTATCATTGCCCTTTATTATTAAAATAAAATAAGGAAATGCATCCTTTATGAGTCACATTCTACAAACAAACAAGATTACATTGTCTTGAGAAAAAGTTAAACCAATGCAAGGAGCTTTTGTCTCGAGAAGAAAAATAACTGGGATTTTCACATCAGGAAATTATTTCTGACATGATTACATTGTTAAACAAGTGCACTAGAACTTCATGTCAAGAAGAAGCCAAATGAAATGTGAGCAAGGACTCCAAATGATTTTTGTCTGTGGAGACGGACATATACCATGGATGGTGGTCTAGGGCTGGATGGCTAATAGTTTATGCCATCTTCATTAATAAAGGTTCACTTCTTCTCATGTAAGAATGCAAGAGACAGTGAATGTCATACTGTGATCATCTTGTTGCCAAGCAGACCTGAAATAAGCAGAGAGGCAAGAGAGAGCTGGTGGCATTTAGGAGTTTGATTGCAATTCTTTCCACAGTGGGTGATGGATCTTTTTAATGGTATATCTGAGTTTGTCTACCCAATGCAGAAATTAGCAAGAAATGTACCAAATACACTCATGGATGTTCTGTTAGGCAACATAATATGATTTTTTAATTTAGAATAACTGGAGGAAAATAGCTAAGTGATCCATTTTACGAGGATCAATCACAGCAGAAAATTGTGGCAGGGTAATGATGGTAATGTTGAAAAATAGGGAATCACTAAAATTGTTGGTAATGTTGACCATTTTAGGTACTGCAAAGCCAGAAGTGACAAGTATTGAAGAATTTGAGCCCATAAGCGTGCAGAGGCATGAACCTTCACAATCATCTTTTCAATCTAACAAACATTTTACTATTATGTGTATACTAGTATAGTGGGAGACATACACATTGTTTTTGTTGGAAGACAAACAGAGGAAATTGTTGAAGGAAATTGCTTTTTGATTGATCCTCCAGAATTGTTTTCCTTGCATTACAAGATCGTGTAGTGCCAATTTGGGTGGAATAAATGTGCTGTCCATGTATCTGAAATTGATTTATTAACGTGCTTACAGTTTACAAGCAATCTAGTTTTAGTTTATAACTAGGTTCAAATGGCTAGAGCAATGTCTGTTGTCCACTGTAAAGGCATGCATAGACTGAATTCTGTTAGATGTTGCAAATTCTAGTCCTTTAAAATAATTTTATTGGAGATACGTGGGGGTCTACCTCAGTTACCTGAGGCTAGCAGATACTGCAACTATCCTGCATACACATGTAGCATGTGACAATCACTTAAGAAGAATTTAATATGTTTTTAAAGTTTATATAAGTCGTGATGGTTTACATGTTTTGACATTATTTCATATTTAATTTGAAGTTATTTTGAAAATATTCATTCATTTTGAGATGCTTTTGCATTTATTTTATTTAGAAATATAAAATAATTAAGAAAAACATAATTCTCATTTTTGAACTTAATCAAGGATTCTCATCCTCTCGTAAATGTTATCAAGGAATTTCTTTCCATGTTTTGTCTTTGTTGAACATAAACACAAATTTGAATATGACGACTTAGTTATTGTACATGTAAGATTATGATACATGTCTATTATATAATAAAAAGTTATTGTACATGTTAGATTATGATACTTGTCTACTATATAATAAAAATATTTTTTTCTAGAGATCAATGCCTATCTTTTTATATATGGATGTGAATTTTTCTATTTTTCTTGTTCAATTATCATACATGCCTATCATATGAACAAATTAGTGGCTGGTGCTGCTCAGTTCCTCGTGAACATCTTCTTTTTGCTTTTGTACAAAGGAAAAGAAGCATTACATGGTTGAAAATATTAAGAGTTCAAACTGTTGTTGCTGATCTCATGCTTTTACATTTAGTCTTCATCATTTCAGCCATATAATTTTGCTTTCATTTGAGTTTTAATCCTTTTACTTGTGCCTGCAGAAGGATGTCTTTTTGATATGTACAAATGCAATGCATTACAATGCATCAGATACTATCTATTTTAAACAGGTAAATCATCTGTCCAAAATAAGTTTTACCAAATTCAAAGTGCACTCTCTTTGTGTAGAATACTGTAAGCACAGGATGAATAGCTAACAGGATTTTCCTTCCAGGCTCGTGCAATACAGGAATTAGCAAAGAAAAAATTCCATAGTCTCAGGGTTAATCCAGACGGGATTGACGCAGAACTTAGACTTGCTTTAAAAACAAAACCTGGCTACTCTTCTAAGAAAGCTAGAAGGCCAGGACCTGGAAGACCTCCGCTTGAACCAGCTGGTTCTGACTTTTCATCTGGTGCAATACTTGCTACAGTTGGAGACCATTCCAATTGGTCTAATGCATCTCTGCAAGATTCTACTAGGATAAGAAGGGCTGCTACAGCTGAAAGACCTGGAAATGTATCAGGTTATTCTGATATTGGTGGAAGGACGGTTCAAGGTCATCGAAATGCAGATGCTCTGGGTCCTTTGACTGAAACCAAAGCTGATAAATCAGAAGAAATTTCAGGTTTGAGGCTTGAACCTATTCATTGGCTCTGCTCTTATGGCCTGTAAATCATTGGAGTTGATTCTAAAGATGCTTTGTTTACATGGTGATAATTTTGTGCCATATGCTGGCAGATGCTTTTTTGAAAGTGTGTTGATTATTAATTCTTAGTTTCATATCCATTTTTATTCACTTGACTCCAGTTTGGAGAGGCCAGTTTGCAATTTAGATCCGATATCACTTTTAATCATTGACTGTGGTTTGGTAATCTGATTCTAAAGTATTTATTGCAGCTTCTGCTCTGAAGGCGCCGTCTTGGAGAACTGGTAGAAGGCCTTTGCAGGTTGATGAAAATCGCCGTGCCACTTACAAGCCAGTTAACCAAAAAGATAATGGAAATGATGCAATATTTGCTATCCTGGATGGCGAGTCAAAACAGCTTGTCCCTGTCCCTGTATGTTGCATTCTGTTCTTCAATATTGATTTTCCCCCCCAAATAAGTTGGAACACCGTATACTGCATATGGAGACATTCTCATTATGTTTGTTCCCTTTTGCAGATTGGAATTCGGTCGGAATATGCTTATGCAAGGAGTCTTGCTCGGTTTGCTGCAAATGCTGGACCAGTGGCATGGAAGATTGCAGCACAGAAGATACAGAGAGCTCTCCCCATAGGCGTCCCATTTGGCCCAGGATGGGTTGGTGATAATGAAAACTCTTCTCGTCTTTTGTCCTTACGTGAAGGGAAATCTGCAGCATTAACAACCTCTTCTACTACGTCACCAATTGTTACTGGTGAAAGCAAGGTTAAATCAAATACTTGCACTGATACTCCTATGCGAAGGGATGGTGGGCTTTCGAACAACTTAATTTCAGAATGCAGGTCTCTTCCATCAACTACTCAAGCGGCCTCAGTGAAACATTTGGTGTCAAATTCCATTGTATGTCAACCTCCAGAAAATCTCCATTCTCGTTCCAGTGAGTCTGACACACACAAAAATGTGGGACTGAGTGCTTCTGCTGTTGTAAGGGTTAATGAGCCACCCCACGAAGTAAAGCAAGGGCCAATAAAGAAAGTTCCACCCGTTGCCACATCCAATGATCTATCTCTGACAAGCACAAAGTTTGGTTCAGAAGTAACCCAGTCTAGACTGCTTGAAATGGTCTCTAGAAATAACACGCTTGTTCATGGACCGACCTTAAAACAGACTGATATGTCAAATCCTATTAACAGTCTTCAGGTGATGCATTCTGAAACAATGAGGAGTGAGGGTGATGCTCGTGGTCTTGCCAGAGACGCAAGTGATGCATCAAAACATATTTGCAGTCCAGCTGAGCCAAATGCCATGGTCACTAGAGTCAATCCCTCCCTGCATAACTATAAAGTTGGACCTGGAGCTTTTCAGGCATCTCAAGGCATGGTCAGTCATGGGAATGCTGTTCAGAAACCCAGTAGTGTAGTCAATTTAATGCCTGGCAAGATGCTAGCATTGCATCAGAGGGGTTCCAGTCTGTCTGCAACTTCGCCAATTTTTGTAAATTCTTCACTTCCAACTACAGGCCCATCAATAAAGCGAGATGATCCAACAGTGCAAGCATGGATACAATCTCATCATGCGCGTTTAGCTGATGCAGATGCATCCTCTAGAAACAAGATGCAAAGCACATCTAGCCCACATATTGAGCAGCATGAGTCCCAACCAAGGGATTTCTCCTCCATGGCTCGCATAGTGCCTAAAGAAATACAAATAGATATGAATCGTCAGGCATTGCCACACTTTAGCAGGTTTCATTCTCCAAATTCTGCAAAGTTTAATAATAATACACCCGTTTCAGGCCCAGTGGTTGAATCTCAGGGTCTGAAAACAGTGACATCTTCTTATGTGCACCTACCTGTGGGAATTGAATCGTCCAAGTCCCATATGCAGTCATGGCGGGGTCTACCTTCACAATTTCTTCCAGAACAAGCATCAGAAATATCACCCTCCAAACCACCTGACTTGAATGTAGGACTTCAGAAGCCTAAATCTCCAGGTCGGCAGTCTTCTGGAATGTTGGCTGATTCCCAACAACCTGATTTAGCTCTCCAGCTTTGATTTGCACTATTGGATTATTGAATTTACTCATTGTAAGCATGTCAAAATAGAAATCCAGACTTCACAAATTGTCTGCTTGATTGGGAATTTGTGACGAAGTAAGATGAATGACATAGGAAATGGGATTTCCTTGAAAAGGACCCATTGTGTAGAGTTGTACAAAAATCTGTACCAATTTGATGGTCACATGAAGGAGGTTTCAATGTACTATTATTATTCTATTGATGAGCTAACATAATTTGAGACCCATTTTTTTTTTCCGAAATAGTATCTTAACTAGAAGAATTTATTATCTTTGTTATGACAGTACTAAATTAGTGTATTTGCATGGAAGTCTGACGATGACAAAATGTGAACAAATTTGGGATCTTTTGTCTTTGACATCAAATGTAAGTGTATTTGCGAGTTGCATCTTCACTATAGCAAACACTGAAAATACAAAACATAATTCTTGCTTCTTTGTTTTTCACTTTTGTATTGGTCTTGAACATGTTCTACTCAAGATTTTGTAGTTGGTCTTCCAAATTGCAGGAATGAGGGATTTTGGGCCTGTGCATAACATCAAAAAATTATGAACCAAATTTTCTCAATGTTTCACCAGATGAACTAAACAAATTATAAATGTGGTGTTTGTTTGAGGGTATGGGATTAAGAAGCCTGTGTGACTTAGTACCTGTAGGAACTGACCCCGGAACTAGTGTATTGAAAAAGAAAAAAAAAAAATTACAGTAACAATTGAAAACATTAAAGGTATTAACGCCAATATTGTGATAATATACTTTGGAGGAACTTATGGGGAAACAAATGTATTTCAAAGATGAAAGTTTTTACATGGTTGGTTCTCCAAAATAAAATACTAACTTGGGACAACCTGATCAAAAGAGGTTTTCTAGGCCCAAGTAGATGCCACCTCTGCAAAAGAAATGAAGAGACAACAAATCACTTGTTCATGAAATGTCCATTTGCTCAAGCTGTGTGGAACCAATGGATGAAGACTACAGAGGTATCTTGGGTCATGCCCAAGGAAATTCCTGACTGGTGGTGTCAATGGATCCCTCTCTGCAAGGAGAAGAAACTGATATGGAGCCTAACAATTTCAGCCTTTGGTGTATCTGGAATGAGACATAACAGGATCTTCAAAGGAAAAGCAAGAGCTCAGAGGCTATTTTCAACCAGCTTCAAGTTATTTAGTTTGTCTGAATCAGTTATGCCCAAACAGATAAATAGAGACCAACAGTGGAGATTGGTCTTGAGTTAAAACCAACAATAGATTCTCTTCTTGCAGCTAGGCTTCAGATTAGTTTGGGACATCAAAGGAACAAAACTGCCCCATATGAGTCCACAATAACAACCAGGGAGTCTTAAAATCCAAGCTTCTAGATCCAAGGACTCCCAATGGATTTCAGATTGGAAGGATATTGGTGATGTTTTGCCAAACTCTCTCCCATAGAAGGTCTACTTGGTTGTTTGTTCAGACCAACCCCAACAAGGTATTCACCCGATCGCCCTGGCAACAACATGCATATACCAGGGACATCCGTCTGGAGCTCCTCACCTCTTCGAGCTCCACACATAGAACTCAAAGCTTAACTGCCAAACATAGACACACAGGCCAGACACAAGCTCAATAGGGCCCTAGCTTTTCTGGCCTTTAGTGGTTTTTATTGCCCCGAGGCCCCTTTGGTTTCTAGCTTGCTTTTTGTGTAAGAGGGTGGGGGACCCATTTAAAACCTTTTTTTTTTTAAATAATTACAAAAAAATATTGTGATAATAAGATTTATCGGTGCTTCAAAAACATGTTGAAATGGTGTCACTGTTTGAAAATGCTGAATTGATCATATTTTTGTTATATTATGTTATGCTATTTGGCCGTATATAAGATTTGAATCGACGAAAACATCTTTATTTTATTTGAGGTAATAAAAGATAAAAATATACTCTAAATCGATGATTGGGTTAATACTAAGCTGTAAATTGGAAACCTAGAGTTTGGCTGAAGGAGCATGGAAGGTTGGGTTGGCTGAAGGAGCTCCAACGGAAGGCTGGGATGCTGGGATGGGTGAAGCAGCGTGGAAGGCCGGTAAGGCTGAAGGAGCTGCATCGGAAGGTTGAGATGCTGAGTGGAAGGCTCTGGTTAGGTTAAAGGAGTGTGGAAGACTTGTTTGAGGTTGGATCAATTTAAGGAACCACAACAACAAACTGGGTTGCTGGATGATACGCAATAGCAGGTTGGGTTGTTGGGTGGAAGGCTAGGATAGTTGAATCCCCTTTTTTTTTTTGTCTTTGGTGTGCTTGTGGGTTTAGAACCCACAGGGATTGGGGTGTTTTCCCCCCCTTTGTGTTGTGGGAGTGAGCCTCTTTGCATCTTGACCAAATCTTTCTCAGTTTCTCCCGTAGGATTGGTTTGTTGTGTTGGGTGTTGGTGGTTTGTGCTTCCAGTATTAGGGTTCTTGTTTTGGGCGGGTTTTGATTTTGATTTTAAATTGGAGCGCCCCTTGAACTTGGTGTTTTGGGCAGGAATCCAATGGTCTGTTGCTTGGGTTCCTGTTTTGGGCGGGTTCTTTAAATTTTTATTCATGATTGAGCGCCCTTGGTTCCAGATCTCTGCTTCCCGTCTTGGGCGGGAAGGTTTTATTTCGGAATCCTTGTTGTAGGATGTGTTTTTTTTGTCGGAGGTCAGCGTTTTTGGCTGCAGGGTTCCTGATGGACCAGATAATCTTTTTTTTTGCCTTTTGATTCATATTGGAGCAGTCTACCCCCTAGTTTTGTTGCAGGTTTTCAATTTTTTTGGTGGGGGGAGGGGGAAAATTTACATTTGAATTTGATCCAAATTTAGGCGGGAACCTGACAGTGCTTTGGTTTGTTCCTTCCTGCTGGGGATTTGTCCTCGAGAAGTTGCGGGGTATGGTTGTGACCTCTTTGCAATGCTAGGTAGAAGGTTGTGTGGTGAGACTTTCTAGCAGGTTTTTTATTGGTTTGGGGTTTGACCCTGCGTGCCTGCTGTTGGAAGGCAAAGTCTAGTTTGGTTCCAGAAACAGGGTTTCTGAGTTGGGCAAGATTTTTGAATTTTGAATCGGTGAAAAAACGAGAGATTGTCTTTGGGTGAGATCTGCAAATAATGGATTTTCCTGTGTGGCGGTTGCAAGAGTTCTTGTTGTTGGTTGCTGGGTACTTGTTGGTGGGGGCCAAAGTTGCCAGAATCAAGATTCTTGTTATGGGTGGGAAGGCATAATTTTTATCTATGATTCAAATTAGAGCGCTCTTGGTGTTTGAGTGGAATTTTTCAAAATTGAGCGCTCTTTTTATTTTTATTTTTAAATTCAAATTGACGTCGGATAGCATTGTTGGTTGTAATGTTGGATCCATCGGTCAATTTCCCTAATTCTCGAGGCAGTTAGTTCTTTGGCTTGGGTGAGAAGCTTCATTTCGATTTTGTTTTTAAATCCTCCAAGTTAAGGTGGGAATGTTGTTTGTTTTGGATTCGTAGGATCCAACTCAACTTAGTTTCTGGGTTCTCGAATGCAGGATCAGTTTATGTTGGATTCAGGATCCAACTCTTTAAATATGGTTGCTTTCGGTTCAGGTTGGGTAGGAGCCCCCTGAGCTTTGGTTTAATTTGTCTGAAGTTTGGTCTCTTTTTCCCTTGGGTGGGTCAGACCTTCTTGTGTTTTGCCTTGGTTTCTCTTTGGATGTTTTTATTGCTAGATCTTAGGTTTGGGGACCCTTTCAAAACCCCTTTTATAAAAGGTTTGGGGACCCTTTCAAAACCCCTTCTTATACCTAATAAAAAAATACTAAGCTTTAAATCAACAAATAAACATTTTCAAAGCAAACAGTTAGAGAAAAAGTATTTATTTAAAAAATAGTCTTTTGAACATAGAAATTTATTAAGATTTAAGGGAGTTAGATTTATGATCCAAGACAATTTTTAAGGAAGACCAACTTGTCTAAAGCCGCAAAATAAGTTCTGATGTAATAAGGATATTGTAATTGTGATATAATAGAAATATGGTTCATTGATTGATCATCATTAGAGAGAAGTAAACTTAAGACTTGAGTTTACATAATCCTTATGTTGTCTTCTATGAGATTTACATGTTAGAAAAAGAAAAAAATATGATTGTTTATTCATGTATAGAAGTATTTATACATTACATAATTTGTTATTCACAACCGACTTGGTTGTCTTCAAGCTATTACTTGGAATAACAAACAATCATGTTGGACACTTAAGAAAGGATTTAAACAAACAACTATAACAACTAAACAATATTCCAATGATGTAATACTATAGCTAACACCCTCTTATTATACCATTTTTTAAGATGGACAAGAATACCAGTAGTTGGATTGGGAGAAACACAACAGTGCAACCCGACTCTTAATGAACTAGGGCAAACTCAAAAGTTCACCACTGCGTAAGAATCATGGACTAGGACAAACTCTATAATCCATGACTTACAATGATGTGAACATAGACAAACACAACTGATCACACCTAATTGAATTATCAATCAAGGATAGGAACAAACTCAACTATTCGTGATTGTACAACCAATGTGGATAGGGACACACTATCCATCAAACCAGCAGACAGACAACCACAATGTCTTCAAAATTTTGTGACCAGTGATAAATAACTAGTTGCATATACAACATACCTCTTGTGAACATTGGACATACACAACCATTCACAAGAACATTTGCAAATAGGGACACACTCTACTATTCACAACAATTTTGTGATCAACCAATCACAAATACAACATCAATTTGTGAATAGGGACAAACACAACTATTCACAAGCATATGTCTTGGATTTTGTTTAGAAGAGATACTCCTATTTTTCCTCGTGGGAAGGGTCTACAACTACAAAACCACATTCTTCGTCACTGCTCTCACTTATAAACAATGCCTTTTCTATCTTTAACTTACAATTTATTAGATCCTTTGCCTGCTGAATACAATTCATAACAATGTGACCCCAAGTAGCACATAGCTTTATTCTTAGAGAATTATTTTAGTAACATATAATTTTATTCTTAAAGAACTATTTTTCTTGTGAAGAGGAAGAATTGGATTCATAGGAATGCTTATTTTTTACAAGCAATATAGTTTCCTCTATAATTGAATCTTTTTCTTTAACTTGATTTTTTTTCATCAATCAAGGCAAAAATTATATCTTCCAAGCCTAGTGTGAATAGAATATTAGCATATTTGGTAGGCAAGCTATTTAACAAAGTAGCTTTGGCATCATCATCCTATACCATGGCATTGATTCCAACAAGTTGATTTCGTAGAGAACGAAAATTACTTATGTGTTAAACACTCTAGTCTCCTTTTAACATCTTTAGTCCAAATAGCTTCTCCTTTAGACCCATTTTTGCACTTGATGCCTGTGAGCCAAACAATCAATTAAGTGAATTCCACACTTCATTCGTTGTCTTTGTGATATCAATGTGGTGTAGATATAAATTAGAGAGTCCAAGTCCAATTATTGCTATGGCTTTTCGATCTTTATCGGTCCACTTAGCTATTGCATCAAGATTTTGTGGTTTTGGTATGGTTTCCGTAATGACATCCCATACATCTTTTTTAATTAGGATCAATTAAAATTTAACTTGCCAAGTATGAAATCTTGGCCTGCAAACTTTTCAATACTTTCTTTTCCATGGTAGAGAAATTTGCCTCTCCTTAATCAAAACAAGTTATAAGGGTGTTGGCAATCGATTTTCAAGAGGTTGTTTTCAATCATGTGTCCAAAGAACATATCAAAGTGGCAGATGCTATGGCAAATTGGGCTCTTGACAAAGGGGATATTAGTTGTTATGGTTTCTCTCCCGGGTGTTGGTCAGACCAAACTAGGACCGATTTTTTCCTTGTTCAATCTCTTTATGGCAGTGTTGGAAGCTATGGCTAACTTGATTAGCAATGCAAGGCTTTATTTTTTTTTTGAGTAATACTTCTTATACACATCCACCATGGAGATTGAACCCAGGTCACATCATCGATAATGCAAGTGGCGTCCTTGTTGGTAGACCACACTCACGTGGATGCAAGGCTTTATTCTTGACTTGACCCCAATCTTGCAGAAAGAGTTGCATTCGATAACTGAAGACCTAATGCTCCTAAATCCCCTGACTTTTTAGATCCTCACTGTGGTTGTGAAGTTTTATCAAATTCTATTGAAAGTCTTAGTGTAGACTGTTCTTCTCTGTTTTAGTGCAGTTCTTCATTTGTTACCTTGATAAAGGTTGTTAGAGGGTCTTGTCTCTATAGTCTTAAGCTCCATTGGCAGGTTGGATGGTTTGCTAGAATAAGCATAATAGTTTGAATTTATTGTTTTTATTGGATCACATCTTAACCAACAGTCAAAAGATTATTTATTAGATTTGTGATATATTCTTGAGTCTCTTAATATATTATTTAAAAAAAAAAAATTAGGGTGTTGGGTACCTCCTATAATGCACCCAAAATTAAATTAACTACTAAAATTTCACATGTGAATGGGCCAAGTCCTCAATCCCTTTTCCAAAAAAAACATGACTCAATGTTGCAGCTAAAGTTTTAGAATCTAAACTAATCAAATGCAAAAGACGGCATTTTAGACATTATACTCCCTAAGAATTTCGAATTTCATGTACAGATGAAAGATTTAATACTTTAACTTCAAAAATATAAAGCAACGACAAATCACATGAATTTTCGAGGAAATCTGAAGCACTCGCCTTTTCAAGACTAAATGAATTCTTAGGAGTTCCATTTTGGGCTATTATGGTTGAGAAAGCTCACTCTCACACAGATGAAAGATTTAATACTTTAACTTCAAAAATATAAAGCAACGACAAATCACATGAATTTTCGAGGAAATCTGAAGCACTCGCCTTTTCAAGACTAAATGAATTCTTAGGAGTTCCATTTTGAAAGCTCACTCTCACACTACTGTCTTCAAGGTCTAAACCTAGTTAAGCAATACCTTCTAGTTCTGATATTATGTTAAATAAAATTGCAATTTTTTTATTAATGTATAAAAGTATTTATACATTACATAATTTTTTATATTCAAAACTATTACTTGGAATAATACATACTTTGGACACCCAAAAATAAACTCAAACAACTATAACTCCAAACGATATTCTTATAATGTAAAACTATTTCAAACATTATATACCTTATAATGTAAAACTATTTCAAACATTATATATCTTATCCCATCTAATTGCAAATTGGATTTTGTTTAAACTTTTGGATTTAAAAATTAATTAATTTAAAATATTTTATTGATAATTTTTTTTAATATACATATAGTAAGCTTATAAGCATTACCATTATTATTTTTTAAATCACTTTCTTTAATATTGTTTACATCTTGATCATAACTATAGTAGTAGGAATTTTATTTTTAAATGAAATTTATGTATCTAGAATAACACATTATCATATATGTACAAATAAATCCTAGACAAGAAACACATGAAAGGTTTAAAATTATACGACATAGTGGTTATAGGGGCGAACAACACAGATAACTGTGGTGGCTACCGATTCCACCATGATTTAGAAAAACAAGAGCCCCACCCATATTACATCATCACCACATAGTGGTATTACAACAAAGCTTGGATACTATTTATGTATTGCTTGACAAGATTTGAACCTTGGTCTCCTTAAAGGTTGAAGAATCTAACCGGTTGAGTTAATACCATTTCTTAATTGTTTTTGATAGATAAAGGGATTTTGAAAGGGTCCCAAACCTTTTACAAAGAGGAAAAAACAAGAGATACACCCTCCTAAAAAAAATCGAGAAAGAAGCAAGAACAGGAAGATGATCTCTGAACAATAAGAAACGATCTCCATGATACCGTCTCTAAACAAGCACAAAGATAGAAGATGGTTTCCTGAAACCATCACTGAGCAAGCAGAGAAACAAGAAAAGGTTTCCCTAAAATTATCTCTAGACTCTAGACTACAAACAATAAAAGGCAAGTTTCCCAAGGACTAAAAAAACAACCGTACAACCCTTAAAATTAGATAGAAGATTAAAAATTGAATGGAAACAATCGCCTTCCTAAAAATTGAAGTTGAGTTCCTGCCCAGGAAACATTTTGAATTCAAACAAAATTGAATTAGACAAATGGAACGGAGTTCCAGCACGACTTCTCCTTAATTATTTGGATTCAACAAAATTGAATCAGACAAATGGAACTGAGTTCCAGCACGACTTCTCCTTAATTATTTGGTGGCATGTTCTCGATTTCTTTTTAGTTATAACTTAATTATTAAAAATATAATGTTTTAAATTTTATTTAAAAATACCCACATTTTGTAGGTGAGTTAGAGAGGGCAGAGAAATCCTCCAAGGGAGGTCCTTGGTTCGAATCTTCACCCTACCAAACGCACATGGAATACCCAAAATCCAGTTGATAATGCTGGTGTGGTCAAGGTCGGGCACGACTTTTGGATGATTTTGACGGTGTAGAACCCCTTGATCGTGGTTTCTTAGACCAAAGCAGCCTCGCAAAGAGTTTTTTGCTAAATTAAAAAAAATTAATTATCTAAAAATTTACTTTTACAACCTAATAAAATTTAAATTGACCACAATTTAAATTTTATTAGGGGAATATGACCCCTCATAAAAACCTGTGTAAGGGTGAGTGGGCAGTCGAGTTGGTGTGAGGCGGATAGCTGAGGTTTATGATATCTGTTGAGAGTTCCTTCAAATTCGGTTCAAATCACATTGGCTACCATAAGCTCTTTTAGGATGAATAGACAACTAAGTTGGTGTGGGGCACTAACTAAGGTCTGTGATCCGTACTGCGGAGCCATTCTACTCTGGTTCAAATCACACTAGTTACCATAAGCCCTTTTGTCTTAGGAGATAATGTTCGAGAGGTCCAAGGTTCAAACCACGATATGGACGAGTGTGTGAGGGGGTGGGTGTGTATGCTTGTGTTTAACCCTTATTGATAAGCTCAACTCTCATCTCACTCTTATGAGAGGTCATGGTTAGAATGGGGATGCCTAGCCCTGCGCATCGGTTGTAGGGGTTTCTCACACTAGCCTCAATAAAAAAATAAAAATTAAATTGACCACATAATAGCTTGCCAAGATTTGCACTTGGATCCACACCTTGAAAGTCCATAGTTTCAACTATTTGAACTTATACTATTTGCTTGAAATGTTCAAGTTTAACTATGGGATTGGAACCTTGGTTTGCAGTGTGAAATTACATTACCCTCCCAACGCATTGCTAGAAACCAATATGGGCTTGCTTTATTTTATATATTTAATTTACATCATTTAAAGGTAAAAATTAAATATAATCATTTTATTTTTTCTTAATTGGCTTGAATAGTTCCAATTGTATTGCACACTATTTGAACAAAACAAATTGTTGTGGTGTTAGAAGTCATATTATAATGGACTAGTCCCCAAGGGCTAGGTGGATTGGTAAGTGTTTGTCTGGCCAAAAACTTACCAAGAAGACACCCAGGTTCAAACCTCGAGGGTAGCTTAATTGCAAAGGTAGTAGTTTGATTTGAATATTTTGAGTGCGTGTGCCAGACCAACGATGATGGTACAAATATCGAGTAACCGATGGTTCATTTCACATTGGATCAACAATAACGAAGCGGAATAGGTTTGGTGAAAGCAACCCTTGTGGTTTAAACCCTGCACCGTGCTTGTCATTACTAAAAATAGTGTGGTTGTAACCAACTCTCCTATGTAACCTAAAAAAAAAATATTATTATGGATTGTTTTATTGAAGTAATGTCCTCGTAATTTTATTAAGAATTTTAATAAAATATATATTTTTTGATTAGTTATATAGTATTAAAATGGGTCCCACCATATTTCATCACCACCATGTTACCATGATGATTCAACGAATCATAATGGTATGTTTAATGATATATAAACTTGTAGTTAATGACAACCTATATTTTTAATTATTTAAGCTAATTAATTTGTTTAATTAAAATAAATTATTTTTGTTTTATAAAAAATATTATAAATTAGTAAATATAATGATAAATTAACGTTTTTATTTATTATCAATGGTTCCCTTCACGCCAAGTCATCAACAATGAGGTGGTATAGGCTTGTTGGAGCAGTCCTTGTGGTTTGAACCCTCTTAATAGTTACTAAAAATAGTGTGGAACCAACTCCCCTATGTATCCAAAACAAAAAAAATGACATGTTAATATATTTAATAGCCTATGACATTTAAGGCAAGCAATGCATAATGAGGAGTTTCACATTGTAAGCCAAAATTCCAATCTAATGAATAGTTATTATTTAACGATTTTCTTTTCAAAGTGATCTTTTATCATCTTATCCAAAATATAGAGATGAAATAATGGAAGATGAACTATGGCTTATAGGGACAACTAGCTTATATTTAGGATTATAGAGTGATACTTTTTTTTGTGGAGATAGAAACTCTTGAAAGGATTCAAACATGGGTTATGATTATTGGAGATTTCTACAACTTATTAATAAGGGAGGTTTTGAAAAATATTTTATAATAATTTATAAAAGTTCATATAAGAGGCATCAACTTTTAGGAAGTGAAAACAAGTTGTGTATATGCATATATTGCCACGGACATTTCAAAATATATGTCAAAATGAATTTTGATTAAATATGAATCAAAATATTGGGTTCAATAAGTGGACTATGAAAATATTGACTGTGATGTCGTTTGTGCAAAAACCACATATATGATATAAGAACAAATATAAGCATGGGTAAAGGTAAAAAAAATGTATAATATATAATGTTCACAAGACCATAGACCATATGAGACAACCCTCATATAGGATGTTATTTACCCAATATATGCATCTCCAACCAAACTTTGGTTACTAAAGTATGGTGTACAACTCTACCCCCCATTGGATTCGAACCTTGAATCTCTTATTTCGAGTTTCAAAGTCTTACCATCAGGCCTACTTTGATGGGAATTGAGAAAAAAGAGAGGAAAATCCCAAAAGTAGGAATAAAGAGAAAATGTAACACAAAAGGGAGGTTGATTTGGGAAGTTAGAAATGTATATCACACCCACAAATATGAATTAAAAATGATGATGAAGATAGTCTCTCAGAATACTCAAGGTATGAATATGACTTAAAAAGAGATAAAAAACAATAGGTTATTATGGTCCTAAAATTATTTTGATGCAGGAAAAAAAAAAGGTCGTGAAGAATATAAGGATGCATTCAAAAAGATTTGGAAGATAAGGGACTGCATAATAATATTTGGCATGGAAGCTTTAGGAGGTATTGCAACAATATAAGACACTCACAAATAGGGTGGACAATTATAAAAAGCAAGATATAATTGGGTCGATGGTATTTTTTCAAAGAAGTAAATATATGGAAATCAGAGTCTTAAATGCATATGCAATAAATACATTTATTTTTGAGATAAATTCTAAAAGGACTTGAGTTTATTCATGTCAAATTTAATGATAATTGACAATTGCAAGCTCTAGATTCTTGGGAGGATTTAAAACTAATTCTATCTCCTTCACAAAAGAAGGATGGTATTCTAGTCTCATCTAGATAAATGGAGTATTTTGCTTCATTTACTAATCTAAATGGTATTTGGAATGCTATTACTAGATTTCAATATACATGGAGGGTGATCTTATGTGGCAAAATATTGGATAGGTTTTTCTTATTTGACAATTGGTTATGAAGTGTACAATCTCTTTAAATATTTTGGAAGCAGGATCAACTCATAAACCTATTCTCTTGATACACGATCTACTCAATAATGGTAATCCAAAGCCATTTTATTTTCAATTTATGGTGATCCATGACACCATTTTTTTTCTAAATGGCTAAGTTGCGATGGAATGAAGAAAAATTTAGAGGATCATGTATATACAAGATAAACTAAGGGGCAAATGAAGATCTTGAATATCAAATCCTTTATAACACATTTAAAATACAGAAGGAAATTAATTTCAAACTGAAGGATTTACATGATACAATGAAAACCAAGGGAATGGACCAACATACTTACATGTGGGAAAGATAATTGGTTTTAATTAGCATAATAAATTTAAAAAAGAAATCTTATTGGGCCTAAAAATTTTAAGAGAGATGGCTTAAAAAAGGTGATACAAATACTAAATTTTTTTATGCTACTAAGAAAATAGCTTGTTCTTTTATAAAATGAAAAATATTTCAACCCTATATGTAAGAAATATTGAAGAAATTAATAATTACCAATATAATTTTGTTGTTTGGTAAAGAAAATTTCAACCAACTTAGATTGTGTTCCTTTCTCTATGTTTGATCTTGCTTCCCTAGCTCTCGCTTGATAATTTGAGGATTTTTCTCTTTTTGTCTTGCCTATATCAAGAGTAGGTCATATTATTCTATTCCTCAATATTCTTTTAGAACTTTTATTTTCATTATATTTATCTTCTCTTGGCTTTGCTATAGAAGCTTTTGACTTGTCCTACTCATTTTTTGGTATTTCCTTATTAATGGTAGAGGTGTTAACATCTAACATTAGATTTTCTTTACCACTTTTCTTCTCCTAAATGGTGCATGGTACTTCAATAGAGTCTTCAAAATATGATGAGGCACATTCCTTAGGTGCACCAGGAATGTTCATCCCTAAATCAAGACAATACTTAATAGATGGTTCCTTGTTAATATTATGATCCTATTGTACCATGTACTCTAAGCTTTGATTTGATTTTTCTTCAAAGGATAAAGCATACAAAAATTGGTATTTATTCCAATATCCTTCCTTACTAGTCTCCATTGTTTATTTGCTTTCATTTCTCTAAACCTATTTTTTAGAAGTTGAAAACCATCCTCATTCATTTCTAATTATAAGTTTCTCGTGCGATTTTCTACATATGTTTTTGTTGGACTCTTCTTAGGGCATGATCTTTCAATATGTAGCCACCTCGTGACATATTCTATATCTAAAATATATATTTTTATAATCTATGGTTTGGATCCACAACTTACCCCCATACTTAAAATTTTGATTTTGGTAAAGGTTAATTATATCAATCATGACCAATATTCGAACATAAATAGTCAAGAATTCATATTTTATAGTTTTTGAAATCTCAAGAAATCCTCTCCAAGTGTTTCCTATTGTCTTGAAGGTATCAATTTCCCATAATTTAATGGGTAACCCATACATCCTAACCTAGATTGATACTACAAATAGATTTATGTTTTTAAGTGGAAAGCCTTCATACTAGCGGGTAAGGAAGAGTCCTACTCTTCCTATAAACCAAGGACCCCCTTTTAGGATTCTATGTCTTTCCTTATTGGAGCAAAAAATAACCAATAAGAAACATTTGGGAAGAAAGGATAGACTCACTTTTGTATACTTCTAACTCATATCATTCCATTTTCTCAAGGCTAAACCCCCAAGCCAAGACCCATTAAATTTACCAAAAAGTACCCTATCTTTGAGCAACAAGGATCAATTATCTGTAAGGTTCTCACTAATATCGACTACTAGGGATGATTATAAGGATTTAGCAGTGAATCGGCCCATGGGAAGGAAACTATAAATCACTACTAAAATTTACCAGTATATCCTATAACGATTATATTTTTTGAAAGTAAACCTATAATAATTTGCATCCAAAAATTCTAAGATAATACAGGGGAAAACAAAACTTAGCAAAAAAATTCTATGCCCATACAAAATGTCCTGCCTTGCTAATTCCCTAGCCCTCCATTGCTCCTCTCATCATTTGAACCCTAGCTAACAAATATTTGCAATTTCATTTTCTTGACTTGAAAAATTGTCACTGCCTTTGTTTTATATGGCTAACTTCATAGGGTCGTATCTCCCTCAATACGACTCAATTCCTTCATATGAACACTTTATTTAAAGCTCTTCAAATTCTACATAAATTGATCCAAGAATCATTTGAATTGGAGAATCCTTCGCAAAGAAATGAATCCTAAAATATTAGATGTTTTTTAGGATAAAATTGCCCTAATTTCAAATGACTATCTTCACATGGTCATATCTACCTCAATACTACTTAATTATTTTGAATGACCACTCATTTCAAAACTTTTAAAATTCCACACAAAATGGCACAAGAATCAGTTGAAGGCTTATCCTTGAATCCCAATATAGGGATCATTTTGTCAAGTATTTGACCAAAAATTCAGTTGATTTTCATTAGAATGCTAGAATATATGTTGTCGCTACTATGGGAATCAAGGGCATAACTTGTAATTGTCCTTTTTATTTTGAGAAATTTGAGGATTGAAAAAAATTATACTTGAATGAGAAATTCATTATATTTCTAAACATATAATTAGATCTTACACCCTACTAAAAGTTTCTCATCCAAAGGGTATAGTAGCATTGGAGATTAAGTAATTTATTTCCTTGAGATATCAATATAGTATTACAATTATTAAACAATAATAACTCATCTAAAAATTGTGTATCAAAAATATTGTAGAAGAGACATCAACATATGGAAGGTATATAATAGTATATTGAATAATATCACTATCACTTGAGTTGGATAATCAACAAATAAAATAAGATAAGTGAGTGAATTGATGAACAATATGAGGCACATGGATCACATATATTTATACAAATGGTGTGGTGACCATCATGAATTATTTGTAGTAGTGATAATCAAATTAAATTATGCCTTGTAACACGATATACAAATATGCTAGCAAGGGATCAAATACATCAATGAAGATAGTGATCCCTAATCGTCCCATACATAATGATACTATCAAGCCCCATAAATTACCATAAAGATGATGTATCAATCATTTTATGATTTACCCTTCATTGCATAGAGGGGTCTAAACAAGAAATATTTGACCAAGATAAAAAATATGCATAAAAATTAGTAAACATGTACATACATGATTTTTATAAAATAGGTCAAAAGGGGTCTTAAGATAAATTATAGAGTGGGCTTGCCCACTGTTAGGATTTTACCACTTAACATACTCTATCATCTTTCATGCATAAAGCATCACTAGAGAATGCAAAATCATTTACTAAAATATATTATCAATGGTGAATGTATTAGTAAGATATGTATATAAAATTAAGTTTTGTTTTTTTGTTTGGAAAAACTAATATGATGATGCTTTATGCCTAAAATATTGTCTTTAAAAAATAATAAGGTTTTTATGCAAGCTGACTGACATTAATATTTCATTGATATAACTTCTAAAAATTTAGGAATTAGATTTCAATAAAGTAGAAATAAAAAGGTAAAAAAATGAAGTTAAAATAAGAGATATTATCAGTAGGATAGTTCAATTTCATATGCTCTTTGCATAGGAAGAACACATCCCACATGGGAGTAGATAGCTTTAAAAGTGATATGATATGCAAATGATCAATAATGTAATGTGTTAAGTATCAATATAGAATAAGATATTGAAGTAGATTTTATCTTTTGTAAATAAGTTTTTATTTACTTGGAAAATTTTGTATATTCTAAATGACCCTCCAATACCTAATTAAAATGTTTTTAAGATGAGGATTCGAGATTAGTTTATATTTTTATATTTTAGAAAATAATCTGACACTAATATTTCTTATAGCACTCAAAATAACATCAATGTCTTTTTATTTTATCATTTTCTTCTTAAGTGAACAAATTTTGAAAGTAAACCCATTATTTTTTAGACTTGATAAAATTAAGTGTTTGAGGTATGAAGGGTCCAAGTGAAATTTTTTGTTTGTTTCTTACAACCCTAATACTTGTGAAAATTATGTGATCTAGAATAATAAGATCATTTTATCCTTTTGGCCTAAAATATAAACAAAATTTAAGTTTACTTTTTATTAACCTTTGGCCAAAATTTTAGATTTTAATCATGTGATAGAGGAATTTTAGATTAAAAATGTTTTTTAGTATAGATCATAGTGATCCATCTATTTGTAGCCTCTAATATTTAATCTATTTATTCTCACCCATATATATATCCTAAAAAAAATTGTAACTTTCATTTCAAAGATTGAAAAATTTATAATGAGATGGATATTTTATACCCTCATATAAGCCTTACTAAATCAAACATGTTACAATAATAACCTGTTGCAAGCCTTCAATCATCTTATAGAGTGCCATTTTGGTACTTCAACCCTATAGCCATAAATCATCTTTCAGATATGACCTTAATTATCCAAAAACATAAAAAGGAACATGAAAGGTACCCTAAACCACAACTTCTATCAAAAGGGTACAAACTATGGTGGAATCATAGTCCTATACACAACTCCTTTTTTTAATCAAGTACCAACTAGAATATCCAAGGTAACTTTTGATAGACCATCTACATCCTCATTTAGTTCTCTATAAATATGTTTATAAGATATATTTGTAAATGATGCTTCTAGTAATTTCACTTGCTCATAATAAGGCCTAAGTATCAAATTTTGCATTCCTACTAAACCTAAAGCCCAATACACCACCAATTTTGAATCACCAAACACTTGAAGTTTTGTTATTCCCTATTCCACTACCATTCTTAACAAAAATATCAAAGCCTTCCACTCTGCCACATTATTGGTACCTTCACCAAGACCTCATTTGAAAGTGAATTTGTGATTTTCATCCTAATATGACACTTCTGCTCCACATCTATATAGATTATCTTGACAAAATCTATCAAAAAAATCCCAAGACTTCGTAATATCCATTGTTAACCTTTTAACTTGTCTTACAACCTTTAATTTTGGGGCTTTTTGTTCCTTCATAAGTATATTTGATTTGAGCTTGAACTTGCATAGGTATAATTTTATTGCTCTCAAAAAACATAGAATATCTTGCCAACCACAAATACCATAGCACTATTAACAGAATGCACCTGAATTCCTTTAAGCCTTTGTCTTTAAACCATTATTGCATATTATCCAATAGATTCTTTGTTGACCACTGTCCCTTCCCCTTAGTCATGGGTAGAATAGACCTCCACACTTCTCTCAAAAAATCATAGTGAACTAGTAGGTGATCTATTGTTTCTTCTTCCCTTTTACACAAACTGCATTGACTTGGACCCTACTAGGACCTCTTTTGTAGAACATCCCATGTCAATACCTTCTTAGATAAAGGTAACCAAGAAAAATTATGATTTTCAAGGGTTCTTTCACCTTCCAAATCTTGCTCCACCACAAAAGGACCTCCTCATTATTATCTTCAAATAATGCCTTGTATCCTTCTTTAGCTATAAACTGCCCACTAGTTGGGTTCTTTGACCAAACTAAAGAGTCTTCTTATCTCAGTCTTATAAAATCCCTTGTTATATCCCTTGTATACTTGCTTCATTACTCAACTTAATTTTCTTCCAAAAGTAATTCTTCTTCTAAAAGCCACCCCCAATTCCATAACTTTATTCTATCCATAGAGGTTGCATTTGCTTATAACTTGAGCCCTTGTCTATTTAGATGTTCTACTATATTTTGAAATAGCTGGTAATTACTTCCATTATCTAGCTAGGGGTATTTTACTAGACTTACTTTCTTCCCATTTCCTATTTTCCAAACTAAAAAATTATCCACTAATGGAAACGACTTCATTAATGCTTTCCAAATGATAGTTGCATTGGTCACTAGCTTGATAGGAAGTCTAATCCACTCTTCAAAGACTGTGACACTTAAATATTTCTCCTTGATAACCTCATTCTATAATTCTTTACTAGTTATCAATCTCCAAAGACTCTTGGCAGCTAGTGCTTTCCCAAAGTTATGTATATTCTTAAGCCCCCATCCTTATACAGATTTAGGTTTGTCTATCTTACTCCATTTAACGAAAAGCATTGCATCCTTCTACCTTATTCCTAACCAAAGAAAATGGAAGCATTTAATCCTTAAATTTCCCACTATTTTAATAGGAATATAATCCATAGAGTGCCAAAATACTGGAATGGATTCCAAAACTGATTTAACTAGTGTTAAATGACCTCCCAATGATAACCATATATTGCACCATGAAGTTACTCTTTTTTCCACTTTATTGTATAACCAAAGACAATCTTGGTATCCATAATAATTTAACTTTAGTAAAAACCCCAAATATTTTAGACCTTTACCAAACTCAATTAGATTGAAGCTATAAATCCTTAACACTGCTTCTTCTTGTCTTGGCTATAGTTTATTAAAAGCTATATCTATTTTCTAGAGGTTTATTTCCATTATTGTGATAGCACAATATAATTATAACAACTCTTTATATTTTAGTACTTCTCTTAAGATACAATTTACACATAGGAGTATATCATATGTAAATAGTGAGTCCCAACTAGATATTTTCCTAATATAATGCCTTTGATCATGCCAAGTATTTTTTGTTCCTGAATCATTCTACTTAGTCCTTCAACCATAAGTAAGAATAATAAGGGTGATAGGAGGTATCCATGTCTTAGGTATTTGAAAGTATTGAAGAAACTAGAAGTTAAACCATTAATTAAGACAACAAAGGAAGCATAATTATTACATCCCATTACCTAATTTGCAAAGGCATGCTACAACTAATATGAATTAATATAAACCTAATGTACAACTAGCTTACCCTACCAAAAGCTTTTGTCAAATCAAGCTTAATTATCATTGCTTGTTGCTTCCTTGATTTGACTAAATGAAGTGCTTCTTGAGCAACACCTATAGCTTCATGGATTTATATTTTACTTAAGAAACCAAATTGTTCTTCTAAGAAGGTATCTAAAAAAAACCCCTTTTAACCTCATAGCAATAAATTTGGAGATGATTTTGTAGAGAGTATTATACAATCTATGGGCCAATACTCCCCAAAATATTTTGAGTTATCCTTCTTAGGAATTAAGGTCAAGAAAGTTGCATTGATAGACTTGAGTACCTACCCAAAAATCCTTGGTTCCTCAACCACCTTTAGAAGGTCTTCTTCTTACAACTCATAAAAACCACATAAAAGTCAATGGCTAGCCATTTGGTCGTGGACTCTTCCATTTCTGAAAATATTTAACTACTATTTGTAGCTCCTCAGTGACTTCTATCACCAAAGTCTCTTTAAATTCATCGTTGACCATTTTAGGTAGATAAAGTGCTAACTTAGTTATTTCTTCAATATTTGCTCTCTTGGGTTCTTGATAAAGATTCTAAAGTAGGATACTCCTACTCTTGCTATTTCTTGAAACCTTCTCATAATTTTTCCATCCTCCCCTTTCATCTCTCAGATTTTATTTATCATTTTTCTTTGTTTTTCATACTTTTGAAAGAATTTTGCATTCTCATCCCCTTTGTTCCATCCAAAGTGCTCTACTTTTCGTCCTCCAATTTGCAGCTTCCCATTCTAAAAATTCCCTCTTCTTTTTTTTTAGCTTCTTGACCTGCAAATTCTCCTTATCTAAAAAAACTTCATTGTCTTTATGACTATATATCTGATTTAATTTATATTCTATGTCCACTATATTTGCCTTTGCTTCCCAATATTTACCTTTGGCCCATGCGATTGTAGAATATTTGATTCTCCTTAAATTTTTATAAAACTGAAACATAGTTGTCTCATGTTACGTCAATATATCTCCACTCATATTTTACTATATTTATAAATTCCTCACCTATCAACCAGATAGCATTGAACTTGAAAGGTCTTGCTAGTTTCTCTTGATCCTTTTCTAACTATAAGAAAATTGGTGAATGATTAGATCCCCCACCTTGATCTATCTAAGACCTCAATATTTTTGCTTTAGCTATGAGGTTTTTAGACACTAAAAATATATCCAACCTTTTAGAAATACCTTATCTTCCAATTCTTTGATTCCTCCAAATGGACATTAATTTAATAGGTTCTACATCACACAACCCTGCATTTTGGATTTTTTGTAGGAACAATTCAACAAGGGGATCCATTATGGCATCCTCTCCCCATATTTTTCTCTTTTAGTTACAAATTATAAGTCTTGTTTAAAAACTTCTTCCCAAAACTGCCTTCTACTACCATAAGGAACATACAAATTGACTACAAAAATTAGCTTACCTAGCTCTATAAAATGTAAGTTTATAACCATACTTGCCTCAATATAAACCTTATCAACTAGCTGAAAGGAGGAATTCCATCCCATTATATTTCTCCCTAATATTCTTTTTGTGTCTAACCCTACAAAGTTCCAATTTGGTAGGAGAGAGATGAGTATGACTATTACTTTTTTTTTTCATCCAACATAGTCTCTTGTATTAAAATTATATCTAGCTTATGAAGTTTAAACAAATGATTTAGGGATATTTTTATGAGGATCCTCAACCCCTCTAACATTTAAAGAGAGGATTATCATCATCCTACTCTAAGAACCCCAACTATATATTGTTGGAATATATTACATTATTTGGTACATGCTAATGTACCACCTTGGGTACATATTTAGATTAGGAATGTGTCTTAGATTAGGGTTTGAGTATTTAATTTATGAAATATAATAAATGCACAAGTATTTTTAGAATGTGCAAAGTATTTAATGATGTAAATGTGCATGTTAGTCCATGTGCACATGAGTCCATAGAATAGGAAAGTGAAGAGTCACGGGAAGATAGAAGACCAAGAGTACTCCATATGAAGAGTCACTTCTCATTATATAAATAGGCATATATGTAAGTGTGATATACACACATACAAAGTAGAGCATGTATGAAGGATGGAGAGTTTGAGATCTCCATTCTATATCAAAATACTATTTTTATGAGCTTTTGTTAATGACAATTTTTTGAGTTATTGTAGAAGTCTTTCATGAGTTTTATATGCTTTAAATATTGTCATTATCTTATATTTGATATAGCATGCTTATTCTAGATCTTGTGGTTGCTTTTCATTAAATATTTAATATCAAAAGCTAACATAAATTTTTGTTTGCTAAATACAATTTTCTTAGCTTTTTATTATGCAATTTTTAAGTAGGATTTCCTTCCTACTATAAAATATTGAAATTGAATTATCTCAAGATCCAATCCCCCTGAGTCCTGACCATACCCAGTATCTCCTTTACCTTTTTTTTCTGACTCTTATAGCATATCTGCTAGAAGATGTGCTTGTATTATGGGGATTTGGAGGACTTGGTGGGGAAGAGATACGAAGAGGGTAAGAACTTAGAAAAAATTATACCTTTCTCCTCTACTTGTTCTAAGCCCTTGATAGCACCACTCTCTTGAAATATCCTATTTAAATTATGGCCTATGAAACCCTCCATATAGGATATTAACCTAGGATAAGATGATATATCATGTTTATCATTATTATAATTCAATTCACCATCCCTAGAAAATGGAAAAATTAGGTTTAGGCTTTGTTGGTTACCTAATAAAATGCCTCCATAATCTTTGTTGGTTGCAGGTGTGGTCTCCCTTCCCTCATAGAAAATTGCCCTATTGCAATTGTTGGAAATCAACTCTTTCTCCTTCGACTAGACATTGATAATGACAAATATTTCTTTAAGTGATTCAAGAGTCTTGACTGAGTCCTCCTCTATCTAAGCTTTGGCCATCGCTGCCTCTGATTTTTTTGACTAGAAGAACCTTCAACTTACTTTTGTACAATCTCTTGCCCTTTTCTCTTTTTTATTTTACAATCTGCATTAAGATGACCATAAAGATGATAATTACTACATCGAAAAGGTACCCCGATGTAGTCAATCTTCTATAAGAATATCCCTTTTTGTGATACAAACTCCATGGACTTCAACAACTCTAAACTGAGATCAACCACCACTAAGATATGAACTACTATTGTATGAATACCATTTATGTTTTTATTAGAGAATATTACATTATTTTATTTATGTAATAGATTAGGATTTACTTTATGTGTCTATGTGTAGGATATGCACAAGTATCATATGCAGGTAAATAAAAAATCAAAAGTCTTACATACAAGTGGCAAGATGATAAGCCAAAGGACTTGTGAGAGTTACCTTACTCAAGAACTTGAAGAGTCATCCTGTATGGCTATCTTAGAGGTAGAGCTCCATACTATGCATCAATATGAAGTATTGTAAAAAACTAGCATTGATAATAAAGCTTGTATACAAATTTTGAGCAATTTTATTGTAAGTATTCTTCATGCTTGTACATGAATGATTTTGGCCATTTACATTCATATTTGATACTATAGTGAATGTTATTTTATTTATATTTTCCTAGATATATATAATTAACTGCTCATATATATATTTTTTGATAAGTAACAATAATATTTACAACGGGTTTTTTGAAGGGTCCCAAAACCTTAGGTACATAAGTAGCCGTAGCTAAATTTCGATGTTAGAGTAGACCGGGGCTGCACCCTTGGGGACCAAGTCGGGGCCCAGGGGCCCCGGTGCCTACAAAAAGTCCATCCATCTATGCTGCCAGCAAGACAAAATTTGGCCTGCGGCCACCAAACAGGGAGAAACCTCGAAATTGCCTAGTAGTTAACCCAAAAAAATATTGGCCGCCACCGCTCCAGGTAGCCTTGTAGCCAAAATTGACCTAAACGAGGGCCCCGACCTAGCAGGTTAGATCCCATCCCTATCAGGGCCGTCGCCCAACCTACGTCGGAGTTCAGACAGGGCATTGGCCGCTGAGGAAACCGCTTTTGCAGAAGCGGTCAGGGAGCTGATCATGATGTCTAGGAGGGCTCTGGTTGAAAAGTTTCGCAACTTACTTTTGGAGTCAAAGCTAACTTCGGTGGCTTTCGGGGCCTCCACCTTGGCCTTCTTGGAGCTGCTAGTAGCCCTGCTGCTATCGGGGTCGGGCCCTTACGGATCGAACTTGCGCCAGGAGTCGGGGCCCCGCCTGGGGCCTGAGTCGAGGTTTTGCATTTTTGGGTGGGTCTGCACCATTTCAAGGAAGGGGAGGCTTCAAGGGATGGGGTCTCCTTAGATTTGGATGCTACAGGGGAAGCAATAGGGGAGCCAACCACTTTAGGGGGGGAACGGAGGACAGGGGAGGGATGCAATGTAGCTGTGGCTGGTTTGCTAGGGTGTGTCTATACAGAACAACCATGAGCCCTTAATGGGAGGGTCAAGAATAATTCTTGCGAGCCCGATCAATGGTGAGGCTTAGGAAATAAAGAAGAAATCGGGGGGTGCTTACTAGTGTGGCTCCACGAAGGTGATTATAGAAACTAAGGTGGAAGCTGTAGAGGCGCTGATCCGGGTCATCGCAAGTTATATATTGCATCACTGAGATGATGGCCTCATCAAAGGGGGTTTGGAGGTTAGCTCGAAAGAGGTTGGAATTGTACCATTTCTATTCCAAGAACCAGGAGAGCTCCTCCTTCTAGTTGTGATTTTCCTGCCAAAAAAATCTTCCTTTCTCCTCGTGGTGCAGGCCCGTCACTTCAGTCAGAAAATACTTGGACACCTTGAAGTGAAGCCCTTTCACTTTGACCTCCCTATCATTCCAGGAATCCAAAAATCCCTACGTGATTTCTTCATCTACCCTTGCAAACTTACTGAAGAAGGGAGTGTATTTCTTGGCATTAGAAAAGAGCCTGGTAGACTCACTCAGGTTGAGAGTGGAGGGCTCAAGGAAAAAAGCCTTGGCAGCCATGGAAGGCAAATAGGAATGCCAGGGGCAGGGGAACCAGAGTCAGCCTGAACTGAGAGGGGAGAGTCACGAGGACAGGGGAAGGGGAAAACACACAGGCATGTGAGTGGGCTCTGAAAACAATTCGGTTAAAAGCTTGTAGGGAGGCACCAAGGAGGGGAAGGGCCACAGACATCGAGAAGTGGTGCTTAGGTCAAGGGACAACATGAGCTGGGAGGAGCTGAGGGGGCAAGGCTGTCAGTAGCCACGTGGGGTAGGAAAGGGGAGCCAATGATAGTGCTCTAATTGGCACAATCTGGATGGGGGAGCAGTTTGGGGAAAACTCATAGGAGAAATGCATGTGCGGTTTGACTCGACATGGAGATCCATCGAAGCAGTGCTCGAGGCAGGAAAGGCAGAGTGAGAGGCTACGCGCTCCAACTTGGGCTTGCCAAGTTTGCTAGCGAGGCTGCGATTATCCAGATTAGGATAAGCCAAAAATCTAATGTGGCCTCTAAAGCGGGGAGCACTTGGCGAGACGTGATGGTTCTTGATCGGATTGGCCAGCCCTCGGGCGGGAGGGTCATTGGGGCCAATCATCAAGGCAAAGTGGGAATGAGTATCCCCTATCCACATGGGAAGGGTGTGACATTTCACCTTTAGGGCCCCGACTCGGGGTGATCTAAGCGCTTGAACTCTCATCGGGGCTTGAATTATCTTGAGACACTAATTGGACCAGAGCATCAAGGAAATTTGTGGTCCAGGTAGTGAGATCTTCCGCTGTGGTGGCTTGATTGGCCATGAAATAGGCTGCATTGTTGCCTTCTCTATATACATGACGAAAGGAGTGGTGAGTGAATCCTTAGAGGATGGTGAGAACTTTCCAAATGGTGTTGTGGATATGCCATGAGATGTTTCCCAAGCTACGGGCGACCTTGATGATGACTAGGGAATCACCCTCAATGATGACTTTTGGGGAGGTCTCCTTGAGGGCTATCATCCTGCAGAGGAGATCTACTGCTTCGATGAAGTTGTTGGTCTAAATGCCAAGTGGTTTGGCATACAACAAGATCAGGGCCTCGTGACTGTCTCGGATGACCCCGCATGCTCCAAAGGGGTCGGGGTTTCCTTTAGAAGCTCCATCGAAGTTAAGTTTAACCCATCCAAGAGGGGGGGCAATCCACCTTGTCATGGAACAATAGGAAGGGGTGGGGAGGGAACGAGGGGGGAGCTGGACTCTGAGGGAGGAGAGGAGGGTGGACTAGACCAGCCTTCGAGGCGCCTCGCTCAAGTGGAGGGAGTGGGAGTTCTCAAGGGCGAAGGCAATTGCCTTGGACGCAACCCACTAGGGGGAGCGGGCCGAGGAGGAGAAGGCTCTGCTGTTGTGCTCAAGCTAGAGTTTCCAAAGTAGATGAGAGAGGCAGGAGCCCCAAAGGAAGCAGAGGAAGGGGTGGGCGAAGGGATTGGGCCACTGGGATATGAGGTTAGAGATGGAATTGGGGGCCACCCATTGGATAGAAAATTAGGATAGGATGAGGCCCAAGGCTTCAAAAGAGAAGGGTAATATGAGGAAGAGGTGATTAGTGGACTCCTAGGCAGCACAAAAAAGGAAGCATATGTTTAGAATCTGAAAGCCCCTCCTGATCAGGTTCTCGATAGTCAAGATCTTATTTTGGATGGCCGCCCAAACAAAGTGGCTGATTTTGGGGATCAAATTCTTGGCCCACATCTATTTGGCTAGGAATAGGGCCTCATCAGGGACTCTTTGGAAGTTGTAGGCAGATTTGACAAAGAAGACACCACTGGGAGTGCCATGCCAGACGCATCTGTCGTTCCCTCCGAAAGACAGGATAACTATCACCTCAAGGAGACGCTGAAGCCTGGAGGATTGAAGTGGGTGCCTGGGGTTCAGGATGGGATTCCATGTTACCTGTCCATGGTTCTGGGTGAGATAGTCTGACACATTGGGCCCTCTGTCCACTTGGTCTGATTTGAGGATGAGGAGATCGATGTCAGTAATCAAGGCCTCATCTTGGATCCACCTGTCTTCCCAGAAGTTGATCTTGGTTCCATCCCCGAGGATCCATCTGGCCCCCTTCTGAATGATGTCTTTAGTGGATATCAGAGATTTCCAAAAGGCTAATTTGTCTCTAGGCTGGGAGTCACTGAGGAAGGGGTGGTGGTGGATGTATTTCCTACGCATGATACTGACCCATTCATCAGGGGTGTTGGTGAACACCTTCCAACGTGCTTGGACAAGAGGGCCTTGTTCATGGGGGTCACCCGCCTGAGCCTGATCCCTCCCTTGCCTTTGGGGTGGCAGACCAGGGGCCAGGAAACCAGGGGAATCCTCTTCTTATCTTCGCTACTCGACCACAAAAAGTGTTTTTGGATTTTCTCGATGTGAGATGCAATGGAGGCCAGGATTCTGAAGACCGACATGAAGTAGACCGGAATACTTTGAAGAACCGTCGACAGGAGGGTGGCTCGACCTACCTATGATAGGAGGTGGCCTTTCTAGGGGGCCAGCTTCCTCTAGATCCGATCAATCATCCTGCTCCAAAGGGTCTTGGAGGAAGCTCCTGTAAACAAGGAGAGCCCGATGTAAGAGGAAGGGAGGGAATCAGGGGTACATCCAAGAATCTACCCGATTTTGATTTGCCTAGCTGGGGGGTATGGATAAAGAAAATTTTACTTTTTCGAAGGTTGATTTTCTGCCCGACTGCCTCCTCATATAGGGTCAAGATGTGCTTGATGGTCTTGGTTAAAGGTATCGAAGCTGAAGTAGCAAGGATGGTGTCATCCATGAACTGCTGATGAGACACTGGGGGTAGGCCCGACGCAGGTCTGATGCTCGAGATAAGTCCACAGGAGACAACACTCAAAATGGTGCATCCCAGGGCCTCATCCAGGATGATGAAGAGGATCGAGGATAGGGGGTCACCTTGGAAAAGGCCTCTAGAACTAGGGAAGAACCTGGTAGGGGATCCGTTAATGAGGATAGAGAACCAAGGGGAGGACACATAGTTTCTGATGAGACTGACCCAGGAGGGGTGGAACCCAAACTTGAGAAGGACCTTGGAAAGGAAATCCCAGTCAACTCTGTCGAAGGCCTTATTCATATCTAGCTTGAGCAGAAAGGGAGGCCTTTTTGGATAGGAGGGCCGAGTGGATGGCCTCGTGCATGATGATAACTCCGTCTGTGATAAGTCTGCCTTTGATCGAGCTCGCCTGGTAGGGGGAAATGATCAGGGGAAGGATATCCTTAAGGCAGGAGGCCATGGATTTGGTTAGGATTTTGTATAAGACATTGCACAAGCTGATGGGGGAAAAATCAAAGAGGGATCTAGCTGCCTGAGACTTGGGGATCAGAGCAATGAAGGTGGAGTTTATACCTCTAGGGATGAAGCTGGCGGACTGGAGGTCCCGGATGGCTATGCACACTTCTTGGCCAACGAGGTCCCAAAAGGATTGGAAGAATCGGGAGGGAAACCCGTCCGGGCCCGAGGACGCCTCGGCCTTCATAGAAAATATAGCAACATGGATTTCGGAGTCATCCATTTAATTATTTTGGCCAATTGCGCACACTTCTTGGCCAATTTCTCATATATTTAATTCTAGTCTTGATTATTAATATTTTGACCTATAATATTATGGATTAATTATATTGGAACCTGTGATATTTTTGAGATAGTTAGGCTTAAAATCCAACAGTGGTATCAAAGCTACCACTTAACTCTATTCATTTTTGATAGAGTTATATTTCAGAGCCACCATAATATTTGGAGTTTGTCCACTTTAAAAGTAGTGAAGACTTGGACTCTATTTTAAAGGTCTAATTGAGTAGATATTGAGGGGATAAATAAAAGTCACCTTGATTTGGATGCTAGGGTCTATCCACTTGGTTCAAAGAAAACTAGTGAAGACAAGGACTCAACTAGAATAGATTGAGGGCCAACTCAAAAGAAAGTTAGACATGAGGGGACATTCAAAGTCACCCTGATAATAGTTGGATTTTCTAGAAAAGAGGAGAATCATATTGTTCTTAGGTGTGATCTAAGACATCATAGAATTGAGAAGCAATATAAGCTTCCTAATATTAGAAGGATATAAGATAACTCGGATAAAATCCAAAGTATAGTAGAAAGAATAAAATTATAACTTTCTACTAATATTGAAAGATTATTTTGTAGCTAAGTTTACTCAAAGCATGAATAACAACTTGAAAAAATGAGTGTAGAAGATAGTTCATTGGTTACAATCAAGTATAGAGTAGAAGTGCTTAAACATAGAGCAAGTAGAAAAACAAAGGTGCTCAAGCATAGAGCAAAAATGGTGCCTAAGTGTAGAGCAACAAAGGTGCCAAGGTGTAAAATAGAAGATGTGCTAGAGTAAAGAATGCATAGTCAAGCATAAAGGTAGAAATGAATATAGAGTAAACACTCAACATAGTGAAAGCAATCAAATGCAAATAAATCACTTAGCAAGCAATCAAGTACAATGAAAGCACTTAGTTGAGTTATCCTGTGAGGACAAGATAGTCTAGAGCAGGAAGAAAGGTTGGGAGAGACCAACATATAACAAACAAGAGTAGCAAGAAAGGTCATGATAGGCCAATGTATAGCAATTAAGAGCAGCTAGCAAGGCCAAGAGAGGCCAACGTATAATAGTTTAGAGAAAAACCAACAAGGGTAGGAGAGGCCAACCCTAATCTGAGAGAGGAAAGCATAGCTAACATGATCAGAAGAGGTCAATATTAAGCTAAAATAGGAGAGAAAAATCGATATGGCCAAGAGAGGCTAACACTAAGCTAATAAAAAATATGTGAAGCAAACACAGTCTAGAAAGACCAACATTGTATAAGGTGAAGTTACAGTAAGCACAGAGCAGACTGTGAACAAGGCTAGTAGAGCTAAGCTTCTATCCAAGGAAGCTAATCTAATCAAGAAAAAAAAGAGGCCAACATATACTGGATGAGTCCATCATAACTATAGCCTTTAGGAAGGAATTCACAAGACGAGCATAAGCCAAGATTTTAGGGAAGCAAATGCTGAAGAAGAGATGGTGAACATGAAGATGAATTATTCAAAGAGGCATCTATTCAAAAATTTTTACGAACAATGTTGAAGGATATTGAATGCATTGGAAAGGACCTTTCTTGAAAATTAAACCCTGTAACATGTTTCATAACATATTTCATCAGAAGCATTAATCGAGTGGAAGCGTTTATTTAGCAATTTGAAATATTTTTTCCAAGTGGAGACTAAGGTAAGTTACATTACCTTAATTTAATGTATAATTGACGTTCTAAGAAATAATATTAGTATCTTAGAAACTTTAATTACTAGATGGGAGTTAAAAGGTGTATTACTTTCTAATGAAGAAATTATTAGGTGGGATTTATAAGGATTTCAACTATACTTAGAAATTAATATTTCAAATTTTTAATTTCTAATATTTTGAATTATGAAGTGATAAGATTTTCTACTTCAAATAGAATTTAAGTTTCTTGAATTTAATATTTGAGTTTCTAGAAGATTTGAAGAGTTAGTAGATTTTTGAAATTCGATTTGAAGAATTTTTAATTTTTGCAAATTTAATTTATTAGGGAGATAAAAGGTATTCAACTTCAAATAAAATTTTGGAATTTATCATGGACTATTGGTTTATTGATTATGGAGCAAGTAGACGTATGATAGGAAATAAACAATGGTTCAAAACCTTTCAAGAGAATTATGAAAAACTAGTTGCTATAGCAGATAAGTATGACTTATGAGGTTAAATGAGTAGGAGATATTTCGATTGAAAAATGAATAATAAAAATGTACTATATGTACCTAGTTTAATTGCTAATCTTATTTCAGTATCTCAATTAATGGATCAAAATTTACCAGTTCAATTCAAAATAATTGAAAACAAAAAATATATTACTACTAAATAAGAAAAGGTTATAGCTTCTAGTTCTTATAAAAATAGTCTATTTACTCTAGACACATTGGCAAATATGACATTGACAGTAAATATTTCAGAAACAAAAGAACTTTGGCATAAAAGGCTAGGACATATAAGTGCATCTTAATGAAATGAAATGATTAAACATCAAATGATCAAATGCTTACCCAAAATTTTATGGGAATCTACTGTATGTCTAGAATGTCTTACAGGGAAACAACATAGAATACCTTTTGAACTCAATCACTATAGAGCTCAAGAACCATTGGAATTAATATGTATAGACTTATGTGGTCCAATGAACATTACTAGTCTAGGAGGACAAATATTTTTAGTTATTTGTTGATGATTACTATAGAAAAATGTGGGTGTATTTTATGAAATTTAAATCTCAGGCATTTAGTTGCTTTAAACAATTCAGGCAATTAGTGGAGAATGAAACAAGAAAATCAATTGTAAATATTTGTTCAAATAGAGGAGGTGAATTTTTATCAAGAGAATTTAATTATTTTTTATAAACAAATGGTATAAAAAGATAGCTTACAACAACATATTCACCTCAATAAAATGGTATTGTAGAAAGAAAAAATAGATCTATTATGGAAATGGTTCATTGTATATTAAAATAAGACCATATTGATCATCAATATTGGGTTGAAGTAGTTAAAACTATTATGTACTTGCAAAATAAATCACCCACAAGAATACTAAAAAATATTACTCTTGAAGAAGTATGACCAGGATAAAAAGAAACAGTAAAACAATTAAAAATATTTGGATGTAAAGCATATGTGCATGTTCTAAAGCAAATAAGAGCTAAGCTAGACGATAAAACTATGTGTGGAATATTTCTTGGGTATGATGATAATTTCTGTGTGAAAGAGGAAATACACCATAACAATTGAAAATAGAAAAAAAGCAATAAAAGAGAGATTTGCAATTGATTTGATATTTGATAAGCTTTGTATTTTACAAATAGGCCCTTTTGGTTACAATCGACCTCCCAAAATGGAGGGTTTTCTTTTACAAGTGAAATCTATGGTGTCATAAGTTATCTTCTTGAGTGTACAATGGGTTGTGGGAGGGTTTAGAAGGTGCATCACTTGACTTCTCGATATTCCATGCGTATCCACTACCTGCACATAAGCTCACAATGACATAATCAATAACATATGTAGGGCCTTTTGAGATGAGAATAAAAAATATGAAAGACGGTTACAAAAGTGACTAAAACATTCTAAAACTTCACAAAATTGAATGCAAAGGTTACGAAATTGCATAAAATGTATACATAGCCTTTACAAATATCTGATTTACCTTTCTATGCAACCTGGGGTTGATCTAGAGCTATTGCAGGCTTTGATGATCAACCACCCATGGTAGTTGTGCTTTTGGTCAATTTCTCTAGGTGGTTGTGCTTCTGGTCAACTAACTTGGGTAGTTGTGCTTCTAGGAAACTTCCTTGGGTGGTTGTGCTTCTGGTAAACTACCCTAGGTGGTTGAGACTATTATCTAATAGAAGATTTTGATCTTGAATTTAAGCCTTCAAATATTTATTTTGGTGTCCTTGTTGCATATTTGGTGTACTATTGAATATCTATTGCCTATGTGGCTATAAAATAAATGTTAGTGACCAAACCTAAAAGTCTTCATGGTTGATGCCTTGAGCTCCTCCAATAGTAAAAATTGCAAGCACGATGTTAATAAAAAACATAATAATATCAAATGAAATCTGAGTATAGTTTCATTATACTTTTTGTGCACTACATGAACATGAAAATGGAGATCTATTTGTAAAGTATACCATGGGTGAAGGAGAGTGGGAAGGATGGAAAAGAGGGAGTGACAAGTGGCATGAATTTTAAGAGGGGTATCTTAGATATTTCCCACTTGGGATGGACAAATATGCAACTTTCCTAGATTGGTCTATGACATCCTATGATACCTTATGACATGCCATAACACATTATGACATGCCATGGCATAATAAGACATGCCATGATGCATTATGAAATGCCTCATTAATGCCCTTTTTGTGGAGATATTCCTCACCCACTAAATTAGTATTTCTAATCAAAGTGCCCAGGTGGAGGGAATCCTCATGCAAATGCATTGAATGTGCCTAGAAAGTGGAGAAAAGAGGGGGAATAAATGCCAACTGGATTTAAGGTGAACCAAAGTTAAAAATAGCGGAGTGGTCTCATGATGATCGCAACTAGGTGTAGGAAGAGGTCAAAGTGGATCAAAGGGGCTAGAAAAGGGTCAAAGGGCTAGAATAGCCAATATTAATAATTTATAAGGTTTGCAATACATTAGTTAAAATAATTGCATACGTTATTAAATATCAATATTAGCAATTGCAAATGTGAAACTTCTTAGGTGTCTACAGATGCCCTTTTTTGTACCACATTATGTGAAAATATAATATGGAGCAAAAAACGATGATACTGACTTTCAGAATTGAATTTTGTGCATGTGTTTTATTATTTTCTTTTCTTTTTTGGTTGTTTTTTTTGGTATTTTAAATACCCTAGGGGAGGCAATTTTTTATTTTATTTATGAAAATGGTGAACTAATGATTGTGATGTGGTGAGCACAGTTGAGGATGCCAACATGGATGATGTAGACAATGCTAGGACAACTCAAGAGTACAACTCATGGTGGATGACATAGCAGTGGTATCCCAAGAGGATGATCCCACATTGTGAGCCTAGAGAACCACTAGAGAGAGTGGGCGGTATGAATGCCATAGGGGGTTATGGGGGAATGGATGTGGTAGCTGAGGAAAAGGAAGTTGAGGAGCCTAAGGAGCCTCTAATATGATGATGATGGGTAGACAAGAGATCGACTTAGATGTATGGAGGAGGAGGTGGTAGAGCTATGGATAGAGTGAGAAATATTACGAGCAGAGATAGGGTGGATGGGAGCATGATTTTTAGAGGTGGAGTGACATCGAGCTCTTCTAGTGGATTAGAGAGAGGATTGGATAGTAGGGAGAGAGGAAGATACAAGTGAGTAAGATAGGCTGGTATGGATACTAGCCCTAGTGTAGGAGGATAGAATAGCGGTAATGATCGTGTAGGATGATCTATGGTAGTAGGTAGAGATAGGGGTGTCTAAGATAGAGTGAATGCCAATGGATATGGAAGAAATGCGAAGGACTAGAGAAGCACTATAGATAGATCTACATGGAGCATGAGTAAAGGTAGCAATGGCCAAGGGTAGATACACAAGAGATAAAACACAACAATGACTAGAGGTAGAGAGATCCATGGATATGGAGGAGATCCTGATAAGGGAGAGATTTGATGTACCTCCATGATTGATATTGATAGGGTCATAGTGAAGCCTAGCTAGTGTATCCTTAGGTATCATGTCAAGGTCATGGATGAGAGAACCCTCTACATCATGAGATTCAAGGGCCATATATTCTTGGGGGGATGAGTGATGAAGATAATAGAGTGAAAGTAGATCGAGATGAGAGCGGGGCGATGAGACCAATGGTGGAAAACCTTGGGCTTTGATGGGCTGATGATGTGACCATAATTTTATAGGTTGTTAGGCCATGATGATGTAACCTACAGGTCTAACCTTATTATTATGATGTATGATGATGCGATATATATATATACATATAGATTTTGTATAAAATTATTGTGTGTGATGATGTAATGTTATATGAATTTATGATGATGATATATGTTGTGAATTTATTGATAATGCATGGATAGATATAGTGATCGAAATGAAATACATGTGACGATATTCATAATAGAAAGTGTTATTTATGAAATGATGAATGCGACTAATATGAAATGGAATGGTTAAGAAATGATCAAATGTAAAAAGATGTTATGATAAATGCATGTTTGATTTTTGTTCAAAAATACTAAAAAATATATCACATACTCATGAAAAGACTGAGTAATCAAGGGCGTCAATACAATGGCACTGACATAACTACCAAATATAATGAAGTGAATGTGATTTTATGGAAATAGAGAAAAAATAAACTGTAAGAACAATGGTGGCATGACCTATCAATTTTCCTATTCTAGGAAAGGAAGGATCATCAAGTGCCTTCAGGAAGCTCAAACACCCTAGTGCCATCAATCACACTCATCTACTAATCAAATAAGCTCTTGAAGATACTAATACCAATTGGGGAAGTTAAGTTGCTTAGAGACCAATGTGTGTGCAGTGATGTTTATTTCTAATTTTGAGTGAGGTAGGACTGATCAATTGTAACTCAAACCATTATAAGCTAGCTCATCCATAAGTGGATATAGATCTCTACAAAAGAAGGTTGCTAATATGACAAACATGTCATCATGCAAGGACAAACTCCAATGCTAGTCAAGTGTCTATAGCCTTGATGGAGATAGCCCCACAATCGTTCAACGTTGCTCCACTATCGACTAGGTGTCTACAACCCCTATGGAGATGTCTAAAATTCCCTAGTATCCATTATAATTGATAGAACTGATGATGCTATTTTTTTATTTTTTTTGCAATATGGATCCTTGGGGTCAAATTATGGCATGATAGGATGAGCAGGGGAAACCATTTTCTTTATGGCTTAAAGCTACACATGGCTTCATATTTTCTAAACTCAAAATATGATTATTATGTGAAATGTGCATGGTCTAAGAGGAAAATTGATGTAACTAGGAAGGCCTATAGCACTCAAGGAATAACTGACTTTCAATGCAGGATGACTGGGACACTAGGTATGGTTGAATGATTGAAAGAGCCAAAGATTATCTAAACCTATGAGAGGAAAGAGAGAAAACATAGGAAGTTATGAATTGTGGACACAGTGGAAGTGGTGAAAAAGTGTATATAAAGAGATTAAACAACTACGACTATGAATATGCCCTTAATTAGCACAACTAAAATCCTTTCTTAATCAAACAATGATCAAAATAGCATTATGAAAGAAAATAAAAGTGCAAAATACAAAGATAATGAGCTAATGGTGGCATAAAAAAATATGATATATAAATAATAAGCAAAAGAAAAGAGAAAAAATGACATAATGGAGAAAGAGAGAAAATAGGAAGGGGGAAAGGAACACACCGTTCCATGGTACGTAGCCTCTTGAAGCATAATCGTATAACGAGGAGTGATGTGTAAGGAAAATAAGAGAAATAAGGAGGAAATAAACAAATGAAGTTGACAAGGGTGCATATGTTATGTGTTTTATTGAAAAGTATGATAATGATATGAGTGCATTGTGCATTTTGATTTTCCTGATTTTGATTTTGATTTAGAATTTTTGATAAGAGGTATGCCTCATTTTCATCCAACCATTCCACAATAACTTTTATTGTCTTCATTGTAAGTGTGGCATCATGTGTTGGTGATATGATAATCATTTTATCCTATTAAGATGCTGGAGAATGGTTGGATAAAAATAAAGGATGACAGAGGAAAATCCTCATTTTATTTGATTTTTTGTAGTATTTTTTAATTGATTATGTTACAGTGTGACAGTAATTAGGCGTTGAATGCATGCAAATGAAGAATTTTAATGGGTTTAGGTTCCTAAACTCCCTTGAGAGTCACAATATTATAGGCCTTGGAACCAAATGATTGTTCAATAGTTAATGGACCAAGCCAGTTGGTAGTAAATTTATCACATAAATGTGGGGGAAGTCTTGAGTTTTGCTGATTCTATTTAAGCAGGAGATCACCAACTTGGAATTCACATGGATAGAATTTATTATCATAGGGTTATTTGATTTGATCTTGCTAAACGTGAAGGTGTTCAAGAGCATTGATTCAACGTTTATTAAGAACCATGAGTTGGTCGAGCCTAGCTTGATGAGTGGTGTTCTCATCCATAAATTCTTATAAAGATATACACAGGTTTGGGATCTCAAGCTCAAGAGAAATGATGGCTTCGACACCATAAACTAAAGAGAATGAAATTGCACCTATTGGCATGCGAACGCTAGTTTGATAAGCCAAAAGTACCAAAGGGAGTTTAAGCTGCCAATATTTATAATTCTCTTGTACTATTTTTCTTGAGAATGGCATAAATAGTTTTACTGGTTGCCTCCACTTGGCCATTGATCTGAGGGTAATAAGGTGTTGAAAATTTATGTTGAATATTGTACTTGGTGCATAACACTTGAAAATACTTATTTTTGAACAGGATCCCATTGTCAAAAATGAATTTTGAGGGGATACTAAAATGAGATATGATGTATTGGAGTATAAAATCTGCAATTCAAGGTCTTGTCATGTTGGTAAGAGGAATAGCCTCAACCTACTTGGTGAAGTATTAATAGCAATGATGATGAAGATATTATTGTCTGAATATGGGGAGAAATTTTCCCCACCAGATCTAGTTCCCATTGCAAGAACAACCACATGGCTTGAATGGGTTGTAAGGCTTGTGATGGAAGATGAATCAAATTGGCATGATGTTGACATTTGTGATATTTATTGATGTATGTGCTATTAGAAATAGAGTTTATTCCATAATTTAGGTTATGTAAATGTATCTTCCAAGGTACATACTTAGGACATTAGATTACTTTAGGGGGAAGTTATCTAGTTACTTCATGCAATGTAATAAATGCACAAGTGTTAATGTACAAGCTGTATATGTGCAAGTTATCCCTTGCACAACTAGGTAGAGTGTTGGCCAAGGAACCTATCTTCCTATATAAGAAAGGCCTCATTGTTAGATAGATATGAGAAGGGGGACATAGATAGATAGAGATGCTTATAGCATAGTCGTAGGTAGTAGTGCAATGTTGTGTAGATCACCATATATTGGTGATGAGTGCAATGTAGTTCAGTAGCTTCATTAATGGAGTTTTCATTTCCTCCATAGCTACATTGTATTCATTTATGTTATTTCTATTCACAACATACATTAGTCATCTTACAGATTTACTTTATTTTATATTATTTTTCATCTTATCATTGTTATCTCCCATTGCTCGTTACATCAAAAGCTAATAATGGTATCAAATCCATGATAGATCTAGCTTGTGTAGATCAATAGGAAAACCACCATTATCATTTGGTATAAGTTTTTTGATAACCTAATCCATTGCTGGACCAACCACTATAAAAAACTCTCAGAATAGTCTATGTGGTAGAATTAGGGAGAGTCACAAAGTTAGGACTGAAAGAAATATTAGTTCTAGAAATACTGAGATTACATTTGACTACAGTATTTTCCATAGAGTTGCAAGAAAAACTTGTTAAAACTAGGACTCAACATTCAATCCACTAGATTGATAAATCACCTAGTGAAGATCATCCAAGATATCTGGAATTTTCTAAATATTACCTAAAGTTTCTTTTGTTGCAGAAAATTAATTCTTAGAGGATTGGGACTCCTCCTACAACATAATGCTAGGAGACTCCATATTCATTGCTCAAAGATCAATGTGCCTTCTTAGTGTAGAGATTAGTTCCTTGTGCAAGAGAATAATAAGAATACTTCTAGTGAAGAATTATAGTGAAGTCAGGAGACTAAAGATCTCCATTGCTAGATTGAAGAACTTCACAGTTGAAGAACATACCAAAGAAGCCTTGATACAAAAAAGCCATAGAAGCCTTGAATAAAAGGCCATAGAAGCCTTGAAGAAGAAGCCATATAAGTCTTTATGCTAAAAAAGGCCACAAAAGCCTTGATCATAAAGAATAATTTGAAGAGAATATCTGATTCAAAAGAAGGCTAAATATTTTGGTAATAATACTTTTTTGTAGGGAAAGAAGATTCGGTGAGTTGGGAAACTTCCTACAAGAAAGTTAGGAAGGGTATCTTCTTTAGAATCAATTCAACACTTAAAATAAAAATGAAGAGATCATGAGAAGATATCATTGAATAAATTCCAATCTTGGAAGAAGAAGAAGAAGAAGAAGGACTAGGTGAGTCCTGCTCAAATCCAAAAGTAGCAAAATCAGAGATCCAGAAGAAGATCTCACCACCAACACTTCTAGGATTAGAAGGTTGAAGAGAAGATCTCAAGTAAGACCATAAGAACCTATAATATCAAAGACCTTGGGAAGGTCTCATCGAGCATCCAGAAAAAAGGCTAGGAGAGCCTTACTGAATAAATTCTCAAAGGAGAACTCATTGGAGAAATCCACTACCAAGGATAAGCCCCTGATAGTGAAGGACTTGGGATAATTATCGCCATCCGATAACAAGCCCAGGAGAAGAAGAATTTGGCAAGGAGTGTCAAATACAAGAAGAAGAATTTGGCAAGGAATACAAAATCCATGAAGAAGAATTTAGCAAGGAGTGCTAAATCCATGAAGGAGAATTTGGCAAGGAGTGCCAAATCCAAGAAGAAGTTGGCAAGGAGTGCCAAATCCAACAAGAAGAATTTGGAAAGAAGTGCCAAATACATGAAGAAGAATTTGGCAAGGAGTGCCAAATATGTGAAGGAGAATTTGGCAAGGAGTGCAAAATTTGTGAAGAAGAAATTGGCAAGAAGTGCTAAATCCTAGAAGAAGATCTTGCTTGAAGTCAGAATTCAATAAGAAGACTTGAAGATAGAATAAGCTTACCAAATATTGGATATTTGAAGATTACCTCTCACAGTAATAAGGCACCACTTTAGAGACAAATACCTCTCCAAATATATAGCAGGATGAGGAGAACACGAGAGGAGAACAAACCACCAAATGCTAGGATTGTGAAAGAAAGTTTGAGACCATCATTTGGTAAAGAAGGAGCTATTCAGGACAATTTATTAAGAGATGCAAGATCCTAATTGAAGCAACAACTTGGTGATCCTAGACACCAATATATGCATCCTCTACAAAAGCATAAAAGAGCTACAAAAAAATTTAAAAGGTAAGCAACTTTTGGTGCAAGTAGATTCATTAATTGGATTACTTATCAAATTTGTTAAAGCACCTAAATTTGGATTAAAGTTGCAAGAAGAAAATTGGATTATAGTCTTCAAAAGTGCAAAAGAGAAAAGTTCCTTTTAAGGTTCATTTGCACATTAGGTGCTGATTAAATTTTATTTTTCAACTATCTATCAACTACCTATCATCTACTTTGGAAAGAAAAAGAATACTAAGTCCTACAATTGATTGTAGTGAATTTGTAGAATAATTACTAAAGGTTCATTTCAGATTATTCTTGATTAGTTGTAGTAAATTGTTAAAGTGCATTATTTTGAGAGTTCATTGGAGTGATAAGGTGAAATTATTAGTGCATTAAAATGTGGAATATTATTAAGTTTATTTGCACTATTCTATTGCTCTCAAAATATTAGCTTGTGTGTTCTTGAAAAAGGGCACAAAACCATATTTTCTCAAAGTGTCTAAAGACACTATTTATGCACAAAAATATGCAACATATTGAGGCCAAGGGAAGCCATAAAATCAAGATATATTCCTCCAAGGAAAGGAGAAGAAAACCACCATCAAAATCATCTTGGATTTAAGGTGCACTTAGGGTTTTATTAAAAGAATAAGTGCAGATTTTTTCTACTTCAAAAGAGTGCAAGTTATTAGCTTGGTTTTATTAATCTATCCAAGCAAGAGAAAAAGGAGATATTCAGCCATTTATATTGGTGTAAAATATATCTAATACAAGCACCATTATTGTCCATTCAAGAAGGACAAAAGGTCTCTTAGTACAAGATAAAAAATAATTGTCATCCAAGCAGGTACAAGGGCAGGTTTCAGGCAAGAAAAGAAAGTTGCCATTACTCCACATAAAAGCCTCCAAAAGCAAGCAGTCACCTACAATATCAAAAGGCTATTATCAAGCTACATTTACGTATACAAAAGGGGAGATAATATACAAATATAAGGCATCAAAATATACTTGTACCAACATGGGAAAAATAGCATAACAAGAGGCTATCTACACTACAAAGAAGCACAAAAATCAGCACGTTGAAGGCATAGAAAATAAGGAGAAAATGTGCTACATTCGAGGTCTTAAATTTTGAGGAGATCATCCACCAAAGGAAGCACCAATATCACTTTTAGAATCACCATTCAAAGCTCCATAGCACCTCATCAAATCACCTACAAAATAAAAGGTTGCTTGCTGTCCAAGAAACGAAGCAAGCTAAGGAAAGACATATGAAAGGAGTTATAATATTCTCCTTGGAAGCATTATAGCAAAGGTCTTCATGCAAAGAGTTTGAATGCCACTTGGCATAAACTTTCTAAAGCACCATTCTATCTCTCAATGCTCAAGAAACCTCACGTAGGAGTTACAAGGAATATTAAGGAGGTGGTACCACTTGTTATCTTCCACAAGCCTCACACAAGTGCCCACACGAGTGCTCATACATTACAAGTGACCAAGAAGCGTTAGACAAGGAAGTTGGTACATTACAAAAGGAGGGAGTGCTCATACATAATAGGTGTGACACTTGTCACAAAATTCAAGATCTCTTCCATGAAAATGTGCTCAAGTCCAAAGCACTCAAGGAAGGGAAAGTATAGTCAAATCAAGTAACTTGGCAGCAATTACAACAAGCGAGTCTAAAGCGAATCGATAGTAACATGGTAGAATCTCAAATGTATCACAATAGTAGCTTGGTAGCTTCACGATAGAGGATCGAAAACAACTTGAAATAGTAATCCGAGAGCAATTCAAAGTATCCAAAAGTGGTGAAGAACATTACTCCTGGTCAAACGGGTCAAGGAAGCATTAAAGTGAATGTTGAAGCAAATAGCAAGTGGAATAATATTCCATTACTCATAGAGCCCAAGAAGGAAAGTTTACTGCCAGATTCATAAAGGTACAATTTCCCATCTAATTTTCTTTTCTTAAAAAGGGATTTATAAGGTTAAATTATAAGGTTGAATTATTGAAAGAAATCAATATTCATTTGAAAGCAAAACTTGAGGAAATTAAATATCAAAATTGACTAATATTTGCAAAATATATCCTAGGATAAATAAGCGATACACCTTGGAATTAATCCATTTAAAGTTTGCAAATATTAATGTGTTATAATTTTCCAAATTTGGGAGTCATAAGGGCTACAACTACAAACTAGGTTATTGGAAATTAGAAACAATCCAAGGGATATAAAAAGAGGTTAATAAGATTTTTACTAAGGTTGGAAAATTATAATATTCTTGTCTCAAAAATACTTCTAAAAAGGGACAAAAGAAATCCAACATTAAAACCTCTTCAAAATTGAAAAGTGCTTAGTTCAATAGGAGTAATAAGGTGTTAAGAAGTTGATTTTTGATCTTTACAAAATTTGTACAAAATCAACCAAAATTGAACTATATTTTTACAAAAGCACTATATTATATTCCAAAAATATCTAGGGAGACATAAGGAAGTCCACAAAATCTAAGAATTGATATTAGGGAAATTCAAATGGCATTAAATAAATTCTTCCTAGCAGAATCTCAACTACTCAAGGGTCCAAATTATTTCTCTTGGAAAAATAAGGTGAAAGTAATCTTAGTATATGAAAAAATTTGGGATGTCGTCAAAGGGAAAATGCAGAGACCTACCATAGGTGAAACTGAAATCCAAAAGTTTGAAGAAAATGATTCAAAGGATTTAATGATAATAGCTTTTGCTATCACTGATGAGACTCAACCATATATTAGTTCAGCAAAAACATCTTCAGATGCATGGACAAGCCTATAGATTTTTTTTGAAGAAAATAATAAGGCGACTATCCTTAATATCTAAACTCAACTTCACTAATTAAATATGAATAGTGGAGAAAGCATAGAACTATTACTAAGGAAGGTAGCAAATATTAAAGGGAAATTATTGACCTTAGAAGAAAAAATTAAGGATGAAATTCTCACTCAAGTAACCATGAGAGCACTTCCAGAAAACTATAAATATTTGATCACATATTTACATGTTTTAAGAAAATATACTTCTTTTGATGACTTAGTCAATATACTTCAAGAATATGAAGTAGAAAATATTGTGAAAGATGATATGACTAATACTACATTGGCATCAACAGATAATCCATAGGGAAATATTACTTCTTCAGCAAAAGGATGTAAAACATGGTATTGTTAGATATGCTGAAAGAAAGGTCATAGTAACGGCTATTGCAGATATAATCCCAAAAATGAAAAGCAAGAAAATCAGTTGAATAATGGGAATCAATTTAAAACTCAAAAATATCAAAGGAACCCTCATAAACAATAATTTTAGTGACCAACCAATTATCCTTAATTGGAATATCAGAGGAAAAATTAGAAGGGACACCTGGTTCATTGGATAGAAGAAATTGTAGAACTGGAAGAATCCACAGATGCCTATGAGGTGAAAGCTCTATCAAAAAATACTACATATTATAGAGACACTAATTATTTGCTTGAATAGGTTACAAAGAATACAGATGAAGAGTACAAAGATCAAGATGAAGAAGAAGATCCATATTGAAGACTAAAGTCTTCAATACCCAAATAATGTAATACAAGGGGGTGTTAGAAATAAATTTTATTCCATAATTTGGGTTATGTAAATGTATCTTCCAAGGTACATACTTAGGACATTAGATTACTTTAGGGAGAAGTTATCTAGTTATTTCATGGAATTTAATAAATGCACAAGTGTCAATGTGCAAGATGTATATGTGCAAGTTATCTATGTCCCCCTTCTCTATCTATCTATGAGAATGGGGACATAGATAGATAGAGTTGCTTATATCATAGTCAGAGGTAGTAGTGCAATGTTGTGTAGATCACCATTTATTGGTGATGGGTGAAATATAGTTCAATAGCTTCATTAATAGAGTGTTCATTTCCTCCATAGCTATGTTGTATTCATTTATGTTATTTCTATTTACAACATACTTCAGTCATCTTGTAGATTTACTTTCTTTTATATTATTCTGTATCTTGTGATTGTTATCTCCTATTGCTCGTTATATCAAAAGCTAACATATGTAATAATCATGTTCTATGGTGGGCTAATAGTAACCCATGTGCATAATGTGCTTTGTGATAACCATACTACTAAAATGGCCATCACATGTACCATCATGAACTTGGGACATTATCTAATTGACTTCCTATGGTTCAAGACAACGAATGAGAACACCATTTTATCCATGGAAATAAAGCACATCTTCTACTAAAGTGTATAGAGCTACCATTTGCTTGAATGTGTGTTTAGAAGTGGGTAGCAAGTCAAAAGAAAGAGTACCAAGTTTCAAAAATTCCTTGATTTGTGCAAAAACAACATAGTAGAGCTTGATTTGAATTTAAAAAACATCTTGTTCATCATTAGATGACTCCTGAGATATAGCCAATTTTGACAACATAGTGATGTGAATGAGGGTAACATTATTAGTGGAGTTATGTAGGATAAGGGAACCAAGAGAGGCCATGGTATATGTAAAATGATTATATGACCTTCGCAAATGTTCTATGTCATACCAATCAAAATTGATAAGTAAATTATCAATTATTTGCTTGTAGGCTTCCAGGATCGATCATTTATAGTGGTAAACCCCCTTGAATTGATTGAAAATGAGTTGGGAATCACCTAAGATATGGATACGTTTAATGCACATTATCACATTAGTCTGAAGTCCTACAATTAATACCTCATACTCTACATTATTGTTAGTATAGGGGAAGTCAAGTTTAAAAGAAAAAGGGATGGGAATCCCTTGAGGTGTAAACAAAATAATTTTTGCATCTCCCCCTTGTTTACACTTAGACCCATCAAAGAAAATGGTGATATTAACTTCATCTTTAGGTTTGACATGCTTCTCGAGCTTAGTGATATTGAAGACAGAGTCATCTGAAATATCTATGATGAGAGTTTTATCATCTTGAAGAGGAGCTTCAGCAAGTTGGTCAGTGATGATCTGACCCTTCACGGATTTTTGGCTTATAAATTCAAGATCAAATTTTGTTAATAATATTATCCATTTTTCCGTACGAGTGTTCGTGTAAGTGCGACTCGTCATATACTATAGGGAATTTTTTCTCTGGTGATGACATACATTGTATGGTTAAGCATATAGTGGTGAAGCTTCTTGGTGGCAAAAACCATATCTAGGCATAACTTCTCCATGTATGCATATCTTGTTTTGCACCTCCCCAAGGTATGAATAATATAATAGATATCCTACTCTTGATTGAATTCATTCTTTTGAGCCAAAATGGTCCCTAAAGTGAAGTTAGTTGCAGATATAAACAAATGGAACAGGATGCATGGTCTAGGTGGGGATAAAACTAGAGGAGAAGTAAGGTAACAATTTATAGCATCAAAAGCTTCTTGAAACTCGGTGGTCCATTGAAATGTGACCCCATTTTACAATAAATGATTGAATGAATTGCATTTATTTGAAAATTGAGCGATAAAGCGATGAATCGATTGAATCTTACCTTGCAAGCTACAAATATCTTTAAGGGTCATAGGGATTGCATTTATATGATGGCCTTGACCTTATTAGGATCCAATTCAATGCCTCACTTGGACATGATGAACCCTAAAAGCTTCCCTAAAGTGACACTAAAGACACACTTTTTGGGATTAAGCTGCACATTATGCTTGAGAATAATATTCAACTTCTATCACTTGTAACCAACTATTTTTTTTTGTGTGGAAAACATACCATAAGGGATGCCACTTTCGGGTAAGACCTAAGGAGGCAGGGGTATCCATTATGCAAAAATCACCCAGGGCTCACACTTGGCCTACCACCTTTGACATACTCAATGAGAAAACCTGAAACAACAAAAAACAAGAACACACAAACACACAAAAAAATTAAAAAAATAAACAATAAAAAAACATGCTCCTTGAGTGTGTCAAAAATATAAAGCACAACCAAACACACACAATAAGATAAAAAAATACAACATAAATCACACAAAAAACACAATAACAACATAAAAAAACACAAAAATAATAAAAAATAATAGAACACTATAAATACACAACCAACAAAATCATGAAAAACAAAAACAACCAAAACCTAAAAAAATAAAAATAAAATAAACAACCAACAACAGAAAATAGAGAAAAATAAAAACATATAAAACACACACACCAAGACACAAAAACACCAATTAACACAAACATACAAAAACACAAGCATAAGAACATCAAAAACACAAGAACAACATCAAAAAATACAAAACAACAAAAACACAAGAACAAGAAAAAACAACATAAAAAACACAAAAACAAAACAATAAAAAAACACACACATAAATAGAAAAGAAAAAATAAAAAAATAAAACACAATAATGACATTTCTAGACCAAAAGACTATTAAGGCAAGAATCAATAGAGGGAAAAAAAGAAATATTAGTTTGAGCTAGATAACTAAAATACCTTGACCGAACTAAAGAGAAGCAAAAAAAAAAACAAGAAAAAACTAGGTACCATCAGAACCGGAGCCATCCAAATAAATGATAGAAAGAAGAGCTTCCCTTATTTGTGAAGCCCACCATATAGGAGGGTGGTCGTAGCAAGTAATATCACATTTTTGCTAATCCCAATTAGCTAAAGCATCAACACTCTTGTTCTATTATTTGACGACATGATTGTAATCAAATTTCAAAAATCCCATCTGGATCAACTGAATTTTCTCAATAATTATTTTAATTTTCCAATAAACCTTATGATTCTTAGGAGTGTTTAAAATATTAATCATGAGTTGAGAGTCAGACACAACTAGTACCTTTTCCCATACAACCTTAGTAGCCTCTTGAAGGTCTCTAAGGATACCATACCCCTCAACAAGGTTATTGTATAGAATACCTAAATTCTCAAAGAAAAGTAAAAACTAGGGAGCCATCTGAAAGTCTACCAATTCCTCCTGCACTAGATTTTCCAGGGTTCCCTCTAAAGGCTCCATTAGTATTGAATTTCCCAAAATTCTTAGGAGGAGGTCGTCAATTCCTTGTTCTATCCATCTTGCAATTACTCACATTCCCTTTAAGTTGGTTTCTCTTAGAAGAGTTAATCTTCAATCTTTGCATCACTTGATCCCATATTTGGTGGGAGTTTTGGGGGTGATTAAGAAGTTGATGGACCGATTCAACTAAGTTGGCAATGGTCTTTTTCTATATATAGTGAATATCCTTCCTTTCTTGATTAAAAATATGATTATTCCTTTCATTCCATATATTCCAAAGAAGAATGGTAGAACCCATCCAAACTAGCTACCTAATAAAATGATCAACACCCTCTTGATTAGACCAATCCATCCAAAGTTGTTCAAAAGTAAACAAATTAGACCATTGTAAGCCAAGTAAAGTGGAAATTATCCTCCAAATATTAGAGGCTAAAGTAAAATCAATAAAAATATGGCTGAGAGTTTCCACATTATCTTCACACATTTCACATCTAAAAGGTCCATGAAAACCACACTTCATAAGCTGCTCCCCAGTAAGCACCTTGCGATGCAATAAAATCCAAGTAAAGAACCTCACCTTAGGCCAGAGCTTTTAAGCCCATAACTGAGAAAAAATGTCAATAGATTGGTTGGGATTATTATGGGCATAAGGTCAAATAACCTTGAACAATTAAATACTCACCCTTAGTAGTGTTGTTCCATCCAAAAAAATCTTTATCATGGGACAAAGAGAGAGATATCATATGAAGGATGCATTGGATATCTTATCTTTGCCTTTCTAGGATTTGTATAATCCAGTCCTCAATAGGTATCCAATATCTACCAACCTCTAAATTACTAGTATGATATCGACAATAATTAGCCATCTTTATCCAGTTAGCTCGGTGAAGCTCCTCCATCCAAGTAATCCAATCGGGAAATTCAGTTATCAAAGGTTTGTGACCATCCCAAGAATATATCAAAAAATTTACCTATTTACCATTATGAATGATCCAAAATATTTTTTTCTTTATCAAATCCTCACCATTCTTAAGAACTGCTAAAATGGGAGAACCTTTGGAAGACAATTGATAGCCAACCAGGTCTTCAGGACTTTTGTTCTCAGCATATTTAGCACGAAGATTCTTGGGCCAGATAGCATTGGGGTTATGCAAAATCCTCCAATATAATTTATCAGCTAAAGCTTTGTTGTTATTAATAGCAGTTCATAATCCTAACCCCCCTTCATTCTTAGGAAGACAAAGTGTCCCATTTCACCAAGGCCCATTTTATTTTCTCCTTAGTACCACTCTAGAGGAACCGTTGACTAATTTGATCTAGTTCTCAAAGAATAGCCTTTGGGATATTCAACACAGTAGAAACATAAATAGGAATAGCCTGAAGGACTGATTTTACCAAAGTGATTCTACCCCCAGAAGAAAGCCACCTATTGGTCCACTTAACAATTTTATTCTTGAATTTGTCCAACAACCAATTCCAATATTTTTTTTTAGTCTTCGAATATTGATGGGAATACCTAAATAAGTGATTAGAAGGGAGGTCTTCTTATATATTAATTTATCCAAGAACATGGATTCCTGTATGGCAGAGCAGTGAAAGAAAATGACTTTAGATTTGTCTTCATTGATCAATTGCCTGGTATCCTTGGAAAAACAACTAAAGATTTGCTTAATAGTAGAATATTCCTTAACTGTAGCTTTACCTAAAAGAGTAGAGTCATAAAAAAATTGAATATGAGAGAGAGGTCTAGCTCCATGAGCAATGGTAAATCCCTCAAGGGTTTTGTCTTCTCTATTTTTGGTTATAGCCCTACCTAAGCATTCAACAATAATGTTGAATAAATAAGGGGTTTGGGAGTCACCTTGCCTACTACCTATGGAATTTGGGAACAAATGAGAAGGCCTACCATTGATAAGAAATAATTAGGAAACTGAAGAGATACATCCCATAATCCAATCCATCCAATCTTGTGAGAAACCAAATTGCCTCAAAACTTTGATAAGGAAGTGCCAATCCACTCTATCATAAGCTTTGGATAAGTCTAACCAAATGAACATGGAAGGAGATTTTTGCTTATCTATGGAATGGATGAATTCCTGAGTAAGAACTATCTCATAAAATATTTGACACCCTTCCACATAACCCCCTTATTCAGGAGAAATAATATTATGCAAAAGAGGCTTCAACCTTTCTACCATGATCTTAGTAATGATTTTGAGAAGAACATTACATAAAGTAATAGGTCTAAAAGTTGAGATATGTTCAGCCTCTTGAGCTTTTGGAACAAGAGTAATATAAGTTTTATTGATAACCTTCAAAATTTCTTTGGCTTTCTTGGCTTCTTCCACCATCTCTAATAAATCAACATGAAGGATATCCCAAAACTCTTGGTAGAACTCAATGGTAAAACCATCAGGACTTGAGGTTTTCCCTTTTTGCATTTTAAAAACTACCTGTTAAAGCTCATTGATAGTAATAGGAGCAGTCAAAATAGATTTATCCTTAGAAGTGATAAGAGAAGGGATTGCTTGAAGAACATTTTGTTGAGAAGCCGAGTTAAGAGGAGTAGTAGTAAAAAGATTGGAAAAGTAATTGACAACAATAGTTTTCATGCCATCCCAAGTGTAGACAACATCTCCAAAATTAGATTTCAAGGAATAAATAAAGTTGTGAGATCTTCGAGCTAGAAGAGATTTTTGGAAGAAATTTGTATTTCGATCACCTTCTTTGAGCCATTGAATTTTAGATTTTTGCTTCCATAAGAGTTCTTCTCTTTTTTCCCATTCCTCTAACTGAGTTGTGAGTTTAATTTCATCTGCACTTGCACTCTCTGTGAGGCCATCTAAATGGATTTTCTTATTCAAATTTTTAATATAAACAATAAATTCATGTTTTTTTATGAACATCCCCAAACTCCTTCTAGTTCCAAGTCTTGATTTTAGATTTAATGTATTGCAATATTTTGGTAAAACAAAACATCTTAGTCCCATACCTAGGTTTACCTTCCTTCCACAATTATTGCACTTGAGGTTTAAAGGAACTATCTCTAAGCCACATTAACTAAAATAAAAAAGGAGAGAAAATCACATTGGTTTTCCACATTTCCACCATGACATGCCAATGATCCGAACCAACATTATTAAGAGTCTTCACTTTAGGAATGTGACCATGGATTATGAAATTATCAGAGAGCAAGAACCTATCCAATCTCTCCATTATACAAGCTAGCCTTACCTTCTGTTAGACCAAGTCATAAGGCCATTATCTGGTTGATTGTCCATAAGATGGAGGTTTGTAATATATTCACTCATGAGGTCAGTGCTCCTATCCAAATTTTTATTTCCCCATTTTTTCTCATCTAGAGAGAGGATGGTATGGAAATCTCCTCCGATCAATATCCAAGCTTCATGAAAATGAGAGATAATATAAGTAATATTTTTCCATTGTCCTTTTTTTCCTCCAAATTAGTTAGAGCATAAATAGTAATGCAGAGCATAATTTGATTGGAATGTCTACTTTTAATAGCTATAGCCAAAAGAGCCCAACTACCAACCATATGGTGAATAAGTACCTCTTTTGGGTACCAAAGGCAAGCAATGCCACTAGAAGTCCCCTGGGAACTGAGGGAAACCACTTTTCCAGCTGACCAAATTTTACTAGCAATTGATTCCATATCCTCCATTGACATCTTCATTTCTTGAAGGAAAACAAGATGTGGATGATTTATCTGAATCATTCTTCTAATTTCATTTTGTTTTTAAAGACTCCCTTTAAGTCCTCTAATATTCCAAGTGATGATATTCATTAATACCAAGGCTAAAAAAATTGGGAAGGGCATTAATATTAGCTTCCTCTACAAGCTTTTCACCTTATTTTACCATATGATATTGATTAGTCTTATGACTGGCCTTTTGATTAGAATCCATCTTCAGTTTTTTTTTCCCTGTTTCTTGACTTACTCCAATTGAATCTGATATGGCTTCTAGACTTGAAGAATGCTTGTACACAGTTAAAATGTTACCAAAAGGTTCAACAAATTCTATATTGGTACCTGTATAATTTGAAGTTTTAACATTTAAAATATTATTTTTCTTGTGAATATTTTCTCCATTTTTTCTGTTGAAATCCTTTGATCTATTGGTTTATCTCTGAGTTTTTCCATTTATATTTAAATTATGTTTCTAAGATTTTTGTTTCCATTATTTTCCTCTTCCTCACTTGGGACCTCATTTGTGGAAATAATTTCAAAAAAATTAGCAGATAACTTTGATTGATCCTTCATAACTGGTTTTTTATGAGTGTTCTTCTTCTTAGGCATTTGGAAACCTGTTGAATTTATATCTTCTTTATTTTGATCTAGAATTTTATTTGGGAAAACACTAGCCAAATGACTATATTCATGGAAAATTCTACAACGAAAAGGAATTTTCTATAGTCCACTACTTGCTCCCAAGTGTCCTCCCCAAATTGTAAAGTGATATTTTTAGGTAAGGGTTTGTCAAAATCCATTAAAACACAAATTCGAGCATAAATAATATGTTCAAAATTTTAAGTATGATCAATAGTCATCATAAATATTCCTAAAGAGTTTCCAATTGAAGAAAAAATAGTCGGATTCCAGAATTCAATTGGGAGGCAAAAGAGTCTAACCCACACATGACCTATATAAGGCATCTCTTCTCCGAATTTAAATTTAGTATGCTAGGGCTTCATGAAAAACCCTACCCTTCCAAATAACTAGGGACCCCCTTGAAAATTTTTCTCTTTATCTTCATTATTAGCAAATAAAACAAGAATATAATGTTAGGATATCACTATTAAAAATAAGCACACTCACACAAAATACTAGAAAATAACACAAATACATCAAATAACTCAATAACACATGCAAAAATTAAATCTAGAAATGGAACAATCTCACAATAACATAAAATTGTAGGCCTCTTCAAGGGGGCAACCTCCTTCAATATTTCATTAGCTTGCAAAAATATGAATTCGTACATGGACTTCATATATTTTAAATAAAAACTTCATGCAACCCTACCTAAAGGCTCAAGAGTTGGATTACATGCAAAATGCCACTCAAGATAGAATATTCTACCTACCATCGGTTATAATATTGATAAAAATGATTACATGAGATGGTGCCACTTGGCTAGGAATCCCACTTGCCACATACATTACAAAGTATTACAAAATAATATCATAATGGGATCCCCCACATTGGAAGTGGGTCATTACATAAGTAAATGAGAATTACAAAATGGTGTTAGGATAGGATCCTAACATGTCCTTCCCCTTCGAAAAGCTTTGTCCTCAAAGCTAAAAATGAGGGAACTGGTGTTGGAGCTGATGGAGAGACTCCCATGTAGCATCTTCTGGCTGGAGCCCACACCACTAAACAAGAACTTCTGTGATGGTCCGGTTGAGAAGAGTGCGGGTTCGACGATCCAAAAATTATTCAAGTTCAAGTAATATGGACCCTTCTTCATCCAATTCTGGTAATGTTGACTGAACCTGTACCTGTGTACCCATAACTTTATTGAGAGAGGAAACATGGAAAACATGATGGAGCTTGGAGGTGGGTGGAAGAGCCAATTTTTAAGCAGTGGAGCCAATCTATTGAAGAACTTGATAGGGTCCATAGTATTTTGCAGCAAGTTTCTGGTACCGACGGAGTTGTAGGGATGATTATTTGTACGGTTGCAAGAAAAGGAAGACCATATCACCTACATCAAAGATAAGCTCAGAATGATGTTGGTCATCCTGTTGTCGCATTTGATTCTCGACCATGTATAAATTCTGCTTCAGCTGGCAAAGAACATCGATATGTTGATTGAGAGTAGTGTCAACCGCTTAGACCTTGGAGCTTCCTGTGATGTAGGAAGAAGGCGTGAGTGGAGGGCACCCATAAACGACCTCAAAATGGGTGAGTTTGGTTGTTGTATGATATGAAGTGTTGTACCACCATTCAGCCAAAGGAAACCACTTCGCCCATTGAGTAGGATGATCTAATGCAAAGCAACAAAGATAGATCTCCAAATATTTGTTGACAATCTCAGTTTGACCATCTATTTGCGGATGATAGGCTGAACTCATTTTGAGCTGAGTTCCTTGCAACTTAAACAATTCTTGCCAAAAATGACTAGTGAAGGTGGGATCTCGATCAGACATAATGGAGGTGGACATACCATGACGGCAAAAAATAAAATCAAAAAATATTTGGACAACGATGGAGGTTGTGTAAGGGTGGCCAAGGGAACAAAAATAAGCATACTTCGAAAGGCGATTCACTACCACGAGAATAATAGACTTACCACCAGATTTAGGTAACCCTTTTATAAAATCCATGGAAATATCAGTCCAGACCTGATCTGGAATGGGCAAGGGTTGAAGAGTACCCGGAGAACATACCATTTCACCTTTCATTCATTGGTAGGTATCACAAGCTGCACCAAAATCATGGATATCCGGTTTCATACCTTTCCATAAGAATGTGTACTTGAGACGTTCATATGTTTTAAGAAATCTTGAATGGCCTGTAGAGGGAGCAGTATGTAGTTCCTTCATGAAGATCTCACGGAGTGGGGACGTGCCAGGAAGAACAAGGCATTGGCGATAACGCAGGTCATGGCCATCCAAATTGTAGCCTAGGAATGAAGTAGGATAATCATGGAGCAAGGTCACAAAATATTTCAAATCTGCATCCTGAATTACCTCCTGTTGTAAGGAATCTATCCATTAAGGAACAGGTGAGGAAATGACACATAACATACTGAGGGCCTCAAATTGGTGAGAGAGAGCATCAACCACAAGAATTCTATTTGCCTTTTTAATAGGTGATATCGTAATCATATCCCATGAGTTTAGAAACCCATTTTTGTTGTTCTGGGGTAGCAACCCATTGTTCTAATAAGTATTTAAGACTCTGATGGTCTATTTTAATGGAGAAATGGTGCCCAATGAGATATGGTAACCAATGGGTTACAACATGTAATATGGCCAACATCTCCTTGGTATATGTAGACTTCCCAAGTTATGATCAGAGAGTGCCTTACTAGTGAAAGCCAAGGGTATCCCTTCCTACATTAACACTGCCCCGATGCCATGACCAAAAAATATGGCATGGCTAAAATTGGTATTATGGTTATAGCATGCTTCAATTCAAGGAAGGCTTGGTCAGCGGGCCCTGTCCAAGTAAAGAAGTCAGGATTTCACTTCACCCTCGATTGGGCTTGGATATAAATGATAGTTGTGAGTCCAAAAATTATCAAACCCTATGAAAAAAAGGATTTCTAACCTCAAAATTACCCCAAGCTAGCCCCAAAGGTAACCAGATTATGAGTGATGAAAACCAGGAAACTATGCAATCTAGCTATGGTGTCTAAAGGACTCAATTGATGGTGGTGAAATCCAATATCACCAGGAGGTTTTCCTCTCAAAATATTTGTAGAATGTAACGTGTAAATGTGTGTGATTTGATGCATATTTTGATTTTAATTTTGATTTTGTTTATTTTTTGGTTTTGATTTCATTCCTTTTTATGCCTATTTACCATACAAGTCTAAGACTAACCCTAAAAATGTAATGAAAACAGTGATCTAATGTGCCTTTTCAAATAAATATGATCTAAATAAGCTTTATGAAAGCATGCACAAAATAATATACTGAGCTTGGAAAGAAAATGTCAACCTAAGTTATTGAGTTTGGCAAAGAAAATGACAATTAATCTAAGAAGTCTCTAAATTTTTAAAAAGAAAAGGACAATGAATCTAATGTGCCTTGAGTATTTTGAGAGAAAAAAAATATAAATAAGGTACGGTGCCTTTGAATGTTTGAAAAGCAATAGAAAGAAACAACAAAACTAATGTACCTTTGAGGTTTTGAGAAAGGAATTGTGAAATGGCTACGCTAATGTTATTTTTTTTTAAACTTGAAAGAGAGAATACGAGGAAAAATATTCAAACAAACAAATGAAAAAAACTATGCTACAATATTTTACACAAAGTCAAAATATGGGAGCTTGTGCTAAAATAAAAAGAAAAACTAAGCATACTATATCCTTGAGCCTGGGCCTGTGCAATTATTTTATGTGCTTGAGAACAACCATGGGTAGTTGAGATTATGCTTGGGAACTGTCATGGGCGGTTGATACTGAGATTGACAACTACCACGGGTGGTTGAGATTGAGATTGAAACTCCCAAAGGAAGTTGAGATTGAGCTTGAAACCACCATGGGAAGTTGATATTGAGCTTGAGAACCACCATGGGCAGTTGATACTGAGCTTGAGAAATACCATAGGCAGTTGAGACTATGCTTGGGAATTGCCATAGGTGGTTGATACTAAGCTTGACAACTACCACAAGCAGTTGAGACTGATATTAGCAACTACCATGGGCAGTTGAGATTGAGCTTGACAACTACCATGGGTGGTTGAGACTAAGATTGATAAGTACCATGGGTGGTTGATACTAAGCGTGATAACTTCCATGGGCAGTTGATACTAAGCTTGAGAAACACCCTGGGCAATTGGAACTAAGTCTTTGAGGGTAGATCTTGCAAGATCCATCCCTAATTTGAGAAGGTCTGACTGTATTTCCTACCCTTGGGTGCTTGTAACAGTGACAATAAGTAGGAATTTAGAAAACCAAGCTAAACAAGCATGCAAACACAAATAACCCTAAGCAAAACATATAAAAAATTATATGCTCGATGTAAGTGCCAAAGCTCATGTAAAATAGCAAGCATTAAATGTGCTATGGGTAAAGGGTCCACTACGATCACCATTTGTGTGGAAGATAAAATGCACCATAATAATTAAAAATAGACAAAAAGAAATAGAAGAGAGATTTGTAATTGATTTGATATTTTAAAAGCTTTATCTTTTACAAATAGGAACTTTCGGTTACAATTGACCTCCCAAAATGGAGGGTTTTCTTTTATAAGTAATCTATGGTATCGCAAGTTATCTCCTTGAATGCTCAATGAGTTGTGGGAGGGTTTAGAAGGTGCATTTCTTGACCTATTGAGCTTCCATGCATATCCAATACTTGCACACAAGCTCACAATAACAACATCAATAGCATGTGTAGAGCCTTTTGAGATGAGGCCTACAATTATGAAAGAAGGTTACAAAATGCGACTAAAATTTTATAAAAATTCACAAAATTGAATGTAGAGGCTATAAAATTGTATGAAATGCATATAGAACCTTTTAAAATACCCGATTTACTTTCTATGCAACCTAGGGTTGATCTAGAATTATTATTGGCTTTTATGCTCAATCGCCCATGGCGGTTGTTCTTCTGGTCAACTACCCTAGGTGGTTGTGCTTTTGGGGAATTGCCCTAGGTAGTTGTGCTTTTGGTCAACTACCCTAGGCAGTTTATATTGTTATCCGACAAAGGATTTTGATATAGAATTTGAGCCTTCAAGGATTTATTTTGGGTTCCTTGTTGTAGATCTGATGCACTATTGAATATCTACTATTGATGTGGCTACAAAATAAATGTTAGTGAACAAACTCAAAAGCCTTCATGGTTGAGGCCTTTCAGCTCCTCCAATGGTAAAACCTACAAGCACAATGTCAAAAAAAAATATAACAATATCAAATGAAATTTGAGCAGAGTTTCATTATAATTTTTGTGCACTACATGAACATGAAAATGGAGATCTATTTGTAAAGCCTCCCATGGATGAAGGAGAATGGGAAGGATGGAATAGAGGGAGTGGCAAGTGGCATGGGTGCATAAGAGGGACATCTTAGAGATTCCCCACTTGGGTGGATAAATATGCAACTTTCCTCACCCACTAAATTAGAATTTTTAATCAAAGTGTCTGGGTGGAGGGAATCCTCACCCAAATGCATTGAATGCACCTATAAAATGAAGGAAAGAGGGGAAATAAATTCCAACCGAAGTTAAAAATAGTAGAGGGATCTCATGATGACCGCGGTTAGGTGTAGGAAGGGGTCAAAGTGGGTCAAAGGGGCTAGAAAAGAGTCAAAGGGTTAGAATAACCAATATTAATAATTTATAAGGTTTGCAACACATTAATTAAAATAATTGCAAAAATGATTAAATATTAATATCAGCAATTGAAAATGTGACACTTTTTAGGTGTATACAATTCCAGAGGGTATATAATAATTGTTTCAATTACAAAGAAAATTTATATAAGTAGAGATATATTTTTTGATGAAGGAAACAAAAATGATATTAAAGAACAAAAGGTTGATATAGGATCAATTCTATTTTTCTGAAGGAGAGAACTCAAGTGAAGAATCAAAATAAAAAATATATGATGAACAAATTGAAAATTTAGAAACTACTACACAAAGGAAATAACCAAAATGGTTTAGAGATACTCTTAAAGAATCAAAGCTAGAGCATATGCCATATATTACCATTACAAGACCTCAAACTCATAGTCTAATAAGAATAAATACAAGTTTAATGAGTTCAATACCAGAATCTACAACTACTCAAACTACTTTAAAACTTCCATAATGGAGAGCAATCATGAAATCAAAATATGCCGCATTAATAAAAATAAAATATGCAATCTAGTTGATTTACCTCAAGGAAAGAAAGTGGTTGGATGCAAATGGATCTACAAGATAAAATACAAAGCAAATGGTTCTCTTGATAAATACAACCTCGATTAGTTGCAAAAGGATATACTCTAACATAAGGAATAGATTATGAAGAAAACTTTGCACCAATGATAAGAATGACTACTATACGAATAGTTTGTGCATTAGCAACACATCTCAGATGGAAAATTCATCAAATGGATGTAAAAAATGTATTTCTCAATGGTGTTCTTGAAGAAGTATACATGTTATAGCCAAAAGGATTTATGATCAAAGGACACAACTTGTAAATTAAACAAATCTTTATATGGTCTAAAGCAAGCACCAAGAGCACGATATATAAAGATTAATAATTGTCTACTACAACATAGTTTTAAAAGAAGTTCGTCAAATCCAAATCTCTATAAAAAAAATATAGGATATGAAATATTAATACTTATAATATATGTTGATGATATAGTAATCATAGGAAGCTCAAGAATTCTGATAGATAAAGTTAAAAGGGATTTAGAAAAGGATTTTAAAATGACAGATTTGGGACTTCTTCATTGTTATCTTGGTTTAGCATAAAAGAGTAGGACATATAAGTGCATCTTCATTATAATAAAATGATTAAACATCCAATGGTCAAAGGCTTATCCAAAATTTCATGGAAATCTATAGTATGTCTAGAATGTCTTGTAGGAAAACAACATAGAATACCTTTTGAACTCAATCACTATAGAGCTCAAGAACCATTGAAATTAATATATACATATTTTGTGGTCCATTGAACATTACTAGTCTAGGAGGATAAATATTTTCAGCTATTTATTGATGATTACTCTATAAAAATGTGGGTGTATTTTATAAAAACTTAAATATGAAGTGTTTAGTTGCTTTTAACAATTTAAGCAATTAGTTTAGAAAGAAATAGGAAAATCAATCAAGAATCTTCGTTCAAATAGAGGAGGTGAATTTTTATCAAGAGAATTTAATTCTTTTTTAGAAACAAATGGTATAAAAAGACAACTTACAAAAACATATTCACCTCAACATAATAGTATTGCAAAAAGAAAAAATAGATCTATTATGGAAATGGTTTTTTGTATGTTAAAAGAAGCCCATATTGATCATCAATATTGGGTTGAAGCCATTAAAACTGTTGTGTACTTGCACAAAAAATCATCCATAAGAATACTAAAAAATATTACTCTTGAAGAAGTATGGTCAAGACAAAAACCAACGATAGAACAATTAAAAATCTTTGGATGTAAAGCATATGTGCATATTCCAAAGAAAATAAGAACTAAACTAGATGACAAAACTATGTGTGGAATATTTCTTGGGTATGATGATGATTCCATGGGGTACAAAATAATTGATCCAATTACAAAGAAAAATTATATAAGTAGAGATGTAATTTTTGATGAAGGAAACAAAAATGTTATTAAAGAACAAAAGGTTGATATAGGATCAATCTAAATTTTTTAGGAGAGAATTCAAGTGAAGAATCAGAATAAAAAATATATGATGAAAAATTTGAAAATTTAGAAAATACTACACAAAGGAAATAACCAAAATGATTTAGAGATACTCTTAAAGACTCAAATCTACAACATATGTCAGATATTACTACTAGAATATCTCAAACTTGTAGTCTAATAAGAATATATACAAGTTTAGTGAGTTCAATAGTAGAATCTACAACTACTTAAACTACTTTAAAACTTCCATAATGGAGAGCAACCATGAAATCAAAATATGCCACATTAATGAAAAATAAAACATGGAATCTAGTTGATTTACCTTGAGGAAAGAAAGTGGTTGGATGCAAATGGATCTACAAGATAAAATACAAAGCAAATGGTTCTCTTGATAAATACAAACCTCGATTAGTTGCTATACTCAAACAAAAGGAATAGATTATGAAGAAACCTTTGCATCGATGACAAGAATGGCTATATACAAACAATTTATGCATTAGCATCACATCTCATATGGAAACTTCATCAAATGGATGTAAAAAGTGTATATCTCAATGGTTATCTTGAAGAAGTATGTATGTTATAGACAAAAGGATTTATGATCAAAGTACAATAACAAAAGGCTAAATTGAATAAATGTTGATATGGTCTAAAGTAGGCACTAAGAGCATGGTATATAAAGCTTAATAATCATCTGCTACAACATAATTTTAAAAGAAGTGTGTCAGATCCAAATTTCTATACAAAAAAGATAGGACATGAAATATTAATACCTATAGTATATGTTGATGATATAGTAATCACAAGAAGCTTAAGAATTCTGATAGATGAAGTTAACTAAGATTAAGAAAAGGATTTTAAAATGATAGATTTGGGACTTCTTCATTATTGTCTTGGTTTGGCATAAATGCTAGGACATATAAGTGTATCTGCATTAAATGGAATGTGTAAACATCAAATGGTCAAAGGCTTACCCAAAATTTCATGGGAATCTATTGTATGTCCAAAATATCTTACAAGGAAACAACATAGAATACCTTTTGAACTTAGTCACTATAGAGCTTAAGAACCATTAGAATTAATATATACATATTTATGTGGTCAAATGAACATTACTAGTCTAGGACATAAATATTTTTAGTTACTTGTTGATGATTACTTTAGAAAAATGTGGGTGTATTTTATGAAATTTAAATATGAAGCATTTAATTACTTTAAACAATTCAAGCAATTAGTGGAGAACAAAATAGGAAAATCAATCAAGAATATTCGTTTAGATAGAGAAGGTGAATTTTTATCAAGAGAATTTAATTATTTTTTAGAAATAAATAGTATAAAAAGACAACTTACAACAACATATTCACCTCAACAAAATCGTATTGCAGAAAGAAAAAATAGATCTATTATGGAAATGGTTTGTTGTATGTTAAAAGAAGCCCATCTTGATCATCAATATAGGGATGAAGTAGTTAAAATTGTTGTGTACTTGCAAAAAAATCACCCACAAGAATACTAAAAAATATTACTCCTAAATAAGTATAGTCAAGACAAAAACCAATGGTAGAACAATTAAGAATCTTTGGATGTAAAGCATATGTGCATGTTCTAAAGCAAATAAGAACTAAACTAGATGATAAAACTATGTAAGGAATATTTCTTGGGTATGATGATAATTCCATAGGGTACATACTAATTTATCCAATTACAAAGAAATTTTATATAAGTAGAGATGTAATTTTTGATGAAGGAAACAAAAATATTATTAAAGAATAAAAGGTTGATATAGGATCAAATCTAACTTTTTCAGAAGGATAAAAATCAAGTGAAAAATCATAATAAAAAATATATGATGAACAAAATTGAAAATTAAAAAACTACTACACAAAGCAAAGAACCAAAATGATTTAGAGATACTCTTAAAGACTAAAATCTAGAGAATATGCTAGGTCTTACTACTACAAGACCTCAAACTTATAGTCTAACAAGAATAATACAAGTTTAATGAGATCAATAGAAAAATCTACAACTACTCAAACTGCTTTAAAACTTCTAGATTGGAGAGCAACGATGGAATCAAAATATGTCACATTAATGAAAAATAAAACATCGAATCTAGTTGATTTACCTCGAGGAAAAAAAGTGATTGGACGTAAATGGATATACAAGATAAAATATAAAGCATATGGTTCTCTTGATAAATACAAACCTCAATTAGTTGTAAAAGGGTATACTCAAACTGAAGTAATAGATTATGAAGAAACCTTTACACCAACGATAAGAATGACTACTAAAAAAATAGTTTATGTATTAGCATCACATCTTAGATGGAAAGTTCATCAAATGGATGTAAAAAGTGCATTTCTCAATGGTGATCTTGAATAAGAAGTATACATGTTATAATCCAAAAGAATTATGATCAAAGGATAAGAATAAAAGGTTTATAAATTGAACATATATTTATATGGTCTAAAGAAGGCATCAAGAGCATGGTATATAAAGATTAATAATCATTTGCTATAGCATAATATTAAAATAAGTTCATCAGATCCAAATCTCTATACAAAAAAGATAGGACATGAAAGAATAATACTTATAGTATATATTGATGATATAGTTTTCATAGGAAGCTCAAGAATTCTGATAGATGAAGTTAAAAGGAATTTAGAAAAGGATATTAAAATGACAAATTTGGGACTTCTTCATTATTGTCTTGGTTTGGCATAAAAGACTAGGACATATAAGCATGTATTCATCAAATGAAATGAGTAAACATAAAATGGTTAGGCTTACCCAAACTTTCATGGGAATCTAATGTATGTCTCACATGTATTATAGGGAAACAACATGCAATACCTTTTGAACTCAGTCACTATAGAGCTCAAGAACCATTGGAATTAATATATATAAATCTATGTGATCCAATGAACATTACTAGTCTAGGAGGACAAATATATTCAGCTATTTGTTAATGATTACTCTAGAAAAATGTGGATGTATTTTATGAAATTTAAATATGAAGCATTTAATTGCTTTAAAAAATTCAAGCAATTAGTGGAGAATAAAATAGGAAAATCTGATTGTTTTCATAAATTGAAAGTGTAAGGTTTTGGATGAGAAAGGAGATGGTGGGAGCTGGAGCAAAAATGGGAGCGAGAGCGGGAGCTGGTTTAGATGCAGGTGTAGGATCCTGGGTGGGCGCAGGATCGAGATCAGGTTCAGGCACGTCGGGGCCCGGGCCCAGGCCCGCAAGGCCCTCGACGAGACCAAAGGAGGGTTCAGAGGCTGAGCAGACTGGCGGTCAGGGTAGGGACGACATCTTGGGCCCAGGGCATCCTCCCAGCCTCGACGTAATTATAGGCCTAGGGAAAAAGCCTCCATATCTTGGATAGGGTTCTACGCTAAGAGGGCCCAAACCCTCCTACCAGCAGATCCTGGCTGGCACCAGGGCCCAACCTTGAGCCTTGGGCATAAGGCTCTCCCTCGAGGGCACTCACATTTCCATTCAAGAGGAGGTCTACTCATCCTTTGTCTCTGGATCCTCTGCCTCCCTGGTTGGGAAGTTCTTAGGAGGGCGACCAGACATGGAAACCATCCACAGATGGGTGGATTCCAAGTGGAAAGTTTATGGACATATCCAGTTGGTGGCCCTTACCAAGGGCTTTTTCATTACCAAACTAAATAACAACGATTATGCTAAAAATATTATGTCTGGCGGGCCCTGGTTCCTGGGATGCAAAAGCCTCTTCCTCAGGCGATATGGAGCTGAATTCCATCCTAGCACCTAAAGTATCAACTTTACCCCGATCTGGGTTCGGCTCCCCAAGCTTCTCTTTCACTTGTGGCACGAAGAAGTACTAAGGCTCATTGCTCAATCGGTAAATGAGTTGGTGGCCTTCAATATCGCTACCAAGGTAGGCTCTCACATGGTCCATGCCAAATTTTACGTTAATGCAAATCTAGAATTCGAACTCCCCTCTTTTGTGTCCATCTCCTCTGGGTCCTTCTTCTGGTGCCAAAACCTAAATTACAAAAACAAACCTGCTTTCTACCCTCTCTGCTACACTCAGGGGCACCTTACCTACCAATGCCCCATCTCCAAGAAGGTTGATGCCTCTCTCCCTTCTAAAACCCCTTCTTGACTAGACAGGGCCCCTTCCCACGGGCCCCCTGTGACGGCCACAGATCCCAGGCTTGGAACAACAAGGAGGCTCCCCTTCTATCCCAAAGGAATCCCAAGCGGGCCCTTACCTGACGAATAGCCCTTCCCAGGCTCGCCCTTCCCCCGATCCTCTCCCTGGTTGCCCTCCTAGGGCCCCGATCCCAGGCTCCCCCCCTCACCAGATGTAGATCCCTCCCCCTCCCCCTCCTTGTAGGCCCTTGCTTGTTCCCCCTCTCAGCCCTATGATCTACCCGGGCTCTCTCCCCCATCGGCTCCCATATTCCCTTTGTCCCCCTGGATTCTAGAGTTTCCTTCTTCCCCCCCTCATCGCTATCCCCCTCTTGACTCCCTCTCGACCCTCCCGACGGTCCCTACTAGCCTCCCCCACTTAGAGTGTAGCTTCGAGAGGTCCGACGATGAGGTTGAGGGCAACTGACTATTTAGGCCTGATGAAATCAGCCCCGATATGACCTAAAGAAGGACGTTCGCCATAGAATTTGGCAACAAAATCAAGAGAGGTTGCCCCACCCTAGGTGATCAGTGATCGAGGATCACTGAAGATGACATAGCCAATGACTCTCAGGCAACCCTCTCTGACATCACTATGAGCTTTTCCAAAGCAGACACCCTTCGATCCAAACCCCTCGCCCAGCTCAAGAAGGGGGGCAAGCAACCCCCCAAGGGTGTCAAATGAAGCTCATCACCTAGAATGTCAGGGGGCTCAATGGTACCCCCAAAAAAAGGATCCTCGACCAACTCTACAAGGATCACCGCCCATCCTTCCTCCTCCTCTAGGAGAAAAATTTAGATGAAGCGGCCGCTCAGAGGGTCACCCAAGCTACTTGGCACAATTGTGAGTCACTGTCTACCCCTACGACTGGCACAACCGGAGGACTATTGTGCATGTGGGATCCCTAATATTTTGAGGGGAGACTCATTTCATATTCCCCTAGAATAATCAACATTCTAGTCCATTGTATGAAGTCTAGGTGGTCGTGGATCTTGTATAACGACTACGCTCCCAACAATCCGGTTGAGAAAGATGCCTTATGGAAGAAAATCAGCTCGATGAGGGAAGCCTTTGCCCCCCTTCCCTGGATCCTAGCAGGGGACTTCAACAGTCCCATTTTCCTTTCTAAAAAAAATGGGGGCTCAATGGCTCCGTCTAAAACTTCACCGACCTCAATGAGCTCATGGACGTCAACCTAAAAGGAGACAGGTTCACCTGGTCAAACAGAAGAGCGGGAGCAAGCCATATCCAGGTCAGGCTAGATAGAGTGTTCCTTTCTAAGGAAGCCATTCCCCTATTTTTTGATGCAACCTTGCTGGCTCTCCCCAAAATTGGGTCTGACCACAGCCCCCTCCTCCTCGAAACCGACCATCGCTCTTTCCTTAAATGACCCTTCCAGTTCGAGTCCATGTGGCTGCACCACACCAACTTCAGGGCCCAGGTTGGTTATTGGTGGGCTCCGCCAGTCCCTGGGTGCCCTGATGAGCAAGTCTACCACAAACTAAGACATCTCAAAGAATAGCTCAAGGTATGGAACAGAGAGATGTTTGGCAACATCTTTGAAAATAAAGCAGCAATCAAGAAAAAGCTCGAAGACCTTGAGCATAGGTTCCAGGAAGGCTCCCAAGATTTGAGGATTAGGGAAGAGGAACGTTCAGCCCTTAGCGAGTACCACAACATCCTGCCTAGGGAAGAAACATTCTAGAGGCAGAAGTTGAGAGCCCTATGGCTCCAATATGGTGATGCTAATACCAAGTTTTTTCACACGTCGACCCTCAAAAATAGGGGCTCTAATAGAATTTCCAAGTTGGTGGGCAACGATGGCAGAATAATCAAGGATGAAGAAGCCATTCAGAATAAAGCCATCAACTTCTTCCAAGAGCTCCTTGACGACAATCCCCAGATGTCCTCAGAAGCGACATAATCCCTGTTGGAGCATATCCCAACTTTCATCTCGGCCCTAGCAAATGAGATGCTCCTGCAGCCCCTATATGACTCTAAAATCCATGCTGCTGCATTTTTCATGAAGGTCGAGGCGGCCCCAGGCCTAGACGGGTTTCCTCCTAGTTATTCCAATCCTTTTGGGACCTCTTTGGCCAAGAAGTGTGCATAGCCATCTGGGACCTCCAGTTCGCCAACTCCATCCCTAAAGGTATAAACTCCACCTTCATTGCTCTGATCCCCAAGTATCAGGTAGCTAGATACCTCTCTAATTTTTGCCCCATCAGCTTATGCAATGTCTTATCCAAAATCCTGACCAAATCCATGGCCTCCTGCCTTAAGGATATCATTCCCCTGATCATTGCCCCCTGCTAGGGGATCTCGATCAAAGGTAGACTTATCATAGACAAAGTTATCATCATGCACAAGGCCATCCACTCGACCCTCCTATCCAAAAAGGCCTCCTTTCTTCTCAAGCTAGCTATGAACAAGGCCTTCAATAGAGTTGATTGGGATTTCCTTTCCAAGGTCCTTATCAAGTTCGAGTTCCACCCCTCCTGGGTCAGTCTCATCATAAACTGTGTGTCCTCCCCTTGGGTCTCTATCCTCATTAATGAATCCCCCATTGGGTTCTTCCCCAATTCCAGAGGCCTTTGACAAGGCAACCCCCTGTCCCTGATCCTCTTCATCATCCTGGCTGAGGCTTTGGGACACACCATTTAGAGTGTTGTCTCCCACAGACTTATCTCGGGCATCAGGCCTGCGCTTGGCCTACCCCCTGTGTCCCATCAATAGTTCATGGATGACACCATCCTTGCTACTTTAGCTTCGATCCCTCAAGCCAAGACCATCAAGCACATCTTGACCCTGTATGAGGAGGTGGTTAGGCAAAAAATCAACCTCCGAAAAAGTAAAATTTTCTTTATCCATACCCCCTCGGCTAGGCAAATCAAAATTGGGTGGATTCTTGGATGTACCCCTGATTCCCTCCCCTCCTCTTACCTCGGGCTCCCCCTATTTACAGGAGCTTCCTCCAAGACCCTTTGGAGCGGGATGATTGATCGGATCTAGAGGAAGCTAGCCCCCTAGAAAGGCCACCTCCTCTCACAAGTAGGTTGAGCCACCCTCCTATCGGTGGTTCTTCAAAGCATTCCGATCTACTTCATGTCGATATTTAGAATCCTGGCCTCCATTGCAGCTCACATCGAGCAAATATAGAAACGCTTTCTGTGGTCGAGCAATGAAGATAAGAAGAGGATTCCCCTGGTTTCTTGGCCCCTGGTCTACCACCCCAAAGGTGAGGGAGGGATCAGGCTCAGGCGGGTGACCCCCATGAACAAGGCCCTCTTGTCCAAGCACGTCTGGAAGGTGTTCACCAATGCCCCTGATGAATGGGTCAGTATCGTACATAGGAAATACATCCACCACCACCCATTCCTTAGTGAATTCTAGCCTAGATATGGATTAGCCTTCTGGAAATCCCTAATCTCCACTAAAGACATCATTCAAAAGGGGACTAGATGGATCCTCGGGGACGGAACCAAGATCGACTTCTGGGAAGACAGGTGGATCCAAGATGAGGCCCTGATTGCTGAAAACGATCTCCTCATCCTCAAATTGGACCTACTGGGCAGAGGGCCCAAAGTGTCAGACTATCTCACCTAGAACCATGGACGGGTAACATGGAAGCCCATCCTGAACCCCAGGCACCCGCTTTAATCCTCCAGGCTCCAGCGTCTCCTTGAGGTGACAGTTATCCCATCTTTTGGAGGGAAGGACAGATGCATTTGGCATGGAACTCCTAGTGGCGTATTCTCTATCAAATATACCTACAACTTCCAAAGAGTCCCTGATGAGGCCCCATTCCCAGCAAAATAGGTGTGGGCCAAGAAGTTGATCCCCAAAATCAGCCACTTCGTTTGGGTGGCCATCCAAAATAAGATCCTAACTATCGAGAACCTGATCAGGAGGGGCTTTTAGATCTCAAATAGATGCTTCCTTTGTTGTGCTGCCTGGGAGTCCACTAATCACCTCTTCCTTAGATGCCCCTTCTATTCTGAAGCCCTAGGCCTCATCCTATCCCAATTTTCTATCCAATGGGTGGCCCCCAATTCCATATCTGACCTCTTGTCCCAGTGGCTCAATCCCTTCGCCCACACCTTCCTCCGCTTCCTTTAGGGATCCTACCTCCCTCATCTACTTTGGAAACTTTGGATTGAGTGCAATAGCAGATCCTTCTCCTCCCTGGCCCACTCCCCCTAGTGGGTGGCGGCCAAGGTTGTTTCCTTCGCCCTTGAGAACTCTCGCTCTCTCCCCTTGAGTGAGGCACCCTGAAGGCTGGTCGAGTCCACCCTCCTCTCCTCCCTCAGAGTCTAGCTCCCCCTCCTGGTCCCCCTCCCACACCTTCATGTCATTTTGCAACAAGGTGGACTACCCCCCCTCTCGGATGGGTTAAACTTAACTTTGATGGAGCTTCTAAAGGAAATCTCGGTCCCTCTAGAGTGGGTGGAGTCATTTAGGACAATCACAGGGCCCTGATATTGGTGTACACTAAACCGCTTGGCATTCAGACCAACAACTTTACTGAAGCAACAGCTCTCCTCTGCGGGCTGATACCCCTCAAGGAGACCTCCCCAAAATTCATCATCGAGTGCGATTCCCTAGTCATCATCAAGGTTTCTCGTAGCTTGAGAAACAACTCATGGTGTATCCATAACACCATCTAGGAAGTTCTCACCATCATCCAAGGATTCACTCACCACTCATTTCATCATGTATACAGATAAGGCAATAATGTAGCCGATTTCATGGCCAATCAAGCCACCATAGCAGAAGATCTCACTACCTGGACCATGAATTTCCTTGATGCTCTGGTCCAATTAGCATCTCAAGACAATTCAAGCCCCGATGATAGTTAGGCGCTTAGATCACCCCAAGTCAGGGCCCTGAAGGTGCGACGTCACGCCCTCCCCATGTGGACAGGGGATACTCCTTCCTGCTCTGCCTTGATGATTGGCCCCAGCGACCCTCCCACCCGAGGGCTGGCCAATATGATCAAGCACCATCACGTCTCGTCAAGTGCTCCTCACTTCAAAGGCCATGTTAGATTTTTGGCTTATCTGGATCTGGATAACCGTAACCTCGCTAGTAAGCCTGGAAAGCCCAAGTTGGAGCGCACGGCCTCTCACTTTGTCTTTCCTACCTCAGGCATCGCTTTGACGGATCTCCATGTCGAGTCAGACTGCACGCACCTTTCTCTCATGAGTTTTCCCCAAATTGCTCCCCCGTCTAGATTGTGCCAATTGGAGTGTTGTCATTGGATCCCATTCCCTGCCCCACATGGTTGTCGACAGCCTCACCCTCTCAGCTCATGTCATCCCCTGCCCTAAGCACCCCTTCCCGATGCCTGCGGCCCTTCCCCTCCTTTGCACCTCCTTGCAAGCCTTTAACCCAACCGTGTTCAGAGCCCACTCGCATGCCTATGTGTTTTCCCCTTCCCCTATCCCCGCGACTCTCCCCTCTCAGTTCAGGCCGACTCTAGTTCCCTTGCCCCTGGCCTTCCTGTTTGTCCTCCATGGCTGCCAAGGATTTTTTCCTTGAGCCCTCCACTCTTGACCTGAGCGAGTCTGCCAGGATATTTTCTAATGCCAAGAAATACACTCCCTTATTCAGTAAGTTCGCAGGGGCAAACGAAGAAATCATGCAAGGATTTCTGGATTCCTGGAATGACAAAGAGGTCAAAGTGAAAGGGCTTCACTTCAAGGTGTCCAAGGATTTTTTGACTGAAGTGATGGGCCTACACCATGAGGATAAAGGAAGATTTGTTCGACGAGACAAGCACAACTGGGAGGAGGAGCTCTCTCGATTCCCAAAATAGCAATGGGACAAGGCCAACCTCTTTTGAACTGACCTCTCGACCCCCTTTGACAAAGCCATCATCCCAGTGATGCAATATATAACTTGCGATGACCCAAATCAGCACCTCTATAGCTTCCACCTCAATTTCTATAATCACCTTCGTGGAGCCATGTTGGTAAGCACCCCCGAGTTTCTCCTTTATTCCCTAAGTCTCACCATTGATCGGGCCCACAGGAATCATTCCTGACCCTCCCATTAAGGGCTCATGGTTGTTCTGTATAGACACGCCCTAGAAAACCAGCCATAGCTACATTGCATACCTCCCCTATCCTCTGTTCCCCCTTAAAGTGGTTGGCTCCCCTGTTGCTTCCCCTACAACATCCAAATCTAAGGAGACCCCATCCCCTGAAGCCCCCCCTTCCCTGAAATGATGTAGAACCACACAAAAATGTAGAACCCTGGCTCAGGCTCCAGGTAGGGCCCTGATTCCTGGCGCAAGTTCGATACGCAAGGGCCCGGCCCCTGGTAGCAAAAAGGCTATTGGCAGCTCCAAGAAGGCCAAGGTGGAGGCCCCAAAAGCCATCAAAGTCAGCTCTGACTTTGGAAGTAAGTTGCAAAAATTTCTGACCAGAGCCCTCCTAGACATCACGATCAACTCTCGAACCGCTTCTGCAAAAGTGACTTCCTTAGAGACCAATGCCCTATCTGAACTCCAATGCAGGTTGGGTGACAACCCTGACAGGGAGGAGATCTAACCTGCCAGGTCGGGGCCCCCGTTCAGGTCAGGCCTGGTTGTAGGGCTACCTGAAGCGGTGGCGACCAGTATTTTTTTGGGTTAACTGCTGGGAAATTTTGAGGTTTTTCCTTGTTTGGTGGCCTTAGGACAAATTTTGTCTTGCTGGAAGCCTAGATGGATGGACCTTTTGTAGGCACCGGGGCCCCTGGGCCCCGGGTTGGTCCCCAAGGGCGTAGCCCTGGTCTACTCTAACATCGAAATTTAGCTACGACTACTTATGTACCTAAGGTTTTGGGACCCTTCAAAAAACCCGCTATAAATATTATTGTTACTTATAAAAAAAAATAGGAAAATCAATAAAGAATCTTCGTTCGGATAGAGAAGGTGAATTTTTATCAAGAGAATGTAATTCTTTTTTAGAAACACCTGGTATAAAAATACAACTTACAACATATTCACCTCAAAAAAATGGTATTGTAGAAAGAAGAAATGGATCTATTATGGAAGTGGTTCATTGTATGTCAAAAGAATCCCATCTTGATCATCAATATTGAGCTGAAGTCATTAAAACTTGTATGTACCTGCAAACAAATCACCCATAATAATATTAATTTTTTTTTCTCCTAAAGAAGTATGGTAAGGACAAAAACCAATGGTAGAACAATTAAGAATATTTGGATGTAAAGCATATGTTCATGTTCCAAATCAAAGAAGAACTAAACTAAATAATAAATCTATGTGTGGAATATTTCTTGGATATGATGATGATTCCATAGGGTACAAAATAATTGATCCAATTACAAAGAAAATTTATGTAAGCAGAGATGTAATTTTTGATGAAGGAAACAAAAATGTTATTAAATAACAAAAGGTTGATATAGGATCAATTCTAAATTTTCATAAGGAGATAACTCAAGTGAAGAATCATAATAAAAAATATATGACGAACAAATAAAAATTAATAAACTACTTCACAAAGGAAAGAACCAAAATGGTTTAGAGATACTCTTAAAGACTCAAATCTAGAGCATATGCCAGATCTTACTACTACAGGACCTCAAAATTATAGTCTAACAAGAATAAATACAAGTTTAATGAGTGCAATAGTAGAATCTACAACTACTCAAATTGCTTTAAAACTTCTATAATGTAGAGCATCCATGAAATTAAAATATGCCACATTAATGAAAAATAAACATGGAATCTAGTTGATTTACCTCAAGGAAAGAAAGTGGTTGGATGCAAATGGATCTACAAGATAAAATAAAAAGTTGATGGTTCTCTTGATAAATACAAACCTTGATTAGTTGCAAAAGGGTATGCTCAAACAAAAGGAATAGATTATGAAAAAACCTTTGCACCAACGATAAGAATGACTACAATACGAACAATTTATGCATCAACATCGCATCTCATATGGAATTCTTCATCAAATGGATGTAAAATGTGTATTTATAAATGATCTTGAAGAAGTATATGTGTTATAGCCAAAATGATTTATGATCAAAGGATAGGAACAAAAGGTTTGTAAATTAAACAAATTTTTATATGGTCTAAAGCAGGCACCAAGAGCATGGTATATAAATATTAATAATCATCTACTACAACATAATTTTAAAATAAGTTCATCAAATCCGAATATCTATACAAAAAATATTGGACAATAAATAATAATACTTATAGTATATGTTGATGATATAGTAATTACAGGAAGCTCTAGAATTTTGATAGATGAAGTTAAAAGAGATTTAGAAAAGGATTTTAAAATGATAGATTTGGGAATTTTCATTATTGTTTTGTTTTGGAAATCAGTCAAAATAAAAATAATATCACAATAACTCGGACAAAGTATGCAAAATCATTACTTGAAAGGTAAAAAATAAAAAATTGTAAACCCAAAGATACACCTATAGAGCAAGGATTACAATATCTAGATATGATGAAACATCTCTAGTTTCAACCACTATCTATCATCAATTAATTGGAAGTCTGTTATATTGAACTAATACTAGACCAAATATTATTTTTGCTATAAATTATTTTTCAATATTTATGCAAGAACCTAGATAAATTCCTTAGAAATCCACAAGATAATACAATGATATATTAGCAAGACTACAAAATATGGGCTAATATGTAAAAAACGGATGATGATAACATATTTTATTTTCAAGGGTATTCAGATTTTTATTATGTTGGATCTAATAGATGACATAAAATCTACATTAGGATATGTATTCTATATTGGCTCTGGTCCTATTTATTGGTATGATAAAAAACATGTAGTACCACTTTCCTCTATAGAACCTGAGTATTGTGCAACAAAAGATGCAATACATGAAGCATGTTGGTTACAATATATATTGTTAAATATGAGAGTTAGAACTCCCACAATAATACATTGTGATAACCAAGGAGTACTCAAGTTAATAAAAAATCCATTAATCAATGAAATAACAAAGCATATTGAAGCTCAATGTCATTTTATCAGGGATCGTGTTCAAAATTTCCGTATGTAGTTAAAACATGTTTCAACTGAAGATTAGAGTATAGATATTTTTACAAAAGCTATTATTCAAAATAAATTTTAAAGATTCCAAAATCATCTATGTACATCAAGAATAGTTAATATAAAATAATTTAATACAAGGGGGGTGTTAGAGAATATTACATTATTTGATTTATATAATATATTAGAAATTACTTTGTGTAAGTGTCTATGTGCAGGATATGCACAAGTATCATATGCAGGTAAGCATAAAGTCAAGAGTCTTGCATACAAGTGGCAAGATGAGAAGCCAAAGGATCTGTGAGAGTTGGCATACTCAAGAACTTGAAGATCCATCCTTTATGGCTATATCTTGGAGGTAGAGCTCTATAATCTGTATCAATCTAAAGTATTATAAAAAACTAGCATTGATATTAAAGCTTGTATATAGATTTTGAGCAATTTTATTGTAAGTATTCTTCATGCTTGTACATGAATTATTTTGGCCATTTACATTCATATTTGATATTATAGTGAATGTTATTTTATTTATATTGGCTTGGATATATATTTGATTGCTCATATATTTAATTCTACTCTTGATTATTGATATTTCAACCTATAATATCGTGGCATAATTATACTGGGACCTATGATATTTTTGAGATAGGCTTAAAAGCCAACATTTTTCCATGTCTACTCCAAGGAAAACTCCTAGGGAGTTCCCAATATCACATAGCATTCTTTCATTCCATAATTCAAGGGGCAAAGAGGGTAGCTTGACCTAGATAGGATGGGTATTACTTTTCTCAAAGCATTGATAAAATCTAGGAGTCTGTAATTTTAGATTCAAAACTTTAAGCCCCCAACTCTACATTCCATTATTTATGATTCTAGAATCTTTTGCCTTTATGAAAACAAAAACCATCCAACCCTTCATCATTGCATGAAATGTAGGAGTATAGCCCAAAATTTTCAATCAGTTATTTTTTATCCAATCTTGTAGAGTTTTTTGGTTTCATGGAGTGGCCCATAAATCTTCCTACCAAATCCTTGTCCTTTAGTGATAAAACTTGCTCTAGCATTAGATCCTCACCTACAACCATTTAGACTAGCTCCTTCCACAACTTTATACAATGTTTTTGCTTTTTTCCTCCTTTTTTGCTCAATTTGTTTATCTTCTAATTTGGTTAGACTATGCTTCAGCGTTTCCTCTAGTTTATTTGGCAACACTTCCCTTTATTCATTTACCCCCCTTGTATTCCCTAGGTTTAGGGTTTGAAGTTGAATGAACCATTAGGCATGGGTATGAGTCGAGTATTCCATGTTCTTGGTCCCCATTATACCATAAGTCAAAAAGTCCTTAGAGAAAAAAATTGAGGACTTCAAATATTCCTTAGGCTCTTCACTATAGTTCACTACATCTTCATTCATCATCGACTCAGCCATCTTGTCATTATTAGTGATAAGTGGGCTAAGTTTGCAATGGTTGAGAGTTCCCATCGATTTTCTTTTTAAATATCCATCCTCCCCTCTCTTTATTGGATCTATCAACCAAATTCCAATGATGAAAGCGTCATATGCTTAAGTGCAAGCAATTGCTAATTTTAATCAAATATTGATAGTCATCCTCTACCATGCTTCTACGATGATGACAATCCCATCCATAACATTGTTAGTGGTCTTGCCAATACCATGTTGTCATTTGGAACTTCCTTCCTTGGCCTCCCTTTCTTCCTATCATTTATGAATTTTAATTAAAATATGAATTTATCCAAAGTTAGTGATGGTGGTGTCTCCTTGAATGATATTACCTGTTGTGAAGCCAATGATGGTACTATCTGTCATGATGGCCCTTTCTATTGTGAACTTGACAATGGCATAATTTTTTGTAATGGCCCCATCTATTATGGACTTGGCAATGACATCACCTATTGAAATGACCTTGTTTGTTGTGAACTCAATGATGACATCATCTTATCTTCAAACCCTTACTACAGATAATTTCCCAAGCCCTATCTCCTACAATCATCGATAGAAAACCCTTTGTTTCTTGACTCTTCTTGCACTAGGGTTTGATCTCCATCACCTACATCAAATTTTTTTAAACTCTCTATCTAATTTAGAAAATTCATTACCTACCTCCTTGCACTAGGGTTTGATCTTCGTCCCTTGCTTAATTTTTTTTTTATCTTTGCCTGCTTCAAAAAACTTGTTAGCTGCCTCCTTGTCTACTTTAGAAAATCCACCCTTTACCTTAAAATAATTTTTTTGCCTACCTCCTCTCTAGGGTTTGATCTTCAATGTCTGCTTCAATTTTTTTTTAAACCATGCCTACTTCAAAAAATCTATTTCTTGCCTACTTTAAAAAATCTACTCCCTACCTTAGAAGAAATCCATCGTCTACATCCTCACACTAGGGTTTGATTGTCGTTACCTGATTTAAAAGAATCCCTTTTTTTTCTTTTATATATTTAAAATGTTTTATTATTAATATTGCTAATATAAAGAATAACAAAAATGATCTCTTTCTATAAATAGAAGACAAAAAATAATAATGAATATTAGCTTATCTATGTAGTACTAGAAATAAAATTGAACTTTATCACTATAAAGAAATATGTCTACAATATTTTTATTGTGGATTATGTGCTTGTTTACCTATAATTAAATTATGAGAAAATAAACTTACATCTCATGTATCAAAAGTTAATGCTCTTGAAGGAGACTTTGAGATGAAGGGATGAAGAAGGAATTTTTGGAGAAGCATATGGGAGGAGATAACAAAAGTGGTTCCCAACCTTGGTGGACCAACTGTTAATGCTATCAACTCAAATAGGAATGCATGCAATGATGGCTCCAATTAAGATATTAAGAAATTTTATCTCAAAAATGGTACACGAGGTAATCTTGATGTTGTCTTACCTTTCCCTATGTTTAATAATGCATGCAAATGTTTAGTATCTTTCACTATGATAGGTTATTTTATGAGGCATATCCCCAAAAAAGTCACCCTATGGTCTTGGGTGAACTCTGCTTGGACTCCCCATGGAGTCAAGCTAGAGATGATCCAAAACCTTACCAAGGGTTTTTTGTATTTCACTTTACAAATACTAAGCATGTAAAAGTGGTATATGGACACAGACCATGGTTTCTTCGAAGCTCCTTATTTGTATTTTCTCCCTATACTTAAGTATTTGTAATTTTAGAGGAAAGGATATTCAAGGTCCTAGTATGGGTGTAATTCCTTGGTCTCCCCCTTCCATTCTAGCCCTTCTCAAATCACATACCAGCTCCTTTAGATTAGGTCATCCTGGTTGAATTAAATAAATTCTTTCATGCTCATCCTCAAAAGCATGTGTGTGTCAAACTAGATATCTCTAAGGACCTCAAGGAGTCGATTGAGGTATATATTAGAGATACTATTTTGTCATAGTGAGTTATGTACGTCAATCTACCTAACACATGCTTTAGGTGTCAATATTTTGACCACAAAGTCAAGGACTATTCTCTCATGCCTCATTATAAGGATAAGTTGGCCCCCAAACTAACTAGGATTATTCTTCCTCAAACTAGTGAAGATGGATAGACCATTCTTGGAGGGTGAAAGAATGCTCATACTAATACTTCCAAGACCTTACAACACAAGGCAACAACCAAGACTACTACCATGATAGCTTTAAAGCATTTTGATAAGGCAAAGGAGAAAGGGAGTGCAAACCTACTAGTAGCAACAAATACTAAAGGTAAAGAGGTTTCTAAACCAAGACAAATCCAAAATTTAAAAATGATGAATGTGATATCTTCACAACCTACTACCAAAATGACATCTCCGTACTCCCCCCAGTAAGTTCCCAATGCTCATGCAACCCACATCAAGGTAGAGGATGGATATTTTGTGCTAAAGAAATGATTACGCTTATCTAATTTATTATTAAGGAGTGATAGACTCAATTCAAAGCTAGTTAGTTACCAAAATAGCTATGGTGCTTTGGAGTACCTTGACAAGGAGAACATGTCATTAGATCTCTTTCAATAAACTTTCTTTCAAGAAATAGTTAGGGTTTAACAGACTCCAAGCGTAAATATGTTGTGTAGGAAGCGCATCAAAAATTCTCACATCTTGGCATTCTTTGCTTTTAGGAAATAAAAATTGTAGGTTTTTTGCTTTCCATAGTTTGATGTGCCAACTACCCAACAAACCACTTCCTTCACAATAATCATATTCTAGGAAGAGGTGGTGTTACCACATGCATCACCCCTAGGTTTTGGCCCCACTTGGTTGCTCATGGTTATGACCCCGCCTCTAGAGCATTATGACCAGTTTTAAATATTAATAACCACTCGTTTAGAGTGATTAATATATGCTTCCAATGACAGTGAATGAGATCAATTATGATATTATATTGTAGACTCATTACCATTTGTATCATGGGCTATGGGTAGAGATCTTACTTTTATTAAAATGACATTAGATAAGCATGGTGGTCAATCTAATGCGATGGATAGATGGCAAAAGGGCAACATGGTTTTAGATGCATAATAGAATGGATTTTTTTGATGCTAGCATTGGCTACCATCGCTCTTTGGTACACGTGGTCTAGAATGCATGCAAAATCAAACAACGTGATCGGTCATTGCTATTTATATAACCCACATTCAATTTTTCCAACTACAATTCTCTAGAGGGTTATTGCTTTTAATTACTATTTTCTAATTTTAGTGTGTAATTTCTTGAGTTTAGTTTGTTGGGCACACAACATAGGATTTTCGAGGTGTGCTTCTATAACACCCACTTTGTGAATAGTGCACTCTTCTTTTAAATTAATATAAAGTCACTCTTCAACAAAAAATTTAATGCCCTTCAATATTTAATTTTATTATTGAAGGCTAATATTTTTATTTATTTATTTTAAAAAAGGTATATGTGGCTTCTATTAGGTCCACTCCCACCATAATACCAAAATATATTTTAAATAAGCTATATTCTCTTCTTTAAAGACTCTCTCCTAAGAATATTACTTTGAACTACTAACCAAAAGAATGTTGATACCTTAGGGAGAGCCTTTAGTGACAAAACATTCTTCTAAGGAAAATATGTGAATGGAAGATTTTGATTGCTCTAAATCCTCATATCCCAACTTGATCGACTATCCACCATTCCAATGCAACTCATCCTTTCATGTAAAATAGATAAATAAAACTCTTGAAGCATATTTTGAAGCTCATATACACTTTTTTTGAGTTCCTCTCCTTCAACCAACTTACTAATATAAATCTATGATCTACAGTTTTTGCTCACTTTAATATAATCTTTGACCTTTGGACCTTTATAATCTATACATGTCGAAGCCAATGGTCGCCATTTTTAATAATAGATAAGAGGTTAAGGCTTTGACCAAGCATCAGATCAAATATTTGCATAATTACCCTCATTCATTGACCATATAATATTTTTTTTTATCAATTGCAAACTATTTGATATAAAGTTCCATTTTGGCGATCCTTTGGATAGGGTTATTTTTTTAGATAATTTCATTATATCAATAAAACCTATATATATTTGAAGTAACATTTTTACCCAACTCTTTCCTTAATTTTTGAATAATTTCCACCCAACTTTTACCCCTAAAGCTAAACTAATAAGTTAAACCTATCCTCTAATATTCTTTCTTTTGCAAGCCTTATCCCACATACAAAGAGAAAACCTAAATTTAACCTTGTTGAAAATCAATTTACTTTATATACATAAATACACCAATTTCATAAGTTTATTTACAATAAAAATTTCAAATCATTAACTAAATGTAGAGGGGAAAAATTGTGCATCGCATACAATTCTTGATTGGATCTTCTAGGAGCCAAGGTGACTATAGTGGATGTTATATTCTCTACAATCGATCGATAAGGGAAAAGGTTCACCAAGAATAGTTTTAGGACTTGCTCCAATCTCGGGGTGGAAATGTTTAATGTGTCAATAAAACAATCACCTATGTCTGGACTGTATAAGCTAAACTATGCAAATAAAATAGTGATGCAAGACACACAAGATGCAAGAAAAAAATTCTAACCCTAGTATGATTCTTTGATTCAATTATCTCTAACCCTAAGTTGCAATAAATGAAATTATTTTTATTTGAGCAAGGGCACAAGTGAAATGCATAGATAATATAACTCTAGATGCATGCTATATGCTCTTATTCTTTTGAATGCCTAGAAATGCAAATCAAATGTTCTTTTCTTTTTACTTAATCTATGTTTGGAATAGAAATAATGAAAGACACAACAACAAACAACCTAAATCTTTACCAAGGACACTTATCTATTTCAATGTTTGATCCTAGATTTGTCTTGCATCTGAAAATATTCCACAACTTCAACCTACAAAAAAGAGCTTTATAGAAACCCTATAAAATATGATTAGCATTAGGGGCGTACTTAGGCTATTGTGTAGCAGAGCTTGGGAGTGCAGTAGTCAAGCCCCCTAGGTCATTTTAGTTGACCTTTAGAAATCAAGAGTGAATGTTGACCCTTTTTGGAAATGGACAAATAGAATGCAATGAAACAAAACAATGTAAAAAATAAAATATAAATAGTAGTATTATGTCTTAAATGCAACATGCAAACATAGACCTAGGGTTTGGGAGCAAATATTTCTCCCAAACTTGACATAGCCGAAGTCACACCCTATATGGGGCATCTGCAATCTCGACTCTGCCAAAATCATACCCTATAAATATGGGGTGTGATTTTGCAACAAATCGATGAAACAACAGATCAATATGAAATGAATGATAACAAGAATGAAATTAACAATCTACAAATGATAAAATGTACGAAATAACCTGGTGGTAGAAAAAGAGATAGACAAAAGGAGGAAGACCTCCACAAGATGGTTGAATCCTCAAGGCTCCAACACTTTTCCAAGGGTAGTGAATCAACAATGCAATAGAATAACACAAAAATAAATTTGCCAAAGATCACTTGAACACTTGGAGAGAATGCAAAAAACTTGCAAAAGAATTCATGATTAACCTCTTAGCTTGTTAGTTGTTATGCTAGTTATGGCTAGGTATGAAAAGGAGATCCAAAATCCTCTATTTATAGGGGATTTGAAACACAAATGGGTAGAAAAACCCTAAGGTAGGATTGACCTTAAATAAGTCAACTCAAAAGTTGGGTTTTCTAAGAGAAAACCCTAACTTACCAAAATCATGCCTCGTAAGGGTCGATCACGATTTCGGCATAAATAGGAGAAAAAGAGGGAAAAGGGGAGAAGAGAGGCCCAAACTTGCACTTGGGAAAGTTGGAGGGTCTCTCTAAGGTTTTAGGGAAAATGACTCATTTGTGTGGGTCAATTTTCCATGTCTACATTTTACCCCCTCTTTGATGCATTTATGGACTAATAAATGCATCAAAGAAATATGTAGACACCTACGAATAAAGAACAACAAATAGAAAAGGGGTATCTAGTTTAGAATAAATATATGGTGCAAAATGATGTCAAGGCATTAGTGATATTAATGCCTCTCAGGCTAGGGTGCCCCCTCGAATTTTGGAAGGAATGTAAAATTTCTAATGAAACTCAAAATGGTAGACTTAGAAGAAGAGAGCAAAACAACAAAACAGAAAGAAGAGAAAAAGAGATGAAAAATAAAAATAAAATGGCAAAAGGAGTGAAAACCCTAATTCATTTTCACCGCACAAAAATAAAATGGCTCTGGAGAAAAAGAGAAAATGGTGCTACCCGTACATAGTTCAACTATTGCGAAGGGCAAGACCGACATAGCAGAGGAGCGAGCATGGGTAAGGGCTAAAATCCTCCTTGTAGATTAGATTAGGTTATAATGTAGATCTATTTTTAGCATTTTTTTTGTTTTTCTCCAAAATTGTCTTGTGTGACCCCAAAATAATTTTGATTTTCAACCACAATTTTGGTTGGTTCATCACGGTAATTAAAATTGTGCCCCAGGATTATAGGGTACAATTTCGATGAAAGGGGAAGAAAGATGAAATTATGCTCAAAACTAGAGGGGCACAATTTTGTAAAGAGAGAACAAAGGGAAGAACAAGCTAGGAAGAAAAATCAAGGAAAAGAGAGAGAAGAGAGGAAGCCAGATAAACTAGAAAACAAAGCTTTAAATTTGTAAGTTTTACTGCTTATTGTTATGCATGTTGAATTTATTTATAAATTTATTTTTGTTTTTGGATGCAACATTATGTACTAGAGATTCGTGGGTGGTGATCAAGTTCCTTGGAGGTGGATATAGAGGGGCTCTCACAGGTAGAGTGGGGTACCCTAGAGGTAGTGGGGCTACATCACCTAGTGGAGATACCTTGGGTGGAAGTAGATTGGGTGCTTCTTACAGCATTGACAGAGAGATGGTATTTGGAATCATTGACCTTCTGGTTACTGATAGGGGAAATGACGATAGCACTAGAGGGTGTGTGGTGCATCTCACACATCCCAATTAGGGAGAGAGTAGTTTATAGAGCATGAGGATAGTGGGCCATACTACAAATATTTTTAGGAGGTTGGACCCACCAAGTGTGAGAGAGCTTGATCCTAGTCGATGAGATAGTAGGGAACTACGGGGTCAATGCTTTGATGATCATGCTCTATGGGATGGTGGTGGGGTTTTTGGTATGCCACACGAGTTGATAATACATACCATGGGCATTGGCAGGGGTAGTGGCAGACATGCGAGACTAAGGAATGTAGTTTGTATGGGGTCCATATGTGCTATTTTTATTATACAATATCATATATAAATGACATACATCGATGGTCTGTATGACCTTGCTCTAGGTGTGGTGTTAAGAGCACATAGCAGTGCATAGATCGTATGCACTTCTAGGGTCATTGCCCAACCCAAAGTGATTGATAGCATATAGATGGGCTAGGAGCTACGAGCGAGTCTAGAGGACATATGTTGGTATCCTGCCACTAGGGAGATAGGTGATAGATGAGCTATGAGAGCACAAGGTCATATTGCAACCATGACATCTACATCCTGGGTGGAAAAAGGACACAAAGAAACTAGCTAGGCTGAGGAGGATCAGGTGGGTTTCTATGGAGAAGGGGGAGCTAGAGATTTTTTGGTTTGATCAGGTCTAGTGGTAGTTCAGTATCTTCCAAAAGATCCTGAACTTAATATACTATTAGTACAAACAGGTACTAAGGGACCCATTGAGAGTCAGAGGAGATCCCGATATGGAAATATGGGTAGAGGACTTGGATGAACCACTCTATGTGGATCTAGGGGTAAACAACGTTAGGATGGCTCTTGGGTATCTGAGATGATACATGGGTATCATACCCCCAAGGATCTCCCCACTAGTGCCAGTGTAGAGGCACTTGATTATGGGTTGACATATGCAAATGGTACTATTGAGAGGCCACTCGATGGTCCACAGAGCAACAGGGGTAGATCTAGGGGGTCCTATAGTAGAGATAAGCATGAATCTAAGTAGAGATAGTGGCAACAACCACCACTACTATTGGTGCTAGGGAGGTGAAAGCAGTTTGAGTTGCCTCCATAATGGTTGGAGTAGGACTAAGTAGAGTGATTGGAGAGGCCTCTACATCAACAACAATGGGCCCAAGTGATATCGTGGGTCAAGAGGACCCAAGGAGAGGAATAGAGGCACTACAGTCTCAAATAGTGACCCTACAGATAGAGATGGGCATACTCCAAGAGGATAGGGTAAATATAATTGAGGGTCTATAGAGTGCCTTGGGCACAGTAGATACTGAGCGGGATGCAACATAGGCAAAGGCAGATCACCTTAGAGGGGAGGTGAGCTAGCTAGAATAGGATCGATAGTGAGCTCGAGTAGAGGGGATGGCTATTATTACCAACAACCAATAGGGCAAGGGGATCCACCTACTATATACAAAGTTACAGAGGGTAAGAGAGAGGCAGGAGGTTGTCATGTAGAGGGCAACCATCTACCAGATGATGTACTTTTAGGGAGTTCTAGCAAAGAAGAGAGTGTCATCGCCTTCATCCCTTTAGAAACTGAGTTGATCTTGGTATAGATTATAGATGGTCTCAAAGTCCATGAACATGCCTCTACTAGGACCACCTCCAATGGATGGAGCAAAGGAGACAGATCCCAAAGCTAGGGATATGATCAGGTTGACATGCCAATTTTGAGGATGGCATGATGCATCCTTAGGGATGCATGCCATCCTCAAAATCAGATGGTCGACTGTATCGAGTTTGGATTATGGTACATCGATTGGGAAGACCTATGTACCTCACTGCTTTAACTTTGAGTAATATCATGCTGCTTTTGTGAAATGTGTGTGTTGATGTGCTAATATTTTTATATATTTTTATGTTTGATTATGCATGAATGAATGCAACATGATCTAATTATGAAATGAACTAACCTACAATGCAAACGTATGAAATGCAATGAAGTGGATGTGAGGCATGAAATGCATGAATAGAAGAAGAGAAAGAAGAAAAATGGAAATAAGAAAAAAAACAAGGAATTTTTTTTTTATAAACAAAATTGTACCCTATAAATATGGATTGCAATATCAACAAAGAGCGAAATTGTGACCTGTATGGATGAGGCATGATTTCTTAAAAAAGAGAGAAAAAAAATAAGAAAAGAGGATAAAGAAGAAAATAATAGAGAAGTAGAAGAATTAAAGAAGGAAAAATGTCAACAAAGGAGTAGGGGGCTTGAAGTATGGTGTTTGAGTCAGTGTAGACCGTACCTAGATCAGTGTGACCAAATAACATAGATCAAGAAAAAGAAAAGAGTAGAGCAGAATCCTCCAGGGATGTATGCTCACAAATTACTGAGACGGAGGCTACCCCTCGTGTGTGGCCATGAAGTGATCCTATAAGGGTGTTATGCTCGCAAGATATGGTCAAGTGTGGAGCGGTACCCACTATGGGTGTAGTGCTTGCTAATATGGCCAGAGAGAAAGAGATACCCACTAGGATGTATGCTTGTTAATGATCGAGATGGAGGCTACCCCTCACATGTGGCCATGAAGCTATCTTGTATAGGGTGAAGAATTGAGTGAAAGATATGCCAAAGTGAGTACTACCTAATAGGGATGTGGTGTGTGCAAGAAGGTGTATGGATAAAGAAAAAGGAGCAAAACAAGAGGTGAGTGTGTGTGTCCATATTGAAGTTTCAATGGTTAAGTAGTGTATTTAAGATAGTTAGTGGTCATGTGAAAACCATATATGATATTAATTTGGTATCTGCCCTATCCCACGAGGATAATTTAGCCATAGAAAATCAAGGAGGAAAAAATTGTGAAAGCAAAGAATGGGTAGATAGAAGAAGAACGCATATCCTTGTCTTGATGAAAGGAAGAAAGGAAAATATGCAAAGGACAAGGATATACCAAGAATATAATTATACTCATTGACTTGGAGAATATTTGATGATCATTTTTCAATTTTCAAGATCAAGGAATACAAAAAGAGATGATCAATTGCAATGATGAAAAAGCATAAAAAATGGGCCCTAGGTTGGGGATTTGCTAGGCATCAAAGTCTTAGTGTGAGTGCAATGCATGTGAGATATGATCTAACTAGGTGTCATCACTTGCCATTATCACAAAATCCCCAAGAATCTATATCATCACGTAGTCATGCAATTATGAACAACCAACAATGCAATTGTATGTCAAGTAAAATGTAAAGTGGAACAGAATGTCAGGCAAAACATGCAAGATATGAGTGATAATCATGCCGTATGAATCAATAAAAATAAATGCAATATGTGAACTAAACTAGATGAAAATGCAAATTCATGCATAGTGTTATTATTATTTTTTTATTTTACTTATTTATTATTATTATTATATTTTTTAATTAATGTTTTAAGTCCTTGAATTTGACACAAATTCTGATTGTGTCACCTATTTAAATAAAAAATATGGTAATGTAAGGAACTAACCCATCAAATAAAATGCTATGATGTAGGATATTTTCGTAACTCTTATCGCAAATAAGATCATTCACAAAATTTTCTTTGGGAGTCATTACACGAAATTCATGGCAAACTCAGGTTGTTCCATCCTTTTTGATGAAAGGGGATAGATTCCTAACTTCACAAGGTCTCTATGAGATGGAGGAATAGGTTCCTCTTGAAAAAAATATGCATAACACAAGGGATAGACCCGTTAAATAAGGAGTTGCTCCAGAGGATATCCGTATAATTCATATCACTAGGGTTATCCCCTTTAGCATACTCCTTTGGAGTCACATCTAGCTCAATATGCACCAAAGTTACTATATTATAAAATAAGATGTCTGAGGGATAAGAGAGACCCTCATCCTCATCACTCCACTCCAAGCCTTGATGATCTAAATATTCAACATAAGTAATAAGGTGATCATCATTATCAATTGGTAAAGATTGGTTTTATTGGTATGTAACCTATGCCACATCTTACAGGTCAAATATCAACATCCAAAGGCTCTTGAATGCCTATTTTTTGGGACCCCAAATATTTACCTATATTTTCTATACTAGATAGGATCAGTTTGGGGAGTGGGTAATCATTAGACAAGTAACAATGGGTAAAATAATGCTCTACAATATTAAGGTTGCTACCACATATCTTTTCTTCGAAGGTTGTGCCTATGAAGATAAAGGTATATGTGATGCAACTTCACCTTTCTTACAAAGTAAACCCATAGTCCTTGGTGAATATGGTAGCTTCGCAAAATATAGAAGAGGCTCTTGAAGAAATTGATTAAATTAATCCCATGATGAAACATTGATTATTGGTTCCTCACTTTAAGATTTTCAAGTTTTTTAGTTATGTGAGGCGAGGAAACTAATGGGCATAAATTGAGACTGGATTGAGCTTGCTCAACCATTGAATAATATTTAAATGGATGAGGGTTGCCCGAAATAGTGACAAGTTGATTCTTAAATTTGAACTTCAGATATTGATGAAGAGTGGAAGGGACAACCCTCATCGTATGAATCCAAGGATGTCTAAGAAGAAGATTAAAAGATAAAGGCAAGACACCACATAGAACAAGGTATCTAAGATCTTAGGTCCTACCCTAAGGGGGAGCATTATAACACCACAAGTCTCTTGGGACTCATTGTTGAAAGCTTTAATGATAATGTCGGATTTGGTCAAGTCTTCCTCTTTTAATACAAAATTTTGAAAAAATTGATAAGTGCATAAATTAAGGAAAGAACCATTCAATATTCTCTTAAAAAATGTTTCCCCAATGAATGCTATGATGAAGAGGGAGGAATCCCATCATAAGTCTAAGGAAGGCATATCATCGTTCAAAAATGTGATGTGATGTATCCAAAGAAAACCTTCAATATTAACCACAACACTAGGATAAATGTTTGAAGGAACAAATTGTTGTCTTAGGAGCTCCAACTGGCCTTCCCTATGAATAGGAAAAACTTGTAAAAGCTCTAAGAAGGATATATTTGATGGGGTACTAGATAATTATTGTTGAATGTCAAAGGATACTTTAGGTTGTGGATTCAACACTAAAGGTGGGTTTTCTACCCTAGTGCTCCTTCTTTGTGTATTCTTTAAAACTAAGGGAGGTTTTGAAGGTGATCTGTATGAACAGCTCGTCTCCTATTGAGATGGTTGAGTCGGTTGAATCCGTGCTTTTTGCCTTGTGGTTGTTGCTATTATAACAACCATGTTATCAAAAGGAGGGGGCACATTCTGGTATGACACTTGATTAGCTATTTTTTGCCCATGCTTAGGTAGGGGATCTTGGAATATTCCCATATCTTGATTTTTTGTGGGTGCTTGTTGTGTAGGAGGTTGATTGTTTTTTGAAGTATTGGATGGAGAACCTTCTATAACGAGATGACCAACATCAATTGTTGGAAAATATGGCTATTACATATTTTGGTTATTTCCTAATGTACCCTCATGGGTACATATTTAGTTTAGGATTATATTAGGAGTTATTGATTTATTAGTGTAATAGAATGAATGCACAAGTGTTAGAATGTGCAATGATGTAAATGTGAATGTAGTCCACATGCACATGAGTCTTAGGGTTGAGTGAGAGGCAAGTAACCTATCTTTCTATATAAAGGTCTCATTGTGAGTGATTGTGAGGGAGTTGAATTAGTGCAAAGGTGTGAGTAGTCGTAGGCACAATGTAGCTCCATTTTGCTATCATGGAGGAGTTGCAAACTCCATGAGAGAAGCATTGTAATTTTTGTGATATTTCTATATGATCATTTCTAGAGCATTGTATCAAGTCTTCTATCATATTTTCATGCATGGTTTTTTGTTATTATCATAGTTGTATCATTGCATGTTTATTTCTATACTTGTGAATGCATTTCCTTTATGTTTAAGGCTCCAAAAGCTAACAGTGGTATCAGAGCCATGGTGGATCAAAGGAAAGCCACAAGTACTATTGTTGAGTATTTGCAAACTGGATCAACCATAGTGTGTCACTGCATGCAAATACTATCACAATAGATTTTTTGATAGAAGTAGCTCTAGATATAAGAATAGAAAATAAAGAAAGACACATGATATATTTAGCTAAAAAATTTCCACAAGAGTTGTAACACTTGTGAAGACTAGAACTCAACATTGTTCCACTATATTGACAATCCAACTAGTGAGATTTATTTCTCATATAGTCATAGAAATTTTTATTATCTCTAATATTTTATTGCAAGAGAGAAAAAAGTTTTTAGGAGAACCATTTGGTTACTGTCATATAAGTTTTTCTTATTGTAGAAAATTAACTTCCAGAAGGTGGGAAGCTTCCTACAACAGATAGAGAACAACTTCATCTTCTTTTCCTGAAAGTCAAAGTTACTTTCCTCGTGTAGCGATTGATTCTTTGTTGTAAAAAATGAGAATTTATTATTTGGAGACCTAAGGAGAAATGTCCCATTGAAATATTTGCAGATTGAAGGCTCCTAGTTGAAAGATCGAGGAGAGAGCTAGTGGCCAAGGAAGACACATTGAAGATTGCAAATCTAGGAAGGAGGTCCTAGAAAGAAGACCCTATTGAAGATCAAAGAGACTTAAGGAGAAGAGTCCTAGCAAAATATTAGAGATTGGTGATCTCCATTGAAGAGTGAAAAATTTTAATTGAAGAAGAGGTCCATTGAAGGCCCTATTGAAGAAGAGGTTCATTGAAGGCCCTATTGAAGAAGAGATTCATTGAAGAATCTATTGAAGAAGAGGTCCATTGAGGACCCTATTTAAGAATTTCCATTGTGGAAGATTGAGCATTGAAAGGAACTAATAAAGTGTTCTATTACAGATTTTATTAGCAACAGATTCAGGAGATCCTAGAAGAAGATCTCATTTCCATAGTTGAAGATTGAAGAGGCCAAGGAAGGTCTCATTGAATATTTAAAAGCTGCAAGATTGAGAACCTTGGAGAGGTCTCAAGAAGAAGTCTTGGTGAGCCTTATTGAAGGGGTTCACATGACTCATTGAAGAAATTACTATCAAATAAGAATTTAAGGAATTGGGAAAATTATCGTCATCCGACGACAAGCTCAAAGGAGAAATTTTGGCAAGAATATTTTCAAATAAAAAATGTAGTATTGAATAGATCTCAATATTGATAGATTATTTGAGGAGGAGATCTACTTTGAAGTCAAAATTTGCAAGTGAAGAGAGATAAAAGAACCACAAAATCTATGAGATTTGGGGGTCATCATTGAAGGAGGTTCTTGAGCAACATCTCAGCTGTAATTTGAGGAGAATCCTACCATTTTTTTGGGATTCAAGGATGGTATTTCAGTGATGGTATTTAATACCTTATAATCTGGAAAAGTTTTAGATTTGAAGACAAAGAAAAGGGCAACATATTAACAACACTCAGAGCTACAAAATATAGAGTTTGTGGACAACGAAAAATGCAGTAAATCAAAGAAATTAAAAGCAATAGTGAATATTAATTAGTGCTAAAAATTTCAAAAATTATAGGCAGCATTAGTAACTACTAAAAATTATATTCCATAAGCACATTCTGAAGAAGTTTTGAAACCACCAAACCAGAGTTTAGAGTAGTAAGTTGATAAGTCATTGAAACTGAGAAATGTGAGCAAAGAGCTATTTTTGGACAACATAGAAGAGCTTCAAAATCATCCATGAAAGGCATCCATTGAGGTGACTTGAATAACCACTATCTCCATCATCTATGAGAGAAAAATATATGCAACAATTTCATGAGTTGAGCTTTCGTATTTGGTTTTATATAAAGGTTTATTAAGCATCATTTTTTCAAAGTATCAAAAGTTGCATAGAATAGTTCTCATTCCAAGTCTTCAAAATAGTGCATAAGTTATAGTTTATAAGGATAAAACCTACACATAGTAGAAAAAAAAAGTTAGGCACAAGTGAAAGAAATATAGCATCATTCTATTGCCTATTTTATTGAGAAAAGAAGACTAATTTTGCATAATCTAGAGTACAAATTACTACATTGAAAAGCTTGGAGTTATAAGAAAAGGAATAGCCAAGAAAAGGAAGGTATTGCCAAGGATTAAAGGCAACCATAACAGCCAAAACAAAGAGTAGAAGGCAAATTTTTCAAATCTTGGTTGAAGTAATTAAAGGCAGAATTTAGTGGCATGGAATAGCCACCAAAAGGAGTGATATTACCTCTAATTTTGGAGAAGAGCAAAATAGGTTTCTAAGACACTCTTGGATAGCAAAAAAAAATATCCAATACAACCCATTGAAGCCCACCTTTCGAGTAAGGTAAAGGATCAATTTTCAAGCACAGGGGGTAGTCATAGTATACATTTGTGAGTCATCTAAAGGACTCCACGAGTGAAGCAAAAAGGGTAGGTTTTACAAATGAAAAGGAAGTGTTAAGAACTCCATAAAAGGGCACTCTACAAAACCTTATGAAAAGAGCCTTCGAAAAGCAATAGAAGGTACATTCAGGAGGTTGAAATTCTAGATTATCTAAGGTATCAAAAGACACCCAAATAAGTCTCATATCCATCAAAATTGTTGTCCATATAAAGCATGAAAATGAACCTGTAAAAAAAGACAAAACAAGTGAAATACAAGGGTGAATATTAAGGTCATATTGCAAATAATTTATTGCCAACAAATGAGGCACCGTAATTGTTGAAGCAAGCTGAAAAAAATAGGTCTTCCACATACAAGAGAAGAATTGAATATAGCACAAGTGTTCTACCAAAGATAAAATATTTACAACAAGAAAATTTGCAGGAATAGAGTGTTGGAGAATGCTAGAAAATTTAAAGGAAGATACCACGTAGAGGAGTTGTTCTAAGCACTCAAGGAGAAGAGTACCACATTGCAAATGGAGTTTGGAGCACCCAACATTATAGTCTAACATATTTAAGCAAGGATAATACAAAGGAGAACCCAACATCATAAAGTAACGCTCCTCCAAGCCAAGATAAGACAAAGGAGAACCCAATGTGGAAGTAGAAGGTAAGAGTATCTATAACAACCATCAACCACCAAGGAGTAAGAAGAAGAGCACTACTTATCACAGGCATTGAAAGGAGGAGCTGAATAAACATTTTGAAAGGATAAGTGCCACATGTCATAAGTGCTACAAGGAGGTGCAAGTATAAATATTTTCAAGAAGGTGAAGAGGATAAGTTCTATTTGGCACTTCCATATTAGATTGCACCAAGTAAATAAGGATCCTATGTACATATCCAAAGGAGGAGAGCCCAAGGTTGTATCAAAGACAATGAAGAAGTGAAAGGTTGTTGTTTTAAGGATACATAGAAACCAATAAGTAATAGGTGGCTACATACCAGTAGAACATCATTTTTAAAGAGAGATTTCAAGCCCAAAATAGTGCACATATCAACCAAGTTGAAGTGTGAAGAGTAGAGCACGTATCTAGCCAACATTCGGTTGAAGAGAGAAAGGAAAATCAATTCATCCACAAGGAGGAGAACATTGACAAGCAAGGTGAAGAGAAACAAGGAAATAAGTATTTGCAAAGTGCATACAAACAACTTTAAAATTAGAAGTAAGAAGGTGAGAAACATTCATCATTATATTGCAAGTTTGATATCAAGTTTTATTAAACATTCTAGAGAAATTAATAGGAGCAATAAGGTGTTAAAAATATCTCTAGAACATAATATTGGTTTTATAAGATGTAGAGTAAAACTAGAAGCATTTATATCATTTTCATTTCTTCTAAAGAATAGTTGCAAACTCTTAACATAGGGATATATAAGGAGTAGTAAACAAAAATTAGTTTGCAAACATTTAATATTTCTAAAACTTCTAATTAGGGAGATATAAGGAATCATACTTCAAATTGAAATTCTAGAAGTTTAGAACCTATCATTGCATCAAAATTATAGTTGGAAGATTGATTTTGAAGGACATATCCAACTAAATATATTGAAGTCTTATTTTTGAAGATTGCATTTCTAATAGCTTTCTACAAGTAATTGATTGCAAGTGATAGAGGTGAATCATATTTATAGCATATCTCATTACTAGGGAGTTATAAGGAAGACTACTGCAAAGGTTAATACTACAAGACCCAAACAAAAAGGGGAAAAATAAATATGTCAACCTCAAAGAATAAACTAAAAAAAAAACATGAACAACACCATTAGAAGGGAAAAAATTAATGTTATTAAATCAGATATCAAGAATATTTTGAATAAAACCAAGAACTTAGATCTTGGTTCAAGATTGATCTATAATGAGGTGCTAAAATCAGATTTTACTACTATGAAATTTTATCTTCATTCTAGAATTATTGAAGCAATTGACAATGAAAAGAAAGATATTCCAGTACCCTTAGTATTTTGGAGCATTCTATACATGGCATTACTTTCCCTTCAAATTCACAAATAAGTGGTTGCAAAGCAAAAAAACTAATTGAGATACTCAAAGTAAAAACAAAGATAGATGAATCATTCCTAAAGAAAATGTTTCAAGCATCATGTAGTATTAATACTTCAAGTTCTACTAGCACAAAATTTTATCATGATGTTTGTTCAAAAAAATTTAAACTCAACAAGGATAGTAGAAAAAAGACAGGCAAAAGGAAAATTTTATTTCCAAAATCAGGTGATAGTGCAACCACATATGAAAGTTCAATAACTGGAACCAATGATAAGAAAGAAGAAGAAGAAGAAGAGGATACATCACATCAAGGAGGAATACAATCCAAGGTAAACTAAAAACAACAACAAGGAACCACATCAAGATGAAGGCTACTCAAGATTCAAAGATCCATATTGAAGACTAATGTTTTCAAACCAAATAATGTAATATAGGGGTGTGTTGGAAAATATGGCTATTACATCGTTTGGTTACTTCCTAATGTACCCTCATGGGTGCATATTTAGTTTAGGATTATATTAGGAGTTATTGATTTATTAGTGTAATAGAATAAATGCACGAGTGTTAGAATGTGCAATGATGTAAATGTGCATGTAGCCCACATGTACATGAGTCTTAGGATTGAGTGAGAGGCAAGTAACCTATATTTCTATACAAAGGACTCATTGTGAGTGATTGTGAGGGAGTTGAAGTAGTGCAAAGGTGTGAGTAGTAGTAGGCACAATGTAGCTCCATTTTGCTATCATGGAGGAGTTGCAAACTCCATGAGAGAAGCATTATAATTTTTGTGATCTTTCTATATGATCATTTCTAGAGCATTGTATCAAGTCTTCTATCATATTTTCATGCATGTTTTTTTACTATTATCATAGGTGTATTATTGCATGTTTATTTCTATACCTGTGAATGCATTTCCTTTATGTTTAAGGCTCCAAAAGTTACAATCACTAAGGTCCTAATCGTATCTTTCAACCTCTTACAAGATTTTGTCAAGTGCCCCTCTACCCTGTGGTACTCACAGTGTTGACCAACTTTATACCAATTAGTTGTGGCATCAGGTTACCTTATGGGAGGCAAATCGATCATGTTATCTTCCAGAAGCTATTTTAGGACCACCGTCATAGGTATGTTGAGTCTTGTAAAATTTATTTCTGGGGGTTTTTGGGGTTGACTAGGCACCATATTTTATAGGGTGTTAGCAGATCTACTATATGTTACCCCATAACCACCCACATGCTTGTTCTTATAATATGATTTAGTGGTCCTATCTTCTTTTACTTTAAGCTTACCTCTTCTGATAAGGGATTGCTCTATCCTTCTTTCTAGATCAATTGCTTGGTCAAAAGATGTGATAGTTGTCATTTCCAATGCATAAAAATTGTTCTTGTAAATTCCCAATAAATATCTCAAACATGTCTCGAGGAGGTAAGGTGTATCTCAAGCATCCAACTATACTCCTCCAATGAGATAAATTTTAAAAAAATTCATCTTTGCCTTGTTTCAACATATAAAAATCTTTCATAGTCACATTCTTTTCAACATAAGCTTCAAACTGTTAAACAAACAATTCGAATCTCTTCAAAATTCCTCAAAGAATGATTAGGTAATTGATAATACCACTCTAATTCCATACCACCAAGGCTCTTAGGAATTTTTTTTTTTTTTTTTGAATTTACATGGTGGAATCGGTAGCCACCACGAATCCGTGTAGGTTGTCCAGCTTTTTATGGCCGTCACAGTATTCTGTGTTGTCCGCCCCAGAAGCCGCCACACATATCTTCACGCATTCCACCCCTATAACCACCATGCCACAATCATTTTAAACCTTTTACACCGTTGAAAGCACTAGGAAGCGTTCAGTCCAGCGAGGCCCGATATTTGAACCTTGGACCTTTGTCCTCCTTGTGGCGTTTGGATGAACCAATTGGTCTACACCTCGAACCTCGAAAATGCTTTAAGTAACAACATATCATTATATATGATATCATGGCTTGTACTGAACATCCTTAAGTGTTCAATTGGATCTTTTATTCCCTTATAGATAGATAAAAATGACATTGAAAAATGCTTAGGGTAAGGCCTAAAGGTGAGGATAGGGTCTAAGGGCCGATTGCACATTTCCTCATAGTTGAAGGTGAAACTAGGAGGTTGAATCATATCCACTATATAAACCAATTGTTTCACCATATTAGTTAAACTTTGCATCTCAACATTGTTGATGTGCAATGCCCTTAGGTTCCTTAGGGGAGGAGTATAGGTAAGTTGTTGAAATAGAAATTGGTCTATGTTGGAGGCATCGACACCATTATTGTATGGATTATGGTATGTGGTATCTTGTTGTGGAGGATAACTAATATTTGGTGTAATATAAGCATGAATGTTGAAATGAGCAGAATGAGGAGGAAATTGAGCATTACATCAAAATAATTTAATAGTTGTCATGCTAGTTATGGTTGGGTATGAAAAGGAGATCTTAAAACCCTCTATTTATAATGGATTTGAAACACAAATTGTGGAAAAACCCTAAGGGAGGACCAAACTTAAAGAAGTTGGCTCGAAAGTTAGGTTTTCTAAGAGAAAACCCTAACTTACCAAAATTGTACCCCGTAAGGGCCGACCACGATTTTGGCAAAACTAGGAGAAAAAGAGGGAAGAGGGGAGAAGAGAGGCCCAAAATTGCATTTGGGAAAGTTGGAGGGTCTCTCTAAGGTTCTAGGGAAAATGACTCACTTGGGTGGGTCAATTTTCCATGTCTACATTTTACCCCCTCTTTGATGCATTTATGGCCTAATAAATGCATCAAAGAAATATGTAGACACCTACAGGCAAAGAACAACAAATAGAAAAGGGGTAGCTGGTTTAGAAGAAAGGGATGGTGCAAAAATGGTGTCATTATGGACACTTTCATATTTTTGCATGCAAATCAAGGCATTAGGGACATTAATGCCTCTTAGGCCAAGGTGCCCCCTCGAGTTTTGGAAGGAATGTAAAATTCCTAATGAAACTTGAAATGGTAGATGCATAAGAAGAGAGAGAAAAAATGAAACAAAAAGGAGAGAAAAAAAGATGAAAAAGAAGAATAAAAAGGCAAAAGGGGTGAAAACCCTAATTCATTTTCATCATGCAAAGAAGAATAAAAGGGCTTTGGAGAAAAGGAGAAAATGGTGCTACCCATACACCATTCAGCTATTGCAAGGGGTGAGGCCAATGTAGTAGAGGAGCAAGCATGGGTAAGGGCTAAAATCCTCCCTCTAGATTAGGTTAGGTTAGATTTTAGTTCCCTTTTTAGCAATTTTTTTTGTTTTCCTCTAGAATCATCATGCATGACCCCAACATGATTTCAGGTTCTAACCTTGATTTTGATTGGTTCATTGTAGTGATCAAAATTGTACCCCAATATTGTGGGGCATGATTTCAACGAAAGGGGAAGAAAGATGAAATCATGCCCAAAACTAGAGGGGTATGATTTCATACAGAGAGAGAACAAAGGGAAGAACAAACTAGGAAGAAAAAACTAAGGAAAAGAGAGAGAAGAGAGGAAGCCAACTAGACTAGAAAGCAAAGATTTAAATTTGCAAGTTTGATTGATTATTGTTATGCATGTTGAACTAATTTAAAATTTTATTTTTATTTTTGGATGCAACATGATGTACTAGAGAGTCACGAGTGGCGATCGAGCTCCTTGGAGGTGGAGATAGAGGGCCTCTCATAGGTGGAGTGGGTACCCTAGAGGTAGTGGGGCTACATCACTTAGTAGAGATACCTTGGGTGGAGGTAGATCGAGTATTGCTTACAGTGTTAGTGGAGAGATGGTATCTAGAATCATCGACCTTCCAGTTACCAATAGGGGAGATGATGGTCACACTTGAGGATGTATGGTACATCTTGCGCATCCCCATTAGAGGAAGAGTAGTTTATAGAGTATGAGGACAGTGGGCCATGCTATAGATATTATCTAGAGGTTGGGCCCACTAGGTGCGAGAGAGCTCGATCCTAGTCGATGAGCTAGTAGGGCACTATGAGGTCGATGCTTTGATGATTATGCTCTATGGGATAGTGGTGGGGTTGTTGGTATACCACATGAGTTGATGATACCTATCATGGGCATTGGTGAGGGTAGTGGTAGACATGCATTACCAGAGGGTTAGATTCACATGGGGTCCATATGTGTTGGCTTGATTGTACAGGACATTGTACAATATCATGTACAAATGACATACAAGGATGGTCTATATGACCTTGCTCCAGGTGTGGTGCTTGGAGCACATAGTAGTGCGAAGACCGTATGCACTTCTAGGGCCATTTCCCAACCTAGAGTGGTCGACAACATATAGATGGACCAAGAGCTATGAGTGAGTCCAAAGGACATATGTTGGTATCCTACCACTAGGGAGGTAGGTGATAGATGAGCTGTAGGAGCATAAGATTTTATGGTGACCATGGCATCTACACCCTAGGTGGATAGAGGATATGGAGGAGCTAGATAGGGTGAGGAGGATTGGGTGGGTCTCTACAAAAAGGGGGAGCTAGAGCTTTTTGGGTTTGATCGAGTCTAGTGATAGTTTGGTATCTTCTAGGAGATCCTAAACTTAGGGGACTACTAGTACATGGGTATAGAGGGACCCATTAAGAGTTAGAGGGGATCCTGATGTGGGGATATGGGTAGAGGAGGACCTAGATGACCCACTCTATGTGGATATAGGGGTGGATGATGTTGGGGTGGCTCTTGGGTATCAAATATGGTATAGGGGTATCATGCCCTCAAGGATCTCCCCACTAGTGTTAGTGTAGAGGCACTAGATTATGGGTTGATGGATGTAGTTGGTACTACAAGAGGCCACTCAATGGTCCATAGAGTGGTAGGGGTAAGGCCATGGGACCTCATACATGAGTTTGATTAGAGATAGTGGTAGCAACCACCACTACTACTAGGATTAGGGAGGTAAGAGTAGTAGGAGTTACCCCCATGATGGCCAAAGTATGGCCAAGTAGAGTGGTTGGAGAGGCCTCTATATCAATAGCAACTGGTCCAAGCATAATCATGGGTTAGGGGGACCTAAGGAGAGGAATAGAGGTATTATAGGCTCAGATAGTGACCCTATAGAGGGATATGGACCTACTCTAAGAGGATAGGGCCAAGAGGATCGAGGGTCTATGGAGTGCCTTGGGCATAACATAGATCGAGTAGGATGCAACATGGGTGGAGGTAGATCACCTCAAGGGAGAGGTGAGTTGGGTAGACTAGGAGTGACAATGAGCTCAAGTAGAGGGGATGGTTGTGACCAGTAACCAATAGGGTAAGGGGATCCACCTACTATAGGTGAAGTTATAGAGGGTAGGAGAGAGGTTAGAGGTTGTCATGTAGAGGGTGACCTTCTACCAGATGATGTACTTTTAAGTAGTTCTAGCAGAGCAGTGAGTGCCACCACCTTCATCCCTTCAGACATTAAACTAGTCTCAATCTAGATCATGAATGATCTCATGGTCCATGAACATGCCCCCATTGGGACCACCTCTGATGGGTGGAGTAGAGGAGATAGGCTCCTAGAGCTAGGGATAGGATCAGGTTGACATGCCAATTTTGAGTGTGGTATGCATCCCTAGGGATGGTTGAGTGTGTCGAGTTTGGACTATGGCACACCGACTCGGCAGACCTATGTACCTCACTGCTTTGATCTTGAGTAATATCATGTTACTTTTGTGAAATGTGTGTGTTTATGTGTTGATGTTTTTATGTATTTTATGTTTGATTATGCATGAATGAATACAACATGATCTAACTATGAAATGAACTAACCTAAAATGCAAATGTATGAATGCAATGAAGTGGATGTGAGGCATGAAATGCATGGATGGAAGAAGAGAAAGAAGAAAAGAGGGAAAGAAAAAGAAAAATAAGGGAAAATACTTCTCTAGCTAAAATCATGCCCCATAAATATGGATCATGATATCAACATAGAGTGAAATCGTGACCCGTATGGATGAGGTATGATTTTGAAAAATAAAAGAAAAAAGAAGAAAAGAGGAGGAAGAAGACAAGAATAGAGAAGCAAAAGAATGAAAGAAGGAAAAAGGTCAACAAATGAGGAAGGGGCTTGAAGTATGGTGTTTGAGTTAGTGTAGATCGTACCTAGATCAATGTGACCAAACAACATAGATCAAGTGAAAAGAAAAGAGTGGAGTGGAACCCTATAGGGATGTATGCTCATAAATGACTGAGATGGAGGTTACCCTTGCATGTGGTCATGAAGCTATCTGTAAGGGTGTTATGCTCATAAGATATGGTCAAGCATGGAGTGGTACCCACTATGGGTGTAGTGCTCACTAAGATGGCTAAAGAGAAAGAGATACCTGCTAGGATGTATGCTCTCAAATGATTAAGATGGAGGCTACCCCTTACATTTGGCCATGAAGCTATCCTGTATGGGGTGAAGAATTGAGTGAAAGATGTGCCAAAGTGAGTACTACTTGATAGGGGTATGGTGTGTGCAAGAAGGTGTATGGACAAAGAAAATGGAGCAAAATAAGAGGTGAGTGTGTGCGTCCACCTTGAAGTTTCAATGGTTAAGTAGTGTGTATAATATAGTGGTCATGTGAACACCATATATGATATTCATGTGGTATCTACCCTATCCCACGAGGACTACTTAGCCATCAAAAATCAAGGAGGAAAAAAGTGTGAAAGCAAAGAATATGTAGATAGAAGAAGAATGTATATCCTTGTCTTGATGAAAGGAAGAAAGGAAAACATGCAAAGGACAAGGATATATAGAAGAAGAACTATATCCCTTGACTTGGAGAGATAGAAGCAATAAAATTTCAAGGTCAAGGGATATAAAGAAGAGAAGAGAAGAAAAATGAGATGGGTGAATGCAATGATGAAAAAGCATGAAAAATGGGCCCTAGGTTGGGGATTCTCTAGGCATCAGAGTCCTAGTGTGAGTGCAATGCATGTGAGCTATGACCTAACTAGGTATCATCACTTGCCATTGTCATGAAATCCCCAAGAATCTATATGATCAAGCAATCATGCAAGTATGAACAAGCAACAATGCAATTGTATGACAAGAAAAATGCAAAGTGGAATAAAATGTCAAGCAAAACATACAAGATATGATAAGCAATCATGCAATATGAATCAAGCAAACCGGATAAAATATGTGAACTAAACTAGATGAAAATACAAAGTGCATGCATAGTATTATTATTATTATTTTTTAATTAATGTTTTAAGTCCTTGAAGTCAACACAAATTCTTATTGTACCACCTATTTTAATAAAAATTATGGTATTGCAAGGAATTGACCCATCAAAGAAAGGGCTATGATGTAGGATACTTTCATGACTCTTATCATAAAGAGGATCATCCACAACATGTTCTCTAGGAGTCATTGCATGAAATTCATGGCAAACTCATATTGTGCCATCCTTTTTGATGAAAGGGGGAGAGATTCCCAACTTTGCAAGGTCTCTATGAGATAGAGGAATAGGGTCCTCTTGAGAACAAGAAGACTCGATATGCACAACACAAGGGATAGACCCATCAAAGAAGAAGTTATTCTAGATGATATCCTCATGATTCATATCATAAGGGGTATCCCCTTTAGCATACTCCTTTGGGGTCACATCTAGCTCAAGATGCACCAAAGTTACCATATTGCAAAACAAGATATCTGAGGGATAAGGGGGACCCTCATCCTCATCACTCCACTCCAAGCCTTGATGATCTAAATATTTAACATAAGTAATAAGGTGATCATCATTATCAAATGGTAAAGGTTGGTTTTTATTGGGTATGTAACCTATGCCACATCTCCTAGGCCAAATCTCAACATCCAAAGGCTCTTGAATACCTCTCTATTGGGGCCCCAAACCTTTACCTATATATCCCATACTAGATAGGATCTATTTGGGGAGTGGGTAATCATTGGATAAGTAACAATGGGTAAAATAATGCTCTATATGATAGAGGTTGCTACCATGAATATTTTCTTTGAAGGTTGTACCTACGAAGATAAAGGTACACGTGCCAATGTGTACAACTTCACCCTTCTTACGAGGTAAACCCATAGTCCTTGGTGAAGGTGGTAGCTTGGCAAGATCTAGAAGAGGCTCTTGAAGAAATGGATTAACTTGATCCCATGATGAAACATTGATTATTGGTTCCTCACTCACTTTAAGATTTTCAAGTTGTTTAGTTATGTGAGATGAGGAAACTGATGGGCATAAATTGAGACTAGATTGAGCTTGCTCAACCATCGAATAATATTCAAATGGATGAGGGTCACCTAAAATAGTGACAAGTTGATTCTTAAATTTGAACTTCAGATATTGATGAAGAGTGGAAGGGACAACCCTCATCGCATGAATCCAAGGGCATCCAAGAAGAAGATTAAAAGATGTAGGCAAGACACCACATAGAACAAGGTATCTAAGATCTTAGGTCTAACCCTAATGGGGAGAGATATAACACCACAAGCCTCTTGGGACTCATTGTTGAAAGATTTAATGATAATATCGGATTTGGTTAAGTCTTCCTCTTTTAATCCAAAATTTTGGAAAATTTGATAAGTGCATAAATTAAGGGAAGAACCATTGTCAATCAAGATTCTCTTGACAAATGTTTCCCCAATGAATGCTGTGATGTAGAGGGAGGAATCCCCTCGTAATTTTGAGGAAGGCATATCATCATCCAAAAATGTGATGTGATGTATCCCAAGAGAACCTACAACATTAACCACAACACTAGGAGAAATATCTGAAGGAACATATTGTTGTCTTAGGAGCTCCAACAGGGCTTCCCTATGAATAGGAGAAGTTTGTAAAAGCTCTAAGAGGGAGATCTTAGCTGGGGTACTAGCTAATTGTTTTTGAATGTCAAAGGAGACTTTAGGTTGTGGCTTCAACACTAAAGGTGGGTTTTCTACCCTTGTGCTCCTTCTTTGTGTATTCTTCAAAACTAAGGGAGGTTTTGAAGGTGGGTTGGATGAAGAACTTGTCTCCTACTGAGATCATTGAGTCGGTTGAATCTATGCTTGTTACCTTGTGGTTGTTGCTATCATACCAACCATATTATCATAGGGAGGGGGCACATTCTGATATGACACTTGATTAGCTACTTGTTACCCATGCTTAGGTAGGGGATCTTGGAAGATCCCCATATCTTGATTTGTTGTGGGTGCTTGTTGTGTAGGAGGTTGATTTTTTATTGGAGGATTGGGTGGAGAACCTTCTATAACAAGATGACCAACATCAATGAGGTCTTGAACCACATGTTTCAACCTCTTACAAGAGTTTTTCAAGTGCCCCTCTACCCTATGGTACTCATAGTGTTGACCAACTTTATACCAATTAGTTGTGGTATCTGGTTGCCTTATGGGAGGTAACTCAATCATGTTAGCTTCCAGAAGCTACTTTAGGACCACTATCATAGGTATGTTGAGTCTTGTAAAATTCCTTTGTGGGGGTTTTTGGGGTTGGCTAAGCACCATATTTTGTAGGGTGTTAACAACACTATTAATATACCTACTATCTATTACCCCATCACCAACCACATGCTTGTTCTTATACTATGTTTTAGTGGTCCTATCTTATTTTACTTTAAGTTGACCTCTTCTGATAAGGGCTTGCTCTACCCTTCTTTCTAGATCTATTGCTTGGTCAAAATATGTGATAGTTATCATTTCCAATGCATAAGATATTTGTTCTTGTAAATTCCCAATAAATATCTCAAGCATGTCTCGAGGAGGTAAGGTATATCTCAAGCATCCAACTAGACTCCTCCAATGAGATAAAAATTCTGAAAAACTTTCATCTTTACCTTGTTTTAACATATAGACATCTTTCATAGTCACATTCTTTTCAACATAAGCTCCAAATTATTGAACAAACAATTCAGTTGTCTCTTCAAAATTCCTCAAAGAATGATTGGGTAATTGATAATACCACTCTAATGCCATGCCACCAAGGCTCTTAGGGAATATCTTAAGTAACAACATATCATCATATATGATATCATGGCATGTTGTCCTAAACATCCTTAAGTGTTCAATTGGATCTTTTGTTCCCTTATAGATAGGCAAAACCAACATTGGAAAATGCTTAGGTTAGGGCCTAGAGGCAATAATAGGGTCTAAGGGTTGATTGCACATTTCTTTATAGTTTTAGGTGAAACTAGGAGGTTGAATCATATCCACTCTTGAAACCAATTATTTCACCACATTAGTTAAACTTTGCATCTCCAGATTGTTGTTGTGCAATACCCCTAGGTTCCCTAGGGGAGGGGTATAGGTAGGTTGTTGAAAGGGAACTTGACCTATGTTGGAGGTATTGACACTATTATGGTATGGGTTGTGATATGTGGTATCTTGTTGTGGAGGATAACTAACATTTGGTGGAACATAAGTATGAATGTTGAGATGAGTAGAATGAGGAGGAAATTGAACATAATCTTGATATGCACTACTAGTTGGAGGGACTTGTAGAACCCTTCCAATGTTGGTGGTTATAGTAGTAGCATATGTTGGTTTATGTAATGGATTACCATGATGTGAAGATTCAAACAAAGGGTTATCATGAACATTTCTAGGAGAAATGGTTGGAGGAGGAGGAGTCTCACCCCTTTCGAGTTGAGCTTCCTGCTCCATAGCTTTGAGCAAAGCCACCCTATGGCATTTCATGAAACCCCAAACATGATCAAATGATGTAAAAGTGAAGCCACCATTAGGCCCCTCAAGGGGATCATAGTTTGTATCAGTTTCAACATGTTCTTGCTCTTCTGTATCAAGGTTAGGATTCTCTCTATCAACCTAATCATCTTCTTGAGGAATTTGATCAGATTCTAAATGCCTTCATTGACTCCTAAGGAATGGAGCCATTAGGAGAAGGGAAGGGATAGAAGAGAGAACTAAAGTGAAACACACACACACACACAAAATATTTAAAAGGTTTTTTTTATTTTATGATTTTTTATTCTAAGAAAACAAGTTAGTGGTCTTGTTTAAAGTTTTCAAAATAAAAGCACCAAGGAAGAGGCTTCCTAATTTGGCCACTAAGATGTGTTTTCACATCGGGTTCACCAAATATGTAGAGGGGAAAACTATGCACATTATGTATGATTCTTGATTGGATCTTTTGGGAGCTGAGGTGATCATGATGGTTGTTATATTCTCTACACTCGATGGACAAGGGAAAGGGTTCACCAAGAATAGTTTTAGGACTCACTCCAAGTTTAGGGTGGAAATGTTTAATGTGTTCAATTAAGCAATCACCTATGTCTGGCCTCTATAAACTAAACTATGTAAATAAAAGAGTGATGCAAGACACACAAGATGCAAGAAAATAATATCTAACCCTAGTATGATTCTTTGATTCAATGATCTCTAACCCTAAGTTGTAATAAATGAAATTCTTTTTCTTTTGAGCAAGGGCACAAGTGAAATGCATAAACAAGACTAAACCCTAGATGCACACTATATGCTCTTATTCTTTCGAATGCCTAGAAATAAACATGATCAAATACTTTTCCTTTTATTTATATTCTAGGTTTGAATAGAAATAATGAAAGACACAACAACAAACAACCTAAAGCTTTACTAAGGACACTTATTTATTCCAATATTTGATCCAAGCTTTATCTTGCATCCAAAAATATCCCATAGCTTCAACCTGCAAAAAAGCTTTACAAAAACCCTAGAAAATATGATCAACGTTAGGGGGCCTGCTTAGGCCATTGTGTAGCAGAGCTTGGGAGCGCAATAGTCAAGCCCCCTAGGTCCTTTTAGTTGACCTTTAGAAATCAAGAGTGAATGTTGACCTTTTTTGGAAATGGATAAACAGAATGCAATGAAATAGAATAGTGCAAAAAATAGAATGTAAACAATAGTATTATGTCCTAAATACAACATGCAAACATAGACCTAGGGTTTGGGAGTGAATCTTACCCCCAGACTTGACGCAACCAAAATCATGCCCTGTACGGGGCATCCACGATCTTGGCTCTACCAAAATCGTGCCCTATAAATACGGGGTATGATTTTACAATAGATCAATAAAAATAGCATATCAATGCAAAATGAGCGAAAACAAGAATGCAATTAATAATCTATGAATGATAAAATGTACGAAACAACCTGGTGGTAGTGAAAGAGGTAGACAAAAGGATGAAGACCTCCACAAGATGGTTGACTCCTCCTCAAGGCTCCAACACTTGTCCACCAAGGGTAGCAAATCAACAATGCAATAGAATAACACCAGAAGAAACTTGCCAAAGATCACTTGAACACTTGGAGAGCATGCAAAAAACTTGCAAAAGAATTCATGATTAACCTCTTAACTTGTCAATTGTCATGCATGTTATGACTGGGTATGAAAAGGAGATCCAAAACCCTCTATTTATAAGGGATTTGAAACACAAATGGGTGGGAAAACCCTAAGGGAGGACCAACCTTAAAGAAGTCAGCTCGAAAGTTGGGTTTTCTAAGAGAAAACCCTAACTTACCAAAATCATGCCCCGTAAGGGCCGACCACGATTTCGGAAAAACTAGGAGAAAAAGAGGAAAGAGGGGAGAAGAGAGGCCCAAACTTGCACTTGGGAAAGTTGGAGGGTCTCTCTAAGGTTCTAGGGAAAATGACTCACTTGGGTGGGTCAATTTTCCATGTCTACACTAAAAATTAATAATTTTTTTATTTATAAAATGTGATAGCAAAACACAAAGTCTACACTTACAAAAAAAAAAAAATATATATTTTGAAAATTGAGGCAACAATAAACACCTTTACCCCATATGTTTCCAACTCTAAAGGAAATAAAAATACCTAATTTTTTTATTTAAATAGTCAATTTTAATAATAATTATATTTAAATTTTAAGGTTGGAGAGTGAAAAAAAAAAACTAACTAATTACTTCTCAAATCTTAAGTAGCTTTAAAGTGGAAACTTTGAATACATGTTTAAAGTTCAAATCATGTAAAGTAGAGTTGTACAACATATTTGGTAACCAAAGTATGGTTGGAGACCTATAGTCTTGTGAAAGTTAAAAACTTCATCTTGACTCAGTTTCAGAAGATTAGTTTCAAAAGATTTAAGTTCAAACTATGGTGGGTGTGTTACCACATAGCCTTTGGTTCTCATATCGACTAATCAACCCAGAAAGAAGTGTGTAAATGTATTTTTAAAAAAATACTTTATCCTTTGAATAAAACACAACAACATAAAGTAACCATTTGTCTCATATAGCCTATAGTTTTGTGAAAGTTAAAAACTACTCTATCTAGCTCTGTTTTAGGAGATTTAAGTTCAAACCATGGTGGGTGTGTCACTGCATAGCCTTTGGTTCTCGTAAAGACAAATCAACCAAAACGAAGTGTGTCTAAATGTATTTAGAAAAAAAAAACACTACTTTATCCTTTAAATAAAACACTATAACATAAAGTAACCTAATGGTACAAACTTTAAAACTTTGAATAGAAGTAAATCTTAAGAGATAGGGTTGTATACAACCACAAAAAGTTGCTTTGATTAATTTTTTTTATGAAAGTTTTGTTGACTTTATTTTTCTTAGGGTTTATAAAAAGGAGAGAAAGAGGAATTCATGTTGCTTTTATGGTGTGCTTATAATTAAAACCAAAGAGTAATATCCATCTGGTCTGCCCACAAGGACGCCACTTACACGGTGATGAGACCCAAATTTAATTAATGTATAAAAAATATTAATCCAAACAAAATTGAAGAGCAAAAATGTTTATTAAACATGTGATAAAGCAAGGGAATGTTTTGTGTTGTTTTGTGTCCCATCCATTAAAATGATTTTCTCGACACAACTTGTTGATGTAAATCATATAACTCAATGCTCCCACATTTAAATTATGAATGTTGCACGAGAGGGGCCCCTTTCATCTAGTGCTTTGCCCTTTGCTTTCGCCATCAGCAGAACACACAGACGTCTATATACAATTAAAATGAAAGATAGATATTTATTTTATTTCAGATTTCAAAGAGATATTTTTTAATGTTCCAAAACATTATGGTTTTGTGCCATAAATTGTGGTCCATGGTCAGCGTCCCCAGCCTTGTTTAATCATGTCAGGATCTCAATTCCACTTCCTATTATCAATCACAATGATTGTGAAAAGTACCTGAACAAGTGAAATGAGTCCTGCATGTGCTGTTTTTTTAATGGACACTGCAATTTTTACTTTCTAATCAATTTAGTATGTGATCACAAAGGTTTTAAAGCCATGAATTGAATTTTGATCTTTATTAAAAGAGATTTACGATTTTATGATGAAAAAATTAAATAGAAATTTCATGAATTAAATTTATTTATTTTTTGATTTAGTTAGTGTGAGAAACTTTTACGACTACTTATAAGGCTGAGCAGTCTCCTCTCAACCATGACTTTTTGTAAGTCTCCTCTCAACCATGACTTCTTGTAAAGCCAGCCACCACACACCCACCCCCTCACACACTCTACGCCCCAGTTTGAACCAAACCTCGTGAAGAAGAATCAAAGCCCGCAATGTTCCCCTCATATGGATATCATGAATTGAATTAGAATCTTTATTAAAAAAGACTTCCCATTAAGATAAATGAAGATTATTTCTTAAAATATAGGAAAAAGGAATTTTATAATATATTTTCCATCGACATAGACAAAGTGCATAAGTTAATAGAATATTATTAATAGAGGTGCAATGAACTTAGTCACATGCATCTTTTGACGAGGATAAAGGGGACAATATTATGTGCTCCCTTGTTTCACATGACTGCCACCTAATTGCAAACAATATATTTTTTTTATGGAATTGTTATAATTTTTTTTGATTTGGTTATGTTGAACTCTCGACTATAACCTTTTTAAAGTTAAGAGTTATATTTATCAATAAGAAATTTAACACAAAGTTATCACACAACCACCCCTGGCACACTAATCCACATAACAGTTTGAACCTTTGACCTCTTAAAAAACAAAGCCTGAAACTTTGCCTTGCATCCAGGTACTAATTGTTATAATCTTTATTAGGTAAAAACAAAATCAATAAAACTTTAATTAAAAAATCAATTCTAAATAACTTATTTAAAAATAAACAAATACTACTAAAAACTACTAACTTATCTTTTTCTGAAAAAAGGCCACTAGAAAACTACTAACTTATCCTTTTCTGGAAAAAGGATGAAACCCTAAAAAAGTACCGTATTTCATGTCATGGGATGGTGTTGAACAAACCTGGCAAAGAAAAAGCTATGTTTTGTTCTTCCTGAGAGGAGGCCCCACACTCAGGGTAGATAGATAGTTCCAGTCAACATGCATAGGCTTGACCACATCATTGCCTACATCAGGTGTACTAACAAAGTTTGGTTGATAGCAGGAGTGTGTACTTACAAAGAGTTTGGTTGATATCGAGCGTTTGTTGTTGAGTTGTCAAACAAAATAATTAAGAATCTATTAACTCCGCATATTTTTGTAGCTATCATTTCTAAGATTAGAAATATTTTCCTAACATCCCTCTAAAATTAGAGATGCCACCTTAGATAAAAAGAAAGGGTATGTCAAAATCACCTAGAAATTTTGATGGTATAAAACTTTCTAGTTTTTTCAATACAAGACGGCCCTGCAAGAGGTTTTTAATAACAAACCCCAATCCCAAATCCAAATCCTAAAAAAGTGATATGATGGCATGGGAAATTCCCATGTGAAACGTGGTCCTTCCAAGTTTGGAACATGGAGAAAAGAGCGGAATCTTGAGGAGCGAACTCTCTTTATAAGGAAGGACTTCATAGGCAGCCCAATGAAATGCTGCCGAAAGTTACCGTTGGAATCTATTAGCTTTCATAAATGAAAATTATACTGGAAACTGAAAGCTAATTATCCGCATCGAAGCCATTCCCGGCAGATTTGCATGGGAATGCCTTGCATGGGAATGAGCGAAGATTCTTCCGCGTTCTTGCAGTGGCGCTCTCTCTCTCTCTGTCACTCTGTGGGTCTTTTGTTTTTGTTATTTCTATCTGGAAGAAGAAGCTGAGAGCTGAATTTGCAGAGTCGGCGGCGAGATGGCGCAGTCAAGCTCCGATGAAGCACTGAAATACTCGCATAGCCCCGCCCACTACGCGGTGGCGAGGAGAGACCACGCAGCCCTGAGGAGGATCGTCGCGGCTCTGCCGAGGCTGGCCGGGGCAGGGGAAATCAAGACGGAGGCAGAGTCGATCCGCGAAGAGCAGAAAGCGGACGAGATATCGGTGGTGATCGACAGGCGCGATGTGCCCAACCGTGAGACGCCGCTCCACCTGGCGGTGCGATTGGCGGACGCCACGGCGGCGGAGCTCCTCATGGGCGGAGGCGCCAACTGGAGCCTCCAAAACGAGCAGGGGTGGAGCGCCCTCCAGGAGGCCATCTGCGGGCGCCGGGACGAGATCGCCATGATCATCATGAAGTACTACCAGCCCATGGCGTGGAGCAAGTGGTGCCGCCGCCTCCCCCGCCTCATCGCCTGCATGCGCCGCATGCGCGACTTCTATATGGAAATCGCCTTCCAGTTCGAGAGCTCCGTCATCCCCTTTGTGGGTCGCATCGCCCCCTCCGACACCTACCGCATCTGGAAGCGCGATTCCAACCTCAGGGCCGACACTACCCTCGCGGGCTTCGATGGGTTCAAGATTCAGCGATCGGAGCAGAGCTTCCTCTTCCTCGGGGAGGGCAGCGACGATGGGAAAATTCCTCCTGGCTCCCTCCTGATGCTCGCCCACAAGGACAAGGAAATCATGAACGCCTTCGAGGACGCCGGCAACAGCCCCTCCGACGCAGAGGTCGCCCAAGAGGCCGCCGCCATGACCCAGACCAATGTTTACCGCCCCGGCATTGATGTCACCCGCGCCGAGCTCGTCCCCCAGTATAATTGGAGGCGGCAGGAGAAGACGGAGATGGTCGGCGCCTGGAAGGCCAAAGTCTATGATTTGCACCACGTTATGCTCAGTTTCAAGTCCCGGAAAGTCCCCTCTGATGTTATTATTAATAGCAGTAATGGTGGTCAGGAGGAGAGTGATCCGGAGTATGCGTATGCAGAGCTTCTGACGGAGGAAGAGAGGCGGCAGATGGATAAAGCGCTGAAGATGGAGGAGCTGGAATTGGATGGGGAGGTGGAAGATGGGTTTCTTGTTGCCGAGAGGCCTGCCGATTTGATGAGGCCTCACAGGCATAGCTCTTATGATAGAGGGGATTTTTACTTGGAAAAGAAGGAGAGGTTTAGTTTTACTTCCACTTCCACTTCCAGTTCCTCTAATAAAAATGCCAACTTTGAGTTGAGGTTCAGTAGCAAGGAGGAGAAGGGGTGGGTTTGGGGTCGGAGGAGTTTTAAGGAGGAGGGGTGTCCTAAGAAACTTCAGCCTCCCCGGAGCTCTCTTACGGCTGATAAGAAGGTCAGTGACCTTCTTGGGCCGGCTCAGGCTCAGGGTAGGGGCCCCCATTCCAAGAAATCAGAGGCGCAGCACCAGCCGGCCAGGAGGTCCATGGACGTCAAGAGAAGTGAGTTCATGGGGACAGAGGATTTTGGGAAGAAGGATGGGAGAAAGTGGGTGACCAAGGAACATAGTGGGAGGCGGAAAGGAGGAGGAGCAGTTTCTGGCAATGAGAGTACTAGTACTAGTACTAGTAGTAGCAGCCAGGAAAGTGTATACAAGAAGGGATTGAGACCTGTGTTGTGGCTGACACCACATTTTCCCCTGAAGACTGAAGAGCTGCTGCCATTGCTGGATATCTTGGCGGACAAGGTTAAGGCCGTCCGTCGGCTCCGGGAATTGCTTACCACGAAGCTCCCCACAGGGACCTTCCCCATCAAGGTTTGTAAGCAACCGTCTTTTTCAGTGCCCCACTTGTACTACATTTTTGTAGCTTAGTCTCAGCTGTCAATGAAATAGTGTTTATGTATCTAATCGTTTATATAGCTTCCTTCTTTCATGCTTTCATTATTGGTTAAATGTATTTTGGTTACTGAATAGACAGTGTCCCTTATTGAAAGCCTAGTTAAGACGACTTGATTATCAAGTAGGTTTTGTTTCCTTGTGGATTTCAACGTTTGGCACCCATCTCTCGGAAAACCTTCTGCACATGGATATTGATCCTTCACTAGATGATCAAACCCCATCTGCACTAATGTACCTAGTGTCATTGATTTTTGTTCCAAGAAGTGGTTTCTAGGCTCCCAATGGTTTGGGCACACACCAATGAAGGGGAAGAATCCCAAATGTTTTTCACCCTTATGGATCCTTAACAAAAGGTACTGATCGCCCAGGGCTTCTGTCAAAGGCTTTATTCTTCTTGCACTCTTTCTGCATAAATTTCATCAGCCGTATTGCGAGGTAAGTTCAATATGTTGTAGTTTTGATATTAACATACTGGTGAAAAAGGTTCTAGGGAAATTGCTTACCACAGAACTTCTGTCTTAAAGTCTTTCTCAAGATACAAAGATATTCGTGTCCTCTAGTATGAGCATCCTGAACTATTTAGGTCAAATGCATGTTCATTGTTGCGTAACACCATAAGATTATTATTATTTTATGAAGTCCTTGACTATTCAGAATGTAGACTATTCATTAAAAAATAAAAGTCACTTCAATACTGCGGACATTACGAGACGTGGGAGCTTATTCTATAAGATTGCACAAAATTTCTTCATGGACGGTTATTGCGTACACGGTTAGTGGATTGGTAATTGTATTCGTATATTTATTTAAAAAGAACTAAGTTCAAATTTTAGGGTATGTTTGTAGTTTGCTCTAAATTCTTTAAATGCGTGTCAGACCAAGGACGAGCTTTGAATTTTTTAAATGCATATCAGACCAACGACGAATTCTGAGAGACCGATGGTCCTCTTCATGCAGGTCGATTTTCGAGAGACCGGTGGTCCTCTCCATGCTTGGTTATAAAATAACAAGATAATATAGACTTGTTGAGGATAACCCGGTGGTTTAAACTCTGTTACTAAAAACAATATAGATGTAACCAAAATACTAAAACAAAATTCTGTAATAGGAATATGCCACAGAAAAACTAACTTGCAATAGCAACTTGCAGAACAAAGATCCAACTAAAATGTAAGAGGGCTCAGATTAAATCTTCGAAAAATGAATATGGCGTTTTCTCCATTACTATGTCACATACCTGAAGACATATTTTCTTTGGTAAGACTAAAAGAAAGCTTGTCGAAAACCTGAAGACATATTTTCTTTGGTAAGACTAAAAGAAAGCTTGTCGAAAAACTTCTAAGATAGCAGGAATGTTTCAGTTGTTTTCTTGCACCGAAACATTTTTTCCTACTCTGGACAGTGTATCTTCATTTTACTAATTCCTTTAAAATTTGTCTTCAGGTATTTAAATGTCTAAGGAATGAAGAAAATCAATTTGCTATCAACAACCAAACGTTGCTTTATTAAATACCTGATATGTTTGTTTGGGTTTTTGTACCATTGTTATAATCAATCTGTTTCAGGACCTGAGGAGAGTTTGGAGAGTTTGGGGACTGCATGGATGATAGGAACCTAAAAGTAATAAATATTCATAGGGGAGAAAGTTATTTCAGCTATAAAGCAAAATTTGACAATGTAGAAGCTGGATAGTCATTACTAAACTTCGGACAATAGCAGGAAATAGGAAGAAGGATCAGTCTGTACTCCTTTGTTGCCCATTTTTCTTTGATGCTATTTCTTACAGATTTTATCAGTTTCCGAGGTTCAAAAATGAGATACATATGTAGTCTTCACATTTATTTGCAGCCTTAAATGTGCATTCCTTTATGATCCGATTTCTTCTCTTGTAATTTTTTCATTCCTAGATGAGGTTGTGTAATGTTCTCAAGGCATCTTGCCTTTATGAGTAATATCCTATCAAAATCATAATTTTGTTATAGGTAGTTTCAAAGGTTAAGTGGGTTGGTAAGTGTAAGTTTGGTTGAGTACTTATCAAGAAGAGACCTAGGTTCAAATTTTGGGAGGAAGCCTGTCCTTTGCAAAGGTAGTAGTCTGATCTGGTGCCAGAACGACGACAACGTATGAGTCCCGAGCGACGGCTGGTCTCCATCTCGCGCTAGGTCAACAACAACTAGATGAATAAGGGTTATAAGGGCAACCCCAAAATTTGAACCTACTTATTAGTAAAAAAATAACCAATTTTTCAAATAAAAAAATAAAATCTTAGGTTACTGTTTGTAAACCCTGTCATCAATGTCAAATATGAACAGTAAAAGGAAAGCATAGCTTTTCTATTTCTCCTGGGGACTCCGGTTTGCCCCTATTCTTTTTGTTTCTTGTCACTGTTGCTGAGTGCCTTGCATGTTTTAACACCTGTGGCACCCAGAATGTGTCAGACTTATGCTATTCGAGTTGCTTATTCATGGGACCATGTAGGCCAAGAAGATCGCCTGTGGCTATATTTCAACCAACATTTTAATTAGGTGTGGCTGCATCCTTTATGTACAAATGTGTCATGATTTTTCAGATTCTGAATATGTACCTCTGTAAGTTCTAATCAGTGGCCCTATGTTGTCAGTGACTTTATTATGTTGATTTTCTCTCAGGTTGCTATTCCTGTTGTTCCGACGATCAGGGTAGTTATTACTTTTTCAAAGTTTGAAGAACTGCCACCATGTGAAGAGTTCTGCACACCTCCGACAAGTCCTCGCCATCTACAAGATCTAATCACCAAAGAAAGTCAGAGCGCACAGGAGTCTTCAAGTTCATGGTTTCAATGGATAAAGGGACCAGCCAACCGAAACACATCAGTATCTGCTAGTCCAGAAGATCATCCAAAAGAGGTCCAGGATCCTTTTGCTATTCCAGCAGACTACACATGGACCACATTAGATGCTAAGAAAAGGCAAATGAGAGATAAAAAGTCCAAGACCAAAAAGGGGAAGAGATCATCACATTGCGTTGATATCGCAGAGAATGGGATTGACAGATAGATTTTAAATCTAGTTCTTGTTTTGTAAATTCATTTCATAGATTTAAAAAGCGGCTTTTGTTTTATAAAATCATTTCAGTTGATGCTCTCACAGAGGTATACAACACAAAATGCACAACAAGATTGATATGAAAATTGATATTCCACACCTTTTTTACTACTGACATGTCATATGGAAAATGTGGGTGTTTCCAAATCAATTATAACCTGTTAAGCTTCCTGCAGCATCAATTGGATGTGAGGTGTAATTGGATATATTTTTTTATGATTTTAATTTTTTTTTTTTTTTAAATATTAATTAAAAAATTAATATTTAAAAAATTAAATTTTAAAACCGTAACTAATAATTTTTTCCTTCACATAAAATTTAATTCATTAAATTATTGACTTCTATAAATTTAAACCCAATTCAATTATGGGCTCCTTTACCTTGCTATGGAATGACTGTAAAATGCTGACCTTTGTTTAACCATTTGATTTTTTCTCCTTAGATAATGAGGTTTGGCCACATACACGTCTGCACTCAACCTACAAAAACAATATCTTGTTTTAAAGTGTCACCATATTTTAAATTTATACATTTAGGCTATTGATAACTATGGACCATCTTTTTTAATAGTGTACTGATGATAATGTTTTTTTTAATGGTTTATATGAGATTAAAATGGGTTCCACCAGTATTACATTATTAGTGTGTATTGATAACTATGGATCATCTTTTTTTAATAGTGTATTGATGATAATGTTTTTTTTAATGGTTTATATGAGATTAAAATGGGTTCCACCAGTATTACATTATTACTGTGTATCGTTTGGTAAGATTCAAGTTGAGTAATAGCTGCAAGCTAACTGCAGTGGCAAGGGCTTTGGCCTCTCGTTGGGAGGTCGAAGGTTCAAACCCCATTGACCGGAACCCTTTATAAAAACTTGTGTAAACACATTGAAAAAAAAAAATTACATCATTACGCGTATCGTTATAGCTGCAAGCTTACTGTAGTGGTAAGGGCTTTGGCCTCTTTTTGGGAGGTCAAGGTTCAAACCCCACTCAATATGAAACTAGAACCCCTTATAAAAACCTGTGTAAACGCATTGAAAAAAAATTCAAACCTAGGTCTCCTATTTGAAATGTTGAGGAATCTAACTGGTTGAGCTAATACCACTTGATGTATTAATGATAATGGATGAATATGAACTTGAGTATTTTTTATTATTATTTAATTTAAATTATTATTAATAATTATGTATCAAAAAAATTATTATTAATAATTTGTGGTTTTTTATTTAATTTAAATTATTATTAATAATTATGTATCAAATAAATTATTATTAATAATTTTTGGATTTCTTTATATAGCCCAAAAAATAAAATAATAATAATAAGTTATGTGATTTTTATTAGGATTATTTTTATTAAAATATTATAAAATTAATTAGATTATTTTAGTTTGTCTAAGATAGCAGGTTTTAACAAAAAAAAATAATAATAATTTGTGGTTTTTATTATGATTATTTGAAATGTTGAGGAATCTAAGGGGTTGAGCTAATGCCACTTAATGTATTGATGATAATGGTTGAATATGAACTTGAGTGTTTTTTTATTTAAATTATTACAAAAAATTTATTATTAATAATTTGTGGTTTTTTATTTAATTTAAATTATTATTAATAATTTATGTGGTTTTTGGATTTCTGTATGTAACCCCAACAAATAATAATAATAATTTATGTGATTTTTATTAGGATTATTTTTATTAAAATATTATAAAGTTAATTAAATTATTTTAGTTTGTCTCTAAAAAAAAAAAAAATTATGGTTTTTATTATGATTATTTTTATTAAAATATTCTAAAGTTAATTAGACAATTTTAGTTTGTCTTTTCTTAAAAATATATAAAGAACATAAGATAGTAGGTATAAGATAGTAGGTTGTGAAAATGGAGAAAAAGGTACATGGATAAAACAAAGCAATAAATGGTTGGATAAATGGAGTATTAAATTTTATAAGGTTTTAAACTCCAAAAAAAAAAAAAAAAAATTTAACAATATGTAATATGTGAGAAAAATTAAGAGTTCTCACATGGATTGAAAATTTAGGAAAGAAAAAACAGTTATATATCAACGAGTTTAACTGTGAATATAACCCAAAGAAGTACATAGATGCAAAAGACCACATGGAAGGAAAACATGTTTATAGTCCAATTAAGATCTCGTTCACACCATCTTAGATGCAAAATTAGAAGATGGACTATTCATTAGCAGGTATGGTCAGAACGAATGTGTCTTTTACAAGTAGAAGTAGTGGAGATTGAAAATGTTTTGTTATGGAATGTGAAGCCTACAAGGATATTAGGATTGCAGGTATGGTCAGAACGAATGTGTCTTTTACAAGTAGAAGTAGTGGAGACTAAAAATGTTTTGTTATGGAATGTGAAGCCTACAAGGATATTAGGATTGCATATACTAACACTCTAAAGTGAACTCACTAATAGAACTTTTGAAGAATTGAGAATAGAAAAACAAGGAAACTTCTCATCAAAATCAACAACAAAAGAAACAAATTAAAAAAGATGATAGGAGGATGTTGAGTTTTTTTTACTTTGTTGAGTAATTTTTTTCTTGGATATTAATGTACACCATGCCCCATCTTGTAGGTTCCATAGATTGTTTTGGTCTCATAGATGTAATTAAAATCATTTTATTTTATTTTTTAATTTTATTTTTTTATATATATAAAGGAATCGGTTGCATCCACAATCATTTTTTACTACCAAGCAAGATTCAAATCTTAGGGCTGCCCCCTATAACCCCTATTGCACCTTGTTGTTTAACCCAGTGTGAGGGGGACCACCGGTCGCTGGGGATATCCCTTTAAAATCACTAACTTTCTTTTATTAAATTCTTGATATGGTGTTTATTAAGAGAGGATTTTTCTTTGTCATTTGCCTTTTAGGATTAAAAATATGTTAGAAAAAAAGTCAACCCCACGATTGGTTAAACTATTTGTCATGTTATTTTCTTCGTTGTAGATATGTTTGTATTTCAAAGATATTTCCTCGATCAATAATTGGATATCTAAAATAATACTATTGTTGATCCAATCCTTGTATTTTTTTATAGTATTAATAACAATGTATAAATTTCCCTTAATTAAAATGTCTCATTTCTTTTTCAATGCTAAAATATAGGAATTATGACTTTGGATCTATTTATTTTCAAGATTACAATTTCACAATTTATTGTGTTAAATTCTTTGAGATGTCCAAGCTAAACCAAGTTTATTCTTGTCTTAATCAATTTTATTTAGAGTACCTTTTTGGTGGGCATAGAGAAACGTAGGGACATAAAAAGGGAACAACTTGAAGACACCTCTAAATTTTGAAAAAGGGAACAACAAAGCGATTGGTTGTATAAAAACATTATATATATATAGAAATATGAAAAATATAATTCTAAATGAAAACATTTAAAAAGCAAATATTTGAGTCAATTGTTTGTTTCCTCGTTACTAATCAAAAATCATAGCCACAATGAAAGTACGTTGATGTATATGTGAAGAGTGTAATGATTGATTCAATGTGATTAAGCCACTAGACTCCAATGTTCAACTTCTCATTTTGATGATTAGTTTTTCAATTATCTGTAACTATCTTAAAATATAAAAAAATATTATATAACAATGCCATGCATCATCATATACCCCTAAATAAATTATAGAACTTCTTTAGAGATCCTAGAGTTATGTGTTTCAACTTTCAAAAAAAGTTATACAAGTACCCATATTTTTGTATCCTTGTCTCACTAAAACGTCTTTTATGTTTTCAAATATTAGGGATTTAAGTTTTTAAATTCATTTATTATTTAATATTATAACTTTTTATATTATGCAAACAATTGTCCATATTTCAATTGTGCAAACATTCGTGCTTTTGTATTTTTGTTTCTCTATATTTATTTCTAGTTACTAATGAAACATTGTATGTTATGTAGGGGATGCCTAGCATCCCTTATGTGATGTTGCACAAATGAGGGTGATAGAGGGGGGTGGGGGTATAGAGTGGGGACATCATTGTGTAATTAAATTATTATTTAACATAATTTAACTGGATTCAATGTTGTGCTTCATAATGTAAAATACATGAGAATTTTACTTCAATAAAATACTTTTTGCCTAATTATAAGATTATTTTTTCTTATATTTTAGAGATAGACTAACAATAATTCTCTATCAACATTTATAGTTGCTTTATTTGTTCATAATTGTTTTTGCTTATTGTTTTATTTGCTGATTTTGTCATGACCCTCCTTGGCAGGACTTATCATTGATATTGATTATGTATTGATGTGTAGATTTTCAATGCTTAATATTTTATTATATTATCATGATAAGTGGTTAATTGCAAATTATGCTTTGATTATATTATGCTAGAATATGGTATTGTTGATGGAATCTATGGTTGCAAGACCAGGTGCTCTTACGAGTGGATTGATATGGACAACAATCGAAAAAGAGAGACCTAAATGAGAAATGATGTTGATAACATGTTCATCGAAAACTCCAATGTAACTAAGCAACCTCATGTAGTTGTATTTTATATTTGCGTGTTTGGTTATAATTACACCACCGACTGGAAGATTTCTTAAGCAAAGGAACAATCTTTGGTAGTCACGTGATGATGTGATAGTCATCATAAAACCTACTACTAGAGATAAGAGGTGGTGTAATGCAATTACTTGTTTGATAATCATTTGTGGTTATATGCATGTGTTTAAAACATGAAAATTGATGGTTAATATTTTCATCTAGATGGGTATTAATAATAACATTGGTATTATTAATACTTAAAATATTAATATCTATGTTAATAATTAATGTTAACAGTTGGTATTAATTTAATTTACAGGATAGATAATTAATTATTATTCTAATGTGGATAATTAGAAAAATGGATTAAATGAAGGGAATAATTGATTTAATTATTTAAGATTTTTGAGTAATTAGTTATTTTATATTAATATTAGTAAGTGGAACTAAGATTTAATAAGTAATAATATTTTTATTAGAGGAGCTAGCTGGAAGCTCCTCTAATGTTCATTTTATGAGCTTTAATAAGTTTTAAATTAAAGTAGCTATGATTTTTTTAGAGAGTTTCTTTAGAACCCTAAAATTAATGGAAGGATGGTGCTTGGTAATGGATGCATTTATGGATGGTGGAAATGTGAAAACATGGGCATTATAATTGTGCCAACAAAAGTTTGAAACATTACTAGAATTTATAACGTTCTAGCATGCAAGAAGTTGGGGTATGATAATCTGTTTCTTTGGCAAAATATGGAGGACTTTGCGAAGCTTAAAAAGGGGGGGAAGAAAAAAATAGGGGAGATCAATGAGGAACGTGAAGAAGAAAGAAGGACTATATGACTTCATTTTCAGAGAGGTATTCTATATTTTATTAAGCTTTCATTTAATGCTTTGGCTGCATTTTTAGAGAGGTATTTATCTCTAGTTCATCTGGAATAGATGCATGCATATATGTATTTTATTAAGCTTTCTTTATTATGGCTGCATTTTCAAAGAGGTATTTATCTATGGTTCATCTGGAATAGATACATGCATATATGTATTTTATTCAGCTTTCTTTTGAATTCTCTAGCTGCATTTTGAAAGAGGTATTTATCTACGGTTCATCTAAAATAGATGCATGCATATATGTATTTTATTAAGCTTTCTTTTGAATGCTATGGCTGCATTTTCGAAGAGGTATTTATCTCTGGTTCATCTGGAATAGATGCATGCATACATGTATTTTATTAAGCTTTATTTTTAATGTTATGGCTACATTTTCATAGAGGTATTCTGTATTTTATTAAGTTTTTTTAATGCTTTGGCTACATTTCCAAAGAGGTATTTATCTCTGGTTGATCTGGAATATATGCATGCATATATGTATTTTATTATGTTAATGGTTGCACTTAGAAAAGTTGCGTTAATGGTTGCATTAATGGCTTAGATGTAAAACCTATAAAGCCTAAGTTAATAGTTTTAATATAAAAACCGGCATTTGAAGAAGCCTATGATTTTATTAGAAAGGAAAAAAAAACTAGGTTTTTCCTTGGTCAAAGATTTGATACTTGATTTTCTTTTAAAGGGAATAATGATGGTTTTCCTTAGTTAAAGAAACAATGTTTGATTTTTTCTTTAAGAAGGAAGTATTATTGGATTTATTATAAAGAGATAGTATTTGGTTCCTTTATAAAGGAATGGTATTGGTTTTTTTGAGGCTTGAGTAGATAAGAAAACCAATACTGAGAGAAGTATGGGATTCTCTCGTTGTATGAAATAGTTTGATGCATGTATGAGGTTTAAATGGAAGAAGTATGGGGTTCTTCCAAATTTTTGCATGGAGTTGCTTTGCATAATTAGTTTTATTCCTAAAATTGTTTAATGCATGGATGAGACTCCAATGGAAGAAGTATGGGGTTATTCCAAAGTTTTGCATAGAATTGCCTTGCATAGTTATTGTATGCATATAATTGTTTAATGCATACATGCGACTGAAATGGAAGAAGTATGGGGTTCTTCCAAAGTTTTACATGGAATTGCTTTGCATAACTATTGTATGCTTAAAACTATATAATGCATGGGTGAGGCTAAAATGGAAGAAGTATGGGGTTCTTCCAAAGTTTTGCACGAAATTGCTTTACATAGTTACATCATGCTTAACATTATTTAAAGCATGAACGAGGCTTAATAGGAAGAAGTCAATATTCTTCTAAATTTTTGACATGGAATTTCTTTGCATGGTTATTGTATGCTTAATGCTTAGATGAGGCTTAATGGAATAAGTTCGAGAATTCTTTTGATATAGTGATGGCACCTTAAACGGTGAGGATCGGGTGGCCATGCTTATTATCCTGGGAAGTGGTAATAACCTTAGTTAGCCCATCATGGAGGTGCAATAACTAAGCACTATGTTATTAGTTAACTCATCACAAAGATGTGATAAATGCTTGTATGGTGTATTTTTGACTGTTCAAATATTTATTGCATAGTTACTATTTAACTCATCACAAAGATGTGATAAATGCTTGTATGGTGCATTATTGACTATTCAAGTGCATATTGCATAGTTTCTAGTTAACTTATTGTAGAGATGTGATAAATGGATGTATGGTGCATTGTTGACTATTCAAATGCATATTGCATAATTGCTAGTTAACTCATTGTGAAGATGTGATAAATAATTTGTATGGTGCATTGTTGATTGCTTGAAAAGCGTATTGCATGGTTGCTTGATAAATGAGATTTGAAATGGCTAAATAATTATGATGTTTTTAAATACTTGAGTAGGTAAAGGAAACCTTATAGATAGAAGTATGGGATTCTCTCCATGATTGTTGAAATGTATTTTGCATGGTTGCTTTCATTTATACATAGAGCATGTTAAGTTGCATTGCGTTAAGAGCTATCATAATCCCTAAGTTATCTTGAAGTCTATGGGACATTCCTTTCATGAAGAGGATCATGAAAAGAAGGTGGAGCAACGACCATTTGGACAGACTTGTTTTAATGTACTTGGGAATAAAAAGTTGTTATGTAAATGAAAATGTTGTTATGTAACAATTGGATACTTTATTCCTGTATTAATAAGGCTTGGGAAGTCTTTATATGGATGTATGGAAATTTTTGGCTTTGAGTAAATGAAAGAATGAAAAGGTTATTAACCTTATGAGAATGATTTATATGTTGCATTTATGAATTATTGAGCATGTAAATATGTTTATGTTAATGTTAAATTTAGATGTTAATTTAGATTAAGTTAAATCTAAAGAGTTGCTCTTTTGTGCTAGCATTAAGTAGAAATTTATGCTTTGTTGGATATAGAATGCAAATATTCTAATTTTTGGCATTATGTTATATTTAAGCATGTTATTTCAATTGAAGCATTTATTTCTAGAGAGAGATATTTTATTGTCTTGATGAATTCTTGGGTTTCAGTGGGGGTTTATAGGTATGGATCTAGAACCTTATTAGGACCCTTGAGTCAAAGAGATAGACTAAATCTTGAGAGGAGTTGTGGTGATGCAACACCCAATTATTTTGTGGATGATACACCCTGAGAGATGAGGCTTTGGGGAAGTTCCAAGTGGTGAGGTTTGAACTTATTCCATGGATTAGGAACCATCAATCTAACAATTCAATGATGGCACCTTGAACAATGAGGTTCAATGGCCATGTATAATACCCACCGTAGAGGTGTGATATATTTAATAGCCACTACAAATGTGTGGTATGCTTTACACCCACCATAGAGGTGTGGTAAGCACTAAGAAATTACACCAAAGTAATCCTACATAGACGAACTTATGTAGGCGTAGGGAAATGGTGTCCCATTTTTTGTATAATGGACTATGGTTAAATTGTCTTATACTCGAAGAGAGTGTAATAAATGTGGGGGGAACCACAAAAGATATATATTCTAACCATGGAGGTTTAGAAAAGTGAACCCCAAAATTTATGAGATGTTGGCCTATCCTGTCCACTTGAGAGTCGTCTATAGCGACAAGATCTTAAATGTGGTTATGCCTTTTTAATATTGAAAAAAATATTGGGACTTCTTTGTGAACCTTACTTGTTCCAAAAAAAATCTCTCTTAGGTTGGTTTAGTTGGGTTGTTATAGATTTGGAGTCATATGTTTATCTTCTAATTCTATTCAAGACTTGCTTGTTTGTATGCTCTACAACTAAAGGAGTTTCATAAGCAAAAAGCTATAGAGAGAGCTAAACAAGATGCTACTTCTTTCATTAAAAAATAATAGTCATCTGGACTTGAAAACAATTAGGCTAAAAAGTTAGAGATAATCTTGAAGGATTTTATAAGAATTAAATGAAAAAAAATCAACTAAAAAACATTAGTGTATGTGTATATATATGTCAATAATCCCTTTCCTTTTCTACTTTGTGTTCTTAGTTCCTCCTACATATAGATTCAATCTTAGAAATTTATATATATTTTACTAGTTTTTTTTTTTTAAGCGAAAAAACCCTTGTGGGGCCTCCTTGGTCTGAGAGACCACGAACGAGGGGTTCTACACCGTCAAAGTCACCCAGGAGTTGCACCCGACCCTGCCCGCACCAACATTATCAATTGGATTTTGGTTACCCAATTCAAATTTTTAGTAGGGTGAAGATTTGAACTCGGGACCTCTCTTGGAGGATTTCCCTCTCCTCTCCAACTCACCTACAACACCTAGGTTTTTACTATTTTTTAATGATCAACAAATGTTTGTTAAAAATGGGGAAAAGGAAGCTCAAAATAACGAATACATAATTTCTATTTTAATTCCTTATGGTGGTTGTTTGAATTGTAGGCTAAAGATAAACAAGGGAGATTTTCACATTTGCATATATTAGAATGCACGTATGAATTTCATGCAAATTAGACAATTACACCACTTCCATATAGATCTCAAGTTTCTATTGCAAGTTATGGATCTATCACATTTTTTAGGGTTAAACATGCTTTAATTTTTAAGCATATAGGAAGTAACAACTTTACATGATTATACCATTTACCCCTACATGATATATATATATATATATATATATATATATATATATATATATATATATATATATATATATATATATATATATATATATATATATATATATATATATATATATATTGTAGTAAAAATTCACTACATTAGGCAAATACCTTTTAAGAAATAATTTTGAGCACGCTACCATTTGGAACTGACTCGAGAAAAACAAGTTGAGAGATCTAAGGCTCTTGAAATTTACCAAACAACTAATGCCAAGACACCATCGAGTATGCCACCAAGGAGAAAACTCTGTTGTAAGCCAAAGTTTAATCTCAAACTACTTGTGCCTCAAAGTCAAGTTGACCAACCAGACCAGATAACCATAGTCCATAAGCCTTTTTGGTAACAACTAAGTCATCCCCCACCATTGGTAGGAGTCCCAAAGCCTTTCAAATGATAACTAAAATAGATCCACATTTGGTAGGGATTTGACCCAAATAATAGCTATGACCTTTTCTTCTCCTTGGAGGAAAGAGGCCATCAACCAGGCTAGCTTCCATGTCTCTTTGGGTTTGTGGCGATTGTCTAGCTAGTAAAAATTCCTTCGAATAATCATAAGATAACACCATCTACAAACTTCGGGAATAAGACCCAATGATCATGGAGGAAAAAGAGGGACTCGAGGTGACCAAAAAAGAAATTGGTAAAACAAGCTCTTATTCCTCCTTCAAGAGGAGCTTGACATTCAACATCCTATGAAAGCTAAGGCATATTGTAGATTTCAAGTTGTAAAGCCTTTGCAAATCGATCAAGTTTGTTGGTCCATGTGAAGGTCACCTTGGAGAGCCATGGAAAAGGAGCAAAAGGAAGTAGAAAGGGCTAAAACGAAATAGAAAATGCCTTGGGTGCATCCATAAAGAATAAAAAATCCAATGATTGTTAGAATCCATAAAAGAAATAATAGGTGGGACAATTACAAAGGGCATCCCTTTGAACCAAAAAAAATTCGAGGAAGCAGGAATCAAACCTCCAATTGGCACATAGGGTAGATCCCACTAAAGGAGTCAACCTGGCTATAAATAAGGTATATTATTGAACCCAATTTGAAAATTGAACAAATCCAAGGTGACTAGATGTAAAGAATAATGCGATTATATAATTCCATTCCTACCATCCCAACAACCAAACATAATACCAAAAGCAATAGATGGCACATTTAAGATGGTTTTACGAAGGTCATCTAGGAAGCAATGTCAAGCCTAAGGATATTAACAATGAGAGATATCAAAGGTCTAATCACAATGGATACCCAGTATGGGTGATCAAAAAAGTGGCTAAGAAAAGTCCATGGCCTATCAATCTACCTATCTACAACATTTATGGCTATAAATATATAGACCTTAGGATCATCCAGGATTGATGTTGAAAATCATGGGAAAATTTTTGAATTGAATATTTTGAAATGCCTACATAAGTTTTGGGAGGATATTTTCCCCATTTCTTCTTATAAATATTCTCTTCTTCTCCATTCTAAAGGGGGGAAACTATTGTATTCATGCCTAGTATCTGGTCTTGTATGCTGTTTTTCTTTCACTTCTCTTCATTGTAATATGGCTTGATCCTTGAGTTACTCTACTAATAAGATTCAAGCCACTTTATCAGGCATATATGTAATCCAATTATGTAATATATAAGAAGTGACTATTTATTTTCTACAATAGTCCTTGTGTATGCATATTCATGGCATTTTTTTTCTGAGGGAACCATGTTCCTTGTGCATTGTTAGTAACGATGCATGTGTTCATTACTCCAATTACCATATGGAAAATTTTTAGGGTCTTGGAATATTTCCTCCCTTAGAATAGGCCTTTACTTTCATTCTCTCTTTATTTCCAGTCATTATTTTTTCTCTATCCCTTTTTCCTAACAAAATATGGTAGACTAGGCTAGTTTAGGAACTGAGCATTGAAGATTATATTAGAACAAGGATCCAAACTTGAAAACATCCTAGAGGTTGTCCCTAGAGTTACATCCCATGCTCCTTGGACTTTTGGACTATGCGCTCCTTGTAAGGAATGAGTACTAGACATAGTTAATGATCACATTGGATGGTCATTATGCTTGAAGCATGAAATAACACACACACACATATAAACACATTATTTTAATGTGTTACAATCAAAGGATTTCCATTATAGGAAAAAATAAGATGATTCTATAGATAAAATATAAGTATTATGCTCTTTATATCATTTTTTGTTTGTGTCAATATTTGCATAAATTATAATTGAATTGTGGAAAGTAGATATCTCTTATTTATATGGATCTAGTAGAATAAATTATGAAAGTAATTAGTATACACATATCATTTTTAATAAGTAATTAGTATACTATGAAAGCCAACCATTCTCTAATTATTGAGCCAAAGATTGAAGAAGTCACCCCAAATCCAAATCTAATCATTCGAGAGGTTTTGTTCATATCTAATCTAAAGTTGGGAAAATAAAATCTTCTCCTACTCAACATGAACCAGATCAACTCTCGAATGTAGTGGTAGACTTACCTTTGGCTTAGATAGCCAAATATAGTATTACCCCTTGTCACACTCCCTCTAAAAATGTGGTCACCCTAAGCGCCTCTCCTGGGCGATCAAAATCTTCTCTCCATATCTCCTATTTTCCAACTATAAGCAAGATGGAATATTTTCAAGGATTGGAAGATTTTTTGGGACCCAATCTAGATATTCCAGCATGGGCATGACCTTGGTGCAACAAGGCTACACCCTCATCAAATAATTAAAAAGAAATATGGTATATGAGAATCCAAAAGATCTAATAGAATCTTTTGACATAGTGGATGTCGAGTAGCCTATGATCTAGCCTCCTTCGCTATGGTCGTTTACCCTTTTTGGTTCATTATGGTTCTATTTTGTTACATTTTGGGTTTCAATTATTTGTTTAGAGTCCCCCTATTTTGTTCTCCATTGGGATTTTCTCTATTTTAAGTTATCTTTCTCTTTCCTTTCCCTTTGGTTTTTACTCCCTTTGGATCCTGTCTTGTAAGGTCCTCTCTGGAGACCTCCTTTTGTAAATGTTTCGGGGACCCTTTCAAAACCCCTTCCTCCAATCAATAAAAACAAAATCATTTTTTAAAACTGGTTATCTAGGATTGAAATAGGCCCCACCCATCATATTTGTATTACAAAAATCTGGTTAGTATGCACATATCACTTGACAAAATTCAAACCTAGGTCTCCTCCTTGAAAGTCAAGGAATTTAACTAGTTGAGTTAATGTCAATAATAGTATACAAATGCAAATTGTATCCTATTATTGTGACATATTACACATTAATTCTTTCTAATAAAGTCTTCCTATAATTTTAGATTAGTCATAGAATGATTGTGTATAGGCTTACACTTGATAATATTATGTAATATTAGCCTTGGCCAATAAAGTTAGACTACATTTTTTAACACCTCCATAATCTAAACTAAGGGACAAGGAGAGAAAACATTAATGATAATAACATATTTCCCCTTAATGGAATTTCTAGTGTGCCGATTCATTTTTATAATCAAATGAACCTTAGGAACCTCACTTATCATCTAAAAGACTACCTTTTATCTTTTTGAACTTTACCTCAATATTTTGTAGTGTCACCAAGTGATTCTTTATAGCATACCCTTCTCTTTTATAATATGTACATAAGATCTTTGGATTCTAGAATTTCCCTTGGGCTATTGATTCTTAACCTTCATTTATTTGTAATCCTTTGCATAAGTATGTACTTGAGAAGGAACACCATAATTCTTTTTTAAAAACTTAAAGTGAATAAGAAGAGAAAAGAGAACATCAAAGGTTTTAAGAACATGTTTTCTCATATGACAATATGATTCATTAATCCAAAAATATTAAAGGGTAAAGATAGATTAGCAAGGATATTCTTGACACATTTTGCATCATACTTTCTTTTGCTTCTTCAAAATAAAATATCTTACCTAAGGCCTTCAAATGTAAAACAAAGATGTAAAATAAAATAAATTATCAAAATTTGAGATCTTGATTTAAGAGAATTACAATTCGAATATACTAACCTTTCTAGTATTAACCTTTCTAAATAAAATTTATAGCTTATTCTACACCTTTGTGGGATCAAATTTGATCTCTAATATGGAAAATATGGTAGGTTCAAATTGAAAAATAGACTTAGAGCCTCCTTCTTCTTATGATATAGATATTTTTTCATCAAGGTCTTTCATTATTTTGTCCTTAAAGATGAACACTTCTCAATAAACTAGTTATTTGAGTTGATTAAGTACTATAATTTTCCTAATAAGATGAGTAAAACATACCAAAGGATCCATCCCATGTGAGTTCTCCCTCAACACTATACTAGGTCCTTGAAGTGATGTCATGAATACAAAGACCTTAAAAAACCATGCACTTTTAAAAAGGGTCTAAAATTTTTTTATAAGAAAAAGTTATAGCCTTCAAAATTTTGAACAATCAATCCTCCAAGTGAATAAATAATTAAATTGAAAAAATATTAGCCAAAATGTAGCAAACTAGAATGCACAACTTATTACATATTGACAAGGAAGGACTTTCTACACTATAAATAATTATTTTCTATTAAGTGAAATGATCAAAATATAAGTTATCGTACTGCATGATCTAGTTGGATGGTCATCATCTCTGTCTCTCTTTGTCTCTCTCTCTCTCACACACACACATTGATTTGTTTTCCATGTTGGATTCCATGCTAAGTAAATAATTATCAAACAAAAGTAGAGAAGCCATAAAGTTTGAACCCTAGCCTCTTATGTAAAGTGCAACTTGAATTAGCTAGGCTAGTTATGGAGTCATCAAGTATAGAAGGTGGTCCTACTAGATGAATGGGGTGGCCACATCCAATGCTCAATATTTCCTTTTCTAAAAGCACCTTGTCACAAGAGGGTGTAATATTTAAACACAAAACCACCTTCCAATCAACACACTTACTTTGTTTTCCATGTTGGATTCAATGCCAATAAAATCGTTATCAAACCAAAGTAGAGAAGTCATAAAGTTTGAACCTCTTATGTAAGGTGCAATTTGAACTAGCTAGGCTAGCCATGGATTTTATGTGAATTATTTTATGATTCTAGGATATTTCCATTGATGTGAATGCATTAATATTATATCCTAGTAAAGGGACCTATGAGATAATTTGGGAAAACTCCCAACAAGTAGGACACCACTATTAATCCAAAATAAAATGGGTGATTTTGTGCATTATGAACCAGGTGATAGATGCAAACCAAACCAGATGAAAGTAAAAACCAACAATATCCATTCATATTTGTAAGCATGATGCCAAATATCACATATGGAGGGGAGCTCCTTGGAGTGGTTGCAACAATCTTTCCTTAAAGATATAAAACATTATATCCCATCATCTTTTATGCCTCAAAACCATGTATATTAGGATATGCATATTCTATTGATAATCAAGATGCTAACTTGGACATCTCAAAGGATGGTAATAAAGGGGTTGATCTTAGTATAATAAAGAAAATGCACTTAAATTATCAAATAATTCTACAAGAATTAATGAGAATTGTAAATGGAGGATAATATGTCTCGTTTACTTGTAATGCTAACTTATGTAATTTTCCTTCTAAACAAATGAAGGATAAGAGGATTTCAAAATAATATTTGCATGACCAATCAATGATGCTTCATATCCACTCAAACACCATGCTGGATTTAATAATACTTCACCAAAATAAATAAAAGCAATACATCAACTCAAATCGTAAAGCAAGAGATATAGAAAGTGAAAGAAAAGAACAATAACACAAAAAATAAAGGAATTCAATAGGCATTCACACAAATGGTCAATATAATATTACATAAATATAATGGATTGGTTGGTTCAAAGGTATAAACACTAGATCCTTGATAATTAATTACAAGTTACTTAACCCTCGCCAACATCACATTAGTGTTGGAATCACACCTATTTCTAGAAACAAAAAATAAAATTCCATCGTGGGAACTTATAGAAACCATAGATAATCATTATATTATTTGTAGATAAGGATCGCAACACTCCAATACAATGGATGGAGCAGTGGAGGGTATTTTTACTAATACCAAAACCCTAATTACATTATTTAAGTTAATCTAAGTCAACACAACAAGAGGGGTTTAGGTTAATTACAAGTTATAAGGTGTCTTGAACCATAATAGGGTTCCTATGACCTATAGGGTTTACATAATACAATAAATTAAGTACATTTGTACAATGTTGACCTTGGTCATAATTTAGATTACACTTTCAAAACCTCCATTGTGTGAACTGAGGGGCCAAGGAAAGAAGACATTAGTGAGAATAATATCTTCCCCCATAATGGATGCTTTAATGGGTCTCTATAGCTTAGGAAGACTCATCTATATTTCCTTCATCATATTGCTAATAAGAAAATACCTCTACATAAGATTCTCTTTAGACTAGACTGTAGTCATCATTACCACTATTATATACTCATGTACATATCCAAAAAATACCTTTGCAATGACTCCATATGAGGAAGAGAATCTGAGAGTACTTCTTCTAAAAGTTGCTCCAATATTCTATAGTCACATAAAGCAAGGATTGGAAGCATAACTTTCCCTTGTATGGCATAAAATTCAACTTGTACTTAGACCACCTAATTTCTATCACCAAGAGAGGCTTTGCGTGGACCTATTTATGATAAAATCCATTACAAAATTATAAGAGTTCCTAAAAAAAAATAGAAGAAAGAAGATGTCATGAAAAACTAGATCTTCATGAATAAGATGAACAATAGCCCAAAGGAGGAAGATAGATTAACCAGATATGTCTTGAAAAGTCTAAAAAACTACTCCAATAGTCACAAATCCAACTGTATCTTCCATAAATATAGACCAAAGAGTTTGATTGCATAACATTTTATAGATTTTGTCTTTTTGAAATATGGTAATAAGATTTGAGGACTATCACACATAATTTTACCCCCAACACAGTAACATATCCTTGAACTAATATATCCAATGCAAATAGCTTAAAAAATCATATGATTTGAAAAATAATGGGCCCTGTATTGATTCCATGTTATCGAACCCATAGATAAGGCTTGCTTCCTAAACAATTTTATTGCATATAGTAAACCTTATATATTTTTCAGGCAACAATTTTTCCAAACTCTTTTATTGATCTTTTAATAATCTCCATCCAATTTTTTCCCGTATTACCAAACTTTTAAATCTAATTTTTTTTAAGCCTTACCCTATAATATTATTTCTTATATAAACCTTATCCCACTTGTAAAGAGAAAACTTAAATTTCTCCTCATGTCATTTCTAAAGAGATGTTCTTTAAATTTTATAAAATTTGGATGCTACTTGTTGTCATCTTTGATTTTCCCTGCCCAGGATAATCATACCTTATTTTGGAGTGACATAAAGGGGTACAACCGATAGCACATGGTTTGGCTCAATCGAGGGTCTCCAAGAGTTTTTACAAGGTTGACTTCTTGTTAAGATATGATCTTCAAGGCATTAGTTGCTCAACAAAGGAAAAGAGTGCGAGAAGGTAAAACAAACTCAACAAAGAAAATAAAATGGGGAGATGCACCAAGAGATCCTCTAAGATCTTCATGCAAAAATAGGCCTGAATGCTATGTGCTAGTGGTGAACACTATCTCCTTGATACAATGAAGTACGATCGAGAACTACTGGTTATATGCATGGGTAAGAAGGTAGGTCCCATAGGAGAACCAAGCTAGTAAGTGACTCAGTAAAAAAATAGATGTAGGTCCTTCAAATGCATATACACTTAGCAAAATTTGATATTTAGGCAAAATATCATAAACACATACATGTACATAGCAACCAGTCTACAAGCAAATGACAAAAATAGACACATGATCCCATGTATATATAAATGCAAGCAAACTCTTACAAATATTGTGCCAAAAGTGGGGGTTTGATATTTCCCACAAGCCACTCAGGAACCACAACTATTTTTATAGAGAGAAATGAAAGGAAAGCCTACAAATGCATACAATTGCAAACTTGTTGATCCTTTACAAAGCTAAGACTACTACTATTTATATATTACAAAAAAGAGGAATTTTCCCTCCAAAATTTGTAGGATGATTTGAATTTCATATACCCATCTCCTGGGATTCTAAATATTTCATGGAGTAGTCCTTACTCATTGTTGTTGTCAATCTATAGCTTCCATGGTTGTAGGTCCCCATTCATTCACCGTTAATGATTCACCTATCTTTACCTCCCCTTGGTTTTTGTGCACTCATCCACTTTCATAGATATCCACTATTTTAAAAATATTCTAGCATCCTTTATTCGCATGATCAAGATCTTCGTAATCAGGACTTTTTCCTGGTCATTTCCTTTAGGACTTTAGAAGTTTTGACAAGTCATTCCATCAAGCCTTTTTCATTGGACCTTCCTTATTTGTTGAATCTAATCAAAACTCCTAATCACTTTCATATTTTTATTGCTTTTTTCTTTGTTCTATTTTATGCTTCCTTATTTCTCTTTGTTCATGCTAACCTTTGTCTTAGGATGTTTCCATGTGTGCCAACTCTGCTAGTAACTCAGTTGGTTCTTTTATTGTTGTAGAGAGGCTTTCACCTTGGCGACTTTTCTTATGAATGTGGGGAAGTATATTTATTTTAACTTCCATTATTATAGAGTGATCACAAGGATACCTCTTCTTCCCCCATTTGCTGGTTTTCTCCTTGCCATCTCCCATCATGAAGGATATCCCTATAAATCTGGTGGTAAGATGATGCATGAATTGTTGGAGGTCACTTACCCAACTTGATGTAGATGATGACGAGCTCTATTAATTCTACCATGGATTATGTTTGGGTTGATCCTCCTACAATGGAGTCTTTTTAGTTATCACCAAAAAGGCTCATTATATTTTGTCAAGAGAGAGGTCTAGCTTAGATATTACCAAAAAGGCTTTAGACTTATTGTGGGCCAGTTTCTTATCAGGTGGTCAACTTGCCCATATATAAGGATATTTTCCACTCCTGTCTCTACCCTTTGGAGATATTTGTTTGGTGAAATCTAACATAAAATCTTTATATGCTGGCATGGGCTGCACTCCCATAGTTTTAGGCTCAGGCTCCTCATCTTCTTCTAGGGCACAATATATCAAAGTTATAGTGATTTATCACTATAATTTTTATGGCTCTCAGGTTGACTTCTACTCGTGGAAGGAAATGAACTTATAAGCTAAAAGACCTTTATCTATTAGGCACAAAGTTACAAAGGAATAGTTTTCTAGAGGACGTTGGTTTTTTTTATAGTCTTTATTTAGGGTTGGTGAGGCTCATTCCTATTTATTTCACCTTACTTGGGCTGACATCTTCCCTCACTTCTCCTGTCTTTTCATTGGGGTGAGTTCCTTCTTTTGTGCCCAAAGTGATGTATTGAAAACTTTGGCTTGCTCTTGTCTTATGCACAATAGTTTTAGCTAATGTAAGCCTACCACCTCACTTTTTTGATCATTTATTCAGTGCCAAATTCAAGAATGACCTTATTGATGGATCTTGTGGCTATCTCCTTTTCAAAAAATTACCTTGCAAAATGAAAGAAAATAAAGCAAAAAATTCATAAAAATAAGCTTACCAAGGTATGGTCTTATTTGCTTGTAAAATTGTATTAAATCCTTTATGAAAACCCTAGTTTTAAGCTTATAAAAAAACAAGCTTAGATTAGATTCCTTACTAGACAAGAGGATGTAAGATTTATTAAATCATCAAATTGTTGATCAGATAACTTATCTATTGGAATCTAGGGGTATCAAATAATAATTTAGACAATATTATGAAAAATAATATTTTGAACACAACAATATATTTTGTATTTTACCATACAAATCCACCATCTTGAGCTTACATATAGCATAAATATTAATATATCATTATGATGCCTCTTTGATTCAAGAGGCCCTTGGTGTTTCACCTTCAACAAGTATTTTTATTTCCTCATATTCTCAGAGGAGATGTGACTAATAAAATTTTACATGGGAGACATAATTATCAATCCCCCAATAATTACAAACATCAAATGATTACATAACAACAAATAATGTAATAAATTCTAACACTCTCTTATTATATTATTTGGTATAAATATTAGCACCCCTCATGATTCCAGGAGTGGTACACTAGACTTATGCTCTAGCTCTTGCTTGCTTTATTAGTTATAAGTAATCTCAACTAGGTCTACCTATTTGGTTATTCACTAGGTCTACCTCTAGGTCAATACCTCTAGATATTTTCCTTAGTGTTATCATTACCTCTAGGTCACCTTTGGGTCCTTGCCTCTAGGTTAACTTAGTTTACCTCTAGGTCCTTTACCTCTAGGTCATTATTACCTTTTGGCTTAGCCTTTGTATCTACCTATAGGTCATCACCTATAGGAAATTACCACTTAAATATATCTTTGGAGTCTTCCACATCTTTAAAATTCTCCACATAATGTTTCACTATAGGTCCTCTCACTACAGGTCTTCCAAGAATTGCTTGGGTCATTTTCATCTGGTACAAAGATCATTTATATTAAGTTTTCCAAGATATTTTTTCCATGGTAAAAATTATGTTCTTCTCATTTGACAAACTTGGTCTCCTTCTATAGAAACCATTCAATATTTCTTTTGCTTTATCCCATTCTAATACATTCATCCATCCACAATTCATATGTATTTTTTTGGTCACTTTCTCTTTGTTCCAACACTTTATTCTAGAGTTATTATTACCTCTATACATTCACAAGAATGTAGATTCCAACACCTAGCTATTACATGTCCACTTCTTCCATAATGACTACACAACTCATCCGAGGAGCTTCATTATGTGCACATGTTTCTCTTTTCACAAAGTTTGTGTTATTGGTACTTGTCACAAATTTAGTGTCTCTACTACTTGCTTGACCTATACATACAAGGCCTTCATTCTTTAGCCTTATATCTAGCATTATAGGCATTTTTATACCTTGACCATATATTCTCAAACCTGTATGATTGTATCATTTTCCTCATTATTTTTGAACCAATTCCTTTTGTATACCTTTCAAAACATCCAATTGCTTCCTCATTATTATGATCCTTGTCACAAGACCATATTATGACATTACCAACAATATTTAAACATTGAACTTCTTCATCATCACTCTAATCTCTGCCGCTATCACCAAAAATTTCATCATCATAATGACTCTTGACACACTCTGAACTATCACTCTCATCATTTCTAACACAATAAATCTCTTCATTATTACTCCAAACTTTGCTAGTCACAAAAAATTCAAACACCCAAATTCTTCATCATCACTACATTCTTCAACAAGAAAAACAATGTGGCCTTTGTCATAGCCAATACAATCGTCATCTACACAAACTCTATTCTCATCATCTATCTTCAAATCATTGGTGTCACATGCAATATTTGTCCCTATCCTTTGAATAAGATCACTTATATCATAAACATTTGCCATCATGGCCTTATCCTTCAATATTTCAATTATTTTCTCTTGCCTTTTGTACTTTACCTTAAGGACATTAAGAGTGATGACTATCATGATTATTATATTTCCTACACCAACAAGTAATGTAACAAAATTTTCATAGTAGTCATCAACTTCATTAAGAATAAGATTTAATTAGTCCTTAAGTGTTAATAAGTCTCCATCTTTAGCTTCTTTGAGAATAATTTATAAGCACCATATTAATTTTGATGATCATACTTTTGAACTTTAGCTTGCTTCTCTTCATTAGATTCTTGGGAATTGTGATCTATTTTATCTTCACAAGTATCAATATTTTTTATAATGGAACATAAGTAGAACCTTATTGTTAATAATTCTCTATTATCATATAAATCTCTATCTTCTTGAAAATAGATATTTTAGTTTGCTTATCTCCTTCATCACATGTTTTTGATGACCCATACTTTTGAATTTTTGCTTGCTTTTATCTACCTATACTATCATTTGTTTAGGCATGCTTTTTAATGTCAAATTGCTTCTTTGCTTGCTTCCTCTTTGCCTTTGCCAATTTTAGCTTTTGATAATGTTTAATATGTAAAATAACCACAAGATGTAAAGTAGAAAGAATAAGATAACAGACTTCTGCAATAACTTGGAAATATGCTATTAATAGAAACTCAAAAAAATATGGAACTACTCTACTAATGCATGATATGATCAATGCACCTTTGATACCCATTACAATACTTTGTCACACATATATAATAATATGTGACTATTTACATGGTGCACTCTTGACATTCACACTTCTAGACTATTTAGCTCCCTATTCTATGGACTCATGTACACATGGACTAATGTGCACATTTACATTATTGAATATTATGCACACTTGTATATTTATTAAATTACATAAAGTAAATCCTAATCTAAGACATGTACCAAATAATGTAATATACTCCAACACCCCCTCATATTACATTATTTGGTTATTGAAGACTTTAGTCTTCAATATGGTTCTTCAATATTTTGTTGGAACTTACGCTCTTCTTCATTGTCCTTGTTTATATCATGATCAAGCAAATAATAAGTATATTTATAAAACACAACTGATAATGCTTTGGCTTCATGTTCTTTTGTAGTAATTTCTATATTATTGGACCAAGTTACCCTTTTGATTTCCTTCTCTATGTAGCTGAAGTGGATTATACTATTGCTAGAATTGTGGTTGAGAGAATCTATATTGGTTTTGATACTGTCTTGGTTGAAACAACCCATTTGGTTGATTCACTTGATTCCCTAGGATTAGATCTGCAATAACTTGTATTATGACCTCTTCTCTTACAAATCTGACAATATCGATCATTCCATTTTGGTTTCTCTTGAGCTTGAAGCAATTTTCCTTTCTGATTATCTTTTGAAACTAATACATTATTAGTTATTTTATATTTATTTGAATTCACAACTTCATATTCTTGTAGTATATTAACCAATACATAAAATGGTGTATCTTTATCTAGAATCTATAAATATGTAACTAAGTACTTATAACTTTCAGGAAGTGCCCTTAAGACTACTTGAACCAATTTTTTTTTGAAGAACACAAGCTTATACTGAGAGGGGGGTGAACAGTATAAGAACACTTTTACTTTTATTTCCAATAAATATTATGCAATGTATAAATAGAAATATCAACAATAGTAATCAAAGCAATTCACAAATCACCACATAAAATATAGACACCAATTTAACGTGGTTCACCCAATGTGGGCTACTCCACGGAGAAAATATTTCACTAATATTTTCTCAATAAATATCTTAGGAAACCTTTACCTATTATAATGTTTATGGACCTCTATCCAAAGGAGACACCAATCCCATAATCAAGTTTATGGATATCTATCCATAGGAGAACTCCTTTCTCCTTAGCTCTGGCCGATGATCTTCTAGAAGAACTATTGTCTCCACTGAACTGGATAATGGATCTCTATCCCTTGAAGACTCCTATCCTCACTTAGAATACTTGTCCTCACTACCCTGGCTAATGGATATCTATCTCCTAGAGACTATCATCCTCTATACTTTGTCACCTCCAAAGCTCTATCTCAAATCTGCACTAAATACAGTCCTTCGGTCTAGCACAAATCTGCTCAATATCTATCTCTGATCTGGCACAAATCTGTCCTCAAATCTACACCAAATTCTATCCATAAATTTGCACTAAACATAGTCCTTCTATCTAGCATAAATCTATCCTCAATCATTGTCCTCTGATATGCACTAAACACAGTCCTTCGGTCTAGCACAAATATATCCTCAATATCTATCCTCAAGCCTTAACACAAAGCTTGACTTAATCAAAAATCAATTCTACTAGATCTACCCCAAACCTTAACTCAAGGTTTGAACAAATCAATCAATCAACTTTGCTCACAAGTCTTCTCAAAGACTTGTTTCAAATATGCCTTGTAAGCTTCCATAAAAGCTCACACTAATTTTTCCACAAGTCCTCTCTAGAACTTGTCCAATCTGCTCAACAATTTGTAAGCTTTCATAAAATCTCACACCAAACTGTCCACAAGTCTTCTCAAAGACTTACCTCAAATCTGCTCAATAAGTCCTCACTAGAACTTGTCCAATCTACTCAATAATATCTATCCTCAAATATGTATTGTAAGCTTCCACAAAATCTCACACAAATCTATCCATAAGTATTCTCTAAGACTTACCTCAAATATGCTCAAAAAGTCCTTACTAGAACTTGTCCAATCTCATAGAAACATATAGAGAATTGTTAGAGACTCAATATGCTTCACATTCACCACAATGTTCAATCACTTTCAATCTCTTTTTTACCACAAAAACATATAGAGAATTGTTAGAGACTCAATATGTTTCACACTTACAAACACTCAACCTATTTTTCAAATCAATTTAGAATATGGAACAATTTGTTTCACTGAACTTGAACTATCACTTTAACACATCCACTCAACTAAGCTCAATCACTTCCACTCAATCAATCACTTCAACAACAATGCTTATCAAGTAATCCTCACATAACAATGATACTCATGATATTTGCAAACCCTATTTCAAGTTCTTCACTCAACCAATCACTTCAACAACAATGCTTATCAAGTAATCCTCACATAACAATGATATTCATGATCTTTGCAAACCCTAGTTCAAGTTCTTCACTACTTCACATAACAATGATACTCATGTTCTTTCACAACTTCACATAACAATGATACTCATGTTCTTTGCACAAAACCTAGCTCAAGCATGAAAGCTTTACTCAATATTTCTAATAATGCTTATAAAACAAGGTTTTTATCATCAAATCTCACTCAAAAAAACCTTCAACAATCAAACTCAACAATGCTTGCTAAAAAATCATTTTCACTTACTCTGAGGGAAGAAAGTAGAGAGGGGAGGGCTCTGGTCACTCCCCTGCTCCCCCTCCCATGGCTCCTGGTTCCTGCCCAGTCTCTGGCTCAACCCAGGTCATCCCTCCCAGAGAGTGGTTGTCTACAGATGATCTCCTAGGGGAGATCCTTCTCCACTATCTACGCCCCTCCAGGACGGATAGGGTTTCCTTGGTTGTTTTTTTGGACTGGTGCTTCCCAGGGATCCCTATTTGGTTGGGGATCCCTTCCCTTTTTCCCTCAGGCTTCCCCCTGGGGTTTTTTGCAGGTTATTCACGTGGATCTGGTCCCCTGCATTTCTCGGTGTGGTGGAGGTGACGGTTTAGGGTTTGGACAGCTTCCCCCCTTTTCTTGTGAATCCTCAGCAGGCTCTGTGCTTGGACGAGATTCTTGGTCCCTGCTGCTGGGATCCTATTATGTTTTCTCGGGGCGGGTTCCTTGTGGTGCAACTCTCTGGTCACTTCCTGATGGGCTGGATCCTTTCTATGCTGGCTGTCGGCTTTCTGCAGGATGGCTCTCGCTGAACGAAATGTTTTCCCGGTGGGCGGCTGGTTTCTCCACAGGGCGGGATCTGCCAAATCCGTCGATTTTCCCATGAGGCGGGATCCTTTCTTTTCTACTGGTTTCCGGATGGCGGGATTTCCCTGTTGCTTCCCGCTAGGCGGGACCGTTTGTGGTGGTTTTGACTGCTTCCCGCGAGGTGGGATTTTATTGTAACGGTTTTTCTTTGCTTCCTGCTGGGCGGGATCTTCTCGATGGTGGTTTTTGGCTACTCCCCGTTGGGCGGGATCTCCAAAACTACTTTCTTTCTTATTTTTTTGTTTCCCGCTGAGAGGGATTATTTCATGCTTATTGTTACCGCTGGGCAGGATTTCTGTTTGGGTGTTCAGTTTCAAGGGATTGATGCCCTAGGCCCATTGCTTATGTAATCAGGTTTTGGGATCCTTGTTAAAACCCGCTGTAAATACAAACACTACTTACCAAAAAAAAAATCATTTTCACTCCAACTTGGCATTCACAACATTAAAAAATCACTCACTAGGAAGATGTGCCCATACCTTTTTGTTTGATGAATAAAATGACCTCAAAACCTGTCTTAAACACAATTTTCTTCTTTGCCAATTTCAATGGTTAGATGACAAAAATATCACACTATCTCTCTTCAAAAATATTTCTCAATCACAAAAAGTAATCAAACTCAAATAGACCTCATTACTCCTTTGAAATTAGCAATCATCAAAGCATACAAAAATAATTTACTCAATTACTCCTTATAATCTCCAATCTTTAATTAACAATCTCCAAAATAAAACCCTTAAAAATAATGCTTTCTATCCTTATATCTCCTTCAAATTATCAATGATTAAACTTTAAAAATAAACTTTATAACCCACAAAAATATTTATTTTATTCAACCTTTAGCAAATTTGAAACATAGCAATTAACCTTGGCAAATCATGAGCGCATACCTCTCTCTATGCAAAAAGGGCCTCGACAGATTTCGAATGCAAAACCTCTCCAACCGAGCGCCTTAGCAAGGCACTAGCCCACCACGTGGGCTATGTGCCTTTCCACAATGAGGAAATCTAGCACTTCCTCTTTGTGGCTTCCCCAACGGTGTAGCGCTCAACAAAACAATCACCCCCGCTTTGTAAAACCTAAGTTGGTGGGTTTCAAACCTTACACCATGAGCCTGCCAACCTTAGCGCCTCCCATGATTGCCAGTTGTGCTACATAGCACTGTGCATTGGAGAAGGAGCTCCGCTCCTCTTTGTCCTTTAGTCTACCACCAAAAACTTTTAAACGTGAATTACTTCTTCCCTTTGCGCACGATTTTTGAGAGCTTAACACATACAAATGGTATGGATGAGCTTAGGCAAAGTCTTTACCCCATTTTTATATGCATAGACCAATCTTTGAAAACATCGACGAATAATTCAAATTTTTGAATTCGAATTATAAAATAAATTTTATAATCCTAAATTTATTATTATTTTAATTAACATAAATTAATTTTATAGTTAAATTATAATTAATCAATAATTAACTTAATAAATTTAGAAGTTAATTAAATTAATTAATAAATTAATTTATAATAAAATTATTTAAATTAATTTATAATTAATTTAAATCTCTCCTTTTAATATTATAATAAAATATATAATATTATTTTTCTTAGGCCTCTTTATTACTCTTTGAACCTCATTTGACCACCTGGAACTGGATTTGATCAACTAGGCATGGGATTTCCTTTGCATTGATTTCGAAATTGCTTCTTCTTGCATTGCTCACTGAAACTGGCTCTTGACATCAATGATAACTCAATTACTCAAAATGTCCAATATTTTCTTCTATTGTTTCACCTAAGGTTAATAAATTTTCCTTTATATCTACTATTTTTCTTAGAAACAACTCTATACTTTCTCCACTGTTAACTTTAAGAGAATGTAACTATGTTTGAAGATTCAATATGGTAGCTTTGTTCTTTCCTTCAAATATTTTGGATAGAGTGTTCCATGCCTTTGTAGATGTTCCTGCTGAACTAATATATGACTGAATTTAATATGTAATTGCAAAATTTATTATCATTAAAGCTTTTGCTTCATCTTTTTCATATTTTTGAATTTCTCTTGCATCCTCAGAGAGATTTTGGAAAAGTATTAATTGTAAGATCCATGATTTTTTATCAAATTATTTCATTTATACATGCATGAATATGGTGTCTTAAATTTAGTTAATAATATGATATAATTTTATTTATTTAGAGTTCCATAGAAGATAACACTAGGTTTATTGTAGGACTGTGTTGAATCTAGTCTGCATAGATTTAGTTTTTAAATCCGAAACGTTATGTTCAAATATTGTTTTGTAGTCCTGTTGTCCGTATTTTAATTTCATTTCTTTACTTTAATCTTTTGATTTTACTTCAATTTTAATGTTTTGAGATCTAAACCTAGTTTGATATTATATAGTTATAAATTATATAACTAGGTTTCATATTGGTTTATTATCCAAATATTTTATAAATATTTGGACAAACCAATATTATATTACAGAGAAGGTTTTTACCCTAATTCAGGAATTATAAAATTATAAATTTTATGATTAGGGTTAAAGTTTATTTCATGTGAATTTACGTAAATGCATTTTGAGAAATAAACTATAAGGTCATTTCAACATTTTATAAACCCTAAAGCTATATCATAAAGTTTAAACTTTATAATAGGGTTAATATTTATTCATTCTCCAAATATTTTTATTAATTTATATTTGGAAGAATAAATATAAGATTAATTTGAAAGTTTATTTAAAGCCCTAATTCAATAATTATAGAGTTATAAACTTTATAATTAAGGGTCTAAAGTTTATTTTACCATCATTTTGCATAAATCTTATTTGGGAAATAAACTTTAATTTAGGGTTAATATTTGTTCATTTTCCAAATATTTTTATTAATTTATATTTGGAAGAATAAATATAAGATTAATTTGAGAGTTTATTTAGAGCCCTAATTCAATAATTATAGAGTTGTAAACTTTATAATTAAGGGTCTAAAGTTTATTTTACCATCATTTTACATAAATCTTATTTGGGAAATAAACTTTAATTTAGTTAAGTTGTTCAAATTGATTTATAAAGTGTTTTAATATAAAATTTTGAACACTACTTAGCATGAATGTTATATTGAGATCATAATTAAATTTGCATAGCCTAAAGGTCAAGTCGGAAATCAAATTTAATTATTAAGTTTCAATTTTAAGAAAAGAAATTTTAGGAAAGATTGCATATGATGATGTCGAGTCAAAATACCTAAAATCCAGGCCCCTTGTTATCAGTTACTTGCAAACCATTGAGGTAGTTTGAGCACTTATTTTAATACATTTCATGATATTTAAACACATTAAGTGAAGAACCTTGGAGAAATACATCTTTCTTTGCAAGAGAGGATTTCAATCCTAACTATAGGGTGATTTTGTAATTGGACAAAATCATACCTCAACAGAATTGGTGCTAGAAGGAGGGCATGAAAGGTAAATATTTTGATTTTCATTTGAAGTCGTTTAAATCTTATTTAAAAAATAAAATGCAAATTGAAGGATGCTATTTAATGTTAAGGTTTAATTGATGCATATCTTTTGATTAATTGTTAGTCATTTCATGCTTATTTGCAAGATGTATTTCTTTGACTAATAATCTTGGCATTAAAGTTGTGTTCTTTAACGTTCACTAATGGCATTGTTTGCTTTAGCAAAGACAAGAATTGCATCTTGGATAGGTGATTATTATAGCAATTTAAACATGCATATTCATCAAATTCCTAAAGGTGTAGAAGTTTATTTACCCATGTTTAGACATGATGTGGATCAAGCCAAGGGACATATTCAGGGATACAAGTACATGTTAAATATTTTGCAACTTATGCAGGGAGATGTTCCTTGTAGGTTATTTTCATACTCATTGGATGAGGTTGCATTTGAGTGGTACATACATTTACCTGTAAGTACTATCACTTCTTGGGCTAAACTAGAAAAAGTATTTCTCAATCATTTTGGAAAGTCGGTTGACCCAATTGTGGCATTGAATCAGTTTCTCATTATCTGTAAGAAGCCTGATGAGTCCATGAGCCAATTTAATGAAATATTCCACATGGCGTATATCAAAGTGGATATACATGGCATCATTTTAGAAGAAAAGGCCATTCAAGTATACATGGAAGCCATAGACCCTGTACTTGCTACATTTCTAAGGGAAAATCTTGAAAATCCATCCTTGCCTAGAGTCTATGAGTTCATATTAATGTTAGAACAATGGTGTATTTTAGAAAGGGATGAAATGGATCAATCATCATTGCTTAATCCTAAGACTCATAATCAGATGCTACCCATGAGTCAGGCTGAGGCACAACCTTCTCTCATGATGAATTGTTCTTCAAAAGTTATGGATAACAACCAATGCCAACCTTCTAATATGGCACCTATGAATCTAATGATGTCTAATGTGAGCAATCAATGTGATGAAATTGAATGTCCCAATTTTACAACCATATTTATTGATCAAGAGGAGCAAGTTTCAAAACCAATATCAATCAACGAGGTTTGTGATAAACAAGCTCATCAAGATGTAGAAATTAACTCAGTTTTAGAAACATGTGAGCCTTTAGAAATAAAGAGGTTAGAGCCATTATTCACAAAGGAATATTGGGATAAATTTATAAAGCAAAATACAAGATTTGATCCCACTGAAGAAGGTCTTGACTCACCAAAAGTGGTTGAAAGTAAATTTGAGGGGAAATCAATAGATGAATCTAAAGAGTGGCTAGAAGATATGATAGAAGTTCATCACTTGTTCTCAGAAGACAATTATTATAATGATCCAGAAAGCCAACATGAGCCAAGTTGTGACAAGCTAGAAATATTTGAGCCACTAAAAATGGTTGAAGGTGAACTTGAAGATGAGTTTCTTGAAGAACTTGAAAATTACGAAGAAGATGCAATAGAGTTTCATCCCATGGGTCTAGATGACCATTATTATAATTGTTTAAAAAGACATGAGGAATCATTATTTGCTCATAATCTTACTGATGAAATTTCTATTTCACTTGATATGCAGGATGCTGAACATTCTACTTCAAATGAAGATTTTGCAATTCCTAGCAAGCCACTTGCAAAATAAAGAAGGTTTCAAAATTCAATCACTTTGAAGATGAGTTTAATGCACACCTTGTTGAAATTGAAAATGAAAACATGGTAAATGTTTCTTATGACTCATTTATTAATAATGAGGAAGAGGTAAAGTCATCTCTTTTACCCTTGACTAATGAAAATTTGAGTACAAATTCACATGAATGGTTTGGATTTAATGTTGGTGATGACCTAAAGGAAAATGTTGATCTATTTGAAGTAACTCAGGTGGTTGATCAAGAAGATTTGTTATTTAACACATCTTGTGATCAGCCAAATTTGTGGTTTGAAAAGGATGGGCATATGTTTAATTGGGTGCCTAATTTTGGTACTTTTGAAAAGCAGGTGTTACATGAAGATTAAGAGCTCCAAGATGATGATGATTATAGAGATCATGAAGAAAAAAAAGAAATTACAATAGCACCAAATATTGGTAAATGCTACTCATGATGTGTTTATTATGGATGACAAGGTAGAATCTTCACCTTTGTTATTGATGGAAATTACAGGTAATAAGTTGTATGATGTTCCTTTAGATGTTCATGATTTTGATAATAAAATATCAAGTGTTGTTAATAAGGAATTGGAAACAACTCCTAAACCTATTGCCATAAATGAAACAAAAGAAAACATGATTGAAACTTTAAATCAAGTTCATAGACAAATAATTATTAAATCTAAGATTCAATCTTGTAATGATTTTTGTTTAGGAGACATCCTAAAGGCTTGCAAATTGTTGTACAAGTTCAATTGGCCTAAAAACATAGATGATAATCTTGCTTTAAAACTTTCAAAAGTAACTTCTTATTTGAAAGAAATTTTATATGCTTGTAAAAATGAGAATTTAAGTTAGATTGATGAATTAGGATTTGAAATTCACACTGCATTGAATAAGCAAAGGATAATCGAAAATCATGTTTTCACTTTTAAGTTTAATGAATCAAATCTTAAACATGGAACTGCTTATAAACTTGAATCGAATCAGTGGGATGAGAAAGGCAAAATAAAATTTGTTATATTGTTTGGCCTAATTTTCTTTTGGTTAGAGTTATATAATATTTGGCATGCATACAACAATATATGTCTTTTACAATATGCCAATCGTGTTTGGGATCCAGGGAAATGATGGCATAAATTTTACAGTGTCTTGTACATAATGTATATTTTTGTAAATAGTCTTTTGGATTTTGTTTTCTTGTTTTTGTGTTTGTACATAAGTTGTGGTTTTGTAATGTTTTGTTATTTTTATTTGTCAATGTTGTCAAGTTTAGGAAGTAGGTTTACTCGCTTTATCAACTTTGCAATTTTGGTTTTGCAAATTTGTGTTTGTATAGCTTGTTGTTTTGTGAGCTTGTTAGTTAGTTATTTTGCTGATTTTGTTAGTTGGTGATGTTGTTGATGTTTATTTTTGTTTGTTTAGAGTTTGTCAGATTTTGGTTGTTTTTCATTTTGTTAGTATAGCAATAAATTGGTTTTGCCAAATTTTGGAGTTTAGTTATTGTGATGATGTTTGTTGTTGAGTTTGATAAATTTTTCAGTGGGGTTTTCCTTGATTGAGGTAGTTGTTATATGGACACCAAACATTTGATGATTTCATTTGGTATTTGTTCATAGGGTCATTCAAGACAAAATTACTTATTTTGAAAACATGCAAAACTTGAAGAAAATGGAAAGTGAGATGTTTAGTGTATATTTTTATGAATTTGGACTAGGACAATAAAATTTGAAATAATGGAATCATCTTGCATAAGCTCTGCAAGTTCTACAAACACATTAAAAGAATATCTTTTGAAAATCTAGAAAGATGAAGTTTTTTTGGTTTGGAAGATTAAGGTGAAAATTCAATATCCTTAATTTAACCCTACTTGATATCTAACCCAAATGGCAGGTGATTTTTGCAAAGTAACATCAATTTTGAATAAAAAAAATTAAAGCAAATGCAATGGAAAGTAATGACAAATTAGTCACCACAGTTTAGATAATCTTCACCGGGGCTATAAACGCTTGACTGGCAGTGGAGCCCTGTCTAGATTGAAATAAATAAAGTGAGTAATATGTAAATTTCACCTAATATTTAGAATTTTTAGATAATCTCTATCGAGGCTATAAACACATGGCTATTAGTAGAGCATTGTCTAAAGAGAACAATGTAGAGGTATACTTCAAAGAGGAAAATTCTTATAACCTAAATGCAAAACTAATAAATGGAAATCTGAATGGTTTTAGGGATATAAAAATGAACTATATTGCACACATCGAGCAGATGCAAATGTTTCAGTTGTTCCAAATTGGAGTTGTCTATTCACTTTGTCTAGATATTATTGATGCTCATTTTTCTAATTTTTGGGTTTTTGTTGGTGTTCGAACTGGGTTTCTTGAGTCTGAAATGTCCAGGAACATTTCCTAGCAGAGTCACCATTTGTTGTGACCAATTCACAACACCCCAAATTTGGGAACCCACTTGCAAAATTTTGAAAATTTTGGAAATATGGGATATTTTTTTTGTTGTTTTAGCTTGTATAAGGTTTTAAATTGTAGCTTTGTTAAAAGTTATGTAGGTTGGTTTTTATGTTTATGTTGGTTATAAGTTCGTTGTTGTGGAGTTTTCATGGATATTTTGCTATCATTTTGTTGGTCATATAGTATGTTATGCTTTTATTTTTTTTATGCTATTTTTCATGTCATGTTATAAGTGTTTGTTTTGTTTTGATGTTGTCATGTTATTTTAGTTTATTGTTTTGTTTTAAGTTATTTTATTTTAGGTTTAAATTTTACAATTGTTTAATAGTTTAAATTATTTAAATATATTAAATTATAAAGTTTAAAATTTTATAATTTAATATATTTAAATTATTTTAAATGGTATATGTTTTAATTTAAAATAGTATGTGTTTTAATTGAAAAATATTAAGAAAATGTGTTTTGTTATGTTTGCAAGGAGAATCCATAGGTTTCAAAATTTTCAATGCTTGGACATAAAGTTCAAAGAAATCAATCATGTCAAAGAGGCACTTTTAAACTATGAACAACTCGTTATTTCATCAATTGCAAATTTGCATTAATAAACTAATTATTGTGAGACTCGCCAATACTTGTGGGATAAGAGCGTGATTCACATCCGATCATGGAGAATGATAATACATTATTGTTTTTGAATATGCACCTTGGACGTAGCACCCTAACAACAGCAGTGACTAGAAGATTTGAATGGGTCATTAAAAGTGGTGTTGGATCTGTTTGGGCACAGTCATGTAACATAAGACATGGTGGACCTGTGTGAATGAAAGTAGCACAGTAATAGAGGCGGATGCCAATGGTGAATTCAAGGGTAAAGCAGATGACGTACCTCAGATGTTGGTAAAGTAGATGATGTATGTCATTCATGGTAAAGTTTGAGGAAGGTACATCAAAGATGACAATATTTTGTTGGTTTCAAATATTGCTAGCACTACAACCGGAGATGCACACCAACAAAGATGCAACATCAAGATAGCAGCAGGTTTAATAAGTGATGATTTAAACTAAAAATTTTGGCGACACAATGAGGCACACATCCACAATATCAGTAGATAAAAGAGGTTGAGTTTGAAAGGAAGAGGTATTAAAGTGGAACGAAATTCCAACATACGAATATGCCATTGGAAATAAGTAGTTTTTAATGAGAACAACATTTCAGGTAGTAAAGACTATAATGCTCCAAGAAATCAGTGGAAAACTCCATGAATATTTGTACAATCAAAGGTAACCATGACATCATTTATGAGACATAGACTACTGTGATGTATAGTATCCACGGTATAATAGGTTGAAGTAATGGCGGATTACAAGATAAAATATAGTTATACAATGTTAAAGATAGAAGCACACATTGCTTGATACTTATATGTAGCAGTAATACCGAGATTATAAGGTGAATGTTGAAGCGGATAACGCAATGTCTATCTTTGAGAGTGGTTCAGGTTTATTTGTAAGTTCTCCCATTATATCATGGCCAACAATAGGAGAGATGATTGTAAAGCAACATGTGAATACCGAAGATAAATTACGAAATTTGACATAGTAGGTGAAACTATCATCGAAGAAGGTACAAAAGCCGGTATTTATGAATGAACGAATGTTTATCAATTTTATAAGTGATATATCATGATCATCTGAATTAGCACAGGAAGAATTTTAGATGAATTTGGTGTTGGTAAACAGGTACTGAAACATATAATCACGCATTCGAAAAAGAATTTAGTTTCAACGTTGATTTTGGGAAATAAATAATTGTTACAAATATTTAATGGTTGTTCTGAATGGATTATGGCTGAGGTAGCATGACTTGACAGATTTCCATATTGTAAGTTGGATGAAATACGCAATGATTCAAGTTTGGAAATTTATTTGACATCATGTGAAGAGTAATAACAGCAAGAATTGAAAGATTATTCATATATGGTTGTGAAATTTATGTTAGTTCAATATAATAAGTCATGGGAGACCTATATTTGGATTATACTTAAATGGAATGGATGGCGGATAGCACTACGTGAGGAAATGTTATACATGATGATTTTAATAGAGACTGTCCAAATTTATTTTTGAAAGTGTTAGTTGTTTATCTACACGTTTGTAGTTTGTATTCACCGTGGGAATTATGGTTACCTTGTCGGTTCATTGTTGATAACCAGGGATATGTCATAATTGATGTGGTTTAGCATTTGTTCATTTCAAAATAGTGAATTGTCTGGAATGTGTCACAACTTGCACGAAGATTAATATTGGGTAGTCATGTCACGAAGAGCAAAATTTTGTTCTAGCCGGCAGTATAAGAAGCAGATGGGCATACAAGCGATAAGGGTATATATTTCAAAATGGTTTGATGAAATAATTGATTTCACAGTTATAAATGAAGGTTTGGTTCGATTCTAATGAAGAGATTAATAAAGAAACATTTAAATTTATGGATGATTTATCTAAGTCATATTATTTAAGGTTCGAAAGAGTTTTGGAGAATGATTTGTCGTTGTCAAATTGGTTATAAAACTTGTTGCAAAATTGTTTGAACAAAAAGAACCAACCCAGAACCACGGATATTGCAATTTATAAATGAGGTATTGGAAGTCAAAAATGGGGTCGGACAGGTTGAGAAGAAAATAAGGGATTGGAAAGAAGCGAAAGAGGAAAATCTACTTGCATAGAGGGTTACAAATTTTGGAATAGCGTAGAGATTTTGGAAAAGTATTAATTGTAAGATCCATGAATTTTTATCAAATTATTTCATTTAGACAAGCATGAATATGGTGTCTTAAATTTAGTTAATAATTTGATATAATTTTGTTTATCCAGAGTTCCATAGAAGATAGCACTAGGTTTATTGCAGGACTGTGTTGAATCTGGTCTGCATAGATTTAGTTTTTAAATCCGAAATGTTTTGTTCAAATATTGCTCTGTAGCCTGTTGTCTGATTTTAATTTTATTTCTTTACTTTAATATTTTGATTTTATTTCAATTTTAATGTTTTGAGATTAAAACCTAGTTCTATATTCTAAAGTTTCACTTTATAACTAGGTTCATATTTATTCATTAATCAAATATTATATCATTTACTATTTGAACGAATAAATATTACATTTACAGAGGAGGATATATACTCTAAGTGCGATATTATAAGATTATAAATTTTATGATTAGGGTTAAAGTTTATTTCATGTGAATTAACATAAATATATTTTGAGAAATAAACTATTAGGTCATTTCTACATTTTATAAATCCTAAAGCTATATCATAAAGTTTAAACTTTATAATAGGGTTAATATTTATTCATTCTTCAAATATTTTTATTAATTTATATTTGGAAGAATAAATATAAGATTATTTTGAAAGTTTATTTAAAGCCCTAATTCAATCAATATAGAGTTATAAACTTTATAATTAAGGATCTAAAGTTTATTTTACCATAATTTTGCATAAATCTTATTTGGGAAATAAAATTTAATTTAGGGTTAATATTTGTTCATTTTCCAAATATTTTTATTAATTTATATTTGGAAGAATAAATATAAGATTAATTTAAGAGTTTATTTAGAGCCCTAATTAAATAATTATAGAGTTGTAAACTTTATAATTAGGGGCCTAAAGTTTATTTTGCCATCATTTTACATAAATCTTATTTGGGAAATAAACTTTAATTTAGTTAAGTTGTTCAAATTGATTTTTAAAGTGTTTTAATATAAAATTTTGGACACTGCTTAGCATGAATGTTATATTGAGATCATAATTAAATTTGCATAGCCTAAAGTTCAAGTCAAAAATCAAATTTAATTATTATGTTTCAATTTTAAGAAAAGAAATTTTAATAAAGACTGCATATGATGATGTCGAGTCAAAATACCTAAAATCCAGGCCTCTTGTTATCAGTTACTTGCAAACAATTGAGGTAGTTTGAGCACCTATTTTAATATGTTTCATGATAGTTAAACACATTAAGTGAAGAACCTTGGAGAAATACATCTTTCTTTGCAAGAGGTGATTTCAATATTAACTATAGGGTGATTTTGTAATTGGAAAAAATCATACCTCAACAGGTTTAAAGAACTCCTTTAAGTTCTTAACTTTTAGATTCCAACTAATGCAATGTAGATCACAAATAATAATATGGTGCTTCTTAAAACTTGATGTAATATTCAAATAATAAACTTGTATTGCACCAATATTATAACTTGTATTGCATACCTTTCTATTCTCTTTTAGCTAGTATCTTTGGTGAACTAGTTCACCCTTGGATGTAATTTAAATTTTGTAAGCTTTGTATATTCATAAAAAATTATCAAATTTGTAGCTCTAATTGCTGCCCAACTTTCTCCTTTCTTGCTGCTAAACAACACGTCACCAAATTATCCCAAAACTCTCCAAATATGTAGATCTCTATCTCCCTCAAATGCTATCCATAACATATGTTTTTGTAGCTTTGATTCTATTCCAAATTTATCTTCATAAATACTAAAAATAGCAGCTATTAATGTTGGCCCAAATGGTGTTCATAAACCTACAACTTTGCAGTCAATTCCTTCCTTCTTTAACTATCCATAACTTGCAATGAAAATATCTAGAATGCTATCTTTTATTGTTGTCTACACATCTTTAATCTTCTATCTATGAGTACTCCAAAATCTACCCAAATATTCTCCAAAATACAGATCTAGTCTACCTTCAATATACTCTCCTGCAACCCTTCAATATCTACTACAAAACCTGTAATCTTCTCCTATCAAGTCAGCCTTCAAAACTTTGTAGTTGTCCTCATACTTCCCAAAACCTTGTGCTCTTCTATCTCCTCTTCTCATGCAATCTCCTTATTGAATTTTGACTTCAAAAACCAATCTCCTATGCTATCCACTTTCTCAAGAATCATAATATCTTAAGATATTCAAATCCCTTCTCTAATATTTGGTAAAATTCTTGCCAAACACTTCTTCCTTTTGGGCTTGTTGTCGGATGGTGAAAATTATCCCAGAAACCTATTTATTAAAAACTTCTCCTTGATTCTAATATCTTGTCACAAACCTTCTCCAAATCTCTTCCACTGGTAACTTCTACAAAGTTACTCTTCTTTTCTTGCAATCTCCTACTTCTCGCTTTCTCCAAGATGCCTTCAATGGTCGCTTCTCTAAATTTACAACAAGTCTTTCTCTATCCTTTTTCTTCTCTAAAATATCTTGAGACCACTTCTATTGGATCTTCTACTTCTACAACTCTTCAACTCCTCTCTAGAATTCTTCAACTTCTCTTCTTGAATCTCTACTAAAACCTTTTCCTGGTTTCCTCAATCTCCCAACTATAGGAATTCTGCAATGAGATCTCTCTATTGGATCTCCAAAGTTTGCTACTCTCAATATCCTAAATCTTCGAAGTCTTTTGCTCTTCAAATCTGCAATAGGACCTATTCTTAGGTCTTCTTTATCTCTAATATCCAATCTATAATTAGAACCTTCTACATGGGTTTCTTAAATCTACAGTCTTCAATCTACAATCTTCTATCTCCAATATTCTATCTTCTAAAACTGGAAGTTCTTCAATCTAACCTCTTTTAGGTCTCTTCAACTTCTCCAATTTGTAGCTATCTTAAATATATAATATTCTTATGAGGACTTCCTTCTTGATTATCCTTAATCTTCAATATCCAATAGGATATTTTCTTAGACCTCTTCAATCTCAAGTTTTTTGCAACAAAGAATTAATCCCTGCACGAGGAAAGCACACAAAATTTCAGGAAACAAAGGTGAAGTTATTGTCTATATGTTGTAGGAAGCTTCTCAAAGTTTGGGTGTTAATTTTCTACAAAAATAAACCTAGATATTTTTACTAAATATGTTAGAATTTCCAAAAATTCTAAAATAAACAAACTTCAATACTTATCCTCAAAACTAGCAAAATGAATTTTGTGTTGAGTCCTAGTCTTCACGAGTTCTTCTGCAATCTTGTGGAAAGACTCTATCCAATCTACAATTTATATTCTCCTTAAATTTACCAACTTCTCCAATAGGACCTCCTTCTTGGGTCTCTTAATCTCCTAATATATACAATACCAAGGTTTGACTTCAAGACCTAAAATATCCTTCTATTCCAAATTTGTTCTTGGAATGGAAATTCTTCAATCTTCTGTGGTTTCACCTTCCAAAGATAATATCCTCACCTTCACTATTATTCTCTACAACTTCAAAAAAAATTGCAAGTTCAAACCTTGCAATAGCTCTCCCTATATCCTATCAAAGTCCCTTATGGCTCTGATACCACTGTTAGCTTTTGGTATTGTTTAATATGTAAAATAATCACAAGATGTAAAGTAGAAAGAATAAGATAATAAACTTCAACAATGACTCTGAAATATGCTATTAATAGAAACTCATAAAAATATGGAACTACTCTACTAATGCATGCTATGAGTAATGCACCTTTGATACCCATTACAATACTTTGTCACACATATATAATAGTATGTGACTCTTCATATGGTGCACTCTTGACCTTCACACTTCTAGACTATTCAACTACTTATTCTATGGAATCATGTACACATGGAATAATGTGCACATTTACATTATTGAATATTATGCACACTCGTGCATTTATTACATTACATAAGGTAAATCCTAATCTAAGATATGTACCAAATAATGTAATATACTTCAACAACCAAGTTATCTAGTGATATGAACACTTCTTTTTTGTAGCCTTTGACTTTTATTTTTTTGAACACAATAGTGAGGGTTCCTTATGTCTCCAAAATGGTTCTCCTTTCTATACACAATTAGTCCTATATACCAAACCTTTTGATATACCCACACTTTGTATACACCCATCAATACATGGAAGAAGCTAGTCCTCTCAATATATGTGGCCATACATGAGAGAGACCTTAAATTGCATAAAAGAGATTGATACATGGTGCCAAGGTATTATTGAAAAGGATTCATCCTATCACTAACACCTGATTAAATATAAATCCTCATACATGGGAGTAACTTCCCTATATACTTGAATTTTCTCAATTTTAGGATTTACATCTAACGATAATAACAAATAAGGTAAAATTTGAAGTGAAACAAAAATATCACAAATATGTGTCATTATTTCTCCCTAATTATTTTAGGGTCAGTGCCTAGACATTGTTATGATAGCTATATTAGGTTTTAGATGTAGAAACTTAATGTGACAACATTACCTATAAAAGCAATTTAGAGGTATTGCTTATATTGAATGCTACAATTGTGCAAAGCACATGTTTTGATTTTTTTGTGTACAAAATTATTTTTAATGTAAAATTTATTTGAAAAATAAGGTGTGACAAAAAATGCACCTTTTACATAGAAAAATATTCTTTCTCATGCAAAAATGTTCACTAAAAAAATCATCCAAAATGCACCTGTACACCTTTTAACTCCCTAAATGCACCTCTAACGAAATTAGTATCTTCTTTCTTACAAAAATATTTTTATACAAACTATAGGAAAATTTTCTTTTCTAACGCTTAAAAAAATACTTCAATTTTTTATTTAAAACAAAAAAAAAAAATTCTATGTGACTTGAACCCATGACCTTTTCCTTCAAAAATGCTTAACCTTTTTTTCGATAAACAATTCTCCCACTCTTTACTTCATAACTTGAAAATAAAATTACCCATTTATAATTCAACTTTTAAATTATTTAATGCAAATTATAAGATCAAAGAGATTTGAACCTACAACCTCTGGGTTCAAAACCTTTACATTTGTTATGATACCAAGTTAGCTAATGGAAACTTTGAGGAATATTATTTCTACCTAAGTTATTATTCCTCTTTTCTATCTATGAAGGTGAAATAATTTCCTATAATACCAAGTGACACCTTTTCATTTATTCACTCAAAATGTGGACAACACCCTATTAATTTATCATTCCTCAACTTCAGAATAATGAAATTGAATTAAAAGAACCTCATAACCTTCTAATTAAAGATATATTCCAAAAATGCATTTCACATAAGTCTTCAAGAATGTATATTATGTAGAGGCAATACCAAGTGTTTTCTAAAAAAAATCTTCACTTGAGTTAGAAAATATTTGACTCGTCACATGAGCCTTTACTGGAGAAACAAGCTAGAAGTATTATCCCTGTAAGCTTCAAGAAGAGAACAAAATATAAAACATCAACTTGATAAAGAAACATTGACTTCTTTTGCTAGTTCTCTACAATATAGTACTCCAAAATTTATGCAATATTATGTATAATCTCTTATCAGTTTACTCCATAGTTGTATCTCAATACTATGGGTATATGCTTATTCACATGAGAAAAACTCAAGCTTCTGAACTAGGTGCTCATCCTTCACCATATTTTCCTAGTTATGCACTTCACACACCTCCACTCAATATTTTCTCTTATTAGCTTCTTGTAGTATGTTCACTCTATTATCCATTCTACATGGTTATGCAACACATTTTAATGTAGGAAAAATGTATTGTCCACCCACTATTTACCAACACAACATCATTATAAAAATTTCCTATATATTCTTTCAAATAAATAAGAGCATATAGGGGATGCCATTGGATGGTGATGACTGTCACTACTCACACAAACTCTCACAGACAGTTGTCTAAAAAAATTATAAAAACTTTCCATTCTCTAATACCTAATGTTGGAATTAGGGGCATCAAACAATAATTTAGACAATATTATGTAAAAATAATATTTTCAACACAACAATATATTTCATATTTCAACATGTAAATTTATCAGCCTGAGCTTGCATACAACATACATATTAATACATAAATATGGTATCTCTTTGATTTAAGAGACCCTTAGTGTTTCACCTTTAGCATCTATTTTCATCTCATCATATTCTCATGGGAGATGTGACTATTCAAATTTCACATTGGAGAAATAATTTTCAATCCCCAAACAATTAAAAGCATTAAATGATTACATGACAACAAAGAATGCAATAAAGTCTAACATTACATGAATAGAAAAACATTTCTAGATCTATAAATAGACTATCATGGATGGTAGGGAATTCCTGGGCACCCTTCTCTTCCCCTAAATTTATAGGAATTAGGATCACCTTATTTTAGGGTGGTCACAACTACCAATAATTATCCTAAAAAATATCAAACTCAAAATAGTAGGAACAAGTCTAGAAATTGGTGAAAAATTAGAACTTGTTGGGATAGCAACTTTGAGGAATTCTTGGTACTACTAGAAAATTTTAATGCATAATGAGTCTATAATGAATTTTATACTAGAACAAATTCATACTATATAGGTATGAACAATTTTAGGATTAAAATAGTCAACATGATAATTTTGAAACTAATAAATTTCAACCATTGTTAAATGCTTACATAAATGAATAATTCCTATTTCACCTAACATATGTAGAGGTTTTAAACAACATCAATGATAGAGAATGTGGGATAAAATCTTTTCTTCAAACGACACTTTTAAACACCTATATATGTCATTGCTCTCAAAATATGGTAAAATACCCATGATGGTTTTCAAACATTGTGTGGTAAGGCTGCCTAAAAATGACCAAAAAATAATGGGATTCACTGGAATTTGATGCCAAATCATCGAAAATAGGTTTATTTTGTGATGCAATTGTTGGTTCCATCACCGAGGATCTATTGTAGCACTTAGAAGAATTTTGGATGATGGGAGAGGAAGTATAAGTTGAAAATAGGTTAGGAAGCGGTCAAAGAGGGAGTAGAAATGGTTTGTCCACTAGTAGAGGCTAAGATGGCATTGGGCTATAGGTGGCAATTGAGCAAAATGATGGTAGAGTGACATGGTAGAATAGGATGGTCAAAGGTGTTAGGTGGCATCATGGTGGTCGAGGAAGGCTAGTACCGACAAGACGGCTGATGGTCTATAGGTTGGTATTTGGTCCATCAAAAGCTGGTGGTACCAGGGTTGGTAGGATAGTTAGTAGTTGGTAGGCCAATATTTAGTTTATTAGATATTGGTTGTGCCAATTTTGGTAAATCAATGATGGTCAATAGATAGATGACACAATTATTAGGGTGACTGCTTGAAAGTCAGATGGATCGTGCCTGATTGCTTTATTAAGGTAAAACCTTAATATATAAAAAGAAAAAATATTAACATTAATATTGTAAATATATTAATATTAATATTATAAATATATCAATACTAATATTTATTCCAAGTTTAACCTTAGCTTGGAGAAAACACAAACTAGGAGGCCCAAATTTTGTGCATGGAAGGAACTAGACCACACAAGACTAACATAGGGGCATTTTTGAACGTGCAATTAGGAATTTTGGAAATTTTTTCTAAGAATTTGAACATATAATCTTAGCACTAAAGGGGAGCTTCAAAACACTTGCATATACAAATGCAAAGTCCAATTGAGCCAAATCTAAACCAGGTAGTCTATCCCACCCATGGCTAATCCAAGGTTTTGATACCAACTGATGTGGATAAAAAAGAAGCTAACATTTGAATTTCCAAAGCATGCTTAAATGACTATATGCTTAACCAAAAGCTAATATTACAACCATAATATTCTAAATTAAGAATATGCTTAACCAAAATCTATAGTTAAACAAAGATGCTAGCAAAACTAATCTTGCTAACTCATAAAAGAAAAACAAATCCAACCCAATGACTATGCCATCCAAATGTACCGATATTTACAATTTGGAATAGGATTTTTAATTATTCTAACTTAGAATTAGGAAAAAATTAAAAATCTAAACACCTAGTCTATTACAATATGTTCACAAGTAATCCTCATCATTTTATAAGTCCACTAAGGCTCATACCCAAAGATGGAAACTTTCTAAGTTTCATCCATAGAAGGAATAAAATAGATACCATGGCTTGGAATAAGAGGCCCAAAAGGATCTAGATATCTATCTAAGGTGAAAATTTTATCATCTTATCCATACTTGACCACTTGAAAATTAGAGGAAGCTATGAATCTCATCTTACTAGTCTAAAGTCTACCTAATAACATGTTATAATTGGTCTAAAAGTAAAATACCATAAAATTCAGTCTTAATTCCTTAGGCCCATTTAAAATTAGCAACCAAATGCAACCCATTGGAACTTAAGGTTTACCATTGTAAGCATAGCAATGACTTTTACTAGAAAGGATAATTTATTTAGGTATCTTCAACTTATCTATCAAGGATAATTACATAAACCATGTGCTACTTCATCAACCAAAGCCTCATGGATTACCATATTATTATAAAATATTGTGATTATCAATGGTAGATCATTATCCTTTGCTAGCTAATTAGCTAGTCATCATGTATTTCAAAGGAGAATTTATAATCAAATTAGGGCTAGTATGTGCATCAATACAAATATTTTCTCTATGTGATTAGACATATTACACTTTATAAGATCCTAAAATGGTAGGCATAATGTTAGCAATCTTTGGTTCATCCATATCCATCTCATCTAGTATAACCCTTATCCTTTGTCTTTTATAAGGATATGTATTAAGGAGTTCTAAGTATAGGATCTTGCAAGGAGTGGTGTGCAACTCTTCAACAATATCCTACACTTTTTTCTTGCTCACGACTGCTTTTAGCAATGCTTTTGTTGGCTAGATGATGTCCTATCATATTTTTGCTATGGATGTCAAGATCACCACTTTAAGAAGCGATCATAGTCTTTCACCATTTTATGATATAGCAGGTTCCATAAACTGGGTTGAGGCCTTCTCAAGAACCTTTTTTATAGTTCTATATTTTTTTTTGTTTGTAAAAATTTCCCAAATTACCAAGGGAGGGTTTGGAATTCTATAAATAATAATAGGACTGATCGTTGCTTTAAAAAGTTCTTTTTTTTTTTTTTCTTGCTTACAATGTTGCTTCTTTTATATTGAGGCGCACTCCTAGTAACAACAATAGTTTATTGTTCCAAATAGTCAATTGTTTCTTTTTTCACCTCTAAATTATTAACATACTAAGACACATTTGGTTGACTACATATATACTCACCACTTAGGCCAAGTTGGAAAAATACTTTATTAACTTGAGAGGTATTCGAAGAAGTGTTGGAATATATTACATTATTTGGTACATGCTAATGTACCACCTTTGGTACACTTTTAGATTAGGAGTGTGTCTTATATTAGGGTTTGAGTATTTGCTTTATGCAATATAATAAATGCGTAACTATTATTAGAATGTGTAAATAATTTAATAATTTAAATATGCATGTCAGTCCATGTGCATATGAGTCCATATAATAGGTACATGAAGAGTCATAGTAATATGGAAGGCCAAGAGCCACATTCTACTATATATATGTCTTTGTGTGAGCATATGAAGAGAGACTTTAGTGTGACATTAGAGAGAATTTTGAGAGACACATTGTAGAGATGTAGAGTACAAGCTAGATACAATGTAGAGCTTGTATGAAGCATGGAGTATTTGAGATCTCCACTTTTTGTATGAAAATCCTATTTTTGTGAGCTTTCATTAATGGTAGTTTTATGAGTAGTTGCAGAAGTTTCTTATGAGTTTTACATGTCTAGTATATTGCCATTATCTTGTATTTAATATTACATGCTCATTTTAGATATTGTAGTTGTTTTTCATTAAATATATAGCATCAAAAGCTAACATTAGTATCAGATCCACAAGGGATATTGATAGGAGATAGGGAGATCTAATTTTTAAAATTACTTTTTTGGATAGATTCTTTCCACAGGGTTGCAAAAAAACTCGTGAATACTAGGACTCAACATAAATCTCTTTCCACTAGATTGAAGGATAAATAGTGAAGTTGATGTTTTTTTAGAGATCTAGAGATTTATATGCATTTGCTTGATGTTATCTAAGTTTTATCATAGGAGATTAGTTTTTTGGTTGCAACAAAAGAGTAGACATTGAATATTTAGGAGTTCCAAGAAAAAGGTCCTATTGAAGATTGAGAAGGAAGAGATCCAAGATAGAGTTCCCATCGAAGAAATTTCATATTTGGAACATAGAAGGTTGAATATTGAAGATAGAGGAGGACTAAGAAAAATTCCTATTTAAGATTTGAGAAGTTGCAGATTTGAAGACCCAAGAGAAGAGGAAGGAGAACGAAGAAGAAGGCTAGAGAAGACTTATTGAAAAAGTTGAAGAAGTGGCCATTGGAGAATATTTGAAGAAAGCTTGATATAGAAGATTGCAAGCTTGAGAAGCTCCTAAAAAGAAGAGTTTGGGATAATGATTGTCATCCAAAAACAAGCCCCAAAGAAAAAAGTATTTGGCAAGAAGTTTGTCAAATTTTTGAAAGCTTTTTTTAAGATCTCAAGACCTTCAGATTCTTGAGAAAGAGACCAGTGAAAGAGGTTAGATTTGAAGAAATAATTAATGAAGCACTAAGGAGGATAAATAATCTAGAAGAAGCCATCAAATTTGAAAGTTTTGAAGACTACCATTAAAAGTTTGATTTCTGATTTTGCAGTAGAAGTTGAAGGTGACATAGAACTATAAATTAAAGAAGAATTGGGCAGATTTTAAAAGTGCCCTTGAACAACCAATTGAAGGAAGGCTTGATAGCAAAATAAGGTAGCAATTTGGAGGAATTGAATGTTGTTTTTGAACACCAAGATAAATGAAAATAAATCAGATTTTTGGAGTAGCAAATTAAGTGATTTGAACTACAAAATTAGGCAACATTAGAAGGAGAAAAGAGAGTTGCATTTTGGATAACTTCGGGGCATATTTGAGAGAGTTTTTTATAGAAAAGAAAAAGGAATTGAAGCTGGAATTTCCCAAATTTGGGGCAGAAAACAGGTGAATCAAAACACCAAGAAGACTAGCTACAAAAGAAGGCCAAAAATTTGTGTAATAGTGGTGCTATGAAAGTTCATTATTTAAGAATTAAAATTATAAAGTTTTTGGAAGCACCATATTAGAATTATTTAAGGAGCAAAATCTAGTTTAAGTCAAGTATATCCAAGCCAAGTAAGGAGGCATCATTATCATATTGAAATTTGTAAAACACAACAACAAATATTGGAGTTAAAAGTATTGCTTGAAAGGAGTAATAAGAAGAAAATATTTATAACATAGTGAATGTTATAACAAAGCAATATTATAGAAGCATTTGGAGGGCAAAAAGAGTTCAAGTTTAGGCAAGAATAAAGGTATTTTAAGACACCAAAATAATATACAAATATTGAGGAAGAAGATGGTAAAAGGAAGCCACCAAAGAAGTGATGAAACTATCGAGCCAACGTAGAGAAGCCACTATATTGGATAAAATAGCCACCATCACCACTTGACCAAGAGTGAAGTTGAGGTAGAGCATTGTCATCAAAGAAGCATTATCAACTATATTGCTGAAGTAAATCTAACCACCCTTAAAAGAGCTAATATCAAGACCATCGGGAAGCTAGAAATATCTCTTCGACATAACATAGAATATAGGAGGGTGAATGGTTGCATACAAAGGTGTTTAGTCATTGAAAATAGATAACAAAGCACCAATCAATACCCATGCCATTTGGAAAATATTTTTGATTTAATGCTTGATATCCAATGTAGGATTAAGGTGAAACAATTGATTAGCACACAGTGTAATGTTTACACTCTTAAATATGTTGTGCACCTATTGAAACAAAAGGAGGAGTTACAAATATGGTTGAAGATTATCCATTACTAAGTGTTACATAGTAAGGAAGGGCATTGGAGAATCAAAGCACTCAAGGGTTACATAAGTTGAAATGGTAAGGTTGTTATTTGCCACTTGGCATGTCAGAAAAAGAGCACCAACCACCATGAAAATAACTAAAGCATCTTGGAGTGCCACTTGGTAACATAAGTCTTAGGAGAGCATTAAAAAGAATACGCAAGTGCAAATAGGAAGAGAAGGTTGAATGATCTAGTTATTCTATAGGCATTTTTGCAAAGAGAACATTCATGGTAGGAATATTATAACTCTCAGGAGGAAGAAGCACCAAGTTTTGAAGTCAAAATATTGAATGCCAAGTGTCCTTGAGGAGCACCAACCACCATGATAGTAACATCATCTTACATGTAATAAATGCATGGGTTAGAGTGCCACTTAAGAAAGATAGTTCATGAAACATAAATGCTGCAAGAGGAGAATAATGAGGATGGAGAAGAGAGTCAAACTCTTGAAGATAGAAATTTATGAGCATCAATAAGGAGCATTAAATATTTTTCAGAGAATGAAGATCATTTCAAAAATATAGGTTGCAGATTTGAGAAGAATCACGAGAAGTAAGTCAAATTTTAGCACACCATATAGAAGGAAGTATGAAATATTTAAATTGATTTAAAACCTTTACAATATTAAGGAGGTATAAGGTATATTATGAAGGTCAAAATTAATTAATCAATTGCACTTAAGTTTATTTGAATGATAGGATAAATAAGGTAATGAATTATAACCTTAGAAGAATTATTGAATGCCTTGAAAGATATTTGAAGTAAGAAGTTTTTGGAAGTTTTTGAAATTACTTTTTCCTATATAAAATTCTCATTGCATAGAAATATTTGCAAATAGTTTTAACTTGGAGGAATAAGGATTTCTACATCAAAATAATAATATTAAATTTGCAAATACCTTTGTTTTATAAATTTCTAATTAGGGAGTTATAAGGAATCCAACAACAACATAGTTTTGAAATTTAGAAACCATACAATTGAAAATTGAAACACAACATAGAGTTGTTGAAAAGTTGAAAAAATTACATTGGTATTAGTCTCTTGCTCAAACTAACGAGACATAAGGAATCCAACTTAAATTTCTTGAAAATAGAGAATCTTATCAAAATTGAAATTACATCAAAATAGTCTTTAGTTTTCTATTCATAAATAGGGAGACAAAAGGGATTCAACTCAAAGGAAAAACTTAGAAAACTAAGTATTTTATCAAGACCATATTATATTAAAGCATTAGGGAGATATAAGGTAGTCTACAAGTATCATTATGACAAAAAATAAATTCATTCTTACAAAATCCCAACTTCTTAAAGGACCTAATTACACTTCATGGAAAAAAAAAGTGAGGTCAATACTGATAGTTGAAAAGCTTTGGAATATTGTTAAAGGAGAAAAAACTAAACCTACTGGAGAAACTAGAGAGATTCAAAAGTATGAAGAAGATGAAGCAAAAGCACTTATGATAATAACATTTGCAATTATAGATGATATACAACCATACATTAGTTCAACAACTTCTACAGAAGCTTGGAATACTTTAGCCAAGATATTTTAAGGAAATAATAAAGCCACTATCTTGAATCTTCAAATCCAATTGCATTCTCTAAAAGTTAATAGTGGTGAGAGTATAGAATTATTTCTTAGAAAAGTGGAAGATATAAAAGGGAAATTATTAACCTTAGGATAAAAGGTAGAAGACAAGTTTCTTGTCCAAGTAACCCTAAGAGCACTTCTAGAAAGCTACAAGCATCTAGTCACATCTTTACAAATTCTAAGTAAAGATACATCATTCGATGAGTTAGTCAATATCCTACAAGAATATGAGGTGGAAAATTCAGTAAAAGATGAAATGACTAACAATGCCTTAGTCTCAAAATATAATCCACAAGGAAATGTTGCTTCATTATCAAAGGGTAGATCAAGATGGAATAATATATATTGTCAAGTATGTAGAAATAAAGGACATAGCACCAATTATTTTAGATTCAATCCAAGAAATCAGCATCAAGGAAATCAAACAAATTTTGGAAGCCAATCAAATAGGTCATTTCAACCAAGACAATATCATAATCAATATAATTTTCATCAACAACAATTTTAGTGTCCATATACTCCTCAAAATCAATACAATCAACCTCAACTACAATATAGAGAAGGAAAACAAAAAGGACACTTAGATTCAAGAAATTCAGAAATTCATAATATAGAAGAATCTATAGAAGAACATGAAGTTAAAGATCTTTTAGTAAAAATAGTATTTTATGAAGACACTAATTATTTACTTGATTAGGATCCAAACAATAATCAAAATAAAGAAAATAAAAAAGATCTCAAGATCCAGAACCAAGATGAAGATCCATATGAAGACTAAAGTCTTCAATAACCAAATAATGTAATACATTGGGGTGCTATAATCTATTATATTATTTAGTACATGCTAATGTATCACCTTGGATACACCTTTAGATTAGGAGTATGTTTTAGATTAGGGTTTGAGTATTTACTTTATGCAATGAAATAAATGCACAAATATTATTAGAATGTGCAAAGTATTCAATAATGTAAATGTGCATGTTAGTCCATGTGCACATGAGTCCATAGAATAGGTATATGAAGAGTCATAGGAATATGGAAGGCCAAGAGTCACATTCTACTATATATAGGCCTTTGTGTGAGCATATGAAGAGATACTTTCCTAGATATTCTTTCAAATAAGTAAGAGCATACATGGGATGTCATTGTATGGTTATAATTATCCCTAATCACACAAAATCTCACATACTCCTATCTAGAAAAAATTACAAAAACTTTACATTCTCTAATACCAAATGTTGGAATCATGGGGCATCAAATAATAATTTAGATAATTTTATGTAAAAATAATATTTTCAATAACTATATATTTCATATTTCAACATACAATTTTGTGAGCCTGAGCTTACATACAACATATACATTAATACATAAATATGGTGTCTCTTTGATTTAGGATATCCTTAGTGTTTCACCTTTAGCATATCTTTTCATCTCATCATATTCTCATGGGAGATGTGACTATTCAGATTTCACATTGGTGAAATAATTTTCAATCCCCCAATAAATAAAAGCATTAAATGATTACATAACAACAAATAATGAAATAAAGTCTAAAATTATCTGAATAGGAAAATATTTCTAGATATAGAAATAGACTAGCAAGGATGCTAGGGAATGCTTGGGTACTCTTTTTCTTCCCCTAAATATATAGGAATTAGGATCACATCATTTTAGGGTGGTCACAATTACCAATAAATATCCTAAAAAGTTTTAAAAATTCTAGGCATGGTTGGGGTTCTACAAGTCACACAATTATAAAAAATTATCAAAATAGCAGGAAAAAGTCTAGAAATAGGTGAAAAAATAGAACTTGTTGGGATAGCCACTTTGAGGCATTCTTGGCACTACTAGAAAATTTTAATGCATAATGAGTCTATAATGGATTTTAGATTAAAACAAATTAAGACTATATAGGCATGAACAATTTTGGGAACAAAATAGTCAACATGATAGTTTTGAAACTTATAGATTTCAACCTTTGTTAAATGCTTACGCAAAGGAATAATTCCTATTTCACCTAACCTATGTAGAGGTTTTAAACAACATCAACAATAAAGAATGTGGGACAAAACATTTTCTTCGGATGACACTTTTAAACACTTGTATATTTTGTTGCTTGTCAAATGTGGTAAAATACCCATGATGGTTTTCAAACGTTGTGTGGTAAGGCTACCTAAAAATGGCCAAAAAACGATGAAATTCACTGGAATTTGATGCCAAGTCATCAAAATTAGGTCTATTTTGTGATGCAATTATTGGTTCCATTGTCGAGGATCAATTGTGGCACTTACAAGAATGTTGGATGTTGAGAGAGGTAGTATTCATAAAAAATAGGTCAAGAAGCGACCAAAGGGGGAGTAGAAATGACTCCTATATTAGTAGAGGCCAAGATGATATTGGGCTATAGGTGGTAGTTGATCAGCATGATGGCAAAGTGACATGGTGGTAGACCAATGTGGTGGAATAATATGGTCTAAGGTGTCAGGTGGCCATCATGGTGGTTGAGGCAAGCTGGTGCCGATAGGATGGACGATGGTCAGTAGGTTGGTCTTTGGTCCATAGAAAGTTGGTGGTGTCAAGGTTGGTAGGTTGGCCAGTAGTTGGTAGGCTAGTCTTTAGTCTGTTAGACATTGGTTGTGTCGAGATCAACCAATCATCAGTAGTTAATAGATAAATAACACAATGATTAGGGTGACTACTTGAAAATCATATTGATCGTACCTGATTGCTTTATTAAGGTAAAACCTTAATATATAAAAAGAACAAATATTAATATTAATATTATAAATATATTAATTTTAATATCATAAATATATTAATATTAATAATTATTCTAAGTTTAACCTTATCTTGGATAAAACACAAACTAGGAGGTCCAAATTTTGTGCATGGAAGGAATTAGACCGCAGAAGACTAACATAGGGGTAATTTTGAATGTGCAATTAGGAATTTTGGAAATTTTTGCTAAGACTTTGAATGTCTAATATTAGCACTAAAGGGGAGCTTCAAAAGACTTGCATATACAAATGCAAAGCCAAATTGAGACAAATCTAAACTAGGTAGTCTATCCTACCCATGTCTAATCCAAGGATCTGATACCAACTGATGTGGATAAAAAATAAGTTAACATTTGCATTTCCAAATTATGCTTAAATAAGCATTTTACAACCATAATCTTCTAAATTAAGAATATTATTAACCAAAAGCTATAGTTAAACAAACATGCTAACAAAACTAATCTTGCTAACTCATAAAGAAAAATAAATCCCACCCAAATACTATGTCATCCAAATGTACCGACATTTACAAGTTGGAATAGGATTTTTAATTATTCTAACTAAGACTTAGGAAATAATTAAAAAGCTAAACACCTAGTCTATTACAATATGTTCACAACTGATCCTCATCATTCTATAAGTCCACTAAGGCTCATAACCATATATGGTAACTTTCTATGTTTCGTCCATAGAAGGAATAAAATAGCTACCATGGCTTGGAATAAGAGGCCCCAAAGGATTTAGATATCCCTCTAAGGTGAAAATTTTATCATCTTATCCATACTTGACCACGTGACAATTAGAGGAATCTATGACTCTCATATTACTAGTCTAAATTATATCTAATAACATCTTATAATTGGTCTAAAAGTAAAATACCATAAAATTTAGTCTTAATTCCTTAGGCCCATCTAAAATTAGCAACCAAAAGCAACTCATTGGAACTTAAGGTTTATCATTGTAAGCATAGCAATGACTTTTACTAGAAAAGCATAGCAATGACAATATAGGGAGATTGATAGGAGATAGGGAGAGCCACAAGAGATAATGATATGAGATAGGGAGATCTAATTTTTAGAAATTTTAAAATCACTTTTTGGATAGATTATTTCCATAGGGTTGCAGAAAAACACGTGAAGACTAGGACTCAACATAAATCTCTTTCCACTAGATTGAAGGATAACTAGTGAAGTTTATTATTTTTTAGAGATCTAGATATTTAGATGCATTTGCTTGATGCTATCTAATTTTTATCATAGGAGATTAGTTTTTTGGTTGAAACAAAAGAGTAGAAATTGGAGATTTAGGAGGTCCAAGAAAAAGGTCCTATTGAATAATGAGAAGGAAGAGACCCAAGATAGAGGTCCCATTGAAGAAATTCTAAATTTGGAACATAGAATATTGAAGATTTAAGATAGAGGAGGACTAAGAAAAATTCCTATTGAATATTTGAGAAGTTGCAAATTTTGAAGACCCAAGAGAAGAGGTCTCACGTAAACTTAGAAGGAGAAAGAAGAAGGGTAGAGAAGCCCTATTGAAAATGTTGAAGAAGTGGCCATTGGAGAAGATTTGAATAAAGCTCTATATAGAATATTGCAAGAAGAAGAAGCTCCTAAAAAAAAGGGTTTGGGACAATTGTCATCATCCAACAACAAGCCCAAAATAAAAAAGGATTTGGCAAGAAGTTTATCAAATTTTGGAAATATTTTTTGAATATCTCAAGACCTTCAGATTATTGAGAAAGAGACCAGTGAAAGAGGTCAGATTTGAATAAATAATTAAGTTAGCACTATGGAGGATAAAAAATCTAGAATAAGCCACCAAATTTGAAAGTTTTGAATACTACCATTAAAAATTTGATTGCTGATTTTGCACCAGAAGTTGAAGGTGACATAGAAATGCAAAGTAAAGAAGAATTGGAAAGATTTTAAAAGTACCCTTGAACAACCAATTGAATTAAGGCTTGAAAATAAAAGAAGATACCAATTTTGAGAAATTGAATGTTTTTTTTAACATCAAGATAAATGAAAAGAAAACATATTTTTGGAGCAAAAAATTAAGTGATTTGAATTGCAAAACTAGGTAGCATTAGAAGGAGAAAAGAGAGTTGCATTTTGGATAACTTCGGGGCATATTTGAGAGATTTTTGGACAAAAAATAAAAAGGAATTGAAGCTGGAAATTTTACAAATTCGGGGCAGCAAATAGGTGAATCAAATCACCAAGAAGACTAGCTACAAAAGGAGGCCAAAAAGGTGTGTAATAGTGGTGTTATGAAAGTTTATTATTTAAGCATTAAAACTAGTTTATTATAATTTTTTTGGAAACACCATATTAGAATTATTTAAGGAGCAAAATATAGTTTAAGTATCTCCAATCCAAGTAAGGAGGCATCATTATCATATTGAAATTTGCAAAACACAACAATAAATATTGGAGTTAAAAGTATTGCTTGAAAGAAGTAATAAGGAGAAAATATTTATAACATAGTGAATGCTATAACAAAGCAATATTATAGAAGCATTTGGAGACCAAATAGAGTTCAATTTTAGGTAAGGATAAAGGTGATTTAAGACACCAAAAGAATCTACAAAGGTTGAGGAAGAACGTGGTAAAAGGAAACCACTAAAGAAGTGGTGAAACCACCAAGCCAACATAGAGAAGTTGTTATAATGGAGAAAATATCCACCATTACCACTTGACCAAGAGTGAAGCTCAGGTAGAGCACCACCACTAAAGAATCATTATCAACTATATTACCAAAGTAAATCCAACCACCCTTAGAAGATCTAATGTTAATACCATCAAGAAGCTAGAAATATCTCTTCGATGTCACGGAGAATATAGGAAGGTGAATGGTTGCATATAAAGGTGTTTAGTTATTGAAAAGAGGATAACAAATTACCAATCAATACCCATGCCATTTGGAGGTAATTTTTGATGTAATTCTTGCTATCCAACACAGGAGTAAGGTGAAATAATTGAGTAGCGCATAGTGGAACGTATACACTCTTAAAGATGTTGTGCACCTATTGAAATAGAAGGAGTTCCAAATATGGTTGAAGATTGCTCATTATTGAGTGTTACATAGTTATTAAGGGCATTGGAGAATCAAAGTACTCATACGTTACGTAAGTTAAAATAGTAAGGTTGTTATTTACCACTTGGCATGTTAGAAACAAAGCTCCAACCACCATGAAAATAACTAAAGAATCTTGGAGTACCACTTGGTAACATAAGTCTTAGAAGAGCATTAAAATGAAGATGCGGGTGTAGAGACGAAGAGGAGGTCAAATGATCTAGTTATTCTATAGCTATTTTTGTAAACGAACATTCATGGTAGGAATCTTATAACTCTCAGAAGGAAGAAGCACCAAGTTTTAAAGTCAAAAAATTGAATTCCAAGTATCCTTGAGGAGCACCAACCACCATAATACTAGCATCATATTACATGTAATAAATGCATGGGCCAGAGTGCCACTTAATATAGAGAGTTCGTGAAACATAAACATTGCAAGAGGAGAATAAAAGAGGATGCAGAAGAGAGTCCAACTCTTGAAGATAGAACTTTATGAGCATCGAGAAGGAGCATTAAATATATTTCAGAGAATGAAGATCATTTCAAAAGCATAGGTTGTATATTTGAGAAGAATCATGAGAAGCAAGTCAAAGTTTAGCACACCATATAGAAGGAGGTATGAAATATTTAAATTGATTTAAACTCTTTGTAAGATTAAGGAGGTATATGTTATATTATGAATGTCAAAATTAATTAATCAATTACACTTAAGGTTATTTTAATTATAGGATAAATAAGGTAATGAATTATAACCTTAGAAGAATTATTGAATGTCTTGAAAGATATTTGAAGTAAGAAGTTTTTTGGAAGTTGAAATTACTTTATCCTATTTGAAATTCTCATTGCATAGAAATATTTGCAAATAATTTAACTTGGAGGAATAAGTATTTCTACATCAAAATAATAATATTAATTTGCAAATGCCTTTTTTTTCTAAATTTCTAATTAGGGAGTTATAAGAAATCCAACAATAACATAGTTTTAAAATTTAGAAACTATACAATTTAAAATTGAAACACAACACAGAGATTGTTGCATAGCTGAAAAATTACATTGGTATTAGTATTTTTCTCAAACTAACAAGACATAAGGAATCCAACTTAAAGTTATTGAAAATAGATAATCTTATCAAAATTGAAATTTTATCAAAATTATCTTCAGGTTTTCTATTCATAAATACAGAGACAAGGGATTCAACTGAAAGGAAAAACTTAAAAAACTAAGTATTTTATCAAGAACATATTATATTAAAGCATTAAGGAGATATAAGGTAATATACAAGTATCATCATGACAACAAATAAATTCATTCTTACAAAATCCCAACTTCTTAAAGGGCCTAATTACACTATGGAAAAACAAAGTGAGGTCAATACTGATACTTGAAAAGCTTTGGGATATTTTTAAAGGGGCTAAAACTAAACCTACTGGAGAAACTAGAGAGAATCAAAAGTATGAAGAAGATGAAGCAAAAGAATTTATGATAATAACATTTGCAATTATATATGATATACAACCATACATTAGTTCAACATCTTCTACAGAATCTTGGAATACTTTAGCCAAGATATTTTAAGGGAAGAATAAAGCCACTATCTTGAATCTTCAAACCTAATTGCATTCTCTAAAAGTTAATAGTGGTGAGAGTATAGAAATATTTCTAAGAAAAGTGGTAGATATAAAATGGAAATTATTAAACTTAGGATAAAAGGTAGAAGACAAGTTTCTTGTCCAAATAATCCTAAGAGCACTTGCAAAAAGCTACAAGCATCTAGTCACGTCTTTACAAATTCTAAGTAAAGAAACATAATTCGATGAGTTATTCAATATCCTACATGAATATGAGGTGGAAAATTTAGTAAAAGATCAAGATGGAATAAAATATATTGTCAAGTATATATAAAGAAAGGACATAGCATCAATTATTGTAGATTTAATCCAAGAAATCAGCATCAAGGGAATCAAACAAATTTTGGAAGCCAATAAAATAGGTATATCAACCAAGAAAATATCAGAATCAATATAATTTGCATCAACAACAATTTCAACATCCATATACTCCTCAAAATCAATACAATAAGCCTCAACAACAATATAGATAAGGGAAACAAAAAGAACACTTAATTCAAGAGATTCAAGAAATTCACAAACTAGAAGAATCTATAGAAGAACATGAAGTTAAACCTCTTTCAACAAAAATAGTATTTTATGAAGATATTAATTATTTACTTGATCAAGATACTGTCAGGAAGCAAAATGAATAAAGCAAAAAACAAGAGCTTAAGTTCCAGAACTAAGATGAAGATCCATATGAAAACTCAAGTCTTCAATAACCAAATAATGTAATACATGGGGGTGTTGGAATATATTACATTATTTAGTACATGCCAATGTATCACCTTGGGTACACCTTTATATTAGGAGTGTGTCTTATATTAGGGTTTGAGTATTTACTTTATGCAATGTAATAAATGCACAAATATTATTAGAATGTGCAAAGTATTCAATAATGTAAATGTGCATGTTAGTCCATGTGCACATGAATCCATAAAATAGGTATATGAAGAGTCATAGGAAGATGGAAGGCCAAGATCACATTCTACTATACATAGGCCTTTGTGTGAGCATATGAAGAGAGACTTTTGAGAGAATTTTCTAGATATTCTTTCAAATAAGTAAGAGCATACAGGGGATGCCATTGTATGGTGATAATTGTTCCTACTCACACAAACTCTCATAGACTCCTATCTAAAGAAAATTATAAAAACATTCCATTCTCTAATACCAAATGTTGGAATCAGGGGGCATCAAACAATAATTTAGACAATATTATATAAAAATAATATTTTCAACATAACAATATATTTCATATTTCAACATACAATTTTGTGAGCCTGAGCTTGCATACAACATACATATTAATACATAAATATGGTGTCTCTTTGATTTAGAATATCCTTAGTGTTTCACCTTTAGCATATCTTTTCATCTCATCATATTCTCATGGGAGATGTGACTATTCAGATTTCACATTGGTGAAATAATTTTCAATCCCCCAATAAATAAAAGCATTAAATGATTATATAACAAAAAATAATGCAATAAAGTCTAACGTTATCTGAATAGGAAAATATTTCTAGATCTAGAAATAGACTAGCAAGGATGGTAGGGAATTCTTGGGTACTTTTTTCTTCCCCTAAATCTATAGGAATTAGGATCAACTTATTTTAGGGTGGTCATAATTACCAATAAATATCCTAAAAAATGTCAAACATCCTAGGCATGGTTGGGATTCTACAAGTCAAACAATTATAAAAAAATATCAGAATAGTAGGAAAAAGTCTAGAAATAGGTAAAAAATTAGAACTTGTTGGGATAGCCACTTTCAAGAATTCTTGGCACTACTAGAAAATTTGTATGCATAATGAGTCTATAATGGATTGTAGATTAAAACAAATTAAGACTATATAGGCATGAACAATTTTGGAAACAAAATAGTCAACATGATAGTTTTGAAACTTATAGATTTTAACCTTTGTTAAATACTTACACAAAGGAATAATGTCTATTTCACCTAACCTATGTAGAGGTTTTAAACAACATCAACAATAGAGAATGTGGGACAAAATATTTTCTTTGGGTGATGCTTTTAAATGCTTGTATATGGCATTGCTTGCCAAATGTGGTAAAATACCCACGATGGTTTTCAAATGTTGTATGGTAAGGCTACCTTAAAATGGCCAAAAAATGATGGGATTCACTAGAATTTGATTCCAGGTCATCAAAAATAGGTCTATTTTGTGATGCAATTGTTGGTTCCATCGTCTAGGATCAGTTGTGGCACTTATAAGAATGTTGTATGTCAAGATAGGAAGTATTCATTGAAAATAGGTTAGGAAGCAATCAAAGGATGAGTAGAAATGGTTCATCTGTCAACAGAGGCCAAGATGACATTGGGCTATAGGTGGCAGTTGATCAGCATGATGGCAAAGTGACATGGTGGTAGAGCGATGTGGTGGAATAGGGCTATTGAAGGTGTCATCTGGCCATCATGGTGGTCAAGGCAAGCTGGTGCCAATAGGATGGTAGATGGTCAATAGGTTGGTCTTTGGTCCATTAAAATCAGATGGTGTCAGGGTTCGTAGGATGGCTAGTAGTCGATAGGCTAGTCTTTAGTCAGTTAGACACTTGGTGTGTTGAGCTCAACCAATCATCGATGGTCAATAGATAGACGACACAATGATTAGGATGACTACTTGAGAATCAAACTGATTGTACTCGAATGCTTTAATAAGGTATAACCTTAATATATAAAAATAACCTAATGTAAATATATTAATATTAATATTAATAATTATTCTAATTTTAATCTTAGCTTTGAGAAAACACAAACTAGGAGGCACAAATTTTGTGCATGCAAGAAATTATACCACACAAGACTAACATAGGGGTAATTTTGAACGTGCAATTAGGAATTTTGGAAATTTTTGCTAAGACTTTGAATGTCTAATCTTAGCACTAAATGGGAGCTTCAAAATACTTGCATATACAAATGCAAAGCCAAATTGAGCCAAATCTAAACTAGGTAGTCTATCCTACCCATGTCTAATCCAAGGATTTGATACCAACTGATGTGGATAAAAAATAAGTTAACATTTGCGTTTCCAAATTATGCTTAAATAAGCATTTTACAACCATAATCTTCTAAATTAAGAATATGCATAACCAAAAGCTATAGTTAAACAAATATTCTAACAAAAATAATCTTGCTAACTCATAAAGAAAAACAAATTCCACCCAAAGACTATGTCATCCAAATGTACCGACATTTACAAGTTGGAATAGGATTTTTAATTATTCTAACTTAGACTTAGGAAATAATTAAAAAGCTAAACACCTAGTATATTACAATATGTTCACAATTGATCATCATCATTATATAAGTCCACTAAGGCTCATAACCATAGATGGGAACTTTCTAAGTTTCATCCATAGAAGGAATAAAATAGCTACCATGGCTTGGAATAAGAGGCCCCAAAGGATTTAGATATCCCTCTAAGGTCAAAAATTTATCATCTTATCCATACTTGACCACTTGACAATTAGAGGAATCTATGACTCTCATCTTACTAGTCTAAAGTCTATCTAATAACATGTTATAATCGGTCTAAAAGTAAAATACCATAAACTTTAGTCTTAATTTCTTAGGCCCATCTAAAACTAGCAACCAAATGCATCTGATTGGAACTTAAGGTTTACCATTGTAAGCATAGTAATGACTTTTACTAGAAAGGATAATTTATTTAGGTATCTTCAATTTATCTACCAAGGATAATGACATAACCCATGTGCCACTTCATCAACCAAAGCCTCATGGATTACCATATTATTGTAAAATATTGTGATTATCAATGGTATACCATCATCCTTTTCTAAATAATTAGCAGTCATCATGTTTTTTGAAGGAACATTTATAACTAAATTAGGGCTAGTATGTGCATCAATGCAAATATTTTATCTATGTGATTAGATATATTACACTTTGTAAGACCCTAAAATGGTAGGCATAATGTTAGTAATCCTTGGTTCATCCATATCCATATCATCTAGTATGACCCTTAACTTTTGTCTATGATAAGGAGATATCTTAAGGAGTTCTAAGTATAGGACATTGCATGGAGTCATGTGCAACTCTTCAACAACATCCTACACTTTTTTGCTTGCTCACAACTGCTTTTAGCAAATTTTTTTTTGGCTAGATGATGTCCTATCATATTTTTTCTATGGATGTCGATATCACCACTTTAATAAGCGATCATAGGCTTTCACCCTTTTATGATATAGTAAATTTCATAAACTGGGTTGAGGCCTTCTTAAGAACCTTTTTTATAGTTCTAGATGTTTTGTGTTTGTAAAAATTTCCCAAACTACCAAGGGATGGTTTGGAATTCTATCAATAATAATAGGATTGATCATTGCTTGAACAAGTTATTTTTTTGTCCTTTTATTTATCTTGCTTAGAATGTTGCTTCTTTTATATTGAGGTGCACTCCTAGTAACAATAATAGTTTATTGTTCCAAATAGTCAATTGTTTTTTTTTGCACCTCTACAATATTAACATAATAAGACACATTTGGTTGACTACATATATACTTACCACTTAGGCCAAGTTGGGAAAATACTTGATTGACTTGAGAGGTATTCTAAGAAGTGTTGGAATATATTACATTATTTGGTACATGCTAATGTACCACCTTAGATAAACCTTTAGATTAGAAGTGTGTCTTAGATTAGAGTTTGAGTATTTACTTTATGCAATGTAAAAAATGTGTAAATATTATTAGAATGTGTAAATTATTTTATAATGTAAATGTGCATGTTAGTCCATGTGCACATGAGTTCATAGAATAGGTAGATGAAGAGTCATAGGAAAATGGAAGGCCAAAAGACACATTCTACTATATATGCCTTTGTGTGAGAATATGAAGAGAGACTTTAGTGTGACTTTAGAGAGAATTTTGAGACACATTGTAGAGATGTAGATTACAAGCTAGATACAATGTAGATCTTGTATGAAGCATGGAGTATTTGAGATCTCCACTTTTTGTATGAAAATCCTATTTTTGTGATCTTTCATTAATGGTAGTTTTATGAGTAGTTGCAGAAGTTTCTTATGAGTTTTACATGCTTAGTATATTGTAATTATCTTATATTTAATATTGCATGTTCATTTTAGATATTCTAGTTGCTTTTCATTAAATATATAGCATCAAAAGCTAACAGTTGTATCAGAGCTACAAGGGATATTTATAGGAGATAGGGAGAGTCAAAAGATATATTGAGATGAGGTAGGGAGATTTCATTTTCAGAATTTTTAAAATTGCTTTTTGGCTAGAGTCTTTCCACAGGATTGCAGGAAAACTCGTGAAGACTAGAACTCAACATATATCTCTTTCTATTAGATTAAAGGATAACTAGTGAATTTTATTATTATTTAGAGATCTAGATATCTAGATGCATTTGCTTGTTGCTATCTAAGTTTTATCATAGGAGATTAATTTTTTGGTTGCATCAAAAGAGTATACATTGGATATTTATAAGGTCCAAGAAAAAGGTCCTATTGAAGATTGAGAAGAGACCCAAGATAGAAGTCCCATTGAAGAAATTCCATATTTGGAAGATAGAAGATTGAATATTGAAGATAGAGGAGGACTAAGAAAAATTCCTATTGAAGATTTGAGAAGCTACAAATTTTTAAAACCCAAGAGAAGAATTATCAAGTAAACTTAGAAGGAGAAATAATAAGAAGGCTAGAGAAGCCCTTTTGAAAAAGGTAAAGAAGTGGTCATTGGAGAATATTTGAAGACAACTCGATATAGAAAATTGCAAGCAGGAGAAGCTCCTGAAAAAAAAAGAGTTTGGGAAAATTGTCACCATTCAAAAACAAGCCCAAAAGAAAAAGGATTTGGCAAGAAGTTTGTCAAATTTTGGAAAGCTTTTTTGAAGATCTCAAGACCTTTAGATTCTTGAGGAAGAGGCCAATGAAAGAGGTCAGATTTGAATAAATAATTAAGTGAGCACTAAGGAGGAGAAAGAAGCTAGAAGAAGCCACCATATTTGAAAGTTTTGAAGACTACCATTAAAATTTTTATTGCTAATTTTGCAGTAGAAGTTGAAGGTGACATATAACTGCAAAGTAAAGAAGAATTGGGCAGATTTTAAAAGTGCCCTTGAACAAAAAAATGAATGAAGTCTTGATAGTAAAATAAGGTAGTAATTTGGAGGAATTTAATGTTGTTTTTGAACAGCAAGATAAATGAAAAGAAATCAGATTTTTGGAGCAGCAAATTAAGTGATTTGAACTGCAAAATTAGGAAGCATTAAAAGGAGAAAAGAGAGCTATATTTTGGAGAACTTCAGGGCATATTTGAGATATTTTTGAACAGCAAAGTAAAAGGAATTGAAGCTGGAAATTTTACAAATTTAGGGCAGCAAATAGGTGAATCAAATCACCAAGAAGACTAGCTACAAAAGGAGGCCAAAAAGGTGTGTAATAGTGGTGTTATGAAAGTTCATTATTTAAGCATTAAAACCCATTTATTATAAAGTTTTTGGAAGCACCATATTAGAATTATTTAAGGAGCAAAATATAATTTAAGTCAAGTATCTCCAAGCCAAGGAAGGAGGCATCTTGAAATATATAAAATTGGAGTTAAAAGTATTGCTTGAAAGGAGTAATAAGGAGAAAATATTTATAACATAGAATGCTATAACAAAGCAATATTATAGAAGAATTTGGATGTCAAATAGAGTTCAATTTTAGGTAAGGATAAAGGCATTTTAAGACACCAAAAGAATCTACAAAGGTTAAGGAAGAACGTGGTAAAAGTAAGCCACTAAATAAGTGGTGAAACCATCGAGCCAACATAGAGGAGCCATTATATTGGAGAAAATATACATTGTCACCACTCGAACAAGAGTGAAGCTGAGGTAGAGCACAAACACTAAAGAAGCATTATCAACTATATTGTTGAAGTAAAGCTAACTACCCTTAGAAGAGCTAACATTAAGACCATCGAGAAGCTAGAAATATATCTTTGATGCCACAAAGAATATAAGAAGGTAAATGGTTGTATACAAAGGTGTTTAGTCTTTAAAAAGAGGATAGCAAAGTACCAATCAATACCCATGCCATTTGGAGGGTTTTTTTATGTAACGCTTGCTATCCAACACAGAATTAAGGTAAAACAATTGAGTAGCACACAGTGTAACGTATACACTCTCAAAGATGTTATGCACCTATTGAAACAGAAGGAGGAGTTCCAAATGTGGTTGAATATTGCTCATTACTAAGTGTTACATAGTAAGGAAGAGCATTGGAGAATCAAAGTACTCATACGTTACGTAAGTTGAAATAGTAAGGTTGTTATTTTCCACTTGGCATGTTAGAAACAAAGCTCCAACCACTGTGAAAATAACTATAGAATCTTGGAGTACCACTTGGTAACATAAGTCTTATAAGAGCATTAAAAGGAAGATGTAGGTATAGATACGAAGATAAGGTTGAATAATCTAGTTATTCTATAGCCATTTTTGTAAAAGAACATTCATGGTAGGAATATTATAACTCTTAGGAGGAAGAAGTACCAAGTTTTGAAGTCAAAATATTGAATTCCAAGTGTTCTTGAGGAGTGCTAACCACCACGATAGTAACATCATCTTACATGTTATAAAGGCATGGGTTAGAGTGCCACTTAAGAGAGAGATTTCATGAAACATAAATGTTGCAGGAGGAGAATAAAAGAGGAGCAAAAGAGATTCAAACTTTTGAAGATAGAACTTTATGATCATCAATAAGGAGCATTAAATATATTGCAGAGAAGGAATATCATTTCAAAATTATAGGTAGGAGAGTTGAGAAGAATCATGAGAAGCAAGTCAAAGTTTAGCACACCATATACAAGGAGGTATGAAATACTTAAATTGATTTAAAACCTTTGCAAGATTAATAAGGTATAAGGTATATTATGAAGGTCAACATTAATTAATCAATTACACTTAAGGTTATTTGAATGATAGGAGAAATAAGGTAATGAATTATAACTTTAGAAGAAATATTGAATGCCTTGAAAGATATTTGAAATAAGAAGTTTTTTGGAAGTTTTTGAAATTACTTTATTCTATTTGAAATTCTCATTGCATAGAAATATTTGCAAATAATTTAACTTGGAGGAATAATTATTTCTACATCAAAATAATAATATTAATTTTTAAATACATTTTTTTTCTAAATATTTTTGAGACTAAGACATTGTTAGTCATATTATATTTTATAGAATTTTCCACCTCATATTCTTGTAGGATATTGAGTAAATCATCGAATGATGTATCTTTACTTAAAATTTATAAAGATGAGACTATATGCTTGTAGCTTTCTACAAGTGCTCTTAGGTTTACTTGGACAAGAAACTTGTCTTCTATATTTTATCCTAAGGTTAATAATTTCCCTTTTATATTTGCCACTTTTACTGGAAACAATTATATAGTCTCACCACTATTAATATTTAGAGAATGCAATTAGGTTTTAATATTCAAGATAGTGGCTTTATTCTTCCCTTAAAATATCTTGAATAAAGTATTCCAAGCTTCTGTAGAAGCTATTGAACTAATGAATGGTTGTATATCATTTGTAATTGTAAATATTATTATCATAAATGCTTTTGCTTCATCTTCTTCATACTTTTGAATCTCTCTAGTTTCTCTGGTAGGTTAAGTTTTTTACCCCTTTAACAATATCCCAACGCTTTTCAACTATTAGTATTGACCTCACTTTGTTTTTCCATGAAGTGTAATTAGGTCCTTTAAGAAGTTGGGATTTTGTAAGAATGAATTTATTTGTTATCATGATGATACTTGTAGATTACCTTATATCTCCCTAATGCTTTAATATAATATGGTCTTGATAAATACTTAATTTTCTAAGTTTTTCCTTTTAGTTGAATTCCTTTTGTCTCCATATTTATGAATAGAAAACTAAAGATAATTTTGATAAAATTTCAATTTTGATAAGATTCTCTATTTTCAAGAACTTTAAGTTGGATTCCTTATATCTTGTTAGTTTGAGCAAGAGACTAATATCAATTTAATTTTTTCAGCTTTGCAACAATCTCTATGTTGTGTTTCAATTTTAAATTGTATAGTTTCTAAATTTCAAAACTATGTTGTTGTTGGATTCCTTAGAACTCCCTAATATATTTTAATATTTAGAAAAAAAAATTCTAACCACCCTTAGAAGAGCTAACATTAAGACCATCGAGAAGCTAGAAATATATCTTTGATGCCACAAAGAATATAAGGAATCCAACAACAACATAGTTTTGAAATTTAGAAACTATACAATTTAAAATTGAAACACAACATAGAGATTGTTGCAAAGCTGAAAAAATTAGATTGATATTAGTCTCTTGCTCAAACTAACGAGATATAAGGAATCCAACTTAAAGTTCTTGAAAATAGAGAATCTTATCAAAATTGAAATTTTATCAAAATTATCTTTAGTTTTCTATTCATAAATACGGAGACAAAAGGAATTCAACTCAAAGGAAAAACTTAGAAAATTAAGTATTTATCAAGACCATATTATATTAAAGCATTAGGGAGATATAAGGTAGTCTACAAGTATCATCATGATAACAAATAAATTCATTCTTACAAAATCCCAACTTCTTAAAGGACCTAATTACACTTCATGGAAAAACAAAGTGAGGTCAATACTAATAGTTGAAAAGCTTTGGGATATTTTTAAAGGGTAAAAAACTTAACCTACCGGAGAAACTAGAGAGATTCAAAAGTATGAATAAGATGAAGCAAAAGCATTTATGATAATAATATTTACAATTACAAATGATATACAACCATACATTAGTTCAATAGCTTCTACAGAATCTTGGAATACTTTATTCAAGATATTTTAATGGAAGAGTAAAGCCACTATCTTGAATATTAAAACCTAATTGCATTCTCTAAATATTAATAGTGGTGAGACTATAGAATCGTTTCCAATAAAAGTGGCAAATATAAAAGGGAAATTATTAACCTTAGGAGAAAATATAGAAGACAAGTTTCTTGTCCAAGTAAACCTAAGAGCACTTGCAGAAATCTACAAGCATATAGTCTCATCTTTATAAATTTTAAGTAAAGATACATCGTTCGATGATTTAGTCAATATCCTACAATAATATGAGGTGGAAAATTCTATAAAATATAATATGACTAACAATGTCATAGTCTCAAAAGATAATCCACAAGGAAATTTTACTTCATTGTCAAAGGGGAGATCAATATGGAATAATAGATATTGTCAAGTATGTAGAAAGAAAGAACATATCACCAATTATTGTAGATTCAATCCAAGAAATCAGCATCAAGGGAATCAAACAAATTTTGGAAGCCAATCAAATAGGTATTTCAACCAAGATAATATCAAAATCAATATAATTTGCATCAGCAACAATTTTAGTATCCATATACTCCTCATAATCAATACAATCAACCTCAACTACAATATAGAGAAGGGAAACAAAAATGACACTTAATTCAAGAGATTCAAGAAATTCACAAACTAGAAGAATCTATAGAAGATCATGAAGTTAAAGCTCTTTCAGTAAAAATAGTATTTTATAAAGATACTAATTATTTACTTGATTAAGCTACAGATAGGAAGCAAAATAAAGAAAGCAGAAAAGAAGAGCTCAAGTTCCAGAACCAATATGAAAATCTATATGAAGACTAAAGTCTTCAATAACCAAATAATGTAATACAAGGGGGTGTTGGAATATATTACATTATTTGGTATGTATAAATGTACCTTGGGTACACCTTTATATTAGGAGTGTGTTTTAGATTAGGGTTTGATTATTTACTTTATACAATGTAATAAATGCACAAGTATTATTAGAATGTGCAAAGTATTCAATAATGTAAATGTGCATGTTAGTCCATGTGCACATGAGTCCATAGAATAGGTAGATGAAGAGTCATAGGAATATGGAATACCAAGAGTCACATTCTACTATATATAGGCCTTTGTGTGAGCATATGAAGAGAACTTTCGTGTGACTTTAAGAGACTTTTAATAGACACATTGTAGAGATGTAGAGTACAAGCTAGATACAATGTAGAGCTTGTATGAAGCATGGAGTATTTTGAGATCTCCACTTTTTGTATGAAAACCATATTTTCATGAGCTTTCATTAATGGAAATTTTATGAGTAGTTGCAGAAGTTTCTTATGAGTTTTACATGCTTAGTATATTGCCATTATCTTATATTTAATATTGCATGCTCATTTTAGATCTTGTGGTTGCTTTTCATTAAATATATAGCATCAAAAGCTAACAAGAACTACTAGCTCTAGAATTTTGATTTTGGGAATAATTACCATTTTGATTCTAATGATTTTGATTCCCTTCTTGGTTTCCTTGAATAGAGTTGTACCCTTGATTTTGATAGTTTTGTTGGCCATCCTAATTAAACCCTTGACCTTGGTTTTGTTTTACTTCTTGGTGCTAATTGGAAGCTTGTTGATCATGGTTGTGGAATGGGGTATTATAGATACCTAACCATTGGTTACAAGGATGATTAAATCTATTTTGGATATTATCTTTTCTTTCATGGAATAACACAATTCTTTTATTTTTAACTTGATCAATGTTGAAATTAGGATCAAATATGTACCTAAGATAGAACTTTTACAAATCTATGCAAGTGGAATTATCATGACTATATATTATGTTCCAAAAGAAAATTTTTCTACCATAATTACATATCATGACTATATTATAGTTTTTTAGCTTAGGAGTTTGACAAATTTTGAGAACATATTCATGTGTCCATTTTTGCATCATATTCTTCGGTTTTGGACCAACCCTAAATTTGGTTAACATGTGGATAGGAGTTTTAGCTATTTCTACTTCATGGGACGTATCTTGGACATCTTCATTGCAAACCCCATACCCTATAATATTTGTATTAGAATTTTTAAGTTGTAGGGCTTTTTGGCCATCCTTATTTTCCTAGTATTCAAGGATTTTTATAAAATGAATAACTTTGTCAAGGGAATACAAACCAAGAGAATTATGTTCTTGGACCTTATCTAGAAAAGAGGGTTTAATCCTGTTCAAAAACATAAACGTAGAATCCTCTTTAGTTAAATTTATGTTTTAATAATATTTGAGTCTTTTCCACCTTTTGTAAAGATTAATCTCAAATTTAGTAGGACCTTGTTTTGTGTTTACAAAAACATCCATTGATTCTATAATAGTCATATCATCACCAAATTTTTATTTTATATTTTTAACAAAAGTATATAGGGAGTCAATAGAATGTCTAGGTAAGGATACAAACCAATCAAGAGCCTTTCCTACCAAATACCTAGTCATTGATTTAATAATTTTTTCTCATTGTCAAGCCAGTGTGTCATGAACATGTCTATGAATGTCTAGGTTTTATTAGTCCCATCATAAAAGAACTTAGGCACATGCATAAATAGATCAATACATTCTACATTAGGGGATAGAGATTGGCTTTTTTAATTTCTCAATGTTGGATCAACTGATGTAGGTAATGCTTCCCCAAGGTTAGTTGAGGAGGATTAGGAGGAGTAACATTAGGATCCATGGTTGAGGTAAGAAAAATAACTTATACTATAGGGTTTCGATTGACACTTAAAATTTGAGTTATATTGGCTACAAATTCTTGTATTTTCTTAGCTATTCCCATTTTGGAAAAATCTAACCCTCTAGAAAATTTTAAGTATTTTTTAGTATCATTCTTATGACTATCTAGTTGGTAAGCTAAATATTCCCTAAGGGTTGTCATGTGCTTAGGCAATTTTTTTCATGAAGCTAAAAATGAGTATTGGATCTTGGTGATTGGTGTTTAGCCTACATCATTCACACACATATTTTTCTCACCATGAATACCTCATTTTGGGATGATTAGGGTTGTGCCATGAATTCCTAATTGAGTGGTGATTTGGGTTCGTAAAAATGCTCATCTTTGCTACCTAATGTTGAAGTTCCTATAGCTCTATAGGACCCTATGGATGATCTGTACAATTTATAAAAATCAATATTAGGTTTCCTTTCTTCTTTTGAATCAATGTTCTTATCAAACTAACCCTTAATACTAAGTTCATCATCACAAGTTATCAAGGAGGATGGTTGATGTAATTTTGAAGGGTAATAGAAGGAATATCATCTTCTATTTCTATAGTTTCTAGAACAAGAATCTTATTAGACCTAGTAGTTATTTCAATACCCTTGAAATAATCCAAAGTAGCCATAAGTGTAAGCACAAAAACAACATAAGATAAACTAGAATTTTACCAAAATGTTCTAACCTTAAGTAAATAAACTAAAAAAAACTTATGGAAATAAAATCTAATTTTTGGAAAAGCCCTAAGACAAAGAGGAAAACTATGGTAGTTTTTATTCAGTATACAACAAAAAATTATGGCCAACACAAACCCTATGATATCTAACCTACAAAAACCTAAGGGATAAAAATATAAGGAAAACCTCAAAAGGTAGGTTGTTTACAAAAAAGAAGGGATATATTTTACAATTATTCAAATTAATAAAAGATAAACCAAAATGCTAAAACTAAGATAGCAAAGTAGTAATTTAACAATAAATATTGTAAGCCATTTTAATTCAAGCATAAATAAATTTGAATCATTCAATAATAACTACACTAAAATTATCCATAAAGGAGTGAAATTTTAGGACTAATCCTAATGCAATAAAAATAAATACTTGACACCTATGGAATCAAGGACCATTCTATCTATAAAATAAAGAAGCACATTCCTACCCTATCCTACTTGCAATATCACCATAGTAGGTAAGGAGAGATCACATCTAGGATTTTTGTAGAGGGTTTGACCTACCTTAGAATTCAATCCTCGAATAACAATTAGTGACCTTTGGTTGTGAGTCATGTTGAAGCATCACGCCCTTCTCTATGGAAGGTTGTGAACCAAAAATCAATGGCTTTGGTTGCACCTATAAGGAAGAGAAAGAGTAATAGATATATGCAATGTAATATCAATAGAGGAAAATATTAGAAATAGTAATCATCGATAAGTGAAATTGTAGTATTTGAAAGCTAAATGAATGGTGATAAAATGAGAGGGTGAAAGCGATATTTACAGCAAATGAGTTGTCATAACTTTATATTTAGAGCTAGAATTTGATTTTCATGCTTTCCAAGTTCATAAAATCATAACCATAAATCCATATGATATGTCATGTGAACCCTAGGTGTAAAACATACTAGAATCATGGTCGTGCATCAAAAACCTAAAAATAATTAAACCATGATTGTCATTGAAAGTGATAATCATGGCACCATATATTTTTAAGAAGTATTATTTGGGGGACACATGTCATAATACCCTTTATATCCATATCTATCCTTATTTTTAGGTTTTGGTAATTTAGAAGGCAAAAATATCAAGAAAGGTGGTAGAAAACTAGGAATTGGGCAAATAAATGGAACCAAAACCACCAACCAACATGGCTTGCTATCCTCTTACCTAAGGACTAACAAATTTAGTCCACCCTTATCTTGTATACAGTAGTATGGAACTCTCCACCACCTAAAAAATTAGTTGTTAGTGCTCTTTTTACCAATATATGGGTATGTGTGTATGTCATTTGGATGGATGGTAAAGCACTCGTATGAAATGTTTTATTTGTTCTATAATAATATATCCATATAATCTTACTTTATGGATTTTATAGTAAATAATATAAATTTATCATATATTACTTATGAACCTTATAACAATTAGGATCATATAATTGTTAGCTTTTGAGGATATATGCAGTGGGAGAGATGTAACACAGGTCCTGATAAGATGAAAACAAGTGAGTCTGCAATATGACTGAAACATACTATAAATAGAAAGTGGTAAAAATACAATGTAGTATGGAGGATATGGTCACTCATTAATATAATCTAAATATCTACATTGTGCTCCATACAGGAGCTCTACCACAATCTACTCTACTACTACAATGCTCTTGATATCTATGTTCTACTTCTCTATTTATCACTATGATATCCTTTATATAGGAAAATAGATTACTTGGCCAAGACTCTACCTAGCTATACAAGTGGACACCTTGCACATTACAACATGCACATTGATACTTGTGCATTTATTACATTGCTTGAAGTAAGTAGCTATTTCCCCCTAAAGTAATCTCTACTCTAACTATATACCAAAGGTGGTACATTTACATGACCCAAATGATGTAATATAATCTAACTTTAACACACCCCTGTATTACATTATTTGGGTATTAAATATACCAATATTTAATATGGATCTTCTTCTTCTTGTGGATGCTCTTTGGTTTGCTCAGGTTCTTTCATCAATGGAATTTTGTATTGTAATTCTCCTTGAATTGATTCTTCTTCTTTGGTCCTTATAACTTGTTCAAGCAAGTGATTAGTGTCTTCATAATCTGTTGTTCTTGCTGAAAGAGCTTTCACTGCATAATCATCTATAGATTCTTCTAGTTCTTTAATTTATTCTATCCTTTGAGCTAGATGTCCTTTTAGATATTCTTTTTGATACTCCAATTTGATATAATTGGTTGGATGCTAAGTTTGTTGCTGGTTTTGATATTGTCGTGTTTGAAATTTGATTCTATTATTCATCTAATTTCCTTGATTCTAATTTTTGGGATTGAATCTACAATAGTTAGTGCTATGACCTTTTCTTTTACATATTTGACAATACCTATTATACCATGGTCTTCATTCTCTTGATGATGAAGCATTATTCACCTGTGGATTATCTTTTGATGTCATTACAATGTTAGTCATTTCATCTTTAACTATATTCTCTACCTCATATTCATGTAGAATATTGATTAGATTATTAAAATAAGTATCTTTACTTAGGACTTGTAAATATGTAACCAAATTTTTATAGCTATCTGGAAGTGCTCTTATGGTTACTTGAGTGAGAATTTCATATTTAATATCTTCTCCTAAGGTTAATAATTTCCCTTTAATATCTGCTACTTTCCTTAGGAATAGTTATATGCTCTCGCTACTATTCATTTTTAGAGAATGAAGTTGAGTTTGAAGATGTAGAATTGCGGCTTTAATTTTTCCTTCAAATATTTTTCTAAGCTTTTCCATGCTTCTGTAGATGTCTTTTTTGAAATTATATAAGGTTGTATTTCATTAGTTATGGCAAAGGTTATTATCATTAGAGATTTTGAATATTTTTCATCAAACTTCTAAGTTTTAGTATCATCTATTGTTGGCCTTTTTTCTATTCCTTGAGTTATCTTCCAAAGTTTTCATATACTAGAATTGCTTTTACCTTATTTTTATAGGAGAAATAGTTTGGTCCCTTGAGTAACTGGGATTCTGCAAGAAAGAATTTGTTTGATGCCATGATGATTCTAGGTTTTGTAGGCTTCCTTATATCTCCCTAGTTTAGTGAATTAGTAGAAACCCTATAGACTTGTAGAAACCTTATGATTCCCAAATGGATTAAGTACTTGATAATTTTGTATGAATGCTATTATTATCAAGTTTTGTAGAATGTCTTATGACTCCCTAGTGTTTTTGGATATGCTATATGATAGATAAAGTGCTTTTTGAGAATAGTAGTTCAATTTTGAGTTGATTTTGTAATGTTTTGTAAGTAGCAAAAATCAACTTCTATTACACCTTATTGCTCCTATTGAACTTACACACTTTTATTTTGATGAGGTTATATTGGTTGGATTTCTTTTATCCCTTAATATGGTTTGAGACAAGTATGCCAATTTATTTCCAACTCTTGCTTTTCCTTAGTAGACCTCCTTTATAGCTTTTGATATTTAATATTTGATGTTTCTAAATTCCAATTACCTACTTTGATGTAGTATTCCTTATAACTCCCTAATATGGAATATTAAAAAACAATATAATATTTGCAATAGTATGTTTTTTAATTTTATGTTGAAATCCTTATTCCTCCTTTATTATTTGTAAATATAAATATTTTGGAATATGCTTGCTTAATATTTTACTAATGCTAGGTGAATGTATTGCAATAGTAAATATAATGTATCCTTATAACTCCAATATAATCTTAGTCTATAGCAAGCAATAAATAGTTTACGGTTTACCTTAGTCTTCCTTTGCCTTGATGCTATGAGGTGGCAGATTTGGATTCTTTGGAATGGCAGTCAATGCCCTCTAAGACCGGTGTTGAAATATCCCTTATGTAGTGCTTATTTTCTTTGTAACAGGCATTGGTATTCTTGGTCTAATATTCTATGATTTGCATGCTATTATGATGTCTTCCTTGGACAAATTAGATGCTAGATTATTGGTTGAATGAGGTGATGTCTTGGTTTATATTATGATAGCTTATTTAATTATGATATTCTCCTCTGACTAGTGCACAAGATTGAATTAGACTCTTCCTCTTCACACCATTCAATGCTGGTATTATATTTGACCTTCGATGCTTTTCTCTTTTAATATGGATGTTGTTAGGATTCTACTCCTAACCACCATACTAATCACATTATTAGTTAATTATTTAATCACTCTCTCTTTCACAAAGGTTGTGCCCTTTGATCACACCTTCACACTCATAGAAATAGGTATTTCATTTGGTATAGTTGAGGCATCGAATAATATAATTATTAATTAATTGTTGGGTTCCCCATACAATACAACAACGATTCCTTAATAAAAGCGATTATTTTTTATTATTCTAGCATTATAATCAATCTTTCTCTATTGGGTTCACTACATCTGGTATCAGAGCCAAGTTCGAAAGAAATTTTTTTTCTCCTTTTTCTCGTTCTTCGAATACAAGCCTGGGGACGCTGCCAAATGATTACAACCAATTCAAAATTAGCGAAACACGTCCAAGGAGCAACCAGCCAGAGCGACTTCCAAATAAGGCTCTTCATATCCGATGCAGTGCTCACCACCGATAGCGAGGCGAGGACGTATAGAAGCCAGCAGGTTATAAAATCTCCAAAACCTAACCGCAATGGCCGAAGGATGACTTTTATGCAATTTTTTTATGATAATTTTTCAAAAAAAAATTTGATGACTTTCAACACTTTTTGCGACACCTTTTCGCCAAACGACTATGCAAATGGCCGATGGAAGAATATCTCATGACCCTAACCTACTTTTGCTACTTAATATTGCCCACCTATGTCAAATCACATCAGTGAGTGTATATAAAATTTAGTTCCAGGATATTGCCAATCGCATCACAGGGTTGGACGAATCAGTCCTCATAAGTGGGTTCATCAATGGATTGAAAGAAGAAATTAGAGTGAAGATCATGATGTACACTCCTTGCACCCTATAGGAAGCCATTGTATTAGCCTTGGTAGCCGATGATACATTCAATGTTCAACGTCAACATGGGGAGCAACCTATTGATACATCGACATTCACGCACACTATTCCAATACACAAACCCTTGCAAGTTAAGTACCATAGCCTACAAGAAATGGAGGAGCGACAAGCAAACGACCTCTGCTATACTTGTGATGAGCAATTTGGGCCCCTTCATTGTTGTGCTACACAAACATTATATTTATTGAATGTATTTTATCCTTGTCACTCCATAGAGGATTAAGGTGAGGAAGATGTGCATGACATGACCAAAGCACCTGATCATAACAATGAAGGAAATGAGGTAGATGTGCAAGAAGTGCTTGATGCACCATGAAAAGATGAGGTAGACATCCATGCAGTAAATAATGAAGGCAAGACATACACTCTCAAAGAACTACACACAAGTTCATCGCCAATAGTGAGTTCTCGTCGTATAGGCAGCCTGATTCAGAAAGGAGGCAAAAGAGTGAGTGCACATTTATTTTCCCTTCATTCTACACAGGAAGAATCGGCTAAAGTGAAAGCCTACCGTCATCACAATTATCCTAAGGAAGATTCTACTATTCTTTCTAGCAACCCCCCGCTAATGCTTTGACCTTCAATATATCCTTGCCTTCGAAAAAGTGACATTAAAATAGTACAAGAACTTGCACAAATTCAACTGGGAAAACAAGCAACGAAGCTCCTTACTTTGAGCTTTGAGGACAAAGCTCTTTTTAAGGAAGGTGGCATGTTAGGATTCTACTCCTAACCACCATACTAATCACATTATTAGTTAATTATTTAATTACTCTCTCTTTCACAAAGGTTGTTCCCTTTCATCACACCTTCACACTCGTAGAAATAGGTATTTCATTTGGTATAGTTGATGCATCGAAGAATATAATTATTAATTAATTATTGGGTTCCCCATACAATACAACAACGATTCCTTTTTATTATTCTAGCATTATAATCAATCTTTCTCTATTGGGTTCACTACAGATGCCTTAAATAGGAATGCTTCCTTATGGATTTCGGATAAGTGTAACTTGTGTGTTACTTAGTAGGCATTTATATTCCAACGTATGCAATGATGAGGTTGGTGGTAACCTCCCAAAGACTTGTAACTCCTCCTGGGTGAGCATTGGATTATTCACGAACGTTGGGCTCTTCGAGCTCTTGTTCCAAGTGGCACTCATGGTTGTGCATGTAGACATTTCTTCTAACACTCCAATGATAGGCATTGATGCCCTATCTTTACCTATATCTTTGAAATATATGTTGTCTTGTTATGTTTCTTGAAATGTAAACATTCCTCTTCTATTCATACATTGTCTTGATGAGGATAATGGATGGTACCAACTATATTGATCCTTGGTTCTATGGAGCTCTTCAATGGTGGTCCTATGGTAGATTCTTTTGCTCTTCAATGGTGGTCATCTTCTCCAAGTAGAAACCTTAGGTATTGCACTTATTTATTTGTATTTTCCACACCTATAATATGATGTTTATACATATTTATAATAGTCGATTGCTAGCCTTTTGCTTGTCTTTGATAACCCTTCTACATTGTTTATATGTCTTTTATAACAGCCAATTGCTAGATTTTTTCTTGGATTTGATGGTGCTTCTTATTATATAGATAATATCCCTTTGTATGCTACCCTTTTCTCTATGTAGACTTGGATGGTAATGACTTCTTATTATGACTCCAATGTTGCAAGTGATACACTCTCTTCTAGGTATGGATTGGATGTGGAGAAATGGTGTTTTTTAACACCTTGATTTTTATATGTGTGAGCTCTTTTGTGGCTCCTTCTTATTGCTCAAACTTTGGCCTTCAACCTACAAAATATGATGACTGCACTACTTCCTTTAAATATGATAGTTTTTTTTCCTTTTAAAGGAAAAATAGGTGCTTTGTAATAGTTAGATTTGCACCAATATGAAGGACATTTTTTAATGAAATCCTTATTACCTCTTTTAATCTTCTTTCTTGGATATTTTAATGATATTTAATCCAAGCTAATGAGATGTTTTTGAAGTAAAAAAATTTTGCTCTCTGCACATAAATAAAATCTGTATATTCTCCTTGAATCTTGAGACTCACCAAGTCTCGATTTGAGGCTTCTTTCAAGGATATAAATGGTGGCTTCCTTATCCACATTTTTGCTTGTAATGGTGGCTTTCTTTGGCCACACAGTGCTACAGATTCTTGTGCTAGTTTTGTGCTTTTACTAACACAAACTAATTCCTTGAGAGTAACTAGTCAAAGATCAGCTAGTATAGTGTTATAATGGATTAATAATTCACTTTTAATGATAATAAACTCCCAGAATAAATTCTAAGGCACTTAATAATTTCTACAATTTTTGACTATAATAAATATTGTAGGATGTAGTATTCTTGCTTTCTATATAGATAATAGGTAGATGATAATTTTATTTCTTTCAAAAATATCCAACTCCTATTAATGTGCAAATATATCTTAAAATGAATTCTCATTTTTGCACTTTCTAGAAGACTAAAATATGAGCCCTTCTTCTTGCAAATTTAAACCAAATATGGTGCTTAATAAAATTTGATAATGAACCCCAATTTAAGTTCAACTAATTGCACCCTAGTTTCTTACCTTTAATAGATTTTGTAGTAGATGTAGATCTTGGTTTTTTATTTCAGCAAGTTGTGGATGAATTTGCAGCTTTTTATTGGCTATCCAGAACAACTTCCTACTTCACCAAAATGAGATCTTGAACTTTTTATCTTGAGCCTTAGGTTTGGTGTCTTAATCCTTCCAGTGATATTCTACCTTCAGTTGTAGATTCAGATAACTCCTTTCTCTGAAATTGTGTCTTATTGCTATGATAGGTAATCTCCAAATCTCCTGGATTTGGTAGGCTTCTTATGTCTGAATCTTCCTTCAAGCTTCTTGTCAAATTTTGACTTCAAATAGGATCTTCTTCTTCTCAAGATTCTAAATATCTTGAGGTATTCACTGGATTATTCTTCTAGATTTGGCACTCCTTACCAAATTCTTCTTCTCTTGGTCTTGTTGTTAGATGGTGATAATTGTCCCAAGTCCTTCACTATCAGGAGCTTTTCTCCTTGATAGTGTATTTCTCTAACAAGTTCTCCTAGGAACTCCTTTGATGATGCTTCTACAAGCTCTGTAATAAGTCTCATAAAGCCTTCTTATTTTCCTGCTTGAGACCTCTCCTAGGTCTTCTATCTTGTAGCTTCTTTGGTCTTCCAGTAAAGACATTTTCTTCAACCTTTTGCTTCAAGAAGTGTTGGTGATGAGATCTTCTTCTCGGATCTCTGATTTTACTGCTTCTGGATTTTGGAATAGGACTTCACTGGTCCTTTCTCTTTCTTCTAAAAATTGTAGGCTTTGATGGAGATCACAAATATCCTCTTTCTTGGACTCTTCTATGGAGTCTTCTTCTAAAATATGAACTTTATCTTTTGAATCAGGAAATTTCTTCTAGAATTTTCTTTAGAAAATCTTCTTTGGAGTTTTCTTCTGAATCAGGAATTCTTCTTCTGAATCAGGAATTCTTTTCTGAAGTATTCTTTAGGAACTCTTATTTGAAGTTTTCTTCTGAATCAGGATTTCTTATCTGAAATTTTCTTTAGAATTAAGGCTTCTATGGCCTTTTTTTGGATCTAGGCTTCTTTGGCCTTTTGTTCTTCTAGGCTTCTCTGGCCTATTCTTCTTCAAGTCTTCTCTACCCTATTCTTCTTAAAGGCTTCTCTGGCCTATTCTTATTCAAGGATTCTTTGGATTGTTCTTCTTCAAGGCTTCTTTGGCCTATTCTTCTTCATTGTTTATCTGGTCTATTCTTCTTCTACACTTTTGTAGGTATTGATCTTGAACAAATATCACCAATATCCTATCTCCCTATTGACTCGTCTTTTGAAGCCTCTTCTTCCTTGAGTTTGCTATGAGGCTACTGTGGTCTTTTTCTTCACTTCTACACTTCGCAAGATTGCAGCTCTTGTAATGGGACCTTTCTCAAGGTCTTTAAATTCTTTAATCTTCTCCTTGTTACTGTAGGTACTAGAATGATTCTAAGAAGATATTCTTCCTAACTATTTTGTAGGAAGCTTCCCAACATTTTCTTGAATCTTCTTTCCCTACAAGAATTTGTTAGAAACTGGAATGAAAAGATTTATAAATCTAGAGATAATAATCTTCACTAGTTTATTTGTCAAACTAGTGGTATGAATATTGAGTCCTAGTCTTCATGAGTTTTTTCTACAACTCTATGGAAATACTCTAACCAAATATAATCTCAGGTTTTCGGTAACTAATATTTATTTCAATCCTCACTTTTCTAATCTTGTTGACTACTATGGCTTTTCCTATCAATTAATCCTAATGGCCACTTTTGCATGTAGTGACACTCAATGGTAGATCCAGTTTGCAAATATGCAGATCAACAGTAGTAACGGTGACTCTCCCTATTCCTCTTGACCTATTGGACTTATCTTATAATGTATGTAGGTCCTCCTATTCCTATCTCGATTCATCGTGGCCTTGATACCACTATTAGCTTTTGAGGACATATGCAGTGGGAGAGATCTAGCATAGGTCCTGATAAGATGAAAATAAGTGAGTCTGTAATATGACTGAAATATACTATAAATAGAAAGTGGCAAAAATACAACGCAGTATGGAAGATATGGTATAAGCTAAAGATCTATATTGTGATCCATACAGGTTCTCTACCATAATCTACTCTACTACTACAATGTTCTTGATATCTATGTGTTGCTTCTATATATATCACTATGAGGCCCTTTATATAGTAAAATAGATTACTTGGCCAACACTCTACCTAGTTGTACATGTGGATACCTTGCACATTACAAAATGCACATTGACACTTGTGCATTTATTACATTGCTTGAAGTAGCTAACTTCCCCCTAAAGTAATATCTACTCTAACTATGTACCAAAGGTGGTGCATTTACATGACCCAAATGATGTAATATAATCTAACTCTAACAAGAATCAAGCTTAATATAGCACTATTATGGAATACATTAGATGCTTGTATAAATAGGTACAATATATGTATATTGTGAACTATGTGATTGTAATAATGAGTAATATTGTATCCAATGGAAGTAGGAACTAATATAGTTGTACGAATGCTTGACGTTCTCAAGTTAATCAAGGTAACTATAATGAATGCATAGGGTTGGCTATAATGAATACCTATTATTCTATGTTTATGAATGAAACTAATTATATAGTCTTATGAATGCCTATAGTAAATGAATATATGATAAATACTAATTATAATTGGTTTATATATAAATATAGATATCTATATGTATTATAAAAGATACTATTTATTTTCATGATAACAAGACATAATAAAACCAAAACATCACCTTGAAGGATCTATAGTGGGGTATGTATACCCACTTATCTGGATAAAATTATAAGAACATATTGGGATATGATCTCTTTCTAGTAATAAAAATATAGTGAAACTATATTGAACTAAGTCTAGCTTTCCTTCATAAATAGGAAGCTATATTGAATCGATCTTAATGAAATTTACCTCACAAGGCATAAGTATTATACCAAAATTACTCTTATGAATATGTGATAAAACAAGAAGGTTATGAAGGGAACTGAAAGAGATGCATAGGTCTTTCTCCATCCTATGGGTACTATATGTGGACTTTAACACCCCCTACTACGTAGTGAGAAGAGAGGGGGTACTCAAATATATAATTATGGTATGGAGGATTTGGAATATTTCATTGCAGAGATAGGCTTGATAGATATTGAACTTAAGGGAAGTATGTACACTTGGTCCAATATGAGGATTGAAGAGAGGCTAACTTAGATAAGATTGGATAGGATGTTAGTCTCACAATATTGCTATACAAATTCCAAAAACTCGGTTCTATCAACCCTCCCTAAGATTACCTTTGATCACTGCCCTTTAATGCTAGATATGGTCATTAGAAGTAGACTAAAAAACCCACCTTTAATATTCGAGTTAATGTGGCTTTAACACCCCAAATTTGAGGAAAAATTAAATGAATTATGGAATGTTGACATTAGAGGGACCAAAATATTTGTAGTTACAAAAATGTTGAAAACCCTTAAGAGAAATATGATATCTTGGAATAGAGAGGTCTTTGGCAATGTATTCGACCAAAAAAATATTTATTGGCTCAAATCCAAGACGTGGAAAATGTGAGCCAAACCCAAGGGAGATCTCAATATTTTGAGGCAAGAGAGAAGATTTTGATAAGTTAATATTATAATGTTTTGGCAAAGGAGGAAGTTTTCTAGAGGTATAAATATAGAGCACTATGTTTAAGATAGGAGTACCGAAACACAAATTTCTTCCACTTATCCACTCTTAAACACAAAATCTCAAACAAAATCAAGGAGATAATATTAGAGGATGCTTCCTTGATCCAACGAGAAGATGAGATAAAATATGCCACCATTTAATTTGTTCAAGGATAACTTTTCTAGAAATGAGAAGCCTCTCATTCTATTATTTCAAACATTCCTAGGTTGATTAAAATTAATATGAATGAATTCTTAACACAACACTTATCAAATGATGAAATAAAAAAAGTTTCTTTTGGAATGTACAGGGACAAAGATCCTAGCCCAAATGGTTTTCCTCTAGGTTTATTTCAAAAAATTTGACATGTTGTTTAGCAATATATAGGGGAATCTCTAAGGGAGTTCCAATCTCATAACACCTTGCTAAATGAATGGAACTCTACTTTTCTAGTCCTCATACTAAAAAATCAAGGAGATAATAGATTCAAGGACTTCAGACCAATTAGTCTTTGCAACGTGATCTATAAAATTCTTATCAAGACAACCAATACATTGAATCTCCTTCTTCCCAAGATTACTTCTCAAGTTCAAGGTGGATTTGTGGCAAATGGATAGATTGTGGATGGTGTTATATCCATTCATGAATTTATACACTCCATGGATCAAAGAGGGTCAACATGTATGCTTTTAAAATTGGACATGAGTAAGGCCTATGATAGGGTGTCATAGGTCTTTTTGGATAAGGTCCTAAAATACTTTGGCTTCAACTCAGAATGGAAAAATTAGGTTGCTTAGTGTATATCTACTCCTATATTCTTAGTCATTATGAATAGCTAGGTAGTGGTTTTATTTCCCAGTTAGAGAGGAATAAGGCAAGGGGACCCTCTCTCCCCTTACCTCTTCATCATAGTGGTAGAGGTTCTTGGTAGGGCCATTGACTCAACTAAAATTTTAATGTAAATTAAAGGAATTAGACCAGCAACAATAGTAGATACAATTACTCACCATAATTTTATTGATGATACTATGATTGTAAGGGAGGCTTCATTAAGAGAGCCAAAAATATAAGGAAAGTGCTCCAAGAGTATGAAAAAGCATTAGAAAAAAGCATCAATTTTAACAAGAACAAACTTTTTTGTTAACACTTCAACTAATAGGCCGAACAAAATTTCTAGGGGTTTTTGTTGTAAAATTTTAGGATTTCCCTCAACATATTTAGGCTTACCTCTATTTAAAGGAAGATCTAGAGATGAATTGTCGAATTAAGTAATAGAAATATTTCAATGCAAATTAGCAAGGTGGAAGGGGGTTCTCTTGTCTTAGGCTGGTAAAGTGTAGCTATTGAAATCTATGTCCTTACCAGTGTATCACCTCTCGATGTTTAAAATCCCTTCAAAATTTTCTATCATTCTTGAGAAAATTCAAAGACATTTCTTGTGGTCAAGGATAAAGGAACACTAGAGACTTTCCCTAGTGGCTTGAAATAAAGTGTGCAATCCTAAGAGAGGATGAGGGTTGGGCATCAAGAGAATGCTAAAATTTACTGAAGCCATTATGACCAAGCTTGGATGGAGGATACTCAAAGAAAGTAGAATTTTCTCGATTAAAATCATCAAAGCTAAGTATTTAGAATCCTTCAACCACTTCTTTAGATGCTAAAATCCATATTTTGGTTCAACTTTATAGAATGGGTTAATTAAAACAAGCCCTCTATTATGAAAAGGATTAAAATGGAAACTAGGGAATGAAAATTCCATCTTGTTATGGGAGGACACCTAGATAGTTTACAAACCCCTTTGCACTTGGAGGGAATGCAGAAATATCATCGAACCCCTAAAGTTAAGATTTGGCATTTGGATTAGTGATTATTTAGAAGGAGAATGGCTCTTGAGAAGATGGAAATTTATCTCTATTCCTATCACTGATCAAGAAACTTAGCACCAATTGTATTTCATAAAAATACTTCTTATATCTTTACTACATTCCTAAAAGCCCCACATAATACAACCTCATTTGGGTACCCAACAAGAGTTTACTTAGCTAGGTTAGGTTATCTACTTACAAGGGAGGAGTACCTACCTAGATTTTGATTCAATAAAGTTTGGATGAATGAATTAACTCCTATAGTTGTTTTCTTTCTTTGGTTAGTCTGTTAAAACAAAGTTTTAATAATAGATAATCTTAGAAGAAGAGGCTTCAATTTTCCAAACATGTGTACTTTGTGCAAAGCTAATGAGGAATTAGTTTCACACCTATTTATTCATTGTTCTTTCTCAAGGAAAGTTCTTCATTTGATGCTTTAAACCTTTGAATGCTCTTCAATGGTACCCCAATCTATCCTTAGTTTTTTTAACAATGGCACCCCCTTTCAAAAGTGCCAGATTCACTTGTTTCTAGAATATATCCTTCGCTCATTTCTTTTGGGGTATCTGGTTGGAGAGCAATAATATGATTTTTAGACACAATTACAGGGATAAGATATCTATCCTTTTTAAAATTAATAATGTGGTCCAAGAGAACTTGACAACAAGTAAGCATAGGGAAGGGACTAAGAAAGGAATAGAGAAAGAAATAGCTAAAATTAGAAATTAGAGGTAAATATCAAATATGGCCACAAGTTGAGGGAGGACATAAGAAATAATACCAGCTGGAAGAAACTTGAGGAGGGATGGGTAAAACTAAACTTTGACAAAGTTGCTAAAGGTAACCCAAGGAAGTCCGAAAGATGTGGTGTGATAAGAAATTCAAAAGGAGAGATGATAGGAGCTTTCTTAGATAATTATGAGACTCAAACTAGTCATGTGGTTGAAGCTAAGACAATGATAACTAGTATTAAGCTCCTAGCTCAACTTGAAATTCCTAATATAGTAGTTGAGGGGGACTCCCTTAACATCATTAACTATTTGGTTAGAAATGGAGAACCAAGATGGACCATGGAAAAAATCATAAGGGATAGTAAAATGTTGCTTCAATATTTTCAAGAGGTGAAATTAATGTATACTTTTAGGGAAGGGAATAAATTTTCTGATTACTTTCCTAATATATGAGTAAAAAGTAGTGCAAGAGACATATGGGTGGACTCATTTTTACCACATGTGCTCTCATATTTATGTTTGGATAATCAATTCAACTCCTCTAATGTGGAAATTCAGTGAGAATTACTATGTAATGGCTTTGAATACAAAGATAGATCCTTTTTATAACCTTGGCAACAAATCAAGGTATAGGAGCAGCATGGTGGATAAACAATCTAGGTGCGAGATAGCCACATTGGTGTGGTTTCTTTAAAACAAAAATTCATGGTTGACAAAGGGGTCCAAGTTGATGAGGACATCCATTTTCAACATACCTTCAATCATGAGAAATACATTGAAAGGTTTAATAAGATGATGCACATTTTGTAGGAACTAAATATAGTGGTTCAAGTAAAGAAGAAGTATGAATACATGGACGTTGTTGTCATCCTATCCAAAATGAAGTAGAACAACAAGGATTTTGAATGTAGTTTCTCTAAGTTGTAATTTTAGTGCTAAACTTTTTGTTGTATCCTATGCTGAATTTTTTTTTGTATCTTCTACATAAGTTTGTTGTATCTTTTTGTCCTTGGGTTCATCTTGTTCTCTTTGCTTGAGGGATTTATTTTCTTATATAAAGGTTTGGGACCCTTTCAAAAACCCTTGTTTTCACCTCTAATAAAAAAATGTGGTAAAACATAAAATAGATACAACTTCAATGGAAAATATCTCATCTATAAATAAAGTATTCTATAATAGCCAAAGATTTGAAATGCTTCTTGAATGTGATACGATTTTTCACTTAGAGTTCGATGAGGTTTTATTTTCAGAGGTTAAAAGGAAGAATGGAATAAGATGACCATTTTTAATTTCAATAATTTTATGGATCAACAATTAAATGGACATTAAATAGTTATAGAAAGACAAAACTAGTGATTTTTCAAACCCAAATGGATTTTATTATTACATATGTTCTTAAAGCATGGTTTAAAACTCAAGTATCTCACAAGTTCACTAACATTGAAATTGAGAAGAAAAATGATGAAATGGATCCCACCACTCAAAGTTAGTAAAAAAAACTAACAAGATAAACTAGCTCATTTCCATGATGTGGAAAATGCAAGAAACAATTACCTTATTAGAAAAAGGTCAAGGAGGGCCAAAAATACAAGGGAACTTCATTTTGAGAGAAAAGAACTGTCCAAGGAACAATGTGATAAAAAACGATAAATAAGATTCTATACAATTATAAGAAGGACAAGATGAATATCAAATGAGCAAAAGGACTCAATTTGAGATAGATATATCTAAGGATATCATGAACATCACCCTCACAATTTTTTTTGGAAAAGTGATTGAATATGGGACTAAATCTTGGTTCATTGAGATGAGCAAATATTTTAAGATATGAAATTTTACAAAAGAGACCAAGGTAAATTGGGCTTCATACAAATTAATAGGCAAGACCATATCATGGTGGGATAATTTGGAAGATGATAAGGATTTAAAGGCTAAAAATATTACTTGGAATAATCTCATAACCTTCTTTAAGAAGTGGTGGTTACCACAACTATAATTGAATAAAAAAATGATAAAGTGTCAAATCTTGAGTTAAGGGAGTTTGATGATAATCTAGTATTAGAAAACATTTATGAAATTCCTAAGGTATATTCCATAGTACCATAGATAAAAAAAAATAGAATCAAGAAGTTCATAAGGGGGATGAATCCTCAAATTAGAGGTAAGGTAGACTTGCATAGTATTTTGACCATGAAGTAAGTCTTTGAAAGATTATTAAGAGTGAGCATAAAATACAACAAATTTTGCTTATCACAAGGAATTTAAAGAGAAAAAAGTTGGTTTAGTAATAATTCACTCCATATTTTAAGAAGAAATTTCTAAAAGGTAATATCTTTGATGGAAATAAAGGGAAGATGGAAAAGAAAACTATTGAAAGTGGAAAATCAAGCCAGTAATAGTTCCACTACAAAATACCATAGGAATCCCATAATGGTAAAGATAACAATAATAAGGGACCCAAGGATGGGTGTCTTAACTATGGAGGGGACCATTATGTAAAACAATTTTCTTAATGGGTTGAGTGTTAAAGCTCCTACTCAACCTACATTATAGATAGTAGTAGATAATAGGAAGGGATAACGTCAAAATATATCCACTCAATCATAAGGTATATTATATGTGATTCCTATTTCAATATTAATTGGCATTGTGGTAACTAAAAATTTTATTCCTTCTCACTATGTGGATAAAATGACAAGAAAAGTTGCACACTTCTTAAACATGGAATATGAAATATGAAAATTGGGTAGAGAAGGGAGTAGAGCAATATCTTTTTATATCTAAGTTAAACTCCCAAACTTCTATATAGAGGTAAATATATTTCTAGATCCCTTGTGATATTATGATGTTATAATTAGGACCAATTAGATTTATAAACTTAAAACCAAATTCAATTATTTATAAAAAATAATAGAATGTTTAGATGAAAGAGTGTATAGTACCACCATTCAAGGCATTCAATAACCTGTCAATGTGAGCTAGATTTTTATCATACAACTCAAAAAATGCCCAAAGGAAGAAGTTTTTCTTATATTTAATTCATATAGATGAATTAAAGGAGGAGAAATATCATACCTTTTGAGTACTACACATTCCTAAATTGAATACTAGGATGTGTTTTTAGAAGCGTTCCCTAGGATGTGTTACAATCTAACATTATGTGTGTAGGGATTTTAAATATATTAGAAGTGATAAAACCATAGAATATTGAATTTCTCTACTTGTGTTTAGGGCATTTCAACATATTATAAGTGATAAACCCATAGCGTACTGACTTGTTCTCACTCTTTTCCTTTCTCAAATTCATGATATTTTTCATATTTCACTATTGAAGACCTATCATGAAGATGCATCATGTGTATATTTTTTATTATAAATTATTGTTGAATCAAGGAATAAGCAAATTTTTGGTTTAACCAATCATAATTCTATAGGCACATAGGCTACAACCAATGAAAAAACATATATCCCACTAGTAGATCTAATGGGCCCAATATTCTAAAGACAACACCACCTGGGAAGACATAGAAAGGATTCAAAAAGTCTATTGTCAATTGTTTTCTTAAATAAGACAATAATAGAAAATTTTATTTTAAGTGTAATATACTTATTTATATTTGAATAGGATATATTTTATGGTATATTTAAATAGGATATATGTTTTTGCAGGTTGGACCAAACCACTATTAGTTAAAGTTTCTTGATTATTTTTTAGTATTCTATTTGAAGTGCCAATGATTATGTTGATGTAGTCATCAAGAAAAGAATTACTAAAGGGGAACTATATGACATCTTAAAACCTTATAGATAAATATAGTATCTATTTATGCATAATTTATGATGTGGAGCAATAAATTATTTTAATATATATAATCATGATGATTTAAAATGACTAACTTGCAAAACCTTATTGCAAGCTTGACAAGCAACCATCAAGATGCTAAAAGATATTAAATATAATATGATATAAAGTGACAGATATGTATAAGCAATACTTTTAGAGGGACCTACACATACACACTTATGCATGTCACATAATTATATAGGATAATTTATTTTACATTGCATAAGCTATTTATTTTATTGATAAGCGTTATATGGTAATAATTGTATTTTGTATGCATTGGTTGATGTGGGTAACTTTGGTTCATTCCTCTTCTTACTTTTGGCTTGTTTAAAAATTAAATGAATGACATGCTTAAATAAGGGTTATACCTTTTACTTAAATAGATATATGTATAAGTAAAAGGTTGCACTCCCCTTTGGCCACCATAGAAAACATAGAAACCTTATGAAATTTGATTGGTATTTTGTTTATGTGACATATCATGATATCCTTGCAAATTGTCCTTAGGGAATGTAAAAATATCCTCTTTCTTTGTGAATGGTAGTAGCATGAGAGTCTTAAAACTGCTTTGGCTTTTTCATTCTAGCTTTTAGTTAGAATATAGTATTCCTTGCTTTTCTTTGTCTATAACTTAATCCTATATAGATAACCTAATAGGAGGTTTTATGAATGAATAATACCATTTTCATTCTTGTAAAAGAGTATATAATGGGACCACAATCCTATGAAATGGCAACAAATGGAGGAAACAAGAAAGTTACCTAAGTTATCATTGTAGGAGCAAATCTCAAGTCAATTACTCTTGCAAATACTTTTTATTTTATACAATGTACGAAAAGAATTTAAAAGTTTATTTTATGGATTTCATTAGATGTGGGAAGATCAAACCTAAAATGGATAGTGTTGGTTTCATCTATTTTTTTCATTTTTTGTATACCATTATAAATGGGTCATTGAAAAATTACATACATGCATGAATTTTAAAGGAAGAGTAAGATATGTGCATTACATTAATATTTATTTGTGTAGTTAGGGATTGTTGGAAATGGATCCATGTGGGAGTGAAAAGTTGTATAGAGTTATGTATTTTGCCTTGAATTATTGCTTGTAATAATGTATGTTTGTTACCTCTATGTATGCAATTAAGAGAATTTTTTCCCTTGTAAAATGTATTATGGATCTTGATAGGACCAATGTCCCATGTATTTATAGTTGGTTCAACTAAAAGGATCTCATGTGGTTTTTATACTTTTTCTAATTTTTGGGAAGGGTAAACTAAAACCAATAGTTATCCTTAGAAATAAAATGGAATAGGCCTTGCAAAATATTCCATAAGAAACAAGATCAACTAGTTGTTGTATACCTAAAACATGATAAATAGTTAGTGTTAGTCTCACAATGACACTGAGATGAGGGGGGTGAATCAGTGTAGCTATTTAAATTCAAATCTACAACTCTTAACGCCGAAACAATGAAAATTTAAAATTAGATAAAGCAAGTATAACAAGAGAGCATTCCACAACACACGATGTAACGAGGTTCACCAATTTGGCTACTCCTCAAAAATGACTGCTTGGATTCCCATCCAAATCCAGCCTTTGCAAAATACCAATTTTACAATCAATTTACCAGCACCCACTGGAAGGAGCACCAACCCCTGATTTATCTGCACCAACGAAAAGGAGCACCAACCCCTAATTTATCTGCACCAACAGAAAGGAGCACCAACCCCTAATTCCAAGCACCAACTTGGACTGCAATTTTGAAACTATAAGATTGACATAAAAATGCCTTCACTTATACAAGACCCTGATCGGTCTATTGCTAACCCAACCTCTCTCGCTATTCACCAAAACACCACACACACTTAAGGCTCTGCTTACTACACTTTTATGGCTCTCACGGCTCTGCTTAACGCTCTCTTACGACACTCTTCCAACCCTCTTTTTGTAGCACTTTCCCTCTTTTATGCCTTTATAATTCTCCATGCAGACCTCCTTTTATAACAAAGTTCTGACTCTATTTTTAACTTCCATATTTTCGCATGCAACTTATTAATAGAAACTTCTATATGTAACTCCTTTATCACACAGTATTCTCTCATGCAGCCTATTAATAGTTACGGCTCTTTGTTTGGTCTTCGACTGATGACTTTTAGTTTAACCATCGCTCGATGATTTCACTCCGTAACTGGCCCTGTAACTATCGTTCTGACTTCAGTTCACTGTTCTTATTTTAGCTGCATGATTTTTCTCTATAACTGCACTCGTAACTGTCATACTGACTTCAGTTAACTCTTCTTATTTTAGCTGCATGATTTTCTTCTACAACGGCCCTTGTAACTGTCGTATAACTTCAGTTAACTGTCACATATCTTATTTTGGCTGGGTTCTCTTCTTAGCTCACACCAAAGCGACCTGTCGTGAAATCACGACACTTCTGCCTCTTTGTCCTCTTCTCGGATTTCGCCCACGAAAACACAACATGTCGCGATATCGCGACACTTTCACCTCCTTGCTTCTTTTCTTGGCTTGTACCCACGAAAACACATGTCGCGATATCGTGACACTTTCGCCTCCTTGCTTCTTTTCTTGGCTTGTACCCGCGAAAACATAACATGTCGCGATATCGTGACACTTTCGCCTCCGTACTCTTCCTCTTTACTTTTGTCGCGATATCGCGACACTTCTGCCTTCTTACTTTCTCTCTCCTCCTTTAGTCATGAAAATGCGACATGTCACGATATCGTGACACTTTTTCTCTCGGACTCTCTCTCTTGCAATATGTCGCGAAATCGCGACACTTTTTCTTTCGTACAATCTCTCTTGCAATATGTCATGAAATCGTGACACTTTTTCTTTTGGACTCTCTCTCTTGCAATATGTCACGAAATCGTGACACTTTTTCTTCCGTACAATCTCTCTTGCAATATGTCACGAAATCGTGACACTTTTTCTTTCGGACTCTCTCTCTTGCAATATGTCGCAAAATCACGACACTTTTTCTTCCGTACAATCTCTCTTGCAATATGTCACGAAATCGTGACACTTTTTCTTTTGGACTCTCTCTCTTGCAATATGTCATGAAATCGTGACACTTTTTCTTTCGTACAATCTCTCTTGCAATATGTCATGAAATCGCGACACTTTTTCTTTCGGACTCTCTCTCTTGCAATATGTCGCGAAATCGTGACACTTTTTCTTCCGTACAATCTCTCTTGCAATATGTCATGAAATCATGACACTTTTTCTTTTGGACTCTCTCTCTTGCAATATGTCATGAAATCGCGACACTTTTTCTTTCGTACACTCTCTCTTGCAATATGTCACGAAATCGCGACACTTTTTCTTCCGTACAATCTCTCTTGCAATATGTCACGAAATCGTGACACTTTTTCTACTTGCCTTTTTCTCTTCCAACATGTCACGAAATCATGACAGTTTTTCTTGCTTGCGCTTTCTCTTCGAACATGTCACGAAATCATGACATTTTTTCTTGCTTGCGCTTTCTCTTCGAACATGTCACGAAATCGTGATAGTTTTCTCTTGCGCTTTCTCTTCGAACATGTCACGAAATCACGATAGTTTTTCTTGCTTGCGCTTTCTTTTCGAACATGTCACGAAATCGTGACAGTTTTTCTTTCTTCTCAACATGTCGCGATATCGTGACAGTTTTTCTTTCTTGCTCAACATGTCGCGATATCGCGACAGTTTTCTTCCTTGTGATTTTCTTTTGATTTTTAGCATATGGGCCACTTCGATCTTTTGGAAAATCACTGTACATACTCCGAAGAACCTCTTAACTCCTGTCCACTGCATCAACCGATCTGTCTGACTGTGTTGACAACAATGACAATACTATTGCTGCACCTTGCTCAACAATCTCCCCCTTTGGAATTGTTGGCAACACACGTGCAATTTCCTGTAATTCTTCTCCCCCTTTGACAATAATACCAAAGGGCTGTTGCAGACTCCCCCTGAGTCCATGCACAACATTCTCGAGGCACAAATTATTACGGTTAGCAAAAATTACAAACATGAGCAAAAAGATAATCAAATATATAAATGCTCCCCCTGAGAATGTGGTCCCGATAGCTAGTCAGTTCTTGGGAAGCGTGACCACTCCCAATTTATTACGAAGGTACTCAAAAATTTCCTTGGGCAGCGGTTTTGTGAAGATATCCGCTACTTGCTCTGTAGTTGGGACAAAATCCAACTTAACCTCACCTTCCGCAACTTTCTCCTTCAGAAAGTGATATCGGATAGCAATATGTTTTGTGCGAGAATGCATAACCGGATTCTTTGAGATGTTAATGGCACTAGTGTTATCACACTTAACTAAAATTGGCTCACTGAAGTTAATGCCAAGATCTTTCAGGGTTTGTTTCATCCATAAGACCTACGTACAACATGTAGTTGCTACAATATATTCTGCCTCTATTGTGGATAAGGAGATCGACTCTTGTTTCTTACTATGCCATGCGACCAACCTGTCTCCAAGATAGAATGCACCTCCACTGGTACTCTTTTTATCATCGACACATCCTCGCCCAATCTGCATCCGAATACGCAATAAGGGTGAAGTCCTTACCTTTCGGATACCATAACCCATACTCCATAGTACCCTTCAGATACCGAAGAATCCTCTTCACTGTTGTCACATGAGTCTCCTTGGGACTAGCCTAAAATCGTGCTACCATGCAAACTGCCTGCAAGATATCTGGTCTGGTAGCTATCAAATACAATAGGCTCCCAATCATAGATCTGTACATGGTTTGATCAACATCCGGAGATTTGTCATCCTTGCTCAACTTGCAACCTATCGTCATGGGAGTGCTAACAGGCTTACAATCCTCCATTGTGAACTTTTTTAGCATCTCTTTCACATATTTAACTTGAGAAATAAATATGCCCTTCTCATTTTGATTAACTTGCAGTCCGAGGAAATACGAAAGTTCACCAATCATTGACATTTCAAATTCTTTCTGCATCTTATTTGCTAAATCTTTACATGACTCATCATTGTCGCTGCCAAAAATGATATCATCTACGTATACAACAAGGACAATGAGATGGCCATTCTCTGTTTTGACATACAAATTGCTATCCACCATACCTTTTTTGAACCCTTGTTGAGTAAGATAGTTGTCTAGCCTTGCATACCATGCTCTGGGTGCCTGTTTCAAGCCATACAATGCTTTCTTCAACTTGTAGACGAATTTGGGATTATCACCGAGTTGGAAACCATCTGGCTGCTCAATATAGACCTCTTCTTCAAGTTTTCCATTCAAAAATGTTGATTTCACGTCCATTTGATAAACTTTGAAATTCTTGTGAACTGCTAAAGCCAGAAACATTCTAATTGCCTCTAGTCTAGCCACTGGTGCAAAGGTTTCCTCAAAGTCAATACCTTCAACTTGTGCATAGCCTTTATAGACCAATCTTGCTTTATTCCCGACTACCTGTCCATCTTCATTCAATTTGTTTCGAAAAATCCATTTAGTACCGATTATATTTTTATTTGCAGGTCTTGGTACTAACTCCCAGGTTTTGTTTTTCTCGATCTGATCTAATTCTTCATTTATTGTCGTCATCCAACTTTCATCTTTGCTTGCTTCAACAACATTTTTGGGCTCAATGCTGGATAATAGAGAGTAGTTACTTACTACTCTTCTTCTTGTCTGAACACCAACTGTGGGGTCTCCAATTATTTGCTCTCTAGGATGATTTTTTTGCCAGCTGCCTATTTTGAATTTCTTGTTTTCTTCCTCTTCTGAATCACTACTTAAATCATCTGAGTCAATTTTCTGTTTCTTTTTCATTTCCTTTTCCTCATCTCCTTCAATAACCTCTTCATAAATTGGGTAGTTTTCTTCATAGCTTATTTCTCGTCCCCTACCTTCATCAACTTTAACATCGGCACTCTCCACAATTTTCTTTAGCCTCTTGTTGTAGCATGTGTAGGCTTTGCTTTTTGTCGAATAGCCAAGAAAAATACCTTCATCAACTCTATCTTCAAACTTACCAAGATTATCTTCAGTTCTTTTGATGTAACACTTGCTGCCAAAAACTTTAAAGTATCTTGTTGTTGCCTTTTTACCGAACCACAGCTCATACGGAGTTTTGCTTTCATGCGTCCTCAACATGCACCTATTTTGGATGTATACCGTAGTATGGACTGCCTCTTTCCAAAATATGTCTGCTATTTTGCTCTCAGTCAACATAGTCCGTGCCATTTCCTGCACTGTCCTGTTCTTTCTTTCTACCACACCATTCCGCTGAGGTGTCCTTGCTATTGAAAACTGTCTCCTAATCCCATATTTTTCACAGTACTCTGCAAACTCCTCTGAAATGAACTCTCCTCCTCTATCTGATCTTAAACATTTAATCTTTTTTCTTGTTTGATTCTCAACTTGTTTTTTGAAAATCTTGAACATCTCAAAGGCATCTGATTTAAGCTTCAAAAATAGTACCCATGTCATCCTGGAATAGTCATCTATGCACAACATAAAGTATTTGTCACCATTTATGCTTTGCGTTCTCATGGGTCCACATAAATCGGTATGTATTAGTTCTAAAGGTTTGCTTGTGAAGTACTCTTTTGTTTTAAATGTGGCTCTAGTTTGCTTCCCCTTTTGGCATGAAGCACAAATGCTATTTAATGGTTTGCCAATGGTGGGAATATCTCTCATTGCCCTTTTTGAGCTAATTTTTACTAGATTGTCAAAACTGATATGACCGAGCCTCTTGTGCCACAACCAATTTTCTTCTTCCTATCCAATCAAGCACGCTCCTTCTGAAGTCTCTGAGAGAGTATACAGGTTGCCAGATGTCCTTGATCCAGTTGCTATCAACTTTCCATGGTTTGTTGTTCTAACTTCACAACCCCGCTTCTTGAAAATTACTTCATGACCTCTGTCACAAATCTGACTTACGCTTAACAAGTTATGCTTCGGACCAATCACAAACAAGACTTCTTTTGACTTGATTTTTCCATCACCGATCTTAATTGATCCTTTGCCAACTATCTTAGCTCCATCATTATTTCCAAATTTTACGGAACCACCTTCATATTTCTGTAACTTCTCAAATTTTTGTTTGTCACCTGTCATATGACTGGAGCATCCACTATCAAGTATCCATGGTGCAGATTTGTTTTGTGCTTTAAATGTTGTCTGTACGATCAAGGATTCCTTTTCTTCCTTGGGTCGCTCCTTTTCTTTCCACTCTAGTTTGATTATAGTTTTGGTCACTTGTTTTGACTTTTCTTTGTCAGTAGCCTGTGCATGTTTTTCGAGAAATTTTCTATTTTGTCTCAAACCATTTGGTTGAAATTTTCTTCCCTGATGTTTATTTGCTACAAATGTACTTCGACAATTTCTTGCAATGTGCCCAAAATTATGACAGCTTATAACATTCTACTGCATAATCCATCAACGGTGAAAAAACATTTCTATCGGTAAAGTTCCTTTGTCCTACATTATACTTGCAATCTAAAATCTTATGTCCATAACCATTGCATTTAAAACAATAACCAAAAAAGGAATGAGTGAACCTGGGTGATGGTCTTTGCCATTTTGTAGTGGGAGCCATAAATCTTCTTCTCCTTTGATGAGTGACATTGGTGAATCCATCATTGTCAATACTCCTCTCGTGCCTGGCATTATTGCTTTCTTTAGCATGATTCATTTTTTCTTGATCAACCCCGATCTTATCTTCATTCTTTATGGGTTCTACAGTTATGGCCTTTGATCCATTTGATGATTCTCCTTCGACGAAGCCTAAACCAAATTTGATGCCTGTAGTCCTTTGGTTATTTATAATCTTATCCAGCTTCACAAAACTTTCTTCAAGTTTGTGATAACAACTCATTTTTTGATTCATCTCTTCTAGCTGCATCCTTAAACCAACAATCTCTTCTTCTAGCTTGTCGCACTCATCTATTTTCATGGTTAATTGTACTTTGATATCTTCAGATATTTTCTTAAATTCGTCTATCTGTACTTTCAAGATGGTTATGATTTCATTGGCATCCTCAAGATTTCTTGAAATTTTCTTATTCTTTTTCCTTTCTATACTCAGCTCTTTAAGTGCAGCGACCAACTCACCTTCTAGATCTACTTCAGCCTCAGCCTCAAGTTTTTTATCACATTCCTATTTTTCCTCTATTTTTTCTTCTTCGAATGCCATGAAAAGAGCTTCACCTGTTTCTTCTTCAGAATCCTCACCGAAGCTGTCTTCTGAAGGACTGACATTCTTGGATATGAAACTTTTCTTCTTGAAGTTGCCTTTTCTAAAATTTGGTTTCTTCTTCCAGTCACTTCTTTCTTGGTGTGAACCTTCATCACTTTTGTTTTTCTCATTAAGTGGACATTTAGCCGCAAAGTGCCCAATGCCTCCATAGTTGAAACACTTAAATGGTAGCTTTCCTCCGTATTTTCCTTTTCCCCTTATTAGTTTTCGAACAAAGTTTGCTTCCGTTTCATCTGATGTCTCTTCTTCCTCGGATTCTTGTTTTGCTTTTATATTTTTATGTGCTTTAAAAGCAACTTCTCTGTCTGTGGGTTTAGTTTTTCCTATTCTCATCTCATATGCAAGTCAAAGAACCATGCATCTCATCCATACTAAAAGTATTTAGATCTTTAGCTTCTTCTATTGCTAAAACTTTAGAATCAAATCTTTGGGGAAGAGATCTTAGTACCTTTTTCACGACGATAGCATCTTCCATTTCCTCGTCGAGTCCTCTAATCGCATTAATGATTCCATTAACTCTCAGCATGTATGCCTCTATGTTCTCATCGTCATTCATCTTTAATGCTTCGAACTGAGCTCGATGCGTTTGTAACTTGGCCTCCTTGATCTTGTCGTCTCCTTCATGAATGCTCCTTAGTTTGTCCCACATGTCTTTTGCCATTTTACAACTCATAATATTTATCAGTTCGTTGTCCACTAAACCGCACATGATAGCATTCTTTGCTTTAGAGTTATTCTCAAATAGTTTCTTACCGACAGCATCGGTTGGAGGAGTGGTGGGTATTGTGTATCCACTATCTACTGACTCCCAAATGTCGTATCCCAAAGCACACAGATATGTCCTGCATCCTGAGTCTCCAAAATGCGTAATTAGTTTCGTCAAACAATGGTGCTTTGTTTGATGAGAATCCTTCACCACCTGCCATTGTCTCACTTCCAAGATCACCTTAGCCGATTAAGCTTGTTCAGGAACTTGGCTCTGATACCAATTGTTAGTCTCACAATGACACTGAGAGGGGGGGTGAATCAGTGTAGCTATTTAAATTCAAATCTACAACTCTTAACGTCGAAACAATGAAAATTTAAAATTAGATAAAGCAAGTATAACAAGAGAGCATTCCACAACACACGATGTAACGAGGTTCACCAATTTGGCTACTCCTCAAAAATGACTGCTTGGATTCCCATCCAAATCCAGCCTTTGCAAAATACCAATTTTATAATCAATTTACTAGCACCCACTGGAAGGAGCACCAACCCCTAATTTATCTGCACCAACAAAAAGGAGCACCAACCCCTAATTTATCTGCACCAATAGAAAGGAGCACCAACCCCTAATTCCAAGCACCAACTTGGACTACAATTTTGAAACTATAAGATTGACATAAAAATACCTTCGCTTATACAAGACCCTGACTGGTCTATTGCTAACCCAACCTCTCTCGCTATTCACCAAAACACCACACACACTTAAGGCTCTGCTTACTGCACTTTTACGGCTCTCACGGCTCTGCTTAACGCTCTCTTACGACACTCTTCCAACCCTCTTTTTGTAGCACTTTCCCTCTTTTACGCCTTCATAATTCTCCACGCAGACCTCCTTTTATAACAAAGTTCTGACTCTATTTTTAACTTCCATATTTTTGCATGCAACTTATTAATAGAAACTTCTATATGTAACTCCTTTATCACACAGTATTCTCTCATGCAACCTATTAATAGTTATGGCTCTTTGTTTGGTCTTCGACTGATGACTTTCAGTTTAACCGTCGCTCGATGATTTCACTCCATAACTAGCCCTGTAACTGTCATTCTGACTTCAGTTCATTGTTCTTATTTTAGCTGCATGATTTTTCTCTCAGTAATCGCACTCATGAATTGTCATATCGACTTCAGTTAACTCTTCTTATTTTAGCTGCATGATTTTCTTCTACAACGGCCCCTGTAACTATCGTATAACTTTAGTTAACTGTCACATATCTTATTTCGGCTGGGTTCTCTTCTTAGCTCGTGCCAAAGCGACCTGTCACGAAATCGTGACACTTCTGCCTCTTTGTCCTCTTCCCGATTTCACCCACGAAAACACATGTCGCGATATCATGACACTTTTGCCTCCTTGCTTCTTTTCTTGGCTTGTACCCGCGAAAACACAACATGTCGCGATATCGCGACACTTTCGCCTCCTTGCTTCTTTTCTTGGCTTGTACCCACGAAAACACATGTCGTGATATCGCGACACTTTCACCTCCGTACTCTTCCTCTTTACTTTTGTCATGATATCGCGACACTTCTACCTTCTTACTTTCTCTCTCCTCCTTTAGTCGTGAAAATGCGACATGTCGCGATATCACAACACTTTTTCTCTCGGACTCTCTCTCTTGAAATATGTCGCGAAATCGCGACACTTTTTCTTCCGTACTATCTCTCTTGCAATATGTCACGAAATCGTGACACTTTTTCTTTCGAACTCTCTCTCTTGCAATATGTCATGAAATCGTGACACTTTTTCTTCCGTACAATCTCTCTTGCAATATGTCACGAAATCGTGACACTTTTTCTTTCGGACTCTCTCTCTTGCAATATGTCGCGAAATCGTGACACTTTTTCTTTCGTACAATCTCTCTTGCAATATGTCATGAAATCGTGACACTTTTTCTTTCATACTCTCTCTTGCAATATGTCATGAAATCGTGACACTTTTTCTTCCGTACAATCTCTCTTGCAATATGTCACGAAATCGTGACACTTTTTCTTTCGGACTCTCTCTCTTGCAATATGTCGTGAAATCGCAACACTTTTTCTTCCGTACAATCTCTCTTGCAATATGTCATGAAATCGCGACACTTTTTCTTTCGGACTCTCTCTCTTGCAATATGTCACGAAATCGTGACACTTTTTCTTCCGTACACTCTCTCTTGCAATATGTCACGAAATCGCGACACTTTTTCTTTCGTACAATCTCTCTTGCAATATGTTGTGAAATCATGACACTTTTTCTACTTGCCTTTTTCTCTTCCAACATGTCACGAAATCGTGATAGTTTTTCTTGCTTGCGCTTTCTCTTTAAACATGTCACGAAATCATGATAGTTTTTCTTGCTTGCGCTTTCTCTTCGAACATGTCGCGAAATCGTGACAGTTTTTCTTTCTTGCGCTTTCTCTTCGAACATGTCACGAAATCGTGACAGTTTTTCTTGCTTGCGCTTTCTCTTCAAACATGTCACGAAATCATGACAGTTTTTCTTTCTTCTCAACATGTCACGATATCGTGACAGTTTTTCTTTCTTGCTCAACATGTCGCGATATCGCGACAGTTTTCTTCCTTGTGATTTTCTTTTGATTTTTAGCATATGGGCCACTTCGATCTTTTGGAAAATCACTGTACATACTCTGAAGAACCTCTTAACTCCTGTCCACTACATCAACCGATCTGTCTGATTGTGTTGACAACAATGACAATACTATTGCTACACCTTGCTCAACAGCTAGATGTGAAAATAAATTATGCCATTGAGAAAAATTAATTTGACCTTTAATTTATCTTTTGTAATCTAAAAAATCAAGGAACCACTACCTCACCATGTTTAGAAATAATTGGCTTGTTTTGTCATTACATTGATAGTGCTTTGAGGTATTGACATGGGTCTGATATTTTAAATCTACTTTCTTGAGTTGTAGGAGCAAAATCCTTATTAATAGAGAGTGTTTCAAAGAATTCATGTAAAGTGTTTCGTGTGCTTGGTATGTGGGAATGAATTAGATCTTGAGGCTTGATATATATATGAATTCTTTTGGATAGAATAGTTGATTGTGTGGATCTAAATATAACTATGATGTATTATCCTACTTTCAATTAAGTTGATGCTTGTCTTTGGTGTACTTATTTAAGACTGAAAACTATATTATTTTTCTTTTTTATTGTCTTAAAGGTATGTTATTGCATAGATCACTCTCTTGTTTGATAACATAGAATGTCAGTGTATGATTAACACCATTTACCTTATATATGAATGAATCACTCCCTTGTTTGATAACATGAATACTACTACACTTGGTACATAACAAACATATCGACTACTCCCCTAATTTGATGACATAAAATATTTTACTTGAAACCACATAATAGTGTACTGATCCAATCCCATGTTTTGATAGAATTGGATTTTTTTGAACTTGAAATATGATAAAAATATGGATTTTCTTGGTTGTTTTCTATATTAGCGAAATACTTGTATCTTGACTATCATATACTTTCATGAAGTAAAGAGAAAATAAACATTGTTCTATGATAATGTTTACTTACATGTTTTGATTGTATTTACTTGCATATAATAAGAATTGGATTGAAATATTCCCCTACTTTAGGATGATAGTAATTACTATGTGGTGTATGTAATAAATATCCTAAATTTAGAATGATAAGATACTACATGGTAATAAGTACAAACTAGGGAATAGAGAGGCAACCTAAAATTATGACTCATGCACCATGGACTACGTACAATATAGATTACTCATTTATGGAACTTGTTTTCATAAATGGATTATGACTACCATAATAAATATTTAATAATAGATATAGGGTTGTTTGCATACACAATAGTTGTATCACCTAGAAGTTCAAGTTGATCATTGCACTTAACTCTAGATATAGTTATGATTATACACACATAGGTTCATTGGAATGTATTCATGGATGAAGGATCTCTTTAGTTGTTTGGTTGTGTGTATCTTCTATTTTGTGAAGGGTTATAACATCATAATTGAATTTTATGTGGGGGTATTTGAAATATATCTTTTGTATGGGTGGTAATATGCTCATATGATATTTTCCCTCTATTATACAACAATATATCTATGGTATCTTACTTTATGGATTTGACAGTTAACATAAGTATATTATAAATTACTTATGAACCTTATAATAGTTTAGAACATGGAATCAGACTTATGTAGTTTTAGAAATACATTTTTTTATTAGATAAATGAAGGGGTTTTGAAAGGGTCCCCAAAATTTTACAAGAGGGGAATTTAAGATACACAAAGAAAATCCAACATATATCCTTAGGATACACCAAAAAATAGCTAGTCTACCACACATATCCAACAAAATAACAGCCTTGAGATCTCTAGAAAGCAAAAACTATAACTCTGAGATCAACAAAGGACTAAAAACCAGAAGAAAAAATGTGGTCAATTAACAACCAAAACTAGAGTAAAACAGAAGAACATAAATAGTCACTAGATTTGCCAACCCTTCTTCAAGGAAGCCATGTCCAATAATCATGGGCCCAGTTTAGGAAGCCTTGGATTCTTGTGGTGGTGCTAGATCATGTCATTGTGGTGGCAATTGCCCTGAAATGCAATTGCCACCTTAAGGGATACAACCATATATTTTTACTTATTTTCTAGTGATTGAAGGAATAAATTGGGCTAGTTGAAGGCATCCAATGTGGTTGAGGAAATATTTCCTCAAAAATCCTTTGGATCCTCAAAGACTATCCTTTTTCTTCACAAGGATCAGGTGTTTCAAGTTTGACTTATCCACAGTAATAGGAGATGATTTAAATTTGAAAGAATTCACAAATAACCACTTGGACCTTCTAGTTCTACCACCTCTAATTCCTCCAAGTGAGACCGACACACCACTATATGAGATCTTAATTTTTTCCATTGGATTAGCAGAGATGATGGGACTTTTAAGATTTTTCAATTTTATGGATTTAGTGGGTTTGTACTGGGAAGACTTTGGGGAAGAAGAAATATTTAGGTTCATCTTATGATCCCCCACTTGATGCAAGGCCTCCTCTATGGCCAAACCCTTCTCCTTTACAACATACTCAAAAATTAGAAGAGCTTAACCTTGGTAGAAAGTATCAAAGACTCTTCCTTTCTTGACATTAGTCATTAATTTCTCCAAGAAATGGAAAAGGAAGGATGTAATTTTCATCAACCTCTTGCATCTCATATAATTGAGAAACATGATATGGAACCTCTCTATTTGCATCCAACATAAAACAATCCATCACCACCTAGACAACCCTATCCCATGGGGCCTTAAGAACCTTTTCCTGGTAACCATTATAAATTTTTGGTAAGTATTCATCTTCCTCTAAGAAAAATTCAATTCTCTAGTTAGGGAAAGTTTCTCCCTATTATGGAAATAACCAGTAGGGGGGAGGCCAATAACTTTTCTAATTAAGGCAACTAAAACTTTAAAATCTAAACCTCCCACTTTCACCCAACCCTTGTGCCAAGAGTGGGCCATTTACCTTGACAACTCAATATGGTAGCCATGAAAATTTAACACACAGTCGAGAAGGTCTCCTTTTTGAAGTATTTTTCTCACTTCCTCATCTACAACAAGGGACATTGGCTCCAACACTAAATCTACCATGATTCTATAGGTCTAACGAAGAAATAGAATACTATAGAGAGTATAATCCACAACCATCAACCCTCTTGAACTGTAAAAAACTATCACCTTTGGAGGAAGAAAGAAACCTCTGAACTGTTAGAGACCCCACAAATATTTTCAAAGATATTTTGAAAAAAATTTCCAATTCCAAAAATGGATCAGAGTCAGAGGCACGATGACAACAACTTGCAAAAAAATGCACCCATTTCTAGTTACAATGCGGATATCTCTTTCCAACAAGGAAAAAAATCAACTGTCAGAAGTTGTTGCTATACCACCTCAAAAATTGGATCACAACCCAATGGGAGGTGGGTTGACAAACACACCAAAATATCTACTATTTCATGAGCAAGAAGTACCTATTCCTAAAATAGCATCCTTTCCTAAAACCAACTAATGAAAACTACCACATGCTAACAAGACGGATAAGAAAAATGATAAATTTTAGGATGAGTTTCCACCTTCGAGCGAGTATCCTTAGCCAAAGATGAAACAACAAAAAAAAGAGGATTCACATCCTTGAAGGCTCATGATTACGGTGTAAGGCAAACACTGACCAATAACAAGTGATTATTTCCTAGGTTCTCTAACTAGTGCCATAATGCCAAAAATAAATGCTCAGTATAAATAAATATAAGATTTGGCATATTAAATTTAGGATGGCCACAACTAAGACTTCTAACATAGCTTATCATGAATAATGAAAATAAACCAACTTGCCGACCTTTTAACCACCCACTCACATAAGGATAATTTGTTTCAAAAGAGTTTGATTCATTATTAGAATAAAATGGAATTAAAAGAAAACTTACTACAACATTTTCACCTCAACAAAATGGAATTGCAAAATGAAGAAATAGATCAATATTAAAAATGGTAAGATAAATGTTGAAAGAGGCTTAGCTTGATTACCAATATTGGATAGACGCAGTACAGATAATAATCTACATATAAAATAGATTACCTACAAGAATACTCAAACACACTACACCAGAAGAAGCATGGTCAGGACAAAATCCAAATATAGGAAAACTAAATATTTTTGGGTGTAAAGCTTACATGCATATCCCAAAATAAAAAATAACAAAGTTAGATGACAAAACCATGGCAAAAATATTTATCGATTATGATAATGAATCTACAAGGTACAGAATACTTGATCCATACATAAAGAAAGTTTACAATAGTAGAGATGTGATCTTTGATGAAAATATCAAGATTGATATAGAAAAGACCAGTAATGATATAGAAATTATTCTAAATCCTTCAGATAAAGACACAACAAGTGAGGAGTTAGAATCATAATCGCAATAACAAGATACAAATGCATCTACAGTCCCTCCTAGGAGAGAACCAATATGGCTCAAAGATACTCTCAAAGAATCAAATTTAGAAATAATACTAGATCTTACCACTACTAGACCTCAAACTCAAAGTTTGACCAAAATTAATAGAGAAATGCTTAGTAATACAGTGGAACCAACATCGACACTTCAGGCACTGAACAACTCACACTAGAAAGCAACTATAGAATCAAAATATGCTTCACTTCAAAAGAATAAGATATGGGATCTAGTAAAACTACCTCCAAGAAATAAAATAGTAGGTTGCAAATGGGTTTACAAAATAAAATACAAGGTAGATGGAACACTTGACAAATACAAATCTTGACTAGTAGCCAAAGGATATACTCAAACAGAAGGTATCGATTATGAAGAAACATTTGCACCAATAGCCAGAATGACAACCATCAGAACAGTTCGTGCACTAGTATCTCATCAGGGTTGGAAACTTCATCAGATGGATGTAAAAAGTACCTTCCTTAATGGTGACTTAGAAGAAGTCTACATGTCACAACCAAAAGGATTTATCATCAAGGGATAAGAAAATAAGTTATGCAAATTGAAAAAATATCTTTATATTTTAAAACAAGCTCCTAGAGCATGGAATATAAAGATCAACAATCACTTATTACATCAAAACTTCAAGAGAAGCATGTCAGATCCTAGTTTATACACCAAGAAAATTGGAAATGACATACTCATTCTCATAGTATATGTAGATGATATAGTAATTATTGGAAGTTCTAAAAAATTAATAAGTGACATCAAAGGGGATCTAGAAAAAACATTTGAAATGATAGATCTAGGTTTGATGAACTATTGTCTTGGTCTAGATATTCATCAAGGAAAGGACAAGATAATTATTACTCAATCAAAGTATGTAGAAGCCTTGCTTGAAAAGTATAGAATGAAATAATGTAAGTCTAAAGATACACCAATGGAACAAGGAATCCAATTTTCCAAAAATGATGAAACACCACTGGTCTCAAAAACTATGTATCACCAGTTAATTGGAAGTCTTCTATATCTAACGAATAGTAGACCAGACATAGTATTTGTAGTAAATTATCTTTCATAATTCATGCAAGAACTCAGAGAAATTCATTGGAAAGCTACAAAAAGAATATACAATATGTCAAATAAACTACTGATTATGGACTAATCTATGTAAAGAATGACATTTCCTACAAGGATACATAGACTTAGATTATGCAGGATCCATTGATGACAGTAAATCTACCTCAAGGTATGTCTTCTATCTTGGGTCAGGACCAATATCTTGGCACACTAAGAAACAACATACAGTGGCACAATAATCAACAGAAGTAGAATATCAAGTAGCAAGAGATACAACCTGTGAAGCTTTATGGTTACAATACATATTATCAGAGTTTAGGAAAGAAGGTTGAAATTGATTAGACGTTTTTCGTAGGACTGCCCAAACTACCGAACTCGTTTCGGCCATATCTCACTCATCCAGACTCGGATTGAGCTAAAATTTTGAGGGTAGATGCCTGAAAAACCCTAGAATGTCTCCACCAATTTTCATATCATTTGGAGCAACACAGATCCTAGCACATCCCTATGTGTGAACGAGATATTTGGCAAGCGGCTATGCGAGGGTTTCATCTGGGTTGAGTGCAAGCAGCTCCAGAGGTTGGTTTTTAGGGCCTTCGGGCCCTAGCGGCCAATATTTTTGTGGTTTATGCTCAATATTTTAGCAGGAAATGTTGCAGGGGATCCAATATGGGTTAGAAATTTGTCTTTCAATAGATCATACTGTGAACTTGAGTGACAACGACTTCCAATTTGCTGCACAAAAGAAAAGTGAAAACCATACCTTTCCACGGCGTCTAGGGCAAGGATTAAAGAGATCACAAAACAAGTTTCAAGCAGTTGATCAAAAAATGGCTCATATCTCAAGTGAATCTGGTGCTAAGGTGCACCCACAAAATAATTCTACTATGAAAACCCCTGTCAAGGGTAAGAATTTCGAAGACTCAGTCCCAAAAATGAATTTTAGGGATGCCCTTCATGGTGGACAGCCTCAGCCCAATGCTAATATCAATATTAGGGCTTCCCATAAACCTCTAAGAATGCCTAAGATTGATCCTAGGAAAATGGAGTCAGGATGTCTTAAAGCAGTTGATGGAACTCCTATTGTTAAGCTTGATATGGGTAACATTCAGACTGGCATTGAAGATTTGGAAAAAAGAGGACTAATTTGTTGGTTCATGGGTTTTCGTCCGAGTCTATCTGCTTTCAAAGTCTGGGCTACAAAAAGCTGGAAAACTAAAGGTGAGTTACAAATATCTATTTATCCAAATGGTTATTTTCTTGTTTTATTTGCTAATAATGAAGATAGAGAGAAAACTTTTCAAGGGGGTCCTTGGTTTTTTGGAAGGGTAGGGCTTTTCATGAAGCCCTGGCATACTAAATTTAAAGCCGAAGAAGAGATGCCTTCTATAGCTCCCGTGTGGGTTAGACTCTTTGGCCTCCCTATTGAATTTTGGAATCCTACTATTTTTTCTTCAATTGGAAACTCTTTAGGAACTTTTATGATGTCTGCTGATTGTACTCAAAATTTTGAACATATTATTTATGCTCGAATTTGTGTTTTAATGGATTTTGACAAACCCCTACCTAAAAATATCACATTACAATTTGGGGAAGACACTTGGGAGCAAGTAGTGGACTATGAGAACATTCCTTTTCGTTGTAGAATTTGCCATGAATATGGTCATTTGGCCAGTGCTTGCCCAAATAAAATTCCTGATCAAAAGAAAGAAGATATAAACTCAACAGGTTTCCAAATACCTAAGAAGAAGAACACTAAAAAAAACTAGTTATGAAGGATCAATCAAAGTCATCTGCTAATATGTTTGAAATCCTTTCCACAAATGATGTCCCAAGTGAGGAAGAGGAAATAATGGAAACTGAAATCTTAGAAACACAATTTAAATATGAAGGGAAGAACTCGGAGACAAACCAACAAATCAAAGGTTTTCAATAGAAAAAAAGGAGAAAATTTACACAAGAAAAACAATATTTCAAATGTCAAAACTTCAAATAATGCAGGTCCCAATATAGACTCCGTTGAACCATCTAGTAAAATTTTGGCTGTGTACGAGCATTCTTCAAGGTTAGAAGCCATCTCGGATTCAATTGGAATAAGTCAAGAAATAGGGAAAAAAATTGAAGATGGATTCTAATCAAAAAGTAGGTCGCAAGACCAATCAATATCATATGGTAAAAGAAGGTGAAAAGCTTGTAGAGGAAGGTAAGATTAATGCCCTTCCCAAATTTTTTAGCCCCGGTATTAATGAAGATCATCACTTGGAATATTAGAGGACTCAAAGGGAGTCTTTCAAAACAAAATGAAATTAGAAGAATGATTCAGATAAATCATCCACATCTTGTTTTCCTTCAAGAAACAAAGATGTCAATGGAGGATATGGACTTAATTGCCAATAAAATTTGGCCAGCTGGAAAAGTGGTTTCCCTCAGTTCCCAAGGGACTTCGGGTGGCATTGCTTGTCTTTGGGACCCAAAAGAGGTAGTTATTCACCATATGGTTGGCAGTTGGGGTTTGTTGGCTATAGCTATTCAAAGTAGACATTCCAACCAGATTATGCTCTACATTACTGTTTATGCTCCGACTTCTTTGGAGGAAAAAAGAAGACAGTGGAAGGATATTACTCATATTATCTCTCATTTTCCTAAAGCTTGGATCTTGATCGAAGGAGATTTCAATACCATCCTCTCTCTGGATGAGAAAAGGGGGGAAATAGAAATTTGGACAAAAGCACTGACCTCATGAGCGAATATATTGCAAACCTCCATCTTGTGGATATCCAACCGGATAATGGCCTTATGACTTGGTCTAACAGAAGGCAAGGCTTAGCTTGTATAATGGAGAGATTGGATAGGTTTTTGCTCTCTAAAAATTTCTTAATCCATGGTCACATTCCTAAAGTGAAGACTCTTAATAATGTTGGTTCGGATCATTGGCCACTCATGGTGGAAATGTGGAAAACCAATGTGAGTTTCTCTCCTTTTTGTTTTCAATTAATGTGGCTTAGAGACATTTCCTTCAGACCTCGTGTGCAACAATGGTGGAAGGAAGGTAAACCTAGGCATGGGACTAAGATGTTCTATTTTGCCAAAAGACCGCAATACATTAAATCCAAAATCAAGACTTGGAACTCAAAAGAGTTTGGGGATGTTCATAAAATAAACATGAAGTTATTGCTCATATTGAAAATTTGAATAAGAAAATCCATTTAGATGGCCTCACAGAGAAGAGAAGTGCAGATGAAATTAAACTCACAACTCAGCTAGAGGAATGGGAAAAAAGAGAAGAAATCTTATGGAAGCAAAAATCTAGAATTCAATGGCTCAAAGAAGGAGATCGAAACACAAATTTCTTCCACAAATCTCTTCTAGCTCGAAGATCTCACAACTTTATTTCTTCCTTAAAATCAGATTCTGGAGATGTTGTTTATACTTGGGATGGCATGAACTCTATTGTTGTTGATTACTTTTCCAATATTTTTGCCGCTACTCCTCTTGACTCAGCTTCACAACAAAATGTTCTTCAAGCAATCCCTTCTCTTATCACTTCTGAGGAGAACTCTATTTTGACTGCTCCTGTTACTATCAATGAGCTTCAACAAGTAGTTTTTAAAATGCAAAAAGGGAAAACCCCAGTGTCCCGATGGTTTTCCCATTGAGTTCTACCAAGAGTTCTGGGATATCCTTCATGTTGATTTATTAGAGGTGGTGGAAGAAGCCAGGAAAGCCAAAGAAATTTTGAAGGTTATCAATAAAACTTATATTACTCTTGTTCCAAAAGCTCAAGAGGTTGATCATATCTCAGCTTTTAGACCTATTGCTTTATGTAATGTTCTTCTCAAAATCATTACTAAAATCATGGCAAAAAGGTTGAAGCCTCTTTTGCATAAGATTATTTCCCAGAGCAAGGGGGTTATGTGGAAGGACGTCAAATAGTAGATGAGATAGTTCTTGCTCAGGAAGCCATCCATTCCATGGATATGCAAAATTCTCCTTCCATGTTCATTCGGTTAGACTTATCCAAAGCTTATGACAGAGTGGATTGGCACTTCCTTATCAAAGTTTTGAGGCAATTTGGTTTCTCTAAGGATTGGATGGATTGGATTATGGGATGTATCTCTTCAGTTTCCTACTTAGTTCTTATCAATGGCAGGCCTTCTCAGTCATTCCCAGCTTCCAGAGGTATTAGGCAAGGTGACCCGCTATCCCCTTATTTATTCATCATTCTTGTTGAATGCTTGGGTAGGACTATAACCAAAAAGAGGGAAAACAAAACCCTTGAGGGAGTTACCATTGCTCATGGAGCTAGACCTATCTCTCATCTTCAATTTGTGGATGACTCTACTCTTTTAGGTAAAGCTACAGTTAAGGAAGCTTCTAATATTAAGCAAATCATTAGCTATTTTTCTAAGGCTATCAGGCAGCTTGATCAATGAAGACAAATCTAAAGTTATTTTCTTTCACCGCTTCGCTAGACAGGAATCCATGGTCTTGGATAAATTAAGATATAAGAAGACCTCTCTTCCAATCACTTATTTAGGTATTCCCATAAATATTCAAAGGCAAAAAAATAAATATTGGAATTGGTTGTTGGACAAAGTCAAGAAGAAAATTGGAAAGTGGACCAACAAGTGGCTTTCTTCTGGGGGTAGAATCACCTTGGTAAAATCAGTCCTTCAAGCTATTCCTATTTATGTTTCTTCCATTTTGAATATCCCAAAGGTTGTTCTTCGAGAATTGGATCAAATCAGTCATCGTTTCCTTTGGAGTGGTACTAAGGAGAAAAGAAAATGGGCCTTGGTGAAATGGGATACTTTATGTCTTCCTAAGAGTGAAGGGGGGTTAGGATTCCGGTCTTCAATTAATAACAACAAATCTTTAGCTGCTAAATTATATTGGAGGATGTTGCATAACCCCAATGCTCTTTGGGCCAATAATCTCCGTGCTAAATATGCTGAGAACAAAAGTCCCGAAGACCTTGTTCGCTATCAACTTCCTACCAAAGGTTCTCCCATTTTAGCAGTTCTTAAGACTGGTGAGGATTTGATAAAGAAAAATTATTTTGGATCATTCATAATGGTCAACATGCAAATTTTTGGATAGATTCTTGGGATGGTCACAAGCCTTTGATAACTCAGTTTCCTGGCCTTGGATGGCGGAGCTTCACCGAGCTAATTGGATAAAGGTGGCTAATTACCGTCGGTACCATACTGGTAATTCAAATGTTGGTAGATATTGGATCCCTATTGAGGATCGGCCTATTCAAATCCTAGAAAGGCAAAGACAAGATATCCAAGGCATCCTTCATATGAGATCCCTCTCTTGGTCCCATGAAAAATATTGTTTTGGATGGAACAACACTACTAAGGGTGAGTATTCAGTTGCTCAAGGTTATTTGACCTTATGCCATAATAATCCCAACCATTCTTCTGACATATTTTCTCGATTGTGGGCTCAAAAGCTCTGGCCTAAGGTGAGGTTCTTTAATTGGCTTTTATTGCATCGTAGGGTGCTTACTGGTGAGCAACTTATGAAGCGTGGTTTTCATGGCCCTTTTAGATGTGAAATGTGTGAAGAGAATGTAGAAAATATCAACCATATTTTTATTGAGTGTACTTTAGCCTCTGAGCTATGGAGGAGAATGGCCACTTTACTTGGCTTACAATGGTCCAATTTTTTTACTTTTGAACAACTTTGGAGGGATTGGCCTAATCAAGAGGGTGTTGATCATTTTATTAGGCAGTTAGTTTGGATGGGTTCTACCATTCTTCTTTGGAATATTTGGAATGAAAGGAACAACCAAATTTTTAATCAAGATAGGAAGGATATTCACTATATTTGGCAAAATACCATAGCCAACTTAGTTGAATCAGTCCATCAACTCCTTAATCACCCCCAAAACTCCCACCAAAGATGGGATCAAGTGATGCAAATATTGAAGATTAAATCTTCTAAGGGCAACCAACTTAAAGGGAATGTGAGTATTAGTAAGATGGATAGGACTAGAAATTGGCAACCTCCTCCTAAGGATTTTGGAAAAGTCAATACTGATGGAGCCTCTAGAGGGAACCCTGGAAAAGCCAGTGTGGGAGGAATTGGTAGACTTTCAGATGGCTCCCTGGTTTTTACTTTTGCTAAGAATTTGGGTATTCTTTCCAATAACCTTGCTGAGGGGTATGGTATCCTCAGAGGCCTTCAGGAGGCTACTAAGGTTGGATGGGAAAAGGTGTTAGTTGAGTCTGACTCTCAACTTATGATTAATCTCTTGAAGACTCCTTCTAAGAATCATAAGGTGGATTGGAGAATAAAAAGAATTATTGAGAAGATTCAATTAATCCAGATGGGATTTTTGAAAGTTGATTACAATCATGTGGTCAGAGATCAAAACAAGAGTGTTGATGCTTTAGCTAATTGGGCTTTGGACAAAGGTGATCTTACTTGTTATGGCCACCCTCCTATATGGTGGGCTTCTCAAATTAGGGAAGCTCTTCTTTCTATCATTTCTTTGGATGGCTCCAGCTCTAAGGTACCTAGTTTCTTCTTTTTTTTTTTTTTGCTTCTCTTTGGTTCATTCAGCTTTTTTTAGTTCCCTAGCTCATTCTATTCTTTATTTTGTTTCCTCTGTTGATTCTTGCCTTAATAGTCTTCTGGTCTAGATAGGTCATTGTTTTGTTCAATTTTTTTTTTTTCTTTTTTCTTTTTGTTTTTTTTGTTTAGTTTTTTAAGGTGGGTGGGTTCTTTTGTTTTGTTTTGTTTTTGTGTTCTTTGTGTTGTTTTTTGTTGTTCTTGTGTTTTTGTTGTTTTGTTTTTTTTTTATGTTTTTTGTTATTGTTCTTGTGTTTTTTTCGTTCTTGTTCTTGGGTTTCTCTTTGTTTGTGTTATTTCGTGTTTTTATGTGTGAGTGTTTTCTATGTTTTTTGTTTTTGTTTATTGTCTGTTGTTGGTTGTTTTTTATTTTTATTTTTTTTATTTTTTAGGTTTTGGTTGTGTTTATTTTTCATGTTTTTTTTGGGTTATGTCTTTGTAGTGTTCTGTTGTTTTTGTCTTGTTTGTGTTTTGTTATGTGGTTCTTGTGTTTTTCTATGTGGTTTGTGTTGTGGTTTCTTTTATCTTATTGTGCGTGTTTGGTTGTGCTTTTGTTTTTGACACACTCAAGGAGCATGTTTTTTATTTTATTTTATTATTTTTGTTGTTATTTACTTATTTTTAAATTGGTTTTGTGTGTTTGTTTGCTCCTTGAGTATGTCAAAGGTGGTAGGCCAGGTCCGAGTCTTGGGCGTTTTTGGCGGAATGGATACCCCTGCCTCCTTGGGTCTTACCCGAAAGTGGCATCCCTTTTGGGATGTTTTCCACAAATAAAAAAATTAAAAACAATACATATTATCAGACATGGGAATCAGATGAACTCCAATTATGATATTCTTTGATAATCAAGGAGCTCTCAATCTGATCAAAAAATTTATTACATGAAAGGACCAAACACATTGAAGCTCAATGTCATTTTATGAGAGAACATTTTTAGAACCGTCATATCATCCTCAAGCATGTTTCTATAGAATATCAACTCGCAGATATTTTTATGAAAACACTTGGAAAAATCAAATTTCAAACATTTAGAAATCATCTATGCAATCCAAGAGAACTTCATACCAAATAATGTAATACAGGGGGTGTTAGAGTATATTACATTATTTGGTTATGTAATGTACAAGAGATTACTTCATGAGGAAGTTAGGTAGTTACTCCAAGAAATGTAATAAATGCACAAGTATCAATGTGCAAGTTGTAATGTGTAAGGTGTCTCCTTGTATAGCTAGGTAGAGTGTTGGACAAGGAATCCATATTCCTATATAAAGAGCCATACAACTCCATCCAAATGTATCACTTCATTCTCAATAATATATGTTGATTTTCTCTCTTTCTCTCTCTCTCGATATGATGGAATGGTGCTAAAACCATCATATTCAAGAAGTAGAGCTTGCTTTTAAGAAATTTAATTTTCTAAACAACTGCCCTCTCTAACAATAATAAATTTTCTTAATCACTTTAGCCTAAATAACAGAATCCAAGAAGGAAAGGAGGGTGTCATTAGCAAGCTGATGGTGGGAGATTGATTTGATAGATAAAGCTGGTCTTAGCCCTTTGACAACTAACTCTTGGGAAATTGATCTACCCAACACTTTCGCCATCAGGATAAAAATATAAGGAGACAAGGGTCACCTTGGTGAATACCTCTACAACTAGAGAAGTAACCAGTAGGGGATTCGTTCACCACCACAAAAAAAAAATCTATGGATATACAACTCTTAACCAGATAAATCCAATTTTGACTAAAACCAAACTTGGCCAAGACCCTTACGATGAATTCCTCAAACGCTTTATCATAGATCTTGTTTGTATCCAATTTGAGGAATAGGCCAGATCTTCCACTTTTATGAACTGAATGAATAATCTCGTGGACAACGATAATTCCATATAAAAAATTTCTACCAACCATAAATCCACTCTAATTTTTATCAATGAAGTGAGGCAAGATGGGTTTCAATTTGTTGGCCAACATCTTCATGATAATTTTATAAATTTTGTTGCATAGACTGATTGGCCTAAAGGCACTAAAGTCTTTGGCATCCCTAGATTTTGGAATAAGCATAAGGAAATTAGATTTCACCCTAGAAGGAATGAATTTTTATCTTTGGGTAGAACTCAAGGCTTTACTAATTTCCTTACCAATTATATGCTAAAAAAAATTTAAAAATAGGGGAGGAATCCATCAGGACTAGGATCCTTTAACCCTTCCATAGCAAAAATTGCCTTCTTAATTGAGATTCTAGAATCATATTCATGTCTTCAAAAACCAAGTTGGGAATGTTGCTAAGAAGTTTTTCTTCAGCCTCCAAATATCTAATGTCTCTTGAACCAAGCAAAGATCCAAAAAACAAAACCACTTCAGCACTAATCTCCTATATTTTTACCAGCTTCGACCCATCATATTTGGAAAAACTCTATAATTATATTAGCAATTCTATGCCTCAGTGTTGATGCATGAAAAAATTGGTATTTCTATCACCATCCTTAAGCCAAAGAGCCATAGATTTTTGTTTCCAAAATAATTCCTCATTTTCCAATGTATTGTGCAAATCAGATAGCACCTCTTTCTCCTTTAGACTAGAGTCCAAATACCAACCTTCTAACTCCATAACTACTTCCAAGTCCTTGATTTGACCTTTGAGACTTTTTAAGATCTATCCAAAAACATCTCTATTCCAAGACTTGAGGTTACATTTTATTAACTTGAGCTTAGCAACCACTTTGGATAACCCTACTCCTGGGATAATAGCAACCCACTACTCCTTAATTCTTGCTTCTAATATTGGGTGTTGACACCACATTGCCTCAAATATAAAAGGTCTGGGAAAAAACTTAGAATTCAAAGGAGTTTCAAACCATGAGTTATGACCCGAATCCACTTTTGTAAGAGAGCAAAGGGAAGCATCCCCAAAAAATGGTAATCCTTGCTTAGATATTAAAACCCTATCCAATATATTAAGAATGATTTGATTTCCCACATGCCTATTACTCCATGTTAATCTGGAACCTTTAAGCTCCACATCCATAAGTTTGCACTGAAAAACAAAGTCAGCAAATTTTGCATACTCTTGGGATAAGGATTATTAATGCATTTTTTTTCTGAAGGGAAGAGTGGGGAGTTGAAGTCCCTAGCAAAGACCCAGGTTTCCTACTTTAAATTTTCCCTCATGTAAATTAATGAGGATGAAAAGGAGCATATGTTGGGTCCAGAGTTAGGAGTGCAAATATTAGACATGACCCATCTATGATTAAAATATTTGAAAAAAAAATGTTGATAACTCTTTCAAAAGAATATATGATAGAGCCATCTAACTTTTGAAGGGTCCCAAAACCACAAAAGCCCTCTAGAGGAGCCATTATTTGGACTCACAACAAAGCTAACATCATTCCAGATTGCCTTTCTAATGGCTTCAATATTGCAAGCATCAATATTAGATTCTTGAAAAAAAAAAAATTAGAAGAATATTTTCTAAAAATATTGTTTAGATGATCCGTTTGGACCTCTGATGTTCTAGGAGAGAAAAAATTCATTTATGTGATTTAGAGATGGGTTTATTTCCACCAAGTGAGGTGACTTATGAAAGGGTTCAATTTTTAATTATCTACTATCAACATTATTTTTATTATCCACCTTAAGTAGAGTCTGAGATTCATTGACAATCTCATAATTGATTTCTCTTTTCCTTAGATTTTTATTTGAAGGCTTACCCACTTTTATCTCAACCTCAACATCAATGGAGGATTTTCTATAGCTATGGGTCTTAGGACCAAGGGACCCTTTTTCAATAGTATGTTTCAAAGTAACCTCCAGTGGAACTTCAGAAATACCCACTTGTTGAACCATCGGTTCTTCCATTCCTAAGCAATCAAAAGAATTTTGAATAGTAAGGTCATATGGGCTTACCTCAGCCAATGAATAATCTATTTGAGTCATATCCTTTAGGTTTGGAATCCCATAAGCTTCCTTTTGAAAGTTATCAAAAACTCCTACCTTGAGCACTTCCTTTGCAACACCATCCTTGCCACCTTTAGTTTTCTCCAACTAGGCTAGGGCTTCCTTCTGATTCTCGACTGGAGGAGCTAAACACCCATCAACTAGGGTTTCCTTTATAGGATAGGAATATTTTGGGACCCATTTCTTATCTTTTTTCCTCACCAGTTGATAGGAAGAGTAATAGTCCATACTATGGCCTAGCTTACTGCACCCAATGCCAACAATAATTTTGTTTTTATATTCAATGGGTTGGACTAGAGGACCCAAGTCTAAGATAAGCTCTATTGAATATGGAAGAACTTCCTTGATGTCTACCAAGATGCACATTCTAGCATAAATAATTCTATACTTGGATCTGTTCATACCATAAATTGAGATACCATTACCAATGGCCTTTGCTAGACCTCTAAGGACAAAATATCCTAAATCTGAAAAGGTAATCTTGGCAACCTGGCCCAGAGTGGAACCAAGATAACTTTTTGGGTATACAGATTAAAATCTACCCTCCACTTACAAAGTAATAAAACTCTTTTATCAAAGAACCAAGGCCCTTCGCCCATAATGCATTTGGAATCCTCCTCACAATTTAGCTTGATAATGAAGAAGGATTTAGGAACAACTACAATCTCCAAGGAGCCTAGAGGTTTCCACTTATTCAATTCCTAGCTTTAGATGGAGTCCATATCAAGTCTTCCACCCTAAAATTTACCCACCATATTCTAAGAACCTTTCTCCATGGCATGATTGATGATTTCACTCAAAATATATAACTGGTTAGAGACCAGAGAAAGATCAAAATGAACTTGTGGTCTGTGGGAGACACCACATTTCACCACCACTTCAGCAAAGAAAATTTTAGGGACAACATGCTTAGCTACTTGATGACCCAAAATAGGGGATCCACCCCTAAGCTTACCTAGATCCTACTCGTGACACTTCATAGGCACTAAAGAGTCTCAAAGCTCAAAATGGGGTTCGTTTGCATCCTTCGGATCTCTGTTAACAGGATCCACCCCCACAATCCCACCATTCACCACCTCAAAAAAATTCTCCCATAGTTTCTTCACAGGCCTGTGCATAATCATTGGATGTTTGTATAAATTGGTATAGTAGATGTATATTGTAAACTAAATGATTGTGAACAAAAGTAATAGTGTATCCAATTGAAGCAAAAACTCATGTAGTTATGCGAATACCTAATGTTGTAAAGTTAATCAAGGAAGCTATAACAAATGCATGAGGTTTATTGTGATGAATGCTTATTGTTGTATGTTTATGCATACTATTGAATCTATAGTTGAATTAATGCATATCATAAATGAATGTATCATCAAAGCTAGTTGTAATTGCTTCATAGCTAAATGTGGGTAGTTTCAATTATTGTAGAGAATATTATTTGTTTTCTATGATAACAAGACATGATAAAATAAAAATACAACCTTGAAGGAAATATATTAGTATATGTACACCTAACTTAATTGGATAAAACAAGAAGAACATGATGGGATGTGATCTCTTTTCTAGCAGTAAAAACATAGTGAAACTTTCTTGAATTCAATCTAGCTTTAGTTTATAATTGAGAAGTTATATTGAATTGATCTTTATGACCTCCACCTCAAGAGGCATATATGTTATACAAAAATTACTCTCTTTTTTATTATTATTAAGATAGAATAAGGGGTTTTGAAAGCGACCCCAAACCTTTTACAATAAATCTTAAAGAATAAGATTTACACTCCAAATATGGTTCTAGAAATAAGGTTTCAGGCCTTAAACAAGAAGATCAAACAACCTAAATACTCTCTAATATTTTGACTTCAATATCATTTAATATTACAAATTATGTGACAGAAAATGAATAATCAACAAACCCATACAAAACTTAAACTTATTGTTGGGCATTGAGCCTCAATATCCTCCTTTTTCGGTCCTCCAAGTGATTTTTGGCTTATTTTATTTTCCCAAAAACAATTGGAGCAAACATTTTGATGAGTCAAAAAGGTCTTTCAGAAAACAGTTTAGAATGTAGGTCTTTTAGTATGCAGTTCTAGTCCCTTATCCATGGCTCTATTCAATAAGACTCTCATGGAAAAATATTACTCAGTAGGATCAATCATGTCATATTTCCTTCTGATGCTCCAGTTGCTCATACAAATAATGACTGATGTTTTTTTAGGTGGACTCAAAAACATGAGTATTGGGACTTAGAGAAGTCCCATATACGAGCTCCAATCCCATTGAGAAACAAGATGCAACCTGTAGCTCACAAAATAATGATTAGTAAAAAAACCAAGAGTAGAGTAGACCAAACCAGAAAGTGGAGTTTGCCAGAGGCATAATCTTGTTCACTCAATAACACATGATCCAGTTCCAAAATAAAGGATCCACCACTATTGGAGACTCACTATCAAGTCCTCTTTTATTTCCTTCATCCCTAATATTATACTTATAGTAGTTAGGTATGTTCAAACTCCTACCTCCAGATGAACAGTAAAGCTTTATGCATAAAATCTTTAAAATTCCCCTAGCAAATTGTATCTATGATCTCATTTTGTTCATCATCCTTGACTTCACTATTAATTATTTCTTGAACACTATGAGGGAATATTAACTCCCAACACTACGATTCATCTAAATTTACACCCATATTTTCCAAACAGTCAGCTGCCCCATTAGCCTCTCTACAGACATGGTCAATATGCACTTCTTCAAGGAGCTCTAGTTTAGTGTTAATCTCATTTATCATATCTGCTATATTCCATCATGGATGGTGTTTTCCATTCAAAATATAAATGTTGTTTCGTGAATCTCCTTCTATTATTAATTTCCTTATATTTATCTTACCAAGAAGTGACACACCCATAAAGGTCGCTCTAGCGTCAACAACATGGTTGATCTCCTAGAGGCTCTGCATAGGCCAAGAGTGGTCTACCCCAATGATCTCAAAAGATGCCTCCAGCTCCAACACTTCCAGGATTTCCTTTTGGTGCTCCATTAGAGTTTAATTTTATCCATCCACTTGGAGGTCATTTCCATTTTAAATCGGTTCATGGATGAACTAAGGATGAGAAAGAATTCTGATAATTGGAAGCTAGCCCCCAAACTCCAACAATTTTTTCTCTAGGTTTGGTTCAAAATCATTGTTGAATTTCATGATACCTAAATTTTCCAACACTGCACTTAAAATTATATTTTCCACTGATGTGTTGTCTCTCTTCTTATCTTTGAATATTCGATGGTTCCTTTCTTTCCATACCCTCCATAGAACATGTGGAAGACTTAACCTCCATAATATTTGCAATATTTTACTTTTAAAGGGGAACTCCCATTGAAGACAGAGATCAAAGAGAGACTTGGGGAGAACCCACTCTACCTAGAAGTTCTTTAGAATCTTATTTAGAAGCTCAACTATAAAAGGGTAGGTACATAAGAGATGATCAATATCTTCCTCACTCATTTCACAAAGAACACACCTATTTGGAAATGTGAAGCCTCTTTTATGCAAATTATCCACGGTCAAGACCTTATTTTGGATTGCTAGCCAATAGAAGTGTGCTATCTTGGGAATGAGGTATTTGATCCAAATATTAGCTATTGGCAACCATCCAAAGCCCTCCCCTTCAAGGAGATAATAACCTGATTTGACTGAGTATGTTCCTTTTGGCTCATCCAAATAAGAGAGTCTGAAGATCTAGTATTGTTCAAGAAATAGACCTATAGAATAATATTTAGCTTCCTTAGCTTTTGTTGATTTTTTTCATCAAGATTATCCACCTATAAATACTTCCATTTATTACTATTTTCCTCAGTGATTATATAATCTTTGACTAGGTCTCCATAAACAACCTCAACAAAAGGTTTTAACCCTGCAAAATTTGGATCCTCACTGAGAGGAATACTTTTAATCCATTTATCATTCCATAAGTATACTTAGGATCCATCCTCAATCTGCCAATATTTTCCTTGTTGTAAAAGTGGCTTGGTTGTTTGAAGACTATTCCAAAGGATGACCCTTTTTGTAGATTATCTACCTTTACTCTTATGACTATACCGTAAAACATAAAATTATTTCAATGGAAAACATGTGACCTATAAATGAGGTATTTTATAGTAGTTGAAGAGTTGAAATAAATTCTCATGTATGGTATGAGATTGCTCTTAGATTTCAATGAGCATTCATTTAGGTTCAAAAGAACAATGGAAACGGTATGGAACAAAACCTAAAAATGTGTAAGATGTCCATATTTAGCATATGCTAACTATTTTTAATTTCAATAATTTATGGATTGAAATTATAAATAGGATATAAAATAGCTATATAAAAAAAACATTATTTTTGGAAACCCAAATAGACTATATTTTTATATTTAAATAGGTATGCATACTAAATTTTTGATATATCATCTATATCATTTGTAGTTGCCTTATAAAAAAACAAACATTTTTTGGGTATTTTTTATATACTTGACTAATCACAATTTTTATAATTTTTCTATTTTAAAGCATACATGATTGATAAGTCTTTCCATGAAACCTTATTTTAATTTATTTCCTTTGTGGAAACACCAAATATTACTAAAATACATATAATGGGTTTATCATATTGATAACAATCATGAGATGAGGTAAGCTTAGCTTTGATAATCCAAAAAACAAGCATGAGGGTGAAGTACCCAAGAGGATTTGTGAGTATTCTCCTTTTAATTTTACATAAGTTTCAAAATTTTATAGAGAAATGGACACTCATAAAAAATAATAATTAGAAAATGAGTAATATAATTGTAAATAAAATATCAAAAGAATATATTATAATGATTATGTTTGTTTAATTAAAATACATATTTTGTGAAAATGCTCTATATTTAGTATTTTGTGCTAAAAATTTATGATTGTGAATATTTGTATACATGATATTGTTATATAGTATACAATATAAAATAAACTATTTTTACCTAAACTATTGGGCATGAGGTGGAACATAAGTCAAAAACTACTATTGGTGGTTAGACTTACCTTAGTGAGGAGACTCCAGAGGTGGTCAATTCCTTGGGAGGGCCATCTTTGACTATTGGGCCTGGTCCCCTAATTGAGAAGTCTTATGTTGTAGTGGTTACTTAGAGATCTAGGTATGACTCTCTTTCAAACTGTCTCTTTAATCTCGATCTTGTTCAATCATCCATTTTTATGCCTTCAAATTTGATCAAAGCTGCTATGGGAGAGGACAAGAACTTCCTTGTTGGATAATTCCTTGGTAATGTTAGACTAGACTTGGACTCCATCAAAAGATGGGCCTCATCAATCTCATCATCAAAAGGCCAAATGGAATTGGTAGCTCTCCCTAATTGATTCTTTCTAATTAAACTTTCTATGGTAGAAGATCTCAGATCCATTTTGGGTGGAGGTCCATGGTTGTTTGGCAAAAGGGGCCTCTTTCTTCATAAATGGGGTTCAGATTGGACACCCAAAAAATTAACTTGGGCCCTATATGAGTTAGATTGCTAGGGCTTCCTTTTCACTTCTGGTATGAAGCAGTTTTGAGGGGCATTGTAAAATTGATTGGTGAGTTTGTTATGCTAGATACTCCTACTAAACCAAGATCTCAAATGGTTTTTGCTCATATGTATGTGATTGTAGATATGGATGCTAACCTACCCGAGTCTATAGAAATTTTATCGGATGTGGGTAATAGGAATCAAGTCATCTTGTATGATAATTAGCCAGGGGTCTATGCTTAGTGTAATTCTTATGATCATATCTCTGGACAATACCCTTAGAAGCCTACAACTAGAGCCTTGGAAAAGGTCCCTACTAAGGAACCTGCAAAGGAGACTAAGATATTTTTAGATGAAAACATCAATATTGATCCAAGGATGGCATCGAGAGAATAGAATCACATTAATATTTTAGAAAGTAATAGCTACAAGGCCTCGGTCCCTCCTCTAACGTAGATTTCAGAGAATACCTTTGCTTGTTTGGCTATCAATTTGGCTCCTAAAATGATGGAAGAGCCTACGGTGGATTTGGTAGGGTACCTAGGAATAGATATTTGGGGATATATTATTATATTGTATAAGGGTTGGCATGGACCACACATAACCCAAGTTTGATTGTATTATAATATAATATTATATTAGTAGTAGGCTCTACAAAGTAGAATAAGAATATGGATATATAAAGAAGAGATATTTGTCATTGTAATGATTCATATCATTGGAGAATAATCTTATGTAATCGTCTATGCCCACGAAGTGGCTTCTCACCTTGGGAGATCTTTTGGATTTATTCCTTCCTTAAGGATTATTATTGGTGTTTCCCTACCTTAAGGGTATTATCTATATCTCTCATTTATGGATGGTTATTGTGGATAATGTAATGTGGATGAATGATTTAATATTTATGCATAATGGTGAATGGTTTATGTTAATAATAATAAAATTTTTGCAGCAAGTGGTATCAGAGCAACGATTTTTGCAAAGTGGGATTTTTGTGTGAAATTGCAAAATTAGGGCAAATTTTTTTTGGAAAAAAATCTCATCTTTCAGGAGCCATATCTATGCGCAAGTTTATCTTATTCAAGTGATTCTTGGATCAAATTGTGCAGAATTTGAAGAGATTTAAAATGAGGGTTCATATGAAGGAATTCGAGTAGTATTAAGGGAGATACGATCTTTTGAAGTTAGTCATCCGAAACAAGGATAGTGATGAATTTCATAGATTTTTTCTAGAAAAATTTCTCATATTTCATAAGCCATATCTTTACGATTTTGTATCCTATTCAGGCGATTATTGGATCAGTTTGTGCAAAATTTGAAGAGCTTTAAAATGAGTGGTCATATGAAGGAATCTGAGTAGTATTGAGGTAGATACGACCTTTTAAATTCAGTCGTCTGGAACAAGGGTAGTGACGAATTTTCAAGTCGCGAATTTTTCAAAATATGAAATTTGTTTAGTTTGGATAAGCAATTCAGTTGCACTTTATTTTGTTTGGAAGAAAAAAATTGCAGATCTACGGAATTTTAGCTTCAACTTGGTGGGAAGATATTTATTTCCATAAAATCCTAGTTTGCATTAGGGCATGCTATATTATCAAAAAAAAAAAACCTAGTTGCATCAGGGCATGCACAATGGCACTCCAAAGTTTTTTTGAAGAAGACGATATTGATGCTAGAGAATGGTGGAGAAAATTTGGCTCTCTAAATTATAATAATCCTTTCTGGAAATCCTCCCTTAATTTATCTCTTAAAGAGAAAGCTTTGTCTTGGTGGAATAATTTTCGTCAGAAAAGGAGTTATGAATACACTTGGGATGAAATAGAGCATTCATTCTTGAGCACATGGGTACCTATTCAATTACAAATAAAGTTAGATATTTATAAGAGAGATCTTGAAGGAAGGGATAAACAGATAGATAGCATGTTGGATTTCTTCAAAGACCTTGAAAAGAAACTACAGGGAATTAAAAATGAGAGGAATGCATTAAAAGGAGAATGGGAAGTTTTCAAGAAACAAAATGAAGACTATGAAAAAGAAATAAAATTACTCAAGAAGAAAGAGGAAAAGGTCAAGGAAGATAAAAAATATGTCAGTATGCATACAAAGGAAACCATACCTTTGGTAGAAGATAAATTAAAAAATGGACAAAGGAATTTGTTTGAATCTCAAAAGTCTATTTTAAAGGTTCATGGAAGCATTAAAATAGAACATGTTATTATTTACATTGACCCTAGTAGTAGATATAATTTTATTAATATTGCTTTAGCTAAGAAGTTGCAAGTTTAAGCAACAAAAGTTAAGAACACACAATTAGAGGATGAGCATGTTCATATTTTTGAATATTTGAAGATCACCATGGATAAATATGTTTTACATTTAGATTTCTATGCTATTGATATGGATGATAAGGATATTGTTCTTGGTTATCCTTGGTTAGATTCTTTGGGTGCCATTAACATTAATGTGCAAAAGAAGATTATGAAGTTATGGTACAGGAAAAAGAAGATAACATTGCAGGATATTTCTCAACTTAAGGAGCAAGGATACAAGGAAAATCAAGAAGTGGTTGTAGAAATACAAATTGAAGAACTTGAAACAGAATCCAAGAAGGCAGTAGCAGCAACAGAGTCCATGGAAGAAGTAGCAGCATTTGATTCAAGGAAAATAATAGTAACAGAGTCAAAAGAAGCTTTGATAGAAGAGCACAAGGACACACCAAACAAAGAGAACATGAAAGAACACTGTGTAGAAGAATTTAAAAAAATGGAGACAAAGGTTGAAAAGTCAAAGAAGGTAGAACATAAATTAAAGGTTGCACCATATCGCCATCCACACCACCATGAGCGAAAACAATATTGGAGGCATGGTTCAAGGAAACAATATTATGGTTCTACATGGAATCAAAAGGGCACTAACTATGGCAGTGTTTGTCAGAGAAAGCATAGTGATCATGGTTTTTAGCATGGTTCATTAGCATCAAGGAACAAGTGGACCCATCATTCAAGTTATCAAAATACAATAGCGGAAGCATGGAGCCAACGAAGCAGATTTAGATACAACATGGCATACCAGCATCACTATGTTTCACTTGGATGGATGGATGATTAAGATTAGTACTGGTTGCTAACATTGCTTAGTAAATCATACTATCAGGTTTTTTCATATGTTTCGAGGATGAAACATTTGTAAGGAGGGTGGCATGGTAGGATACATAGGAATAGATATTTGGGGATATATTATTATATTGTATAAGGGTTGGCATGGGCCACACATAACCCAAGGTTGATTGTATTATAATATTATATTATATTAGTAGTAGGCTCTCCAAAGTAGAATAAGAATATGGATATATAAAGAAGAGATATTTGTCATTGTAATGATTCATATCATTGGAGAATAATCTTATGTAATCGTCTATGCCCTCGAATTGGCCTCTCACCTTGGGAGATCGTGTGGAGTTATTCCTTCCTTAAGGATTATTATTGTTGTTTCCCTACCTTAAGGGTATAATCTATCTCTCTCATTTGTGGATGGTTATTATGGATAATGTATTGTGGATGAATGATTTAATATTTTTGCATAATGGTGAATGGTTTATGTTAATAATAATAAAAGTTTGACTATCGAGTTGGCTCTTGAAATGATGGAAGAGCCTACAGTGGATTTGTATTTTATTAAGCTGAAGGAGCTCATTTCACCTTCATCAAAACCAAGTTTCTTGAAAAAACTTAGTCCCCAAGCCAATAACTCATGGATAAATTAAAGGTAATGTTGAAAAACCCTTGTTGGATGCTCTCTCAACTCCAGTTTCTAAAGGAGAAGTAGGGAGATGTCGAGAGTGATTTTCAATGTCCCTTTTCGATCGACGATTTTGGTGGAAAACTTTTATTCAAAGTTTTAATTTATCCTTTGGGAGGGATAGTGGCCTTTCTAACCAAGTTTTTAATTTTCTTTATAAATCTTTAATTTTTGGTTGGCTAGATTTCAGCAGTAGTCATTTTGGTTCTAATATCGGATTCAAAATTTGAGTTAAAATTTTCTATATATCTCCACTTTTTGGTGCCTGATTGGAAAGTGTGGTTGGTGGTGCCTCTTTGGAGTCCCTAAGATATTCTATGCCTCCCAAAGTGATTGTCTTTTTTTAATCGGTGCTTGTGCCTCTTTTCTTGTGATGGGTTGTCTTTTTCCTTTCTTCAAGCTAATATTTTGTTTCCTTTTTGTTAAAGGGAAGGACTCGAGTTAACGGGTGGTTGAGTGGTAGGGATGTGTTGTCTGTTCTGGGATATTGTCTCTTTTGGTTTTCTAGGTTGTTATGGGTTATTGAGGGTTGTCTCTAGGTGGGACAACTTTATGAGTAATGTTTGGCTTCTAATGTAAAAGGTTGTGGGATCCCTTTCAAAACCCTCTTCTCAATTTAATAAAAAAACAATTATGTGTGTAAACTCATTGAAAAATAAACTATTTTTAAATAAAAATGTATGTTGCATCAAATGTAATATTTTGATATTTTGATGGGAGTGGCCCCCAATAGAAGCCACATGTTGCATTGCAAAGCTATGAATTTTAAATCTCCAAAGATCCTTAAAATAAAAATATGTAATTCAAATTAAGTGGAACACTATATATATATATATATATATATATATATATATATATATATATATATATATTGGGATTTTATTATGTTACGATTCCAAAAATTTAATGATAATTTTGATATAAAAGTATAATTTTAGGTAGTCTCATTTTCAAGTATTAATCCTTCATTGATAGATCACTAATATATTGTATTATTTGAGTCCTTTTTATAACTTAAATGAAATGAACATGGTTTTTAAGATATGAAAGAAAGTTATTCCTATTTATGATTAGATATTTTGTGTTTTTATATTAAGTAGTATCTAAAATATTCTCTTTCAACAAATAGTAAGCCTAGCTCCGTAAGCATAATATAGAAAGATAATTGTGATAAATTAATTTTTCTTTGCTCAAATGTTTTTCAATGAGTCTTGTTATTTCATATCGATCATATTAATTTCAAATGATTAGAGATAAATATATGTTACAAAATTTTATGATGTTTATTATGTAGTGTCCCTTAACACCACCAAAATACACCTACATATACATATACTAATAAGGTAAGACCAATCATATTTTTTTTGCAAAAAAATGATCAATATTTAAGTCCTTTCTATAATAGTCTCTATAAGATTTATCAATATATATAGGAACAAATATAATCAACATATTATTCAACAAAGAAAACATAAATAACTCATAAGCACAACATAATATGAAGGATACCCCTAGACATCAAATAGTCTCACTTAATAAAAGAATAAATACTTCAAGCAAAGAAATTGTTGATCTCAAGGGGTATAAATACCATAATTACAAGTGACCTTAATTTAAGGTTAAAAAACAACCTTAATGTGTATTATTATAATGTTACAATAAGCCCACTTATACAATGTGTACAATGGTCCATAGGGCTATGACTATAATATAATAAGTTGATTTTTGGCCTCAAGTGAAGGTTAAAACTACATATTCAAATATCCCTCAAGCTAAATAGGGTATATAGAGATATTTTCTTATTAGTTACCCCGTTAAGCAACACTCTCCTACTCAAAGATACTCCTACAATTACACAAATTATACCTTTAGTATGGCCTTGATCAGGATATTTGTTGTCAAAATCCCATAGGAATGAATCCATAAAACATTATCCAAATATCAACATGGTCATTCCATTTATGAAAAACTATATTAGAAGCAATATTGAGGGAACTTTGATTATCATAATGAAGGGTTACCAAACATGGTTATAGGAGATTTAATTTCTTTATGTTTATAAGCATCCATTAGGGATCTTTGGTGGCCTTATTGGTATCATTATACTCAACTTCCATATAAGTCTATGATATGGTGGGATGTTTTCAAAAAAACTAAGAGACTAGTCTAGAACCAAAATTTAATATAGACTTAGTAGTAGACTTCCACTAGTCCAAATTACCAGCCTAATCCACATAAAAAAATCCTATCAATATTGGTGGTGCTATAACTAAATGGTGAATACCCATCATATATACATGCATTTGATGTATAGAAGGATTTTCTTGATAATTATACAACTCTCATAGGATGCCTATATATACCTAAAATAATAACTAATAACAAATACAGTATTTGACTGAGTGTGGGTGAGATAGAGACATCTCTCAACAAGTAATATGTAATAGTGGTATCTATTAAACGAATAGCATATTATACATAAAAATTTAAAACAAAAGCAAAGGTATTTTGGGAAGTATTAAACTCCATCTAGAACAACTATAAAAATTCTAGGTATACATAGGCTAAGAAATAGTTATCTCAAAGTGTGACTATTCATTTGAATCCCCCAAAATAATGAAGGCTCAAATCTATTATCTCAAAAGTGTCATGAAATTGTGACATCATATCCTACACTTATGATGTTGATATTATCATGATGATGATATCATCAACATGCAATATAATCAAAAAAATATAACATCTTAATGCTTGATATAGACATCATGCTCTACCTCATATTGTCTAAATCCACAACTAAGGAAGAATGAATGAATCATCTTATACCAAGCATGAGGATCTTGCTTAAGTCCATACAATGAACAATTCATATTTTAAACCAAGGGAGTGGACCCATAGAAATCAAAATTAGGTGGTTTCCATATATAGATATCCTCTTGAATCTTCCCATGAAGACATAATTTATTCACGTCCATCTAATATACACCTCTCCCATAGGAGGCAACAACAGAGAGAATCATCCAATAGAGTCCATATGTGCTAGTCAATTTCATCTTTATGAGAGAGTCCCTTAGCAATAATGTATTCCTTGTGCTTCTATACATGACCTTAAATGTACATTTGGTCTTATATACCTATTTACAACAATAATATTCTTCAATTCAAGAAAATGAATAAGATCACATGTCTAATTTTTCATCAATAAGTAACACTACCAACATCACATCCTTCCTCTTTGAACAACCCTTGTCATGAGAGTAAGTGTCGGTATATCTAGAATTACTAACCTTAAGATCAATACTCAATAGGAGGTTTTCTAATGATGCTCTATATAGATAACAAGATGAGCATCCTAAAGGAAGATTCAATTCTTTTAGGCATCAAATTATCAATGGAAGATTGTGCTACATCCTGCATATAAACATTTTCAAAAGAAAACATTGAAGCATCCAACACATGATCACCATAAATCTTGATATCTAGAACTATCATAAAAGTTATAGGAGGATCAATCTCATTAAAAGTAGGGTAAAAAATAGTAATAAATATTGATGGAGGTTCTAGAGTGGAAACAATCATATCACTAGGGCCCATTAAAGGACTTAAACTAATAGGTTGAGAAGTTAGAAAAAATAGAGTATAAGCAATAAGAACCTATGAATAAGAAAAAGGAATAATAGAAACCTCTAGATGAAAAATAGTCCATAGGGGAAGAGGATCATCTACCAAAAGGATGAGAAGTGGGCTAAAAGGATCTAATAGAATCTCCTTATCAAATATCACATCGTGTCAAATGATGATCTCCCGCTTGAGTGGATTATATAATCAATAACCCTTATTTGTATCAAAATACCCTATATGAATGTAATGATGGCTCTTCATAATAATATTTTTTCTATGTAACTTAGGAGGTGTAGTAGAATATGAGCATGTAGTAGAATACAGAGTACAAAAATGGAAAACATTAGGCTTATCTCCTATTGATATTTTAGGAGGTGTCATGCCTTAGACGATATCCTATTGAGGATATATGTGGCATAAGCATGCAATAAACATATATCCATCTCAATAAAAATAAAAATATCCTCTCAATAATCCCATTTTGTTTAGGAATATAATGAATAGTCCTCTAAAAATAAATACCATAATGAGCCAAATTCACAAAAGACATGGCTAATACACTCATCTCTTCTATATATTTAGAAATATTTGATTTTCCCCTCATATTGGTTCATAGAAGCTCTAAAAACAAAGAATTTACTAAAAACTTCATCTTTGGTGGAAATGGTGTAAACCCATACATACCTAGAGAAATCATCAATAAATGTGAGAAATTTTTTGTTCTTATAAAGAGAAGGGAAATCCAGTAGCCCATAAATATCACTAATATTGAGATCCAATAGTTGAGTGGTATGCCTATATTTCCCTTTTAAAAAATACTCTCAATGATGCTTTCCAAAATACACCCTTATAAACAACATTAGAATATAGCAGTAAGATCCTTTTCCATTTGTAGTCTACTCATATACCTTATGGATACATGGGTTATATGTCCAAGCCAATTGTGGCAATAACTGCTAGTGCCATTTGCCTTAGGCACCATAGCAATAATTTCTCTTGTCTTAAAGGACTAAGAAATATCACATCCTAAATTTTGTAGATCTAACTATATTATTTACTTTCCATTTTAAATCATTTGCCTTAGGAATGATAGCAATAAATTATCTTGTCTTAAAGGAATAATAAGTGTCACATCCTAAATATTGTAGATGTAACTATATTATTTACTTTCTATTTTAAATCAATGATATGGCAATAATGGCATATGTTGTTTAGTAGAAATACATCAAATTTAATGATTAGTATTTTTATGATATTTTATGATCACAATAGTGATTTTTCAAGTAGAATAATAATTATTTTTTAGTTTGAGTGCATGATAGGGTTACCATTTACCAAACCAAGTAAGGGGTCATATCATTAGGACAGAGGGTTATAGATGCATAATAGTGACATGGACAAGTAAAAAAAAATTACATACACACACCATAATTACACTTTGTATTTGATCATATGCATGTTTGACTATTACATAAGAACTTGATGCTTGTTCTAATATTTGATTATTCCTTGAATTTGAAGATGGTTTATGGTATTTTATTAATGGCATGCAATTTAATTTTGTAAATTATAGATATTGCACTATCAAATATGATGCATACTTTGATTAGGCTAAATGGGATATACCTATGGTTGAATTTAATCTATTATAAAATTTTAATAAAGGCATGTATAAAGTGGTTTGCTTTGATTCAATTTCCATTTTTATAATGTCTTATTATGAGTGGTGGATATTGGGAAGGACCCATTTATGGTAAGAAACTATTTATGGATTTTAAGGTCTAGGTTGTAAAACTCCAACTTGGTCTATTGATGCAAAATGTGGGAGGACACCATGTGAAAGAACCCTTGACTTGTTTCATTATTTAAATATTGGTTTGAATTTGAAAAATGGGGGAATTTTTGTGAAGTGACCTATTTATGATTTATTATCTTTTTAGTATATGTGGCATATTTGAAAAAGAAAAATTACAACATGATCATGGAAGTTGTTGAAGCACTAGGGGTTTCAAAAGTAGATAGGGAGAAAACAAAGATTTGTGGAGGATTTTACCTTTCCTTTGCCCAAGTATGGGAGTATCCATGGATGGACATGAACATAATTTTCTTGGTAACCCTTGCATTATGAAAAATGTATCAATTCTTGATCCCATTTGGGAATTGGGAGCAGACTTTTGGTTTGGTGCTATGGCTGTAGAGGGATAAAATTTCCCTACCACGTATGATTCTTGGTTGGATCCACTGGGAGCTAAGGTGATCATGAGGGTGTGTTATATTCTCTACACCTAAGGACTTGGGTATTGAAGGGTTCATCAAAAATATTTTTAGGACTCACTCCAAGTTCAAGGTGAAGATGTTTGATGTATATATTAAGACAATCACCTATGTTTGGACTCTCTATAATCTAAGCTAAGAAATAAAAGGATAATGCAAGGCAAAAAATCAATGCAAGAAATCAAGGACTAACCCTAGAATTATTCTCAATTTTGAATGATCACTAAATCCTAACTTGCAAAACAGATCCTTTTCACCATAAAATAGAGGGAGATAGGGCAAAAAGTGCAAACAAAAGAGAGAAAAAAGGAGGGGAGGGTGAAAATAAACTTATTCTGAACTTTTATTTTGAAGCTTATTCTAAACTTTAATGAGGAAGTTGTTGGCTAGAAAGTCAATTTTGTGAAAAGCAAAATCTTCTTCATAAATACCCCATTGAAAGATAACTCAAAATTGCAAAAATCCTAAGGTGTACCATTTCCAATCTACCTTCCACTTATCTTGGCCTTCCTCTCTTCTAAGGTAGTCCGTCTGAAAGTATGTGGAACAATGTCATTGAAAGACTCACGAAAAAACTTGCTAGATGGAAAGGAGTATTTTTTACCCAAGCTACTAAAGCTACTTTAGTTTAGTCATGCCTTCAGGAAATCTTGGTTTTTTTCATGTCCATATTCAAGGCCTCGACTTTTGTGTGTCAAAAATAAAACAAATACAAAAGCGATTCCTCTGGTTTGGAGCCAAGAATCGATGAATATATCTTCTTATCACCTAGGACAAAGTTTATAGTAGGAAATACCAAGGAGGTTTAGGCTTTAGAAGGATTAGCAAGATGAACATAACCTTGATTTCTAAACAGGGATGGAGAATTCTCACCAATACCAAATCTACTTGGGTTGACATATTCAAAAGCAAGTGCCTCTAGAGAAACTCTTTCCTATATGAAAGCCCTCTCCCAGATGGATTTACATTCTAGAAATTGATCATCAAAACCAAAAATATTCTTAAAAAAGGCCTTAGATGGTGCCTTGGCAATGGAAGACATATTTGCTTCTGGGAAGACCCCTGTTTGATGGACCAACCTTTGATTGTTGATCCCAATTTGAGTGTTTTAAAGCCTCTCATGGATCACCTTTTTGGGAACTCTATTTGCAATTTTATCACCCACGAGCCTTCTAATTGTCTTATCTCGAAGAACATTCCCTCTATTGGTTTAATATTTGAGCATGGGATTGCTACTAAAGTCCTCTCCAATATTCTTAGGATATATATCATCCCATGTGGTCCCTTGTAGGATTCCCTCCTTTGGAGTGCCAATGAAATGGTCAATTCATAGTTATATATGCTTACCACATTCAAGAAGATCCTAGCTTAAGTTAGCTTTTGGTTAGTCTCATTTGGCTCAAGCATCTTATCCCTAAGATTGCATTCTTTGTTTGGTTGGTTGTCCAAAATAAATTCTTGACCATGGACAATTTAATAAGAAGAGTCTTATTCATTCCCAATTTTTGCTATCTCTATTTGTCTAGGTGGGAGATGGTCCTCCATATGTAATTAGAGTTCCCATTTTCCTCTAAGGTATTGTTCTCCCTTTTATCAATGTTTTATATTGAGTGGGTCTAACCCAATTTCGTTCTTAATCTATGCATGCAGTGGCCTAATTCTTTCTCTCATCATCATCTCAAGTCTCTTTGGTATTTTTTTTTACCCCATTTTCTTTGGCAAATCTAGTTAGAAAGGAACAACAAAACCATTAGTGATTCTTCTAGAGACCCCACCTCTATTTTTTATAGGGTTCTATCAACGATCATTGAAAATGTGAGTGTTGTACCTTCCTTCGATGCCCCTCATCCTAGATTAGAGTCCTAAATTAAATTCTAGGCTTGGTGTTTCTTTCAATTTCTCTCCCATCCCTCATTGCCCACCTGTGTCTAGTGTGGATAGATCCTTTGTTAGATGGTATCCTTATCCTTCAGGCTAGTTCAAGTTTAATTCTGATCAAGCTTCTAAAGGTAATCTGGGTAAAGCTGACAGTGGGGGCATTGTCAAAGATGATCAGGCTATGATCATCCTAGTTTTTGTTGAGAACATTGGCATTTAAACTAATAATATGGCCAAATCCAGAGCTTTATATCAGGGATTATCCACTTTGGAAGACCTCCATTTCAATAATCTCATTGGTGAAGGTGATTTCTTGAACATCATCAACTACCTCAAGGCAACTCGGTCTCTAGTTTGGGGTATCTTCAACTTGATAGAAAAGGCAAAAAGTTTTCTTTACAAGTTTGACAATGTTATTATCCAACATGTTTAAAAAGAGGGTAACAAGATTGCTGACATCATGGACAATCTTAGATTGGTTGAGGACTCTCTATGAATCTGGTTTGAAAATTATCTGTATGCTCTTCTCGATTGTAAAAGTACCAATGATGTAGAGAAGCCTCTATATTGGACCGTGTGGACTTCTCAGTCCTACTAATGTCCTCTACCTCATGGGGCCTTATTGTACTCAACATAATCAAAATTTTGAGGTGTCTTTCTCAAATGGGTTGATTTTCACCTTATGGCAAGCCACTTTAATACATAATTGCTTTGCTGGATGAAATCCTCATGCCAAAGGCTCTTTCCAAAGTACCATACTCCAAAATCATTTTGAGAGTGTGAAGGAGCCTATCCAACCTTCTCTTTGAGTATTGAGGCCACAATTGTAAGATCAATTTTCATATTGTGCATTGCCATCATTGGTTGTGGTAGTCTCGACATGGATTGAGAACTTACACCTAAGATTCCCTAGCTCAAGGTGTTCCATCAGTGGTCCTGGAGTAGAGAAGCCTCTATAATAAGTGGTATGCAAATCTAGGATGGCCCTATCGATTCATCTTCCTGAACTATTTTAAATTGTATGCCATGGGGCTGCTATCCCCATCTAATTTTGATCATGTTTGAGCCTCAGTGGTGGATTGTTTGGGTTGTGCTCTAGTGGATTGTGCTTGTTGTTGGCTTCTAGTGGTGGGTTGATAGGATTCACTAAGTCAAGATGGCATTGCTCAAGCCAGAGACTCTGCAGGTTGATGCTACTATTGAGTATATTTTGGGAAACTACAGATTGCTATCCTTTACGTGTAAATTTGGTGAAAGTGATCCTGAATTATCCATAGAATTCATAAAATCTTGGGATGATGGTCAAGTGACACTTTGGGAACTCTTCTTCAAAGTTATTATTTTCTTGCTAGTCGAGGTGACAGAGTTGTTCAATGACAGTGACCTCATTCACTATGATAAACACTCCCTAGAGGTGGATCTTGGCCACTTCAGAGACAAAGGAAAGCATTTGGCCAAAGAAAAAGGTGGAATCATCAAAGAGGGCCTTCTAGTGCCTTAGAATAGGGTCTTAATCCCTATTATGCAATATTTTACCATTTATGATCCAAGTTCACCTCTTAAGAGTTTCCACTTGGCATTTTTAAACCATCTGCACAACATCAAGAGTATCAATATTCGTATGTACCTTTTTAGATCTATGAAACTATCAGTCATGAGCATCAGGGAGGGTACTTCAACCCACCCAAAGCATAAAGTCTCCACTTGATTATTTACAAGCATGCTTTACAAATTCAAACCCAAAGGACCATCATTCTGTTGTTGGTAGCCCTACAGATCTTCCTTCTACTTCAACCCCCAATCAAGGGAGCCCCCAGAAGAAGACCCTAAGTGACAATGAGATAGAAGATGACAAAGCTACTACTACCAAAGTGGGGAATAAAAGTTAAATTTTGGCTCTTCCTTAGACAGCCCACATCCCACCAAGAAGGAATCCTATCGTCGCTTGACCAAAAGCAAGGCTTCCAGGGAAAAGCATAAAAATCTCATTATTATCAACCAAGACAAGGAGGCTCCTAGTGAGTCTCCCATGACTCATAAGAAGAAAAATCTTGAAGATGTCCCTGAGATTTTTCTCTCCCTCAAGGATAGTCTTTTACCTAGTAATACTTCTACTTCATCTCAAATGAGAGGTAATCATGATCCCTTGGCAAATATAGATGACCTGGTGAGTTTATCCTTGACTTTCCTCCTTCAAGTTGTTAAGGAGATCAACAATATTAGGAAGCAAAAGAGTGTGAACACCTAGACCCTAGATGATGATCAAACCACCAATGACGAAGAGTAATATCCTATTGAGACTTTTGAGTAGCTAGGGTGTTTTTGGCTGCTTTGCCTTCTTGGTGTTTGTCTTCCTCACTTTCTATCTATGTCCTGGGTAATTGGTCTCCCGTGTCTTCTTTGTTCTCCTTGTTTGCCTATATTTTTTGCCATTTTATTGAGGCAATCCCTATGGTGGATGCCTCATTTTGGTTTTCCTTTTTGTAAAAGGTTTGGGGTCCCTTTCAAAACCCCTTTTTATCAATCAAATAAGAAAACTTATTTTCACTACATAAGAAGAAAAGGACCCAACTTTGGATTAGGTTTGACCTGTATTGTTGTTTTTATGATGATCATAAACCTAATGAATGAAATGCACAACAAACCTAACTAAATGAAATACATGATTTAATCTAATTAATTTGATGCAACATGGATGCAATATGAAATGTATGAATGAACGAAAGAAGAAGCAAAATAGAAGGAGAATAAAGAAGCAGAAAAGCAAAGCCCTAGAAGGTCAACAAAGGAAAGTCATAGAGAAAATAAAATAGGAGTGAAACCCTGTGAGGATGTATGCTCACAAATGACCAAATGGAGGCTACCCCTCACTTGTTGCCATGAATATATCCTATAAGAGTGTTATGCCCATGAAGATGGTTGAATGTGGAGCTATACCTGCCAGTGGTGTAGTGCTCGCTAGTGGCTAAATATGAAGATGTATTGACTAAGAAGTATGCTTGCAAATTATCAAGATGGTGATTGTCCCTCGTGTGTGGCCATGAAGCTTATATTGTATAATGTGAAGAGAGGAAATTTATTTGCCAATATGAGTACTATCCAATAGGGGCATGGTGTGTGCAAAAGATGTATGATCAAAGGGAAGCACAATAAAGCAGTGTGAGTGTGTGCATGTGTTGGAAGAAGATAAAACAAAACAAGAAGCAAGAAGTAAAAGATAGCATGTGTACATTCTTAATGAAGTTTCAAGAGCTAAGAGGTGTGCATAAGATAGTGAGTGGCTATATGAGTATAATAAATGAAATGCTTGCAGTATCTATCCTATCCCATGAGGACCCCTTAATAGGTGAAAGATCAAGAAGGAGAAGGTGTGAGCAAAAGCAAAAGCAGTGAGAAGAAGGAACACACATCTTTTTTCTTAGGAAGGATAATAAATGATTAAAACTTTCAAGGACAAAGGATATACAAGAGATGAAGAATTATATTCCTTGAATTGGAGAGAAATTTGATGATCATGTTATACTCTCAAGGTCAAGAAATATAAGATAAGAAGATATTGATGAAATGTAAAGATGAAAATGCATGGAGATGGGCCCTATGTTGGGGATTTTCTAGGCATTATATACCTAGTATGAGTACAATACATGTGAGCTAAGATCTAACTAGGTATCATCACTTGTCTTCCTCACGAAGTTCCCAAAGTCTATATGATCAAGCAGTCATGTAAATATGGTCAAGCAACAATGCAATTATATGACAAGAAAAATACAAAGTGGAATAAAATATCAGGTAAACCATGCAAAGTATGATAGGTACTCATGCAATATGAACAAGAAAACCAGATGTAGTATGCAAACTAAGCTAAATGTAAATGAAAATGTAAAATCATGCATAGTATCTTTTTAGATGCATTATGTTCATTGGTGTTGTAAGTTATTTACCATCTAAATAAGCTAAATAATATGGCCCTAAGCTAAACTTGGTTGTTATGATAAAGGGTCCTAACCAATTAGGCTAAAAGTTATCTTTCATATCTGAATGAGCATTGGTGTTCTTTTGATTTTCCTTGAGGACAAGGTCCCCAACCTCAAAATAACGATTGTGAAATCTCTTGGAATAAGATCACTTGAGCCCATTCTGATAGGCTCGAAGATGATTTAAGTTGTGAATACATTTTTCATCCAACAACTCCAATTGGTGCAAATGATCAAAATGATACTCATCGTCGATTGAGGTATCTTGCAACAAAATGCACAATGAATGAACCTCTAACTCGAATGGAAAAACTACCTTAGTCCCATTGTCAAGGATATTATTATTGTACCTTAGCCTAAGATATTATATTTTTTCTTATTTCTTGCATTGTAATATGTGAGGTATAGTATGCCCATGTTGGATATGATTTGTTAGTTGTTAGGATGCATGGTTAGGTTGTTAGAGATATCTTATATCTTCTAGCAGTTAGTTGTTTGTTGGCATCCATGTTTAGCAGGTGGTTTTCCTTGCATATCTTTTAGTTACAGGTGGTTCACCTTGCATGGCAAATTATTACGACCACTGTAACCTACGTGATTCCTTGCATGTATTATATATTCATTGCACATAATATAATAATCAGTTGAACATTTGGTATTTCCATATCACTGGTAATCAAAGCTAGAGGAAAATTTTTGCAAGAAGGAAGGCAAGATGCCAACTTTATTACTAGGTGACTAGTGGATATTGTTCAGCTAGTGCATCAGTTCCTAGGCTAGGTGTTGCAATATGTGGCTTGGACCAACCTATAACATCTATTTTGTGAAGCTCCTAAGGTGGTAGAGGGTTTAAAATTACCCCTGACAGAATATCATAGGGTAAACAGACTTACCCTAAGGAAGGTAATAAGAATTTGTCTACTTTGAAGATTAAAGAGAGGAATGGAGGACATATTATCGCTAACTTGAGGACCAATTGCACACAATTGAGGCTAATTTATGGTCAAAAGAGGCTTTGGTATTCCTTGTCGAAGAGGAAGGTTGTTGCACAAGTTGGAGGTGTTTTACGTATTCAAGATGATTGTGCGTATTTTTGGATTGAGAGGGCTCGATAAAATTCCCTGATCCCTTGTTTTCCCCCTTCCCTATTCCCTTTATTTTTTTTCTTGGTTTGATCAACTACTATACCGATCATCACCCCTTCCATAATCGGCCCTCTCAACAATCGGTGATTTATCATCGATGGTGAACCCATTCAAAAACCATTGGTATTTCCTTCCCCACCACTATTCAAAAGTTTACAGCCACCTCTCCATTGTAGATGCTTTTGTGGCATGTTCTTAGATGCATCTATGGCCTACTTTCGACGTCAATTTGATGATGGCCCTTCCTTAGGCGGTTGATGTAACCCTGGTCATCTAACCTCTCATGATCTCAAAGCCACAGTGTAGACGCGATTCTGAATCACTTTGGTCATTCACGCAAAAATAAGATCACAAACGACAGATGCTTACATAGGCAATGTTGGAGAGAATTTGCAAGAGAGCAAAAAATTTAATCAAAACCTAAGGTCTAAAATTTGACCAATCAAAGGCACTGATTTCAAACCCTAAAAATTTACCCCTATCAAACCACGACACGTGGCATCTTGACAACCATTTGAAATAATTAGCGATATCCAATCAATTTTGGACACATGTTAGCAGTTCGAACAAAGTTTTGGGTGTAGTTGATTTGTAGGACATGATTCTTCATAGTCATTTCTATCTTGTAGATTCTGGAAAAAAAAATAGTGCACAAGCGATAATCGATTATAGGTGAAAAACAACATAGATGGTAAATTTCTTCGATTTTTTTGGTTGATTCCCATGTTTTGACAAGTTTTTGACCATTAGAAGGCCATTTTCAGATCTTCTCTAGCCTGTTTTTTATTCCAGTAGTTTTTGGTAAAGTTTTTGCCTTTCCCAACGAGAAAAACATGGTTCTGACCAAAAATTTACACTTTTGATGTGAAATTCCATTTACGATAGTTTCCTAGTGTCAAATCATAGATTTTTTATAGCACCCACCATTTCTTGGCTTAATTTCCCACTTTTAGACAACCGTATTAGTTTTCTGGTATTTTTTTGGTGGGAACAAAAATCTATTTCAAAAAAAGCCTTAGGGATATTTATCCCACATTGCCTGTGCGATGGACTTGGAATTATTTATAAGCACCAAAGTGTGCTAAGGTAATCGTGACCACCTCACAATGGTCAGTGTTCACTTTGTAGGTGATACTTAGCAGTTCCATGCATGAGTTGGTTGTGCAGTTCCATGTTGTGACACGTGGCATTCTAGCGTGGAAAATATTTTTGGTTCGGTAGGGACTTTAGTCCCACATTCATGGTACTAAGAGACTTGATGCACTTTATAATTGTGAATGCTCACATACAATAGTGACGAGTTGTTCACCTCGGGCTACACTCCCTTGTGCACGACTACTTGATGCCCAGCAAAGACTGTTGAACAATTGACTTCCATGTAGTTGACCTTCGGGGCACATGATCGACGTTGACCTTCATTAAACAGTTGAATTTTGTACAGTTGACCTTTAGGGCATATGATCAACATTGACCTTCGTTGAACAGTTGAATTTTGTGCAGTGTTGACCTTCGTTGAACAATTGAATTCCGTGTAGTTGACCTTCGAGGCATGGAAAGTGAAATTGTTTTTGCCATCTTAGGTCAAATCTCAACAAATTTTGTTTTTTACAAAAATTAACAATTTTACCTCCAACAGTTAAATTTTTTTGCACTAAGGGTTAATTGGTCAAATTTTTAGTGCTATTTTAAATTTGTTGACTCAAATTGAAGGGAGAAAATTGTAATTGTTCAATTTTTATAATTTTGTAAAAAGCACTAAAATTACCCTTTTTGCAAGTTGTAAAGGTAAAATTGTCATCTAGGTAAATTTTATCTTTAGGAATTTCACAAAGTGTCCTAAGCAATTGCCTAGATAGTTCTTACAACCACATTAGATTTCTCCTAGTATAGCATATACACGTCATAAAATGGATTCTGACCTCCAAACAAATATGGCAAATCTTACTACTACAATAGATGTTTTGGTAGATAAAGTGAATGATATTATTGTACAATTATCTCCTTCTAATGTCAAAATATACAACAAATTTGCCAACAAGGCAAAATGTGAGGTCAAATTATATGATGGATCAAGGGATCCAGATGTCTTGTCTACTTGGATTCTAGATTTGGAGACTTGGTTCTCCTACATAGAAGTCCCTTTAGATGAACGAGTTGCTTTAGCCATGGTCAAACTCACAGGCTTAGCAAAACTTTTGATTGTAGAAAGACAACACCGAAATTCTACCATGACTTGGAAATAATTGATCCAAATTTTGAAGAACACATTTTTTCCACCAAACTATCAAAGTGACCTCACAACCAAGCAGTATAGGTTGAGGTAAGCCTATAGTATGTCAGTTGTAGACTATATTTTTTAATTCAATAGGCTAAGGGTTCTTGTTGGTGTAAAATATTCAAAAGAGTATTTGATTAACTAGTTCACTCATGGATTGCAAGATCAAATTTTCAAGGAAATCAAATTTAATGATTTCCTCACTTTGGATGTGGGATTCAAGCATGCCACTCTAGCAGAGGAGAAATTTTGTGCCTCTCACAGATATTAACATTCATAGGAAAGCACTTCCAAAGGTGCGGATAAACATCAACAAAAGGTGAAGAACACTTCTCATTCTTCCCCTAATTCTTCTTCTCCTCCCACTTCACCTAAAGCACATTCTTCTTCTTCTCACTTCAAAAATTCTTCTTCTCCATTGTATTGTGACTTTTGTAAAAATAATGGTCATACAAAATATAGATGTTTTACATTTGAAAGAATGAAGAATAAAAAGTCCCTACTTGTACAACTTGCAAATGAGAAACCACAAGATTGTCTCATTATGACTACAAGGACAGAAGAAGAATATCCTGCTTTGAAGGGTAAACTAAAAAAAGTTACCCTCATGTCAAATGTTTTTGCACAAGGGGTTATGACCATTTTTTATTGCTCGAGCCCACCTTACACATTATTTTTATGTGTATTCTATTATAGATAACAACTCATAGAAGAATCTAATTGCAAGGATCATTGTGAGAAGTTGAAGCTTCCCATGAAGCCACATCCTCAACCCTATGCACTTGGGTGGAAGGATGTAGAGTCTACATCCAACATCACATGCACTTGTCCCTTGTTTTTTATTTTTGGTGATAATTTTGTGGATAAGGCATGGTGTGATGTCACTGACATGGATTGTTGTGGACTATTGCTTGGTAAGCCCTATCAATTTGATAGAAATTAGTGTATCATGCTAAAAATAACACTTACACCTTGGATTTGCATGATAAAATATATTTAATACAAAGCACTACACCCACCTCAAATTTGATGCTAAGTTATAGGTAAGCTTATGAGCCATTAAGTTAAGCACATGTATTGATTGCTACTTGCATAAGTCCCACACAGGATAAAAAACAAGCACCTCCAAATACTCATGAAAAAAAAGCTTCACTTCTAAAATTTGTACAATCACAAGAGCTCATGGTTAAGGAATCCATCACTCTCACTCATGAGAAAGATACCAATCATTTCATTGGCATCATTTCAGGTACACCCATGAACACACAACCACTTGCTCAATAGAAGTTGCCTTTAGCATTACCCTCTTCCATCATTGCACATACAAAGAAGGATCAATATAAGGTAACTTCCTTCATACAACACTAACAAATACTTCAAGAAAAGATAACACAGGACTTGCTGAAGACTCAATAGGAGCAGCAAAGAGCGATGGGCAAACATCATAGTCCTCATCCATTTAAGGTTGGATATAGAGTTTGGCTTCCCTTGGACAAGCGATACTTTCCAAAGATGCCATATCAAGACCCTCTTTTGGTTTTTGAACCTATCATCAGATCTACAGTAGCAGTGGTACCTGACCCTCAGCTTTCACTCATTACATATAGAGTTTTCGACATGAAGATTCATCACACTCAATAGGGTTCTTCCACTTCTTACCTTATCACCGGTCGTGATCACTTTCCACACATGGATTGTTGGATCTCTCACCATCATATGGCTTGTGACTTTCCACATTTATTGAGAGCATTGGGGTCCAATGCTTCTATGGTTGGGAGGAGTGTTGAGGATATTATTATTGTACCTTAGGCTTAATTATAAGCCTAAGTTATTATTATTTCTTATTTCTTGCATTGTAATACGTGAGGTATAGTATGCCCACATTGGATATGATTTATTAGTTGTTAGGATGCATGGTTATGTTGTTAGAGATATCTTTTATCTTCTAGCAGTTAGTTGTTTGTTGACATCCATGTTTGGAAGGTGGTTTTCCCTACATATCTTTTAGTTACAAGTGGTTGGCCTTGCATGGCAAATTGTTACAACCACTATAACCTACATGATTCCTTGCATGTATTATATATTCATTGCACATAATAGAATAATCAAATTCACATTTGGTATTTCCATATCATCCATAGACCAACACATATAGAGAAGCCTCTATGGGAGTTTGCACTCCAATAAAATAGGCCCACAAGGCAGGATAAAGCTGGATATGCCAATCGTGACCAGTATTACTAACAAACTTCTTGAGAATCTTGATCAAAGACTTGCTAGATACTTTGGTTTGTTCATTACCCTGAGGGTAATATGGAGTTGACTACCTATGTTGAATATTATAACTTAGCATAAATCTTATAAATATCCTTGTTCTTGAAATGAGTGTCATTATAAAAATAATCATCGAAGGAATCTCAAACCTATCGAGGATCTAGTTGAAGATAAACTTAGAGACCTAAGCTCTAGTCATGTGGCTAGGGGTATATGACTTTGACCTATTTAGTGAAGTACTCTATCATTTTTAAGATAAAATTGTGATCATAAGATGACATTGGGTTAATCTTCCCTATAATGTCCAATCCCCACATGGAAAATGGCCAAGGGGAAGAAAAAACCTGATGGTTTTGAGGAGCATGAATGAGGTTGTCATGTCGTTGACACTTATCACGTCATAAAACATGATCACATGAATCTTTCTCCATGAAATGCCAATAATACCCCATCTGAAGGAGCTTCTTGGTAATGGAATTACCACTAAAATGGCCTCTTCATGATCCTTTGTGATCTTCATTAAGAGCTAGTCAAGCTTCATTGGAGTTAAGGTATTGTAAGAGAATACCTTCAAAAGAATGTTGATATAAAGTATTGTCGATTATAATGAATCAACATGTTATTTTACATAATAGCTTACGGTGAATTGCAATCTAAACCATTAGGAATCGAACCATATTTAAGAAAATTAAAGATGTTGATATACCATGGCTTAAATGGGAAATCTTTTTTGGTGAAAACATCTAACAATACAATATAACAATCAAGCGATGCAGACTACTAGAGTTATCTAATGATAATTGATGCTTGATCATATTCCAACTCCAAAGGAAACAACGATGCAATAGTGGCCATGGTATTTGCATGGTGGTTAGAGGATCTAGGGATAGACTCTAGGGTCACCCAATTAACATTACAAGAATGATTCAGAAAGATTACACTACATGGAGTTTTATCTTTAATATATAAGTTTACATGACTTTTGAGTACTCTGACTATTGCTCTCCTCAAAATTTTTGGAGATGCATCATTTCATATTCCTCTCATTAAGATAAAATTGTCATCTTACCACATATCATGTGACTCTTCATTTTCTCTCTTGACACCTTGTACTTTCTCTCATAATGAGACATACATTATATAAAAAATAAATCATTTTACCAAACTAATATTTACAAGAGAGGCAAATAATGTAATACTTCCAACAAAGTTGAAATATGAGAATATAGAGTATCAATTTTTTCTAATTCCAAAGTTTTTCCTTAGAATAATGTTTGGTCATTAATGGCTCTCCCTAAGGCCTCAACATTCCTTTGGTTACCAATTTAAAGTAAGATTCTTGCAAGAGAGAGTCTACAAAGAAGATGATATCATGGACCTTTCATATTTGCCTTGTGTGAGAAGGATTTAGAAACATCAGACCATTTACTTCTTTATTATCCCTTTGCTTATACCATTTGGGGTTGCTTTTTATAAATATGAAAAAATATTGGGTAGCTCCATCAACATTGAAAGAGTTGATGAAATGTTGGATTAATTATTTCAATGCTAAAGCATTATGTTTTTAGAGTTTATTACATTATTTGATACTTATAAATAGTTTGTAGCTAGTTTGTAAATATGTGGTGTGAAAATTTCTTGTAAATATGAGTCATTTGTTACTTGTCTTTAGTGTGTGTAATCATTAAAGGTTTGTCATTATTAGGATTCAATAAAATATATTTCTCTTATGAGAAATATAAAGAGTCATATTTTTTGGAAGAGTGAAGAGTCTAAGAAGAGGAATAGTTTGTTGAAGTTGAAATGTCAAGAGTCATTGTAAAGGCTATATGTAGAGCAAGCCTATGAGATGTATGTACAAAAATTTAGGTACTATTTTGGTACTAGAATACTAAGTGAAATCCATGATTATAGTAAGTTCTTTTATTGTGTGAATACTTGTGAATTATTGTGTGATAATATTAAGATTAAGATCATGTAAGAAAATAGTTTAATTGCACACGATGGTACTAGAATCATTATTGTGAGAGAAGCCATTAGTGTGAGAAGAACCACCATTAGTGAAAGAAAAATCACTATTGTGTAATTAAGTATTGAGAGCATCAATGTTGAGCATCTTGAGAAGAGAACATCATGTAAAAGCTTGAGAGCAGGTGTCCAAGAAGTAGACATCCAAAGAGCAAACTTCCAAGGAGTATATGCTCTAGGATATTGATAAGGAGATGATCAAAACATGCAAGGAGCAGTCGATTGGTGGAAAGAACGTGTGAATTGTGCTAGGAGATGGGTAAAACATGGAAGTATTGTGTAAAACGTGCAAGAACACGACCAGAGAGTAAACGAAAGTGTAAAGGAGACTACAAAAAATATGGATGCATCTCTAAAGAAGAGTGTTGTAAACATTCAAATCAAAATCGGTAGATAGCTAGAAAAGCCTTGATAACACCCAAGGAAAGGTTGGAATAGCCTAGAGAATTAGGTCTGCAATAGGAGTACGTTTGATAGTGCATTAGAAGGAGATGTCAAATATGGAGCAAAAAGGATGTTGGAAGTTCAAAAAAAGGTGAATATGCCAAAGACAAAGCCATTAGAACATTGCAAAAAATATTGTAGGTTGTAGGAGATACTACGTTGGAGACTGGAGAAAAATAAAGGCTTGCGAGCTTAAATGCTCAAATAATAACGTCATTGAATATGTCCCAGGAAAATAGTTTATTACCTTTTAGAGATTTGAAATATAAAAAGCAAAGGGTGATTAACATTATATTTGGAGGTATTTTAAAAGTACGTAAGTTACCAATTAATTAAAATTTTATTTGAAGGTAGTTTAAGAAAATTGAAAAGTCAAAAAGGAAGGAAGATTAAAAAAGGGAAAGGAAATTTGAAATATATTTGAAAGAAAATATTGAAAGAAAACTTGAATGTGAAGAATTGAAAAGAGAGAGAAACAATTAAAATAAATATAATAGAAATTGAAGAAAAGTTAGAAAGGAAGAAAGAAACTAAAAGAGAATTGAGAAAGAGAAAGTAAATTGCTAAGAGAAGAAGAAAATAATTTTATTTGAAAAAATAAAAGAATTAGTTTAAAATTTGAATTTGGGAGAAATAAGGATTTCTACTACAAAGAAAATTAATTATATTGAAGAATTTATGAAAGTGTCGAATTATTAAAAGAAGTTTATTAATTATTAAAGTGAGCAAAATTCTAAAATTTATACCGAAAGAGAAAATTATTATTCAAAAATGAATTGAAGAATTGTTGAAGAATTATATTTGAAGGGAATTTCTAGTGCAAGCAAATTCACATCATGAAAAACATAAATATTTTTCTTTTGAAATCTCAACTACTAAAAGGAACTAACTTCACCCCATGGAAAAATAAGATGAAATCAATACTTATTATTGAGAAATTTTTGAAAAGTAGTAACTAGAGATAAATCCATTCCAGAAGATGCAGTTGGAAGACAAAAATATAAAGAATAAGATGCAAAATATTTGATTTTAATAACATTTGGTATATCATATGAGATTAACCCAGGTGTTGTAGGTGAGTTGGAGAGGAAAGGGCAATCCTCCAAGGGAGGTCCCAGGTTCAAATCTCCACCCTACCAAAAAGCTATTTGGGTATCTAAAATCCAATTGATAATGTTGGTGCGGGCAGGGTCGGATGCAACTCCCGGGTGACTTTGACGGTGTAGAACCTCCTGTTCGTGGTCTCTCAGACCAAGGCGGCCCCGCAAGGGGTTTTTCGCTTAAAATATATATATATATATATATATATATATATATATATATATATATATATATATATATATATATATATATATATATCGGATGAGATTCAAGCACACATAAGTGAAGCTAAAACTTCAAAAAGTGATTGGGATAAGTTATACACCATATTTGAAGGAAAGAATGAAGCTACTATTTTACACTTGCAATCACAATTGTATTCACTAAAATTTAATGATGGTGAAAACATAAAGCATTTTATTAGAAGGATAGCAAAATTGAAATCAAAGCTACAAACTATAGGAGAGAAAGTGGAAGATTTTTTTTTTTTGCCTAAGTCACACTTAGAGCACTTCTAGAAACATTTAAAACATTGGTTACATCTCTTCAAGTGCTAAACAAAAATGTGTCATTTGATGAATTGGTCAACATACTTCAAGAATATGAAATAGAAAACCAAACAAGAGATGAAATGACAAACAATATTTTTATTTCAACAAAAATATTATCAAGAAACTCTATTATCTCATCATCATAGCACCAACCTGAATGGAAAAAAAATTATTGCCATATATGTAACAAAGAAGGTCATATTACCATATATTGTAAATATAATTCTCTAAATCAATGGAATCAAATGCTTAGACCTTTTTAAATATATCAACAAAGACAATATCAATCTAATCAGCAACGAACTCAACAACAACATCCAATGTAGGAAAAGCTAAGAGGAAACATGGTCCAAAAAGTACAATAAATAGGGTACAATGATGAGGAAGAACATGAACCAACTCACAAAGCACTTATGGGAAGAATAACTACAAATCTATCCACCTTTGATAAAGATAGTACAACCAATGTATACTTTGATTGTACAAAAATGTTTGGATTAAACTAACAATTTGAAATATTTTTTTTGTGATAAGGTAGTAATAGCCACTCAAAAAATGATAAGAATGATCTTAGTTATAGTAATGATTTATTCCACACAAGTCAGTGATGAACTTAAAAGACACACAAAGGAAAAATATAATGAAACAGAACAAGCTAACAAGGACATCAAATTTGTGATAGGGATTGATAATATCAGTATTATAACAAGGAATGATAGCACAATAAATATTAAAAATGAAACAAGGATCAATGATAAAAGACATGGACAAAAAAGAAACGTTGGATCCTTCAAAATTGGAAAATTTGTAGACAAAACAATAAGTCTCGAAAGTTTTTTCAAGAAAAGAAAATCTAAATAGATATACATTATGGATGGATAAATAGAACATAATGGAACAAAATTATAAAAATATTAAAATATTTCTTCAAAAAGGAAAATAGCATGATAGACATAGATCCAAGAATAAAATTAGAAGGATAGAACAAGTATCCAAATTAGAACCGGAAAGAATGCAAGAGTCAAAGTCACTACCAAAATGAAAGTAAGAAGATCAAACCCAAAGTCAGATATTGAAAGCAATAATACTTATACCAAATAATGTAATATGAGGAGGTGTTAGAGTTTATTACATTATTTGGTACTTGTAAATAGTTTGTAACCATTTTGTAAATGTGGTGTGAAAAAAGTCTTGTAAATATGAGTCATTTAGTATTTGTCTTTTAGTGTGTGTAATCATTAGAGGTTTATCATTATTAAGAGTCAATAAAATATATTTCTCTTATGAGATATTTGAGAGTCATATATCTCGAAAGAGTGAAGAGTCTAAGAAGAATAATAATTTGTTGAAGTTGAAATGTCAAGACTCATTGTAAAAGCTAGATGTAGAGCAAGCCTATGAGATGTATGTATGGAAATTTACGTACTATTTTGGTACTAGAATACTAAATGAAATTTGTGATTATAGTAAGTTATTTTATTATGAATTATTTTTTTATAATATTAAGATTAAAATCCTGTGAGAAAATAGTTTAATTTCTAACATATGTATTTTGTGGAGAATTGGCCCTGCCATTATTTGTTGGAATTTATGTCTTGAAAAAATAATAGATTTTTTTAAAATAAATCTCAAAATTATGCCCAAGTTTGGAATCATATTATTGTCTCTCTTGTATAATATTTATAGATATGGTGCTCATCATGGGAAGTCTCAAGTGTGGAAAAAGAGGTGGTAACAACTTGGTTATAGGATTTGAACATACATGGAAGATTCATATACGATAATGACATTAAAATAAAGGATCTACTTTGATCTAGGGTAAAATGAAAATGTCTAGAAATTGATCTAAAACAAATTTTGATGGTGATTCTAAAGGAAATTTGAAAAAAGTTAATGAAGGTGGTTCTTTTCCAAATAATGAAGGTAAAATTCTCCTTACTCAAAATCATATAGAATTTCAACTAACAATTATGCAAAGGCTACGACACTTCTTACAGGCATTAAAAAAAAATTAATGAGTTTAGACAGGTTTTTATGAGGGTTCCCGATCCCCTCATATTGAGTGGGGTTTGAACATTGGACCTCTCAAAGAGAGGCCAAAGCCCTTACCATTGTAGTAAGCTTGTAACTTTAATAGGGATTAAAATTACTATAAAAAAAGGATGGAAATATATTTCAATTGAGGTGGATTCACAATTTATCATTAATACTATCAACAAAAATGGATGTGAAGATTGAATAAAAAAAATTATTATTGTTAATGTTCATCATCTATTACTGGAGGCAATCTCTTGGAAATGTGAGCATATTTATAGAGAATGAAATCAAATGGAAGATAATTTAGTCAATCATGGCGTTGATCTTCATCTTAGTAAAATTCATATTTTAGAAGACAACTAACCAAGTGAAATTTTATCTCTTAATCAAAATAATGTCAAGGATTTGATTATAAAAACATAGCACTTCGAGGAAATTGAAGAATATATTTGATACAAAAAGAAATAAAAAACATTATGATAAAAAGACATTGAATATGATTTAATTAACCTATCAACAAATGCATTTTGTTATTTTGATGGAAGTGGCCTCAATAAAATCCACATATAATTCCTCGAGGGCTAGGTGGATTGGTAAGTGCTTGTCTAGCTAAGCATTTACTAAGAAGACACCCAGGTTCAAACCTCGAGGGCAGCCTGTTTACAAAGGTAGTAGTCTAATCTGAATCATCTAAGTGCGCATCAGATCGATGATGATGGTATGAATCTCGAGCGACCAATGGTCCCCTTCATGTCGGATCAACAATAACGAGACATAATAAGTTTGGTGGGAGCAACCCCTATGGTTTGAACCCTACACTTATCAATTACTAAAAATAGTGTGGTTGTGACCAACTCTCCTATGTAACAAAAAAAAATCACATGATTTATTAAGAAAATATTTAGAACATTTTTCTTGGGATTTTTTTTTTTTTTTTGGTATATAGAAGCAATGGTTACAATCACGATTTTTAGTAACTACCAGCACAAATGGTAGGGTTCAAACTATCTACGAAGGCTCCCGGGACTTCCACCGTCTCGGTACATGGTAACCCGGCGTGAGATGGGGACCGCCGGACGCACAGGGGGTTGCACCGTCGTCATCAATCTGGCGCACCACTCAGAGGAATCGGATCTGGGCTACTGTCTGTGCATGGGCAAGCCCGTGGGATTGGAACCTAGGTCTCCTCTCGGTAAGCGCCCCAACTTACCAACGTGGGATTGGAACCTAGGTCTCCTCTTGGGATTTTTATTTACACTAAATATTAATCATCCTCCAATGACTATTTTTCATGAGGGGTCATTCTTCTATGACCTTTTACATCTCATTCAAATTTGGTATTAATTATAATACAAGGAACCCAAAGCTTAGAAGCATATAAAGCAATGCCAATATCGAAAGAAGAAAAATGCTAACACATATTTTCCAAAAATTCCACTTAATGCTTCCAACAACTAATTATATCCTATAAATCCAACAACTAATTTTGTCAATAAAAACTTCTAATTTTTATTTTTAAATCATTATCAACAAGAAGTATAAATTAAATATTTAATGAAGCAATATTCCATTTAAAACCAAAAACTATTTATTTTAAAAAAATTAACTATATTTTTTTAATTTGTCATATTTTAAAATATTTAATAAAAATTTAATTTTATGTCATAAAAAATTAACTATATATTTTAATATCTTCATATTTTAAATGATTCAAGTAAGATTGGAGAGTTGGGAGGAAGTGCAAACCAAGAGGGAGTGCGAGCCAAGAAGAAGTGCAAGCTAAGAGGGAGTGTGAGCCGAGATTCAGTCATGGCGAAAGAGTGGTGGGTTCATCCGAAGTACATCAATGCTTCAAACCCTTACCACAAATGCATGGAACATTGTTTCCCAAAAATTACTGAAGCAACGGAATGTTGAGAAAAAGAATAGCAGGGACTATTGCGAGCCAAGAGGGAGTGCAAATCTAGAGCAAGTGTGAGGTAGGAGAGAGTACAAGCTGGGAGTGAGGGCAAGTTGAGAGGAAATGTGAGCCAATAGGAAGTGCAAGCCAAGAGCAAGCCCCATTAGCTAGTATGGAAGGAAAGTCTTATTTGAAAGCCCTAATGGGAAGTCAGGATGCCCTAGTTGAATTATAAAGGCCCAAGTTGGAGATAAGTAGAAGAGCGAATACATGGTAAGTTTTGACCCAGGATGCAAATGTTACACCAAAAGTAAGTATCAAGGATGAAATGATTGAGCATGATATAATGGTAGCAGATGTTACATCAGAAGTAAGTATAAGGATGAGATGATTGAGCATGATATAATGGTTCTTAGAAGTAGAGGGTTAATATGTAAGTTTCATAGATCATGGCCAAGGCTTTTGGATATTCAAAATTGGATCAAGTGGAAATGAGGATTAAATTCAAATTACTCTGTGACTTTTCTTCCTAATCATATTTTCCAATTCAAAATTTAAGGATAAATTAATGGTTGGTGGCCCATGGTTTAGGGGAAGAGATGCACTTTATTTGAGACCATGGAATGAATTTTTTTTATTGAGACAAAAACTATTAAGAAGCTTCCAGTATGGGTTAGGATTTTTGGACTTCCATATTAGCTTATAAATAAAAATGTTTTGAAGAATATTATAAATACCTTAGGGGAATTCATCAAGGAAGGTCTAACTACTAAAGAGAAAAAGCATGCGATATATACTTGAATGTGTTGTTATGGATATTTCAAAACATTTGCCACAACCCATTAAGATTAAATTTGAATCAAGAGAATGGCATCAACAAGTAGATTATGAAAATATTGTATTTCGTTGCCATAATTTTTATGAGATTGGACACATGACAAGAGTTTGCAAAGTGAAAACTATAAAGACAAAAATTATAGCGATGAGATAAACTTTCAAGACAAAGCAAGGAAATTATACAGTAATAGAAGCTAGATTAGATCAAGGATATTCCTCTTCGAAAGAAGAGGCGATAATGTCTATCTACAATATCATTTGGCAAGTTCAAAAGGAATTAAAGGTGCAAAAGAAGATGTGAAGAGAAATCCTAAAACAAAGATGACAAAAGAGATCAAGTTTATTCCAGGTAAATCATCTTCATTTTAAAATCCTCTCTAAGTAATAAAAGTGAAAGGGGTGAAGATGTTATCCCTTGCATTTTAAGGTTTAAAAAGCAACATAATAAAGAAATGAGGATGTAGGAAACCCATATCAATTTAGGTTTTTTAGTGTAGAATAAGAAGGTAATTCCTACATAAGAGTATTCTTGCACTTTAGAGTTTTTAGGGTAACATAAAGAGGATTATGTTTTTGAGGTTATTCCTTGCACTTTAGATCCTTAAAAAAAAAACCTAAAGATGATAAGTCTTACTCTGAGAAGTGTGAGAAGATTGAAGAGATTGATGAAGATGAAAGTATTGTTGGGAATGGAAAAAAGACACGAAGACCCAAAAAACAAAAACAAAGAGGAAAAGAAACCTAGAGGGATGTTGATATGGAAAAATAAAAGCAAATATCACGAGTGCTAACAAGAAGTGGGGCTAAAACCATAAAGAAAAACAAAAAATTACAATGAAAATAATATTTTTTAATATTAGAGGAATGAATAAGAATCCTAAAAAAATGTATTAAGAAATTGTAAGGTTATTATAGACAAGATATTTATAGATATAGAAGCTGGACAAAAAATATTTTAGCCATTCACAATGTTGAATTTCATCTTCACAAAAATTAAATTTTGGAAGACATTTGATATAAAAAATAAGTTGATTATGAAAACTTAACAGTTTGAGGAATATGAAGAATATCTTTGATAGAAAGGCAAATGAAGAATATTTTTGATAAAAAATAAATATGCTTTAATTAACTTGTGAGAAATGCAATAAGAGCAATGTAATGTTTTTTTTTTTTTGTAATAGGAGCGACCTCAATAGAAACCACACATAGCTTATTAGAAATATATATATTCATATTTTAAATTATGAAATAAAAACTTAATTTTAAATTTATTGAATAATCTAAAACTCCATGCAAAGGATGACATGAATTCAACTAATTAATATTTTCAATTTATAAGAAAAAATAAAATATATTTTTTTAATAGATTATATGGGATTGATTAGGAATTAACCCTACTACATCATGAACACAGTGATATTATAATAGTTTGACAATATATCTTTTGACAAGATTTAAACCTTGGTCTCTTTTTTATTTAAAAATTAAGGAACCTAACTAATTAAGGTAATGCGAACAAATAAAATATTGCCCAACAATTATATCTTAGTGTCTTTTTTAAAATTAAGGAATCTTCCTAGTTGAGGTAATGTCATTTGATAAGAGAAAACAAAATATTACCCAACAATATACCTAGTTGAAACTTGATTGAAACGGGTCCCACCATATTACATCATCACCACATAGTGGTATTGTAACAAAGCTTGGATATTATCCATATATTGATTGGCAAGTTTTCAACCTTGGTCTCCTCCTTGACTGTTGAAGAATCTAACTAGTTGAGCAAATGTCATTTAATTTAAAAATGTTAGGGTAAAGCACAAGATTTTAAAAGGGTCGTTAACCCCTTGTACAGGGTTTGAATTTAGATCTCTTGGATGAAAACCTAAAGATATAACAACTCATTTCCCCTTACAATATAATAATATATACATAATTACATAATTGCTTATAATAACATTCCGTTGTTATATGTCCCGAGGTGCGAGGTACAACACAACGGTTTTGACTTTGGCTCTTCTTTCGGAGATCCAAGGTTGAAATTGTAGTTTGTGTATGGTTAGCCTTTGTGTATGGTTGTGTAATCCTCTATTGATAAGTTTAGTTTTCGACCTTAGAAAGGATCATGGTTGGGATGTGAATACTTAGCCTAAAGGTTGAAGGTCGATGTAAAGATTTATCACATTACCCAAATTAAAAACAATTAAAAAATATGTTATAATATCACTATCTACTATAAGTGGAGCTCTTTATAATTCCATATAATCAATGTTTTTTTTCTAAATCTAACTAAAATGTTGCTTCGTATCAACAAACTTACCATTTAACTAATTAAATTTTATAAACACATTTAATAATAAAACTTATTACCACTAAATATACGTTTTACTTTTAAGGTCTACAAAACCATAAACTATAGAAACAATAGTCAAAGAAATGATAGCTCACTAAAATATAAGTTATACAAGAGGTCCGTTCCTAATGGCACTTGAGGCTTTCCACGTGGTATAATTATTGGCCAGGGAGAAAGAGTACAGCAAAAAGGGCATTTGTCACAAAAGGACTGGCAACCAATTTGAATTGCTTTTCCAAAACATAAAAGTAACCTTGAAAAGACATTTTCTCGATTTCACCCTCATCCAAAATGCATGCATCAAAATCAAAGAAACCTTGACTTATTCAAACATAAATGAAATCATCTCCTCTTCTCTTGAGGATTTGAAAAAGTTTTTTAGTAGGTAGTATTTTTGTCGGAATATTGAATTGATATGTTTTGGGTTTTTATAAAAATTTAAATTCAGTTCTTAGAATTTATGTGGATTGGTAAGTTGAGGCACTTACCAAGAAGAGATCTAGGTTCAAACCTTAAGGGCATGTTTGTTTGTAAGGATAGTAATTTGCTCTGAATCCTCGAGTGCATGTAAGATTGATGACTACGCTAAAACCCTTAGCGACTAGTGGTTCTAATGGATCATCAACAACAGGGTCGTTTAAACTTGTTTGGAGCAACTCTTTTGTGGTTTAAACCTTTACGCTTGATATAATGATTATAACCAACTCCCCTATGTATAAAAAAAAATTCAAATTCAAATCACGAGATATGGTGGTGATTTGTAGGTATAAAATTGAAGATAAAATAAAGGCAAACATAAAAGCTATGCACAACCCAAAGCAAATGAGTGAGTAAAACACATTGACCACTATGAATGTAACATCTAGTCAAACTAGTACAGAAAAAGGCAGACCAGATACACAGGGTACTTACCTGCAATGGTTTCTAATTATTATTATTATCAATAATAATTTGATAGAGGTGTCAGACCAAAATAACTAAATTAAAAAGGAAAAGATATATATTTTTTAAATCATGGTTCACGTTTTCTAAGTGGTAGGTAAGGTTTATTTAAATTTAAGACAAATGTTCAGACAGATTTGATGCATAGAATAAGATGGGGTAAAAGTCAAGGCAGGATTAAATTTAAAATTCCTTTAATTGCAGGTCAACACATTAGGAAGATAACCAAAGGTCGATTTCAGTAGAATATTTGCTTTTGCTGAAGTTGAAATCCACAACTAAAAGCTATACATGCTTTAATAATGGCCATCCTTTTCTATGGTATAGGAGATTTCATGTCATCTGTCATCATAATGCTACTGAACACCACTTAGCAAATTCAAATGTGGGGGACCCCATGTTCAAGATTTGTCTGTTGCTTATTAGTACAAGATTTAAATCCAACCAACTTAAATCTTTCTTAGTTGGTATACAAATCTAGACAAACATTAAATGTCAAAGAATGGTCATTAATGGAAATATTTTAATGTTACATGGTTCCTAAGTCTTTGTCAAACATTTTAGCCTTTGTTGTTGAAGTTTTACTTTAGTTCGAATTATAAGGAGCTTCAATATGTCTGTGTTGTATTACTTTAGTTAAAATTATAAGGGGTTTTAATATGTTGTTGATGTTTTATCTCAATTTTAATCATAGGAAAAAGCTCTTCGTTACTATGCCTTCGAAGAATGTGCCCTTAAATTATACCTTAATTCAAATTATGATGTTTTACCCATTTTACCCAGTTAAAAAATCCTTACTATACCTCCGAAGAATGTAGCCTGCCTTGAATTATACTTAATTTGAATTATAAAAGGCTTCAATATGTCAGACTTTTTACCTCAGTTCCAATCATAAAAAAGAAGCCCTTTCACTACGTTATATGCCCCCGATGAACAACTTTGAATTGTACATTAGTTTGAATCATAATAGGCTTCAATATGTCATTGATATTTTACTTCAGTTTGAATTTTAACCTTAGATTATACCATTCATTTAAATTATACCATTCATTATAACTTACTTTTCCAAATTTCAAATTGAGGAAAGCAAAATGTAAAAGTAATTCTGAAGTTGAAGATTGAGTGAAAAGTAACATTTGACAATAAACTATAAAGGAAAAATTCATTTAGAAAAATTAAAAGGACCTCTGAAAGAAAATATTAAATAAACTATTTTCATGAGACACAGATGGAAGAATGGCGGGAACCAAACATTTTAAAAAATAAAATAAAATAATAAAATCCGTGTAATGAGAAATTAAAGCCACACGTGTATAAACGCTTATAGATAAAAACATAAGTTAAGATTTTAAATTATTTGTAGAGTTTGGTGTATAAGAGAAATTTTTTAGTGGATTTAAATAAAGTTAAAATAATAATAATAATAAATTTGGTAAATTAATTAATTTTTTTTAAGGAATCTTATCACAAATTTTTACGTGTTTTCATGGGTTTGAATTTCGTTCAATGCCAAGGAAAAAATTATGGAGCAAAATGGAAGAGCTAGAGGTTTCAATTCACTACAGGGCAGCAGTTCACAGACTATATGAGCATGTAAAGGCTAGAATCAGAACACAGGAAGGGTTATCTGAATGTTTTGGTAGTGACATAGGTGTCAAACAAGGTTGTCCTCTATCTCCGACCTTATTTGGGCCGTACATTGACAAGTTAGAAGAATGGATAAACAAATTTGGGGGAGAGGGTGTGCATTTAGCCAAATATGTGGTAAAACTCCTCATGTATGCAGATGATGTAATTCTTGTGGCCAAAACGACCAAAGATCTAGAAGATCACCTTCAAGCTCTAGAACTCTTTTGTAAAGAAGTTGGGATGCAGGTGAACACGAGCAAAACAAAAATTATGATTTTTTCAAAGAAAAAGAAGAAACAACAACTCAAATTTCAGTTTGGAGGAGAACCACTTGATGTAGTAGTAGAATACAAATACCTGGGCATAGACTTCATGACAAACTTAATTGGAATACATGTAGGATGAAAAGAACTCAAAGTGGCTGGAGAGCACTATATGCACTTCAAAACAGGTGTAGGAATGCCGAGTTGTGGGACTGGAAGACCACCAAGGTCTTATTTGGCCTACTTGTTACACCGGTTTTGTTGTATGGTTGCGAGGTGTGGGCTAGTGGCACAACAAATGCAAAATGGAGGCAAATAGAAAGGATTCAAAAATATCTAATCACAAACTTTCTCAAAATTAAGGCCACAACCCCTTATGAAATTATTCTAGCTGAAACTGGAATGTTCCCTTTAGAAGCAATTGCTATGACCAAGCCGTTATGTTACTTGAAAAAAACAGAAAACATGACAAATGATAGATGGCCTAGAGCAGATAGGGAAGAAGAGTTGCATAGTCGAAAGAACACACGGATGAAACAAAATCGAAATGGATGAAACGTTGGGAAATCAACATAAATGAATGCCCAAATGTCAACAAAGACATAAAAAATTATGTGAATGAAAAGTCCAGAAGTGGAATGTGGAAAAATGCAAGCAGGAAAAGACAATATTATGTTGCAAATTTTAACCCAACGTATGACCACAAGGAAAAATCATATATAGGCGCTGAAATCAAGTGGAAGGAAAAAATACTCATTGCTCAGATAAGGACTAGCTCTCATAGGCTTAGATTTGAAACAGGGAGATGGACAACGCCCAAAGAACAATGGGAAGAAAGGATATGTACTCTATGCAGCACAGGGCAGTAGAGACAGAGGAACACTTCATCTATAAATGCCCGAGTTTTTCAAATATTCGTGACAAATACAAAGAAACACTTGGGAACGAGTTTATTACAGATTTATTTGAAGACAGTAAAATAAAAAAAAGTTGGAGAATTGCTAACACAAATCAGCAGGAGAAGGAACAACCTTCTCAAAGATATTAAAGATCATATGATATGGTTTGAGTAATTGTACTTCCATATTTGAGGTCCCATAGACCATATTTGGGTTTCGCGGACGTAATTAAAATCTTTCATTTCATTTCATATTGGGTAAACATTTTTACGTAGTTGGCTATGCTGACGTGACACACCCACCGGTACTATGGGACTCGAGTGATTGAAACCCGGTCTCCGCACTCCTACAGAAACGTTTTGACCGTTGAACCAAGCCCTCCAACCCATAATTTGGTAAAATTTAATATTAAAAATTTGATAATTTATAAAAAACTTTTTATGTAATATGAGGTATATTATTTGAAAGAATTAGATTTTTTAAATCTATTTGGTATTTGGTTTGATTCTGCATTTAATCTATACAATGTTATAATCAACCAACATTCAAGTCAACCCAAAATCTAGTTGTTGTTCTTTTTTTGAGAGCTTAATCCTTTGTGTCCTCTTTAAGCTATAATCCAACAAAACTTAAGACATTGAAAACCTCGTCAGCTTTTTTTTAAAGCATAGCCTAAAAGGATTAGCAATCCAGGTTGCAGACCTCACATGTCATTTATCCCATCCACAATATGGAGGTCATAATGATCCTAATAACTATTGCATTGTTATGGTTGGTCGTATCACAACCATAAACATCCATATCTCTAAATAGGTTGAGACAAAGAAGTTTAGGGTCAAAGGATAAGCAATATTTGGGAGGAACCATTGTACCAATGATCATATCTTCACTTTTACCTCCATCATTGAGGAGTCTAAAACAAATGAGCATAGTTTACATTGTTACTTTTTTTACCTTTGTACCATGGTTCCTTAACACTTGCTAGTTTACTAGCTAAAGGCTTTAGGTCTTCCACCCTTGGAGATTCCACTTGTGATGACACTTTATGGGAACATTGTTGTTAGGGTATGAACAAGGGTTAGTGAAACAAAGGATGTCCAAAATACTATAGAAGTTAAACAAGGTTGCCCAATCTCTTCTACACTTATTAGACTCAAAATTGATGAGTTAGAGGAAATCATAACAAATGCATTTGGTGTCAGAGATAGTTGCTTCCTCTTTGGAGTCTATATTGCTATTCTTCTAATCACATATGACATTATCCTAATTTCCCACTCAATGAGGGGTCTCCAAAGATAACTTCATATTTTAGCTTTATTTTGTGATATTCATCAACTTTAGGTTAATTTGGAGAAATAAAAGTTACAACTTTCAACATCATAAAAAATGAAGCAAGTGAGATGACTCTAACTTGTAAAGGTGAGAAGGTTGAGGTTAAGGTTGTTTCTTCACATGTATATGTTGGTGTCCTCTTATTTAGACCATACATTAGCTTGACTTTAGCAATAGAGATGAGGCTAAGTAAGGGGTATGTTGCCCTTACCACACTTAAAAAGAAATGTCTTTAGCTATAGTTTTAGAACATTTGGACAAAGATCAACCTCTTTCACTCACTAGTTACACCTATCCTCTTGTATGGATGCGAGGTTTTGGAACCATACCTATGTGTAGTAGACCAAAATTGGATAGAGAGAGTGTCTGTCTCAATGCTATCCAGACATATTCATGTCAAGAGATTAGTCCCACATGACATCAAACTTGCATAATTTGGCACAACTCCCTCATTGCTTCAATGATATTCCATACGATGACAATACTACATAAGCTAAGATGAATGACCAACTCTCAGAATATTCATCTTAGATATCCATATATTGCTCTTAGTCCTCTTTGGAGTAGGAAAACCATGGTGTTAAGTCTTGTTGGTATGTGAGAGCATCTTTACCTCATAGACCTGAATATTGATCAACCACCTCCACAACTTTTCAATGGATGCTTCTTTTTTCTCCAAGAAGAGATAAACAAAGGACATTCTTATTGATATTTATAGTGCTTACTGACCACATGGTCTAAGCCTAAAAAGTTACTTTCTTCAAAATTGTTGTGCTACTTAGATTTATATCTCCCATACAAAGATGAGATCATCCAACCCCAACATACACTAGACCTTCATTACCTTGTAGCTTGAGGAATTCTCTTGCTCAACTTGGAGTTTGCTACCATCAACTTCGTATTGAGATAGACAACCAAATTTATCAAAAGCATCCTATTTGTTAGATTTGTTTCTTAGAGCCTAAAATTGAGAATCATTTAGTTTTCAAATGCTTTGCCTATTATGAGATTAGAGGATGACTCTTCTATCTCTTCAGAGATTAAATTGACTCTCTCCAAACTCTTATGGTCTATAAGGACTAGAGATGATTAACTTTCTTCCTCTTAGAGATTTTCAACCTTTGCTAATGACTTTCCAAATGTAAGTATCCTAAAGGGGTTTGCACCAAATTCATTACTTCCTACTCCTAACCTTCTGATGTTAGTACAAAGAGATGCCATAGACAACTTCCAAGCTTATATGACAAACCTTTGAGGTGTCATAGACATAATGACTCTCATGGCCTTGCACCCATCATGCACTTCTTTGTAACTATGAATGATAAAAATACTTCTCTAGAGCACCAAGTTTCATCTCTAAAATTGTCCTCCTCATAAAATTAGAAGGACTAGAGATGCTTAGTCCTCTTTCTTTGAGAGATGTTTAACCTTTGATGATAACCTTTTAAAGCTATGTCTCCTAAAGAGGTTTGCGCCAAAATGATTGCTTTCAATTTCTAGCCTTTGGATACTTGTAGAAAGAGGTCCCATGGCCAACTTCCAAGCTCATATGATAAACTTTGAGGCATCGTAGACACAAAAACTCACATGACCTCATGCCCATCTTCACTTATTTGCAACTTTGAGTGATAGAAGTACTTCTCAAAAACTCTAAGCTTCATCTATGAAATTGTCCTAAAGTAAATAATTTTATTTAAAATATAAAATTTTAAAGTAAGGAGAGATGTTTGACCTTTGTTAACGACTTTCTTAAGCTAATTCTTATAAAGGGGTTTACACCAAAATGATTACTTTCTACTTCTAGCCTTTTGATACTGACAGAAAGAGGCTCATGACCAACTTCCCAACTCATATTATAGACCTCTGATACATAGACAAAGTAACCCACATGACTTCATATCCATCATTAACTTCTTTGCAACTTTAAATAATAAAAATACTACTCAAGAATACTATGCTTCATCTATAAAATTATCCTAAAACATCATAGACAGAGTAACTCACATGGCCTCATGTTATCATTAACTTTTTTGCAATTTTTTTTGGTGTCTACAGATGAATTGGTTACAATCACAATTTTTAGTAACTGTCAGCGCAGCTAACAGTGTTCAAACTATCAGTGAAGGCTTCCAACACAACCGCCGTCTCGATTTAATGGTAACCCGACGTGAGATGGGGACCATCGAACGCATAGGGTTCCCACAGGGTTCTCACTTTTTTGCAATTTTAAATGACAGAAGTACTACTCATGAACACTAGGCTTCATTTATGAAATTGTCCTGAAGTAGGTAATTTTATTTAAAATATGATTTTTAAAATAATATAGATAAATTTTAAAAAAATTTATGTGAATGGACACAGAATCAAATGAGAGGAGAGGAGGGAGAAAGGAGTAAGAAAAGGAAAATTGTCGTATATTATAACATATACACAAGACAAATATGGAAAGGAGTACATGTCAATTCCAAGTTTGCGTGCCAGACATCATGGTCCCAGTGAGAGTCCTCCTGATGCGCCAGAATTATACGAAAATGTAAGAGGTAAAAGTAATTCGAAAAGAATACATGAAGAATACCATATTTCAAAAATTTGAAAACATATGGAAATTAGACAGAGACATGACTGGACGTGGAGATTTTTACTTTTGGATTCTACACTTCCTTACTTGCATGGGTTGTTGAGTACAACACAAAGCACTACTGTTACGCACAGTATTGTGTTTTTGTTTTCTTCTTCTTCTGTAATCTGATTTTTTAATTGAAATGGCGATTTTAGCATGACCCAATTGCAGATTCATCTCCACACTATCTTAATCTGGACAATGCTCTTTGTGGGTGACTTCAATTCTCACACTCTTTCTCACTTGCCCACCATGTTTCCTGGAGGTTAGCAATCTCATCACTATTATTTTCAATTTTCCAGTGAACTCGCATAGACTAATTAGACTGTTATTATGTTTTTCGATGTTTGCTAATGTAATAGATTTGATTATCATATCTGGATTTGAGGAGTTGTTTCAAATTTGAAAACTGAGGTGGGAGTGTCAAGTGGCGGTGACAGGTCCGATTCAGACAATGAGCAACGATAGGAGTGGAAGCATAGCAAATCCTTCTCAACCCCTATCCATAGAGAATGCACCCAGCATTAAGAATTGCCTACAGAATGATCTTATGCGGGAATTCCATGAAGCTGGCATATATGATTATGCTCAAAGTTTAGGCATCATTCAGAATGGGGCCATCGCTCTGCCAAACGGTAAGCTTATCTGATTTTTCAGCTTGATACATTGAGGAATCCGTTTTATTATTGATTTTTTAATGCAGAAGTATTAGTTGAAGGAAGTAGATTCCTGATTTTTGTTATGGTTTCTTTTATATGTGTCATGGACGTTCTCAATCTGTGGGGTGTCTGTATTAGGGGCTGTTCCTGGCCCATTTGTTTGGAATCATTGGTTTTGGTTGGTTTGATTTTGAGCTGTTAAGGTTCAGACTTCAGCCACAGGGCTCAGATTCTAACCAATGCTTATGAACCGAGCTCGGTTCAATGCCTACCTGCGAAGAAATTCTTCAGTGAGGGTTATTATGCACTGCAGGGCTTATCAATCACCTAAGTTTCAAAATAAAAAATTTGGGAAAAAATGTGATTGGTCAGCCAAATGCTGCCCCGGTTTTGAAGTAACCATATAGTGTGTAGTTGTCAGATTAAGTGTAATCTATTTGTCTTTTTGAAAAGCAGTAGTTTTCATAGGATAGCGAAGAAATGCATTCAGGCACGATGGTAAGCCTGCGAGTTGCTTATATCCGAGTCCCCGGGTCGAATCCAGGAAAGGGTTGCAACCATGCAATGTATACCTTTTCTGGTCAATGCATGCGATAGATATGGTCATCCGCTATGCACGGGCAGGTCACTGGAGGCCAGGGTATCCAATGACCTGGGGATTACGCCTAATGACAGGAGGAATCACTCCCAGTTTTGCAAACGGTAAAAGCCCAATAGTCACTCCTAATCGTTATGTGCGTTCTTAAGTTTGGAACAAACCTTGCAGAGATTTCAAACCCATGAGTCTGCCCCCTGCCAAGTCATGTGCATTCATTGTATAGCTTCTTGTTTAGATGAAAACAAGATCTAATGGCCTAAGCTTCTAGCTGTCAACAGTTATCTTCTTCTCTTTTTATTCTTTTTCAATCAAGTGATGTTTGGTAATGGCAATTTTAAAACAGTAAACCTTAGTTTCCTCTATTTATTTTCTGCAGGGCTAAATATTGATGAAAATTGTAATTCAGTGCTATGGCCAGGAACCGGGGGATATTCGTTGCCTGCGTTTAGTGGAATTCCTGCCAGGTATTCAGGAATTGACATATGTCCATCAGTTCCGTTGGTTTCCATGGATAGTGGAAGCAATGGCTCTTCATCAAGAGGAAGCGATATGGTGATGAACACACTTGCATCAAACAATGCTATGGCAGGATTGAATCATGAGGATGTTAAAGGGGATGAATTTGAATCACCCGGTGTTGCCGTAGGGTGAGTCTCATCTTTCTTCTCTTACAGCTTAATGTCAAGATATTTTGGGGATCAGCATAAATTGTTAATTATGGATCACAATTAATGCTTTTTAATAGATTGAAAGATTGACAATTTTCCTGAACAGTAAAAATAAATATTTAACAGCATAGGATGGAGTACGTTTGCTGTCTCACCATTTTTTTAAGTGTAATTTTATCATTTGGTATTAAATAGGAGAAGAAAAAGAAGAAGAATTCACCGAACCTCCTTTGGGGAGCAAGGTGGGAGAGGACTTCGGCACTTCAGCATGAAAGGTGCTTTCCTAAATGAAGTTGTTTTAGGCTAAATAGATAGCTTCCAGTGTTTCTAAGTATGAAATATTTATTTTTAGTTTTGTATGACCCATTTATTGTTTTATTCTCCTCTCTTATTGATGATGACACTAGGTATTGTTGATAAAGGGAACCTGAAATTTTCCTGTCTCTTGTAATTAAGTGGTCCTCATTCATTTAAATAGATGCTGTCATCTAGAAAATTGCATATTTACCAGATTTAAATTATCATCTTTTCACAAGTAATGTGATAGTAGTTTTAAATTGACTCTCTAAGTTTTTCTGACTGCAGTTTGCAAGAAAGTTGAGAGTAAAGGTTGGACGACATATAATGAGGCAAGTACACTGTATATTACCAAGGATGTGTTCCAATATGCAGGAGGATTGTTATACTTTCTTTCAGATCTACTACTCACTCTGCTTTTCTGTTAAATTGTTTCATCCCAGCCATTGTTCTATTTTGTACTTAAGAATATTGCCTACTGCAAGTGCTTCAAGCCATTATCATTATTGATCTAGTTTCTATCAGGGATTGGCATTTTGTTTGGATTTATATTTTGTGATTGATCATGTGATCTAGAACTGAAGCATTTCTTTAGGGATTACTTCTAAGGATATGACCAATAGAGTATTAATGATCTTTTTAATTTTTTAATCGGTTATATGGGATTGAAATTTGGGTTTAGGATGCAAATGAGTGTTTAAGTTGGGTCTGATTCTCTGTTCTCTCTGCAAGTGGAAACAGCAAAAATGAGGCCAATTTAGAAAAAAAAAATTGATACTATTTCCCTGTGTTTTGCTGCCACGGCCGAGTTTTTTTCTTGGACTCATGATTTTTTTTCTAAACTCACGAGTAAAAAAAAAAACTCAGCGAGTACAGAAAAGCTTGCTGAGCCGAGTCAAAAAAACCCGGGAGGGCCAACTCGGGTGCAGACTCAGTGAGTTTTTCATGAGTTTTGTGACTATGGTGCATACTAAACTAAAAACAATCATTTTTACAGATGCAGTAGATTCATCATCTGATGCATGCTAACTGAAACATCTATCTCCTGTAAGAGCTTTATTCTTATCATCCTGCCAAATATGCTGAATGCTCCTGCATCACAACATGTGCATCTGTTGTTCATTCAAGTTAAAACATGTTATGTGCACTTCTACAATTTGAAAAAAGCACATGCATTACCTGTGGCTTAAGTATATTGTAATCAAAATTTAGGTTTTTTTGTGAACAGTTGAAGAAGTTCAAAAGTCATATTTTTCTCTATCTATGGATACTGACTGTACATAACAATTTTCTTAATTCCCAAAATTTGGAAATTTAAAATTAGTAGGTCTGAAATAAAGGTGAATTCAGAAAAAGTGGTAGTTTCAGAAATTCAACCTATTCAGTTAACCGGTTTTGTTAGCTCTGCTTTTGGCACTGGACTGCTGAAGCACTTTGTAAGCCCATACCTCTCACACTTGACCACTTGTTTTTAGTTGTCCAGGTTGCTTCTGAATTAGTGGCCGAGTTTGTGAAACCCAGCAGCATGCTCATTTCACAAGATCAGGTTGGAAAAGCTCAATTGCTCTATTTTTCATTGATTAGAGAGTTTTCAATTATAACGCAGTTGATATTGATGGTAAATTTGGCTTAATTTATAGAGTTTAAATCAGGCTTTCTGATAAATAAATGAAATTACAGCAACAGTATGATGAGAAGAACATTCGGAGGAGGGTGTATGATGCACTGAATGTACTGATGGCAATGGACATAATAACAAAGGAGAAAAAGGAGATACAATGGAAAGGGTTACCCACCACACATATCAATGATATTGAACAGCTAAAGGTTTGTTTGCTTCCTTTGTTAAATTACTCACGGTTGCATTTTATCTAATCCATTAGGTGTATTTATGGCAGCGCACATTCTATCAATGAAAAAGAAACTTGATATTGGGGTTGCATAAATATACAAACTGAAAAGCTTTTGGCTTGTATAGTCTGTCTATATAGGAAGCAAGAATCCAAATGTAACCTACGGTTGTTTTATGTATATAGACTGAGCAAAAACAGGTTATAACTAGGATTGACAGAAAAAGGGCCTATCTACGGGAACTGGAAGAGCAGGTAAAAGATTTATGATGATTCTGTTTACTGCATATCAAGGGGACCCTTATTTTCCCTCGTGGAAAAATACATGCAGGAACTATGTTGTTTCTTCGACAAATATTCCAAGATGAAAAGATATTTTTTGTGTGCTACTTGATCATTGCCTATTTTGTGGTTAAAGATAACAGGCCTTCAAAATCTAGTACAGCGGAATGAAAGTGTATATAAGTCGGGAAATCATCCTTCTGGAGGTGTGGCATTGCCATTTATATTAGTAAAGGTATTAATGCTATCCTCAGTGCTTTCTGCAATGCTACTTTTTGAAAGCCATTTTGTGTTTTTCAATTTCCATTGGTCTTCACACCAATGTTTTTGCTTGTGTCATTTCTTGTTATTTTTATTCTTCTTAATTCATATTTCACCTCATTTGCCATGCCTAATGAATCTCATTGCTTGCCAAATTTACATTCAGCATATACTACAAGCATAAAAGAGATTTTTTCTGTTTGTGTGATTTAGTGCATTGTGCATTTGCTTTGTGGTTCGTGTGAAAACTATTTCAAGCAGCTATGTTGTCTCTGCCATTGCATATATGTAATAATGATATCTTAGAGTCCAGACAAAGCAGTCTTGGTATAATATTTGGTATTCATTACATGTTCATTGTACGCATAATAGCTTAGGTTTTAGTTACTAGTCATTGATTATATACACTCAATCTAGCCTCCCTGCAATGGAGATATGTGACCTTGATTGCATTGTGGTCTCTGTTTCTATAATTTCCTTTCTTTATGTGTCTGCAACAGAATCAGAACTGATATTGGAACCTAGTTCTTTTCCTCGAATTTTAAGGGATTCCATGATTTTCTATTGCTTCAAAAGGTTCTTTGACTCACTTATTGTTTAAGTATATATATATATATATATATATATATAATGGGATTTTCAGTAGACCACTGTACCTAAATATAAGGACATGATGTATCCTACACTTCCTCAAAGCTTTTGCAGATTCCAAAGGTGTTGGCCATCAGACACCTTCAGAAAGTTTTAGCAATCTAGTTTTTCAAGATGAACCTTTCTATACTTCTTGAAGATATCCTTAATACCTTCCATAAACGTAGGAAATTTGCCAAACAAAGTAAATGATGAAAGCAAATGTGTGATGATGAGTGGATGGAGAACCATAGCTTGAAAATCAGTGGCAATCCTTGATTCCTCCATAGCACATCCTGTTCAGAAGTTAGATGTTCTACTGCATCTTGGTAAAGGGTTCTAAAACTGTTTGATGGTATTATCCAGTTCTTTTATGCTTTTCATCAGAGAGTTGACATATCACAAAGGTATTATGAAAATGGTTGAGATTTTAAACAAAACAATCAAGGATATTTTTTCATATTTCATACATAAATCAAAGAGTGTGAAGATAGTGGATGGAATTGGACTTTGGTCCCTAAGAGAAATTGTATAAATAGCAAATGGGACAAGAAAAAGTATTGGATTTTAATTTTAAGCTGAAAACCCTAATCCAGGGAATTAGGAAGTCTAACCATGTGAACAAGTCCACATCTTACAAAAACATCTAAAGGTTTTGAAAAGCTTTCAAGGATGATTCGGTACTTTAGGCTGTTTTCTGATAGGTGAATAATACGGACACTGGAAATAGTTGAAATCTATGCACTTAGCCACTTAAAGATCTTTCTTTGTATGCTGTGGATAAATTTGGATAGTGATGTAGAAGGATCAAATTAATGGACTTCCATGTTGAACACATTGTCAAAAGAAATGGGGCCAGAATCAACAAAAGACTCTCAAATTGGATACCTAAAAGAAGTAGGTAAGATGGGATTAAGCCTAAACTGATTTTTTCTGTTGCTCATGAAATTAGGGATAAAGGTTAATGACATGGATAAAATTTAAGTACGAGAAACGGAACAAAATTTTAAAGAATGCCATATGGTGAAATGAAAATGAAACGCAAAATTTTATTAACATTCATAAAGGAACCAAAAAGCACAAGAAACAATTAAAAGGGATTTTTTTTTTTTGGGTGGTGGTGGTGGGGGCGGGGAGCAAATGAAGTATTGGAGTATGTAAAGCAATTATAGAAATGGTAATGAGCTTAGAATGCGACTATTAGAAAATATGGACTAGTGGGGTATGCAGCACAATTTTTAAAATAGTAATAAGTGGTTAAAACATGAGTGATGCATGAAGTTTGCATTATACCTTAGTAGTTTTTTATCCAAAGGAGAATATATATTTTTTGAAAAAAATCTTTCTTTCTATGTTTTCATTATTCAAAGAATTTATTTGTCATGCCTTCTCCAGCTTTGGCTCAACAAGCTCAAAGAGAGGAGAGTTTCTTTGCAAAAAGCAAATTTTTGTAGGACTTGCTGCATTTTCAATTCTTTCAAATTTATGCATTCTTTGCATATATATAGGGGATCTGGATATCATTAATTCGGTCTGGTAAAAGCAGATTCTGGAACAACAGTGTTTTTTTAAATAGGTTGAAAAGTGGGGCATATCAGGGGCCACCCTTCCCGTGAATCAAACTTGGGTCTCTCTTAAGGGAGCCCAATGACTTTTGCCATTGCGGTGTCCCTGTCGGGACATTCTAGAACAACAGTGTTATTTTGTATCCTAAGCACAATTTCTAACATTGTTGAAAGGGGTAAAGTCTGCAGCTAACTTTGACTTCACATGAATTATGCAATATGATGTCAGGTAAATTCCTTGTCTCACAATTTTGTTCACTGGAGATGGATTCCTCAAGGACCTCATATGTTTGTCTGTTGGTAGCCATCCTCCACTCTGTAGATCTCTAGATCATTGTTTGCTTTGCTTCCTAGTTTCTTACTATAAATAGCTCTGCATACCTGCTGAACTACCTATGCTACTCTTCATGGTTTCAATGAATAACATAATTTTTTTAACTATGTTGTCCCTCTTGGGATTTCTACCAAATAAACTGAAAGAAAAAAAATTGGATAAGACTGCACGCCAATTTACATTTGAAAATTGTTCATGTGAGCTGATATTGTTAACATTCAAGGAGAAGTAGAGATCTGATTAGCTTTATTCAATTCAAATTTATTAACTTCTTTGCATGCTTGAGTTAGTGATTAAAATGGTTGTGTCATTTAACACGTTATAGTTCTAATTCCATTTTTGCTTTTCCACCTAAACAGACTCGCCCCCATGCAACAGTTGACATTGAGATCTCAGAAGATATGCAGCTAGTTCACTTTGATTTCAATAGGTGAACACCCCTCATTGCTTTCTCTTTATAGCCTTGAGTGATGTGATAAAGTTAATTCCTGATCTTATGAATTTACACTGATTTATCTGTTTTATATTCATGACCATGTTTGTCCTTGCAGTACACCTTTTGAATTACATGATGATGCGTTTGTGCTGAAAGCAATGCAATTTTGCAAAACACCATGCAGTGATGGTTCAGGTGATGAAAGGACAGGCAACGGATCTGAATTTAATGACCCATACTCACCTGTATGCACATCATCCTCTCATTCTCCAAGAACAGCTGACACCGATTCCTATTCTCTGTCTAGTATTCCTGGTCAAATCTGCAATTCCTTATCTGTCCCAAGCATTATAAAAACATGTGTTAAGAATGAGAACTTCACTTGATGCTCCAAGAGTTTGCTGCTGAGCAGATTTGTACTATTGAGTGCTCTCACTTTGTTGAGAGACATATTCCTAGATATTCTTTCTTTTCATTTACCTGATTACCGTTAATTGTATAGGTCTTTCAGCATGTGGGCTGGTTGTTGGCTCCACCGGGAAGAGTAATATATCTGGTTGAGAGTGGTAGAAATGTATATTATTGTGAATATAGAAGGAAATTTGGTTTCTTCATCTTATAAACAAGCCAATTTGGCAGAAAAAGCATTCCTTTAGCAGATCTTTTAAAATCCATTCATGCACTTGTCTTTTTCAATTAGACCTGTGAGTGATTTATAATATAAGAAACAAAAAAACACAAATCTCCTTTGTTAAATCAAGATTATTTACTTCATTTTCTCATACGTCACTATGTTCATTACCAACTTAAATTTTCCATTCAATTTAGTTGAAATTTGTGTTAAGAACCTTGCATGTTTTGTATCAAGATACATTTTTCTAAATCCATTTGTACTGTCGCACCAGTTCTTTCCCAATCACCTTCCAGTAACAATAGTACCGATTTGATGGATTTCTGCGATTACAATGACAATCCAGGTAAGAATATTTTGATTGTTGAGAACTGAAAACTAGAAAAAGATATTTTTCAGTAAAATATCAATCAATGTCACATAAATAGTTGCAAACTATGTTACCAGACACACGATGAGGGAGCCTTGTTTCATTTTTTTCTCATGAGAAACAACAATGGAACAGAAATGTTTGTTGCCAACAGGTGTTTCAGCATCTATGTTTGACTGCAAATGTTGACCTCGAAAGTGGGTAGTAACATTTTTTTTTTAAGTATTTTTCATCCAACTGTTTTAGGCCTCCCCTGTGCATATGATCTCTGTGCACTTTCTTTCAAAGAGAGCTGCAATGGATAGGTATGGGGGGTTTTGCTAGAAAGGGTGTAAGTTGCCTCTGTATGCAGATCCGTTTCTTATACACAACCTTTGCCAGGCTTTGTTTCTCGTCAAGTTATTGTTGCTGTCACGTTTCTCGAAAAATATATCCTTCAATAAAATATCAATCAGTGTCATGTAAATAATTGCAACCTATGTTACCAAAAACGTGACGAGGGAGCCACGTTTTGAGTTTTTCTCACGAGAAATGACAATGTGAGGGAAATGCCCGTTGCCAATGGGTTTTTTAGTGTCTATGTTTGACTGCAAATGTTGACCTTGAAAATGGCTAATATCATGATTCTTTGGAGTATTTTCCATCCAACTGTTTTAGGCCTCTACTGTGCATATGATCTTTGTACACTTTCTTTCAAAGAGAGCTGTTATGGATAGTTATAAGGGTTTTCTCTATAAAGGGTGTAAGTTGCCTCTGTATGCATATCCGTTTCTTATATGCAACCTTTGCTAGGCTCTGTTTCTCGTCAGGTTACTCTTGCAGTCATGTTTCATGCTTCTCGTTTCTGGCAACATAGATCGCAATTGTGGTGTCAAAGAGAGCTTGTTTTCTTAATGCTTTTAAACAGAGGCAATTCTCTCAAAGGCAGTTATTCCTAACATTGACTTTGATAGTCTATCAGTTATTTCAGCACCATGAAGATTAGTTGTCTTAGTTTAAAAATTGAGAAGCTTTCAACTTCCCAAAAACCTTACATGAATGCGTGAGACTAATGAGAAACTTCTTCCAAGGAAAGGTCCATATTTATTAAAAATGGAGGAAAAAAAAAAGAAAAAAAGAAATCAATAGGAAAAAAATAAATTTGCATTATAACTTCCATGACCAACAATGAAGAGAGAAGCCTATAGGTGTCTTTGATTTATGTGTCAAAGAAAGGTCTGTTTATCAATGCATACGGCCAATTTTGGTTTGTCTGTAGACACTCATAGAAGTGACATAAATGAAAATGTGTGCTTAAGTATTAAATCAGAAAATTAGTTTTTTTTTTTTTTTCATTTTTACACAGGCCATATGTTGAACGTAATTCAGTCCAATAAGTCCAAATGTTATGCAAAAAACAAGCAGCATGGCAATAACTTGGAGTGCATTTATCATGCCCTTGCAAAGCAAATTAGCTTGTCCTGGTTAAAATAGAATACAACCAGAAAATAAAATCCTGAAGGGAAATCTATGTACAGAAACAAATCCAGGAGTTAGCAAATAATGTGGAAAAAATATTTTTTGTTAACCACCCTGCTTATGAAAGAGACTAAGGAACAAAGGATCATATCACATTAAGTTTGAATTGGACACACACCAAATCACATAATAAAATGCCTTTCCACATTTTATTATTCTGAAGAAAGGCAGATCAATTTTACCTTATCAGCACTTTCTATGGTTGATTACTAATAAGAATTTGATCATTCACTTAGATGCCAAAGTGATTTCTTGATTTTAAATAACCACATTAGTTTCCTGTTTGAGGAACTTCCATTCTCCAGCTGTCTTTTTATGGCCTTTCCTATCAATCTAAAACAAATATACATATTGTTTCCAATATTTGGAGATAAATACTATTGAAGAACTAGAAAAATACATAACAAAGAATACAAGATGATAAGAGGACATACTTACCCAGGTGTTGTAGGTGAGTTGGAGAGGAGAGGGCAATCCTCCAAGGGAGGTCCTAGGTTCGAATCTCCACCCTACCAAAAAGCTGAATTGGGTACCCAAAATCCAATTGATAATGTTGGTGCGGGCAGGGCTGGGTGTGACTCCCGGGTGACTTTGACGGTATAGAACCCCCTGTTCGTGGTCTCTCAGACCAAGGCGGCCCCGCAAGGGGTTTTTCGCTTAAAAAAAAAAAAAAAAAAAAAAAAAAAAAAAAAGATAAGAGGACATACTTTTGTGAAATGTTTGGATCTTCCTCCAAGACAAACATAAATATTATTTCATTATTCAACTTGCTTCCAAATTTACCGCACATGTAAAGAAGACCACAAAGAAATGGTGAAGGTGAAGAACAATTGTTGCACGAATTACCCATTTCCAACCATATCACATCCAACTAGGAAATATATCTGCCATTAAACTACCATTGATTAGGCTACACAATAGATGTCCAATCCATTCAACAAGAATTGGATATTTTGATGTGTTATTTCAAGAAAAAGTATAATGCTATCAACAAATGTGTTATAAGAAAATATAACACATCCTATCCAACCGAGCTGGTTTCAAATCTAAAGAGAATGTTATGAATTGTTTCAATTACAAGCTGTAGCACAATGAGAGTTTTCCACTTTTGAAGGAACATGAAAGAGTAAATGACAACAAATATTAACAACATTCAGCATTCAACAATATACAAGAAAAGAGATTCAGAGATAGAATGATGCAAAACCAAACATTGTCATTATCTTTAGGTATGAAAAACAAGATATACAAATCAATATACTGCAGCATGTACTATTCACAACATGTATTCTCTACAGACAACATGACAATATGATCTGAGATAATTTGACATGATGAATTTTGAATTATAAGCTCAACGACCTTTTACCTGTCTTCAACTACCCTTACATGACAAATCATGACATTATCTTATTTTGCATATACTAGCAATACTCTGCCATTTAACACAATATGACAACATTCTAACAAACACTTAATGCACAAACTATTGTTCTTATGCAAAATGACAAAACATATGTACAAGGAAATTACTTATGCATACTCGTCTCCGTATGTGCTTGTTCATGCTTGAGATGGTGCCATGCTAGAACTAGCCCCTACATCTGCCCTCCCTTCTAAACTGGTCAACATCTCATTGATGAATGTTGCTGCTCTTGAGGGATTCAACTTTCTTGCGGTTGTGCAGTGGGCTGTACTTGGACAAGTTCAGCTCTCAAATCTTGAACCTATGACTTTAGAGCTTTGGTTTCTTGCTTCAGTATTTTAGCATAGGCTTGGTATCATGCCCACTGGAAACCATAGTGCTATGATTTCTTCTCTAACTCCTCAAGCCTAGATTACAATGCGAATTTCTCCTTTTCCACTTCTTGAGTTTAGGCTTCAAGTGCCTACTCTTGTACCAAACATTTTGACTTCAATTGCCCGATCAGTTTATCTTGCTCCTCGTGTTTTGTTCTCAATCCTTCCGCCTCCTATTGTATCTGCACCAGTCCTTCTTTGGCCTCTTGCTTCACTGGCCAAAGTTGCTTCTTTATATCCCCATTTGGATTGCTTGTTGCCCCACCTTTATCTTTACATTGATGGCATCTCTTGGAACTTCTCCAATTCAAATGTCAACCATTGTATGAGATAGGCCAAGTAATTCATCCTAGTATACAAAGAGTCCAACTCCGGTGCTAGTTTGACTTTCTTCACCACCACTGATGTAGGATAAATATGAACTTTTTCATTGCCAATGTAGACTCTGAGTGGGTGGTGGTATAGGACTCTGGTGCCTTCTAGCAACTCCTTCACTCCAAGCATGTTTTGCACACTACTGCCTTCACCAAGCTTCATTGCAATTCAGTGAATTTCTTCATCCTTTCTCATCCTGGACCTAGTTGATCGAGTTGTCGATTTCTGCGTCTATCCTCATTTGCCACAGTCTCCATTCTCCAAGGGCACTTGTTTGGAATTTGTTGCGCACTCTTTTGATCATGTCTCCTAGTTTCTCAAAGAAACTATCAACTTGATCATTGATATTTGTGCCATAGACAAGGGGCTGCCCAAATTAGGCACCCCTATGATCAGATGCTTGCTGGCATTGCTATCAACCTCGTTTTGTCATCCTCGTCTTGCATTGTCGTCTCCTTTTCCTTCCCACCAATTTCTCCCTTAGCTGTTTTTCCCTTCAACTTCTCCTGTGGCTACAATTTTTCTACTATCTTGTTTTCTGCTTTAGAAATCTCCTTGTCTTTTGCCGCTCTGCTAGTTTGACCTACCTACAACAAAATAGGTGTTGAGTCAACACCATTACCTTTTTCTTTCTTCATCATGGTCTGTATAATGGTTGAGGTGATTTCAATTGGCTCCTCGTTGTCCAATGGAGGGGAACCACACCATATTGCTTCCTCCTAATATTGCCATAATGCAATGGTGGTAAAATTCTCGTGCTGAAATGGAGGTGTGTTCACTATCATACCATCGTTGTACATTTGTGGTGTCCCCAAATCAAATCCAAATTCTGGTGGACTCTTTGTATTTCTTGTGGGTGATATCTCCATTACCTTCTCTGTTCGCCTTATCACTCTCCTCCTCTACAATGGTCTCCTATGCGATTGTCTCCTATGCAACTCTCTCCTCTTGATGTGTTGTCTTCATCTTTTGTGCAACTCCTCTTGGCTGTTGCCCTCCTCATGCAACCTCATGATGAGCCTTTGCTCTTGCGGTACCCACTTGCGTAGTTGGCCTCCCATAATGTGCAAGCATAACATCAGATCCTTCTTCCTTGGCAATTCTCCATGCCATGGCTTGCACAACTTCCCTAGTTGATACTGCAATGTAAGTTTGGCCTTGAATATGGACTTCTTGTCTTGTAATGATCCGAATTAGAACTTCGCCATATCTCGACTATGTCAACTGTGCAATGCCTCTCCCTTGCATAGTTTGCCTAATTGGAGGATTCCCACCAAATCCACTAACAAATGTTGGCTGTGATGGTCCTTTGGGAGGAATAATCCTCACCATCTACCTTTGTGGTTGAGGTTAAGGCTGCAATTGCTGCTGTGTCTACTGTCATAGCTATCCCAATTGTTGCTTTTGCCTCTTCTCCTCTTACTTCAGCTGTTCTATGATGGCCTTTCCTCGTTCCCATTTGTCTCTGATTCTTCATTGTTTTCTTCTACAAGTATGTGTCATCACCTTTGTCTTCTTCAAACGATTCCATCGATTACACCACTAGCAGTGACTTCCTCTTCTTTGTCGCTTGCTTCTTTGTTCATTGTCTTTGGGTGTGTCCTTCCTTTGCTGGTGGGGCCATTGTGGTCCATTTGAACACTATTGGGACTCCTTCCACAATAGATTGAGGTAGGTCCAACATTGAAATTTGGACCTTCTCGTATGTAGTTGCATCCAAGAATAATGTGATGACATGAAATACCATAAAAAATTGTGTATTTCAAAATCAAATTGTGGATGTTGTCAGCTAGATGAGTAGCCAATTCAAATCTTACACTATTCATGATCCCTTCCACGTACGACAAGGGGTAGGTGGGCATGTTTGGGGCTCGTTGTTCTCCTGACAGTCTGGACATAACACCATTCATTGCGTGATGCAGTTGGTCCGTCTTCATGTGCTGCATCTTCAATCCTTTATTCCCATGCTTTATTAATTTGCCAGTTTCACCTGGTTTTAGATTGGCAAAATTTTCCACAAAATTCCATAACTTGTAGGGTTTGATTCTCTCCTTCCGTATAGGTTTTTGTTGTTCACGCCAGGTATCCCAAACACTTGTATGAACTTTCTTGGGGAATATGTCACCTGAACATCTCTCTCCCCTGACTTGGATTTTGCTCCTCTTCCTCTCCGAATCGTACTTCTCCAACATATGCAACAAGGACAGCTTGAAGAAGTCTTTGTCGAAGTTCACCACCTGTATAATATAAAGAACAACTACTTCTCAAAAAGTTGACTTCAGTGGATGATTAGGATTTACCTGCCACCAGTTTCGGGAGAACTCCTCTGTAGGTGTAGTCCATGTGATTTCATCCAAAGGGGTCTGCATTTTCTCCTTTCCCTTTGCCTTTGGTTGTAGAGATGCTACCTTGTCCTTCCCCTTCATTCTTTGCTCTTTGAGTGACGTCTTAGTTCAAGATCACGACCTTGAGCCTTCTTCTCCTAGACGTTGAGAGCTTCTCTGCTCTTCTTCCCTCTTGCAGTACTCTTCTCTCATGATGATATGCATGCTTCGAATGACTTTTGTAGAAGTGTGCACCTCCTTCGCACATCCTTGGTCCTTGCCTCAACATTGAACTTGGGGGAAATTTGGAAGGATATTTGTGTGGCTCTTGGTCTCCTTCTCCCTCTACAATTCGTGGCCTCTGTTGTTGCATTCCACCTGCACAATTATGTGGGGGATTCTATTTGAATGTCTTCAATAGTTGGGTTATTGTAGGTAAACTCCAGCCAGTGTGTTGACCATTGGCACCTCCATGTGGCAATTACCTCTTCAACAATCTCCTTGTACCTCCACGTGGTAGGTTTCTCATGTTTCTTGTTGCTCTCCTTGTTCCTTGTGCCACTGCTGGTTTCTGACCAAATTTTGCGGACCTAGACGACTTGCCTCCAAGGCATGATGACCTGCTTCCAATGCCGGACAACCTTCTTCTTGGGCTTGAAAACAGGCTTGATGGTCCTCGCCTGCCCTGCTTGGACGGCCTGCATGGCTTGGCGCATCAGTCAAACAACCCGGTGCACAAGCTATGAGTGTTTGCTACTTCTATGCAGCTATGCATTGCCTTCCTGCTCCTTGGACGATTCTTTTTCCTGCACATGCAAGTTGTTCCCTCATTGGAGGACCTTTCCTTATTGTCGTTTTTGTTTCCTACTTGGTTTTTGCCCAAATGCCAACTGTTGTTACACCTCCTTTTGTTTTCACTGTTGAAATGTTGAGTTCTGCTGTCAGCACACTGGTTCTCCCGACATGCAGATTTTGTCAAAACCCTGGCTGGTTTTACTGGCTAGGGTTCAAATTTCTGCTTCTCATTTCTACAGCTGTGTTCTTTGGCTGAATTCTACTCACTCACACTACACTCGATTTTTACTACCATCAGACGAGGGTTTTCAGCAAAACCATTGTTTTTGCTGCTGCCCCAGCATGCCCTAGCTTCAGTTCCATGATGAAATTCACTCCTCAGCTGGTTCATCCTTCTTCCTTGCTGCCATTGAAATCTTTGTGGTGAAATCTCTTTGGTTTTCTTATTTGACATCCTGAAGCGTGCCCTGGCTGGCTCTTGCTGATTGGTAGTTGCTCCCCACTAGTTGGCTCTACACCAAATGTAGCACAATGAGAGTATTCCACATTTGAAGGAACATTAAAATCTAAATGACAGAAAATATTAACATTCAACATTCAACAATATGAGAAAAGAGATTTAGAGACAGAATGATGCAAAACTGAACATTGCCATTATCTTCAGGTATAAACAACAAGATATACACATCAATATACTGCAGCAATATCACAATATTAATCACAACATATATTCTCTATGGACAACATGACAATATGATACGAGGTAATCTAACATGATGAACTTTGAATTGTAAGGGGTCCATATATACTACTTTGGGCAGGGGAGGTAGTTGCTATCTTGCGCGACCACCATGTACTTTTTCCCAACTATCCTTACATGATAACTCATGACATTGTCTTATTGCACACATACTAACAATACTCCGCCATTTAACACAACATGGTGACATTCTGGTATACAGTTAGGGTGCAAACTTGTATTCTTATGCAAAATGACAAAACATATGTACAACGACTTTGCTTATGTGTACCCGTCTTTGTACACGCTTGTTCATGCTTGAGGTGGCACCACGTCAGAACTGGCCCCTACACAAGCAAGACTTCCTGGAAATTTAATGAAAATTTTGAATGTACAAATAGCACAAACACGTTTGTAAAACATTTACATATAAAAAGTCCTCTTTATTTCTTTATCAGTTCAGATTACAGAGTCCATCAATCTGGATATTTTACTTTTGCCTGTTCTTTCTCTCTCTTGTTGTTTTTTTTACATTTACAATCAGAAAGCATATTTGTGTAGCTTCGTGTATTGCTAAATACAAGATGACATGTCTAGTACAAAGTGACATTGATGCTTCGATGGGGAATTGACATAAAAATATTTACCAAAATGCATTCCATATTCCTAACATCTCTCCAACATTGGTAGTGTAAAATTCCAACGATATAGGCGAAGTGAGGGCCTTGATATCTCTGTGCCTAGTATGAAACTTGCCTCTGAGAGCTATTCACCCAACAACATCAGATTTCATTTCTTTAATTAGACTAGTGGTTGTGATATAATTCTGGACAACAACAATGGCAGTAATTGCCAACATATTTTGGGGCTATTGGAGTGTTAAAACTCACAAATATTTTTGGAACCTCGTAGTAAGATTCTTTAAAGTGGGCTGCAAAAACTGTTTGGTATGGATCTAAGTCATTAACATTTATATCTCCTGATTCAGAAGTCAAAATCTGGATGGGAGAGTCTTGTGATTGTCTTCAATTGACTTGTTCACTAGCATCATCATATCCTGCCATTGGTGCGCTTACTGTAGTATAATCAGAATATTGTGCTAAATTGCTAATATTCCATGACCCAATCAAGCATTCTCATTGTCTTCAATTGACTTGTCCACTAGCACCATTATATCCTGTTATATGTGTGCTTCCTTAAATAGAATAAAAAAAATCCTGCAGACATTCCATGATCCTATCCAAGGCAACTTGAACCATTCCTTTGACTCATTCCGAGGCAACTTGAATATCCTACATGTCCGTATTAACTATGTCATCCATTATCGAGTTCCTAGATTTCATAATCCGAATCAACACTTAATGGTTGTTGGTGGTTGATGACAATCAACGCTTTATGCTCATTCATATTTGAATAACAAGTCATCAGCAACTATCTCAACAAATGGTTAGTGGTGGAACAGGTACCACACTGAACAGAGAGTGCTATAATCTAAATTTGCTGAAGCATCCATCCTACAGGAGACTAACTCTGTACATCTATAGCAAATTCAACTTGGTGCTATCTTGTAGAATAGTAAAAACTGCCATATTTCCTTGAGGATTTATGGCTCAAGTTGACTATTATCTGATGGTCTGATACAAATTAATGCTTGAGAAGGCAATATAAACACCTATGGTGGTCGCTATTTAAGTTTGTTGAATCTAGTTTTGGGATTATATTGCATTGTGCTTACTTGTTGAGTAGCCTTAAATGCATGCCATCCAATGGTGTAAAGAAGAAAAGTCCCATTGGTGGGAGTTGCTACAGCCTGAGTAGTGGTAGAAACAGTAGAATCAATGCAAATAGCAATATACATTATAAAACCATTAAAATGGACACTATGCCTTGAGTCAGTAGCAAGAGCAAAACGCAATGAGGTAGTCATGAAATTAAGAAATGTAGAGCACAAAGTTGTCCTAAGCTCGAACAAAAGCTATGATTGGTGGTATTATTGTAACTAATGGAGAAAATCTGATAAACAGTATTAAAGGGTGCAACTGAAAATGTGCTAATACTAGGGCCACTTCATGCTGACCTTGATAATGCTCCAAAAAGACAACCCACATGAAAAGATACATCAACGTTACTTGAGTCAGGTTCTATGATGCTAAAGACAGAGAAAAGGTAATGCTAGGAAAAGGTGAATTGATACATTTGGCATTGTAGTGGGAAGTGAAGTTGGAGCACATTTGGATCATAATAAAGTGGATAGGAAAGTTGATGTAATACACATGAATAAAAGTGGAATAATAGGTGTCTAAAGTGATAGAGGCAATTTCACTTTAATGGAATGCAGCTTGTGCATGAAAATGTGTCATGAGATTAATGTATGATGGGAGTATAGAAGGAGATGGGAAGCATGATGTAGGAGGTAAGTGCAAATATAATATAATAGAGGAGAAGGCTTTGAACATCCACAAGACCGAACAACCTATGGAACAAATATTTTTTTTACCAGACACTATATGTTATCTCACTTGTTCCTTTAAAAGGAAACAAGATGTGAAAACATCAAGCTTGAACCATCTTTCTCTTTTACTAAATTGCTGAACTTTTTCAACTGATAAATTCTCCTAGATTCTTTATTCTAGTCTCCAAACAATTCAAACATAGAATCCATTGCTAGTGTATCTCTATGTGCTCTGCATTCCAAGATAAAATGTTTCGTTGTTTCAATTGTCTCTGAAGTGCAAAAGATATAGATCTTCTCTTCCCATTTCTCTAGGTCTCTTTCATCTGCCTGTCTCACTTATGAGTTGGTATGATCTTGTCCTCAGTTTGGCTATAAGCATCTTTGCTTTCCATTTGATATTTGCATCTGTGTATGCTTTTTGATGATACTCATATGCAAGGTTGAACTCAGCAAGGTAGTGTCCTCTCTTTCTTCCTAACACTTTTTTTTCACATAGCTGCTTTGATTTTTTCCATAACATAGACTTCTATATCCTTGTTATTGTTTGGACACTTTGTTAGGTTAATACCCCACTTATTCGTCCGTTTGACATTTTGTTTTATCCATGTGTTCTTGTAGTTCATATCATCTCCAACTATATCCTTAGGCCACATCTTTGCATCCATTCAACATTTTGAGGTATCCTAGAAGACTAATTGCTATGGCTTTCTCTATAGGAGAAGTACCTATTTCTATTAGGAGTATTTGATATGAATTGAATTTGCTTGTGATCAAATACTTTTGGATCTTTGTTTGTCTTCATTTCATGCTCAAATGTGTTGTTGGCCCATACATCACACCCATAAAGCACCATTGGTACCATCCATAATCCAACTAAGACCCTGATAGTATTCTAACTTCATAATTCTGCCTCCCCACACATTTTCTGCAATGCAAAAGTGCTCTTCAACCTTCCAATATTCTTTTCAATCTGGACATTGCCCAACTGCACCTGTTATTGAGGTCTATCCTAAGATACTTGTATTTTGCAGCTGCTTCTAGGAGACCCCCTTTAAGTGAAAGTGTTATTGTTTCTTTTTCTTTTGATTGGTGAAAATCAAGATCTTGGTTTCCCTAGTATTTCCTTGCATGTCAACTACTTATTGGATCTCCCCTCGCTAGACCCAACAAGTATATAGCACATTTGCCAAGTAGCTAAGGGTTGTGTAGTTTATTGGATTTTAAAATGGGTCTAATCATGGTCGATATCTAACTTTTAAGGTTCGTCTTTTTCCTTGAACATTTGCCATTATTATCTATAGCAATTTGTGTTGGAATATGTAATCTGATCTTATTGGGTAAGGTTGACAGTGTTTATGTAAGCCTATGGGCATGTGCAATGTAAGCCTATGGGCAATATTGATGTATTCACCCTTAGCAATATCAATTAAACCACCTCTACGGTTAACCTTATTTAAAGGTTTAAAATATATTAATTTACGTTTTAATTGAAGCTATGTTGGCTTAAGGTTTGTATTAATTGGGGATTTGGTATCTCTATAAATGCTCCTAATCGCTGATCCAATTGTATCAATTTTTAATATGAACTGATATTGTGGGGTTGTGTATTTCGGAAGATTTAGTGGAAAGTAATCTAAAATCCAACATGGTATGAGAACCAATTCAAAGCAACAACAATCAATCATGAAGAAGAAATCCTTTTCGTGACATTATTTGATTATATAGAAAATTTTCTCTTGTTTAACGATTTGAGGAACAAAAATAGAGAAAATCTTATCCTTCCTCTTTGGAGAGAGAAATCTTCAAAAAATTGAATTTGAAAATTCAAATTTTGGCACCATTTTTGCTTCTCACATACCAAACTCGTTTAAAATTGGCATGCATCTTCAATTCAAAGTTGTCCATCTATGGAAGACAAGTGTTTAATCCCGATCAGCAGCCCAAATGGCTTGGTTGGTAGGCAAAATAATATAACTTTTGTGCAAAAGGGCACAGGCTCCATTCTCGCTGAGGACTTTCGCCTTCATTGCATGGAGGGAGCCATGTCTTTCTACAAAGTGCGACGGCTTAGCTTTCACCCATCATTGTGGACTTCTTGGCTAGAAAACAAATAACACAATTTTTTCACAACACACACTACGGGTTTGAATTTTGCCAACTCTGTCTTTTGTTGAGTCCTGTTTAGCTGTCTCCAAGAAGATGAAACCCTTATGAGGATTGAGCGTCAATGCCAGTGGTCTTGGACAATGCATATCATTTTGAAGCACTTGAGGTCTCAGGTTCAAATCCCTTGCTAGTCAAGGCATATGCTCAAATGTCAAAATTGTAATCATGGAATACCAATCCCAAACTTTAGTTGGGTGTAGTGGCCAATAAAACCATAAGTGCTAGTAACAAATCAAATTTTCTCTCTCTCTCTCTCTCTCTACTTATATATATATATATATATATATATATATATATATATAAAAGTTTGATTGGTCATAGCTTTTATATACAAAAGCATTTCAAGTCCATTTACTTTAGATCACACGGTTTTTGGAGTTCTGTGCACTAACATAGTTACAAAAATCACCGATTCCTGATTTTTTCTGATTCTTCCAAAAATCCAAGTCAACTTGATGTGGAATCTGTTGGGTGTGTTGTATCCTTTGCATGAAAAAAAAGAAAAAAAAACAAGAAAGCCAAAAAGCTAAAAAATATAAAAGGTAAAAAGATATATCTAAAGATAGAAAAGCATGGTTTGTAGTTAAGAAAAGCTATTGTAATGATTCTATATATTGATGTATCCCTCACTAGTTGACCTATCCATCCATCCCCACTTGGGTGGATCATCCAATCTATGCATGGTCCATAGTTGGATTAGATTGGGTGTGAGGCACCAGAATATGTATAAGGATATGCACCAGACAATGCATATGAATCTTAAAGAAAAAAAAGGGTGGCTCTGGTTTTTTGTTGGTTTTTCCGGTCAACGGTTTCTAGGATAGATATTTGTGTTCATTGTGTGTGCAAATTATTTTTCCTTCTATTTTATGATTAAGTTTGCACTAATATCTCAAGAATAGGTTTATCAATCTCTTTAGAATCTACGATTTCCGATTTTTTGAATGAAAAAATCGTGATTCCCGACAGAAAAATCGCAAGAAGCCGCACACAGAGGAAAAGGTATAAACTCCTTTTTTTTCACTTTACTTCATTTTCACCTGTTGCAAATTGGAGAAAGGGGTATGCCTACCTACTACCACACCAAACCAAACACACTAGGGCATCCTAACAATGGATTGTTTGTGGTTTGAAGGAATCCGACAACCACCAACAACCGCACAGAGGATTTATCTGAGATAAGAAAAGCTTTGGGCAAACTCTTTTTTTTTCCAGGTTGAAACTCTTTTGCAGTATGAGGTTTTTTGCAAACTAGATTTAGATTAAGGTTGTTTGCAAATGTTTATTTATTTTTTTCAAGCATGTTCCCAAAGATTAAGTTTAAGGTAGAAGTTTAAATAACTAGGTCTAGGGTTTTTTTTAAAGTAAATATTGTTGCTTGATAACTATGTATGCAAGCTATGAAGTGGCATTAGCTCAACCGGTTAGATTCCTCAATATTTAAAGAGGCCAAGGTTCATATCTTGTCCAACGATACATGGATAATATCCAAGTTTCGTTGTAATACCGCTAAGTGGTGATGATGTAATACAGGTAGGGCCCATTTCAATCTTATGTAACCAATTGAAAAAAACTATGTATGTAAGCCCATTTTTCAATTGTCAATGTTTCAAGTTTAAACCCTAAACCCTAGTTTAGGTTTTTTTTTCTCCTTTTAAGTAAATATTGTTGCCTGATAACTATGTATGCAAGCCCATTTTTTCAGTTGTCAATGTTTCAAGTTTAAACCCTAAACCCTAGTCTAGGGTTTAGGGTTTAGGTTTTTTTCTCCTTTTAAGTAAATATTGTTGCCTGATAACTATGTATGCAAGCCCATTTTTCAGCTGTCAATGTTTCAAGTTTAAACCCTAAACCCTAGTCTAGGGTTTAGGATTTAGGGTTTCTTTTCTCTCCTTTTAAGTAAATATTGTTGCCTGATAACTATGTATGCAAGCCCATTTTTTCAGCTATCAATGTTTCAAGTTTAAACCCTAAACCCTAGTCTAGGGTTTAGGTTTTTCTCTCCTTTTAAGTAAATATTGTTGCCTGATAACTATGTATGCAAGCCCATTTTTTCAGTTGTCAATGTTTCAAGTTTAAACCCTAAACCCTAGGTTTAGGGTTTTTTTTAAAGTAATTGTTTGTAACTTTGTTGTTACTTGTTTCCATGTGCAGGCATAAAAAAAATGGCGACGAAAAGAGATCCAGCATGGCAGTATGCAAGGGAAGGGGAAAAGAAAGGGGAAGCTTATTGCAATTTTTGTGACTCTTATTCATGGAGGCATTTACCACCTCAAATTCCATTTGGCAAAGAAAATTGGCAAGGATGTCAAGCCATGCCAAAAGGTGCCGGAAGAAGTTAGAAATATTGTAGATGCCATGATCTCTAGCTCATAGGAAAAAAAGACCTCAAACGAAGACAAACCGAGGCCATCTCATCCCCCCTTCTCGAATTCCTTGTACCGGCAACAACTTTAGCCGGTTTCACCATGAGAGTTCGAGTCCATCAGTTGCACACGTAGGGAGTGGGACGGATGAGTCCCATTTTGTAGAACGTTCCACGCCAAGGGCACAACCCACGCTTGAGGGTATGGCCGCGTGGAACCAGGAGAGGCACAACGCAACGAGGACAGCCATTGCCACTTTTTGGTATTTTTTCAACCTTCCCTTCAATGTGGCAAGGTCTCCATACTGGTGGCGCATGATAGATGCCGTCGCAAGTTGCGGCGCAAGATTTAAGGTGCCAACTTTTGATGACCTTAGGGGCCCTCTCCTTCGACAATCCGTGGACAACATTCAGGTTGTGCTTAAATTTATACACATGCATGATTAAATTATGTTTTTAAAAAGCAAACTTCAAAAAAATCAAAGGGGATTAAATTTATACACATGCATGATTAAATTATGTTTTTATACTTCAGGTTGTGCTTGAAGACCAGCGCAAGGTGTGGAGGATGAAGGGTTGCAGTATCATGTCTGATGGCTGGACGGATGGGAAGGGAAGAACCTTGATTAATTTTTTGGTTGCTTCTACAAGAGGAACTGCATTCCTCAAGTCAGTAGATGCATCGACACAAGTTAAGAGTGTCAAAATGCTTGCAGGGTTGTTGGGGGAGGTTGTGTTGGAGGTTGGGGAGGAGAATGTTGTCCAAGTCATCACGGACAACGCAACAACGTATAAAGCAATTGGTAAGATTTTGGAGGAGAGATTCCCCACTATTTTTTGGACCCCATGTGCAGCCCATTGTCTCGATTTGCTCCTCGAAGACATTGGGAAATTACCTTGGGTGGCAGAGGTTGTACAAAAGTCTAGGGCTATCACAAAATTCATCTACAACCATGCATGGGTCCTCAACCTCATGAGGCAATTTACTAGTGGGAGGGAGCTAGTGCGAGCTGGAGTTACATGCTTCGCCACAAACTTCGTGACATTGCAGAGCATCTATAATGCAAGAGGGTCATTGAAGCAGATGTTTGTGAGCGATGACTGGAATTCCAAACAAGCTGCTAGATACCGATTCTCTAGTGAGGGGTAGAATGTATATGCCTATTTGTTTGAGGAGCCCTTCTGGATAGCCATGGATGAGGCCATCAAGGTACAAGACTAAGTTTATTAATTTATTTTATTATTTTTTTTTTTAATTTAAAATATTTTTCCATTTGGGAATCTTGTATTGTAATTTGTAATTTTTTTTGTAAAATATTTTTATTTAAATTATATTATTCCTTTTTTTAGGTGTCAGAGCCTTTGGTGAAGGTTCTCCGTCTTGTTGATGGAGAACAATCTGCAATGGGATATGTATATGAGGCTATGGACAAGGCAAAAGAGGCAATTGCCGCATTTTATGGATATGTCCGCACCAAATACGATCCCATTTGGAGAATCATTGATACACGATGGACATCTCAGATCCATAGCCCTCTTCATGCAATGGGGTACTACTTGAACCCCCAAATTTTTTATTTTGCTACATTTCATGTTGATTATGAGGTGATGCATGGCCTTGGAGCTTGCATTGAGCGCATGTTCCCTGATAGGGAATTGCGTGATAAGGTATGTGAAGAGATGCAGGCTTATAAGGAATGTCAGGGCCTCCTTTTCCCATCCAAGCAATGCATTCGAATGAGGTCAAAATTGAGGCCAGGTAACCCTCATCGAATTATTATTTATTTTGTCTTTTGATTTTGTTTTAAAAAATAATCTCAATTTACTATTTTACATGTGAATTATTAAATTTCTTTTTTTGTTGTTTCTAGATTTATGGTGGGAGGACTATGGTGGATTTACGCCCAATCTACAATGCATGGCCATCAAAGTCTTATCTCAACCATGCAACGCTTCAGGTTGTGAGCGCAATTGGAGTATGTTTGAGCACATACACTCCAAGAAGCGCAATAGGCTTACACAAGAAAAGTTGAATGATCTTGTGTTTGTTCATTACAACCTTCGCCTCCACCATAAAAGAATTACACAAACAAGTATCGAGGCCATTGACCTAAGTGACATTGATCCATCATCTGAATGGATCATAGATCCAGAGCAAGAGCAGCAGGAAGAGCCTCTCTTCTCCCCAGATGAATTACAAAACTTTGAAGACCTAGCGGAGGAGATAACAACCAAGGCACAAGAAGAGGCAAGGGCACATCAACAAAGAGAGACTAGAGCTTCTGCTAGGGCAAAGGGCAAAGGCATTCAAAGACATTGAGGCATTGTATTTGACAATTTGTCATGACTAATGACACATTTTGTAATTTGTACCTTTTCATATTATAAGCAATACAAGATGTGTTTTGTCACTTTCATGTGTAGTTTAAGCTTGTATCACTTGCCACTTTCATGTGTAGTTTAAGCTTACAGTCTTACATCATTAATATTTGATTTGCATAATGTTAATTCATTGTGATATGCATGAAAAAAACTTTTTTCAATGAAAAATTGCGTTTTCTTTGGTTTTTTATTTATTTATCAAATTTTCTTCGATTTCAATTCTTTTTCTAGCTTGATTATGAGCCAATTCCTATTTTCTCTACTATGCACACTAGTGATATCAATTCAATGACTTGTTATAGTGTTAGAGGACTTCTTTGTGCAAAATGGATTCTTTGGCATATGTTATTTGCCTTAATGGGTAAAATTACATCACTTGGTTAGTACAAATGGTTGGTCTACTTAGAAGTAAGAATCTATGGTTTGTTGTCAATGATGAACAAAAGGTCTTGATGATCATGCACTACTATAAAAAAGGAGGAAGCTTTTGGTCTATTCTTTGTGTTTGTGGAACCAAATATACATTTTTATATTAGAGAGTTGACTGATCTCGTCTTAGTGTGGAAAACTTTGAAGGATCTATATGGAAGAGTAAACTCTAGTGAAGTCATTAGATTAGAAACAAAGCTCTCCGATCTCAAGATTTCAAATTTTAATAATATCAAGGTATACATATCCCATTTTAAGGCCTTGTGAGCTAATATAGCTACGACAGGAAGCAAGAGAAAGACTGATGAAGAATATGTAAAACTTGTTATTTCAAACTTACTTCACTTTTAAAAACAATTGGCTTAGTGATTTACGTGAGTGCGATGACTATAAAGGATCTAGAGCCTATAACTCTTGATGGTCTCTTCAAACTTCTTGTTTATTATGAATTTATGAAGAATTGTGGAGAACTCCCTCAAATATAGGCCCATCCTAAGAACTTTAAATGAGTGGAGGCTAAGGCTCAACCATAGGGGGGGTCACTCTTAGGAAATGGTAAATACCATGTGAGCGCATACACAAGGTATTTTTAATATCGAATTGAACCATCAGTATATTGGTAAGTATTTGGTAAGAACCATCAGTATATTTTTAATATCGTGGGCAGGGGTATTTTAAATTCATGCATACTTAGATATAGATTCTATCCATAAAAAAGGGGTTGGAGAAGAGGGGGTGGGGGTTATATTTGAGTTGCATACTAAATATTTATATCATTTATAACGTGAAATAGTTTTAAAATAGTAAAGCATTTAACAAAACAAACCATCTAAAATTTGAAACTAAAATTATACAAAGAGAAATTCTACTTAACTTTTTAAAACTAGATATTGAACCTTGAATTTAAATAATAATACTAAATAATGACCCTTTAATTGATTATAATCAACTATTAAAAGATGAAAAAAATGATATAGGTTCTCAATTGGGCAAAAAAATTACTTCAAAAATATATAGGTTCTCTTGATGCAATGAAATATATAGGAAAAAAACTCTACCCAAAGGATCGTCAACATGGAACTTAATATCAGATAGTTTACAATTGATAAGGAAACATATTAGATGGTTAGTCAATGAGGGGAGTTATGCAAATTTTTGGTCTAATGCTTGGTTGAAGCCTTATCCTATTATATCTCTGACTCAAAATGGCAACCATTGGCTCAAGCAATTGGAATTTGGAGCATTAACAATTGATTCATAAGATGGTAAATAAATAATACATGCCTATGGTGGTTCAACGAACAAGTAGTTCGTGGAACAACCTCAACTCCCATATAACCAACTTATGTTATGCCCTAATGATTTAATAAAGCGCTCTTAAAGTATGCGCTTACAAATAATGTAATAACCTATGCACCAAAATAATAACATGTGTGACCTATGCTAACATCCCCCCTTATTACATTATTTAGAAATACAAAGAGTGTTGCGAAACAAATCAAATTTGACATGTCCAAGTGCCTTAGTAAAAATATCCGCAACTTGTTCATTGGTGGGAATGTACTAGAGTTGAATCTTGTGTTTTGGAACTTCATCCCGAATGAATTGACATTGTGTGTCAATGTGTTTGGTGTGTTTATAAAATATTGGATTCTTGACGAGATTCAAAACACCTTGGTTGTCGCAAAACAAGTGAATTAGAAGTTTCGTGGGAAGACCCATACTTGCAAGAATGCGAAGTAACCATATCACCTTGCAGACGACTCCACGTGCTGCGCGATATTCTACCTCTATAGATGATAAAGCAACCACATGCTGCTTTTTATTGTGCCAAGAGACAGGTCCAGATCCAAGATGAAAAATGTATCTAGAAGTTGATTTTCGATCATCAATGGATCTGGCATAGTCTAAGTCTGTGTATCCCTGTAAGAAGAAATGGTCATTCTTCTTGTATTCCAGGCCATATTTTGTACTGCCACGAACATAATGAGGAACCTGTTTTGTTGCTTTCCAATGACTCACCTTAGGTTCTTGCATGAACCTCAAAAGGTAACCCACAACAAAACTGATATTTGGTCTGGTGTTAGTAAAAAATGAGACTCCCAATAAGTTGGCAATAGAGAGTACCATCTACCTGTGGAGAAGTATCATATCGCGATAACTTAAGCCCTGGTTCCATGGGAGCTGTTTTAGGCTTGCAATCAGTCATGCAATATTTCTCAATCAATGTATTGGCATACTTCTTCTATGTAACTGTAATATGATTCTTCTTTTGTGCCACTTCTAAACCAAGACAATAGTGAAGAAGTCCTAGATTTGTCATCTCAAATGATTGTTTCAAGTCATATTTCACTACATCTATCATTTTCTCTAAACTCCCAGTGATGATCATATCATCAACATAGAGTACTAAAATCACTATGTCAGAACCATTGTTCTTGATATAGAAACTATGGTACATTGTTGTATTGACTGCTTATGCCCAATACTATTGCTCAAGATGTGCTCCTTTAAGCTTACAACGAACCATTTCCATGATGGAGCGGTTCCTCCTCTCAACAACTCCATTTTGCTGCGGAGTATAGGTTGTTGTCAACTGTCTCTTTATCCCATGTGAATATGCCCCAGGCTGCATCACAAAGCTCTGGTCGATGATTCTAGCTCTTCAGATAGCAGTCAACATGTGAGGGCCATGCATCCTGTAATAGTGATCTTCAGGTGGTAAGCTCTCAGTCGGTCCCTTGTCCAATCAGTTGGTCAATTTGGTAGCATCCCTTGTGTTCGCTAACCTGCAAATGCACAAAGAACAATACACGAATCGAACATTTCTAATTCACATCGCACATACAGACTCCAGAATGGTTAAATGGACACAAAAGGAATTATAGTTTAATTAGCAAATTTCTTTACGATGATATCGATTTACATTCTCTAGCAAATTATCAAATTCTTGTTCCTCTCAGAGAGTCACTATCTTCTATCTGCCATCCCCCTCCTCTTGCAAATCCCTTCCAATTTATACACACAAAATCTAGTTACGTTTCAACTTCTGCCATACTGTTCAGTTTATGGATGGTTGGACTTCCAGTCTCGTGTCCATCCCACTTACCGAATTTCCACGTGGATGCTCTCGTATCATATTCTTTATGAAGACTTTTATTATTCTCACCTACCTTTCTTTGAGGAGTCCTCATGGCCCAACTGGTTCAAGATTGTGTTTTGGATCCCTCTCAAAATTTAGTTTTGTCCACTTGAAGGCAAGTGGAGTCCACTTAATAGATTTCTTCTTTTCTTTTAAAGTTGTCTTCCTTGAGCAAATTTTTTAATCAGATCATTGAATATGAGAGGAGATGATCCCCTTTATTTTGCTTGATTTTCTTCTATCATTTTCACTTTAATTATGATCTTCATTTTGCTCATTGGTAGTCTCACTACCATTTCCATGTTTTGTCTCACACTTCCACGTTGTTCTACTGAAGAAGAAGCTACAAGAATATTCCTGACCAAATATTTTCTTATATTATCGTATTAGTATTTGCTTGCTTTAACACTAGAGGTAATTTTCCTCTACAAACTTTGTCAGATCCTTCTTAATTTAGTTTCTCTACTTTGACCTCTTAGTTTTCTCTCTGAACATATGATGGCATTGGAATCTCAGCCTAGGTCATTTGACCATTGATGGTACCCATAAATTCATCATATCAGACTACTACTTTTGCAACATGCATGCCCCCAAGGTTTGAACCTAAATCTCTTCTTAGTAAGTGTATGGTTAGACAAACAATTACTAATCCACTAACTCTTGAAGGCTCTTCGATATTAATATAAAGGCAACAAAAATAAGCTTAAAAAGAGCATGGAAAATAAGTTTTTGTTATTCTTAATTTAAATGATAAAATGGACCTTAGTATGAACAAAATAATCCTTGATTATTTTTACTAAGGAAAATAAGGGGCATTACTTATTAAAGTCAATAAGAGAAAGCTCTAAAAGAAATTCTTAACTATTAAAGTCACATAATCTTTGCTAAAAATAATAAAGAGGAACTTTATAAATTTATTATTAATTAAAGAATTTTTTTATCTATAATCAATAAAACAACATTACTGTATTCCAATTATAATATACACAACCTTAAAACATAATTAAGAAGGTTTCATTTTACTTAATTATCTTCGACCTACCGACATAATAATAAAGTCTCTTTGTTTCAAACTATATATGAATAATAAAATAATAATAAATAAAATCCCTTTGGTTCAAACTATATATGAATAAGAAAAAAAAAAAAAACGTAACTACTCAGATATACTTACCTCTCCAAAAGATCTTTGCTTTTCCTAGTATATTAGATTTAAAGCTTAATTGGGATCAGAACGACTCTCTATGTTTAATGAATGCAACTATAGTTTTACCAAATGAAATAAAACAAACTATGTAGTGAATAAATAAATAAATGAATGCAACTATAGTTTTACCAAATGAAATAAAACAAACTATGTAATAAATAAATAAATAAATAAATAGGTAGTAGAGATTCAAACTCATAAAACTCTCGATTTTTATTCAAGAATTAATCTTAGGTTATACATGGCTTTTCAAGATATTTGGTTCAGTTGATATAATAAATCGAATAAGATGGTACCTAAGGTAAGTTTAAACTCAACATTTTCAAACAAATACTGACATATTCCAATATCCAAAATAATACTAAGCTTGTAAACGTATCCTATAAGCAGTTAGCACTATAGCTAAGCATTACTCTTTGTATTTTTATTGAGTAAATATTTTTTATACATATACATATTCGTGTGTACCGGTAAGGATGCTATTTGTAAACATAATCCAATATTCAAAATAATACTAAACTAAACCTATCCTTATAATAATTTTAAATAGTTAGGGCCATATGTAAGCATTATTCTTTGTTTTTTTTTTTAATAAGGGAATATAAATACGACATTATTATTCTTATTCCTTCCCACATATTAAATGTAACAACAAGGTGGTGAATGCAGTGTTACTATCCCTTATATATATATAAAAATATAAAATTGGGAGACATGGCTTTTAGGAATATTAGGATAATAGTCTCATGTGTGAAGAACAAGGAGGCACAGATTATTATTTTATTGTAGATGACATAAGCAGGCATATATATATATATAGCGAAACGACGTAGTCTAAGACAAATGACTTCTATAGAGGAAGAACTCAAATCTTTACCATTTCAGAGATGATTGAGACATATTACCTAATTATTACACAAGAACTTGGATAATTAACAAGTTAACTTTCACTGTATTTTTAAAATAATTAGAATAAAGCATATTAATGACAATACACAGGAAACACTCACATAACTTTCAACATTTTATTCCTCGTAATAAAAAAATTAAATCATAATCCAAATTTTATAGGAACTCAATACAAAATATTAACAAAATAAATTTATTATTATCATTTGGTTCTACTCATTATTAAAAAGAGCCGACCTGAATTATTTGGTAAGAATTTTGCCCATAATCTTTTCCTTCCATCTTCCTGCGTCAATTCTTCTTCCAACTCTTCCTTCAACAATTAATTATTTTCTCCCTTTTTCTTCCACTTAAAAAATAATTTGAGTGATTTTGAGAACAAGGATAGGGAGATGGATTATGACCCACCCTCCACCTAGCCATTCATTCATCTTTCTACTTAGCCATTCACAGCTCAACGGGAGGTGTACACGAAGATTTCATATTCACATAAGTTTGAGCTTTATTTAAACTAAGTGAACTTCCCACTTCTAACTTAATTAGTTATTGTTTTTAAGGATTAATTACTATTTTAATTTTTAAGTAAGAATTAGTTGAATATTACAAGTATGACGCTATCTCATGGCAATATACCTTAGAATATATACAGTTTTATTGTTATTATTTTCTTCCATTAATAATCCAACATGTATACATGACAAAACAAAAAAAAATATTCAATTGAAATGCAATTTAACAATTTGTACCTCCAACACTTTTCCTTAGTAGATGGTCTTGTGATAACTAATTGTTATCTCTCGCTTACTAAGGATGACTCCCTTGCGTTATAGCAACTTCATTGCCCATTGGAGGATTTTTAAATGTAAACAAACAAATACATATATGCAATGAAACTATATGAAGGATTTTATTTTACCCTTGAGCTGTTGGTGAAGACTTTCATTGTTGGGAGAAAGTTTCACCCCCATCATTTTCCATTTTTATCTTTCAAGGACCTACACTTGCAACATAGAATTCATTAGCAGTACCATATTCAAGGCATCAAAGCATCAAATAGTAATTTGATCAAAAAACATTTATAATAGCAAACAAAAGGTCCATTTCGGGGAGGGTCATGACACTTTGGCTTGTGGCTCTAGCTTTAGCTCTTAGCACTTGCTCTAGCACTTGGTTGTAGCTCTTCAATAGGAATGACCTCACTAAACACTTAACCAAGGATAGGTATAAAATCTTCTATCCATGGTCCAACGATTAGGATTCATACACCCAATCGTAGATAATTAGTTGAATTGATCTTGACTGACTTTCATCTTCTTATGAATGAATATAACCAATCACCTTAAGTGTGACATGGGCCTTCACTTGTCTTTGTACTTTCAATTGTTGGCTTTATTTGTTTCTTCAACCATGAGTGTCCTTATGGTAATCTTCTCATCCTACTAGATTGTATGGATAGCCAATCATTGTAACCACCAGGTGTAATAGAGTAGATTATGAAATTCACTTTATTGTTTCTACAAAAAGTCTTCATTTCTATCATGTGTGGGACCTTGCTTCTACCATACATAATCTTTATCAAACTTTCAATTGCTTTGTGCTTACTAAATATGATGTAAATCCAGTTGCAAGAGGTCAGAACAAATACCTCCTATCATATAAAAATTGCGATAAATAAAACATAAACCTGTAAAACTCTCCATTTACATAAAAATTGCGATAAATAGAAATAATCGATAAAATCCTCCATTCACATAAAACTGTAATATATGAAAATGAATCAATAAATATTTTCTTTTCTCATTCTTGGATTCACCTCCCTTTTACAATGCAATACCAAGGGAATATATATCCCCAAAGAAACCCTAAAGCAAAACCCTAAAGCTTAAAGCCCTAAAAATAAAAAATAAAAAATACTATTTTTGGCAACTTGTTTTTTTCTGCCAAAAATTAATTTTTTAAGTAATTACTATTTTCGAAAAATTATTTTTCATCAAAAATTGTCATTTTTAGTAATTACCATTTTCGAAAAATATTTTTTCATCAAAAATTGCCTTTTTTCAGTAATTACCATTTTCGACAAATTATTTTTTTGTCAAAATTTTTCGTTTTTAGTAATAAAATTTTTATTTAAAAACTTCTTTAAAAAAAAACTCTAAAGATAGGCTCTTGCATCATTCTCCTTTGGTTGAAAAGAACTCTGCTCCTGCGAGTTCCTCTGATCAAACTCATAATTGCTCTCCATAGAGTGCCACACATCTGCAAGTACTCCTTAGAGTACCAATCTTCTTTCAAGGTTTTATATCTCAAACCTCCTGTAAGCACTACACATAGTGCTAATTTCTTCTTTCGAGGTTTTAAAATAGCAAACCTCCTGCAAGAACTACACAAAGTGTCAATTCCTCCTTCTGAGGTTTTACCTAAAAAAAACCTCTTGCAAGCACTACAAAGAGTGCCAATTTCTTTCTCTAAGATTTTACAAAGCTTCTGCAAGCACTACACAAAGTGTCAATTCCTCCCTCTGAGGATTTAGATTAAAAAAACCTCCTGCAAGCTCTACACAAAGTGCCAATTTCTTTCTCTAAGGTTTTACAAACCTTCTGTAAGCACTACACAAAGTGCCAATCTCTTTCTCTAAGGCTTTTACATAAAAAAAACCTCCTGCAAGCATTGCACAGAGTGCTAATTTCTTAGAGCCCCTTTGCTCTCCTCTTCTATTCATCTTCTTTCCACTAGCCAGATCTCACCTGCTCTGATACCAAATGATGTAAATCTAGCTGCAAGAGGTTAGAACAAATACCTCCTATCATATAAAAATTTCAATAAATAAAAAATAAACTTGTAAAACTCTCCATTTACATAAAAATTGTGATAAATAGAAATAACCGGTAAAACCCTCCATTCACATAAAACTGCAATATATGGAAATGAATCAATAAATATTTTCTTTTCTCATTTTTGGATTCACCTCCCTTTTACAATGCAATACCAAGGGAATATATATCCCCAAAGAAACCCTAAAGCTTAAAGCCCTAAAAATAAAAAATAAAAAATACTATTTTTGGCAACTTACTTTTTCTGCCAAAAATTGTCTTTTTAAGTAATTACTATTTTCGGCAAATTATTTTTCATCAAAAATTGTAATTTTTAGTAATTATCATTTTTGGCAAATTATTTTTCATCAAAAATTATCTTTTTTTTAGTAATTATCATTTTCGGCAAATTATTTTTTTGTCAAAAATTTTCGTTTTTAGTAATAAAAAATTCTTAAAAAAAAAACCTCTAAAGATAGGCTCTTGCATCAAAATATTAAGTGCAATATTGAACATTTGGAACTCCTCCTCCCTCAATGTGAACTTTGCACTTGCATGTTATTTAGGAGTGTTAGGTACCACTAATCATGCACTCCTAGAACATAAAAGACTTCTATTATCTTGTATTTGTATAACTTATACCTTTGATGTCATAGGATGTGTTTACATGCCTTTTGTGTGTGGGAATTGTTTCCTTGATGCTAGAAGCGATGTTGAGGTCTTGCATCTCTTTTGACTGGTTGCTAGCTAGATTTTAGATCTTTGAAAGGATGTAGGGGACATGCTAGCTTGTGCTAGTCTCGTTGAAGAATGTGTTGAGTGCATCGTCTTCTCCTCAAATGTAGTTGCTTTACCAAAATAGACCATGTTCCCTCTCAAGAGCAAACATAATTAGTCAAAGAGAATGAACACTTGGTTACTAGGGTAGTAAATGGAAGCAATCATTGTTCTCCCATCACATGCCAAGTTTCTATCTTTTCTTCTTTTGAAAATTTAAATTCAACTTAAATAATATTGCCACCTACAACTAAAGGATTTTTTTGTTTAGACCAAAAATGTCGAAGAGAAACTAAGTTTTCCACTATTTAAAATCATGAAAATCTCTTCCAAGCCACTTTTCTTGCGCAAAAATTACCTAGAATTATTTGCCAGGAAATGGGCTTGTATTATTTTGAGGTCACTGAATTTCCTGTATTATTTTGAGGTCACTGGATTGCCAGGAAATTATTAAAGAATTCTCCATCTTCTAAATTGTTTTTAATGTATACCTACATTCCTTACTACTTGATTTTGTTTCTTGTTATAAAATAAACTCAAGATTGTAATAACTTATTAATCCCTTAATAACTCTTTTTAGGGGTTTTATTCATACCTTTGATATTACAAGATATCATTTTTATCATCTATTTTTATTTTTATTTATGGAGTTGGACCCACTTGTTTTTTTTTGGTACACAAGCTCACTCACTCTCACGCACACACACCACGCCCCATGGTGGTTTGAACCTGGATCTCCCGAAAGAAAGCCCAAAGCCCTAACCACATGGGTGTCCCACGAGGATGACCCACTTGTTGTTAACACCTATAATATTTGTTTTTTTGTTTTAAAAATCAATATCCCTTTGAGGTTCCTTTTCTCTTGGTTCTTGCTCTAAGGGTCTTCCTATCCTTTTTCATTCTCACCAACACTTTTATCTCTATCAATCTATTTTATTTTCCATGTTGTTCATAATGATACTTCTAAAGGTTTATGCTATACTAGAGAATGGAAAAGGTTTAACCTCACAAACACTTTCTTCTTTATGTTGCTCCAGAAATTCTAAAGTACAAGGACGATCCTCCATAGTAATTACTTTATTATTTGCATGGATATGCTCAATAGTTATTTCTTTATTATGTTGCTTTTAAAATTTGAAAGTGCAAGGGATACACTCTATAATACTTTCATTTTTACTGCAATGAGCAGATTTTTTACTATGTGAGGAAAATAATTTTATTTACCTATTTCAACCTTGACCTCTTTTGTCTCCTTCGTTTAAAATTTTGTATCCTCATATTCCTTCCTACCTTTAACTCTTGAATTTGAACTTGTTCATTATACTTCCTTATCCCTTTTGTCCTTTATTTCTTTTAATGGTTGATTTGAATAAACCATAACGACCTTTGCCAATTTATGATGCAAAGGGTCTTTCTTTGCCACTTTCTTGGGTATGGAAAATCCATCCAAATTCTATTTGGTATGATCTCCTTCATATTGAATTTCATGCCCAAAAAAATTGTACCACTTTGTCCATTATTTTCTTTTTGCAAGTTGTTGTTATGTGTCTAGTCTCATAATATTTGTAATATCAAAATGTAATGTTTTCATAATCCACTTGTTGATCTCATTCTATTGATTCAAATTTAATTTTAATGCATAATATCCATAGCAATACGTATTTGAGTGTATATGACATATCTCTACTCAATAGTTGGTCCCTCATAGATGAGTTTCCCTCGAGAATTGCCAATATTCTTCATAACTTCCTCATTTATAAGTTGATATGGAAGTACCAAAAACCTAATTATTGAATCAAGAAATTGTTTAAGCTTCTAATTAAGATTTGTGTCTCAATTCTAGTTTCAAATGGATTGCCAATGACTTACTCCAACCTCCAAATTTAGGCTAGATCCCCACTATTCTTCGTAAAATACTCCTACACACACCTACATCAACTTGCATTGAAATTATAATATGGAAAAGTAAAGTGTAAAAATAAAATCCATGAAAGTTTAAGGATGTGAGTGATTCAAATCAAAGACAAGTTTAAATAGTAGTGAGGAAAGTGTGTGATCAATCAACATGTGGGAAGTTGAATAAAACAAGATGGGCCAAAAGGGATATGCCACAATCATCAAACACTTAAAAAACTAAGAGGGTAGTGTCACTAATGGAATGCCTAAGAACTTGTTAATTTATTATAATCTCTTAATTTCAAATCATATTGTGGGTCTCATAGAGTGTAGCTTTGAATTCTCATGGACAAAAGATGGATACAAAGAGGGCCCTAATCTCCTATTTATAGTAAAACTTTATCCCTAGGTTACCTAGGGTGAGAAATAATTTATCCTAGTACAAGTAAATATTTGGGGGTATTTATAGCAAAATGATACACCAATAGATGTTGCATACCTCTAATTATGCCTCCAAAAAGCTTATAAGGCTTTCAAAATGACTTAGTGTACCACTACATACCAAAATGTCACTTTATATAAGATTCACCTCAAGATCTATATCTTTAAATCTACCCTTGAGATCATATGAGTGATTTTCTCTAGTTAGTGAGCAAATCACTCTCTTTTGCGAGTGAATCACTTGCCTTTGCAAGTAAATCAACACCCTTTCCTAAGAAAATACCTCCTTACAGTCAATCATTCACTTTTACTAACTAATAAATTCTTAGAGTCAATCAATCTCTTTTGTAATAAAATCATTACCTATGCCATATTTAGACAAATTTTGAGAGGTTTTGTGAGGTGTCTAATGCCTGATTTCTTTGTTGTAGACTCAAAAACTTGCAAATCCCAAGGTAGTGTTGATTTATTCAAATTTTTATGACTTCACAGGGTGCCAAGCTTTGATTGGAATGAGATCCTAGATTTTTTTTTATCCTTGGGCATGGTGTCTACAAAATTGAGACCTCTACATTAAAACGTTTAAACTTTTGATTATGTTTATTTAGTCTTTTATGGCAATAATCCCAATATTTTTTGCCATTTTGCATAGCTCGACAACTAGACTAAGGTGAGGTCTTTCGTGTCCCCTAATAGGTATTTAAAGATTTTTTTAATAGTTTTATCCATTTTTTAACTAGCTATTGCAACTTGACATATATTGGCTCCAATTTCTTGTAGGTTTTAGTTGCATCCCCTTTGTAGGCTTGGATTTCTCCTCTTCTAGCATAGCATATATGATGTCATCATCCAAGATGTGCTTCTATTGATCAAGTATGTCAAACATTCTAATAGCAACTAACTCTTGAATTTCCTTATCCATATCCTAAACTCAAGTTTTCAGTGATGTCAAATTATCTTTTCAAGATTGGAGGTTCCTTTGGACATCTAGAATTTTTCTTAATTTTCTAAGTCCTTCTTGATCTATCTTGAGTATCGAAGTATATTAAATTATTTGGTACATGCTAATGTACCCCTATGGTACCTTCATGGTACATATATAAATATTAGATTAGGTTTGAGTCTTAGTTTAGAATGTGAGTAATATTTTATGTAATGTTGTAATGTGCAAGAAACACACGTGTTATGTAAGTGTGTATGTGTAGGAAATGCACAAGTGTCATGTGAGTATGTATGCAAGTATAATCAGAGTATATGTGTACAAGTGTCTTATATGTAAGAGTGAAAATATGTAATGTAAATATGCACATAAGTGTCTTAGATTAGAGTGTGCAAAGTGAAGTTCAAGAGTCATGTCTAGGTGTGCATACAATATAGAGTCATGTGTATGCAAGTATCAAATAGAGAATCCAAGATTAATGAGACTTGGCATATGGAGAGGAATAGTCAAGTATACAAAATTCATTCTACTATGAATATATAGTGCTCCATAGAGGAGGACCATATAGATCATCAACCCATCTATCCAAGTATCAAAGTATTTGAGTGTCAAGTATCATATTTGTAAGAGAAAGAGGAGTAATAAATATTGTATACATTTTGAGCAATTAATATTGTAAGTTGTGCTACATGCTTTGTACATGTATGATTTAGGCTATTTACATTCATATTGTTGTTTATTAATGAATTTTATTTGATATATTATAAGCCTTGATTTACATATTAATTTGCTCATATTATTTTACTCACATCATTATCTTAACTTTATCATATTGTGGTTATATTATATTTGATCCCGTGGTATTTATCCTATGAGTTTTATGTTAGTGTTAAGGCTTAAAAAACCATCATTGACTTGTGCCTATGACACTGTCATTGAGGAGATAGGTTTAATGACCTCCTAATACTTGATCCTTGTACATATTTATCCTTTCATGTGCTTGATTATTTTAGCTACTTGTTCTAGGATTCCTTCTATAAAGGAGTCCGACTTGAAGTACTCATAGGCATTCTTCATCTCCTCCTTTATCATGTTCTAGTGGGACAAGGCTCTTTGGATATCTTAGGCTTCCCTCAGGGTCTATAGTTGTCTGCATTAGTCTCAAGGCTATTAATTTTACAATCCACTAATATTTTGCCTTTAAGGCCTCCTAAAGTTGACTATATTCCTATGTTAGCTATTCTATAATGTCTTTGAGTCATTTTTAACTCTCAACTTCAACAAGCTAGGATTTAAGGTGTTCAACTTGTTTTTTTAGTTGGTCCCTTTCTAAAGTATCCCCTCTAAGAGTCTCATTTTATTGTTGGAGTTGGTCTATTTGTTCCTTTAGTTACATCACTTCTACCTCAAACCTCCTTGTTTCTTCTTTGAGTTGCCTCATCCTCAATTGTTAGGTGGTCAACCTTCATAGTTGTGCCAAGTGTGAGCTAGTTTACTAGTTGGACCATTTAGTATGGGTCCATTCTATTTGGGTCTAACTTAAATAATTTAGTAGTCAAGTCAGTAGGAATTGTTGTTGCTTTGAATGTGTGAAATTTGGTAGCCTCAACAATGTATATTCTATCCCCCTTCCTTTCTAGTTGTGACAACATGAGGATATAATCCTTAGAGATCCTCTTGTTGAGCTGAAATGAATGTACATATTTACATACTCTTTTGGACCAAATTTTATTCACTATATTGGGTAGAGATGTTTCTCATCTAGATAAATAGATAGTAATCCTTCATTAGTGGTGATCAATTTGAAGGTATTTGTACCTACAACATTCAAAATTTGGTAGGGCCCACTCCATAAGGAGTTAACTTTTAGTGTTTCTCTAGTTTTGTTTGGTCTTCATCCCACTTGAATAAGAGGTCTTCTTTGTATTCCACCTTTGTGGCTCTTTTGTTGAACCACCTTTTAGCGACTTCAAAATGTTTTATTATGTTATTGAAAGTTATTTCTCTTTCCTCTTCTAGGGCCAACAATGTATTAAACCTTACTTGTATGGGTTCAATGTCAGTGTCCTCTAGCTCAAGCTACTATGACATTTGGACGGTAAGGAGTTTGAAATTGATTGGTAGTATGGCCTTTTTGTCGTAGACCATATTGTAGGAAGATAATATAGTGTATGCCTTTGACATCACTCTATCCATCGATAATGCCTTAGAAATCTTGGTAAGCCAGTTTTTTTATGACTAAAAAATAGTTCCTTTTAAGATTATTGTGATGTTATTGTTAGTTGATTTAACTAAGCCATTACCCTAGGGATAGTAATTGGATGATATTTTGAGGAAGAACCTATATTATAGTGTAAACTTCATCACCATATCCCCATTGAAGTAGTTGTAATTATCTATGACTATGGTAGTTGGTGCTCCAAATATAGTGATGATATCTTCTAGAAATTGAACCATTATTTATTGATTGGATACTTTAGTTGGTATTACTTCAATCCAATTAGTGAAATAATCTATAGTGGTGAGGATCCATCCATATCCTATACTTTATAGTAGGTTAATCCTACCTATGAAGTCTAGGCCCCATTGTTAGAATGGTTTGGTCATGAAAATATGCTTTAGGAGCATTATAGCTCTTATCTTTCTTCCTTTGAACATGTAACATGATCTACAATATTTGAACCATTGGTAGTAATCAACAAAGATGGTAGGTCAATACTACCTATCCCTTAGGATCTTGTGAGCCATTACGGGTATAAAGTAATGCCATTTTAATTATGGTACTACTTAATCATGATCTTTGTTCTTTATTTTTTGATGCAACATGGTAAGATGTTGTAACCAACCAAAACTACCAACCCAATTTTTTGAAAATAACACTTATATTACAAAGGCTCTCAAGGGATAACACCCTTTCAACATACAAGGCTTCACCACATTTGAGTTCCAAGTCACTGTAGATGACACTGAGTGGATAGGATAGACCAAATCCCATAGTTCTCTTGGGTTCACCTTGCTAAATGTATGTATTTAAAAGGATGCCATAAGTGGTCTCTCTATATTTACTTTTTAATTAATAAAGGACCATTTGACCATGGCATAGGGATTATCCTTTAAGGCCCATAAAACTTAAAAGGGGATGCCAATTCCTTAACCTGACTCTAGCTAATTCTAGATAGATTATTCGACATAGAGCCTTGGTGCATAGTTACCACACCTCCACGGGCTAACTAAGGTTTTTGCCACTCAAAAGACAACTAACATGATCTTCAGATCCTACGTGATCAAGGAGTCACCACTATTGCATTATGAAATAGATTTTTCCACATGCTTGATCCTTCTCGATCAAGGTATGACTACTCACAAGTACCCTAGATATTGTACACACAACTCCTTACAGGTTCATGAGGTCCTAGCTATTGCATTCTTGCAACTCCTTCTAGGATTCTCAAATAACTAGCTATTACATTCACTTAACTCCTTCTAGGATTTGGGATTTATGGTTAACAATAGGGGGAAAACCCTACCCACCCCAAGGATAGAGAACAACAATACATCACAAAGATAAACCAAAATATAAAGCATTGCGATAATCATCTCAAATGATAAGTACCATCAAAGGATTTCTCTTATCCATAAACCCAATATAATCTATTAGCAAAACATAAATCTCAAAAGCTTTTTCTTTTGTATTTATGCAATAAAAGATAACTTAATTCTAGCAAAAGTATGCCTTACAACAAATTAAAGGAATTATAAACCATCTATCACAAGAGATTAATCAGAAAGCATGGCATTCCAACTCCAAGTAGCCATTAACCAATAATCAAAATTTAGCTTAACCCAAACAACCATCATAATTAAATTGATAATGAACAATATTAAAGCATCTCTTCATTTTATCATAAAATATATTTTGGAAAACAAGAGTCACTATTACAATGTTTTAAAGCAAAACAAGCCTTTGCTTATTTACAATAATATCATTTTTTTTAAGGCTAAGAACAACTTTCAACTCTAGTCATCTAAAACTTTGCTAGCTTATTTGATGAAAAGAAGCACCATCCATTTGAATTTTACTTAAGGATCAAAACAAGTTTAAATGCAATGATATTAAATTTATTTCTTTCTCCAGTATGCATCAACCATGCACAAGCAAGATAATATAAAAGAGCTTCCACATCTCTCAGAAATGATCCCAACATTCTTTCAAATAACTATAATAACACATCACATAACAAAACTTGGAGAAGCCCATACTTCTCTTTATAATAATCCTTAATCCACATAGATCTTAGGATACATTATAAACAAATTCCTTCTACAAGCCAAAATAAGCAACTCAAAGCCAACAAGAGAAGCCCATACATCTTTTTATATTGATCCTTAATCCACATATATCTCAGGAATCAATATAAATAATATCCTTCTACAAAAGCATTAACACAAAACATACCAAATCTGAGAAGCCCATACTTCTCTCTTTTAAAGTGATCCTTTAACCCACATGGACCTCAGAAATCACTATAAATAATTTAACTTAAATAAACATTTAAAACAAAGCTTAAACAAACATGAAAAATCCATACTTCTCATTACAGTAGTTCCTTAACCCACATGGATCTCAAGAATCACTATAATTAATTTAACTTACATAAGCATTAAAAAAAAAAAAACAAGCATGAAAAGCCCATAATTCTCATTACAATGATTCCTTAACCCACATGGATATGAGGAATCACTACAATTACATAAGCATTTAGAAAAAAACATGACCAAGCATGAGAAGTGTTGAGTGAATATTTTACCCTATTGCAAAATGATCACCACAAATAGAGTATTAAGTTGAAAATTCTCTCTTGCAAAGAAATTAGATGAAATCCCCTATTTCTCCAAGGTTCTGGTAAGCAGACATTTGTGCATATATATAATCAATGAATATTGAAATAGAAACAGATGTATACCAGAATAAGCTCAAACCTGCAAGTGACAGTTAACAAGGGGCCTTGATAGTTCAAACAATGCTTAACAATCATAATACTTAAACCTTCAAAGGTGCAAATGATTGACTTATTTTAGTTCTCTTGATATTAATCTGAATTACCCTGAATCCCAGTCAGTAAGCTCCTTTTATCTTCAAATTAAAAGGTTCCAAATGCAAAAGTGCGTGGAATAGTCCACTTCATTTTAAGTTCCATGCCTTTAATGTGAGGTTCATTTTACAGTTAGTGGATTCATTTTATCTTCATTATAGGTATTCCACTATCACTACGTTAGAATTTGGTGTTAGTAAAAGTTAGCAAGTTAGAATGTCAGTGTTCATTTGCTTTATCTACCTTAGTGTGAATTTGGCATTAGTAACCCCTCCTAAAATGGATTTTATTTGTAGATTAGATGCAGTTTGGAGGTGCAAAAATTCTGAATAAGGACCAGAATAGAAGTGAATGAACAAGAAATGCTAAAATAAAATTATGGAAAATGGACCAGAATAAAAGCTAAAATTAAATGCAAAAATTATGGAGGGACCAGAATAGAAAGAATTGAAAACAAAAATCTTGGAAATGACCAAAATGGAAAATAAACTTCTGTGCAAAAATTTTAGAAATGACCAAAATAGAAAACAACAATCTGAGATGAATATGCAACTAATCTACGTGCAAAAAATAAACGACAAAAAACTATCTACAAGGTTAGCTGGAAAGCAAAAAATGACATCAAATTTTGGTTAACAATCCCTTCCCTACAAAACCCCAAGTTATGAGACAAATCTAGAAGCAACTTGATCTAAAAGACCTACAGAAAACACAATCCAGTTAGATCAAGTGCAAGACTCTAAGGACAAAAACATTTTCATTTTATCTTGACATTCACCTAGTATAACCCTCAACGACATTAATACATAGATACAAATCAAAATTGAAATGCAGTAAAAATGGACAATAAGAACAATAGCTTTAGACGAAATCTCCTTTTGGTTTTGCTCACAAGGTTTACCTTTGCCAAAAAGAATGCATTTATTTCTTCAAATGTGCTCTTGGTTACACAAATTTCCAGCCCCTTGTACGATGCCCTCATTGGGTATTTAAGGATGCGAAAATCCCTTCGTTTCAACTTTCCCTTCTTCGAGGATAGATGAAAATATTATTTCATCCTTCTTTATAATCCCTTTTTACATATTATAATATAAAAAAGAAACAACATGACATATATTTCCCTTATATTATAATATATAAAAATAAATAAAATTTCATATCCTATTTCCCCTTATGACTTCCACATGGCATACGTTTCAATGTATATGACAAAAGAATTTCAAACGCCCCATTTCACATATATTATAATGCATAATAAAAAAACATTTTATTTCCACCTTATGACTCCGTCTCATGCAATATAACATACGATATAACACAAAAACAATAATAATTTTCAACATCAGAATCTCCTTGTCTACCCTTATGCCTCCCGCGACTTCCCTTTACACCATCTAAGAGACGTGCCATCATACCTTACCACAAACCAAACTCCAATAAATATTAAAATGTTTATCAACAGACCTTGCATTGGCCGCTTAATAATGCTCACCCATTGATTCTATTGATGGCGAATGATGGGTTTCCCAGACTACGATTCCCGATTACGGCATTAGGAATCGTGAGATGTGTAAGCCCTAGCCTTTAACAAAATCTAAATGAAACATTTCCATCAACCCTTTAATAACATCGAGGGAATATTTTAAAAACATATAACAATGTTACTATTGTTATACATGTATAATAATGATAATGCTCTTTTTTTTTTTTTTAAATAAAAAAAATATATACATAAATGCATATACTTTTAACTTTTATTATTGTTTAGTGTTGTTATTATTATTATATACAATATATATAATAATAATAAAGTTTATTTATTTTGATTTTTTATTATTATTATTATTTTAATTCTTACTTTTATACATTATACATTGAAATATATATGTATAAAAGTTCTATTAAGAAACTTTATTGACTTAATCAATTTTTTTAGAGGCTTAAATTAATTTAATTTAATCATTAAAATTGATTAAACCAAACAAACCAATAAAATCAAACCGACAAACTAGACCCTCTTCAAGACGCACACAAACTCGAAAGACCGAGGAAGGAGATAATAGACCGCCAAAAGATATGGACAATAATCGCATGGAAACTAAGATGTAAGCATTGAGGATGTGATCTATCAAAATTATCTTTCTAAAGATCCTAAAACTCCCAAACAACAAACAAAATGGTGGGTCCCCAATTTCAATTTGGGGCTATTTGTGGAGCAGCCACAACAAGAAGCCCATACTTCTCATTATAGTGATTCCTTAACCCACATGGATCTCAGGAATCACTATAATTAATTTAACTTACATAAGCATTTAAAAACAAAGCATAAACAAGCATGAGAAGCCCATACTTCTCATTACAATGATTCCTTAACCCACATGGATCTCATGAATCACTATAATTAATTTAACTTATGTAAGCATTTAAAACAAATCATAAACAAACATGAGAAACTCATACTTCTCATTACAGTGATTCCTTAACCCAGGGTCTCAGTAATCACTATAATTAAATTAACTTACATAAGCATTTAGAACAAAGCATAATAAAGCATTAACGAACGCTAAGGGTTTTTTAAGATAATACATAAGCTTATAAAGGAACATAAATTCCAAGATACAAAACATGTTGTAACAAATATCTTCAAGTAAAAGGTAATAAAACCCAGGCATGACAATGCTAGCACCCCAAACACCAAAGTAAATCCAAACCCTAAAATAAAGTGTGCAAAAACTAGTGCTCAACAACGAAGCACAAAGTAAACTAGACTACAATGAAAATGCAAAGAAAAACAATGCACATTCATGCAAAAAACAACACCCAAAGCCTAACTAACGATAACCTAAACCACACAGGCAAGAAAAGCACTAGCCCAACTCAGGGCCCCGAACCACGCAAGAAGGAAAAGTGCTAACCACCCACAACACACAATGAGCTCAATGATAAACCAACCTAAACGATGAACTCCACTCAAGGAACCACTCAACACTCCCTCATTTGAACAAGCAAAGGATGACACCAAAATCAAAAGAATATAGCAGGGAAAATAATAAAGACTACCAAATATATAGGAAGCATACTACACAACAACAGGAGATCCTACCAGGTATGCAAGTCCTGATAGCAAAGCTGATGCACAAGGTAGCACCCAAGAAGAGAATGCTCACATGGGGAATCACTTATAGCTAAACATAAGACTCTCACACAATGAGAAAAATCAAAGACACCATAAGGAGACTCACAAAAGCAACAAAGCATAGCACCAAAGCAAGGCGTAACTAGCAACGTACGTAAAACCCCTCAAACAAAGATAAACAACCAAGTAAAAGTAGCAACGAATATGAAATAAAACATCATAGTTGCCAAAATTAGAATACAACATATAGACTCCTTAAGCTTACCTTCAATTCTCCACCTGGAATGTAGCACTCCTCACAATATTAAACTCTTGCAACGCCAGGTTTTCCCTCCTATATTAGCCCAAAATATGCTTTACATTCTCCTTAAGAAGCAAAGGAGGGACGAGACTAAGTCATGCATGGAAGGCCATCACATAACGCCCAAGAAGACGTTAACGTAAAGAAGGTTTGCCACCTTGGGAACAATTAGGGTAGTGCGCCTCTTAAATGAGCTACACTCAAGCTCATAATACAAAAGCTTTGATTATAAAATATAGCTTTAATGAACTAATAAATAAATTGATTTTTAATTAATTAAACTCATACTATTAAGTTATTTAATTCTTTACTTAATTAAACCATTAAATCCATTTACAAGCAAACAAATATAGCTCCAAACAAAAGAAAGTCATCAAATATTAGCAAAGCTTAAGAATAATACAACCAAACATGAATATGCACCCATCAAAGCTCCACACCATTGTTTTGTCCTTAAATGGGCGATATCATTTAAGATAGACTAATGCCATCATTGACCAATTTTAAGGAGGCTCATTGCAAGAAACTTCCTAGCCCAAGGGTGTGAGTTATGGGAAAACAAACAAATGCAATGCATCTACATGAAGAGTAATTTTCCTTGTTACCCTAATTTTTTTGATGAGCAAGACATCATCATAATTTCCCTAGGTATCCTTCATGGTAGGTGGTTTTCTCATAGTCCCACCATGGAGAAGGTACCTAATCTTGCACAAAAAAATACATCAGCTTTACCATGCTCCAAGTTTTAAATAAAGCAATCATTCTATTTAATCATCAAGAGAGAATCTATGTCATCACATAATTATATCCAAAATATTATTTATTTTCCTCAAAACGTCCTACTAATGAGGGGTGTTATAGATGCCATCACATCCCTTTCTAAACAAGATACCATAAAGCCAATGATTAGGTGTTACTTTCTATATAAATTGAGATCTCTCCTTGGGTATCAACCCTTTTGGTATATGTCCAGTAGTTATATGCCTACATATGCCACCCATCCAACTAGTTCTATCATCTACATATCTCTTCTACTTGGGGAATTGATCTTCGAGGACTGTCATTGATAATATTTCACATAAGGCCCTACCCCTTATTAGTTTGATGGTTTTGATTTCAATGTCAAATTCTTTAATTTATTGGTCCACGTAGCTCTTATTTCTCCTAATTCACCATGAAGCATAACAAATCAAGAATCAAGATGTACTAGAAAGATAATGGCCCTACTATGAGAGATAATACCTAAAATTTTTAAGGACTTTTATTATGGAGAGTACTTGTTTCTCAATAAGAGCATATCTTTTTTGTAGTTGTTGAGGACTTGGCTCATGAACAAGATGGGATTTTCTTATTCATCATCATTATTTTGGATCAATACAACAATAACACTTTCATGTGTACCAAACACATATAACTTGAAATATTTGGAGAAATTTGGGTCGATCAAGATCAAAGCACTAGCGATGGTTCCTTTGACATTTTAAAAAGCTTTCTTTCCTTCATAATTCCATTTTAATAAGGCACACTTAAATATTTTGGTTATAGGCCTAACAATTTGGAAAAAAATTGTAATAAACCTGGTAATTAACTTGGTTAGTCCTAGGAACAACCTGATTCCTTTGCGCAATGACGGAAATGGGAGGTCTTGGATGGATTTTATTCATTTAGGATCTATGGATAAACCCTCCTTTGGTACCACATGACCTAGTAATTTTCCTTATTGGACAATAAAAATATACTTCTTAGGATTAATCAAGATACCAAATTCCCTACACATCTAGAAGATTGACTAAAGATATTCAACATGTTTGCTTCTATATATGGAAAATATTAAGTTATATAAGGATTATCTTACCTAAATGCCTATAAAAGGCTATGTCCATGGACATTTGGAAATTTTTTCTTGCCTTTGATAGATGAAATAACATTCTTTGATATATGAAGGTCCCCCACTTGGTAGTGAAAGTTATCTTATGTTGATCTTCATATTTAACCCATAGCTTATTGTATCCTAAGAAACCATGAAGGGGAGGCAACATCTATGATCCATATACCTTCTAAATAATCTTATAAATGGTAGGTAAAGTATAGTGATCCTTTAACAAGGCTCGGTTGAGGTTCATAGAGTCAACATAACCTTGTATCATCGTTTTTATTGCATACCAAAACCATATTGGTGGCTTGGATGGAGTGTTTTTTTGGAAATATTATCTAGGGACAATATAAGCTTTAGTAGTTCTTTCTTGATCATTACTTGTATTTTAGAATTTACAAATTATTATTTTTATTTGAAAGGTATAGCTTCAAGCTCCAACTTGGTGGTATGCTGTATGATTTTTTGGTCATAGACTTTAAGATATTCATATGACCACACAATAATATCTCTATATAAAATATCCTTTTTTCTTGAGTGTAATCATTTTCTTTTATTAAACTACCTCAATAAGATGATACTAGGAGGATTTCACTTTAAATCTTGCCTTGTATTATTTTTTGGATTAAACATGATCTCTAGAGTGATTAGACCCTTTGGTAACTAATTTATATTCAACTGTATAACTCCATATTTGATGTCATCCCTATACTCATTCTTTTCTTTAGCATATTAAGCCTTCATAATTATAAACTCTATGATTTACTCACCATTACTAAATATTTTCCAATGATCAAAATTATCAGGGATGGTGGATCTAAAGACTACCTCCAATAATTTAGGTTTATTCCACATATCACTAGTGGGATAAAATATAACTGTTATTCCTTCCAGATCATTTGATTTTGTGTTCAATTTTTTAGGGATTGCAATGATTTCATGTGTCAATTTTTTTTAACAAATCCTAGAGTTGATGCTTATATGAATCTAGATGCTTGTTCTTTGTGGCCCATTAGGAATTAACCTAATTTACAATTAATTTAGATTTGCCATATATTCTTAGGTTCTTAATTCCCATCTTCATGCCTTCCTCAAATTGTTACAAGGTGCTTTGTATTTTTCTAAATTGTTGGTACAATTTAATAACCTATAGGCAAAGTGATTTTTTGCACCCTATGGGTCAATTAATTAAACATCAATGCTTACCCCATTCTTGGTTTTGGTACCATGAAAGTACTTCATGCAAGTCCTATCTAGTCATGGATTTGTTAGGACCAGTAGGTTAGAAGGTACTTTATTAATGACATATTCTCCCAATTTAGTCTTGTTGTATTTGACCTTGAAATCTTCTTCATCTTGTAATATGCTAATTATCATGTCAACCTCTAAGTTCTAGTCATATTCAAGGTACTTATCACCTTCTACAAACTCTATAAGTTCATTCTAGTTTACTATGTTTTCATCATAAAACTTATGTAGCAAGTAGTTGCAAGGTGGTTCATTCTCAATCCTAGCTACCTTCTTATCTTTAGGCACATTCATATGGGTATAATCCATTTTCATGTAACTGTATCCTGATAATTTTCATATATACTCTCTAAATAGCAACTTACTAAACTATGGAGGTAGATCCATGACTATCACTTCTTGCACTACCACAAAATCTAGATGTCAAGCCATAGTCATGACCAAGAATTTTAGTACCCCTACTACATTGGTACTTGTACCATTTATTTGGAATAGGTGGCTATTTATTTTGGTGTGAGATAGACCCCTCTCTTCGTAAATTGCATAAGGCATAATTGTGACTATTGCCCCCCCCCAAATTAACTATGCAACTCCTTAATATATAGTTTTTTAGTTTTAGTCACATAAAATAAAGTGGTTTTAATGTCTTAGGCTTTGGGGTATTTGGTATATTAGATGCACTGACTTAGATGCTTGTCAGATGCTTTACCATAAAATTTTGTTGATAAACTATATTTGTCAAAGTGGGTTCTATCTACTTACCCCTAGCCATAACTCCTCTCCTACTCTTTTAAAGCCTCTCAAAGTAAATATTGCTATCCTAATAGGATTAATGCTTCTAGTATATAGAATTTAGTGGGTGTCCTTTTCATTTCCTCTATGATGTTAAACCTATATTTTATAGAGTCACTCTCATTTTACATTGTGAACTTTTGATATTGCATTATTGCTATTGCATGTCCTTCACTCATGAGAGGGGCATTTCGACCATCAATAAACCTCTTTCTAAAATTTATATCTTTATTTATTGCCTTACCTATTGACAGATTTATATATCACTCCTTCGTCTCCTCTATCCGATGTAGGTTTTTTCCCTTTATCTATATGTAGTGAATTTTTACTACAAGCAAAATCCAACTAGATATCAGTGAAAAGGAAGAAAGTGACCAATTCCACCTGTAAGTCTAAAATGCTCAACAAACACATTGTCATAGCCCAAATCGAGGTCCTAAAGAAAAGCCAAAGAGACAAAAGTGCCAAAGGAGGAAAACCATACTTCTAAGAGAAGGTTTATGAAGAACACAAGCTTATACTGAGAGGGGGGTGAACAATATAAGACCACTTTTTACTTTTTCTTCCAATTCAATATTATGTTGTGTAAAGATAACAGTATCAATAGCAGTAATCAAAGCAATGCACAGAAACCATACACAATAGAGACACCACAATTTACGTGGTTCACCCAATGTGGGCTACTCCATAGAGAAAATATTTTACTAAAAATTTCTCAATCAATCTCTTTGGGAATCACTCCCAATTACAATGTTTATGGATCTTTGTCCAAAGGAGATGTTGATCCCCTAATCTCAAGTTCGTGGATCTCTTCCATAGGAGAACTCTTTTCCCTTCTACTCTGGCTATGTGATCTTCTAGAAGACTCTGTCTCTCTGCTGCACTAACTGGTGGACCTCTCTCCACTTGAAGACTCCTCACTCAGATCTATCTTCAACTATGTTGGCTACTGGATCTCTATCCACTGAGACTCTATCCTCTGTACTATGTCACCTCCAAATCTCTGTCAATAGGCTCACTAAGAACCTGCTCAATAGGCTCACATAGAACCTTCTCAATAGGCTCACATATAACCTACTTAACAAGCTCACACAAAACTTGTCAAATGTTGAATAACAAGCTCACATAGAACTTGTCCAATGCTGAATAACAAGCTCACATAGAACCTGTCCAATGCTGAATGACAAGCTCACACAGAACTTGTCCAATGTTGAATAACAAGCTCACACAGAACTTGTCCAATGCTAAATAACAAGCTCACACATAACCTATCCAAATATGCTCCAACAAGCTCACTAAGAACTTGTCCAAATATGCTCTAGCAAGCTCACCAAGAACTTGCCCAAATATGCTCTAGCAAGCTCACCAAGAACTTGCCCAAATCTGCTCTAGCAAGCTCACCAAGAACTTGCCCAAAACTTTCCAAAAATTTATGTCCCAACACTATCCTCAAATATGTCCCAAAGGCCTTCTCAAAGGCTCAATCAATCATGCTCAAGTAGTACTCAAAATGAACTCAAAAATGAATGGCAATCTCAACTCAAATCAACTTCATATAAGCATAAAGAGAATTTTTAGAGACTCAATATGTTCTAATCTCATTCTCAACCCAAATCAATCTAAACTCAACTCAAATCAACTCATAGAAGAATAAAGAGAATTGTTAGAGACTCAATATGTTCTAATCTCACTCTCAACTCAAATCAACCTCAACTCAATTCAAGTCAACCTCAACTCAACTCAAGTCTTATAGAACCATAAAGAGAATTGTTAGAGACTCAATATGTTCTAACCTCAATCTCAACTCAACATAGAATGATGGAATAGTTTGTTTCATAGAACTTGAACAATCACTTCACACATCACTTGACTAGGCTCAATCAACTCAACTCAACCAATCATCACAAGGAACAACTCTCTCTCACACAACCCTAGTCCAAGTATGTATCAACCAACTCAAATATTTCCAACAATGCTCAACCACAAATCTCACATAACAATGATACTCATATTCTTTTCTAACTCAATTTCTTTTACAACCAATGGGCTTCAACCACTATGCTTATAACACAAGGTTTAAACACAACTCTCAATTCAGAAATCCTTGATGCATTCAACCAACCACTTTCGAAAAGGAAACCACAAACAATCCTTTTCCCTCCAATGATATTTCAGAAATCAACCACCATAAAAAATCAATAGGAGAATGTGCCCATACCTTTTTATGAAGAGAAGAACCCCTTTGGAAATTTTCCACACTCAACACACTTTGAAAAAGAGCACAACAATCTTCACTTTTCAACCCATTTAAAAAAACAGAAATATCTCTCTATATACACCTTATTTCTCCTTCTAAATTAGTTAGTCAAATAGCCCTCGAAATAATCTTTCCAATGATATATAATATGATATACTTTTATAAAAGAAACATACCAGAAATATCTTCTTTTCTAAAAGTGCATTTATCTTGCCTTCCAAAATAAAAATCAACTCAACCCTTATCACCTTATACCTCCAACATTAGGCAAAAATTAATTTATTAAATAAAAAATTACTTGCCTCTTAGAGGGAATCGAACCCTCATCTTCTACCCAAACACTTCTCAACCACGGTGCCAAAGACCACGCGAGCAAAGCGCTCGCATAGGACAAGAAGCGCAGAATGCGCTTTTGTCTTATTCCTTTGCTCACACCAAATAACAAAAATGTGGGCCTTTATCTTGCCCTAAAAACTCAACCGAAAGGAATCGAAACTTCGTCCTTCGCAAGTCAAAAATCTTTTGTCTCCCCTCGCTCGCCGTTGGACCACGTTGCCACACGAAACTCTCTACGTCTTTCATCTTATATCCACTCCTCCGATTCCAAGGCTTTTGAAAGAAAGCCTTCCTATATATATGTGCACCTTCCCTTACCTTTACCAACGTCGGTGGAAATTTAATTAATTTTGATTTGATGATGATGTCGGCGGTGATGTCATAATTTTAATTTTAAAATTTAAAAATTAAATTTTAAATATTAAAATTTACACCAAATATTCAAAGTTGAATATCTTCATCTCCGGGGCACCTTTTTTGATGAAACGAAAAGCCAACCTGGGTTTTAAGAAAAACCCATATCAAATATGCCATCCATGGTTTTAAATAAAACCTTTTATTTTACCTACCTTGGTTTTCACAAAAACCCTATTTTTTTGAACTATCATAAATGCTTATTTATGAAATACTTCGACCACCAAAACCAAATGTGATCCATGTGACATAAATGATCCATGTGACATCAATGACAACATAAAATACCTCATATTACCTCAAATTTCCAACAATCTCCCCCTTTGTCATTGATGGCAACACCTCTAATACAAAAACCACAATCATTACAAAAACCATCTATGAGAATCAAAGCTACTTCCCCTGACTCAATACTCTCTTTGGAGGCTGCTCCCCCTAGCTCAATTCTCTCTTTGGAGGCTGCTCCCCCTAACTCAATGCTCTCCCCTTTACTCAAATCTCTCCCCCTTTGATATCAATGGCAAAAGGGACACCTATGGGGCTAAAAGATATGACTCTTAAGCTTAGCCCCCCTCACCCCCTTTTCTTTTGAGGTGATTAATTTTGGGGTGGGAGTACTTTTACTCCCATCTCACTTTGTTTCTTTCCTCTATCAACTTCCTTCCATGTTTTTCTGATATCCTTTTCTTGATGAATTACTTGATCTTCTTTTCTAGAACCTTTTTGACCTTCTTGCCTTGAAGCTGTTTGGAATTGAGTCCTACACCATCTTGCAATATGCCCAAAGTTATTGCAATTAAAACACTTGATATTGTAGCCTTTGGTTGGTGCCCATGTCCTGAAATTATTCTTAAAATAATTTCCATATCCATTCCTTTCCTGAACCCTATTTTTTGAAGCTCTATTTTCATGACCATTATAACCATGACTTCTGAATTGTGTAGCTCTAAAACCAAAACCATGTTGCTCATTTGCTTTGCATTGAAAAGCTTTATGACCAATCTTGTTGCATGAGAAGCAATGTCCCTAAAAACCATACCTTCTTCCCTTGAAGTTTCTTCTAGAAAAATCAAACTTCTTTGATCCATGGATCCTTTCTTGACCATTATCCTTATGATCATCTTCAACTTGTGCATTGCATTCTTGAACCTTCTTTGTAGCATCTAAAACTTCTTCCTTGCCTTTCTCTTCAAGAATTTATTTTCCCTTTGAGCTTGATTCACCTATCTCAAAACAAGAACCAAACTGAATATTTGGAGCCATAGGAACTTTGGAACTTTCCTCACAAATCTTAAGTGCTTTCTTGTTTTCATCTTTTAGAACTTCCTTTCCTTTTGAGTGTGATTCCCCAAACCTGAAATATGGGACCTTTGGTGCTTTGGAATCATCCTCTTCTTTCTCTTCATTTGTGTCAAGTAGCAACTTGGCATCCATCTCTATAGCCTCTGAAATACATATTTCCTTCTTAGTACAAATATCTTGACCTTTTGAGTCATGTGATGGATCAAACTTCTCATGTAGGTAACATCTCAATTCTTTTAGATTCTCTTTAACCACTTGTAGTTGCTCATGGATATCATTGAAGTCTTACTTTAGATTAGCTGAGTCATATGTCTTTCTTACAATACTCTCTTGTATAACTTCTTATGTTTGGAGTGAATGCTCTTCTTCTACTTCTCTTATCCCATAGAAAAACCCTTCTTCATCTTCACTGTCACTAAGATCATTATATTCAATAGAAAATAAACTCTCATGATTTCTTTGACCATACATGTTTTCTTGATGTGTCATCTCATCTTCACTATCACTGAATCCATTGCAATATCCTGATCTGTGATCTCTTTGACCACACACAAAGCATTGTTCTCTTTCACCTTCTATTCCAAGGAATAGATGTTCTTCCTTTTCATTATCTGACTTGTCTCTATCATCATGATCTGAGCTATCACTTGCTTCTACAATGTAGTAAGATTTCTTTACCTTAATAATTTGTTTTTTTTTCTTACTTTTTTTTTTTGTTTCTATCATCTTTGTCATGTTGATGCTTTCCATCTTCTCTTCTTTTGTGACCTTGTTTTTCATCATCACTATTTTCTTCATGTGGACACTTGTGTGCATAGTGACCAAGATCACCACACTTGTAGCATCTGACTTTCCTTATGTCTCTGTAATTCCTTGAGTCCTTATACCTTTTGATGAAGTTAGCTTCCTCATAATTAACTAGATTTCTATCTATATCTGGAACCTTTCCTTTCTCTTTCTATGAAGCCTTGAATGCAATCTCTTTTACTGGAGCTTGATGCTTACTTACCCTCATCTCATAAGCTGTGAGAGTACCTTGCAAATTCTTCCATTGTTAGCTTGTTGATATCCATTGTTTCTTCTATTGTTGAAACCTTAGAATCATATTTCATGGGAAGTGATCTCAAAACCTTTTGAGTAACTTTTGATTCTTTCATCTCAAAACCTAGGCCTCTCATGGTGTTAGTAATCTCATCAACTCGAAGTAAAAACTTTGCAATATCTTTAGAATCTTTCATTTTCAATTTCTCAAATATTTTTCTATGAGTTTGTAGTTTTGACAACTTTACCTTGAAATATCCTTCATAAGTATTCTGCAACTTGGTCCACATTTCATTAGCTGAAGTACATACCATGACCTTTGCAAACTCTGTCTCACGTAGCCCACTCAAAATGTAATTTATTGCTCTTGCATTTATCTCAACCAATTTCTTGGTAGTCTTATCTTCCTCGGGATCACCTTCAACCCTATACTCTTTTTCAACCATCTGCCATACCTCATATCCTTGTGATATCAAGTAGTTCTTCATCCTCATGCTCCAGAAAGCATAATTGTTACCATAAAATAGTGGAGCCTTATTTGTAGATAATCCATTCTATGAAGCCATTTGTGTTCTTGTAGAATCTACCCTCAAGTTGTTAGCCTTTCCAAAGGAACCCGCTCTGATACCAATTTAAGAACACAAGCTTATACTGAGAGGGGGGTGAAAAGTATAAGACCACTTTTTACTTTTTCTTCCAATTCAATATTATGTTGTGTAAAGATAGCAGTAATCAAAGTAATACACAAAAACCATGCACAATAGAGACACCACAATTTAAGTGGTTCACCCAATGTGGGCTACTCCACGGAGAAAATATTTTACTAAAACATTCTCAATCAATCTCTTTGTGAATCACTCCCAATTACAATGTTTATGGATCTCTGTCCAAAGGAGATGTTGATCCCCTAATCTCAATTTCATGTATCTCTTCCATAGGAGAACTCTTTCCCCTTCTACTCTAGCTATGTGATCTTCTAGAAGACTCTGTCTCTTTGCTACATTGACTGGTGGACCTCTCTCCACTTGAAGACTCCTCACTCAGATCTATCTTCAATTGTGCTGGTTGTTGGATCTCTATCCACTGAGACTCTATCCTTTGTACTTTATCACCTCCAAAGATCTATCAATAGGCTCACTAAGAACCTACTCAATAGGCTCACACAGAACCTGCTTAACAAGCTCACACAGAACTTGTCAAATGTTGAATAACAAGCTCACACAGAACTTGTCCAATGTTGAATAACAAGCTCACACAGAACATATCCAATTTTGAATGACAAGATCACAGAACTTGTCCAATGCTGAATAACAAGCTCACACAAAACTTGTCCAATGTTGAATAACAAGCTCACACAAAACCTGTCCAAATCTGCTCCAACAAGCTCACTAAGAACTTGTCCAAATCTGCTCTAGAAAGCTCACCAAGAACTTGCCCAAATCTGCTCTAGAAAGCTCACCAAGAACTTGCCCAAATATGCTCTAGCAAGCTCACCAAGAACTTGCCCAAAATTGTCCACAAATATGTCCCAACACTATCCTCAAATTTATCCCAAAGGCCTTCTCAAAGGCTCAATCAATCATGCTCAAGTAGTACTCAAAATGAACTCAACAATGAATGGCAATCTCAACTCAAATCAACTTCATAGAAGCATAAAGAGAATTTTTAGAGACTCAATATGTTCTAATATCACTCTCAACCCAAATCAATCTAAACTCAACTCAAATCAACTCATAGAAGCATAAATATAATTGTTAGAGACTCAATATGTTCTAATCTCACTCTCAACTCAAATCAACCTCAACTCAATTCAAGTCAACCTCAAATCAACTCAAGTCTTATAGAACCATAAAGAGAATTATTAGAGACTCAATATGTTCTAACCTCAATCTCAACTCAACATAGAATGATGGAATAGTTTGTTTCATAGAACTTGAACAATCACTTCACACATCACTTGACTAGGCTCAATCAACTCAACTCAACCAATCATCACAAGGGACAACTCTCTCACACAACCCTAGTCCAAGTATGTATCAACCAACTCAAATTTTTCCAATAATGCTCAACCACAAATCTCACATAACAATGATACTCATGTTATTTTCTAACTCAAGTTCTTTTACAACCAATGGGCTTCAACCACTATGCTTATAACACAAGGTTTAAACACAACTCTCAATTCAAAAATCCTTGATGCATTCAACCAACCACTTCCGAAAAGGAAACCACAAACAATCCTTTTCTCTCCAATGATATTTCAGAAATCAACCACCATAAACAATCAATAGGAGAATGTGCCCATACCTTTTTATGAAGAGAAGAACCCTTTCGAAAATATGCCACACTCAACACACTTTGAAAAAGAGCACAACAATCTTCACTTTTCAACCTCTTTACAAAAATAGAAATATCTCTCTATATACACCTTATTTCTCCTTCTAAATGATTTAGTCAAATAGCCCTCGAAATAAGCTTTCCAACGATATATAATATGATATACTTTTATAAAAGAAACATACCATAAATATCTTTTTTTCTAAAAGTGCATTTATCTTGCCTTCCAAAATAAAAATCAACTCAACCCTTATCACCTTATACCTCCAACATTAGGCAAAAATTAATTTATTAAATAAAAACTTACTTACCTCTTAGAGGTAATCGAACCCTCGTCTTCCGCCCAAACACTTTTCAACCATGGCACCAAAGACAACATGAGCAAAGCACTCGTATAAGACAAGAAGCGCAGAATGCGCTTTTGTATTATTCCTTTTCTCACACCAAATAACAAAAATGTGGGCCTTTTTCTTGCCCTGGAAACTCAACCGGTAGGAATCAAACCTTCATCCTTCGCAATTCAAAAAGCCTTTGTCTCCCCTCGCTCGCCATTGGACCACGTTGCCACACGAAACTCTCTGCGCCTTTCGTCTTATATCCACTCCTCTGATTCCAAGGCTTTTGAAAGAAATACTTCGTATATATATATATGTGCACCTTACCTTATCTTTACCAACGTCAGTGGCAATTTAATTAATTTTGATTTGATGATGATGTCGACGATGAAGTCATAATTTTAATTTAATAATTTAAAAATTAAATTTTAAATATTAAAAATTATACCAAATATTCAAAGTTGAATATCTTCATCTCCAGGGCACCTTTTTCGATGAAACGAAAATCCAACCTGGGTTTTAAGAAAAACCCATATCAAATCTGCCATCCATGGTTTTAAATAAAACCTTTTATTTTACCTACCTTGGTTTTCACAAAAACCCTATTTTTCGAACTATCATAAATGCTTATTTATGAAATACTTTAGCCACCAAAACTAAATGTGATCTATGTGACATAAATGATCCATGTGACATCAATGACAACATAAAATACCTCATATTACCTCAAATTTCCAATAGTTTAGACAAGAAAAAATGTAAAAGTGTGGTAACCAAATCCTTGAAGCCAAAACCAACCACAAGATGGTAAAAAGTAGAGCCCTAATAAAGATCCAAGGCTACATTGTGTGCAAAACTATGTTTACTAAGATTGATAGAAAAGGTCTAGTGGAAAAAAGTGTCAATAAAATATGATATGATAATAGAAATAGGTCGTGTTTCAAGAAGTAGGAAGGAAGATGAGTGGGACCCACATGATTGGCATGAATCCCCAACTTAGCAAAAACCTTCCATTACAAGAAAATACTACCATGATGACCATCACTAGAGCTTATATTTATAGAAGGAGAAAGAGTAACAAATATTGCATCTATTGGCCTGCCATACACTCAATGATAAAAGACTCCCAACCAACCTTAAATGTAGAAGGACATCTCAAATTAAGGAGCAATGGAGGTTACAGGTTTCTTGCCTATGTCAGGGTGGAGAGAATTTTGAATTTTTACTTTTGAAATCTAAGTATAAATGTCTATCTTAGAGCCTCAGAGAGGGAGGATAATTGTATATTTGTGCCTAGTATCCAGTATTGTGTATAATTCTTCTCAATTTTCTTATGTGTATTAGTCTAGACTTGAACCTTGAGTCATTTTATTGGTAGGCCTTGAGCCTCTTTCTTTCTAGCATGTATGTATTGAAAATTATATATATATATATATATATATATATATATATATATATATATATATATATATATATATATATATATATATATATATATATATATATATATATAGTACAATATACACACAAGGACAAGATAGGAGAAGAATATTCATAGCTCCTTATATATATATATATATATAAGGAATTGTGACTTTTCTTCTCCTATCTTGTCCTTGTGTGTATATTGATCTATATAGAAAGTTGTGGTTCATATCTGCCCTAGTTCTTATGTATGTTTCTTATGGATAAATGATAATGCTGGATCAAGATAATTTTCATCTTAAATTTCTATAAATGATGCATGTGTCTAGTCATCCCACTAATACTCAAAACCATTTATGATTTTGATGCATCACCAACTATAGCTTAGGACTTTTGTAACACCCCTCCTTGGCAAAATTTTTGTGGATAATGAACTATGTATTGATGTGTTTATGTAATGACATAGTTTATATCAGTATGATTTACTAATAGAATGATTACTTCCTTTAAAGCATGGAATATGGTATTGTTTATGTATCTGTGGATGCAGGATCAGGTACGTTCTCCTTGGTGGGGCTATGGGTAAACCACCTACCATGAGGGATACCTATGGAAATGATGATGATGATTCGTTCATCGACAACTCGGGGTAAACATGGAAAATTTACCTTCATGTAGATGCATATCATTTTGTTGTTATTTCCACATTTGCACCTTTGGGTCCGACTATTGCTTGTAATAAGCCTCCTTAACAAAGTTGGTGATAGCTTCGACTATCATAAAAATGGCCACCTACTTGGGGATAAAAAATTGGTGTAGAATATGGTGGACGTGATGCCTTGTTTAATTAAGTTGCTTTGAGTTCAAGGAAGATTGTTATGTTAGATTAGTAAAATTTCTAATAATCTTGTTTTCTTGTTTGACAACTTAATTGGAATTATTAAATCAAGAATTGTATGGTTTCTTTTATAAATATTTATACATATTATGCTTTATGTTTGACTTTAATTTCAAACACCAAGCATTAAGTCACCTTGGAGTTTATTTTTTGGTGTGTTACGCTCTCTAATTTGCCTTTGGAATATAGAGGGACTCTTCAAGTTTCCTCAAGAAAACCCCCCCTTGAGTGCGTGGAGTGTAATGCTCCTTGGGAAATTGAGAATATGTGTGCCCATGTAAGATAGTAATCCTCATTTAAAATCAATACGAAGGTGAGTGGAAAGGAGGTAATGGGCACTTGAAGGAGTGGATATGGTAGCAGAAGGAAGGAGAGTATAGCAACAATCGAAGAAACCTTAAGGAGGAACCTATGGTACATGTGCTTTTATCTTCTATGTTTGCTCCTTTCTAGTTTTTCTTATATGTGGTTGAACCTTTCCTAATTGTTGCTTTGATTGTTCCACCGGTTTCTTGGGGTGGATGCTAATTTTTTGTTCGATGTCGACCCCATGTTGCATCAACTTTATGTTCGTGTGAGACCCTAGAGGGTAGGTTTTATTTCCACGATATCCTATTCCTCACTCTTTATTGGATGTTTTCCTTGTGTATTGCATGTCTTGTTTTTTCCAGTTGTTTAACTATGGGAGGTTGATTTGTTCAAGCTTTTTTCTTCCTTGTGATGCTTTATGGATGTTTTTTCTGGTTTGGATCGCCCTACATATGTGGAGGGAGTCTTGCTCACATTGATCCATTCCTTCATTTTTCGTAAGTTGGTGGGTGTCATTCCCTAAAAACCCTAATTTTTTAGTTTATTGTTGGGTTGGCCTTCATGTCCTTACGTCATATTCATGTTAAATTTTAGTTGTGTTGTGCTTCTTTTGCCCTGTGTGCTTCACATGCATGGTTTTAGGTGGTCGAGTGCTTTGTTTAAGCTTGAGTGTGGTCGTAAGGTTTTTTGTTTATGCTTGAGGTTGATTGATCATTTTATTATGCTCTCGTTCTCTTAATGCGTAGATTTATTTATAAATTGTTTAAAAAGCATTATGTTGTAAGTTTATGATTTATGTAGTGGTAAGGCCAGTCTTCTATCAATAAGAGCTTTGAAGGTGGTTGGAACTGACATGAATTAAAGCCTCACCTTACAAGTTTTGGAAGATTATTTTTGTGTTGTTTATGAAATTGTTATTATTTTACTTTTAATTGAGAATCTTATGTTTTTTTATCTAAATGTGTTTGGTGTGGGAAGAAAAGAAATAGCTAGGAGAGGTAACTATTTAAATATTAATATTTAGATGGTTATAAAAGATATGTGTATAGCTATCTTTCAAGACTTTTATAGAATATAGAATGATATAGTACTTTGTAAATGTGGATAATGCATTTTTGTTAATATTAAAGATACTTTGAGGTTCATGTTTTATTAAAGCTTTTTTATGTGAGTCAATATTAAAACGTATTCTTGTTTTAAAAGATTTTAACAAGACACCTATAATTTAAAATAATTGTTTTAGTGAACTTTTATTTGTTGTTAAATGAGTAAACACTTATAATGATTCCTGAGATCTATGTAGATAAAGGGATCATTATAAAGAGAAGTATGGGCTTCTCTTGGATTTATTGGGATATTGTAAAATGTTTTTGAATGAGAAAACATGTATAATGAATCCTATAATCTTTGTAGATAAAGGGGTCATTATAAAGAAAAGTATGGGCTTCTCTTAGATTTGTTGGATTATTGTATTTTGGTGTTGGATGAGAAAATATTTATAATTTATTCTTGAGATCTATGTAGATAAAGGGTTCATTATAAAGAGAAGTATGGGCTTCTCTTGGTTGATTTAAATGTTGTATTTTGTTGTTGGAAGAGGAAGTATTTATAATGATTCCTGAGATCTATGTGGATTAAGGGATCATTATAAATAGAAGTATGAGCTTCTCTTGATTTCTATGGCTTGATGTAACCTTAATGGTTTGAAGAATACTTGTTTCCTCTTATAGTTGCTTATGTGCATGGTTGACTACACAATAGCGTAAGGCATGAGCTAAGTTGCATTGCATCTAGATCTGTTTTGATCCCTATGTAAATTTTGTATTGGTGGGTGGTTTTCCATCAAGAATCTTACGGACTTAGTTGGCAGAAGATCTTGGAAGAATATTGTAAACTCCTCAAAAAGTTTTATTTGTAAATAAGCAAAGGCTTGTTTTGCTTAATAGAATTGTAATCTTGACTCTTTTTTTAAGGAAAATATGATGCTTCTTCATGCATTGAAGAGTTACTTTAATCTTACTGAATGATGTATTATTTTTGTTTAAGCTGAGGTTTTAAATGTTGTTAAATGCTAGCTGGAAGTTGAACTCCTGAATAATATCTAGATATGGTTGTTAATAGTTTTCCTTTAACTTTATGCAATTAATGCTTATGTTAGAAGTTTTGGTTTTTTTGTTAATGCATAAATGTTAATGGATAGCTTGGTGATCTAAGTTTTGATAAGAGAATTAGTTTAGTTTATAGTTAAGAGGAATTATTTTTGTTATGCTTTGAGATGAATAATGCAATGTTCTTTTATGCTTAATACGTTGGTTTAGCATTATGGCATGACGATGTTGTTATCTGTCCTTGGGATGGGTAGATATTCCTCTTGTATACCCTAGAAACCCAATTCTAGAAGGGGTTGCGTGAATGCAATAGCTAGGTAGCTAAGAGTCCTAGAAGGAGTTGAAAGAATGTAATAGCTAGGATCTCATAAACCTGGAAGGAGTTGTGTGTATACAATATCCAGGTACTTATGAGTAGTCATACCGTCATCGAGTAGGATCAAGGATGTGGGTAAACCTATTCACAAGGTAGAAGTGTTGACTCCTTGGTCACGTAGTACCAAGAGGTCATGTTAGTTATCATCAAAGTGACAATAACCTTAGTTAGCCACTAAGGCATGGTGACTAAGCACCAAGGCTCTACATCGAATAACCTATCTAGGAGAAGCTAGAGTTATGTTAGGGAATTGACATCCCTCTTTAAGTATTATGGGCCTTAAAGAGTAACCCCTATTTTGTGGTCACATGGTCCTATATAGAGTAGGATATAGGAAATGTGGGGGGACCACTCATAACATCCTTCTAAACATGTAGGTTTAGTAAGGTGAACCACAAAATTTATGGGAGTTGACCTTTCTTGTCCATGAGTGTCGTCTGTAATGACTTGGAAACTCAAATGTGGTAAAGCCTAGTATGCTAATATAAATTAATAAGGGTGTCTCCCTTGAGATCCTATGATTTGTAAGTACTCTTTTAAAAAAATAGGTTGGTATTTTGAGGTTGTTATAGTTGGTATCAAAGCTCTAGGTCATAGAACTAGAAGATTTTGTGGAGTGTGCTTAGGTCGAACCTTGACTTGATGTGTGACTTTGGGTTATACCCCTTGCAAGAAGTCAAGGGTGACCCTAGAATGATATTGGAGATTGTTTGTTCATGAGTAGAATAAAGCTAATACACATAAGTACAATTGAGGGCGAATTGTAGCTTACCTAATTTCTTTGTGTGAATAGGAAATAACACCTATTCAAAAAGAAAGTTCATCAAAGAAAACAAAACAACTGCACCACAAGGAAATACAGGGTAAAGGGTAGGATGAACTTTAGACCCTAGTAAGAAGACTAAGAAGGCAACAAATTTGGGTAAGGGGCATGCAATGACAAGGAACTCGAAAAGGGAGGTAGGAGGAACATAAAAATTTGGTAGAGGGATAGAGGATATTTCTTCTTTAGTAATTAACCAAGAAATAAAATGATTTTTAATTAATTAAACTCATACTATTAAGTTATTTAATTCTTTACTTAATTAAAGCATTAAATCCACTTACAAGCAAACAAATATAGCTCCAAACAAAATAAAGTCATCAAATCTTAGCAAAGCTTAATAATAATACAATCAAACATGAATATGCACCCATCAAAGCTCCACACCATTGTTTTATCCTTAAATGGGCGATCTCATTTAAGATAGACTAATACCATCATTGACCAGTTTTAAGGAGGCTCGTTGCAAGAAACTTCCTAGCCCAATGGTGTGAGTTATGGGAAAACAAAAAAATGCAATGCATCTACATGAAGATTAATTTTCCTTATTACCCTAAGTTGTTTTATGAGCAATACATCATCATCATTTCCCTAGGTATCCTTCATGGTAGGTGGTTTTCTCATAGTCCCACCATGGAGAAGGTACCTAATCTTGCACCCAAAAATACATCAGCTTTACCATGCTCCAAGTTTTAAAGAAAGCAATAATTCTATTTAATCATCAAGAGAGAAACTATGTCATCACATAATTATATCCAAAACATTATTTATTTTCCTCAAAACATCCTACTAATGAGGGGTGTTATAGATGCCATCACATCCCTTTCTAAACAAGATACCATAAATCCAATGATTAGGTGTTACTTTCTATATAAATTGAGATCTCTCCTTGGGTATCAACCCTTTTAGTATATGTCCAGTAGTTATATGCCTACATATGCCACCCATCCAACTAGTTCTATCATCTACATATCTCTTCTACTTGGGGAATTGATCTTCGAGGACTTTCATTGATAATATTTCACATAAGGCCCTACCCCTTATTAGTTTGATGGTTTTGATTTCAATGTCAAATTATTTAATTTATTGGTCCACCTAGCTCTTATTTCTCCTAATTCACCATGAAGCATAACAAATCAAGAATCAAGATGTACTAGAAAGACAATGGCCCTACTATGAGAGATAATACCTAAAAATTTTAAGGACTTTGATGATGGAGAGTACTTGTTTCTCAATAAGAGCATATATTTTTTGTAGTTGTGGAGGACTTGGCTCATGAACAAGATGGGATTTTCTTATTCATCATCATTATTTTGGATCAATACAACAATAACACTCTCATGTGTACCAAACACATATAACTTGAAATATTTGGAGAAATTTTGGTCGATCAAGATCAAAGCTCTAGCGATGGCACATTTGATATTTTAAAAAGCTTTCTTTACTTCATCATTCCATTTTAATAAGGCACCCTTAAATATTTTGGTTATAGGCCTAACCATTTGGGAAAAAATTGTAATAAACCTGGTAATTAACTTGGTTTGTCCTAGGAACAACCTGATTCATTTGCCCAATGAGGGAAATGGGAGGTATTGGATGGATTTTATTCATTTAGGATCTATTGATAAACCCTCCTTTGGTACAAAATGACCTAGTAATTTTCCTTATTGGACAATAAAAATATACTTCTTAGGATTAATCAAGATACCAAATTCCCTACACCTCTAGAAGATTGACTAAAGATATTCAACATGTTTGCTTCTATATGTGGAAAATATTAAGTTATATAAGGATTATCTTACCTAAATGCTTATAAAAGGCTATGTCCATGGTAAGGAAATAACATTCTTTGATATATGAAGGTCCCCCACTTGGTGTGAAAGTTATCTTATGTTGATCTTCATATTTAACCCATATCTTATTGTATCCTAAGCAACCATGAAGGGGAGGCAACATATATGATCCATATACCTTCTAAATAATCTTATAAATGGTAGGTAAAGTATAGTGATCCTTTAACAAGGCTCGTTTGAGGTTCATAGAGTCAACATAACCTTGTATCATCATTTTTATTGCATACCAAAACCATATTGGTGGCTTGGATGGAGTGTTTTTGTTGAAATATTATCTAGGGACAACATAAGCTTTAGTAGTTCTTTCTTGATCATTACTTGTATTTTAGAATTTATAAATTATTGTTTTTATTTGAAAGGTATAGATTCAAGCTCCAACTTGGTGGTATGTTGTATGATTTTTTGGTCATAGACTTTAAGATATTCATATGACCATACAATAATATCTCTATATAAAATATCCTTTTTTCTTGAGTGTAATCATTTTCTTTTATTAAACTACCTCAATAAGATGATACTAGGAGGATTTCACTTTAAGTATTGCCTTGTATTATTTTTTGGATTAAAATTGATCTCTAGAGTGATTAGACCCCTTGGTAACTGATTTATATTCAACTTTATAACTCCATATTTGATTTCATCCCTATACTCATTATTTTCTTTGGCATATTAAGCCTTCATAATTATAAACCCTATGATTTACTCACCATTACTAAATATTTTCCAATGATCAAATTTATCAGGGATGATGGATCTAAAGACTACCTCCAATTATTTAGGTTTATTCCACATATCACTAGTGGAATCAAATATAATTGTTATTCCTTCCAAATCATTTTATTTTGTGTTCAATTTTTTAGGGATTGCTATAATTTCATGTGTCAAAAAATTTCAACAAATCCTAGAGTTGATGCTTATATGACTCTAGATGCTTGTTCTTTGTGGCTCTTTAGTAATTAACCTAATTTACAATTAATTTAGATTTGCCATACATTCATAAGATCTTAATTCCCATCTTCATGCCTTCCTCAAATTGTTACAAGGTGCTTTGTATTTTGCTAAATTGTTGGTACAATTGAATAACCTATAGGCAAAGTGATTTTTTGCACCCTATGGGTCAATTAATTAAACATCAATGCCTACCCCATTCTTGGTTTTGGTACCATGAAAGTACTTCATGCAAGTCCTATATAGTCATGGATTTGTTAGGACCCGTAGGTTAGAAGGTACTTTAATAATGACATATTCTCCCAATTTAGTCTTGTTGTATTTGACCTTGAAATCTTCTTCATCTTGTAATATGCTAATTATCATGTCAACCTCTAAGTTCTAGTCATATTCAAGGTACTTATCACCTTCTACAAACTCTATATGTTCATTCTAGTTTACTATGTTTTCATCATAAAACTTATGTAGCAAGTAGTTGCAAGGTGGTTCATTCTCAATCCTAGCTACCTTCTTATATTTAGGCACATTCATATGGGTATAATCCATTGTCATGTAACTATCTCCTGATAATTTTCATATATACTCTCTAAATAGCAACTTACTAAAGTATGGAGGTAGATCCATGACTATAACTTCTTGCACTACCACAAAATCTAGATGTCAAGCTATAGTCATGACCAAGAATTTTAGTACCCCTACTACATTGGCCCTTGTACCATTTATTTGGACTAGGTGACTATTTATTTTGGTGTGAGATAGACCTCTCTCTTCGTAAATTGCGTAAGGCATAAATGTGACTATTGCCCCCAAATTAACTATGCAACTCCTTAATATATAGTTTTTATTTTTAGAGTCACATAAAATATAGTGGTTTTAATGTCTTAGGCTTTGGGGTATTTGGTATATTAGATGCACTGACTTAGATGCTTGTCAGATGCTTTACCATCAAATTTTGTTGATAAACTATATTGTTCAAAGTGAGTTCTAGCTACTTATCCCTAGCCATAACTCCTCTCCTACTCTTTTAAAGCCTCTCAAATTAAATGTTGCTTTCCTAATAGGATTAATGCTTCTAGTATATAAAATTTAGTGGGTGTCCTTTTCATTTCTACTATGATGTTAAACCTATATTTTATAGATTCACTCTCATTTTACATTGTGAAATTTTGATATTGCCTTATTGCTATTGCATGTCCTTCACTCACGAGAGGGGTATTTTCACCATCATTAAACCTATTTTTAAACTTGATTTCTTTCTTTATTGCCTTACCTATTGACAGATTTATATATCACTTCTCCATATCGTCTATCTGATGTAGGTTGTTTTCCTTTATCTATATGTAGTGAATTTTTACTACAAGCAAAATCCAACTAGATATTAGTGAAAAGGAAGAAAGAAACCAAGTCCACCTGCAAGTCTAAAATGCTCAACAAACACATTGTCATAGCCCAAATTGAGGTCCTAAGGAAAATCCAAAGTGATAAAAGTGCCAAAGGATAAAAACCATACTTCTGAGAGAAGGTTTATGAAGAACACAAGCTTATACTGAGAGGGGGGGTGAACAGTATAAGACCACTTTTTACTTTTTCTTCCAATTCAATATTATGTTGTGTAAAGATAGCAGTATCAATAGCAATAATCAAAGCAATGCACAGAAACCATACACAATAGAGACACCACAATTTACGTGGTTCACCCAATGTGGGCTACTCCACGGAGAAAATATTTTACTAAAACTTTCTCAATCAATCTCTTTGGGAATCACTCCCAATTACAATGTTTATGGATCTCTGTCCAAAGGAGATGTTGATCCCCTAATCTCAAGTTCATGGATCTCTTCCATAGGAGAACTCTTTCCCCTTCTGCTCTGGCTATGTGATCTTCTAGAAGACTCTGTCTCTCTGCTGCATTGACTGGTGGACCTCTCTCCACTTGAAGACTCCTCACTCAGATCTATCTTCAACTATGTTGGTTTTTGGATCTCTATCCACTGAGACTCTATCCTCTGTACTCTATCACCTCCAAAGCTCTATCAATAGGCTCACTAAGAACCTACTCAATAGGCTCACATAGAACCTACTTAATAAGCTCACACATAACTTGTCAAATCTATAACAAGCTCACACAAGAACTTGTCCAATCTACTAACAAGCTCACAAAGAACTTGTCCAAATAGCTCAACCAAGCTCACCAAGAACTTGCCCAATTCTACTCAACAAGCTCACCAAGAACTTGTCCAATTTCTCTAGCAAGCTCACCAAGAACTTGTCCAAATCTGCTCCAACAAGCTCACCAAGAACTTGCCCAAATCTGCTCTAGCAAGCTCACCAAGAACTTGCCCTAAATCTTCTCTACAAGCTCATCAAGAACTTGCCTCAAATATGTCTAAAAACTCACCAATAAAGGCCTTCTCAAAGTAACTATCAACACAAATCTGTCCCAAGACTGTCCACAAATCTATCCCAAATGCCTTCTTCAAAGGCTCAATCAATCATGCTCAAGTAGTACTCAAAAGGAACTCAACAATGAATGGCAATAAAAAACTCAACTCAAATCAACTTCATAGAAGCATAAATAGAATTGTTAGAGACTCTATATGTTCTAATGTATTACAACTCAAATCAATCTAACTCAACTCAAATCAACTCATAGAAGCATAAAGAGAATTGTTAGAGACTCAATATGTTCTAATCTCACTCTCAACTCAAATCAACTCAACTAAATCAACTCAATTATAGAAGCATAAAGAGAATTGTTAGAGACTCAATATGTTCTAATCTCAATCTCAACTCAAATCAAAAAGAAGAACTGAAAATACATCCACTTGACTAGGCTTAATCAATCTCAACTCAACCAATCATCTCAAGGGACAACTCTCTCTCACACAACCCTAGTCCAAGTATGTATCAACCAACTCAAATGTTTCCAACAATGCTCAACCACAAATCTCACATAACAATGATACTCATGTTCTTTTATAGCTTAAGTTCAAGTTCATCTCACAATCAATGGGCTTCAACAACAATGCTTATAAACAAGGTTTAAACACAACTCTCAAACCAGAAAACCTTGAAGCATTCAACCAACCATTTTTGAAAAGGAAACCACAATACAATCCTTTTCTCTCCAATGATATTTCAGAAATCAACCACCATAATCAATCAATAGGAGAATGTGCCCATACCTTTTTATGAAGAGAAGAACCCCTTTGGAAATCTGCCACACTCAACACACTTTGAAAAAGAGCACAACAATCTTCACTTTTCAACCCCTTTACAAAAATAGAAATATCTCTCTATATACACCTTATTTCTCCTTCTAAATGAGTTAGTCAAATAGCCCTCGAAATAAGCTTTCCAACGATATATAATATGATATACTTTTATAAAAGAAACATACCAGAAATATCTTCTTTTCTAAAAGTGCATTTATCTTGCCTTCCAAAATAAAAATCAACTCAACCCTTATCACCTTATACCTCCAACATTAGGCAAAAATTAATTTATTAAATAAAAACTTACTTGCCTCTTAGAGGGAATCGAACCCTCGTCTTCTGCCCAAACACTTCTCAACCATTGTGCCAAAGACCACGCGAGCAAAGCGCTCGCATAGGACAAGAAGCGCAGAATGCGCTTTTGTCTTATTCCTTTGCTCACACCAAATAACAAAAATGTGGGCCTTTCTCTTGCCCTAAAAACTCAACCGACGGGAATCGAACCTTCATCCTTCGCAAGTCAAAAAGCCTTTGTCTCCCCTCGCTCGCCGTTGGACCACGTTGCCACACGAAACTCTCTACGCCTTTCGTCTTATATCCACTCCTCCGATTCCAAGGCTTTTGAAAGAAAGCCTTCGTATATATATGTGCACCTTCCCTTACCTTTACCAACATCGATGACAATTTAATTAATTTTGATTTGATGATGACGTCGACGGTGATGTCATAATTTTAATTTTAAAATTTTAAAATTAAATTTTAAATATTAAAATTTACACCAAATATTCAAAGTTGAATATCTTCATCTCCGGGGCACCTTTTTCGATGAAACGAAAATCCAACCTAGGTTTTAAGAAAAACCCATATCAAATCTGCCATCCATGGTTTTAAATAAAACCTTTTATTTTACCTACCTTGGTTTTCACAAAAACCCTATTTTCTGAACTATCATAAATGCTTATTTATGAAATACTTCGGCCACCAAAACCAAATGTGATCCATGTGACATCAATGACAACATAAAATACCTCATATTACCTCAAATTTCCAACAATCTCCCCCTTTGTCATTGATGGCAACACCTCTAATGCAAAAACCACAATCACTACAAAAACCATCTCTGAGAATCAAAGTTGCTCCCCCGACTCAATACTCTCTTTGGAGGCTGCTCCCCCTAGCTCAATGCTCTCTTTGGAGGCTGCTCCCCCTAACTCAATGCTCTCCCCTTTACTCAAATCTCTCCCCCTTTGACATCAATGGCAAAAGGGACACCTATGGGGCTAAAAGATATGACTCTTAAGCTTAGCCCCCTCACCACCTTCTCTCTTGAGGTGATTAATTTTGGGGTGGGAGTATTTTTACTCCCATATTACATTGGTTCTTTCCTCTATCAACTTCCTTCCATGTTTTTCTGATATCCTTCTCTTGATGAATTACTTGATCTTCTTGTCTAGAACCTTTTTGACCTTCTTGCCTTGAACTCTGTTTGGAATTGAGTCCTACACCATCTTGCAATATGCCCAAAGTTATTGCAATTAAAACACTTGATATTGTAGCCTTTGGATGGTGCCCATGTCCTGAAATTATTCTTGAAATAATTTCCATATCCATTCCTTTCTTGAACCTTGTATTGTGAAGCTCTGTTTTCATGACCATTATGACCATGACTTCTGAATTGTGTAGCTCTAAAACCAAAACCATGTTGCTCATTTCCTTTGCACTGAAAAGCTCTATGACCAATCTTGTTGCATGAGAAGCAATGTCCCTAAAAACCATACCTTCTTCCTTTGAAGTTTCTTCTAGCAAAATCAAACTTCTTTGATCCATGGATTCTTTCTTGACCATTATCCTTATGATCATTTTCAACTTGTGCATTGCATCCTTGAACCTTCTTTGTAGTATCTAAAACTTCTTCCTTGCCTTTCTCTTCAAGAATTTCTTTTCCTTTTGAACTTGATTCACTTATCTCAAAACAAGATCCAAACTGAATATTTGGAGCCATAGGAACTTTGGAACTTTCCTCACAAGTCTTAGGTGCTTCCTTGCTTTCATATTTTAGAACTTCCTTTCCTTTTGAGTGTGATTCCCCAAACTTGAAATATGAGACCTTTGGTGCTTTAGAATCTTCCTCTTCTTTCTCTTCATTTGTATCATGTAGCAAAGTTGGCATCCATCTCTATAGCCTCTGAAATACATGTTTCCTTCTTAGTGAAAATATCTTGACCTTTTGACTCATGTGATGGATCAAACTTCTCATGTAAGGGAACATCTCAATTCTTTTAGATTCTCCTTAACCACTTGTAGTTGCTCATGGATATCATTGAAGTCTTCCTTTAGATCAGCTGAGACATTATCTAACTCTCTTGTATAACTTCTTATGTTTGGATTGAATGCTCTTCTTCTACTTCTCTTATCCCATAGAAAAACCCTTCTTCATCTTCACTGTCACTAAGATCATTATCTTCTATAGCAAACAAACTCTCAAGATTTCTTTGACCATGCATGTTTCCTTGATGTGTCATCTCATCTTCACTATCACTGAAACCATTGCAATATCTTGATCTGTGATCTCTTTGACCACACACAAAGCATTGTTCTCTTTCACCTTCTATTCCTAGGAATAGATGTTCTTCCTTTTCATCATCTGATTTGTCTCTATCATTATGATCTGAGCTATCACTTGCTTCTACAATGTAGTAAGATTTCTTTGCCTTACTAAAAATTTTCTTCTTCTCATACCTGTTTTGCTTGAATCTGTCATCTTTGTCATGCTTATGCTTTCCATCTTCTTTTCTTCTTTGACCCTATTTTTCATCATCACTATTTTCTTCATGTGGACACTTGTATGCATAGTGACCAAGATCACCACACTTGTAGCATCTGACTTTCCTTATATCTCTGAAATTCCTTGAGTCCTTATTCCTTTTGATGAAGTTAGCTTCCTCATCATTTTCTAAAACTCTATCTATTTCTGAAACCTTTCCTTTCTCTTTCTCTGAAGCCTTGAATGCAATCTCTTTTATTGGAGCTTGATGCTTACTTACCCTCATCTCATAAGCTGTGAGAGTACCTTGCAATTCTTCCATTGTTAGCTTGTTGATATCCATTGTTTCTTCTATTGTTGAAACCTTAGAATCATATTTCATGGGAAGTGATCTCAAAACCTTTTGAGTAACTTCTGATTCTTTCATCTCAAAACCTAGGCCTCTCATGGTGTTAGTAATCTCATCAACTCGAAGTAAAAACTTTGCAATATCTTCAGAATCTTCCATTTTCAATTCCTCAAATATTTTTCTATGAGTTTGTAGTTTTGACAACTTTACCTTGGAATCTCCTTCATAAGTATTCCACAACTTGGTCCACATTTCATTAGCTGAAGTACATACCATGACCTTTGCAAACTTTATCTCACGTAGCCCACTCAAAATGCAATTTATTGCTCTTGCATTTATCTCAACCAATTTCCTGGTAGTCTTATCTTCCTCGGGATCACCTTCAACCCTATACTCTTTTTCAACCATCTGCCATACCTCATATCCTTGTGATATCAAGTAGTTCTTCATCCTCATGCTCCAGAAAGCATAATTGTTACCATCAAACAATGGAGCCTTATTTGTAGATAATCCATTATGTGAAGCCATTTGTGTTCTTGTAGAATCTACCCTCAAGTTGTTAGCCTTTTCAAAGGAACCCACTCTGATACCAATTGAAGAACACAAGCTTATACTGAGAGGGGGGTGAACAGTATAAGACCACTTTTTACTTTTTCTTCCAATTCAATATTATGTTGTGTAAAGATAGCAATATCAATAGTAGTAATCAAAGCAATGCACAGAAACCATACACAATAGAGACACCACAATTTACATGGTTCACCCAATGTGGGCTACTCCACGGAGAAAATATTTTACTAAAACTTTCTCAATCAATCTCTTTGGGAATCACTCCCAATTACAATGTTTATGGATCTCTGTCCAAAGGAGATGTTGATCCCCTAATCTCAAGTTCATGGATCTCTTCCATAGGAGAACTCTTTCCCCTTCTACTCTGGCTATGTGATCTTCTAGAAGACTTTGTCTCTCTGCTGCACTGACTGGTGGACCTCTCTCCACTTGAAGACTCCTCACTCAGATCTGTCTTCAACTGTGTTGGTTGTTGGATCTCTATCCACTGAGACTCTATCCTCTGTACTCTATCACCTCCAAAGCTCTATCAATAGGCTCACTAAGAACCTCTCAATAGGCTCACATAGAACCTGCTTAATAAGCTCACATAGAACTTTTAACAAGCTCACGACTTCATGTAAGCTCACCAAGAACTTGTCCAATTCTGCTCTAACAAGCTCACCAAGAACTTGCCCAATTCTGCTCTAACAAGCTCACTAAGAACTTGCCCAAATCTGCTCTAGCAAGCTCACCAAGAACTTGCCCAAATCTGCTCTAGAAAGCTCACCAAGAACTTGCCCAAATCTATCTAAAACTCACAAAATCCCAAAGCTCCAAAAATCATACCCAAACACATATCCACAAATCTATCCCAAAGGCCTTCTTCAAAGGCTCAATCAATCATGCTCAAGTAGCACTCAAAACTCAAATTAAACAATAATGGAAATCTCAACTCAAATCAACTTCATAGAAGCATAAAGAGAATTGTTAGAGACTCAATATGTTCTAATATCAACTCAACTCAAATCAACTCATAGAAGCATAAAGAGAATTGTTAGAGACTCAATATGTTCTAATCTCACTCTCAACTCAAATCAATCTCAACTCAACTCAGTCAATAGAAGCATAAAGAGAATTGTTAGAGACTCAATATGTTCTAATCTCAATCTCAACCCAAATCAATCTCAACTCAACCAATCATCACAAGGGACAACTCTCTCTCACACAACCCTAGTCCAAGTATGTATCAACCAACTCAAATGTTTCCAACAATGCTCAACCACAAATCTCACATAACAATGATACTCATGTTCTTCTATAGCTTAAGTTCAAGTTCATCTCACAATCAATGGGCTTCAACAACAATGCTTATAAACAAGGTTTAAACACAACTCTCAAACCAGAAAACCTTGAAGCATTCAACCAACCATTTTTGAAAAGGAAACCACAATACAATCCTTTTCTCTCCAATGATATTTCAGAAATCAACCACCATAATCAATCAATAGGAGAATGTGCCCATACCTTTTTATGAAGAGAAGAACCCCTTTGGAAATCTGCCACACTCAACACACTTTGAAAAAGAGCACAACAATCTTCACTTTTCAACCCCTTTACAAAAATAGAAATATCTCTCTATATACACCTTATTTCTCCTTCTAAATGAGTTAGTCAAATAGCCCTCGAAATAAGCTTTCCAACGATATATAATATGATATACTTTTATAAAAGAAACATACCAGAAATATCTTCTTTTCTAAAAGTGCATTTATCTTGCCTTCCAAAATAAAAATCAACTCAACCCTTATCACCTTATACCTCCAACATTAGGCAAAAATTAATTTATTAAATAAAAACTTACTTGCCTCTTAGAGGGAATCGAACCCTCATCTTCTGCCCAAACACTTCTCAACCACGGCGCCAAAGACCACGCGAGCAAAGCGCTCGCATAGGACAAGAAGCGCAGAATGCGCTTTTGTCTTATTCCTTTGCTCACACCAAATAACAAAAATGTGGGCCTTTCTCTTGCCCCAAAAACTCAACCGACGGGAATCGAACCTTCATCCTTCGCAAGTCAAAAATCCTTTGTCTCCCCTCGCTCGCCGTTGGACCACGTTGCCACACGAAACTCTCTGCGCCTTTCGTCTTATATCCACTCCTCCGATTCCAAGGCTTTTGAAAGAAAGCCTTCATATATATATGTGCACCTTCCCTTACCTTTACCAATGTCGATGGCAATTTAATTAATTTTGATTTGATGATGACGTCGACGGTGATGTCATAATTTTAATTTTAAAATTTTAAAATTAAATTTTAAATATTAAAATTTACACCAAATATTCAAAGTTGAATATCTTCATCTCCGGGGCACCTTTTTTGACGAAACGAAAAGCCAACCTAGGTTTTAAGAAAAACCCATATCAAATCTGCCATCCATGGTTTTAAATAAAACCTTTTATTTTACCTACCTTGGTTTTCACAAAAACCCTATTTTCCGAACTATCATAAATGCTTATTTATGAAATACTTCGGCCACCAAAACCAAATGTGATCCATGTGACATCAATGATCCATGTGACATCAATGACAACATAAAATACCTCATATTACCTCAAATTTCCAACAATCTCCCCCTTTGTCATTGATGGCAACACCTCTAATGCAAAAACCACAATCACTACAAAAACCATCTCTGAGAATCAAAGCTGCTCCCCCTGACTCAATACTCTCTTTGGAGGTTGCTCCCCCTAGCTCAATGCTCTCTTTGGAGGCTGCTCCCCCTAACTCAATGCTCTCCCCTTTACTCAAATCTCTCCCCCTTTGACATCAATGGCAAAAGGGACACCTATGGGGCTAAAAGATATGACTCTTAAGCTTAGCCCCCTCACCACCTTCTCTCTTGAGGTGATCAATTTTGGGGTGGGAGTATTTTTACTCCCATATTACATTGGTTCTTTCCTCTATCAACTTCCTTCCATGTTTTTCTGATATCCTTCTCTTGATGAATTACTTGATCTTCTTGTCTAGAACCTTTTTGACCTTCTTGCCTTGAACCTTTTTGGAATTGAGTCCTACACCATCTTGCAATATGTCCAAAGTTATTGCAATTAAAACACTTGATATTGTAACCTTTGGATGGTGCCCATCTCCTGAAATCTTTCTTGAAATAATTTCCATATCCATTCCTCTCTTGAACCCTGTATTGAGAAGCTCTATTTTCCTGACCATTATGACCATGATTTCTAAAATGTGTAGCTCTAAAACCAAAACCATCTTGACCATTCTCTTTGCACTGAGAAGCTCTATGACCAATCTTGTTGCATAAGAAGCAATGTCCCTAAAAACCATACCTTCTTCCTTTGAAGTTTCTTCTAGAAAAATCAAACTTCTTTGATCCATGGAACCTTTCTTGACCATTATCCTTATGATCATCTTCAACTTGTGCATTGCATCCTTGAACCTTCTTTGAAGTATCTAAATCCTCTTCCTTAGTCTTTCCTTTTCAAGAGTTTCTTTTCCTTTTGAACTTGATTCACTTATCTCAAACCAAGATCCAAACTGAATATTTGGAGCCATAGGAGCTTTGAAGCTTTCTTCATAAATCTTAGGAGCTTCCTTGTTTTCATCTTCTAGAACTTCCTTTCCTTTTGAGTGTGATTCCCCAAACTTGAAATATGAGACCTTTGGTGCTTTGGAATCTTCCTCTTCTTTCTCTTTATTTGTATCATGTAGCAAGTTGGCATCCATCTCTATAGCCTCTGAAATACATGTTTCCTTCTTAGTGAAAATATCTTGACCTTTTGAGTCATGTGATGGATCAAACTTCTCATGTAAGGAACATCTCAATTCTTTTAGATTTTCCTTAACCACTTGTAGTTGCTCATGGATATCATTGAAGTCTTCCTTTAGATCAGCTGAGTCATCTGTCTTTCTTACAATACTCTCTTGTATAACTTCTTATGTTTGGAGTGAATGCTCTTCTTCTACTTCTCTTATCCCATAGAAAAACCCTTCTTCATCTTCACTGTCACTAAGATCATTATCTTCAATAGCAAACAAACTCTCATGATTTCTTTGACCATACATGTTTCCTTGATGTGTCATCTCATCTTCACTATCACTGAATCCATTGCAATATCTTGATCTATGATCTCTTTGACCACACACAAAGCACTGTTCTCTTTCACCTTCTATTCCAAGGAATAGATGTTCTTCCTTTTCATTATCTGACTTGTCTCTATCATCATGATCTGAGCTATCACTTGCTTCTACAATGTAGTAAGATTTCTTTACCTTACTAAAATTTTTCTTTTTCTCATACCTGTTTTGCTTGTATCTGTCATCTTTGTCATGTTGATGCTTTCCATATTCTCTTCTTTTGTGACCCTATTTTTCATCATCACTATTTTCTTCATGTGGACACTTGTGTGCATAGTGACCAAGATCACCACACTTGTAGCATCTGACTTTCCTTATATCTCTGAAATTCCTTGAGTCCTTATACCTTTTGATGAAGTTAGCTTCCTCATCATTTTCTAAAACTCTATCTATCTCTGGAACTTTCCCTTTCTCTTTCTCTGAAGCCTTGAATGCAATCTCTTTTATTGGAGCTTGATGCTTACTTACCCTCATCTCATAAGCTGTGAGAGTACCTTGCAATTCTTCCATTGTTAGCTTGTTGATATCCATTGTTTCTTCTATTGTTGAAACCTTAGAATCATATTTCATGGGAAGTGATCTCAAAACCTTTTGAGTAACTTCTGATTCTTTCATCTCAAAACCTAGGCCTCTCATGGTGTTAGTAATCTCATCAACTCGAAGTAAAAACTTTGCAATATCTTCAGAATCTTCCATTTTCAATTCCTCAAATATTTTTCTATGAGTTTGTAGTTTTGACAACTTTACCTTGGAATCTCCTTCATAAGTATTCCGCAACTTGGTCCACATTTCATTAGCTGAAGTACATACCATGACCTTTGCAAAATCTATCTCATGTAGCCCACTCAAAATGCAATTTATTGCTCTTGCATTTATCTCAACCAATTTCCTGGTAGTCTTATCTTCCTCGGGATCACCTTCAACCCTATACTCTTTTTCAACCATCTGCCATACCTCATATCCTTGTGATATCAAGTAGTTCTTCATCCTCATGCTCTAGAAAGCATAATTGTTACCATCAAACAATGGAGCCTTATTTGTAGATAATCCATTATATGAAGCCATTTGTGTTCTTGTAGAATCTACCCTCAAGTTGTTAGCCTTTTCAAAGGAACCCGCTCTGATACCAATTGAAGAACACAAGCTTATACTGAGAGGGGGTGAAAAGTATAAGACCACTTTTTACTTTTTCTTCCAATTCAATATTATGTTGTGTAAAGATAGCAGTATCAATAGTAGTAATCAAATCAATGCACATAAACCATACACAATAGAGACACCATAATTTACGTGGTTCACCCAATGTGGGCTACTCCACGGAGAAAATATTTTACTAAAACTTTCTCAATCAATCTCTTTGGGAATCACTCCCAATTACAATGTTTATGGATCTCTGTCCAAAGGAGATGTTGATCCCCTAATCTCAAGTTCATGGATCTCTTCCATAGGAGAACTCTTTCCCCTTCTACTCTAGCTATGTGATCTTCTAGAAGACTCTGTCTCTCTACTGCACTGATTGGTGGACCTCTCTCCACTTGAAGACTCCTCACTCAGATCTATCTTCAACTGTGCTGGTTGCTGGATCTCTATCCATTGAGACTCTGTCCTCTGTACTCTATCACCTCCAAAGCTCTGTCAATAGGCTCACTAAGAACCTGCTCAATAGGCTCACATAGAACCTACTTAATAAGCTCACACAGAACTTATCAAATATTATAACAAGCTCACCAAGTAACTTGTCCAATTTAATAACAAGCTCACAAAATAATAAAGCTCACCAAGAACTTGTCCAATTTTCTAGCAAGCTCACCAAGAACTTGCCCAATTTTCTCAACAAGCTCACCAAGAACTTGCCCAAATATGCTCTAGCAAGCTCACCAAGAACTTGCCCAAATCTGCTCTAGCAAGCTCACCAAGAACTTGCCCAAATCTACTCTAGCAAGCTCACCAAGAACTTGCCCAAATATGCTCTACCAAGCTCACCAAGAACTTGCCCAAATCTATCCACAAATTGTCCCAAAACTGTCCTCAAATCTATCCCAAATACCTTCTTCAAAGGCTCAATCAATCATGCTCAAGTAGCACTCAAAACTCATTCCACAACTCTGATGCAATCTCAACTCAAATCAACTCATAGAAGCATAAAGAGAATTGTTAGAGACTCAATATGTTCTAATGGATATCAACAAGAATGATCTCAACTCAAATCAACTTAATAGAAGCATAAAGAGAATTGTTAGAGACTCAATATGTTCTAATCTCACTCTCAACCCAAATCAATCTCAACTCAACTCAAGTATTATAGAAGCATAAAGAGAATTGTTAGAGACTCAATATGTTCTAATCTCAATCTCAACTCAAATAGAATTGAAGATTGTTTAGGAACTAAAATACTTGACTAGCTCAATCAACTCAACTCAACCAATCATCACAAGGGACAACTCTCTCTCACACAACCCTAGTCCAAGTATGTATCAACCAACTCAAATGTTTCCAACAATGCTCAACCACAAATCTCACATAACAATGATACTCATGTTCTTTTATAACTCAAGTTCAAGTTCATATCACAATCAATGGGCTTCAACAACTATGCTTATAACACAAGGTTTAAACACAACTCTCAAACCAGAAAACCTTGAAGCATTCAACCAACCACTTTCGAAAAGGAAACCACAATACAATCCTTTTCTCTCCAATGATATTTCAGAAATCAACCACCATAATCAATCAATAGGAGAATGTGCCCATACCTTTTTATGAAGAGAAGAACCCTTTTGGAAATCTGCCACACTCAACACACTTTGAAAAAGAGCACAACAATCTTCACTTTTCAACCCCTTTACAAAAATAGAAATATCTCTCTATATACACCTTATTTCTCCTTCTAAATGAGTTAGTCAAATAGCCCTCGAAATAAGCTTTCCAACGATATATAATATGATATACTTTTATAAAAGAAACATACCAGAAATATCTATCTTTTCTAAAAGTGCATTTATCTTGCCTTCCAAAATAAAAATCAACTCAACCCTTATCACCTTATACCTCCAACATTAGGAAAAAATTAATTTATTAAATAAAAACTTACTTACCTCTTAGAGGGAATCGAACCCTCATCTTCTGCCCAAACACTTCTCAACCACGGCACCAAAGACCACGTGAGCAAAGCGCTCGCATAGGACAAGAAGCGCAGAATGCGCTTTTGTCTTATTCCTTTGCTCACACCAAATAACAAAAATGTGGGCCTTTCTATTGCCCCGAAAACTCAATCGAAAGGAATCGAACCTTCGTCCTTCGCAAGTCAAAAAGCCTTTGTCTCCCCTCGCTCGCCGTTGGACCACGTTGCCACACGAAACTCTCTGCGCCTTTCGTCTTATATCCACTCCTCCGATTCCAAGGCTTTTGAAAGAAAGCCTTCGTATATATATGTGCACCTTCCCTTACCTTTACCAACGTCGATGGAAATTTAATTAATTTTGATTTGATGATGACGTCGGCGGTGATGTCATAATTTTAATTTTAAAATTTAAAAATTAAATTTTAAATATTAAAATTTACACCAAATATTCAAAGTTGAATATCTTCATCTCCAGGGCACCTTTTTCGATGAAACGAAAAGCCAACCTGGGTTTTAAGAAAAACCCATATCAAATCTGCCATCCATGGTTTTAAATAAAACCTTTTATTTTACCTGCCTTGGTTTTCACAAAAACCCTATTTTTTGAACTATCATAAATGCTTATTTATGAAATACTTCGGCCACCAAAACCAAATGTGATCCATGTGACATCAATGATCCATGTGACATCAATGACAACATAAAATACCTCATATTACCTCAAATTTCCAATAGTTTAGACAAGAAATTTTTTAAAAGTGTGGTAACCAAATCCTCGAAGCCAAAACCAACCACAAGATGGTAAAAAGTAGAACCCTAATAAATATCCAAGGCTACATTGTGTGCAAAACTATGTTTACTAATATTGATAGAAAAGGTCTAGTGGAAACAAGTGTCAATAAAATATGATATGATAATAGAAATAGGTCATGTTTCAAGAAGTAGGAAGGAAGATGAGTGGGACCCACATGATTGGCATGAATCCCCAACTTAGCAAAAGCCTTCCATTACAAGAAAATACTACCATGATGACCATCACTAGAGCTTATATTTTTAGAAGGAGAAAGAGTAACAAATATTGCATCTATTGGCCTGCCATACACTCAATGAGAAAAGACTCCCAACCAACCTTAAATGTAGAAGGACATCTCAAATTAAGGAGCAATGGAGGTTACAGGTTTCTTACCTATGTCAGGGTGGAGAGAATTTTGAATTTTGACTTTTGAAATCTAAGTATAAATGTCTATCTTAGAGCCTCGAAGAGGGAGGATAATTGTATATTTGTGCCTAGTATCCATTCTTGTGTATAATTCTTCTCACTTTTCTTATGTGTATTAGTCTGGACTTGAACCTTGAGTCATTTATTGGCAGGCCTTGAGCCTCTTTCTTTCTAGCATGTATGTATTGAAAATTATATATATATATATATATATATATATATATATATATATATATATATATATAGTTCAATATACACACAAGGACAAGATAGGAGAAGAATATTCATAGCTCCTTATATATATATATAAGGAATTGTGACTTTTCTTCTCCTATCTTATCCTTGTGTATGTATTGAACTATATAGAAAGTTGTGGTTCATATCTGCCCTAGTTCTTATGTATGTTTCTTATGGATAAATGATAATACTGGATCAAGATAATGTTCATCTTAAATTTCTATAAATGATGCATGTGTCTAGTCATCCCACTAATACTCAAAACTATTTATGATTTTGATGCATCACCACCTATAGCTTAGGACTTTTGTAACACCCCTCCTTGGAAAATTTGTTGTGGATAATGAACTATGTATTGATGTGTTTATGTAATGACATAGTTTCTATCAGTATGATTTACTAATAGAATGATTACTTCCTTTAAAGCATGGACTATGGTATTTTTTATGTATTTGTGGATGCAGGATCAGGTACGTTCTCCTTGGTGGGGCTATGGGTAAACCACCTACCATGAGGGATACCTATGGAAATGATGATGATGATTAATTCATCAACAACTCGGTGTAAACATGGAAAATTTACCTTCATGTAGATGCATATCATTTTGTTTTTATTTCCACATTTGCACCTTTGGGTCAGGCTATTGCTTGTAATAAGCCTCCTTAACAAAGTTGGTGATAGCTTCGACTATCATAAAAATGGCCACCTACTTGGGGATAAAACATTGGTGTAGAATATGGTGGATGTGATGCCTTGTTTAATTAAGTTGCTTTGAGGGCAAGGAAGTTTGTTATGTTAGATTAGTAAAATTTCTAATAATCTTGTTTTCTTGTTTGACAACTTAATTGGAATTATTAAATCAAGAATTGTATTGTTTCTTTTATAAATATTTATACATATTATGCTTTATGTTTGACTTTAATTTCGAACACCAAGCATTAAGTCACCTTGGAGTTTATTTTCTGGTGTGTTACGCTCTCTAATTTGCCTTTGGAATATAGAGGGACTCTTCAAGTTTCCTCAAGAAAACCCCCCCTTGAGTGTGTGGAGTGTAATGCTCCTTGGGAAATTGAGAAGATGTGTGCCCATGTAAGATACTAATCCTCATTAAAAATCAATAGGAAGGTGAGTGGAAAGGAGGTAATGTGCACTTGAAGGAGTGGAGATGGTAGCAGAAGGAAGGAGCGTATAGCAACAATCAAAGAAACCTTTAGGAGGCAATGAAACCTATGGTACATGTGCTTTTATCTTCTATGTTTGCTCCTTTCTAGTTTTTCTTATATGTGGTTGAACCTTTCCTAATTGTTGCTTTGATTGTTCCATCGGTTTCTTGGGGTGGATGCTAATTGTTTGTTCGATGTCGACCCCATGCTGCATCAACTCTATGCTCGTGTGAGACCCTAGAGGGTAGGTTTTATTTCCACGATATCCTATTCCTTACTCTTTATTGGATGTTTTCCTTGTGTATTGCATGTCTTGTTTTTTCCAGTTGTTTAACTATGGGAGTTTGCTTTGTTCAAGTTTTTTTCTTCCTTGTGATGATTTATGGATGTTTTTGTTGGTTTGGATCGCCCTACATATGTGGAGGGAGTCTTGTTCACATTGATCCATTCCTTCATTTTTTGTAAGTTGGTGGGTGTCATTCCCTAGAAACCCTAATTTTTTAGTTTATTGTTGGGTTGGCCTTCATGTCCTTACGTCATCTTCAGGTTAAATTTTAGTTGTGTTGTGCTTATTTTTCCTTGTGTGCTTCACATTCTTGGTTTTAGGTGGTCGAGTGCTTTGTTTAAGCTTGAGTGTGGCCGTAAGGTTTTTTGTTTATGCTTGAGGTTGATCATTTTATTATGCTCTCGTTCTCATAATGCATAGATTTATTTATAAATTGTTTAAAAAGCATTATGTTGTAAGTTTTTGATTTATGTAGTGGTAAGGCCAGTCTTCTATCAATAAGAGCTTTGAAGGTGGTTGGAACTGACATGAATTAAAGCCTCACCTTACAAGTTTTGGAAGCTTATTTTTGTGTTGTTTATGAAATTGTTATTATCTTACTTTTAATTGAGAATATTATCTTTTTTTATCTAAATGTGTTTGGTGTGGGAAGAAAATAAATAGCTAGGAGAGGTAACTCTTTAACTTTTAATATTTAGATGGTTATAAAAGAAATGTGTATAGCTATCTTTCAAGACTTTTATAGAATATAGAATGATATAGTACTTTGTAAATGTGGATAATGCATTTTTGTTAATATTAAAGATACTTTGAGGTTCATGCTTTATTAAAGCCTTTTTATGTGAGTCAATATTAAAAAGTATTCTTGTTTTAAAATATTTTAACTAGACACCTATAATTTAAAATAATTGTTTTAGTGAACTTTTATTTGTTGTTAAATGAGTAAACATTTATAATGATTCCTGAGATCTATGTATATAAAGGGATCATTATAAAGAGAAGTATGGGATTCTCTTGGATTTATTGGGATATTGTAAAATGTTTTTGAATGAGAAAACATGTGTAATGAATCCTATAATCTTTGTAGATAAAGGGGTCGTTATAAAGAGAAGTATGGGCTTCTCTTGGATTTATTGGAATATTGTATTTTGGTGTTGGATGATAAAATATTTATAATTTATTCTTGAGATCTATGTAGATAAAGGGTTCATTATAAAGAGAAGTATGGGCTTCTCTTGGTTGTTTTAAATGTTGTATTTTGTTCTTGGAAGAGGAAGTATTTATAATGATTCCTGAGATCTATGTGGATTAAGGGATCATTATAAAGAGAAGTATGGGCTTCTCTTGATTTCTATGGCTTGATGTAACCTTAATGGTTTGAATAATGCTTGTTTCCTCTTATAGTTGCTTATGTGCATGGTTGACTACACAATAGCGTAAGGCATGAGCTAAGTTGCATTGCATCTAGAGCTGTTTTGATCCCTATGTAAATTTTATATTGGTGGGTGGTTTTCCATCAAGAATCTTACGGACGTAGTTGGCAAAAGATCTTGGAAGAATATTGTAAACTCCTCAAAAATTTTTATTTGTAAATAAGCAAAGGCTTGTTTTGCTTAATAGAATTGTAATCTTGACTCTTTTTTTAAGGACAATATGATGCTTCTTCATGCATTGAAGAGTTACTTTAATCTTACTAAATGTTGTATTATTTTTGTTGAAGCTGAGGTTTTAAATGTTGTTAAATGCTAGCTGGAAGTTGAACTCCTGAGTAATATCTAGAGATGGTTCTTAATAGTTTTCCTTTAACTTTATGCAATTAATGCTTATGTTAGAAGATTTCTTTTTTTTGTTAATGCATAAATGTTAATGGATAGCTTGGTGATCTAAGTTTTGATAAGAGAATTAGTTTAGTTTATAGTTAATAGGAATTCTTTTTGTTATGCTTTGAGATGAATAATGCAATGTGCTTTTATGATATGTGCTTTTTGTTATGCTTTGAGATGAATAATGCAATGTGCTTTTATGCATTATGGCATGACGATGTTGTTATCTATCCTTGGGATGGGTAGATATTCCTCTTGTATACCCTAGAAACCCAATTCTAGAAGGGGTTGCGTGAATGCAATAGCTAGGTAGCTAAGATTCCTAGAAGGAGTTGCAAGAATGTAATAGCTAGGATCTCATAAACTTGGAAGGAGTTGTGTGTATACAATATCCAGGTACTTATGAGTAGTCATACCGTCATCAAGTAGGATCAAGGATGTGGGTAAACCTATTCACAAGGTAGAAGTGTTGACTCCTTGATCACGTAGGACCAAGAGTTCATGTTAGTTATCATCAAAGTGGCAATAACCTTAGTTAGCCACTAAGGCATATTGACTAAGCACCAAGGCTCTACATCGAATAACCTATCTAGGAGAAGCTAGAGTTATGTTAGGGAATTGACATCCCTCTTTAAGTATTATGGGCCTTAAAGAGTAACCCCTATTTTGTGGTCACATGGTCCTATATAGAGTAGGATGTAGGAAATGTGGGGGGACCACTCATAACATCCTTCTAAACATGTAGGTTTAGTAAGGTGAACCACAAAATTTATGGGAGTTGACCTTTCTTGTCCATGAGTGTCGTCTGCAATGACTTGGAAACTCAAATATGGTAAAGCCTAGTATGCTAAAATAAATTAATAAGGGTGTCTCCCTTGAGATCCTGTGATTTGTAAGTACTCTTTTAAAAAAATAGGTTGGTATTTTGAGGTTGTTATAGTTGGTATCAAATCTCTAGGTCATAGAACTAGAAGATTTCGTGGAGTGTGCTTAGGTTGAACCTTGACTTGATGTGCGACTTTGGTTTATACCCCTTGCAAGAAGGCAAGGGTGACCCTAGAATGATAATGGAGATTGTTAGTTCATGAGTAGAATGAAGCTAACACACGTAAGTACAATTGAGGGAGAATTGTAGCTTACCTAATTTCTTTGTGTGAATAGGAAATGACACCTGTTCAAAAATAAAGTTCATCAAAGAAAACAAAACAACTACACCACAAGGAAATACATGGTAAAGGGTAGGATGAACTTTAGACCCTAGTAAGAAGACTAGGAAGGCAACAAATTTGGGTAAGGGGCCTGCAATGACAAGGAACTCGAAAAGGGAGGTAGGAGGAACATAAAAATTTGGTAGAGGGATAGAGGATATTTCTTCTTTAGTAATTAAAAAATAAATAAATTGATTTTTAATTAATTAAACTCAAACTATTAAGTTATTTAATTCTTTACTTAATTAAAGCATTAAATCTACTTACAAGCAAACAAATATAGCTCCAATCAAAATAAGGTAATCAAATCTTAGCAAAGCTTAAGAATAATACAATCAAACATGAATATGCACCCATCAAAGCTCCACACCATTATTTTATCCTTAAATGGGTGATCTCATTTAAGATAGACTAATGCCATCATTGACCAATTTTAAGGAGGCTCATTGCAAGCAACTTCCTAGCCCAAGGGTGTGAGTTATGGGAAAACAAAAAAATGCAATGCATCTACATGAAGAGTAATTTTCCTTGTTACCCTAAGTTGTTTTATGAGCAATACATCATCATCATTTCCCTAGGTATCCTTCATGGTAGGTGGTTTTCTCATAGTCCCACCATGGAGAAGGTACCTAATCTTGCACCCAAAAATACATCAGCTTTACCATGCTCCAAGTTTTAAAGAAAGCAATAATTCTATTTAATCATCAAGAGAGAAACTATGTCATCACATAATTATATCCAAAACATTATTTATTTTCCTCAAAAAGTCCTACTAATGAGGGGTGTTATAGATGCCATCACATCCCTTTCTAAACAAGATACCATAAATCCAATGATTAGGTGTTATTTTCTATATAAATTGAGATATCTCCTTGGGTATCAACCCTTTTGGTATATTTCCAGTAGTTATATGCCTACATATGCCACCCATCCAACTAGTTCTATCATCTACATATCTCTTCTACTTGGGGAATTGATCTTCGAGGACTGTCATTGATAATATTTCACATAAGGCCCTACCCCTTATTAGTTTTATGGTTTTGATTTCAATGTCAAATTATTTAATTTATTGGTCCACATAGCTCTTATTTCTCCTAATTCACCATGAAGCATAACAAATCAAGAATCAAGATGTACTATAAAGACAATGGCCCTACTATGAGAGATAATACCTAAAATTTTTAAGGACTTTGATGATGGAGAGTACTTGTTTCTCAATAAGAGCATATATTTTTTGTAGTTGTGGATGACTTGGCTCATGAACAAGAAGGGATTTACTTATTCATCATCATTATTTTGGATCAATACAACAATAACACTTTCATGTGTACCAAACACATATAACTTGAAATATTTGGAGAAATTTTGGTCGATCAAGATCAAAGCTCTCACGATGGCACCTTTGACATTTTAAAAAGATTTCTTTCCTTCATCATTCCATTTTAATAAGGCACACTTAAATATTTTGGTTATATGCCTAACCATTTGGGAAAAAATTGTAATAAACCTAGTAATTAACTTGGTTTGTCCTAGGAACAACCTGATTCCTTTGCCCAATGAAGGAAATGGGAGGTCTTGGATGGATTTTATTCATTTAGGATCTATGGATAAACCCTCCTTTGGTACCACATGACCTAGTAATTTTCCTTATTGGACAATAAAAATATACTTCTTAGGATTAATCAAGATACCAAATTCCCTACACCTCTAGAAGATTGACTAAAGATATTCAACATGTTTGCTTCTATATATGGAAAATATTAAGTTATATAAGGATTATCTTACCTAAATGCCTATAAAAGGCTATTTCCATGGACATTTGGAAATTTTTTCTTGCCTTTGATAGATGAAATAACATTCTTTGATATATGAAGGTCCCCCGCTTGGTAGTGAAAGTTATCTTATGTTGATCTTCATATTTAACCCATATCTTATTGTATCCTAAGAAACCATGAAGGGGAGGCAAAATATATGATCCATATACCTTCTAAATAATCTTATAAATGGTAGGTAAAGTATAGTGATCCTTTAACAAGGCTTGGTTGAGGTTCGTAGAGTCAACATAACCTTGTATCATCATTTTTATTGCATACCAAAATCATATTGTTGGCTTGGATGGAGTGTTTGTTTGGAAATATTATCTAGGGACAACATAAGCTTTAGTAGTTATTTCTTGATCATTACTTGTATTTTAGAATTTACAAATTATTGTTTTTATTTGAAAGGTATAGCTTCAAGCTCCAACTTGGTGGTATGTTGTATGATTTTTTGGTCATAGACTTTAAGATATTCATATGACCACACAATAATATCTCTATATAAAATATCCTTTTTTCTTGAGTGTAATCATTTTCTTTTATTAAACTACCTCAATAAGATGATACTAGGAGGATTTCACTTTAAGTATTGCCTTGTATTATTTTTTGGATTAAACATGATCTCTAGAGTGATTAGACCACTTGGTAGCTGATTTATATTCAACTGTATAACTCCATATTTGATTTCATCCCTATACTCATTCTTTTCTTTGGCATATTAAGCCTTCATAATTATAAACCCTATGATTTACTCACCATTACTAAATATTTTCCAATGATCAAAATTATCAGGGATGGTGGATCTAAAGACTACCTCCAATTATTTAGGTTTATTCCACATATCACTAGTGGGATCAAATATACTATTATTCCTTCCAAATCATTTTATTTTGTGTTCAATTTTTTAGGGATTGGTATGATTTCATGTGTCAAAATTTTTCAACAAATCCTAGATTTGATGCTTATATGACTCTAGATGCTTGTTCTTTGTGGCTCTTTAGGAATTAACCTAATTTACAATTAATTTATATTTGCCATACATTCATAAGATCTTAATTCCCATCTTCATGCCTTCCTCAAATTGTTACAAGGTGCTTTGTATTTTGCTAAATTGTTGGTACAATTTAATAACCTATAGGCAAAGTGATTTTTTGCACCCTATGGGTCAATTAATTAAACATAAATGCCTACCCCATTCTTGGTTTTGGTACCATGAAAGTACTTCATGCAAGTCCTATCTAGTCATGGATTTGTTAGGACCCGTAGGTTAGAATGTACTTTAATAATGACATATTATCCCAATTTAGTCTTGTTGTATTTGACCTTGAAATCTTCTTCATCTTGTAATATGCTAATTATCATTTCAACCTCTAAGTTCTAGTCATATTCAAGGTACTTATCACCTTCTACAAACTCTATATGTTCATTCTAGTTTACTATGTTTTCATCATAAAACTTATGTAGCAAGTAGTTGCAAGGTGGTTCATTCTCAATCCTAGCTACCTTCTTATATTTAGGCACATTCATATGGGTATAATCCATTGTCATGTAACTGTCTCCTGATAATTTTTATATATACTCTCTAAATAGCAACTTACTAAACTATGGAGGTAGATCCATGACTATAACTTGCACTACCGCAAAATCTAGATGTCAAGCTATAGTCATGACCAAGAATTTTAGTACCCCTACTACATTGGCCCTTGTACCATTTATTTGTACTAGGTGGCTATTTATTTTGGTGTGAGATAGACCCCTCTCTTCGTAAATTGCGTAAGGCATAATTGTGACTATTGCCCCCAAATTAACTATGCAACTCCTTAATATATAGTTTTTATTTTTAGAGTCACATAAAATAAAGTGGTTTTAATGTCTTAGGCTTTGAGGTATTTGGTATATTAGATGCACTAACTTAGATGCTTGTCAGATGCTTTACCATCAAATTTTGTTGATAAACTATATTGGTCAAAGTGGGTTCTACCTACTTATCCCTAGCCATAACTCCTCTCCTACTCTTTTAAAGCCTCTCAAAGTAAATATTGCTTTCCTAATAGGATTAATGCTTCTAGTATATAAAATTTAGTGGGTGTCCTTTTCATTTCTACTATGATGTTAAACCTATATTTTATAGAGTCACTCTCATTTTACATTGTGAACTTTTGATATTGCCTTACTGTTATTGCATGTCCCTTACTCACGAGAGGGGTATTTACACCATCATTAAACCTCTTTTTAAACTTGATATCTTTCTTTATTGCCTTACCTATTTACAGATTTATAAATCACTCCTCCATCTCCTCTATCTAATGTAGGTTGTTTTCCTTTATCTATATGTAGTGAATTTTTACTACAAGAAAAATCCAACTAGATATCAGTGAAACGGAAGAAAGTGACCAAGTCCACCTGCAAGTCTAAAATTCTCAACAAACACATTGTCATACCCCAAATTGAGGTCCTAAGAAAAATCCAAAGTGATAAAAGTGCCAAAGGAGAAAAACCATACTTATGAGAGAAGGTTTATGAAGAACACAAGCTTATACTGAGAGAGGGGGGGTGAACAGTATAAGACCACTTTTTACTTTTCTTCCAATTCAAAATTATGTTGTGTAAGGATAGCAGTATCAATAGCAGTAATCAAAGCAATGCACATAAACTATACACAATAGAGACACCACAATTTACGTGGTTCACCCAAAATGGGCTACTCCACGAAGAAAATATTTTAATAAAATTTTATCAATAAATATCTTTGGGAATCACTCCCAATTACAATATTTATGGATCTTTGTCCAAAGGAGATGTTGATCCCCTAATCTTAAGTTCATGGATATCTTCCACAGGAGAACTCTTTCCTATTTTGCTCTGCCTATATGATCTTCTAGAAGACTCTATCTCTCTGCTGCACTGACTGGTGGACCTCTCTCCACTTGAAGACACCTCACTCAGATATTTCTTCAACTGTGTTGGATGTTGAATATCTATCCAATGAGACTCTGTCATCTATACTCTGTCACCTCTAAAGCTCTGTCAATAGGCTAACTAAGAACCTGATCAATAAGCTCACATAGAACCTTCTTAACAAGCTCACACATAACTTGTCAAATGCTGAATAACAAGCTCACACAGAACTTTTCCAATGCTGAATAACAAGCTCACACAGAACCTATCCAATGCTAAATGACAAGCTCACACAGAACTTGTCCAATGCTGAATAACAAGCTCACACAGAACCTATCTAATGTTGAATAACAAGATCACACAGAACCTGTCCAAATATGCTCCAACAAGCTCACTAAGAAATTTTCCAAATATGCTCTAGCAAGCTCACCAAGAACTTGCCCAAATTTGCTCTAGAAACCTCACCAAGAACTTGCCCAAATATGCTCTAAAAACCTCACCAATAACTTGCCCAAAACTGTCCAAAAATTTGTCCCAACACTGTCCTCAAATCTATTGCAAAGGTCTTCTCAAAGGCTCAATAAATCATTCTCAAGTAGTAATCAAAATGAACTCAAAAATGAATGGCAATCTCAACTCAAATCAACTTCATAGAAGCATAAAGAGAATTTTTAAAGACTCAATATGTTATAATCTCATTCTCAACCCAAATCAATCTAAACTCAACTCAAATCAACTCATAGAAGCATAAAGAGAATTGTTAGAGACTCAATATGTTCTAATCTCACTCTCAACTCAAATCAACCTCAACTCAATTCAAGTCAACCTCAACTCAACTCAAGTCTTGTAGAACCATAAATAGAATTTTTAGAGACTCAATATATTCTAACCTCAATCTCAACTCAACATAGAATTATGGAATAGTTTGTTTCATATAACTTGAACAATCACTTCACACATCACTTGACTAGGCTTAATCAACTTAACTCAACCAATCATCACAAGGGACAACTCTCTCTCACACAACCCTAGTCCAAGTATGTATCAACCAACTCAAATGTTTCAAAAAATTCTCAGCCACAAATCTCACATAACAATGATACTCATGTTCTTTTCTAACTCATGTTCTTTCACAACCAATGGGCTTCAACCACTATGCTTATAACACAAGGTTAAACACAACTCTCAATTCGGAAATCCTTGATGCATTCAACCAACCACTTTCGAAAAGGAGACCACAAACAACCTTTTCACTCCAATTATATTTCAGAAATCAACAACCATAAAAAATCAATAGAATAATGTGCCCATACCTTTTTATGAAGAGAAGAACCCCTTTGGAAATTTGTCACACTCAACACACTTTGAAAAAGAGCACAACAATCTTCACTTTTCAACCCCTTTAAAAAAATAGAAATATATCTCTATATACACCTTATTTCTCCTTCTAAATGAGTTAGTCAAATAGCCCTCGAAATAAGCTTTCCAACGATATATAATATGATATAATTTTATAAAAGAAACATACCAGAAATATCTTCTTTTCTAAAAGTGCATTTATCTTGCCTTCCAAAATAAAAATCAACTCAACCCTTATCACCTTATACCTCCAACATTAGGCAAAAATTAATTTATTAAATAAAAACTTACTTGCCTCTTAGAGCGAATTGAACCCTTGTCTTCTGTCCAAACACTTCTCAACCATGGCACCAAAGACCACGCGAGCAAAGCGTTCGCATTGGACAAGAAGCGCAAAATGCGCTTTTGTCTTATTCCTTTGCTCACACCAAATAAAAAAAATGTGGGCCTTTATCTTGCCCTAAAAACTCAACCAACGGGAATCTAACCTTCATCCTTCGCAAGTCAAAAATCATTTGTCTCCCCTCGCTCACCGTTGGACCACATTGCCACACGAAACTCTCTGCGCATTTCGTCTTATATCCACTCCTCCGATTCCAAGGCTTTTGAAAGAAAGCCTTTGTATATATATGTGCACCTTCCATTATATTTACCAACATCGACGAAAATATAATTAATTTTTATTTGATGATGATGTCGATGGTGATGTCATAATTTTAATTTTAAAATTTTAAAATTAAATTTTAAATATTAAAATTTACACCAAATATCCAAAGTTGAATATCTTCATCTCCGGGGCACATTTTTTGATGAAACAAAAATCCAACCTAGGTTTTAAGAAAAACCCATATCAAATATACCATCCATGGTTTTAAATAAAACCTTTTATTTTACCTACCATGGTTTTCACAAAAACCCTATTTTCGAACTATCATAAATGCTTATTTATGAAATACTTCGGCCACCAAAACCAAATGTGATCCATGTGACATCAATGATCCATGTGACATCAATAAAAACATAAAATGCCTTGTTTTACCTCATATTTCCAACAATCTCCCCTTTTTCATTGATGACAACACCTTTAATGCAAAAAGCATAATCACTACAAAAACCATCTCTGAGAATCAAAGCTGCTCCCCTTGACTCAATATTCTCTTTGGAGGCTTCTCCCCCTAGCTCAATGTCCTCTTTGGAGATTGATCCCCCTAACTCAATTCTCTCCCCTTTACTCAAATATCTCCCCCTTTGACATCAATGGCAAAAGGGACACCTATGGGGCTAAAAGATATGACTCTTAAGCTTAGCCCCCCTCACCCCCTTTTCTTTTGAGGTGATTAATTTTTGGGTGGGAGTACTTTTACTCCCATCTCACTTTGTTTCTTTCCTCTATCAACTTCCTTCCATATTTTTCTGATATCCTTTTCTTGATGAATTACTTGATCTTCTTGTCTAGAACCTTTTTGACCTTCTTGCCTTGAACCTGTTTGGAATTGAGTCCTACACCATCTTGCAATATGCCCAAAGTTATTGCAATTAAAACACTTGAAATTGTAGCCTTTGGTTGGTTCCCATATCCTAAAATTATTCTTAAAATAATTTCCATATCCATTCCTTTCCTGAACCCTATTTTGTGAAGCTTTATTTTCATGACCATTATAACCATGACTTCTGAATTGTGTAGCTTTAAAACCAAAACCATGTTGCTCATTTGCTTTGCGCTGAAAAGCTTTATGACCAATCTTGTTGCATGAGAAGCAATGTCCCTGAAAACCATACCTTCTTCCCTTGAATTTTCTTCTAGCAAAATCAAACTTCTTTGATCCATGGATCCTTTCTTGACCATTATCCTTATGATCATCTTCAACTTGTGCATTGCATTCTTGAACCTTATTTGTAGCATCTAAAACCTCTTCCTTGACTTTCTCTTCAAGAATTTATTTTCCCTTTGAGCTTGATTCACCTATCTCAAAACAAGAACCAAACTGAATATTTGGAGCCATAGGAACTTTGGAACTTTCCTCACAAATCTTAAGTTCTTTCTTGTTTTCATCTTTTAGAACTTCCTTTCCTTTTGAGTGTGATTTCCCAAACCTGAAATATGGGACCTTTGGTGCTTTGGAATATTCCTCTTCTTTCTCTTCATTTGTGTCAAGTAGCAACTTGGCATCCATCTCTACAGCCTTTGAAATACATGTTTCCTTCTTAGTACAAATATCTTGACCTTTTGAGTCATGTGTTGGATCAAACTTCTCATGTAGGTAACATCTCAATTCTTTTATATTCTCCTTAACCACTTGTAGTTGCTCATAGATATCATTGAAGTATTCCTTTAGATCAGCTGAGTCATCTGTCTTTCTTACAATACTCTCTTGTATAACTTCTTATTTTTAGAGTGAATGCTCTTCTTCTACTTCTCTTATCCCATAGAAAAACCCTTCTTCATATTCACTGTCACTAAGATCATTATCTTCAATAGCAAACAAACTCTCATGATTTCTTTGACCATACATGTTTCCTTGATGTGTCATCTCATCTTCACTATCACTGAATCCATTGCAATATCCTGATTTGTGATCTCTTTGACCACACACAAAGCATTGTTCTCTTTCACCTCTATTCCAAGGAATAGATGTTCTTCCTTTTCATTATATGACTTGTCTCTATTATCATGTCTGAGCTATCACTTGCTTCTACAATGTAGTAAGATTTCCTTACCTTACTAAAATTTTTCTTTTTCTCATACCTGTTTTGCTTGTATCTGTCATATTTGTCATGCTGATGCTTTCCATATTCTATTCTTTTGTGACCCTGTTTTTCATCATCACTATTTTCTTCATGTGGACACTTGTGTGCATAGTGACCAAGATAACCACACTTTTAGCATTTGAATTTCCTTATGTATTTGTAATTCCTTGAGTCCTTATACCTTTTGATGAAGTTAGCTTCCTCATCATTAACTAGATTTCTATCTATCTCTGGAACCTTTCCTTTCTCTTTCTCTGAAGCCTTGAATGCAATATCTTTTACTAGAGCTTGATGCTTACTTACCCTCATCTCATAATCTATGAGAGTACCTTGCAATTCTTCCATTGTTAGCTTGTTGATATCCATTGTTTCTTCTATTTTTGAAACCTTAGAATCATATTTCATGGGAAGTGATCTCAAAACCTTTTGAGTAACTTCTGATTCTTTCATCTCAAAACCTAGGCCTCTCATGGTGTTAGTAATCTCATCAACTCAAAGTAAAAACTTTGCAATATCTTCAGAATCTTCCATTTTCAATTTCTCAAATATTTTTCTGAGTTTGTAGTTTTGACAAATTTACCTTGGAATATCCTTCGTAAGTATTCCACAACTTGGTTTTCATTTTATTAGCTAGAGTACATACCACGACCTTTACAAAATTTTTCTCACATAGCTCACTCAAAATGAAATTTATTGCTCTTGCATTTATCTCAACCAATTTTTTGGTAGTCTTATCTTCCTCAGGATCACCTTAAACCCTATACTCTTTTTCAACCATTTTTTGTACCTCATATCCTTGTGATATCAAGTAGTTCTTCATCCTCATGCTCCAGAAAGCATAATTGTTACCATCAAATAGTGGAGCCTTATTTGTAGATAATCCATTCTATGAAGCCATTTGTGTTCTTGTAGAATCTGCCCTCAAGTTGGTAGCCTTTCCAAAGGAACCCGCTCTGATATCAATTTAAGAACACAAGCTTATACTGAGAGGGGTGGTGAACAGTATAATACCACTTTTTACTTTTTCTTCCAATTCAATATTATGTTGTGTAAAGATATCAGTATCAATAGCAGTAATCAAAGTAATGCATAGAAACCATACACAATAGATACACCACAATTTACATGGTTCACCCAATGTGGGCTACTCCACGAAGAAAATATTTTACTAAAACTTTCTCAATCAATCTCTTTGTGAATCACTCCCAATTACAATGTTTATGGATATCTGTACAAAGGAGATGTTGATTCCCTAATATCAATTTCGTGGATCTCTTCCATAGGATAACTCTTTTCCCTTCTACTCTGGCTATGTGATCTTCTAGAAGACTTTGTCTCTCTGTTGCATTGATTGGTGGACATCTCTCCACTTGAAGACTCCTCACTCAGATCTATCTTCAACTATGTTGGTTGTTGGATCTCTATCCACTGATACTTTGTCCTCTGTACTCTGTCACCTCCAAAGCTCTGTCAATAGGCTCACTAAGAACCTGCTCAATAGGCTCACATAGAACCTGCTTAACAATATCACACAGAACTTGTCAAATACTGAATAACAAGCTCACACATAACTTGTCCAATGTTGAATAACAAGCTCACACAAAACCTATCCAATGTTGAATAACAAGCTCACACAGAACTTGTCCAATGCTGAATAACAAGCTCACATAGAACCTGTCCAATGTTGAATAACAAGCTCACACATAACCTATCCAAATCTGCTCCAAAAAGCTCACTAAGAACTTGTCCAAATTTTCTCTAGCAAGCTCACCAAGAACTTGCCCAAATCTGCTTTAGCAATCTCTCCAAGAACTTGCCCAAATTTGCTCTAACAAGCTCACTAGGAACTTGCCCAACACTGTCCACAAATTTGTCCCAACACTGTTCTCAAATTTGTCCCAAAGGCCTTCTCAAAGGCTCAATCAATCATGCTCAAGTAGTACTCAAAATGAACTCAACAATGAATGGCAATCTCAAATGAATCCTAGAATCTTTGTAGATAAAGGGGTCATTATAAAGAGAAGTATGGGCTTCTCTTGGATTTATTGGAATATTGTATTTTGGTGTTGGATAAGAAAATATTTATAATTGATTCTTGAGATCTATGTAGATAAAGGGTTCATTATAAAGAGAAGTATGGGCTTCTCTTGGTTGATTTAAATGATGTATTTTGTTGTTGGAAGAGGAAGTATTTATAATGATTCCTGAGATCTATGTGGATTAAGGGATCATTATAAAGAGAAGTATTGGCTTCTCTTGATTGCTATGGCTTGATGTAACCTTAATGGTTTGAAGAATGTTTTTTTCCTCTTATAGTTGCTTATGTGCATGGTTGACTACACAATAGCGTAAGGCATGAGCTAGCATCTAGAGCTATTTTGATCCCTATGTAAATTTTGTATTGGTGGGTGGTTTTCCATCAAGAAGCTTACAGACTTAGTTGGCATAAGATCTTAGAAGAAGATTGTAAACTCCTCAAAAAAAATTATTTGTAAATAAGCAAAGGCTTATTTTTCTTAATAGAATTGTAATCTTGACTCTTTTTTTAAGGACAATATGATGCTTCTTCATGCATTGAAGAGTTACTTTAATCTTATTGAATGATGTATTATTTTTGTTTAAGCTAAGGTTTTAAATGTTGTTAAATGCTAACTGGAAGTTGAACTCCCGAGTAATATCTAGAGATGGTTGTTAATAGTTTTCCTTTAACTTTATGCAATTAATGCTTATGTTAGAATTTTTGGTTTTTTTGTTAATGCATAAATGTTAATGGATAGCTTGGTGATCCCAGTTTTGATAAGAGAATTAGTTTAGTTTATAGTTATGAGAAATTCTTTTTGTTATGCTTTGATATGAATAATGCAATGTGCTTTTATGCTGAATTTGTTGGTTTAGCCTTATGGCATGGCGGTGTTGTTATCTATCCTTGGGATGGGTAGATATTCCTCTTGTATACCCTAGAAACCCAATTCTAGAAGGGGTTGCGTGAATGCAATAGCTAGGTAGCTAATATTCCTGGAAGGAGTTGAAAGAATGTAATAGCTAGGATCTCATAAACCTGGAAGGAGTTGTGTGTATACAATAGCCAGGTACTTATGAGTAGTCACACCGTCATCGAGTAGGATCAAGGATGTGGGTAAACCTATTCACAAGGTAGAAGTGTTGACTCCTTGATCATGTAGGATCAAGAGGTCATGTTACTTATCGTCAAAGTGGCAATAACCTTAGTTAGCCACGAAGGCATGGTGACTAAGCACCAAGGCTCTACGTCGAACAACCCATCTAGGAGAAGCTAGAGTTATGTTAGGGAATTGACTTCCCAATTTAAGTATTATGGGCCTTAAAGAGTAACCCCTATGTTGTGGTCACATGGTCCTATATAGAGTAGGATATACGAAAGGTGGCGGGACCACTTATAACATCCTTCTAAACATGTAGGTTTAGTAAGGTGAACCCAAAAATTTATGTGAGTTGACCTTTCTTGTCCATGAGTGTCGTCTGCAATGACTTGGAAACTCAAATGTGGTAAAGCCTAGTATGCTAAAATAAATTAATAAGGGTGTCTCCCTTGAGATCCTATGATTTGTAAGTACTCTTTTAAAAAAATAGGTTGGTATTTTGAGTTTGTTATAGTTGGTATCAAAGCTCTAGGTCATAGAACTAGAAGATTTTGTGGTGTGTGCTTAGGTTGAACCTTGACTTGATGTGCGAATTTGGGTTATACCCCTTGCAAGAAGTCAAGGGTGACCCTAGAATGATATTGGAGATTGTTTGTTCATGAGTAGAATAAATCTAATACACGTAAGTCCAATTGAGGGAAAATTGTAGCTTATCTAATTTCTTTGTGTGAATAGGAAATGGCACCTATTCAAAAAGAAATTTCATCAAATAAAACCAAACAACTACACCACAAGGAAATACAGGGTAAAGGGTAGGATGAACTTTACACCCTAGTAAGAAGACTAGGAAGGCAACAACTTTGGGTAAGGGGTCTGCAATGACAAGGAAATCGAAAAGGGAGGTAGGAGGAACATAAAAATTTGGTAGAGGGATAGAGGATATTTCTTCCTTAGTAAAATTTCTCCAAGAGCACAATAATAAAAGTTAATAGACACTTTGGTCAATAGAGATGTCAATGCTTGAAATAAAGAGGGTCGACGAGAAGAGAATCCTATCCAAAGAAACCAAACAGGAATATCTCGAATCAAGGTTGAGCTAGCAAGAGACCTTAAGGGGGTTAAAGTAATGAAATTCAATGGTAGAGTAGGTGGAAATGCAGTTGAAGCATGGCTGAAGGAATTAGAAAACTTTTCTCTCTGAAAAATTACTTATTTGAGACTAAGACTGCATGGGCTACTATACATCTCCTAGGAGAGGTCTTAGAGTGGTGGGATACGTAAAGCTCAGGTAAAAAAATTGAAACCGTGTACCTTAAGTGGGAAGATTTCGTTGAAGCTTTTAAGAAAGGTTTCTCACAAACCAATTTTATAGTGAGAAATTTGAAGATTTCTCTACCCTTCAGCAAAGTCACTTTATTTAGAAGTATACTATCAAAAATATATGAGACTTTTGAAATATGTTCCAGAATATGAAAACAATGAACAAATCAAGGTGCATAAGTTTATCCTAGGGTTGGAACCTAAGATAAGGACAACAATTAATCTTCTTAAACCAAACAATTTGCAAGAGGCATACGAGTTGGCTAGGTAGGAAGAAACCAACCTTTAAACAAAAAGGACTTTCTTTAATTACTCAGGAATACCAACAAATGAAAGGCGAGAATTAAGGAAAAGAAAGAGTGTAGGCTTCATGAAATGGGATAAATATCATAATAAAATAAATAAAAGCAATCCAAAGTTCAATAATAGGAACAATGGAAATATAGAATAAAACAAGAAGTTTCATAAGAAAGATGGATCCAATCCCAATCCCCCAAAACCACATAAGTCGACACAAAAAGAGGAAATAAAAGAAAGGTTGCAGGAGAAATATCAAGCACCTAGGGCAGGATGTTACATTTGTGGAGGTCACTATGCCCGAACACGCCCTCAAATAACAAAGTCTAGTCACAGAGCAGAGGAGCAACCACACCAAATTTATGCTACCATTGGAAATTAGACCCTAGATAGCGAAACCACATCGATGTTGCTAAACGGTAAGTTGTTTGCTAGAGACATAAATTTTTTGATAGATAGTGGTGTCATAGATAGTTTTATTTCCACTAAGTATTATCGAGGATATACCGAAAAGACCTAGAATTTTGGCACAAGGATGCAAAGTTGTGTATGATTCTAGGCAAACCTACTCAGTGGACCAATGTTTACCTACAACAAAGATAAATCCACCTAAATAATCTACTGTATGGCAATTATATGTGGCACCTCTTGACACTTTTGACATTATCCTAAGGATGGATTGGTTGAAGGCACATGGAGCCTTAATAAGTTTTCATTTATTTTCTTTTAATCTTTGCCAAAAATGGAATTGGAAACAACAACTGCAAAGATGACAAATTAAGGAACGAACACTGATAATAATGTTGTTGTGAATGAAATGCAAACACAAACACTATATGTGAAAGAGGTTGGAAAGGCATTCGTAGAGCAATATTACTACATGTTCGATATGAGCGGAAACAAATTACTAGTACTGTATGAATCGTATTCTATCATGAGTTTTGAGGGGCATAAGATACAAGGGAACCAAAACATTTCTCTTAAGCTCTCCTCACTCCCCTTTGATCAATGCAAGCATTTCATCTCCACTATTGATTGCTAGCCCTTCGACGTTGTAGGGGGCATCATCGTCTTCGTTAGCGAAAACCTTCAACTTCTAGGTGAACAATATCCCCTTCGCTCCAACCATGTAAAAAGCTTAGACTATACTCACGTTCTTATTATACTTTAATTTTGAAGAAGGTACAAAATTCTTATGAGGGTTCGAGTGTTGGAAATTTTGAGTAATTATGTTGTCATTGATGTCAAGTGTTAGTTCATCTCAGTGCAAGGGAATTGATAAAAAGAGGTCATTGATGTCAAGTGTTAGTTCATCTTAGTGCAAGGGAATTGATAAAAATAGGGTTAAAATATTTATATTTTAAGCCCAAGAGATTTGGTACAAAGCTCCACATGGTTGGCCAAAAGGTTGTCTAAATATCCCGAAGGAAGAAAATGTCTAGGCCCAAAAGGAAATAATATTATAATATTTATTATTATAATATTAAAGTTATAAAGTTAAGCCTAAGGTTCAATTATAAAATAATTATAATATTTATATTATAATATTTTATAACCCTAAGTGGGTTTGGCGCCAAGAATTTTTTAAATTCTTAAAGCTCCATCGACGTCTTAGCAATGGAGGTAATTCATATTTATATGGTAAGGTTTGGTGGCCTAAGTGAATTATTCGATGCGAGTATCAAAGGTTAAATGCGAATTTTGGATGTGCAAATCGTGAGTAAGGAAGACAAATTTTTATTTAAAAAAAGAAGTAAACCTTTGACGAGAATAAGGATAAGATTGTGAAATCTTATCACCATCCAGGTGGTTGGCCTAGCGGTAGGCTTGGCAGGGTAAAGGCACTGACGGATGGTAGGTCCTGCGTTCGAATCTGGGTGGCAACATTTTGTTCATCATTTTGAAGACAAGAAGGTTAAGCGAACAATAAGGAGCACGTCGTGGCCTTTTGTCCTTGTGTGGGTGGTTGGCCTAGCAGCGGCCCAAAGGGCGCTAGTGCTGGCAAGTGGTAGGCGTTGTATTCGAATCTCCCATGGCAGTATTTTTGGTAAGCACTATTAAATTTTTTAATTGCCTAAGGTTGAGGGTTAGGCGCATGAGGGGTGTTTGATTAATTTGAGCGCTATAGACTTAGGGAGGTATAAGGAGAAATTTTTTATTATTCTTTGCATTATCTTTTGGAGAAAAATGATATGAGATATAGTGGAGTAATAAGGATCTTTGTTAAATATTTTATGAATGTGTTTTTAAAATTGAGAGGGAGTTAAAAGGTGTATGAGGTATTTTAATTGTTTGTATTTTGCTTCATTTTGAAGGGTTTGATTTATGAGTTAATGCTATAGTTTGAGAAACCAAGAGAGTTGGTTTGGAGTTTAATTGTGCACACATTTTGAAGGTTTGCTAACTCATAAAGAGGTGTTGTGCTAACCCTTTTATAGTTGCAAAAGATATTGTGTGTGAGACATATTTTTGAAGATATATCTCCATAAGAGCAAGCAAAAAGGTATGGGCATATCTTTCTTTATTTAAAGTGTTTTATGAATATTTTTGAAACATAAGGTGGAGTGAAAAGGATTGTTTGATAAGCATTGTTGGAAATATTTGAGTGAGGATTTTGTGATTCATGATTGAATATTTTGGAGTCATTTGAGATAGAGATTGTGAACTACTTGTGCTAGGGTTGAAGACAAGTTAGTGCATCTTTGTGAAACCTTTTTGAACATTGGTTTGTGAGATATTGATTGAAATTGTGGAAGTGATTGAGATCAATTTGTGAAGGGATATTATGCATTAGTGTGATTGATCTATGAGAGAAAGTTTGCAAGAAGGATAGGTCAGTTTTGTGAAACAACTTATACATTGCTTTGATTTGATTTGAAAGAGATTTTGCAAGTGATAGAGATTGATTGATTGAGTACAAAATTTGTGAGTGTGAAACATATTGAGGTTTTGATAGAGCATATCATTCTCTATATGTTCCAGAGGTTAAATGAATTCTAAGTAGAATTTTTTTGTGTGAAGAAATATTTATGAAAGAGATTTAAGTTGTGTTTTGTATGCAAGTTTTGGAGTTATTTGAGCAGGTCTTGTGAGGGTATTGAGGATTGAGCAAGTCTTTGAGAAGGCTTGAAGGCATATTTGAGCAAGTCTTTGAGAAGGCTTGAAGGCATATTTGAGCAAGTATTTGAGAAGGCTTGAGGATAGATTTGAGAAAGTCTTTAAGAAGGCTTGAGGATAGATTTGAGAAAGTCTTTGAGAAGGCTTGAAGGTAGATTTGAGAAAGTTTTTGATAAGGCTTGAGGGTAGATTTGAGCAAGTCTTTGTGAAGACTTGAGGAAAATTGAGAGAACTTGAGGAAATTTGAGAAAGTATTTGAGAAGACTTGAGGATAGATTTGAGCAAGTTGTGAAGGCTTAAAGGCATATTTGATAAAATTCTAGTGAAGACTTGAAACAACATTGAGAGAGAGTTTGATATTGATTTGTTCAAGCTTTGTGTTAAGGCTTGGTGTATATTTGAGATAGATTTTGGTGCAAATTTATGAGCAGAGTTAGAGTAGATTTGTGCTAGACTTGGGACATATTTTGGTGTAGATTTGAGATAGAGTTGAGAGTAGGCTTTGGAGGTGATAGAGCAAAGAGGATAGTAGTCTCTAGTGGATAGAGATCCATTAGCCTTGTAGTGGGGATAGAGGTCTCCTATGGAGAGAGATCCACAAGCTATAGTAGTGGGGGTAGAAGTCTTCTAGAATATCACTAGCCAGAGCAGAGGGGATAGAGTTCTCTTGTGGATAAGAGGTTTTATGGAGAGAGATCCATGAACCAGAGAAAGGGGATAGAGTTCTCCTATGGAGAGAGATCCATGAACTAGAGCAAGGGGAAAGAGTTCTCCTATGGAGTGAGATCCATGAACCAGCTGGGAAGATAGAGTTATTTTATGGAGAGAGATCCATGAACCAGTTGAGGAGATAGAGTTCTCTTGGATCAAGTTCCATGAACCAGAGAAAAGGGGAAAGAGTTCTCCTATGGAGAGAGATCCACAAATTAGAGTATAGGGGATTGGTGTCTCCTTTGGACATAGGTCCATAAACATTGTAATAGGGAATTGATTCCCAAGAGATTTGTTGAGAAAATTTAGAAGAAATATTTTCTCCATGGAGTAGCCCACATTGGGTGAACCACGTTAAATTTGTGTCTCTTTTGTGTGTGATGATTTGTGCATTGCTTTAATTACTACTATTGATATTACCATTGATAATATTGGATAATATTATTTGGGAAAGAAAAGTAAAATTTGATCTTATATTGTTCACCCCCCTCTCAGTATAAGCCTGTGTTCTTCAATTGGTATCAGAGTGGGTTTCCTTCGAAAGAGTCTAATAGCTTGAAGGAAGAGTGTACAGGAACACAGATGGCATCTCAAAGTGGATCTTCAGAAAATAAGGCACCATTGTTTGATGGGAATAATTATGCTTTCTGGAGCATAAGAATGAGGACTTACTTGATGGCACAAGGATATGAGACATGGCAAGTAGTTGAGGATGGGTTCACACCTACAGCTAATCCTCCCATAGATAAATATGGTAAGCTCTTACATGTGAATAATGACAAGGCTATGAATGCAATATTAAGTGGTTTATGTGAAGCAGAGTTTGTGAAATTTATGCATTGCAAATCAGCAAAAGAGATATGGGAAAAATTGAAGCAAACATATGAGGGAGATAAAAAGGTCAAGATGGAAAAATTGTAAAATCACAAGAAAACATTTGAATATTTGAATATGAAAGATGAGGAAGACATTGCTACATACTTACTTCATGTGGATGAGGTTTTTAATACCATGTGAGGACTTGGATTTGCAATTGAAGACTTCGATGTTGCTCAGAAAGTTTTAAGGTCACTTCCTATGAGGTATGATGGAAAAGTTTTAGCTATAGAAGAGATGAGAGATATTGAAAAATTGACTATGGATGAGTTACATGGAATTCTCACAGCCTATGAGATGAGAATAGTAAAGGATCCCAACTCCAAGAAAGAGGTAGCCTTCAAAGCAACAAAGAAGACAAAAGATAAGAAACCAAAATCAAGTTGTGAATCAAGAAGTGATGAAGAAGCTAACTATGGCAGAAGAAACAAGGACTCAAGAAAGCACAAAGGTATGAAAATAGTGAAGTGTTTTAATTGTGGTAACTATGGTCACTATGCATCTAATTATCCAAAAGTAGGAAGTAGTAGCAATGAAGAGAAACAGGATCATAAGAAAAAGGAAGCAGGAAAATCTAGGTATGAAAAGAAAAACATGTATGGACAAAGCAAGCATGAAAAGAAGTTTTTCAAAGGCACAATAAGAGCTTCTATGTTGATAAGGGAAGCAAGGTTTCAAGTGATAGTGATGGAAGACCCTCAGATAGTGAAGAAGAAGAAATTCTATTTTTGACAATAGAAGAGGAAGGAAATGCTCCTATTGAAAATAAATCTAAAAAGTATGAAGATGCTCTTGAAGACCAAGAAGTAGAGAAAGATTCAAAAAATGAAGAGGAAGGCACAGTAGATCTAGAAGCAGAACTTATTGCTGCTCTTAAAGAATTGAAAAAGGTTAGAAAGTAGAATTCAAGATTCAAGGCTCAAGTTCAAGAATGTGATGATGAAAAAGGAAAGTTTATACAAGACCTGACAAACTCAATAGCTAAGACAAGGATATTTAAAGAAAATTTAGAGGTAAAAGTCTTAGAATGTGAGAGATTAGAACATGAGGTAGTTTCACTAAGGATGGAAGTGAAAGATTCTAAGGATAGGCTACATAGGTTTGGAAAAATTTCAAATACTTTGGATAAGATTATCAATACACAAAGACCTTCATCTATCATAACAGGACTTGGTTTTGAAGAAGGACAAGGGAAACAAGAAGAAGGGTCAAGCTCAAGCTCAAAGGAGGAAGAGGCTTCAGAGGAAGAGAGTGAAGGAGAAAGTGAGACTTATGTGAATAGAAGCTTCACCAAGGAAGGAAATAATGCACAAACAAGGAACAGGGATCATCACAGAGAAGAAAGGACTAAGAGACAAGTGGGTTCAAGGTAAGATTTCTTCAAAGGACATTGTTTTTCATGTAACAGGTTTGGTCACAAGGCTATGCATTGCAAGGTTCATGGAAAGAAGGAATATGGTTTTACTAAAAGGAACTTCAAATATGGACACTTTCAAGGGTATTGCTACTCTTGTAATCAATTTGGGCATAAAGCAATCCACTGCAGGGTTCAAGATAGAAATGGGTATGGCTTCACCAGGAGGAACTTCAAAATATTTGCACCTTCTAGGAACCACAACATTAAGTGCTATAAGTGCAATAATGTAGGGCATAATGCCAAGTGGTGTAGAATAGAGTTTCCAGAGATAAGAAAGAACAGGGACACTCAAAAGAATCAAAAGGGTATGTTGAGAAAGAAGGTTGACAAAGAAAAAGAGCATTGTATGTTGGGAGTAGATATACTCCCACCCCAAAATTAACCACCTCAAGGAGAGGAGGTGGGGAGGGGGCTGAGCTAAGAGTCTTATCTTTAGCCCCAAAGGAGTCCCTTTGCCATTGATGTCAAAGGGGGAGAGATTTGAGTAAGGGGAGAGCATTCAATCAGGGGAGCAGTTTCTCAGGGGGAGCAGATTTGGAATCAAATGGTTTGGAAAAAGAAATTTTTAGAAAAGGGTTGCCATCAATGACAAAGGGGGAGATTGTTGGAAATTTTGAGTAATTATGTTGTCATTGATGTCAAGTGTTAGTTCATCTCAGTGCAAGGGAATTGATAAAAATAGGTCATTGATGTCAAGTGTTAGTTCATCTCAGTGCAAGGGAATTGATAAAAAGAGGGTTAAAATATTTATATTTTAAGCCCAAGAGATTTGGTACAAAGCTCCACATGGTTGGCCAAAAGGTTGTCTAAATATCCTAAAGGAAGAAAATGTCTAGGCCCAAAAGGAAATAATATTATAATATTTATTATTATAATATTAAAGTTATAAAGTTAAGCCTAAGGTTCAATTATAAAATAATTATAATATTTATATTATAATATTTTATAACCCTAAGTGGGTTTGGCGCCATTTTGAAAAATTTTTAAATTCTTAAAGCTCCACCGACGTCTTAGCAATGGAGGTAATTCATATTTATATGGTAAGGTTTGGTGGCCTAAGTGAATGATTCGAAGCGAGTATCAAAGGTTAAATGCGAATTTTGGATGCGCAAATCATGAGTAAGGAAGACAAAATTTTTATTAAAAAAAGAGAAAACCTTTGATGGGAATAAGGATAAGATTGTGAAATCCTATCACCATCCAGGTGGTTGGCCTAGCGGCAGGCTTGGCAGGGTAAAGGCGCTGATGGACGGCAGGTCCTGCATTCGAATCCGGGCGACAACATTTTGTTCATCGTTTTGAAGACAAGAAGGTTAAGCGGACAATAAGGAGCGCATCATGGCCTTTTGTCCTTGTGTGGGCGGTTGGCCTAGCGGCGGCCCAAAGGGTGCTAGCACGCTAGCAGGCGGTAGGCGTTGTGTTCGAATCTCCCACAACAGTATTTTTGGTAAGCGCTATTAAATTTGTTAATTGCCTAAGGTTGAGGGTTAGGCGCATGAGGGGTGTTTGATTAATTTGAGCGCTATAGACTTAGGGAGGTATAAGGAGAAATTTTTTATTATTCCATGCATTATCTTTTGGAGAAAAATGTTATGAAATATTTTTAAAAGAGATTTAGTGGAGTAATAAGGATCTTTGTTAAATCTTTTATGAATGTGTTTTTAAAATTGAGAGGGAGTTAAAAGGTGTATGAGGTATTTTAATTGTTTGTATTTTGCTTCATTTTGAAGGGTTTGATTTATGAGTTAATGCTATAGTTTGAGAAACCAAGAGAGTTGGTTTGGAGTTTAATTGTGCACACATTTTGAAGGTTTGCTAACTCATAAAGAGGTGTTGTGCTAACCCTTTTATAGTTGCAAAAGATATTGTGTGTGAGATAGATTTTTGAAGACATATCTCCATAAGAGCAAGCAAAAAGGTATGGGCATATCATTCTTTATTTAAAGTGTTTTTTTGAATGAATATTTTTGAAACATAAGGTGGAGTGAAAAGGATTGTTTGATAAGCATTGTTGGAAATATTTGAGTGAGGATTTTGTGATTCATGATTGAATGTGGAGTCATTTGAGATAGAGATTGTGAACTACCCACTAATAGATGAGTGTCAATGTGACCACTTCTCTTTTCTTCTTTTTCAAACGTTGATTTCTTCATCATAATAATACCCCATAGAATATTGACCATGACTAAGATTTACATGTCGTTAGCCCAAAATTATAACAAATCCTCTCATCCAAAGGTTCATCATGAAGTATGAACTCCACGATGTTTGAACTCTACAAAACAAACATTCTTCAAAACAAATGGAAAAAAGTTTGATTATAATAGATTAATGTACTCAAATATACAAATCCAAGAAAATTATTGAAAAACCCCTCAATATGCAAATGTCATGGCTTCAAGAAATTGGTCCTTCAAAACTCTAATTTTACTCTAAATTGACAAATAAAAAATGAATATTGCTTAGAATATCTTAAAATATGTCGTGACATGTTCAAATGCCTCCAAAATGCTTCCACCATGGGTTTACACCAAATTTGTGATACCTTCGTTGATACGTTTTAAAAATAACACTATAATGACACTACTAGATAGAAGCATATATCGGTGACATAACAAATGCCACTTAATTGCTTGTCAGTTGACGTGGATTGATACAAAGTGACATGTCTTCTAAAGGAAAGTAAATGTATGGGATAAGCCTCTAAACTATTCTCACACAAGTACAAGTCCTTATGTCAAACCATAAATCAAGTGCTCAACTAAACTATTATCACACATGTTCACGTTGCTTTTATCTATAATCAAATCATGTGTGAAGGTGTTGGGATTTGAACATACACTAATTAATCGAGCTATAAGACCCTCAAAGATAGAAGATGGTGACATGGAATTATGAGTTGACCTTCCAAAACCCTCTAAAGGACTTTGGAACCATATTATTTCATTGCATACCCATGTTAATATGGAAAAGCATTGTTTGTTGTTGCACAACCACTTTTACAGAATGTTGCACGACCACTTTTTCTCACACCAATTACAAATATTTACAGAATGTTTATTTTTTAATTCAAATGTTAAAAATTTTTGTTTCTTTAGAAATCAACATAAGGGCAAGCCTAACCAAAGTTTGACCATGTTATTTTGGGTTTGGAACGTTAGGACCCATCCACTCTCCGAAACAAAATAAGTTCATCCCAAATTTGCAATGAAAAAAATGAATGAAAAAATTGCAATACCTTTGAACCCATGATGGGTTACACGCCATCATTTGAACCATAGGATTCTTAAGTTATCACTAGTGGCCAAGCATAGCAAAACTATAAATTATAAATTTTGTTTGTTTTATTTCGTGAGCTCGTTTAGCACTCCAAATGAAAACAAAATCAGTCTTCAAACAACTCCTTCAAAAGACAAATCTCATCTTCTTTCACTGAAATTCTCACGATAGACACTAAGAAAAGCTCCAAGTACAATGGCTCATCGTCTTGGGCTTTGATTACCATAGGCTGATTATAATGATATCAAAGGCACTAACAAGTGGGCTTAAAATTTTCAACAAATATTACATAACTATTGACGGTTAAAACAAGATAATACTTATGTTTATGCACATTTTTATATAACAATCCAATGTTGCCAGAGAACTACAACATAGAATTATTTTAAAACAATATGATAAACATGTGTGCCACCAAATTCATCATAGTTAATAAAAAAAAAACACATTAACACATATCCTTAATGCAATTTCGCTACCAATTTTTATGATTTTTTTGAATTATTACACGATTGAAGTTTAACCTAAACTTATCAGATGTTGATAATATGATTTTCATATTATGATACTATAATTATTAAATAACACAATTATGATCATATGTTTAATGTGATGATGATAGACTTTCATATGCCAGGTCCACACATTCAACACAAGATCCTTGCTTATTTAAATAGTTCAATAGCTCTCTAGTTATAACCTTATAATAAAGTAAGATAATTTTAACTAGTCCTACTTGCCAAGGATACCTCTCAAATAACTTTTCTAGTAGTTGTCACCTTACTTCACCCTTAGGTACCAAAATTCTAATGATATTTTGCTTATTTATTTATCAAAACATAACACCTCACACAGGAAGTTGTAAAAGTTGTAGGAAAATCCAACACTTATCATTAATCAAGCAATGACTAAATAGCTACAATGTAGGCTTAGATTAGCCCGTAACTAACGAAGCTAACTAGCCAACATAGGATGTAGTTCAAACGAAGATAACAATAACCTAATAATGTAATAACAACTATATGCCTAATTAACATACGCTAACATCCCCCCTTATTACATTATTTGGGTAATTGAATAACTACTAGCTATGCTAATATCCCCCCATACAACAATATTTGGGTAAAGTATATAACTACCCCAATACAGTGAAAGAAGAAGAGAAATGAAAGAATGATGGCTCGTGCTTTGTCTTCGGCTCAGGCTCTGGCTCATGGATCTGACTCTGGCTCTAAGCATACCTCTGGATCTGTACCTCTGGGTCTATCTCTGGAACTGCCTGTGAAACTGCCTCTGGATCATTGCCTTTGGATTTGCCTGTAGATCTGCCTCTGGAACTTTGTCACTGGGTCTGTCTTTAGGTCTGTCTCTGGGTCATTATCTCTGGGACTGCTACTAGGTCTGTCACTGGATTTGCCTTGGGGTCTACCATAGGTTTTACCTTTTCGGTAGAAGCCATACAACATTTCTTTCATCATGGTCCATTGTGTGAGATCTGTCCATCCACAATCAATATGAACCTTGTTGGCCATTTTCACTTTGTACCAACATTTTGAAGAAGAATGATTCATACATCCACATGAATCACAAGGATGTAATCTCCAACACTTAGCTACAACATGTCCTGCCTTTCCACAATGACTTGCAACAATGCTTTTTAGGAGATGTAGGAGATTTAGGTTTTACAAACATAGAATTACTGGTACTTGCATGTCCAGTATAGCCAAGGCCTTCATTCTTTGCCCTGACATTTGGCATTATAGGAGTTTTAATGCCTTGTTCTTGTTTACCTAATCTCTCACCATTGAATCCCATTTTCTTCATTATTTTGGAACCAAATCCTTTGGTGTGTTTTTCAAAACACCCAATTTCATCATCTTCATCAATGCTTTTAACAATATTGCATTTGTCATTATTGATGAGATTATGGAGCTCTTTTTGAGGAGGTTCAGTTTTTAAGTCACTAGTGTCACAAGCAACATCTGCTACTAAAATGAGATCACCTGTGCTACAACTGATATTTGCCATCATAGGCATGAGGTCGCTTGTATCACAACAAGCATTGGCCATCATGGGCTCAAGGTCACATGTGTCACAACAAGCATTCACCACCATGGGATGAAGGTCACTTGTGTCACTACAAGCATCAACCATTTTTACCTCAGTTTCCTCACCAAAGTCCCTGTAGAGTTTACGTTGGGCCACATCAAGAGAAATCAATGATAGGCGGACTGCCCTTATGACTCCTATAGGGATTTGAACACCATTTTTCTGAAGGTCTTCAGAATCTTCAGAATCTTTGAGAATAGATTTTACACCACTGAGTAGTGTAGAAAACTTTTCATCCTCATAAAAATCCATCCCATCCATCTCTGGTGGAAAGTATGGATCTTTAACTGATTCAACAATATCAGTTTGTTTTGGGGTAGTTTTCTTCTTTGATCTGCCCATTCTTGAAGGTGTCGGTCACTGCCGAAAATGCACCCTTATACAAAGAATTTTGCAAAAATAATCTGACCAAGGTGTCGGTCACTGCCGAAAATGCACCCTTATAAGACTTCCCCCTTTGTTTTTGCAAAATTTATATCTCCCCTTAGTGCAAGATAGGAGATGGTGGAGAAAAAATGTTATTCCCCCCCTTGAGTGCAAAAAAAAATGCAACAATTAAGCTTCAAAAAGCTCTTACAAATCTTGCCCGTAGGCAGATTAGCACAATATATCACCCAAAAAAATCCTCCCTGTGTGAAGTACTTCAAACAAAAAAAAATTGCTTTTTATGAAGTCTAAAAAACAGGTTTGGATGTGTGATGATTTTATGTTGCTTTAATTGCTTTGATGGTGGAGAGAGAAAAAAAAATCTATCCCCCCTTGAAAAAAAAATGCCCCCCTTTTTAAGTTTGATAAGAATATTTTCCTTCCAATTTGTTTTTTTTTTTTTTTAAATAATTTAAAGTTTAATTTATTTATTTTTCCCAAAAAAGAAATATTTTATAAAGGATTTAAAATAACTTCTTTTTTTTAAGAAAAATTAAAAAAATAAATTAAACTAAAAAATATTTAATATATAAAAAAAAACATTAGAAAAAAAATAAAAAATCAAACAAATTTTTTTTTTTTACCTTTGGGGGGGTCGACGGGGTTTGAACCCCCGACCTTTGCTCCTCGTAAGCCTTAGCAACAGGCAGCTTACCACCCCGGCTACCACTGACGGTGATAATCAAAGGGGAAGATTCCCTATTTGGCAAACAGCCACGCCCGAGCAGCTTCCTCCGAGCGGCTCTTCCACGGCGGCTTGCTGCCTCCGAGCGGCTACCTCCGAGAGCTCGACGCCGCTCCACTAGGCGACGCTCCTCCTCCTGACTGCGCTACCACTCCTCACCAAGGGTGTGCGCGCTCTTCTCCCTCAGCAGCGGTTGCGGCTCTCCAAGCCAACTGTGAGTGCAAGTGTGTTCGCTCTATCGCCAACGAGCGTCGCTTCCACTGGCCACCCTTCCTCTAGGTGGCGTGGCTGTTCGAACGGTGCTGTCGCACTCCACTACAAAGCACGCACAACGTCACTTCTAGGGTGCAATAAAGCACCACTTCTAAACATCCAGTGATATCCAGTGAGAATCCTGCTCTGCAAATTCTATTGTGCGCTGAGTCTTCTCCGTAAGTTATAGGTCTGTGCAATTTAAAACATGACTTGTTTGAGCCATGTAGCTCTGCGTCAACCTGTTAGCTTTGCATCTACCAATTATTGCTGAAGCTATTGAAACAATAATTGGTAATCACGAATGCAAGAACTAATCCTGTAGATACAGTGATAATCGCTGGATCTGAGTTGTAACACAGCCAACACAAATAATGGTAGCACTGACATCAGATTATGTACCATTCGTATTCTCCTGCTTTACTTAGGATCTAAATTTTAAATCCTTCTGCGACTCCGATCAGGTCTTCGTAAGTGTTTACAGCCCTTGATGACGATGGTGGTCTTTGGTTTACATTGGCTCACCACGGGAAGACTAATTTGCAGGGTAATTTACAGTTCGAAATCCAAAAACACAAAAAAAATGTGCCGCCTAGATCTCTCAAACGAGCTCTTCGATGTGACGCTGTCTCTCAGGCGGCGATCGTCCTTTGTAGGGATCGGAAGTCAACCACTCAGAGAGCTCCTCTTAGGCGGCGATCGTCGGTGTGGCTACTTACGAGCAGTCTGTTCCGTCCGATGACACTATCCAACAAACCCAGTAGCGACGATTTGACTCCGACTCGGAGCTGAGCCACTCATCCACGAATGCAAAATTATCCAGGCATCACACGCATCAACCAGATGCTACTATCTTCCCGTATCCACAGCAAGGCTTATGCGGATTCACCCGTCAATCCATCGAATCAAGTCCAACACTGTGCAACAGTCTGTTTAATCTTCAGATCTAGCTGCGATCTACCCTTCAGATCTGGCTATGATCGACTGCGAGCTATTATGTTCACGAACACAGCTTTAGGCGTCTCGCCGTTGAGAGGGAGGTGACGTTTTTTTTTTTTTTTTTAAATTCAAAAAAAAAAATATCCCACATGCGTGGGGTTGGGTAGTCGGGACGAGTTTAAAAGTAGAAGAGCTACTATAAGCTCGTCTCCTCTCGGGGAGACTTTACCCATGCGTGGGGTTGGGTAGTCGGGACGAGTTTAAAAGTAGAAGAGCTACTATAAGCTCGTCTCCTCTCGGGGAGACTTTACCCGAGAGGACAAAGGGGCCTCTCACGCGAGGGGCTCTGCTAGCATCCATGCTGGCAGAGTTTTGTTCGTCCGAGTCGGCCTTTGGGCCTTGTCCACCTGTCAGTTGTCCGCCCGTTAGTTGCGTCTGCAGTCAATTAGGTCCGTCCGTAGCCGTCCACGTGTCTCGAGTCTCCTGGTCACGTCCAGTCGTGTCCGTCAGGTCCTCTAGGTGCGTCGGGATCCTCCAGGTCTGCAGAAGTTGGCGAGGTTGATTTTGAACAGTAGATAATTGGCCAAGTCTAAAACCAATCTCAACGCCAAGTCCCAAGCCAATCTTAGGCTACATTCGAGCCGAGATTACACGGCTCTGATACCATGTAGGAAAATCCAACACTTATCATTAATCAAGCAATGACTAAATAGCTACAATGTAGGCTTAGATTAGCCCGTAACTAACGAAGCTAACTAGCCAACATAGGATGTAGTTCAAACGAAGATAACAATAACCTAATAATGTAATAACAACTATATGCCTAATTAACATACACTAACAAAAGTTGCCTTCCCATTATTTCAGAGGCATTTCAATTAAAAATTTGTGTGAACGACCATATTATATCATCCCCAAAGTATTCTATCATTCCAAGCAAATAAATAGCTTCAAGTGCTTTTGAATATAATCAACTTAGGAATTTAATGGATGTAAAAACCAAATGAAAACCCATGATTCCTAGTTATAGTGCTCTAATAAGACTGCAATAAAAAGGATCACATCCCAAACTCCTTATATTAAAAGCACCATTTATGTTCTTAGAAATTATGTACTTTACATCCTGCTCCCACTTTGTAAATATGGTCTTCTTTTCTTTTTTTACTTTGCTTTAGGCAAGTCAGCACAAATGGTACAGATGCATTGTTTAGGCATATACCTGAAGCACTAGCTTACAGTAATGATTTGTTTAACATTAGTCAAAATATCAGTGTTTTATTACTGTCTCTCAAACAATTTCAATCCATAAAAACATAACAGTGTACATAGAATTGGGAGCAAAGGATGTAAAAAATGCAGCTAGAGACAAAAACAAGCTGCAGGCCAAAAATGCATTTTACAAAGCAGACCCTGAAGACTTCCTGAACATTGTATGATTCTCTATCGATACACTGATAAATAAAATTTCTAGTTCTTGCAGACTTGTAATAATCACACACAAGCTGTGGTTACACGGCTAGGAAGAATAAAACCAACAGAAAATATAATTATGCCATGGGGCTTTCCAAATTAAAGAGAAATATTTTGGTGGTGTCAAAGCATAAATAATGCAGAAATCATTGAACCATGATTATATGCTAGAAATAAATGCATCTCGCATTAGAATGACACACTAAGAACATAATCTAAATTTAAAGTGGAATGCAACCATGGCTGTTAATTGCAAGCTTTCTTCTCCTCAGTAGAACTACGTGCAACCTTCTTTCTTGTTCAGATGTTTTTTGATGTCACCAGATTATAAGAGGAAAGTAGCAAAAGTCGCCCACTGCCAGTGATCACAAAATCTGGGAACATAAACCAGCTACAAGTGCAGAAGAAAATATATATTCTTTGTAGCTGGCCACAACCATTGGGTATCCCTAACTAGTCATACTACAAAACTGGAACAAGTTATTTCTACTTTGACATCTTGTAATGTCTATTTCCGCCTCTTGTACCTGTACAAATCAAACAAATTAGAGTATTTGAAGTTAGGTTCTAGAGTCAAATTGTACAATAACAAAACAATTATATTTGTATATAGGATATATTCAGATATTGGAAGACAATATTTTCCATTAATCAAAAAAGAAAGCACAGAACACCAGAACAATGAATTTTTATCCGAACTTTGCACTATATATGTCAGCAGACAAACTTATAAAAATCTGTTTACAGCAACAAATTACCAACTCCAAAAGTAGCTTTAACAGAAATGCATGTCTACATACAACCAAACATGACATGAATGATAAATATGAGCATGGCACATAATAACAAGATCAAATTATATATCCACCAACTACTTCAATGCAGCTGAGGACAATGGATGTGTCACACTTGTAATACACAGGTGATCTTTCAATAGAAAGCTGGAACCACTCCACTCTAATACCAGGGCCTCCAAAATCATGCTTTAAAGTATAAAAACAAAATCCTCTCCTAACAGGAGCAGATCTGGACTACATCAGACTCTCCAGACTCTCCAATCCAGAACCTTTTTTAGGAAACTTTTTTATTTGATTTTGAGTTTTGATTCTAAAACTATTATGAATGTTTTACATATTTGTATTTATGTTTATATTTTTACATATTGATGTGTGTGTCTATATATGTATAATGTATTTTCTTAGCTAGAATCATATTTGAAGGATCTTTTTTAAAATGCCGAATTTTCAGATATTTTTAAGTCTCGTATGAATCCAGATTTTCAAGCCTTGGTAGTGGGCTTTTAAGAACCCAACTCATGACACTTCTCTGAGTGAACAACCCTAAGTACTTCAATTCGTCTTTGTTGGCAGAAGAACTTCCTAGTGGGAAAAGAACACAGATGGCAAGGGCTTGCAACTCTCTTCACCACTTCCATAATGTAAGGTCTACCCTTGTACACAATCCAATACCATTCTATCATCAACTGCATATATGCCTGAAAAGTACCTGCCTAGAAAACTGGGAAAACAGGCTGTGGACAAACTTTTTTTTTTTTTTTTTTTGGTAATTAAGGTACAATTTCATTACATCCGGGTTTTCCAGGTTGACCCAAAACCTTTTACAAAAATC